>JAWHQI010000426.1:310000-1656963 GCA_033032865.1 Dactylorhiza incarnata | reverse complement strand
CCCCCCCCCCCCCCCCCCCCCCCCCCCCCCCCCCCCCCCCCCCCCCCCCCCCCACCCCCCCCCCCCCCCCCCCCCCCCCCCCCCCCCCCCCCCCCCCCCCCCCCACACCTAAGAATTTTGCAAAATAGTTAGATTTCTCTCGCCGAGGTAATGAACTTTAACTACCTATACGTTAAAAACGGTGATCAGATGAGAGAAAAACTGCTGAAGTAAGATGGAGCCGTTCAAAAAAAAAATATTTCACTGGAGAAAGATGATGTCTCGCGCCCTCTTGTTGAAATTCCTAAATCTACCCGATGTATATATATACACACTACTAGTTTTCGCACGGGCTACGCATATTCTCAACTGCTCTTGATTGTGAATGAGTTTCATCTGTCAGTGAGTCGTAATCATATATTCTATTCTAATTCCATGAGCATAATTGTTATAGAAAATACATGTATTTATCATCAAAAGTTAATTACTAAGGCTTCATTTGACCGTGGTGGTGGTGGTCGTGAACGTGGTGGTCATGAACCATCGTTCGTGAACGCCCACCTCACCTAAAAAATTTCATGCATTTTATGCTCAAAATTAGTTTATTTTCTTGGTAGCGGTCTTTGATCTTTGTCATGCCAAACATACATTCTATAATAATTGCGCTTTTAACCAACCTCACCGGAGCAAATAAGGCGTGTCAACACGAAGCCTAAATATTAGCACTAGATTCAAATAATATTACTATTTTTAAAATAAGCACTTATGACATATTTTCACAACATACATATGATCACACATAAATCAACATTATGTTGATTTATATTTCATAAGGTCTATGTTTCAAAATTTTACAAGAAATTAAATAAATTTTATATCAACTAATATTAAATGATCATGCACAATATGTTCAAAAAATAATCACAATTTTTATATGAATGACCATCGAATGTAAATTTGAACTATACGCCTGATTCAATTCACCCTTAAGAATTAAATTCCTAAGAACACAAATATAAAATGAACCAAAATGTTAGTCATATAAGAGTCAAAATCCGCCATTTATCCTTCTTTAATGCATAGAGCCTAGTAGCCGGAGAAGAGCATAATCCCGCGCATACAATCTACACAATTTGAATTTTATATTTCAGCTTTATGCTGCCCAACCATTGATTAGAAATTGTGATTTAACACTGATTAGGAAACCTTATGTTCGTAAGAATCCGAAATATAGGGCGACCAAATGTCGGGGGAAAATCATAAGGGAACAAAAAGTATCGCAAGTCAAACCGAAAATGATTTTACGGCGAGCCAAAAAAGATTTTACAATCATAAGAAAATGTGATCGTAGGACGAGCATTAAACCCAATAATAATATCTCCAATTTAGATGTAGAACACAAATGAATCTATCAAGGACCAAATTCATGCTTAATAGATAGTTACTGTGAGTTACATAATATTACAACACCTTCCACTATATTCAGCTTAAACACAAATGAATCAGCACAAATCAGTTTTTAGTTTACAAGCCAAAACAGTCTCAGAGCTCAGCAGGCTACATTATAAAGCTTCTCTACCCCTCAAAAAATCAATTAAAAAGGAGAGAGGGCAATAATGTCATATACATAGATTATCGAAAATATGGGAGGAGGAAATCCACCAGTTTTTCTTCTGGTTTCCTCTGTTCTAATCTTTTACTGTGTTTATGAACAAAAAGGCGAACATAGTCATCTTAGTCGAGATTGCGATTGAGAGCACGGCGGCTTGCTCGAATTGGGGGAAGTTCGTCGGGGGCGAGGCCTCTGGGCTCTCAGAAACCTCGAGCTGTGGGGGCAGAAGATTGAGAAAGCTGCCATGGATGGGCTGGCTAGTAGGAGATTCTGTTTCTGCAGCAGGGGTGAAGAATGAGATCAGTTATGGTGCTACTCTAAAAAAAATAGCAAACTTTTAGGCTGCATATGCAAAATTTCAACCAAGGAATTAATTGCGAAAAACTCCCCTCTAACTTTGAATAATTGCAGGGACCTCCCATCTGTCTTTCAAAATTATCAAACCTCAACTTTAAGTGTACATTGTTAACATACATGAACAGAAAAAAATGTTAGAAGGACCCCCTCTCAATTTATTTTTTTAAATTTTGCACGTGTATGCTAATGATGTAAACTAAGAGGAGAAGCTTGGTAATTTTTGAAAGATCGAGGGGAGATCCCAGTAAATGACCCATTAAACCAATTACCAAATAAGGTTTTTAATTGAGGGCCGCTTTGGCTTGTTGCTCTTTTTTCTTCAACTCGGCTGAAAATGAAACATTGTCACATTATAAGCAAGAGATGCTGCGAAAAAGGAAAATTTAGGCGCAAAAAATATTGCAATGCAAAAGGGAGAGGAAGACTACCGATGCCGGGAATTCCATAATCGTTAACAATGTCATAGTTTTTGTACGTATAGCCCACAAAATTCACGTCCTTGGACGGAAGCATCTGCGCCGACAAAGGAATTTAAAGGTTATCATTTGTGTCTGTTCATGAACAACACTCTGGGATCCTAGTCCCAGTTGAATGGCCAAGAAAACAACCAAATGAAAATATACTTCGTGCACTTCAAAACATCATGAACGAATCAGGAGTGTGCATACAAGTAATAGACTTGTTTTAAAGTTCAGGTTATTATATTTTTCACAATGGAACTTATTTCTAAATGTGTGTACTACATTTGTGAATGCAAACTTTATGTAATTTGAACTTTCATGTAGGCTGATAGACTGTTTAGAATGAGAAAGAGAGAGAAAGTGTGACCCCTCTACACATAGAAATGACCACTCTACATATAGGAAGAGGGGCACAACATCAAATGCATAGTACAATGAGTTATTATTCTAAATTGCTGTACATAGCAAGTGAACAAAGTGGAAAAAAAGGAGCGAAATGGCAAGTGACCTAAAAACTCCTATAAAGCAAGGAAAGAATCTCATTTCGTTACTTTTAAAGGTCACAATTACATGTTCATTTATACAAGGTAGTCCCCTTAAAACTTCATAGGACACATGGGATAAAATAAAGCATAGAAGTAAGAAGAAAACATGGTCCATATATGGGTTTTAGGGATTTGGGATTTAACACTCCCTCTCAAAATGGAGCATACATATCGATCATGTCCAGCTTGTTACATAAGTATTGAGTTCTCCTCCTATTGAGAGCTTTGGTGATGAGGTTGGCAGCTTGGTCTTCGGACTTTATTAGTGGAGTGAATTTATTTGGAGAGAACTGTTAATTATATGCCTCGAATCCTAACCCAATGACGACGATTGGAGTTGATTTCGACCCGCGAGGGCCTTGGCCGAACATTTTCGGGGTAGTTATCAGGGGTATTTTGGGTATTTTGTAAATGTACAGTGTTATATAAACTCTTTGTCGTTCTAGGGTATAAATCATTCTGAAATTCAGAAATCCGTCTACTTTCTGTAACCACCTTTGTTCTTGATCTCGTGAAAATCGAACTGCTGTTGCCCGTGGACGTAGCCAATCTTGGGGTGAACCACGTAAATTTGTGTCTTTTGTGTTATGATTTTCTGTTGTTTTATCTTTTTTCTCTCGTTTCCGCAACAAGAACCGCATCTCTGGCAAAATGACTATATACTTCAATGTGTTTCGTACGTTCATGAAAGACTGGACTACTGGCATTCTGGCAATGAATGCAGCAACACGATTATCACAGTATAGAAGAATGACAGTGGAAGTTGAGTGCCCAAACTCCTCCAAAAGATATTTGACCCAGTGTAGTTCACACGTGTCTTGGATCATCACTCTGTATTTTGTTTTAGAAATTGATTTAACAACTATGTGTAGATTTTTGTTGTGCTAGGTAACAAGATTTCCTCCAACCAGAGTATAGTAGCAAGAAGTAGACCTTTTTATCGAGTTGACAATCAACATAGTCAACATCAGTGTATTCAGTGACATCAATGTGATCATTCTTCTTATAGAATAGTCCTTTTCCAAGAGATCCTTTCAGAAAACGGAGACGTTGGAGTATAGCATATCAATGACATTTTTTGGGCTTGTCCATAAATTGATCGATCACACCACTGAATGATATGTCAGCCTAAGTGTTCGTTAACAAGATTAACTTGCCAACCAAATCCTATAATGTTTGATGTCAACTAGTTCTTCCAAGTTAGTTTCCCATATTGTTGGTCTGAGCCATAAAAAATATTGTAGGCTTTGCCCCTAGTAGACTTGTTTCTTCAAGAAGGTCTAAAATACACTTTCTTTTGAGTTAATGAAACACCAGATTTTAGTTACTTCAATGCCTAGAAAGTAGCGGAGTTTGTCAAGATCCTTACCTTTAACATATACTGTGAAAATGACAATGCCACTAGCGGAGCCTTTCACAAATAGTGAATGGTCACAGTGTGAGCATCGGAAGCCACGCTGGATCAGAACATGAGAGAATTTCGAACCAAGCATGTGGACTCTATTTCAATCCATAAATAGATTTGTTTAATTTGCAGAATTTCTTATAAGACTCCCCCAGAGCAATAAACCCCAGAAGTTGCTCAACGTAGACAGTCTTGTGGATCATAGAGAAAAGCATTCTTGATATTAAGTTGGTAGAGGGGCCACTGTTTGTTAACTGTGACATAAATCAGAATGCGCGAAAAAGTCAACTCTTACGTCTGTGTGTAGCCTTAATCCACAAGGCGAGTCTTAAACCTTTCTACAAAACCATCAAACATGTATTTGACAATGAAGACTCATCTATACCCAACCATCTTTGAAGCCAGAGGTAGAGGCACAAGATATCAAGTATGTCTAGCCTACAAGGTATTCATCTCTTCTTGCATTGTCTCCTTCCAGTTAAGATGTGTCATGGCCTTAGCAACAATCCTAGATATAGTGATGGAAGATCTCCTTCCAGTTAAGGTGTGTCATGGCCTTAGCAACAATCCTAGATATAGTGATGGAAGATAAAGATGCAGTAAAATTCTTCATGATAGGATTAAGATGATTTGTAGAGACATAATGTGAAATAGGATCTTTAGAACAATGATTTCACGGTTTTCATAAGGCAATGAGTAAATCAAGGTCAGAAGAATCAAGTAAAGAGGGAGGATTACATTATTCCGAGTCCTCGGAGAGTAAGAGACATGATTGGGATACGTCAGTTGGAGACAGAGGCATGAGTCGTCACTCATATACCTGTAGAAGGGGGGGGGGGGGGTAGAAACAATATGATTCTCAGGAAAAAAGGAATAGGTAGAAGAGCCAGAGTAGTTGTGGGAATTTTGTTGGTGGTGAAGATGACGTGTCTTCAAAAAAGGTGACATTTGCACGAACATAGCTCTTTTGGTAACATGATCATAACACTGGTAACTTTTTGAGTGCAAGAGTAACCAAAGAAAACACGTCGAATGGTGCGAGAAGAAAGTTTATCAAGACTAATTCCTAAGTCATGGACAAAACAGAAACATCCGAATATTTTTGGTAGAAGAGAGAAAAGGGGTTCATGAGGGGAAAAAGCCGATATGGGACTTCATTATTAAGAACAAAAGACATACGATCAATTAAGTAGTTACCTGTCAGAATTGCATCCAGCCAAAATGTTTTGGGCACATTTGTATGAAACATAATAGTGCAAACGATGTCCAATAAGTAGCGATTTTTTTCTTTTAGTAGCATCATTTTACTGTGGAGTATATGCCCAAGAGGTTTGATGTATAATCTAATGTTCGGTGCAAAAAGATTGAAAGTCATGTTGTATGTATTCAACAACATAATCAGCGTGCATCACATGAAGAGAGTGAGAAAACTGCGTTTTAACTTTATTATAAAAGGCTTGAAAAATAGGTGGAACTTTAGTGCTATCTTTTAAAAGATAAATTCAGGTAACTTTTGACCAATTGTCAATAAAATATGTAAAATAATTTATGTCACAACATGATGAAGTTTTACAAGGTCCCCAAACATTTGAGCGAACTAAAGAAAACAGACTTTGACTATGACTAGTACTTGAGAAAATAAAGATCTATGATGTTTGATGAGTTAACGACTTTAACACTAAAATGGCTTGCAGGTGGTAGGACACAACGTCTTGAGTTTGTGGAATGATAAGTGACCAAGACAAAAATGGCATTGGTAAAAAGACGCGGGATGCAAGTAGGGAAAAAAAGTAAGGATATAGGAAGTGTAGGATTTTGTCAATTTGCTAACAGAAGCAAGGTTTAATAGAAATGAGAGCATAAAGAACGGAGATCAATGGCATGGAGTGTCAATATCACCAACTCTAATGACGAAGGAGGTGGATCCATCGTCACATTTCAATGCCAAGAGGAATTGTGTAATTTGTTGAAGAGTGATCTATTACCCGAGATATGGGCAAAATCCCCCAGAGTCAAGTATCCAAGTTGCAGAATTTCCAAAGGTAGAACAGCCATCCAAAAACTATGGGTGCAAGTTGAATTGAGCCGGCTCGTGAGCTCGACGAACATGTTTTTTAAAAATCTCCACTCGAGTTCGAGTCCGTCGAGCTCGGTCCAAGTCGAGCTTGGGCTCATATATTCTTATTCTAAGCTCGCGGGCTGGCTCGTGAGTTTTTTTAATAAGGACTTTTATATATATATATAATACAGCTCATAAGCAGAAAAGCTCGTGAGCAGCTTGAGTTCGACTCAAGCTCACGAGCTCATGTATCAAGCTCGAGCTCGAGCTTAGGCTTGTATATGTAAGCTCGTCGAGCTCGAACTCAAAATAACAAGCATGATCTCGAGCTTGAAAATTTTACCGAGCTCGACTCGTTTGCACACCTAATCCAAACTACTTGTGTGATGGGAAACACCTAAGGCTGAGTAGTCTGGGAAGAGTCCTGTCCACGAAAAAATCTTCAAGTCATTCCATATCAAGAAATTGAGGGAGATGGTCTTCGTGGAAACAATCTCAGAAGAAAGAGGTCTAGCGGAGGCTTGGTTTGCCATTCGGGCTTTGCATGCTTCCCTAGCATTTTTCCTCATAGTGATTAATACGGCCACAATAGCCATACTTAGGAGAGGAGTGTGATGTACCTTGACCACGACTGGACTGCCCTAATCAATGTATGTGACCTCGACTCCCAGGAAGTAATAGTAAGGGAAAGAGCATCTTCAGTAGGGCTAGCATGGTTAGAAGGCGAGCCAACCTGGCATATACTTCCGTTTCAAACTGGGATGAGGATCAGATGTGAGAATTCGATTCTTGATAGAGGCGCAGGAGGGCGAAAAAAGTAGCCAGAAATCGAACAAACGTCATCTCATCCTTATGTTTTTGTAAAATAACAAGATCTGTGTTTAAAGGGTGATATACACTTAGCTGATCGCATTAGTCCTTTAAAGAAGGTGTTAGTGGTTTGCCAAGGAGGATATACCCTCAAGATGAAGAGCTTCCAAATTGTTGATGGAAGTTCAAAGATGCGAGAAGGATTTTTCTTCGGGGAATAGTGTTGGGTATTGTATCCACAATAACCTTGATTTGAAGAAGTATCCCTTCAACTAAGGTGAATTGAGTTGTATTTTTGATGTTGTTTTCTAGTTATGTGTTTGCAGATTATAAATGACTAAGTATAAACCAATGTCAGGTTTCAATGAGTCATAAAACACAGGTATATGCAATGTAATTCTTCATTGTGTAAACCAAGGTGTTGACTCATGTGGAATCTCTCTATTAGGGTAATATTCAAACACAAAAGGAAGAGCCAAGGAGAGCCAAGGAGAGTTGCTGCTGGAATGAAGAAAAATTATTTCTAAGTTTTCTGGAATTCGTCGAACTCAGTTCGACGAACGGAAATGATTTCGTCGAACGCAGTTCGTCGATCGCATTTCGTCGATCGCAGTACGACGAAGTGAATATATTTCGTCGTTCTCTGGTTTGCTGATAGTTGAAGCTGTTTCGTCGAGCGCAGAGCAGTGGTCGTTCGTCGAGCGCAGAGCATTGGTCGTTCGTCGAACGCAGAGCAGTGGCCGTTCGTCGAACGCGGAAGCAGTGGCCGTTCGTCAAACGCAGTATAGATTTCGTCGATCTCTATTTTGCTGAAGATAAAGCCTTTCTCCTATCCTCCGTTCGACGAACTCTTATTCCTTCGTTCGTTCACAGTTATTAGATGTTGCTGAAGGAAAAATGGTTTAAGTACGAGTTCGACTAATGGTATTAGACGAAATCGGCTATTGTTTTTCGGCTAATTCATTTAGTTGAATCCTAAGATTAGTTCGGCTAATGTAATTAAACGAATTCGGCTATTGGTTTTCGGCTATTCCATATCGACGAATCGGTGATCGCGTTCTTTCGGTTCAGATCGTTCCGGGCTCGACTTTTAGGGCATCCTCCATGTACAGTACACGTTGTGTCTATCCCGCAAGTCTCGTTTCTAGCCGTTAGAGAAGGATCTATAAATAGCTAAGGGTTATTAACTTAAAACCCTAATCGTGAAATTGAATATCTCGCAAAACTTCGCCTGTCGGCCGATTGTTCTCGCACAAATCCTTTGTCTCCGACAAAGAACGTTATTCACGATTCATCTTGAAGAAAAGAGTCAACTGGATCTCTGATCTTAGATTTCATCAAGTTCCTTTCAGATCCAGTTGTCTCCTAAGTGCTCAGATCAAGTTCTTTCAAGGCAAGATTTTTTCTTTCCTTCTTTTCAAGATCAAGATTTCGATTTCTTTCAAGGAAGAAGAAGATCTCTCTTTCCAGATCTGATCAAGTTAAGTCTCAAGGAGATTTGAAAAAGATTGTTCCTCAATCTAAAGTTTTGTAATATTTCCTTTACAATATTTTGTAGGAGATTTGTCTCCGAGTTGTAGGAAGCTTGCTTCCGAGTGTAAGAGTTTGCTCCGAGTTGTAGGAGCGTTGTCTCCGAGCTAGTATGAAGTTTATCTTCCGAGTTTGTAGGAGATTTGTCTCGAGTTGTAGGAGAGTTTGTTCTCCGAGCTTGTAGGAGTTTGACTCCGAGTTGTAGGATATTCCTAATCCGAGAATAGTGAAGTAGCCTAGTCTAGCCGGGCGTGCCTAGATAGGTGAGGTGGAAAGTGGACTACCCAAGATCGGGGAACCACTATAATTCCTTGTGTTGTGCTGTGCTCTTTGGGTTTCTGTGTGCTTTTTTTTCTAAGTTTTTAATTCCGCAAAAAAAGCCATAGAATCCACCTATTCACCCCCCCTCTAGGTGATTTAGGTAGGCAACTAGATACTTTCAATTGGTATCAGAGGGAGGTTGTTCGCTAAAAGGTTAACACCTTGAACAAGATCCTTTAAATCTAGTTGCAAGAGCAAGTATGTCTGGATTGGAAAAATCCAAGGATTCTGTCAAGATGCTCGTCTGCTCTAAGGAGAACTTCCCAATGTGGAAGGAAAGAATGAAGTTCTACATGGAAGCCACCGACCGAGGGATTTTTTCAGATAGTTGAGGAAGGTCCCCATGTTCCTATAAAGTCATCTTCAATAAATTCAGTTATTATGATTCCCAAGAAAATGTTGGAACTAGACAAGATGAAATTGCTCTCGTCATCTTGGACAAGAAGGCAAAGAACATCATTTGCCGGTGCCAGTGACGATTCTATGCTACAAATCTTATACAATGCAAGTCTACCAAGGAGATGTGGGATTCCATAGTTGTTCTTATGGAAGGTACAGAAGAAATGAGGGATGATCGACGATCATTGCTAAACCAAGAATATGAAGCATTCAAGCAAGATCCAAGAGACTCCATTTCTGATACTTATGAGAAGTTCTTTAAGATCGTAAACGGTCTTAGGAATTATGATCGAGAATTCACCGTCAGAGAATTAAATGACAAGTTCTTGAGATCCCTGACGAAAGAATGGGATACCAAGGCAATTGCTATCCGGGAATTTGGAAAGTGGCTACCATGGAGCCACATATATTGTTTGGGAAACTTCTTTCCCATGAACTAAAGCTCAGCATCAGAAAAGCAGAAGAAGAAGGATGCTCGACTTCTGGAAGGGAGAAGTCTGTGGCACTGAAGGCCAAAGAGGCAAGAAGAGCTAAAGCTAGATCATCTGAAAGGACACAGTCGTCAGATGAAGACGATGAGTCTGTGGCTTGCTCTTCAAGCTCTGACATGTCCGATGAAGAGTTCTCATCTCTCTCCAAGCAATTCAAGAGATTGGTCAGAAAAGAAGCCAAAGGAAAAGTCAGTCTTCATCAGATCATAGAAATCAAGACGCGGGTGATGATCATCACAAGAAGGAACACAACAACGACATGGTATAAAAACTAAACCGAATAAACATATTTTGACTAATATTATTTGTTATTGTTATAATAAGCCAAGACATCTAAGTACAGAATGTCCATACAAGAGAAAGAAGGATCGAGGAAGGAAGAGAAGAAATCCTTCAAGAGTAAGAGGAAAGAGGAAAAGAGCTTCTTAGCAAAGAAGACCAAGACTCTGAGCGACAGCGATTCGGATGGGTCAAGCTCAGATGAAGAAGCTATTTTGGGCTGATGGCATAGTCAGATGAGGAAGTAAGCAACTCCTCATACAAGGGGAAGGTAAACTCGCACACTCCTCTTTCTGATTCTGAAACTGGATCCAATGCGAATGAAGGTTATTCTTCAAAGAAGACCTAGATCTAATAACTCAGTATAAAGCCGTTTTTTGGAAGGATTTGACAAATGCCGCAAGGTAGTCAAATCTCAAGCAAAAGAGATTGAATCTCTTAAGACGGTGGAATCCGATTTGAGGGAGCAAATTGAAAACTTAACTCCTCTCAAAGAAGAAGTCCAAATCTGAAAGATGAACTTAACAGCTCCACTGAATTATTAAACTTAAGGAGAAAATTCATAAATGAATTAGAAGAAAAGTTAGTAGTGGAAAGGAAGATAGTTGAAAGCCTTCTAACTATTCTTCCAATCATTGAAAGATTTTCTGCTCCTGCGAAAGTAGTGGCCTTGGTCATGAGGCTGGAATGAAGTAGTAAGGCCGCATAAGAAGAGAGGTGTGAAAGGAAAAGGAAAGGCAGATCAAAGTCAACATTCATTCAGGAAGGTGGTTTTTCCTACAAACCATTTGACTTTGATTAATCCTATGGTCACTTTACAAGACCAACTCATGTTGAGTCAAGTAAGGGGAACCAAGGATGGGGCCCATCCCCGAAGCCTCGAAAAAACTGCTTTCAAGACCACCTTATGAAGAAGTAATCCTCAAGGATCATGGTTTCATTTGGTTACATGGATCAGTTGCTAAGAAAGCACTAAAGATCCGAATCTATTGTTGCTAATCTCTTGAAGAGAAGAAGGAGTCGTGTGTATGTTGCAACCACGAGGCTTCTACTTCTAAGAATGTTGCTCCTACTAGACCTCCGTTCAAAAGGTTGAAGCAGGAAAACAAGAGAAGATACAATCGACTTGATTGTTGGTGTTGTGGCAAGGTGGTCACTTCGCCATAGATTGTTGGTTTAACCCCAGAAATTATAAGACTCCACGGGTTAACAATATAAGAATACCCCTTGCAATGTTAACACTCTGAGTGGTGTTGATCTAACCAGGAACCTAGGACCCAAATCCTTTTGGGTTCCTAAGGGTAACTAATCTGTGATTGCAGGTATGTCCAAAGGCCAACCAAAACTCTAATCAGGCATTTGGACAGTGGATGTTCATGGTACATGACCAGAACAAAGAAGTATATAGTAAGGTTGCTGAAAAGCTTAGAAAATCAGTCCAGGCACTGAAATTTTGAGGGGGAGAAAAGATTGAGGGGGAGCTGATTCAATATTTTCAAAGTTTACTCCCAAATAAAGACTCATATGCAGTTGCTGAGGGGGAGCTTTGATCTCTCATGCTTTTCCTTCCCTATCTGAAGTAGTCATAAAGGGGGAGAGAAGTTGAAGTTGGGAGAGAAGAGAAATTTGAAAGAGAAAGTTGAAAGGAAGAGAAGGTTGAAAAGCTAAGTTTTTAACTCTCCTTATATTTAATATATTTCTCTGTATATTTATCTCTGTGCAATTCACCTTAGTAAACAGGGTTCTGACTTCTTCAAATAGGGGGAGATTGTTGGGTATTGTATCCACAATAACCTTGATTTGAAGAAGTATCCATTCAACTAAGGTGAATTGAGTTGTATTTTGATGTTGTTTTCTAGTTATGTGTTTGCAGATTATAAATGACTAAGTATAAACCAATGTCAGGTTTCAATGAGTCATAAAACCACAGGTATATGCAATGTAATTCTTCATTGTGTAAACCAAGGTGTTGACTCATGTGGAATCTCTCTATTGGGGTATACTTATATTCAAACACAAAAGGAAGAGCCAAGGATGAGCTAAGGAAAGTTGTGCTGGAATGAAGAAAAATTATTTCTAAGTTTTTCTGGAATTCGTCGAACTCAGTTCGACGAACGGAATGATTTCGTCGAACGCAGTTCGTCGATAGCATTTCGTCGATCGCAGTCGACGAAGTGAATATATTTCGTCGTTCTCTAGTTTGCTGATAGTTGAAGCTGTTTCTCGAGCGCCCAGAGCAGTGGGTCGTTCGTCGAACGCAGAGCATGTGGTCGTTCGTCGAACGCCAGAGCAGTGGACGTTCGTCGAACGCCAGAGCAGTGGTCGCTCTCAATCGAACGCAGAGTATAGATTTCGTCGATCTCTATTTTTGCTGAAAGATAAAGGTCTTTCTCCTATCTCCGTTCGACGAACTCTTATCCTTCGTCGTTCACATTTTTAGATGTTGCTGAAGGAAAATGGTTTAAGTACGAGTCTCGACTAATGGTATTAGACGAAATCGGCTATTGTTTTTTCGGCTAATTCATGGTAGTTGAATCCTAAGATAGTTCGGCTAATGTAATTAAACGAATATCGGCTATTGGTTTTCGGTTATTCCATATAGACGAATCGGTGATCGCGTTCTTCCGGTTCAGATCGTTCCGGCTCGACTTTTAGGGCATCCTCCATGTACAGTACACGTGTGTTGTCTATACCGCAAGTCTCGTTTCTAGCCGTTAGAGAAGGATCAATAAATAGTTAAGGGTTATTAACTTAAAACCCTAATCGTGAAATTGAATATCTCGCAAAACTTCGCCTGTCGGCCGATTGTTCTCGCACAAATCCTTCGTCTACCGACAAAGAAAGTTATTCACGATTCATTCTTGAAGAAAAGAGTCAACTGGATCTCTGATCTTAGATTTCATCAAGTTCCTTTCAGATCCAATTGTCTCCTAAGTGCTCAGATCAAGTTCTTTCAAGGCAAGATTTCTTCTTCCTTCTTTCAAGATCCAGTTTTCGATTTCTTTCAAGGAAGAAGAAGATCTCTCTTTTCCAGATCTGATCAAGTTAAGTCTCAAGGAGATTTGAAGAAGATTGTTCCTCAATCTAAAGTTTTGTAATATTTCTTTACAATATTTTGTTAGGAGATTTTTCTCCGAGTTGGTAGGAAGCTTGCTTCCGAGTGTAGGAGTTTGCTCCGAATTGTAGGAGCGTTGTCTCCGAGCTAGTAGGAAGTTTATCTTCCGAGTTTGTAGGAGATTTGTCTCCGAGTTGTAGGAGAGTTTGTTCTCCGAGCTTGTAGGAGTTTGACTTCGAGTTGTAGGATTATTCCTAATCCGAGAATAGTGAAGTAGCCTAGTCTAGCCGGGCTGTGCTTAGATACGGTGAGGGTGGAAAGTGGACTACCCAAGATCGGGGAACCACTATAATTCCTTGTGTTGTGCTCTTTGGGTTTCTGTGTGCTTTTATTTCTAAGTTTTAATTCCGCAAAAAGTCATAGAATCCACCTATTCACCCCCTCTATGTGATTTAGGTAGGCAACTAGATACTTTCAAATAGATATTTGCAAGGTGATCTCATATTTCCTTGCGGTTTCTGTACATACCAGAGTGGTTGTCTATGACAGAGCCAACACAGCTAAGGATCCAACCAATACTAACAACTTTTTCAAGCCAGTCCTACTTTTCTTTTAGTTTGGTTGCATCACCAGCGAGAGTGATTGGTGTTGTAAGTAGATGGCTGAAGCGTCCCTAAGAGGTACATAAATTCAAAATGATTGTGACCAGATGAGATAGTTGGTCCAGCCAATCTAATGGATGTGACTTACAAACACGAACCAAGTGTTCTGCGAAGTAGGAGGACCCTGCCCATTAACTTGAGAAAGCGAAGTTATGAGATCACAGGTTGTACGAGAACTCAATGACAAGAGCAAGGATTGGCGAGAATCTTAGGATTGTGAGAGATAGAACTTGTAGTGAAAGTAGTAGCGAGAGCTCGGCAAAAAAAATGAGAGATCGCAAACCTTGCAAGATCCTGACAGCAAGGAGTATACACCAAGTAGAGCAAAATCGTAGGGGTTCCAATGAAAAACTAGTGTGAGATCAACGCTAGTACTCGCAAGAGATCCTTGTAAGAGCAAACTCGCGGGAGGGAAAACTCGCAAGGACACACGTGAGAGCTTCTTATTGGCACACAACGGTGCAAGCGATAGCTGAAACAATGAACGTGCGGGCTTGCGAGAACTAGATCGGAGAGGAACTCACGATAGAAGCGGAACAAAGAACGTCTGGAGGAGAGTTTGTGGAGTAGGAGCTGCGCGAGAAGGAGGGCAGTTTCCAAATGATCTTGTAATGTCAATGTGAAAATGACCAATCGCGTTGGGTAGTCACACGATCTTACAGAAGCGAGCCCACATGTTTTGCGAAGGAGGAGGACCCCTGCCCATTAAGTTGAGAAAGAAGAAGTTGTGAGATCACAGGTTGTACGAAAACTCAATGACAAGAGCAAGGATTGGGGAGAATCTCAGTCTTGTGAGAGATAGAACTTGCAGTGAGAGTAGTAGCGACTAGCGAGAGCTCGGCAAAAAAAATGAGAGATCGCAGACTTGCAAGAGCCTGATAGCAAGAGTATACACCAAGTAGGGCGAACTCGTAGGGGTTCCAACAAAAAAAATAGTGTGAGATCAACGCTAGTACTCGCAAGAGATCCTTGTAAAGCAAACTTGCAAGGGCACACTTGAGAGCTTATGATTGGCACAAGGGGGACAAGCAAGAGCTGAATGGAGAATCGTGGCTTGCAAGGACTAGATCGGAGAGGAAACCTTGGTCGATAGCAAAACAAATGCTGGAGGAGAGTTTGCGAGTAGGAGCCACGCGAAGAAGGCGGACAGTCTTCGACGATCTTGTAATGTCAATGTGAGAATGACAATCGTGCTAGGCAGTCACACGATCAGGGAAGGCAGGCACACATGCACAGGAAGGTACGAGATAGATAGGAAGGTAATCACGCGGGCAAAGGAGAGCACACTTTCAGGCAGTCACATGATTAAGAGAGAGCAGGAAAGATTCGGCTTACTCTGATATCATGTAAAACATGGAAAGAATCTCCTATTTCATTACGTTTAAAGGTTACAGTTGCAATTATACAAGGAAGCCCCCTTAAACCTCCATAGGAGATGTGGGACAAAATAAAGAAGAGAAGTTGAAGAGAACATGAGCCCAGATAGGGGCTTTAGGAATTTAGGCTTTAACAATCCCAACATGGAGGTTCAGCTCTCATTTAATTTATTTAGCTACTATTGATTGAAGGAGACGTGGAACCGAAGGGGAGAGAGAGCTGAGAAAAGTCAAGAGACAGTCTTGAAGAAAGCTACGAGAAGATAGGAAGATCAAGAAGACACCATGGCTACCAGGAGTACAAGATTTACAAGAAATTCTGAACAATGATAGGGTAAACTATTTTCTTCTCATAGGTAAGAATTTCCTATATCAGATTTGACTTTGGTTAGAATTTCTGACCATGATTTGATTATGACCTTGAAAATCTAATAATTCATATGATACTTCAGAATTTCCTAGATTCTCTAATGTTTGACCATATGATTAATGAAGGGAATTCCCTTGCATAATGTTGAATTATATCATTGGAAACTTGAGCATTTTTTCTGATACAAGGACTGACTTCGGGTTATAGACTAGCACTTGCATGTAGCTTTTTGAGGATCTGATGGCTATGCACGTGAACATCAAATGAGCGTGAAAGAGATAAGATCCTTGTCATAAATATAGTATTGTTTATGGACATGTTATTTATGGCATCTTTAAGTATATATCTTGTTTATTAAATTGGGTGTCGTGTTTATGTGACATCAGTTATGGGCTATGGGTTGATTAAAGTTTAATTATGCAAAATGTCCTTATCCTCCCTCTCTCTCACGCGCATATGTCAAGCCACCAGCAAATTCTCAGTCCAACACAGCCATCAACCTTCGACCTTGACGGTAACAACCGCAACTTCTATACCTTCGTGCATAGGTTAACTCTAGTGACGTCTCCAGTGAAAGTTGACTTAGAACTTCTAAGTGCATATTACTACACTAGCATCGCCGTGTTTTCCCTCACGTGCAAACCCTCGATGGCACCTCCTCATGATCATTTCGCATAGATGCCGATCCTGATGCCATTGATAGAGCCCGTCGGCAACATCATCTCCCACGTCGGTTTCTTGCAACAGCTTCTCGGGCAGAAACCTCTTCTGGCATATTCGTCGCCTCCGCAAACTTCAGCAGCAACCTTGCTTCCCAAAGGCTTACCATGCACAAGGGTTGATACTACTTCAGCGCTATTCTCCATCCATTCCGGTCACCTCAGTTGTAATCATTAGCATCACAACTGAGTTCATCACATCTCCTTCTCATTTTTATCAAGCCCCCCATCCAGCCAACTGGGCCCTTGATACCTCAGAATCGAGACTCCATCTTTCTCCCTTCACCACAACATGCAAAAACACACCAATTGTTCCCACCTAACTACAACCAGCAACCCTCTGATTCACCGCCCCTTCCATTAGTACCATCCACATTCTCACCATACAACACTACTTACTCCTTCCTCATCAATCCTACCAAATTCAATCCATTGGAACAGAACCGCCGACACTTTCATCTGTGCCAGCCGAAAACATCACATTCGCCGATCCATCCATCCTCCCAACGCTCGCACAATTATGATTCATATGGATCTCTTTCCCATCGTTGAACTACCTCCACAACCCAATTTTATCTCCATCGTTGTATACTCAATTTCTGATACAATCCATCCCTCATTTCTGTCTCTCATCTATATGAACCTTACACAACCCACAACTCGGATCCCTCCTCAAACCCTTACCCCATTCCAGCATCAAACGTTTGCTCCGGTATCCACGAGTCACCGCCTACTCAGCTTGGTGGCATTAATCGGGTGGTCATATGTTAACAAAGGAGACAACCACCAAGGAACGATATCTAGAGGTTGAGGCGTTCCAATTGGTTATCGAGGCCTCATCAACTAACGACACACCTACCCTCGAAGTCGGGATTGAGTCCCCAATATTTCCACCCTGAGGAGTCGATGAGTCGAACCACGAGCTGACTGAAACCAGCCAATGCACTCGGGCATCTCTTGTGTGCTCTTGCGTGCCCCGTAGTCCTTTTGACATTACCGCATCAGCATCAATCTTGGTTTTTTTCCATTCAACTTACACTCTCGCTGAAAAGCTTGACTGTTACCATTCAACGGGGCCAACAACTGTCCTCTATTGTCCTCATTAAGCATGCCCTTCTTTCCTTCTTGTCCGACTTCAGTCACTGATCCACAAGGCTCGCTATTACCATCCACATCTCATCGATCCCATTTATGCGCGCAAGCGATGAGCACCTCGAGTATCACAACATCAATGAGCAATGGTTGAGCTCACTGAGTGACGACAAACTCTGCTTTGGAACATCATTACAAGGAGCCTTTCTAGTGGGCAATAAAAGAACAAGATGATTCAATCATTAGAGTTCCCTTCCAAGATTGAGAAAAAGCTCGAATTGGAGGAAGGTAGAAATGTTATGGACCCTGTAGTCTTATTTATGGATATGTTACTTTGGTGTCTTTAATTATGACTCTTGTTTAGTTAACTGAGTGTTATGTTTATGTGTCATTAGTTAAAGATTGATTAAAGTTTTAGTTATGCAATTGTCCTTGCATTTCATGTATTGGCTATTTTGGAATTAATCCATTTTGTTGGGGACTAGTTTGCAAAATGTGATGGAGATCGGTCGCGCCTTTTAGTCAATTTCCGTGATCAATAATTTTTAGATTGTCGAAGGACAATCGATGATCGCCAACACGCTAAGCGTGATTTTTTCCCTATTTCTATGTCCTTTTGCTTTTTTTACCGAATTGTATTTTGAGAGTTAGGGTAATGAATCTGATCACATGATATGAGTCATCAAATTCATTTGCCCTTAATTCCCCCTTATATATCCTATCAGTTTTTTTTTGGTCGAGGCATTATAGAGATTAGCTTCAAACATAAGAGTTGCTCGGTCTTCTCCCAGTGTGATGCCAAAGATACCACACGGTTGTGAACGCAATCGGTTCCATCTTTCGGGGGTGTCGACCACCTCCTAGCCCTTCCCTATCCACTGGAGCACCTTGCCTCCATCCACGACCACCTCTGGCGACGTCGTTAGAGTCTCCAACCGCTGGAAGCCCCTCTTCCTCCCTTCCAATGTCCTGCCCCCTTCGACCTTCCCAACCTCCTGCAAATCTCCACCGCCTAAGGATGTCCCAAACTGAACCTCCCCTTTCACTCCTCAACACTTTTCTGGCACCCAGAACATTCCCGAGCCCTACCTCCTTTCCTGAAGCCTCCAAAATCTCAAAATCCCACAAACCCAGCAAATCCCTCACTTCATAATTCTCCGCCAACCGCGCATTCGATCCCTCGCATCACATCTACGGACACCCCAAGCCCACCAACCGTTAGCCTCCACCATCAGTGTCGATTTCTTGGTGAGTTTTACTTTTAGTTTTCCTTTCTTCATATTTACGAATGCGACATAATATTTTGTTCAAACTATTTATTAATTTCCTTTCAACAGACATTTATTTTGTATTTGCCTCATACTTAATTTATAGCACTTTCATATTGTGCAATTGTGTACCGATAATCTTATTATAATTATTTGCAATCAATTAAATTAATTGCCGATTGAAAATAACTGTGTTAAATCATACGAAACACATTAGGGTTTGGGTATATGTCGTGAGCATCTTGTTCATCGGATTGTACACATGCATTAATTCACACCATCTTAGTCATTATGTAGTTCAATTTGCATTTGTCAAGTGTTTGCTTACATTCATATAGAGTTAGGGCATCGCGGTAGGTCTCTTATAAATTCGTCTTGCGGCTTCTGTAATCCTTAGGGATTTGAATGAAATAACAGGATTTAGTATCGCATTTCCCCTACTTAGTTTCACATTTCCCTTGTTCAGTATCACATTTCCTCCTTGTCCCTTCGGCTAGTTTATGAAGCCTAAATCGTAACAATCCTTTAGTCATCTCAGATTTTCCTTGCCATATCTAGAAAAGCTGATGTATTATTATGATGATAAATGTAGACAGTGACTCCATAAGCATGATATAGAACTCAATGCTTCTACTATGCTTCCAAATGTTCGAGATATCCACTTGTTTCTTGGAAAATAGCCCCTTAATAACTATAGAAAAAAACATCATTGGAAGATTAGAAAGGATAGGGATCAAACAATGGTCCAACTCATGTATTATGTGATCATAATGTGTTTTAACTTATATGACAAACTCTTAAGGGAATTTCAGAGAAATGTTAGCTGACAGTGGACTTGTGACTGTCCTAACATTTGAAATATGTTTTTTTGTTGTCATTTGAAGAAACAATGTTGTATTTAGAAGAAACTATATGTCCTAAACATTCATATCATGTGATCCACGTAAGCTAAAAGTTGTATTTTGAAGAAAACAATGTTGTGATTTGATGATAATGTTGTGATTTGATGATAAACCATATAATATTGACTATTTTGAAAACTGACTTCGAAAGCTCATAATGAATGACTATTTTGTATTTTGTTTGATGCTAAACCATGTTTTATTTTTTGTATTTTTGAAAACTAACTTCGAAAACATTATATGCTTGTAGGAATGATGAAAACTTAACAAGTATAAAGTCGTCAAGAAAGAAGCTAAAAATGCAGGTAAGTAAAGCAAGAAGTTAAGTTTATGAAGAATTTTACAAACAACTAGATACCAAAGATGGAGAGCGTGATATATATAAAATTGCTCGAGCTAGAGAGAGGAAGGACAAAGAGATTTTAAATCAAGTTAAATGCATAAAAGATGAAACAGATACGGTTTTGACTGGATGACGTGGCTATTAAAGAGAGATGGAAAAGATACTTTTATCAACTATACAATGAAGGAAAAGACAATGAACTGAACTTGGAAGAGGTTAAGTAATCAGAGGAGTATAGAGAAACATAACTTTTTATCGTAAAATTCAAGCATCAGAGATAGATGACGCTCTGAATAAGATGAAGAATGGAAAGACGGTTGGACCAAAACAATATACTCATTGAAGTATGGAAATGCTTAGGGAGGGAAGAAATTTATGGCTTGCAAGTTTCTTCAATAAGATACTGAAGACAAAGAGAATATCAGACCAATGGAGAGAAAGCATTTTGGTACCTTTGTATAAGAACAAAGGAGATGTACAAAATTGTATCAATTACAGGAGAATTAAATTAATGAGTCATACTATGAAACTATGAGAACGAGTAATAGAGAGAAGAGTTAGACGAGAGACTAGCATCTCAGAGAATCAATTTGGATTCATGTCAGGGAGGTCAACCATGGAAGCTATACATCTCTTGAGGAGACTCATTGACAAACTATCGGGAAAGACAAACAGATTTGCATATGCTGTTTATCGATCTGGAGAAGGCTTATGATAGGGTTCCAAGAGAGGTCTTGTGGAGAGTCTTAGAAAAGAAAGGTGTAAATGTATCATACATTGACGTAATCAAAGATATGTATACAAATTCAGTGACTAGGGCTGAGGACATCTGGAGGATAAAACATAGGAATTTTCTATCGTTGTTGGCTTACATCAAGGGTCAGCTTTAAGCCCTTATCTCTTTACCCTTATCTTAGATGAGCTCACCGGACATATCCAACAAGCAATACCTTGGTGTTTATTATTTGCAGATGATATTGTTTTGGTCAATGAGACGCTGTGAGGGTGTAAACGCGAAGCTTGAATCTTGGCGAGACACTTTAGAAAAGAAGAGTTTTAGGTTTAGCGGGACAAAGACGGAGTATATAGAGCTTAAATTTAGTAGTGCAAGAAGGTCGGATGACTCCGTCATTAAATTGGGTGACCAAGACATTTCCCGCAGTGAGTGCTTTAATTATTTGGGATCTATAATTCAAAAAGATGGAGGTGTAAATAAAGATGTGATACATAGAATCCAAGCAGGTTGGTTGAAGTGGAGAGGCGCATCTGGGATCTTATGTGATCGTAAAGTACCATTAAAACTTAAAGGCAAGTTTTATCGTACTGCAATTAGACCAGCAATGCTCTACGGTTCTGAGTGTTGGGCAGTGAATGGTCGTACATGAGCAAAAATGGGAGTTGCGGAGATGAGAATGCTTAGGTGGATGTGTGGTCACACGAGACTGGATAAAATTTGGAATGAATCTATCAGGGATAAGACAGGAGTGGCGCCAATTGTAGAGAAGATGCGAGAAGCTCGTTTAAGATGGTTCAGACATGTACATAGGAGACCATTAGAGGCACCTGTTAGGCGTTGTGAGAGTTTAGTCACTAGACATGTTAAACGGGGGGAGGGGTAGACCAAAAAAGACTTGGAATGAAACTATAAGGAAAGACATGATGTACTTAGGCATTAGTGAGACTATGATTAAAGATAGGGCGCAATGGCGACAGAGGATCCATATAGCCGACCCACAATGGTGGATAAAGGCTTGAGTGTTGTTGTTGTTGTTTGCATAACTAAACTAAATGATGTCATATCATTTGGAGTAGTAGCTCATTGTTGATTAATAAGAATTTGCTTCCGCTGCTAGGTATAGCTTTGAATAACGTGATGACTGCTCAAAGTGTGATGTTCAAGATTGATGTACGACGAAGATATCATTCAGGGACGAAATGTACCGATTAGAGTTTCGGGTACTCTAATTATCCGAGTGCTTAGGAGTCGAAGCGTCAAATTGGCTACCCAAATCCCCCTTTTTTCATTCTCTTTGTAAGAAGTTAAAATAAAATATCTTTTAAGTCATTAACCACGAAGTACACCCAACTATCTCCAATATGGGGGAGCTTTCTTTATCTTCTTATTCTTTCCCCTTGCTTTTTTCCCAGATTCTTCAAGCTCCCCGTGATTCTATCAATCAACATAAGCACAAATTCACAGGTATCTGGCAACGTAAAATCCCTTGTAATTTATTCATATGAGTTTTAATGTTAAACAACCGTCATACCCTAAGGAACAGGATTTCACAGGTCATCCCTATCAATGGATTCCTTGCATGAAACCTTTCACATAATGTCCGATAATAGCCAGTAGTTACTGCTAAGCAACACGGAATATCACTGTAGCATAACAACGCACCCAACAGCTAAGCCAATAAAGACCTAATTGCAAGCTGTGGAAGATCTAAAGTAGTTGATCACAAGAAGAAGGGAGAACTAGGTGGGGGAAAGGAGGAAAGGGGTGACAATGCTTACCGTTTTTCTTATGGGATCAGCAATAGGTAGAGAAATTCAAAATGATGGGCAACTGATAGCAATTAAAAAAATGAGCAGTTGCATTAAAGAAGAATGGGAATAAAATCACGAGACAAGTTCGTGCCTTCATTCCTAAGTTTGCCCCCCCCCCCCCCCCCCAAGAACTGCTCTCCAAGGAGATCTAAGTACACACAACCTGAAGATGGCAAAACATACTCCTTTCCCCCCCTATATAGAAAGATTACCTGCCAACAAGAATTACTTAAAACGACATTCAAGGCAAAATGTAGCACGATAGTACAAAATACAATATTAATAAATGATGAACTTGGCAAGGCAAATATTCTCTTGTCGTGAGGAGGTTGTCCTGGAAGGCGTATTCATACCAGCAATACATGAAGTGAAAGGAAGGTGAAGGTTTTCCTTGGCCACAATTCTTAACTATTGATAGTATTCATAAAAGAAAGGAGGGAATTATTATCGGACTCATTTTCACAGAATTTGATAATACTGGTCGCAAGTACTATTTTCAATAATATTATAATATCTTCATCATCATATGTATCTCTTTTAATTGGTACAGACTCAGAAGCCAAAAGCTGCCTCAAAAAGGATTTTTTTGGTTATCCTCAGTATAATCAGCAAGCATTCAACGGATTGACAAAACCGTGGATCAAGTGCATATATTCAAGTCATATTAGTTAGCATCATTAATCCACTTCTTACATGCATTTTCCTGACATATAATAAAGGCCTTCCAATAAACTTCTGATATATATTGTGATCACAAAGATCAAAAGAAGGATGAAAGTCACATTTACCTTCCTCCAAGGACCGGACTTTGAAGAAGTTTGTAAAGATGCAGCGCTCTGCATTAAGATAATAGATAATCATAAGCTTGCATCTATAAAGCATGAAATAGCAATAAAACCAACTAAAATAAATATGGACTGTAGAAGAAACAACTCCAATACCATTTTCAATACGACAACAGGTGTGTGAACATGGTAAACAATGGCCTAGTATTTTATGACATCAAGTTTATAAGCAATGGCCTGGTATTTTATGGCATCAAGTTTAGAAGCAATGCTTCATAGTGCTCCTTCTGGTACAAAAGTACAAATGGCCAGCTCCAACAAAGAGAGCATTGAGATTATTAAGGCACATCAGAGTATTGGGGTTAGTGATACAGTAGATGAGCAAATTGGTGAACAATATGTTAGTATACAAATGCCAAGTGATTGACCCTCATCATAGTTTTAAGCTTTTGGGTCAAAAATCTGTTTAATGTATCGGGTTCAAATTTGGTTCCAACTTTGATTCACGTCCTTAACAATGATATCAGAGCCGAAGGTTTTGTTGGGATTGAGTGGGTTAGGTAGTTTTATGACCTTAATGTTTATTAATGTCTTTCTACCATTATTGAACAAGTTTCATAAATTGCTCCCACGATAATTTTATTGTGATTGATTGATCTCTTGGTGTGACACTTGATATTGAAACTTTTTTTGTTTGATGGAGAACAACGGTCGATGTGGAGAGCTCTCAACCCGATAAAGAAACCGCTTAAGACACAAAAAGGTATTTGGCTTAGCCCATATAAGATATGTGAAAAATATATTAGTGTATAAATACAAAGTGGATGGCCCCTATGTAAGCTTAATCTTTTGGTTCGAACATGGATTTACCAATTGGTTTATGCTACGAGCTCAGCCTTGACATGTCGGTGGCGTAGCCAGAGATGAGCAAAGGTGGAGATGACCGTGGAGAGATAACACGGAGCCGGAACTATGGCCGCCTAAGCGGGGGCGTGCTTAGTGAGAGAGAGCTACCATAATCTCATGCAAGGGACAAGTGAGACTCAATTTTACTTCTTTTCATTCCAAACTTCCATGCAATACCATAAACTCCTAACAACCAACCACACATTAATTAACACATAATTAAAAATATAAAGATTAACAAAGATAAGCAATTGTGACAACCGAAATAACTAACAATACGAAAGATAATGGCGCCATGCCCGTAACATCACACCCGCCTTCCAAAATGAGTTTGTCCTCAAGCTCAGAGATACTTAATTTCGTCTTCATTAAGTTCCTCCAATTCTAACGAGAAAAGCCTTTTGCGGTGATTGCGGTGATTGCGGTGATAGCCTCGAGCATAGTTCTCATTGCAGTTATAGCATAACCCTTTTGTGCGGTGTTCAACCATTTCTGCATGGGACGGGCGTCGGATTTTTGGGGGTTGGCTACCCTTATGCATGAGTCTACAGTCATATAGACGTCTTGATCCATATGTAGTTGACGTTCGCACAGCCTAGCCAAGCTCACAACAGTAACCAAGTCATGTGGGTTTTCAAGTCACAATCCTTCGCACAATCCTTACGTAAATATTGTGACATATTGCCCTAGCTGTACTGATGTAACATAAATTAGGAAAACTTGAAACTGTTCCATAAGTTTCTATAGATTTTGCTAATCATAGTGAGGTTAGTGCATCGAAAGGGTTGCTTCGGAGGGTGGAGGGGTCAAATCGCATGTTGCAAAACCCTTTAAATTCGTCAAAGTCATCTGCGATTTCTAAATTTGCACGGGTGAACCAAAGTTCAGGCGAACTCAAAAGGTGGAAGAACGTCATACTGATCCATTTTGCTATCAGTGCTTTTTGATGACCGAAAAATTACACGCGCCCGATGATTTATCCCAATGGATCTATCTTCCCATCGTAGGTTAGGAATTCCAACTTGGTGTAGTGGGGATGGCGGACAACGATCGGAGGATCCACGCATATAAGGAGCAATGGAGACTTGTGGCTATTGCTCTCTTGTTCCTGCGTTGGAACAATAAGGCCTTGTGCAGCTAGTGTGAGACTCTTGATCCTATTGTATAGTGCGACAAGGGCTACATGGTGTCGTTCTTCGTCCTCTTGATGTCGCACTTCAACTACAGCTAGAGTCGTGATGAAAGTTTGCACCATGTTCATAAGCTTACTCATTTTGTTTGTGGAATCTCCCATGTTGGGGAGAATTGTAGGGAGCGAGGTACCATGAGAGGAGGATCGGGTTACAGGGTAGTTTGACCCCACATAAGTGGATGTTGACGTAGATCTTGGGAAGCCATGTGATGCTCGACTAATAGCTTCCGCTATCATCGAACAACAAATGTTTATTAATACGCACGAAGATACAAAATATCAAGACAATCTCTTGCGGGGAAGATTCCTCGAAAATTCTACTCTCCAAGAGAGACAAAATACCTAATGATCCAAGAACCTCCTACAAGACTCACTACCGCTCACTTATATAGGCGGAAGTGGCATACACAGTTACACACAATTACCAAAATGTCATAAGCCTACATATTTAGATAGGAGGACGTATGAATTATCGGGGGAGTTGTTTTGTATCAACAACCCTTCCCAATTATGAAAAAAAGATGAAACACGTCTTTTAAAAAAAAAAATTTAATTATTGTAGTAATTAATTAAAATAATTATATTTTTTGCTTTCTAATAACTAATTAATTGTGTAATAGGGAGTTGGGCTCGACGAGATCTAAATATAGGTCTATGGCATGAGGATAAACAGGAGACAGAGACTGAGGACACTGGTCTCGACGAACAATAGGCGTCTCGAGGAAATGTGGGGCTCGAACAAAAGGGTGTTGGCGATGGAGAGGCGTTGGGCGCTAGTGTCGACGATGAAAGGGAGACGATGTTGAGACGCTAAGACGGACCGCGGCTCAAGATCGACGGTTGCGAGCGTTCGGTGGAGGCCATCGTGGACAACAAAGTGCGGCAGTGCATGGGAAGCGATTCCAGGAAAGAAAGGCATTACTGGTCGAAGGCGTTGGGACCCAATGAGTAAATGGTAGAGGCAGGGAGTTCTGGTGTCGAGAGGATTTGTTCATCGGCCAGGCTTCTACGTTCTTGTGGATAGAGAGGAGGTTCATCTTTGATCCAGAGAAAGGAGGCAGTGAACGTCTTTGATTCAGAGAAGGGAGCAGTGTGTGTCCTCAATACAGATAAAGAATAAGGATCATGGGTCGACTGTCAGACTCCTTCACGTCGACTGGAATGAGTGTCGTTGGAACGAGGGAATGCTTTCATCGAGGTTGGGAGGGCGTGAAGCGCTCGTCGGAAACGTAGAGCTCTGATACCAAGTTGTTACGGGCTAGGCAATGACACGTCGATAACGTCACCGGAGATAACCAATGGTGAAGTTGACAGTGGGAAGATACCACGAAGTCAGAACTGTGGATGCCTAAACAGGGTGTGCTCTAGAGAGAGAGCGCTATCACAACATCTTGCAAGGGACAAGAAAGATACTCAATATTTGCTTCTTTCATTCCAACCTTCCATGTCTATGAATAGGCTTACATGATACCATCAACTCCTAACAACCAACTGCACATTAATTAATACATAATTAAAAATATAAAAGATTTATGAAGATAAATAAGTGCAATGACTGCAATGACTAACGACATAAAAGACCTAACATAATAATAATGGCATGATGCATTGATGCCCATAACAGTTTATCAGACCCAAAAAAAAGGAAAACCCTCTGGTATTCCTGTAGTAATCTCAAAAGGCAGAAACAAAATAAATTTCCTCAAGCAGGACTTGAACACAAGCTCAGTATATTTTTCCCTTACAGTCTGGTAAAATGCGCAAGTCAAAGCATTTAAGGGATTCTAGTAGGGGTGATGTTATCTCTCAGATATCTTTTACATACTCCTGAAAGATTTGAATCATCAACAGAGAAGATCCAAAGAATGATAATCAATCTTCAACAAAAGCCCATGCCCATCCACTCTGTATGGTTCCACATACAGGATTGTCATCCAAGCTCAAGTTAGTCAACACAGGTTCAGCCTCTCAGTCAAAGCACTAATCATCACCCGGCGGATATGTTTATTTAAATGTAAAACAGAAGCCGATTCAACTCATCTGAAAGATACGTTAATGCAAAGTGGATTTCGACATAACTGGTGGCTTGACAGGGAAAGGTCAACGACATCTGTTTGAACAAAAACTTAAAGGTCTACACTTCCATGGAGATAGGCAGTGAACCGGTAACTAGCTATCTGAAGTAGTATGAGAAAAAATAAAATGAAGACTTCAGTGGGGCAGGCCTGGAACAACTGATACCTCTAATTCATATCGTGTTTTTACCCGACATTATGCATTGATTTCATTGTTATTTACCCTGCTTCTGCTTGGCTTTATGTGATGTTCATCCAATCATTATGTTGCATGAATTCTGGGTAAATACTGTGTTTAATGCAGGTGTGGATAATTTCTGAATTTTAAGTGCGTTATGTGCAAATTTCTTCAGGCACGTGTGTAACATCCGTAATTTTAATGCGAGCGTAAATCTGATTTCAGGGTCCGATGGCGAGCTCAAGTAATCGAGCCAGTTTCTAAATCGAGGTATGAATTCGTAGTGGTTAATTGTTGCGTGCAAGAAAATATTTTCCCCCTTATCCAATTCACGGTTTCACATAGATTAACCGCACCCCACACGGTTTCGTAACCGTAGCCCCTTTTATTTCTTCCCGTACCCAATGCAGCCCCTCACATTCTTCCCGTCGTCGATTCAAAGGAGTCGTGGACTCTCCTCTCTCAAAATCACTGTAAGAAGAGAAACCGCCGACCCCCTTGCTTTTCGTTTGCCGCTCGCAGTCGCATAGTGGAAGGAGGCGTTCTCGGCGATCGTCTGAACCCTCGTTTCTAAGCCCTCCAAAGATCGACAACCTTCCCCTGCTCAGTCGACACTCTCCCTACTCCAGTTAGAAGCCTTGAGTGCCGGCGCATTTTCGTGCTCCTCCCGACGGGAGCGGGATTTTAGCCGCAGGTTTCCTCCTCCTCTGTCTTTAGGGGACGCAGCCAGTCGAAGCAAGCACCAGTGCAGCGATTCCTGTGTTTGGGTCGTGAGGTTTGGTCTCTTTCAGAAGGCCGCCTAGCCCACCGTTCTCGTTCAGATCGGTAGATCCCAACTCCTGTGGTTGTGGATCCGTCAGTTTCATCGTAGTTCGTATGTTTGGAAAGCGGAGAGAAGAAGATCACAACTGTGAAAAATTCAGTATAACTCGGAAGAAACAATGTCGCCACGTCTTGTGTACGAGCGTCGTAGCACCGCTGTAAGAATTCTATTCTTTTTGGTTAGATATACCATGTAGTTATGCACAGATTTTATCCTCGTATAGTAGGAGGAAAATTTGTAATGTTATACAACCATGTTTATCTAGACATCAACATTCAACCTGTTAACAAAATGCGACATATAACTAGTCAGTTGAACCAGTTTAAAATCCAATAGATAACGAAAATTTTTACTAGGAGGCATGATTGAGACTTTCTCCGTCGTGATAGATAGAGGCGCACTATCTTACTCATGGGGCACAGTAGACCTTATGAGCCTCAATTGCAGGGAGACGTTTTCTCCATTTAGAAATTCAGAAGATGCGAGTCCATGTCCGTGGGACACTAGAACCTCGACGTTTGTTAGTTGGGACTCGGATCGATAGAATGCGCATAAACAGTTTCTCAGCATAAGATTTTAAGAAGAATAATCACTAGACAAACATCACTCAGCATACGACAAAATTTAGAAATGGTATTATATGTAACCTTTCTTTTTGGAGCTTGAATAATTATGTTTAAGATGTTTACAAACTAGAATAGACATTTATGTTAAGCAGTTTATAGAAAAGCATGTATATAATAGTAGTGTATAAATACTTTACTTTTGTAAAATAACAGCATCGTTTTCAAAAGAGAAAGCAAGAAATCATGTTCTTTATAAATCATTTTTAGTGTCATTAAGAAGAATGGTCTTTCTTACTCTTCAGTTGGGCTGACCCATTTTTTGGCTTCTCATTACAGGAGTCACAGGTGGGGTGTTGCGCCTAGGCTGAGCTTACCTGCAGTTTGCCCTTCTTTTAGTTCGTTTACATGATGTAGTTGTTCTTATAGTTCTGTTCAGTGTTTTGGATTTGTATCGGAATCTCTCTAATGGTTCTTGTATCAGACTATGTTTAAAATTTCAGTATTTCAAGTATTTGGACACTTTCATTTTTAGTGGCTCTGTGAAATCAAGTTTGAGGTACATTTTTACCTCTTAGTTTCTTTTACTGCTTCCACTGTAAGTACTCTTTAGCACTTTTAATTTATACCAGCTATGTACCAATTTTTATTACCGTTTCTTGGTTTGCTTCTTATCACGGGGCCCGGTCGGACTGCTGATTTGTGGTAAAACTCATCTGAAAGATACGTTAATGCAAAGTGGATTTCGACATAACTGGTGGCTTGACAGGGAAAGGTCAACGACATCTATTTGAACAAAAACTTAAAGGTCTACACTTCCATGGAGATAGGCAGTGAACCGGTAACTAGCTATCTGAAGTAGTATGAGAAAAAAGAAAATGAAGACTTCAGTGGGGCAGGCCTGGAACAACTGATACCTCTAATTCATATCGTGTTTTTACCCTGCATTATGCATTGATTTTATTGTTATTTACCCTGCTTCTGCTTGGCTTTATGTGATGTTCATCCAATTATTATGTTGCATGAATTCTGGGTAAATACTGTGTTTAATGCAGGTGTGGATAATTTCTGAATTTTAAGTGTGTTATGTGCAAATTTCTTCAGGCACGTGTGTGCGTCCTAATGCGCACGTGTGTGCGTCCTAATGCGTGCGTGTGTGCGTCCTAATACGCACGTGTGTGCGTCCTAATGTGCACGTGTGTGTGTGTGCACTATTATTATTCCTGGACAAAATATTAATGATCAGAGAGCGCGTGTGTGCGCACTATTCATGCCCGTGCACGTTCAATGCCTAAAAAATTGTTTTCTGGGAGCGCGCGTGCGTATCCTTCTCGCACGCGAATGCGTCGGGCGCACGCTCATTTCACTGGGTTCCAGTTCTTCTCGCGCGCCCCGTGCGCCCTTATGCGCACGGGTGTGCACGATCATTTTCATGTGCGTATAAATACTAAATTTTAGGTCGTACCACGGATCCTGGTTCATTTTACCGCCGTTTTCCCTTCTCTTGCAGGTCGCCAGCTCTAGTTCTTGAGGAGAATCCATCTTCCACTCCAATATTTGCTTCTTTGAAGGATTTCTAAGTGAAGAGAAGGTGGTTTGAAGGTATTGACATCAACAACGTGGAGGTTTGAACAAACGTGAAGAGAAGACGGGTCATTAGGAGAGGTGACAACTCTACCCGTACCCCGGACGACAGCCAAGGTTTGTCTGATGAGACGGAAAACGGTTGGCTCTTAAGAAGAATTGCACGTGGGACCTTGTTTACCTTCCTCAAGGCAACACCGTTGTTGGAAGTAAGTGGAGTTTTTCGGTAAAACAAAACTCCCAGGATCTAGTGGACCATTACAAAGCTAGGTTGGTGGCCAGAGGATATACCCAGACAGATGTGATCGACTATCAGGAAACCAATGCTCGTGTAGCAAAAATGAATTCCATCAGAATTTTGCTCTCGTGTTGTCTGCAAAGAGTGAAGTATCAGCCAGTTAGATGTGAAGAATGTCTTCCTCCATGGGGATTTGGAAGAGGAAGTATATATGTCTCTACCTCCAGGTCTTATCTCTGAGGGATCTGAGGGAAAGGTATGCAGGATGACGAAGGCTCGATACGGCTTAAAACAATCACTGAGGGGTTGGTTTGGAAGGTTCCAAAGAGCCATGCTGACATTTGGGTATACTCAGAGCAATGCGGATCATACCCCGTTTGTAAAACACAGGCAAGGAAAATTGACTGCTTTGATTGTCTATGTGGATGACAGTCATAACTTGGGATGACATTGTCATAACTGGGGATGACATGAAGGAGATCCAAAATCTGAAGACAAGATTGGCTAGCGAATTCAAGGTAAAGGACCTCGGGATCTCAAGTACTTACTTGGCATTGAAGTTGCAAGATCCAAGCACGGTATCTTTATCTCTCAGAGGAAGTACATCCTTGACCAGCTGGAGACAACAGGGATGAGTGAGTGTAGACCTGCAGACATACCTATTGAAGCCAACCATAGGTTGGGGAGGGATAGTGGAGAAGTTGTTGTTGATATCAACGGTTTTCAACGGCTTGTAGGGAGGTTCATCTACCTATCCTATACTCGCCCAGATATCTCTTATGTTGTTGGAGTCATCAATCAATACATGCATTCTCCCAAATTTCACCACTTGGATGCTTCCCAACAGATTCTTCGATATCTCAAAACCTCTCATGGGCGTGACATCTTGTTTACTCCCAACAAAGAATTAACCATTGAAGTATTCACAGAAGGTGACTGGGCGAGATCTGTTGATGACCGTAGATTCACTTCTGGATATTGTACTCTAGTTGGGGGAAATCTAGTAACCTGGAGAAGTAAAAAAAAACAACAGGTTGTTGTCAGGTCCAGTAGCGAAGCAGGGTTTAGAGCTATGGCCCATGGAATATGTGAAAAAATGTGGATTCGATCCCTTATGTCTAAACTTGAGATTCAAAGCAAAGTTCCCATCCGGCTGTATTGTGATAACAAGGCGGTCATTAGCATCGCGCATAATCCTGCTCAGCATGACCACACTAAACATGTTGAAGTCGATCGACATTTCATCAAGGAGAACATAGTGAGGGAAGTTGTGCGCACTCCATTCATCCCCTCAAATCAACAGTTGGTTGATGTTCTTACTAAGGGGTTGTGTCATAGAGTATTTGGAAACATTATGACCAAGTTGGGTTTGACAGACATTACAAGCCCAACTTGAGGGGAAGTGTTGTGTTCCCAGTTTATTTTATTCAAGTTGTATCTTGTACGTTGTATTCTATCACTCCTATATATAGCGGAGTGATGCTTGTCTAATACGATACTTTTCAACTTCTATTTTTCTTCCGACAGTCAAATATGTTATTTTTGTTGAATCCATCTCCACGTTACCATGAGCGATTATCAATCATGTCGGTGGTGTGGAACGTTTCGTTATAATAAACATTCATTATAATTATGATTGTCCTAAGAGAAATTATAGTTATAATTCTTATGGCTCTTCCTATGGAGAATTAGCATCGTTTGGTTCTTCATTATGGAGAACCTACTTAATATAACTATGCACTGGTTGGTTTAGTTTCTTTGAAGTTGAAGTCTACCAGGAAGTGATGTTTGTTTTGTCAAAGTCAGGATCACGCATTGTAGGACTGTGATCAATTTAAAGCGACTATGGAAAACGACGATGAGCCTTCTTATGTTGATGAGATATCTTCAGTGCCTCCATGTCTTCTTGGGAGCGTTGCAAAAATACCTTGGTCAGTATAGTCGCTGATCGAGATGATGACTTGGAATTGCATATTTCTTCTCTTATTACATCATTACCAACCTTGGAGGATTGTTTATATACTTTCTTTGAATCTATTAAATTATTCCTTCTAGTTTTGTTCACTCTACTACACTTGTACATATTAATCATGTTGTTTTTTTTCCTTGCAGGAGGAGCTTGACGAGCACAATGTTGTACCGTGTTGTGTCGAGGAGGATACACTCCTTAGTGAGGAGATTTTTATCTCCATACAAGAGGAGGAAATTCAAATCGTCACCAATGCACCATCCAACTCATCCGCCGCCTGTAAGGAGGAACAATGCACCGACAGTGATCGGTGCACTGAGCTTGATGGGAGTGACTCCGAGATCACTCCCTCCACTATTATTTCCTTTATTTCTTCTTTAGATTTTATTCCTAACCTTCCCTTGTTGCCTAATGTGCACAATGTCATCATGCACGATCTTTTTTGTTTTTGATTGTGCTTCTGACTTTGTTTTGCAGGAAATGCAAGCTAGGGCAATGAATGTTACTCTTATTTCTTTACTGATTAGGGATGTCGGGAGTCACTTTGATTCCTTTTCCTTTCCCCTCATCTTGAACAAGAGACTAATCTTAGGGAAAAGGAAAAGACTGATTTTGCGTTGGTATAATTTACCAGCGCGGGAATTAAAATGGACATGTGCACTTTTCCTTTTCAAGTCCCATTCGTTAGAATTTAGAAAAATAAGTCGTGATGGGGACAATAAACTAGTAGTTATCTTAATTATTCTGCATTATTTTTAGTTAATTTTATCTATATGTAGTTGTGGTTTGTTTCTTTGTATTTTATTTTCAGATTGAGTTATTAATAACTTGTTGTGGAGGTGGATCCCTTACCTTTTTGATCGACCTTCAATGTAATTCTCGAATGTTGGGTAATCTTTCCCCTTTATTACTCTTTGTCCGTTATACATAGTTCATAAAGTAAGTTTGGGGGTAATTTGGTTGGTTGGTTGCCCATTTCTTTTTGTGCATCCATATTCTATTTCTAGTATTTAGTTTTCATCGACAATAGTTGTATTTGAATACATCTGGATTTTGTTTGGTTGTTGTGCTTCTGAGTAGAATTAGCTCAGCTTAATGGATGGTGCGTTTATTTAGTAATTCTAATCATTCGTTCTTGTAGTTTCTATTTCATCCCTTGTTTGCATTTGAAGTTCTTTTTAAGTCAATCTAAATCAATGTAGGTGTGAATTAATCTTTTTTTTATGTAAGGTTTACAATTCTCAGCTTCTCGTCTATGCTAAGTGTAGATTTCCTAATTAGTGTAGTAGTATGGTGAATCCCATAGAGAAGAATTCTTCACTCACTTGAAATCGAGATTGCCTAACGTAATTCCTAGAACATGCCCAATGCGATTCTTGAGACGCTACATGGATAGTTTTATCTGAGACTAAGATTTATGTCATTCCTTGAATCGTTTGAGCCTTGCATCATTCCCTATATCAATTATTTTGCCTTGCCACTTTGAGCTTACCCGTCCATTCTTTGATTAGCACCACAAAATCAAGCTCACCAAAGCCAAGTTGCCTTCTCATTATCACAATTAAACATTGATCTCTTTATCACTCTTTTTGTGTTTTGGAAAATATTGTGGAGTTCTGATTTGGAGCATTTTATGTCTCTTACATTTGGTGAAGAAAAGAAAGTTACTGAATTAGTAAAAAATTTGCAGGGGTGAGAATAAAATTCAACACCCCCTTATTCTAAAAATATTGAGAAAAACAATTTGAGATAAAAAAAATTTGTGAAGTGTGATAGAACCTTCGTGTTTATAGTTTACCTCACCTTAAGCCTAAGCCTTACATTTCATCCTAGATAAGTCCTAGGAAATTTCAACATGAAAGTTCATGTGTTTCTGGAGAGAATGTAGAAGGGCAAGCTTATGGATGTTATCAATGGTGGATTCCATTGCGGGAGTCTCGAGTGCTTGTGAGTCAGGAATTCGGATCTAATGTTGATTTATTTTTCTCAATGCACTAGGTTAGGAGTGACACTTAGGCATAGCTTGAAATGGAAATTGCATTTTTCCTGCTTTTGTAAGGATATGCTAGCTCACACCAATTTGATTTGTTCGACTTGATAAAATTTTCGGTGTATTCACTGATTGTGAATTAGAATACTATTTGAAGTGAATGTTAGACCGCTAAATAACATCAATTATCCCCTGATGTTTGTTAGGTTTGCTTGGGACAAGAAAACAAGTTTAAGGGTATTTGATACCTCAATTTCATATTGTGTTTTTACCCTGCATTATGCATTGATTTAATTGTTATTTACCCTACTTCTGCTTGGTTTTATGTGACATTCATCCAATTATTATGTTGCATGAATTCTGGGTAAATACTATGTTTAAAGTAGGTGTGGATAATTTCTGGGTTTTAAGTAGGTTATGTGCAAATTTCTTCATGCACGCGCATGCCTCCTAATGCGCACGCGCGTGCGTGCACTGTTATTATTCTTGGGCAAAATATTAGTGATCGGAGAGTGCATGTATGTCTCCTTCGCGCAAGCGCGTGCGTGCACTATTCATGTTAGTGCACATTCAATGCCTAAAAATATTGTTTTCTGGGAGCGCGAGTACGTATCCTTCTCGCACACGCGTCCATCGAGCGCACGGTCATTTCGCTGGGTTCCAATTCATTCCCTGCAGTTCTTCGCGCACACCTTGTGCGCCCTCATGCGCACGGGCCGTGCGCGATCATTTTTATGTGCGTACTACATTTTAGGTCGAACTACGGATCCTGGGTCATTTTACCGTCGTTTTCCCTTCTCTTGCAGGTCGCCAGCTCTAGTTCTTGAGAAGAATCCATCTTTCACTCCAACATTTGCTTCTTTGATGGATTTCAAAGTGAATAGAAGGTGATTTGAAGGTATTGGCATCAACAACGTGGACGTTTGAACAAACGTGAACAGAATACGGGGTATTAGGAGCGGTGAGCATGATGAGCTGGAGTAACAACCCGTGCTCCTCCCATTCTGAGGAATAGCCACTTTGTTTTCTCTGTATTCGCGGTGCTACCTTCATCTCTTCCTCCCTCTTCTTTAGTTTCCTAATTATTTCAAGGTTGTATGCTTGTAATAGAATATAATTTGGGGATTTAATCTTGTCTTGTATTGGATTATTGGATATTCATTATTTGATATAAAATAGATTTTGCCCTAAATTATGTGTGGTGGAACGATGTGTTCTTGCTCTTTTGGTGTTGATTCTTGCAATGTTAGGTTAAATTAGGTTTGATGAATAGAAATTAGTTAATCTCCAATTAATTGCGTGCTTAGATAGCTCAAGGCATCGGACGTCCCTGTATCTTCACTCGCGCTCCACGTGATTCGATACTCGGTGTATTCATCGTTTTACGTTACTTCGACCGGTGCACTGTCAACGCTAATCCACGAGGTTAGAGGCCGTTGAAATTTAGCGGTCAACAATCCCAAGAAATCTCTGATCAACCAGATGATTCATTTCTTCTCAAAAATATGGATAACTCGCTCTACCCGGTAGCACTTGTTTGAGTAAATTGTGCAGGAATCAATTGTAAATTATTGAAAATGTCAATGAAGGCTCCATGAAAATGCCAGCTCAATCAACACATGAATTCATCCTTAAAGAAGTAATGTTCCGCAAAATTTTCGTTGTGAGTTGACCAAGTAATCCAAATCTTTAACAATATTAGCGGCAAAGATAATCATCTGAATCAGTAAAGGTCATATCAAAGGTGGGAGGTTTTTTTTTAATAATTGGGGTGAAGTTGGGTTGAGTGAAGCTGGTGGTTGTTGAAATGCGCACCAGGTTGATTAAGAGAGCAGATACTTGTACAAAATCTGGGATTAAGTTCTTCCAAAAAATTGCCTCACTTTAATAACAATAACAATGTGGAATGTTCATGAAAGAAGTCCACAAATCAATTCACAACTAATATGAAAATATGTCCAGCAATTATGACCCTTCTGGAAGCTCTATAATCAATCAACACAACCCGGATATTCATCAAATCATCTACAATGTTCAACAGTGATAAAATAGTAGCATTAACAACGTTAACTGCTGCAAACCAAGCAGAAAACACCAAATAAAGTCTAAAAAGGGCTCAAGGCCAACCTCTAAAGTTTGGACAACAAACTACAAAAAAAACTTGGGGAGAAATTTAAGTAAGGATGGATGATATTTGGCCTCCACCTGTAGGAGATAATGTACAGCCAGCGCGATTAGGGATAGCTCTCCACACACCTGGATGACCGTCATGTGATAAAAGAGCAAGGATGAATCTCTCAGAGCAACCTCGGGCTACTACAATTTCTGCGCTAAAAATGGATCCTCTACTTCTGATTATCAACTCCCCTATTAAGCTTCAATTTCGAGTACTAAACCTACTCCCAAACTACTTTAATATTACATAATATCTTCCCTTTAAGATTTAAATCAAAAGTTTTAAAGCAAATAAAAAATACCAAAAAAGGATTGGACCGAACTGTCTAAGCAACCCAGCGCAAATTCAGCGCTCCATTCTCAGAGTTAATCTCCAGTGCTCCTTCATCCTTCCTTCCACGCTTTGGAGTGTAATCTCTCCTTGATCTTCTCTTTTATGCTTCCTAAGTGACGTAGGAATGGTAGGATAAGGTGAAGGCAGTGAGGTGATTATGATCTAATGAGACTCTAATGTATGGATGTGAGAGTGTAATACGAACAAGATGCAAGTTGCATTAATCGAAGAAGAAACACGGATACAATCCGGATCGAAGTCCGGCCAAGACCAAGAAGGCTGGTTCCTCCAATGATCCTTCTCTCAAATGAGAGCCTAAATCCCTAATGATCCCAAGACCACCATAACACTCCCATACCTCCTCCTTATATAGGGGGGAGGGGGCTCACATCAAACATAAAATATTTAAAGAAAAACAGTAATGATAAATGGGATGGCGCGTGCGCGTAACAATACATCCCATCAGAAAAGCGACCTTGTCCCCAAGGTCGGAGCGCCGCCCGCCGGTCAGTAGTGGGATGCCGTCGAGGTGCCTGGGGCGTCGTGCGGTAGTCCGTCCGAGAGCAGCAGGGCGTCGAAGTCGGCGGCGGAGAGCGCGGCCACGTCGTCGCCGATGAGGACACGACACTCCTTCACGGAGCACTCATGACCCGGAGAGTAGGGGTGCTTGCAGCGGAAGCACAGGCCCTTGCTTCGTAAGTCGTTGTACTACTGGTTGGAGAGGCGGTGGGTAGGGACAGGCCGGTTGTTGCGAGGACCCATCATTGGTGGCCGAGGCAGAGGAGGTGGCGGAGGTGTAGGTTTCGGATGGGTCGAGAAATATGTGTAGGAGGGATGCCGAGAGGGGGGTGATGGGGAAGGAATGTCGCCGGACGTCGCGAGAAATTCTGCCTCCACCAGGGGGGCGAGGTCAATGGCGTGGTGAACCGTTAAGGGTTGGAGAGTGCGGAGACGGGAGCGGAAGTGGGGTTGCAAGCCATTCATGAAGAACCCCAAGTAATGGTCTGGGGGAAGACCGGGGACATGGGTGACTAATTCCACGAAGGCATCAATGTAGGAGTCAATGGAGCCCGTGTGACGGACCCCGCAAAGTCGCTCGATCATGGGGCCGGAGTAGCGGGCGTCATACCGCTGAATGAGGGCCTCAGAGAGAGCTGGCCAGGTGAGGTCGGGGGAGGTCTGCCGGAGCCAACGGACCCAATGGAGGGCCGACCCTTCCATGCCGATGATTGCGGTGGAGACCCGTTGTGTCGGCGCGGTCTGGTGAATATCGAAGAACTGCTCGGCGCGGGCAATCCACCCGAGGGGGTCAGACCCGTTGAAGGTAGGCATGTCAGGTCCACGGTATGGTGGAGTAGGCACTTCCATCGCTGCGGAAGCATCGGGAAGCACGGTGCTGGGGGATCCCACAACAGAGGTGGTAGAGGGGCCGGAGTGCTGGGTGGGCTGCAATTTCTGGAGCATAGACAGAATCGAGGTGAACTGCTTGTTCTGTGCCTCGAGACGAGAGTTGATGGTGGCAAGGGAGTGTTCGAGGGCTTCCACGCGGGCTTCCATCCGGCTCTTTGGCATATGAGGACGATTGCTCCGAGTTGGAGGTTGGCACGGGGTGGATCTGGCCCGCAGGGGGCCGGGACGGCGGCGGGAAGCGCTGGCGGGCTGAGGAGGATGCACGGGCGGTGGCTGGGATCGCTGGCGAGCTGAGGAGGACGCACGGGGCGGCGGCTGGGAGAGCGGGATCGCTGATTCCGGCGACTGGGTCGAGCGGCAGTGGTCGAGCGGCAGAGGTCGAGTGGATCTGGCGATGTCGAGCGGCAGTGGATTGAGCGGCAGTGGTCGAGCGGCAGTGGATCTAGTATAGCAGTTCACCCGTTGTGGCGGCAGATCTAGCGGCAGTGGCTCGAGCGGCAGTGGATCTGGCGAACTGGAACGAGCGGCAGTGGTCGAGCGGATCTGGCGATGTCGAGCGGCAGTGGTCGAGCAGATCTGGCGTCGTCGAGCAGATCTGGCGTCGTCGAGCGTAGGCGATGTCGAGCGTCAGAGGCGATGTCGAGCGGTGCTAGTAGAGCAGAACTCGATACTCCGGCGGCTGTAGAAGCGGGCGGAGCGGCAGGTCGGACAAAATAATACGAACAAGATGCAAGTTGCATTAATCAAAGACGAAACACGGATACAATCCGGATCGAAGTCCGGCCAAGACCAAGAAGGCTGGTTCCTCCAATGATCCTTCTCTCAAATGAGAGCCTAAATCCCTAATGATCCCAAGATCACCATAACACTCCCATACCTCCTCCTTATATAGGGGGGAGGGGGCTCACATCAAACATAAAATATTTAAAGAAAAACAGTAATGATAAATGGGATGGCGCGTGCGCGTAACAGTGTGGGAGTGAGTGGGGATCTTAAAATGATGCAATGCTCATGTGAGTGTCTGACAAATAAAATAACAACGAATGCTGAAATTCCAACACGTAATCAACAAAAAGTAATATAAACTTCCAATTTACAACTTACACAAGTAATTAAGCCCAATAGTGGTGTATGGCTGCTGAATCAGGTTCTGGAAAGCAAGACGGATGCGATTAAGGCACTGAAATTACCTTTCCTGCACTGATTTGGGCTTCCCGGATGGATGCTGCGCAAGAATAAGTCCATGTGGAGGGGGGCTGTAGGGAGAAAAGGGGAGGCAGTGGAGAGGAGGATTATAGTACCAGATGGGCCTTGGGATCAGGAGATTGGCTGATTGGATGAATTCTAATAGTTGACAGATTGAATGTGGACAGGATGGCAACCAGCAAGCAAGAGGCAGCCTATCTAGAAGAAGGTGGGTGCTGGGAAGTAGGGTTACACACAGGTAAACTCCTAGAAGGCCAGGGGCAAGCCCTTGGGAGGCGTAATGTGGGTCGACTAAGAGTGGATATGGGGTTAACTGGACTGGGGCGTAGATGGGAGTGCTGCGTCGTAGGGTTGGGTGGCTGTGGGGATGGGAGTGGACAGCGCGAACAGTGGCTTGAATAGGGGTGTAGGTTGCAGACATTTCTCACGAAGATGTGTCACAGCCGGCAGAGGAAGTAAGGCGTGGATGCAGGAAGCAGGGGAAACGTTTTGATTAGGCTAGCGGAAGCAGCGGTAGCCTGGATCTTCCAGGAATAGGCAGTCATTAGACGTTAAGGTAATCAAGATGGGGAATTTCACGTGAACGGAAGCCCGTTACGTGATGGACGTGGGTGATCAAGTGTGTGTGTGTGTGTGTGGGGGGGGGGGGGGGGGGGGGGGGAGGAATTCTATGCTTCAGCACCTAGAAGCCCACCGATTCGACACCATGGAGTGATTACAAGAACCTAAAATCTCCCTCAATTATGCAATACCAAAAATAAACTCTGAACCAGTATATATAAGCAGAGGCACACAGCAAATGCATGTGATTGGCCATCAAGACATACACATCAAAACGCATAAATAATACACGAAAAATAAAATAAATACATAGAAATATCCTGACAACGCTCTGAACGCAACAACGGACTCGAATAGTCCATAAGCCGATCTTAACCCCTCCCTCTATGAGTGTAAACCCAAACGGACTCCGATACGGGTCGGCCCACAAATGTACTATGATCACCATCTCCAATTTGATTTGATGCATCTTGACAATAGGGTGGGAGTCACGGGAGATAGGCGGTGGTGGGATTCACGGGAAATGAAAAACCGTGGAATGGTCTTTGGTTTATGGGAGTAGGCGCTACGACAAGGAATTCTTATGGGGAAATCGGTGATGGGATTCATGGAAAATAGGAACAGGGGGTTCACAACAAGATGAAATCAGGGGAATGGTGGAAAGGGATACAAGGGAAACCAAGATACAAACCTAAGGAGTCCATCTTAGGGCTTTGTGGCATCGGCATCGCACCGCAAAAGATCGCCAGATTCCGGGGATTCTTTTCCTCCAAAATCAGCAATAAAGGGATGGTTGCCCCCTTGCTCCTATTTATAATAATACAACATTATGGCACCCTGACATCAACAGCTATGATTGGGCAAAAGTGTCAAGTACCCGATTTCACTAAATAATGATTGAAAATACAAAAATAATATATGAAAAAAATGTAAACAAAAATTCGGACGCATATGCGGGGTCGGATTGTCAATCCGGAGAAGCTAAATATGACAGATGGCCAATCGACCCCAAAACTCGTCCACCGTGGGTTCGCGCCGCCATTCCCCATCTTTCTCCCCGACTTGAAAGAATTCATCTTCTGATGAATGGAGATCGAAATCCTCTCGGTGTGTGTCGGGCAAAATCGATGAGGTCCATCGGAGGTCGTCCAAGTATCATCGATCATGGGATATCCTCTCCAATGGTACTTTTGTGTCTGTCAGGAGCGGTTACGCATTCGTGGGCTGCGATATCAGTAATACTCTCACGAATCCAATGATGTGTTGGTAGTCCTAGTGCGATCGCAAGTGCAAACGGTGAAGCAATATGTGACTGACCCAAAGGCGGGCGGGACTCAAAAGTGGGTATAGTGTATGGTTGGGGATGTGATGGTATAGGCTCCGGGAGGTCTCCACAATACGGGTCCACATACTCGGGAGGGTCGTAGCATGGCGTCAGGTCCTCAATATTAGATATGGGATGAATATCCATACTCTTAGGGATATCAAGCTCATAGGCATTTGCTCTGATCCTTCTCATGATTGTATAGGGACTCATTCGCCTGACGCAATTTTTTAGCAGGCACCCAAGGGAGCTTCTCAGCGCGGAATCGCACCATCACCTGCTAGCCTTCATGAAATATCTGCTCCCGCATGTAGTTATCTGCATGAGATTTATAAGATTCATTACCAGTATTAATCCTCCGTCGGACCGACTCATGTAACAAATGCAAATGATGAACAAATGACTCCACGGACTCATGCAAATGATTCAAATGACACACGACAGACACGACACACTCTCTAGGGGAAGGTTTGACAATGACTTGGATATCAGTAAAATGTGGTTGCCTATCAGGAGGCTCTTTCGATGGAGGGTAGAAAAACGCATCGAGTGTGCGACGAGTATCCAAATGACTGGGTGAGACATCAGCACTCAAATACGAGCTCATAAAGTGTCAAATGTCTCTCAGGGAACATTACGCATCAGGGGGTTCACCAAGAGGTATGAATGAAAATTCATCGTGAATGCGACGACCACTGAAGTGAAAAACATAAACATTGTCGACCGGATGTGACTTTATAGTGTGGCGAGTACCCCTAACAAGAAAGAACTCATCTAGTGGGTCAGCAGACAGTGTGTCCCAAAACATATCAAGAGTGCGATGTGGTCAGATAGTAGACTCTCGAGACATCAGAAGTATGCTAAGTATTTTTAAGGAAAGCCCTACATAATTGATCTTACACTCAAGATCCACTCTCTGAAGCAAGATCAGGGGCGATAATTGAAGAGATGTCAATAACTCAAGACTCGTAAATGAGCCGCTCACCTAAATCACATCCTCACAAGGACGCAATGGCTCATCAGGAGGCTCAAAAGGGGGTTTGTCAAAGAACTCGTCAACAGGGTCATGGTCCATTAGATGCGCACCATCGAAAGGGGTAGTGTTCCCAAACATGGGTGAGGCGGTCACTACGAGATCAACACTAGGCTCTCGAAACTCGTTCATGATATGGCTCGGGACGATGACATGGGTGGAGTGGGAAAAGCCCATACTCAAGAGTGGGCCAGTAGGTAGAGTGTTGAGGACTGGATCTCTAGCCAAATGGGACACTAGGTCTAAATAAGGTGTGGAGGATGGATATATCATCAGTGTCGTTGTGTCGCTCGTCCTCACTCTCGTGACCATACTTACTAGTTATACTAATGTCACTCTTCACCTGTAACATACGGTCATGATCGGACTTAACTTCAAAATTAATTGACTTCAAGATTAGATGTATCAAAATCAGGTGTCGGGTCTCTCATGTCAGTAAAAGCACTACTAGACACATTTGTGCCTTGATCTAAACCCCTAGACTTTATCCTATTGATTCTGCTTAAGGAAGTCCTCAGGCGATCATAATGAGCATCCATGCAATCAAATTGATCAAGAACTAATCACTGAAATTTGGCTTCCGACATCTCTGTTTTCGGAACATTAGAACGATCTCTACACGTGGTGTTATCTTGATGATAGTGACATTTATAGGGCTCCTGATAATCATCTAAAGGGTCGTCCATAACCTAATAAAATTGAGCCCGAGGATAGACGTGATCCCTACGAACGTGTGACGGCGGGCGAGGATGAACAACGTGATAGTATGAGGACCTCTCTGGAGGAGCTTTATGGGGTCAAGCATATACATACTCCGGTTCCTCAAATAGTCGTGAGGTGTAAAGATGATGACCCGAACGATACTCCACTCTATTACCATAAAACTGTGTCGAACGATCACTATGACTAACCATGGACGACCTATCGACTCTATGTGACCTACCACTACGTATATAAATATGGATCAAACATTTGGCTCTAATACCAACTGATGTATGGTAAGCTACGGGTGTGTGAATACTAAAATGCAACCCTATGTGAAGTGTCAGAGAAACGACTCGGCCACCCTATGTTACTACATGCAACACACAAGACCCAACGGAGAAACTAACGACGCGTAATAAAAGATTAAAACCCATGTAGATAATTTAAAACAAGGCAAAAAAAATTTTGTAAGCAAAGCAAGGTTTGACTTTCCTCCGCATGGAGGGACAAAACAAGAGCGCGCGGCAAATGATTCCTGCAATCACAAAATATCGCAAAAGCAAATGACCACGATACTATGGATCCAAGTGAGTATGAAATCACAAGACCATATATTAATAAGGAGAATTAAAGATCCATACAATGATAAAACACTCACCGAGCAAGGGGATGTTGTCGTAGGGTGGAGATCAAATGATCCGGGTGGTGACAACTGTTATCTGGAGGTGGCGATGACGGTAGGGGTGTGCAAAAATAACTGAAGAACAGAGAACCGGACCGGAACCAAACCGAACGATTTGGGTCGGTTCCAAATAGGTTCGGTTCAGATCTAGTTCCCATAATACCAGAATCGACAATTCGGTTCGGTTCCCGGTTCCACGGGTCGGGTACCCAGAACCGACCAAAGAACCGAAAAACAATGCTAAATAAAAAAATTTGAGACAACGGTTATAGTCATATGGCTTAATACATGAAAATAATTGAAAATATAATTGTATGGCTAAAAATAATAATTTTTGAACTCGTGTAGTTGTATGACTTCATTGTTATAGAGTCATGATTCAATTATTTTGAGACATTGGTAGTTGTATGACAAAAAATCATGAGTTTGAACATGAGTTTGAAGAATCATTTTTTAAAATTATTTTGAGACATGGGTAGAACTGAGGCCGAACCGGAACCGAACTGAAGTGAACGGTTCGAATCTGGTTCTATACTTTAGAACTGTGGGTCGGTTCCGGTTCCAAATTTTTGGAACCGAACCTATATGGGTCGGTTCTTGGTTTTGGGTGGAACCGAACCGATCCGAGTTGCACCCCTAGATGACGGTGGAATAGTGAATAAGGCTTATATGGAGGGAGGGTTTGGGGGAAGAGGGAGGGGTTGGATGTATGAATGGATGGAGGGCTGGAATCAAGGAATCCATGGGGGTGTTTGAATCCAGAAATTAGATTTCGGGGCTAGAATTCCTGTTCTAGAATGTTTGGATCGGTGGGGGTGTTTGAATCAAGAAACTCCAATTCTAGGGCATTTTCGAAATTAGGAAGGGATGAATTTGGGAACTGAGTGGAGGAAAGAGCTGGGAAGGACTTCTGGATAGTGGAGAAGGCGTGAATTGGGAAGGGAAGTTGGGCGGGTTGTTGAGGGTGAGAGTCACAGGAGATAGGCGGTAATGGGATTCACAGGAAATGAAAAATCGTGGAATAGTCTTTGGCTTGCGGGATTAGGCGTTACTGCAAGGAATTCTTATGGGGAAATCGGTAATGGGATTCATGGCAAATTAGGAACATGGGATTCACGGCAGGATGAAATCAGGGGAATGGTGGAAAGGGGTACAAGGGGAATCAAGATACAAACCTAAGGAGACCACCTTAGGGTTTCGCGGCGTCGCACCACAAAAGATCGACGAATTCTGAGGATTCTTTTCCTCCGAAATAAGCAATGAAGAGATGGTTGCACCCTTACTTCTATTTATAATAATAAAACATTAGGGCACCCTAACATCAACGGCTATGATTGGTCTAGTGTGTCAAGTGCCAGATTTCACTAAATAATAACTGAAAATACAACAGTAATATATGAAAAAATATGTAAACAAAAATCCAAACGCATTCGCGGGGTCGGATCGTCGATCCGGAGAAGCTAAATATGACAAATGCCCAAAACTCGTGCTCCACCGCGGGTTCGCGCCGTCGTTCCCCATCACATGGTCATCGTTCAATCTCAAAAACGTATGAAGAAATACATGATGGTCATTTTGTACCAAATTCAGTGACGATGTATGGAGTTGACCAAGCATTCCAAAGCCGTGACGCATTCCATCCACCAATCATGGTCATCATGTATAGGCTCAGGAACGTATAGACAAAAACATGATAGACACCATCAGAAGATCCATTTTGAAATGGGGGATTAGGTTTGGTTGAAACTTCAACCCCATCGACAACAGTATCTTTCACACATGGTCACGCGTAAACTCCCTCCAAACCTCTACAATCTCTTTCAAGTGACGAGTCGGGTATGCAAGGTGTCATATAAATTGGATCTCCATTTGGATGCCAAGATTCATACAATATGTCATGTCTCTCTTCTAAAACTTACAAGTGATAGTCACATCAGCATAATGTCAATCTGCCTCCAATAGTAGCACAAGGCCTCTTGCCCATCAAGGCACTATGCATCTTCTTGAACAAGTGCACAAGAGAGATTCTAATTTAATGGGGTGGCTCATCAGAACTGGTGGCCACATGGGAGACACTAGACACATTCATGGAAGTTTATCCATCATTTGAGCTTGAAGACAAGCTCATTTTTGAAAGTGGTTGAGATGTTATAAAAGTGTTCTGGGGATGCACAATACAAAGAAGAAGACTACTTGAGATCCATGGTGGAATTGCAAATTGATTTTTTTATGATTTCATGGTTTTAACTTCAGTAAGTTCATTTTTTCAATTCCTGATTATGAGGGGATCTTTTTGCAAAGTGGCTATTCTTGTATTTAACCTTTGGAGAAATCAGGTAATGCAAGAAAGAATTTACACTAACCTTTCTATCCTAATTTTCTCTCCTCTCAAAACACTCCTATCATGCCGCCAATTCCTCCAACACGAACTCCTAGGTGGATCTCCTGTAACCAGCCATCTCCTCCCCTCTCCCCCTCTATTCACTTAAATCTTCCAAGTGTATCTTTATTCTTTCTATTTTCAGATTTCTCACCATAGGAAACCGCAATAATCATCAAAAAAGGAAGGAGAAGTGAGGGTTATTTCATTCGATCTCATCCTCCATCATCCCGTGATGAGATCCATTTCTAGGGCACACAGTATCTTCGCATATTCCATGTTAGAACCAAGGAACAACTTTTTTGTTGTTGAATACATCATTTATGTCAGTTCCTTAGATGAAAGGTAGAGGTACCGTGCAAGAGTTACCCCATCTAAGATTTAAGATTGAAGGGCAGAGCAGTCAATTTTGACAGAAATATGAGGTAAAAAAGGGAGAGTGGAATGAAGATAAGGTATAGAAATAAAGAAAGTTTTGCTCACCTTCTTCAAATCTCTTCGCCTTTATTTATTTCTCCATCTTTTGGGGGGACTGAAGGGTTTCTTCAATTCAATGTAAATGTATGGGTTGCACCTCTTAGTTCATGCCTGAGGTTTCGATATGGGATAGTAGGTTGTTGAACTGGCAATTAAAATCAGGCAAACCGTATCACACTATGGACATAATATTATCAGCTATAACCTGGATTATATTGGGGGACTGTACATACGGTCGCAAATTACACAACATATAAAACATATAATTTTATGTTTGATCTATACTTTTTCTATGGGCATGGCCTAAACATTGTAAAATACTGTCAATCAATTTATTTTCTTCCTATATGCTGATTTTAACCTTCATAGAAACTTTCCTCAAATCAATCATGCTATATGAATCTTGATAAGAAAAAAGAAAAGATTAAACATATCTTTATAGAATAATGTTGCAGTTGCTTTCTTATGAGAAGTTTTCAACGCATTGAAACCTAGATTCCATGCAGATGTGAAAACGTAAATCGAGTCAGAATAAGGTTTCTTACCTCTTCAAATTTCTCAAAATTTTGAGTATCTAGCTCGTCATTAACCTCCGGCTTGAAAGCAGCTTCCATCTGATAAAGCCTGTCCCAATTAACATCTTTAAACCAAGGGTGTGCCTGAAAGTATGAACAAGTAAATCAGGGGCTTTCGCCAATAAATGAGACAAAAAATGTTGAAATGAACATAATATTTATCAAGACCTTTATTTCATAAGCTCCTCTAGTTCCAAGCCGCTTCTCCACGTTGCACAACAACTTGACAATTAGATCTTTAGCTTCAGGGGACAGCTTCGCTTCCACTGGAAATTTGAGATGAGTTTTCCAGTTGACTATCTGTACATTAAAATGAGCAGATTGACTTAATAAATGCATGATAATTTTTGTTACTAACAGCTAGAAATGACATAAATCATAGAAAAGGGAGTAAGATCCCTGGTTAATGAAAGCAATGAAGCTTAATGACAACAATAGATAAGCATAAATGCAAATTGAGAAACCAGACAATTTGACATAAAACATATTCCCACGGACACAATGATATGAAATAGATCGACATATTTTTGAAAACACTGCTAACAACTTCAACAATAAAATTGTAGGTGAAAATGTAACCTTTCTGCAGGTTGACATTGGTTCCTCAGAATAAAAGGGAGGGTAGCCCACAAGCATTTCATACATGATTGCCCCTAGAGACCACCTAATAAAATTTGTGATCAAAATTTTGTCAGTTCAGGTAAAGAATGAATCAGAAAAATTACCTCAATATTAACTTAATTAGAACCTACCAATCACACTCCATACCATATCCTTTCTTCAACAGAACTTCTGGAGCAATGTAATCAGGAGTACCAACAGTTGAGTAAGCCTGCAACCAAAAATGGTAAATACCAAATTAAGCTCCACAACAAGAAAATCAAAGGAACTGACCATTGGTATATCATAATAAATCCAAAATAAGTCAAACCTTGGAAGCAGTGAGGTAGAAGCAACATGACTAAGGTTTTAAAGCGCAGAGTGAAAAACATAAGGGTATTTCCACTTTAAAGCACGAACTGCAGCCGAAGCGTGTGCTTTGGTTAACTAAAGATCACACTTATCAACTTATAGACAAAGCTCTACTCATAACCACATAAAACTATAATAATATTAAAAATGTGCAATCAAATATTAATTACTACTTTATGACAGATAATGATTGATGGCATAGAAAAAATGTATGGTCTAAGAATATGGAAATAAGAGGAACAAAGAAGGTAAGGATATTACTAGCATGTTTAGCTTATTACATCACTAATATTGTTAGCATATTTACCTTATTTTATTATTTGTTTCATTAAAAAAATATTATTATAACCTGGTCTTATTCATACAGGTTATAGATCTATTATATACAGCACATTTCTTTACTGATTTATATATCATACAATCATTATCACTCTTTCCCTAAGGTATCAAACTTGTTAAAGTTATCGCATTATTAGAGTCTTTTAGGAGTGTTTGAGTTTAGTCTCACATTGTCAGTTCGAGTTTAAGAGTCTTTGTATTTCCTATATAATGCACCTTTGTGGATGAATAAAATCACATATTGTATTTCCTCTTTGGTATTTCAACATGGTATCAAAGCCGGGGAAAATGATTTCTAGCAGGTTCCCTCGTTCGGAACCCTAGCGACCTCGTTCGCTTCTCACGCGAGAATGTTTCTGTTGTTCTTCCGAGGATCCGCTTCTACTGCGCTGATCTCGTGATCGATGGCCTCGACATTTTCCACCGACAACCTAGCTGCTACACTTGTCTGTCCCTCGTCATTCTCCTAGCTCCGGATCAACAAAGGCAAGTCTCCTTCTCCTGTCACCGATCCAGTCAACGCTCTCCTGCGTCTTCTTCTTCGATTTCGCACCAGCTCTCGTCTGCCGCTTTCTTCACCGACATTCCCGACTGCTTTTGCTTTTTTCAATCGTCCCCATCCACTCTTCTCGTCGATCTCGTCTACTGCTTTCATCTCGATTCCGACGACTGCTTTCGTCGCAGATTCCGCTAGCTGCTGCTTCCATCTGTCGTCGATCCCGCATACGCTGATCAAGTCGATGATGGCTTCCTCTGTTGTTCCTGCTAACGACAATCTCCTTCTATAGAATGACGATCTGCTTGGTCTGCTCACAAGATCTACTCGTCGTTGTGATGCTTTTCCTGCCGACGTCTCCATCTGCCATTTCAGTCGATGGTACCTGCAGCCCTGTGACGATCTTTTGTTGGTGTTGCCTCCTGCCTCTGCCCTTCCAGATCCAACCGTTTCCCGACGTTGCTACCCCTTCCGGGCGGTGGATCTCTCGCCAATGTTGAAGCCTTCGTGATGGTTTGATTGTTTTATGTGCTTTTAAGTGTCCTTGTTTGGTTGTTGTTATTGTTTGTTTAGTATGTTGTTGTTATGCCGCCATGCATGTGTGTTCCACGTGAGGGAAAGTGTTTGTGACGAAGGCGACTCGGATGGTATTTTCCGACTCTCGTCTTAGTCCCACACGGTCCTCTAGGCTTTTGTCATGTGTTATTTGTGTCTCCACATTTTTCTACGATGTTGTACATGTTGTGGTAGAGTCTTTGACTCTTTGTAGGTTGACCTTATTCCAGCGGGTTGTGTCACGTGAGAGTTTCCCAGGTGTCCCGTCTGTTGATTTTATCCAGCGAGTCCATGGTCGGTGGAACCGCTAATAAACGCATTCCATCTTGAGGGAGAGAGTTAAAGTTATCGTAGTTATCGCATTATTAGACTCTATTAGTGTTTGAGTTTAGTCCCACGTTGTCAGTTCGAGTTTAAGAGTCTTTGTATTTCCTATATAATGCATCTTTGTGGATGAATAAAATTGCACCTTTCATTTCCTCTTTGATATTTCAACAATAGGATTCATTGTCATAAATTGATAATGAGAAAATATTTTTACATATCCAACAAAATCAATCAAGAATATCATAATCCAATAAATCGATCCAAATTGGTTTATTAATAGGATGGCCCAAACAATACAATATTGAGCTTTTGAGTCATTATTACTGATAGTAGCTTCAGTTCTGGATTAGCAACATCAGTTCCCTGACCTAGGCTTCGTATGGCGGGGCGGATCCGCGCCGGTCGCACGGACGAAACCGCCCTGCTGCGGTTTCCGCCTGTTTAGCGGGGCCGCGGTCAGGCGTGGGACTCCGCCCCGCCGCGCGAAACCGCAGATTTCCTGCGGAAATCATCCGCGCCGCGGGAACCGCGGTAGCAATCCAGCGGCGCGGATGATTTCCGCGGAAATCATCCGCCCCGCCAAACGAAGCCCAAATGTCTAAAAAACAGCTTGTGAGTTGTGACTAGGGAGCGACGATGGAGATTTTCGACGAGTTACGATTTGATCCCCTAATAAACACATTCCACATAGTTAGCATGGCACGATAGTCACCGCCATATTGTTAATTAGAATCCATAAAACACCTTGGGAAGATTAGTCAACTCTTTGCATAGCTTTATGGGTGGAACAACTATAATTGTCGAATAAAAATCTTCAAGTATATTTGGTAGTTCCCAAGGTACTCAAACTTGACTGTACAAAGGCATCAACTCTCGAGTGCTACTCCAATTCATTTTATACATTCTGTATCTTTGTTTCTAGAGCAAGGATCATAGTGAAAGAGCTTTGCAAAACATCCCCTTCCTAGTCTAGCTAGACTTGGTTGATTTAGCCCTAATGAGTTGACCTGAGTATCAGAGATTTCTTCTGAGGGTGGCACCGACAGGGTAGACATGAGACTTCGAAGGTTTAGGGTGCCTTGAAATCGGATAGAACCGACATATTTACATACATCTAATCAACTACTATGTGAAGCAATTCAAACGTCCAATAATAAAACATCAATAAAAGGAAAAAAAGGTCACATAATGATTCGCAGATCGTATCCTTGTTGCAGCTTCTAATAACTAAGACTACATGGATATGCTTTCTAAAGAAATTTGGTAAGATAATCTTGTTCTAACATTCAAAAGCCAAGTTAAACCTTCACCTACCAACATTCTCCTGTTTTTTTGCCAATGTAATAATTGCTCTTGTTGGGTTCTCTGCGAGGCAGGGAAACTGCTCAAATGCTTGTCACCATCAAAAATGGACTTAGAGTTAGTCCCTGATGTATAGTCAGGTTCGCTTAAATTTGGAAAGTTGCTGCAATCTAAGGGCTTGCATAGTCCAAAATCTGATAGTTTCATATGGCCGTCTCTGTCAAGTAACAAGTTGTCGGGCTTAATATCCCTATCATGAAAGGAAGATGTTAGCTTAGCCATGGTATTGAGAAGATTTAAAATGAAAATAGGTAGGTAGTACCTATGAATGTAGTTATGTTTGTGAATGGATTCAATTGCCAAAACTGTCTGGCCAACATAAAACTTGGCATCTTCTTCTGTCAATGTATCTTTGCGCATTAGCAAAGTCATCATGTCCCCACCAGGAAGATATTCCATGATGAGATATAAAAATTCATCATCCTGGAAAGAACAATAAAGCTTAACTATGCAATCACTATCAACCTCTGCAAGTAGATTTCTTTCAGCTTTTACATGTTCGACCTGGAAGAAAACAAAATTGTGACAAAACTGAACAAAAAAAACTTATGAAAGTGAAAAAGTCGTGATGTGTGACCTGGCCTCTACGAAGCATTTCCGATTTTTTAAGCTTTTTCATAGCATATACATGCTCTGTATTCTTCTCCCTACAAAGTCTCACCTGCAAAACAAAAGGCATTTGAACCAAAGTTTCAGAATATTGAGGAAGCATTACTACCAGATGAATGAAAATTTTGGCCAGTAAGAGAAAAAAATATTGTGCAATTTAAAATCATAACAGAGAAAATATCCCTTAAATCTTGGATTAATGACCACACTTCAAACGCTTTAAAACAATAACGTTCGTCCAGAAAAATATAATGCAGCTACCCTTGAAAATATACATAACAGATTTGCTTCACAAGAGGAAAATAAGATTCACAGCATGTTATCTGAGCCCTATCCCTCGCCGTCATCGGCTCATGTCAAAGCATCTCTCCTACTCGAAGTCTTTTCTTTCAGCCATTTTGTGACATTAACACGACCATGGCAGAATCTTGTCTTGATGCCTTGAGATAACGCCCATGATCTTGGGCAGTCAGCGTCAGAACTATCGTCTCGACTAGACAGCCACAACTCAAACTCTATCAAACTAACACGCTCCTCTATCAACTTATCTCCAACTCCACCAAGAAACCACCTCACTAACCATGTCTCCTTCCTCTTCGCAACTACCTGAAGTCACCAAATCCTCAAAAGCACAAGAGACCCCCCACCCCACCCCACCCCACCGCCCACCATCTCCATTAGCTTCTGTCAACCATCAATTGCTACCCCGCAGCTTGAGGATTCTTGTCTTTTACCGCATGAGCAAAATAGTGTTATGGGCTCGTCGTAAAACGTCGGTAGAGTTGCGGAGGATGGCCATAGGTGGAGATGGTGGAGGAGGATACTGTGGAGCCAGAACCGCGGCTGCCTAAGCGGGGTGTGGTCAGGAGGAGAGAGCTACTATAATCTCTTCAAGGGGAAAGTGAATAGACTTCATTCATTGATTGATTCCCTTACATGACTCTAAGGGTCCCTATATATAGGACTTACAATGGCATGGGGGTAATTAAACTCAATAGAAAAGAGATGCGCAAAACCTAAAACATTAAGACTATAATAGCTCGTAAGTCGTAACTATGACCCGACCCGATCCGACTCGACTCATACAACTCGAAATTAAATGCATAAAGACTCGTAATGACATATGTACAACATAACTAGCAAAGGATAGAGGGGACCCATAACATCATGAAATATGCGCAACATAATTGGTGGCGGATAGAGGGGACCCAAAACATCCCACCCCTCCTTGAAATTGAGCTTTCCCTCAAGCTCGAGCATGGTCCGATCGGTGCGATCCTCGGGTTCCTTAACTTCGCTCCAGAACAATTCCTTGAAGGGAAAGGTCGGAGCAAATGTGTCATCGGGATGAGTACTCATGCCATGCTCACAGATGTCATGACAAATGGAACTGTTGGCAGAGGGGCGCTGAGGAGTGGGGCTTCTGTGTAGCTGTAGGATAATGCCACTATCTGGCGGTTGTGGATGATCGAGGCGGACCATTGATCTTGTGGAACGGGGACCGCGGTGGTCATACTTGGTGGAGCCAGTAGGGTGGCACTCGCAAATGAAGCGGGCTTCAGAGCTGGCAGAGGTTGTAGCTCGAGTGGAAGGTGTTGGATGGAAGTTGCTGGCAGAACGACTGGCATAAGGATCAAAGCTAATGAGATCCGCGGTGGGGAAAGCGACAGCTTTGTCTAGAGGAGGCTCGAAGTTGTAGGCGGCGGCATGGGTTGCGGCAGAACAATCATCTGGCTCGATGGCTACGCAGAGATCAGACGATGAGAGAGCGGAATTACAACAGTTGATGAGTTGGTGATTGTCGCAAGGGCGACCTTGACCTACTGTCGGGCTTGCGCTTCTTGGTGCTGGGCTTCAGTGGCAGCATGGGGAGACAAAAAAAGGCGTATTTGATCCACAAGCTTACTGAGTTTGTTTGAGAAATTGCCCATGTTAATTAATTTGACATGATCAAATTAATTATTATTTTAGAAATTAATAATTAATCAGTTACAATTGAGATGCAGACAACCACAAGTTAATTAACAACAGAGGGCTCGAAACAGGAGCACACGTTGTTAAAGGAGGGGCGCAAGCTTTTGGGGCAGATCAACGACGGAACAATGATAGCAGATGAGTGAACAGTGCACGGGGCACGAGAGGTCGGTGATGTACTTGAAAACAACAAGAGTCTCCTCCACTTGTGTGGGGCTCAAAGGAAGAAACAGGCGACGGAATTGGTGTGGCGAATTGGATGTTGGGGACGACGTCGCCACCGACGCTGGATACGACGACGAAATCAGAACGGCTTGTTCACGTGCAACTACGGCTGAGAGATCGCAGGCGCGCGTGCGGTATGATCCTGTAGATCCCATTGATGATGAAAACGAAGTTGCTGCAAACGAAGACGGAGTTGTTGTTGTCGCCACAAATCGCTGATGAAGGAGTTGTCGTCGACGAAGAGGGAGTTGTTGACAGAACATTTGTAGGGACTTGGAAGACACCGATAGCATTGGGACCCCTTCATGCGTGCATGAACTTGGAAGGTATTTCCGACTGGAAGTGTCGCGGGAAAGGCTTGTGGTTGTTGAGGGAAAGGTCGAAGTTGGCTGGTTGGGGAAGGATGTTGCGACAGTGGTGGAGGAGGGAATGACTCTGATACCAAATTGTTAGGGGCTTGCCATAGAATGTCAATAGAGTTGTCGGAGGATGGCCAAGGTGGAGATGATGGTGGAGGAGGATACTATGGAGTCGAAACCACGGCTGCCTAAGCGGGTTGTGCTCGGAAAGAGAGAGCTACCATAATCTCTTCAAAAGAAAAGGGAATAGATTTCATTCATTGATTGATTCCCTTACATGGCTCCAAGGGTCCTTATATATAGGGCTTACAATGGCATAGGAATAATTAAACTCAATATAAAAGAGATGCGCAAAACCTAAAACATTCAAACTTTAATAACTCGTAACTATGACTCGACTCGATACGACTCGACTCATAAAACTTAAAATCAAATACAAAAAGACTCATAATGAAATATGGGCAACATAACTGGCGACGGATGGAGGGGACCCATACCAGATAGCTTATGTCAAACTATTTTTTGAACATTAACAAACTATAGAGCACCATAAAGTCTCCCCCGCGCTGCTCTGAATGGAGTGATCTGCTCTTCACAGGAAGTGTTGGCTAGTCAAACCACTCCAGTCATAACCTAGCATGCCCTTATCAAAGCACTTATTCAATGTTATGATCACTCGTAGACCGATAATACATCCAAGCATTTGTGTGCAAATTAGTCAATCCAATACCAATAATTCTTATGTTGACAAATTCATTGAACTAGTGACTCGTGCACGGCTCTCTGTTGTTTTCTACAAGAGTTACACCAAGCTAGTTGAGCTCATCAAGTCATCCACAATCCCCTTATTATTACTCAGATCAACGATGTTGTCGTCTAAATCAAGTCGAGTTCAACCAAACTGCTTCCATGGATAATGGTTGCAACCCTTCTATGCTCCCCACTACTCATACCTCCTACAACTTCATTAAATCCACCTTTAACCATCCTTGGCCAGTTCCCTAACACTCCACTTACCAAATCACTCGATGCCAACCAAACATTCATCACCCCTCCTTCCATTCCAACTGACTAGCCCAGAACAGCCCTCACTCGGTTTCTCTACAACCAAGAGTATTGTAGTGTTCAAAGTAAAGGTCTTTGTTTTCATTGCAAACAATTTGACTTTGAATTTCATGATTTCTCGTTAAAAGAACTCCATGCACTCATCGGAGGGATGGTGATGAAAATTAGTATGGCCGGTTTTGAGGCCTTAGAAAATGAGGATTCAAAACGAACTGAGAACATTGCCGTTGTTACGCCAACGGGATTTCTGACCCCCAAAATGGGTAAATTAGTATTGTTTGAGTCTAAAGGGCTGGCAGCAGTATTATGATAATATGTGTGATGTAAGTTGTATAATATAAGAGATGGTTATGCAAGTGTTTTCTCCATCTGTGCTTCTAGAGTTTTGGATTCTGGTTTTGCTCGTGCGAGGGAACCAACCCTCGAGCATATATCTTATTTTAATTAATGCAATTTACTTCTATGTTTTGATCTTCATTGGCGGCTCGTAGCATTTGTTGCGACCTAACGTCCCTCCCCGCTTATTTCCTCAGTTGCGAGGTTGTCCAGCTTTCTGAGACTTTGTCACACACAAACTATGGGCATTTTCCCCCATCATGTGATATGCAAGCATCATCTTCATCGTGCGATTTGCGAGTATCAACTCGAGTCAGAGTTATTGCATGAGAGCTTCTTCTAAGTCGTCGCACCTGCTACGATCGATAAGGCGACCCATCATTGCTCGGGTCTCAAAGAGTCTTCTTCTCTGCACAGTCGCGTCATCTGCTCGACATCGTCCAACAAAGCTGAATCATCCTCCGTCCTATAAAATTGCTCGTGTGTCACAGCTTCGTCTAGCCTTCTTCAATAAGCCATTTGTGGATGTCATTCAACCGAGCTATGGTTAACATTTAGACGACCTCGAACATCCCTTGGGCACTCTTTCATCTCACATGGAGAACGAACAACAACCAACCATGGCATTGCCTCCCTCTAACTCGAGCATCATTGAAACAAAAGACATGGCAACCACGTCTCAGCACTTGCTGACATCACCATCTTCACTTGCCACCCTAACAAATTTTGTGTGCTTCTTGGAAATTCAAATTTTAGGGCACAGTTCCTCTCGAATAGACTAGATTACAAGCATAGAGCAATTTTTGAATTGCAATCCACATTGAATGGCCACAATGTTCCTCACTTCGTGATCTATATGGAGGGTTCGTCTTTCCATTGATTGCATTGACTTCGTCAAACAAACCCAACTATGACTTGGTCAATGTTGAAGGAAGAACTCATCATACATTACAACACCTGATAGTCAGATAACTCCTTTTAGTGCTTATGTGCAATCCACAAGGATAACTTGGTTTACACCCACATTGAAGATTTTGTGGTATTGGCCAACAATATCCCCGGACTTACAACAACCCTTTACTCAAGCTATTTTATGATAGCTGCCAACCCCATATTTTGGCACGCCTTTGCACCCTCTCTCTAACAATGCAATAAGCTCATGGTGTCCCTTCCACACGACACCCAAATATCTATCATTGAGATTCCACCACATTTCATTGGAATCTCCAATAGTACCTCCACAGCCTTAACGCCCGCACATACTAAATACATGCACCAAAATTAAACTGCAAAACAAATATTTTATCATCAGAAGAACCTCGAGCTCCATCATCAAGGCTTCTGTTTTCGTTACATGTAATCTTACTCTCTTACATATCATTATCCAAATAAAGAACTATGCATGCTCCTCGGTGAAGACAAACATATTATTGGGTTTGACTTTAACGTACATCAGCAGAAAAATGGTCCCAAGTAGCCTTCATTACTATCATTAGGGATGTTCGCAAACCAAATAGTTCGTAAATAATTCAAGAATCGATTCGCGAAGATTCAATTAAGTTTCATTTTTTTCAAATTTGAATCCGAATAATATTATCCCTATTGGCAAGATTCGCGAATAATAGCAATATCTATATTATATATTGTTATGAACTAGCTAGAGAAAGGGAAGAACTAGAGGGAACTAGAGAGGAACTAGAGATTAGGGTTAGGGTTTGAGGGGGAAGAGAGGGAATACCTTGATAATAGATTTCATAATGACCAAGGAGGAGGGGTTGGGTATTTATGCTCCCACCCAACCCCTAGGGTCGGCCGGCCCCCATAGGGGCTGAACCGGCGCGGTTCAGCCCCATTGCTCCTTATTTAATATTGGCGGGCTGAACCAGATGGTTCAGCTCGGTCTTCCTCCGCCTTCTCCTTTGGTCGACATGCACAGTAATCTTCGGAGAATCTGGTAATGACGCCTGGCGTAACATTCCCTCCCCATCAAGGACCAGCTTGTCCTCAAGCTGGAGGCGGAGAGCGTGCGGCTCCTGGAGCAAGTCGGCTCTGGCTTGCATCTGAGACGAGACCTCTGTTGGAGCCGTAGGCTCTGCTCTACTCGCTGTAACGATGGTCATCGTACTATCCGGTGCCCCTAGTCGTTCCACGCTGCGGAGTGAGATCTCCTTTACCTGGGACGACTTGAGGCCTTCCAAGCAATGCCCCTTCCCGTGTTGGCTGAACTCCATAGCCATCTGGTCCCAATCAAAAGTCACCCGCCGAAGTTGCCGCAGTCACGGTACGCCCAACACCATGTCAGAACCCCGGATTGGCAGTAAGTAAACATCAATATGTCCAGTGTAACCTTGTATCTGGAGCTCCAACCTCTTCATCACTCCCTCGCACTGTAGTGTACGTCCATCCGCTACCCTGACGTGGAAAGCTGCGTTGCGATCTATGTCACACCCCGTCTTCTGGGCCACACCGGGTTGGATGAAGTTGTGAGTGCTCCCGCTGTCCATCAAGATCGTCACCGTCTCCCTGTCGACCCTCCCGGCTAGGTGTAAGGTCGGAGATGGGGTACCCCCCTCCAGGGCCTGGATGGATACTCCAAAGTCTTCAATAGCCAACTCTCCCTCCTCTTCAGTGCGAGGAACATCTTCCGCTTCCTCCTGCAGCATGAATACCTGGACCTTCTGGCATGCGTGCCCTCGGGTGTACTTCTCATCACAGTTGAAGCATAACCCCTTATCCTTTCTGGCCTGAAGCTCCTGCCACGTCAACCTCGTCACAGTAGGACGGCCCCCGGTCGGTGGTTCCTTCTTGGGTACATCTGCAACCGTAGGTGCCCGACCTGTCGTCCGAGTCCTCTGCCGATTGTACCGCTCCTCCTGTATCCTGGCCAGGCTGATGGCATGACTCAAACTGCGTGGCATGTAGGCGTGGACCTCGTCTCTCAAATGGTCCTTCAATCCGGATACGAAACAGCTCAGCATCGTCCTCTCCTCCCAATTGACCCGGTTGGCCAGTCGTTCGAACTCTGTCCGGTACTCTGTGACTGATCCTTTTTGTCGCAGCTTCTGTAACATAGCCTCTACGTCTTCGTACTCCAGAGGCCCGAAGCGAGCCGAGAAGGACTCCACAAACTCCTCTCAGGGTGCGTAATTGCGTCCCCTCAGAAACCACTTTGTCCACTGGAAAGCGTCATCTTCCAGGTGAAAAGACGCCAACTGGACCCACTGCCCCTCCGGAATCTCCTGGTACTTGAAGAAAAGTTCAGCCTTCTGGACCCACTCTAAGGCGTCGCCGCCTTTGAACTTAGGGAAGTTCATACGTGTCTGTTTGGGCTGCATGAACGGCCGTGGTTCTGCATGTGCTTGTTGGTAAGGTTGCGCTGGAGCCACTGCGGGCCCGGGCCGTCCCCGGTCTAGACCGTAGCCTCCTTGTTGCCCTCCACCCCATGGGTTGCCATTTCCATAGTCCGCCGGTCCTCCATATGGCGGTGGTAGCGGTAGGATGCCCGTCACACCCCCGATTGGGACCGCATTCGCTCCAGTAGGTCGAAAAAGGGCTGCTCCCTGCCCTAGACCCCGCCACGAGGGACCCGGTTGCATTCCCGGTCCGTTCCAGGCGGACTGGGCGCCGAACGGCCCATTCGGTGCCGCCGGGCCTTCCGACGGCCTCCGGCCACCTGGCCGGCGGTAGCCGGCCTCCATCGAACCGCCGGTGGCCGCTCCAGGGGCCCCGCACCCCTCCTGCGCCGATCCGCTCGTGCGGACGGCGTAGGTGCCGATCCGCGTAAGATCGGCTTCCGCCGATCCCGATACGGGGATTCCGCCTCCTGTAGACCCGGATCCGGCCCCCTGCTGCGTTCCACTTCCAATTCCCGTGTCGTTCTGCACCGGAGGATGGTAGGATGCTTCGGTTTCGGATCCCTCCGCCGCGTGGGTTTTTCCCTTCAGATTTTGCACGAGTAGGGTCTTGATCTCCTCCATGCGCGCGGCCAAGCGATCCTCTAGATTTTTTTGGGAGAATTTCACTTGTTCTTCGAGCGCCGCCATCGTGTCCGACAACCCTACGTAGTTCTCCTCGAGGGATGCGAGCCGCGCGGTTTCGGCTTCCGTGCGTGTCACCATCGTCGCAGGAACGATGCTCTGATATCGAATGTTATGAACTAGCTAGAGAAAGGGAAGAACTAGAGGGAACTAGAGATTAGGGTTAGGGTTTGAGGGAGAAGAGAGGGAATACCTTGATAATAGATTTCATAATGAACCAAGGAGGAGGGGTTGGGTATTTATGCTCCCACCCAACCCCTAGGGCCGGCCGGCCCCCATAGGGGCTGAACCGGCGCGGTTCAGCCCCATTGCTCCTTATTTAATATTGGCGGGCTGAACCGGATGGTTCAGCCCGGTCTTCCTCCGCCTTCTCCTTTGGTCGACGTGCACAGTAATCTTCGGAGAATCTGGTAATGACGCCTGGCGTAACATATATAAAGATGATCCTGACCGTCCGATCAAAGTCGATTTGATCTTTCATTTGAAGCGAATTCGGATCTAAGACCGACTCCAAATTCAAATATAGGATTTTGGGACGAATCCGAATTCAAATATTCGAATGAATTTGAATGATGCAGGACAGGCGTCACACCTGTCTGCCACCCTGGCATCAGCACCAAGGGGCCCAGCTTGGAGTCCACCAAGGCGTCTTTCATCAAGTCTGTGGACAATACACCCCAACCAGCTCTCTGTCATGGAGTCATCACCATGCGGCAGGTTGTTGAGGCCCGGGATCGAACACCCGACCTCCTAGATAAGAGTCTTTCAGCAAAACTCTCATCACCAACGGTCAGCTGAAAGACTCTTATCTAGGAAGTCGGGTGTTCGATCTCAGGCCTCAACAACCTGCCACATGGTGATGACTCCATGGCGGAGACCTGGTTGGGGTGTACGGTCCAAGGTGGGCCCCCTGGTGCTGATGTCAGGGTGGCAGGCAGGTGTGACGCCTGTCCAGCATCACCGAATCTTTACATTCTATGACAAATTTGAATTCGATTAAAGAGATATTATATTCGATTCGGTTCGTGAACACTCCTAGCATTAATCATTCTCTCAACCACGACCTTAAGGGAAAGGTCCTTTTCCTAGAGGGAAGTATTGTTACGATGATCTATGACCCGAATAGTGGGTGCATTGGTATAGTTGGAGCTTACAGTTCTAATAGGGGTATTATTAAGTTATTATAATGTGTGGTGTGAGTTGTATCCATATATGTTTGAGAGTGTTCTCCAACTTTGCTTCTAGGGCTTTAGATTAAGGTTGTGCCTGGGCAAGGGAACTAGTCCTCGAGCTTGCATCTTGTTTATATAAATGCAATTTACTTCCATGTAATGGATCTTCATCGACAACTCATAACAACAATCCACTTGGAAATATTGGAGCTACCTTTATATTCTGACGTTGGCATCACGGGACCATGTATAATGAAACTTCACTAGGTGATTTAAGTAAATTATCGTCCTCGTCATAATTTCTAATGGCGCCAACCACAATTTTATTTCGAATCATTTGGTTTTCCCGTTTCCACCTCTCCATAGAACATACACATATAAGCTCGGTGGAGTTGATGTTGGGATTCACTTGGTTACGCACCTTGAGAGAAGTCAAAGTTAACTAGTCTATCGTGGAAATGAGAGACATGGTAAACCACATGCCCTTGACAAGGTCCCTATCCCACAGTCTCATCGTTCTACATGACTACATCAATTACTGAAATCATGGACTCTAGCATATTTTGATGTCCGGAGGCACAACCAACGCCATTGGTCCCCTTTAGCTCAACCGGAGAGAAGAAAATGATGGCCTTCTCTCCGATCTTCACAGGATCCAATGGCTTAACCCAATTTGGTAGTTGCAACACTACATCCTCCTGAATCTTTGATTGACACCATTTCAATTTGACAACACCAATATGGTCAGAAGCAGAAAGGCATGTTCGAGTGCTTAGTATCTGAAATGCTTGCATACGGTATCTAGCCCTTTCTTCCAACCCATCCTTCTCGTCCGCAAGAAAAACAAATGTGGATGCTTATGTGTTGATAATTGTGATCTTAACCATGGCACAATCCTCGACAAGTATCTCATTCTCGTGATCAAGAGCTTCTCGATAAGTTTCAAGTTAATGTGAAACTATGTATGTATAAAACTCGCATAAAAGAGAAAAATAAGATTTACAGCATAAACATATGTGCTTCGTTCCACTCAACAAACCCCTCTACATGTCTACCTTTCTATAGTAGAAGAAGCAACAATAGACATTAATCTCATTAAAAGTGAAGAAATCCAATAATGAAAAGGGTATTAAACTATCGATTTCATAATAAAACCAAATAACTAGAAGTTACTGGGTTTCTCAAAAGAGGCAGCACATTATGAAAATGATATGCCTCAAAAGGCACACAAAACATGCAAAAACATGTGCGTGTTTATACGAAGTTGAATGACAAAATGTTATTGTAGACTATGAGTGTTGGTTCACTGTTAGATAATGATATGTTAACTAGATAACAATATTATATCTCAAATCTATTTTTTTTGGTTTAGTGATATCTTAGAAATGGCATGCCAATTAAAATAACTAAGGCCCCGTTCGTTAGGTCGGAATTGGAGCGCTGGAATTGGAATTCAATTGACAATTACAATTCCAGCGTTCGCAACCCTAAAATGGGTTTGGAATTAGAATTCAATTGAATTCTCATGGGCTTTCACTTAAGAGGGATGTGCCTCCCCCCATTTCGGAATTCCCCATTTCACTCACCCTCTATCTCTCGCCCGCAGCCGCTCCCGCTCCCAATGCACGCGACGACGCTCGCGATCTTCTTCTGGACCACGACGACGACGATCCACCGGCGAGCCACCTCCTCCTCCAGCATGCTCCGGCGAGCCTCCTACGTCCAGAGCTCCAGCCGTCGAGTAGCTCTTCCCGATCCTCCTCCATCCGACGAGCCATTTCTCGATAAGTCTTTGGGCATCACTTCTACACCGATTTGTATGTTCATTGTGCAACTTATAATTTTTATTGCGATGGTGGCGCTAGAAATCAACCTCTTTTCCTTCATTTCTATGGAAAAATTGAAGGTTTTCACCATTCTTCGTCTTGTCTTATTACTTATTAGTTACACAAAAATCTGAGGACTTCTGCACTCTTATATTATCTATCTAATCCAAAATTCCCTCATCTGAAGCACCTTGGATATGAGAAGCAGTCGGCAGCTTTATTGATACCCTATTGTTTTAATGATTGAGCATTGTTGGCAGGACATTTTCTTTAATTCCAGCTTCTAGTGTAGAAGTTGGTAGACAACATGCATTGTGATGCATAGGTGTCTTCGGCTTTCTCACCTGCGGGCTTCGGTATTCTGTTGATTCCTGAAAGAAAGGGAAGGAAGAGGGTGATATAAGAGTTTGAAGTCTTATGCCTAGTTTTTAGCCTCTAAACTTAACAATAGCTTTATTTTTATCTCTCTGTCACTAGGATTACTTCTCTGAGGCTTTTCTGTTACCGGATATGGGTACTACCTTAAGTGTGTGTGTGTATGTTTATACACACACATAACTAATAAGTGTGTGTGTGTGTGTGTTTATATGTGGGTGTGTATGTGTGTGTATTTATTTGTGTGTGTATGTGTATTTATTTGTGTGTGTTTACTTGTATGTTTGTGTATGTGTGTGAATATGTTTGTGTTTGTGTTTGTGTGTGTGTGTGTATATGTGTGTCTTTTAAATTTAAAATTTCAATTACGTCCATTGAATTTTGACATATAGCCGAACAGCAGAATTACTAATTCCAATGTTTGTGATAGAATTCTTGCATTCAGCCGAACGGTAGAATTGGAATTGACTTGAATTCTAATTCCTGCGGGAATTGGAATTGGGTCAATTCCAATTCCTACATCTCATTTCCTGACAAACGAACGGAGCCTAATGGTGATTATGTTTTTTTTCTTCTCTTTTTTTTAAAGTCATTGAAGTCGAAGTAATCCAAATAGCATCCAATTTGGGCACTTCTTATATCAAAATAAACATTGAACCAACCAGCCTCTACAATGCCAGTTCAAACTAATGTGGGAGTCACCAAACAAAATTATCCAAAAATTTGAGGTATGTGAATCATAAAAGGAATAGAATGGTAGTCCATATTGACTGAAATTCTCATTGTTGAGACGGATTTTATTAGATACAACAACACTCAAGCCTTTATCCCACTATAGTGGGGTCAGCTATATGGATCCTTTGTCGCCATTGTGCCCTATCTTTAGTCATAATCTCACTAATGCCTAAGTACATCATGTATTCTTTCCTTATAGTTTCATTCCAAGTCTTTATTGTTCTACCCCTCCCCCGTTTAACATGGCTAGTGACTAAACTCTCACGATGCCAGATTTTATTAGATATGCAATTTAATTCTACAAAATTAAGTAAAAGTTATTTAAAAAGTAAAAAAACTTGCAAAACTTTCACACAGTGACACAATGAAAGAAATGCAACTTGATGAGGAGTACAAACCTCTCCAAAAGCCCCGCGCCCAATAATTGTTAGTAACTCAAAATCTTCAACTCCCATCTTATGCCGGTGGAGACGCATTAATTCTGTTTCCCTTTTCTCCAAGTCCTTCATGAGATTGTTCTGATCTTCCTCTGAAATGTCAGCATCCGCAAGCTTTTTCTCTAAGGTCCACCTTCTACTCTCAACCAAATAAATAACCAAAAATATGAAAATATTAATGAGACAATAAGCAATTGAAACACTAACTATATATTTTGCCTTGAACAGAGGAACTGGCCCTACTCCCTATCACCTAGATAATTTATTGCTTAAGCATGCCTTAACCACCAACACCCACTTCTATGCATATTGAGAATGGAGGTCCTAATAATAATAATTTTTTAGAAGGATATCAGAAGACATATTTCAGAATAAAATGCATAGAGAAGAGTCAATGTGGTTGATCATTCAATTAGAAGAAGTAAATAATGGACTGTGTACTGGTATATTAACAAACTCTAACTACTATATAAATGCTTGATTTTGATGGAGACATGTAAAATAATTTATAAATGTACGGTGGAATTGCAACTCAACTAGCAAAAGTAATCCTCACATATACAGGATGGACCCAAAATAAGATCAAAATTTTAAAAAAGACATGCAACTGCTCTTTTCAAGGCATCCCACCATCGGGATATGAACTACTTCAGAATGACAGCAGTTACAGTTAGTAGTTACTCAGAAAGGAAATCATTGCTTCAACAAAGAACCGTTAGAATCTGATGGAGATCGACAGCGACGACGATGGCCCACGCACGTGTATTCCCGCCGCAAGCGGGCGTGATTTTCTGATTCCGCACTTTGAGAGCCCTCCCGGACGATCCGAGCCCGTGGATGCGTCCGGAAGGTCGACGAGAGTATATTTTGTATTTTGTTTTACTTTATTCGGACAAGTTTTGGCGTTATTTTGGCACCCGAAAGATCGGGCGATCTGAGCCCTTGATTTCGGATACCCTAGCTTTCATTTTCTATTTATTTGGAGCCATGAGGAGGGTTTAGGCACCGAGTGTTTGAGCGATTCTTGCAGTCGGTCCGTTGGTGCGACGCCAACACCCCCAGGTGCGACGCCTAGGGCTCCGATCCGCCGTTCGCTCCTTCTCCCCGCCTCCGCCATCCTGCTCGCCGCCGGTAAGGCCCCTACGCCCCTTCCTCCTCCTCCACCGAGCCTCTCCCTGCCTCCCAGCAACCAGCCGGCCAACCTCCAGTCCTCCCTCTACCCGTCAGCCACCCTCCAGCCTCCCAGCAACCCCGTCGGCCACTCTCCAGCCTCCCAGCAGCCCCGTCAGCCACCCTCCAATCCTCCCTCTACCCGTCAGCCACCCTCCAGCCTCCCAGCAACCCCGTCAGCCACCTCCCAGCCCTCCCTCTACCCCGTCAGCCACCCTCCAGCTTACCGCTACCCCCGTCAGCCACCCCCACATCCGTCCTCCTTCCCGCTAGCCCTACGTCCAGCCCTCCACCACTCCTTTCTCCCTCCGTGCAGCCACCATACCCCACCGCCATTGGCCACCAAAGGTCCGGATCCATTCCTCTCCGCATTTGGCGCCCCCGTCCGATTGGCTCCTCATTTTGATTGTAAGTTGCACGTAGATTTCAGATCTGAACATTGTTTACTTTGTTGGTTTGCTATGTGCTTTTGTTAATCATGTCATATCATTTGGGTTGCTTGAGTTTGTGCTAACCTGCAGGGCTTTTCCGCTTATTATTTAATATTTGCACTCTCCGATTTGGAGCCGTATCTGTGCGCTGTTTCATTGCTCTAATCTTGTTTGTGAGAATTTGCAAAGGCTAAAATTAATTTTAAAACTACCCGGATCTTGTGAAGCTCGTGTAGTGTTGGTTTTCCCGCACCTTTACTCGCCAGTAGTGTGTCTAGTTTCACAAACCCCAGCCTGCCCCTGCGTCAGATTGGTATCAAAGCGTCAGGTTCACGCACGTCGCATGTTACGTAGTGGTAGGCCATTTAGACGAGATATGTCTGACCCAAACGTTACCAGTGAACGGTCCAATGGCACCAACGCGGAGGTGTCCCTTGCCGACCTCCAACGCTTGATGCTAGAGCGATTCGACCAAATGGGTACCCAAATTAATGAACTTCGAGCACGCCAAGATAACTATGAAGGTCAAGGGGATCACCCCAATCCTGGTCGTCGCCCCCGACGACAACCTGGCCCCCCTGATTATGGTTATGAGACCCCAGGAGACCCCGTGCCAGATCGACACGACTACGGCCGTCACGACCGTCACGACTACGGCCGTCACGACCGTCACGACGGTTACCACGATGACATCACTCGCCGAGTTCGCTTAGAGGTATCATCTTTCGATGGTCAGCAGGACCCCGGAGCATTTAGTGATTGGCTTCGAGAGATGGAGCATTACTTTGATTGGTATGATATGAGTGATGAGCGTAAGGTTAGACTCGCGCGGATAAAATTAGTGGGTTCTACTATGAACTATTGGACTAGTGTCGAGCGAGCCCTGGAGCGTGATGGCTATCGACCCATCATTAGGTGGGAAGATATGAAGAGACGCCTGAAGGAGAAATATCTCCCCGACTTTTATCGTGATCGACTGCTTGATCAGGTCTATGCGCTACGACAGGGCACGTTGTCGGTAGCCGAATATATGACCAAATTCGATGACCTATTGGTGCGGAGTGACCTTCGAGAGGAGGGCAGCGCCGCAGCGTCCAGATTCCGGAACGGCCTGAGACCCGAAATTAAGAGAGAACTGATTCCCCACAGCCGAGAGACAGTCGAGCAGATTTATGAGTTGGCCCTAGAGTATGAACTCTACCTTCGGACCACTGGCTCCCGCCAGCAGCCTCCGAGGACTGATGGCCCCACATTCAGGAGGCCCACTCTTCCCCACCCTCAGGCTTCTGAGGATGCGAAAGGGAAGGTTGCTATGGCTGGACCCTCCAAGCCCAGCGGGCCTCAGTGTTACAGATGTTCTAGACGAGGTCATTATGCGGCACAGTGCCCCATGAGGAACTTGTTGATTGAAGATGAGGAGGACGAGGGTATGGACCCTATAATGGGGACTGAGGGAGATATTGTAGCCACCGTGGATGAGGACTGGGAGAGCGATGCAGAGAGGTCGTTAGAGTGTGGAGTTATACGCCGCCTTCTGCATACCCCGCGTGCGGAGGATGATTGGCGTCGGTCCACCATCTTTTACACTTATTTTCAGAGTGCAGGCGGCCCCTGCAAACTTGCTATTGATGGTGGGAGTTGCGTCAATATCGTCGCTAAGAAGGCGCTTGAGCGGATGCAACTCACCCCTGAGCCACACCCTCATCCCTACCGTGTCCTATGGGTGGACAAATCCGCTATCCAGGTCTCCCAGCGATGCTTAGTGCCATTGCGGTTAGCGTCCTTCGAGGACAAGGTTTGGTGTGATGTCATCCCGATGGATGTGGCTCATGTACTTCTAGGTCGACCTTGGTTGTATGATCGAGACGTTACGTGTTACGGGAGATCGAACACATGCGTATTCTACGACCGGGGCCGGAAGGTCACCTTGTCCCCGACCCAGCCCAAGGACTCACCCAAGGGCAAGACCGACTCCCCCGTCAGTGTCGGGCCCCCCAGGCCTCTGCACCTGCTGAGGATGCATGATTTTATGAGAGAGGGCCTAGAATCGGGGATTGTATTCATTGTAGCGGCCACCCTGGCTCCCGACACCCCTAGTGGTGGTGCCGCCCCCACCGACCCTGATGTACAGCGACTGTTGAAAGATTATACGGATATCACGCCCGAGGAGCTTCCCGATGAGCTTCCTCCCATGAGAGATATTCAGCACGCGATCGACCTCGTGCCTGGAGCATCTTTGCCCAACCTCCCACACTATCGTATGAGTCCGACCGAGCATGCCGAACTGAAGCGGCAGGTCGATGAGTTACTTAGGAAGGGTTTTGTGCGTGAGAGCTTGAACCCATGCGCAGTCCCAGCCCTTCTCACCCCGAAGAAGGACGGGAGTTGGCGCATGTGCGTGGACAGTAGAGCCATCAATAAAATCACAGTGAAATACCGTTTCCCGATTCCCCGCCTCGATGACTTACTTGACGCTATGTCTGGCGCCCGTATCTTCACGAAGATCGACCTTAGGAGCGGGTATCACCAGATTAGAGTCCGTGAGGGAGATGAATGGAAGACGGCCTTCAAGACGAAGGATGGCCTATTTGAGTGGCTAGTGATGCCTTTCGGATTGTCGAACGTCCCCAGTACGTTCATGAGGGTGATGACCCAGGTCCTGCGGCCCTACATGGGCAAGTTCCTAGTTGTGTACTTCGATGACATTCTTATTTACAGCGAGGAGCGTACTGACCACCTACATCACGTCCGTTTGGTGTTCGACATCCTTAGGAGGGAGCATCTATTTATCAACATGAAAAAGTGCGATTTTCTAGCTGAGTCGGTGCACTTCCTTGGGTACATTATTTCTGCGTCGGGCATCTCCGTAGATCCCGACAAAGTGAGAGCCATCCGTGAGTGGCCCGTTCCCACCACCATCCATGAAGCCAGGAGTTTCCATGGACTAGCCACCTTCTACAGGAGGTTCGTCCGTGGGTTTAGTGCTCTTATGGCCCCCTTTACGAGTTGCCTGCGTAAAGGAGATTTCGTGTGACCCCGGCCGCCACTAGAGCATTCGAAGAGATCAAGAATCGGCTAGCATCTGCCCCTGTCCTTAGATTACCAGATTTCAGCCTCGCTTTTGAGGTCGCATGTGACGCTTCAGGACTGGGGATTGGGGGAGTACTTAGTCAGGAGGGCCACCCCATTGCTTATTTCAGCGAGAAGCTGAACGAGGCCCGCCAGCGGTATTCCACATATGACCGGGAGTTCTACGCGATAGTCCAGACCCTGCGGTACTGGCGACACTATCTCCTACACAAAGAGTTCGTGCTGTATTCTGACCATCAGGCCTTACGTTATCTAGAATCCCAGTCGAAGCTTAGCCATAGGCACGCCAAGTGGGTAGAGTTCCTGCAGAGCTATCACTACGTTATCAAACACCGCGCGGGTGTTGATAACAAGCCCGTCGATGCCTTGAGTCGCCGGATTAGTCTCTTGCAGACGATGAGCACGCGTGTCACTGGGTTTGAGCGCCTTGTCGTAGAGTACGCTGAGTGTTCTGACTTTGGGGATATCTATAGGTCCCTCACTCGAGACCCACCTGATACGGTCGAGGGATTTACTGTTTTTGAGGGATACCTGTTTTTCGGCACCCGACTCTGCATCCCCTCTACTTCCCTTCGCGACTTTCTGATTTGGGAGATGCACGCAGGAGGTGCCGCGGGGCACTTTGGGCGTGACAAGACTACCGCCTTAGTGGAGGATCATTTTTATTGGCCCTCACTGAAGAGGGACGTGGCGCGTGTGACGAGGCACTGTGGGACATGCCAAGTGGCAAAAGGTTCACGCCAACCTAGCGGCCTGTATTCCCCATTACCTATTCCTCACAGGCCTTGGGTTGACATTAGCATGGACTTTGTTCTTGGGCTACCCCGTACGCCCAAGAAACATGACTCCATTTATGTTGTCGTGGACCGTTTTTCGAAGATGGCCCACTTCATCCCGTGTCGCAAGACTGCCGATGCCTCCCTGGTTGCCGCCCTATTCTTTAGGGACGTTTTTAGGTATCACGAGTTACCTTCCTCCATAGTGTCTGATCGTGATGTCCGATTCATGAGCTACTTTTGGAAGACACTATGGATGAAGACTGGCACCACTCTCAAGTTTTCCACCGCGTACCACCCACAGACGGATGGACAAACTGAGGTGGTCAATAGGAGTTTAGGTTCCCTCCTACGTTGTCTTGTGGGTGAGCATGTATGTACTTGGGATTCAGTGTTACCCCTAGCTGAGTTCGCATACAATAGCTCGGTGAATAGGACTACTGGTCTTAGCCCCTTCCACATCCTGTAGGATACGAGCCTAGGAAGCCGATCGACCTAGTTCCCCTCCCACTTGAGACCCGTCCTAGCGAGTCGGCCGAATCCTTTATACAGCACATGCATGAGCTTCACGAGTCCATCCGAAAGAAAATCGCAACAAGTAATGATAATTATAAAGCCTATGCGGATGTACACAGGAAGGAGAGGAGCTTTGAGATTGGCACACAGGTGTTGGTTCGTCTTCGTGCTGAGAGGTTCCCCTCGGGAACTGCAAAGAAACTAAATGCTAGACGGATGGGCCCTTATACGGTAGTGCAAAGGATAGGGCCAAATGCTTATGAGATTGATATTCCAAGGCACATGGGGATCAGCAGAGTATTCAATGTGGAAGACTTGACTCCATACTACGACGAACAAACTTATGAGGATCCTTTCGCCCCCCTTCCGTCAGAGCCGCCATTTGAGCCACCACCTCCCCAGTTGTCACCGTTACCCTCTCAGTCCCAGCCCACAGCGACACCGCCTGGGGACCTGGCAGCACCACCGGCTGTGCCACCACCGGAGAGTTCATTAGAGAGTGAGCCGCCACCTGCAGAGGCGGATACCGATCTGGAGACCATTGAGGGCATCTTAGCCCATGACTACATGACAGCAGCAGATCCGAGCACTTTGCGATACTTGGTCCACTGGAGGGGCCGTCCCAGCTTTGACGACACTTGGATCGCCCCGGGGGAACTTGCGAGGATTGCCCCCGAGCTACGCCACGAGTATGATCACCTCCATTCCTCGGAGATGAATGCTTCTAAGCCGGGGGGAGTTGATGGAGATCGACAGCGACGACGATGGCCCACGCACGTGTATTCCCGCAGCAAGCGGGCGTGATTTTCTGATTCCGCACTTTGAGAGCCCTCCCGGACGATCCGAGCCCATGGATGCGTCCGGAAGGTCGACGAGAGTATATTTTGTATTTTGTTTTACTTTATTCGGACAAGTTTTGGCGTTATTTTGGCACCCGAAAGATCGGGCGATCTGAGCCCTTGATTTCGGATACCCTAGCTTTCATTTTCTATTTATTTGGAGCCATGAGGAGGGTTTAGGCACCGAGTGTTTGAGCGATTCTTGCAGCCGGTCCGTTGGTGCGACGCCAACACCCCCAGGTGCGACGCCTAGGGCTCCGATCCGCCGTTCGCTCCTTCTCCCCGCCTCCGCCAGCCTGCTCGCCGCCGGTAAGGCCCCTACGCCCCTTCCTCCTCCTCCACCGAGCCTCTCCCTGCCTCCCAGCAACCAGCCGGCCACCCTCCAGTCCTCCCTCTACCCGTCAGCCACCCTCCAGCCTCCCAGCAACCCCGTCGGCCACTCTCCAGCCTCCCAGCAGCCCCGTCAGCCACCCTCCAGTCCTCCCTCTACCCGTCAGCCACCCTCCAGCCTCCCAGCAACCCCGTCAGCCACCTCCCAGCCCTCCCTCTACCCCGTCAGCCACCCTCCAGCTTACCGCTACCCCCGTCAGCCACCCCCACATCCGTCCTCCTTCCCGCTAGCCCTACGTCCAGCCCTCCACCACTCCTTTCTCCCTCCGTGCAGCCACCATACCCCACCGCCATTGGCCACCAAAGGTCCGGATCCATTCCTCTCCGCATTTGGCGCCCCCGTCCGATTGGCTCCTCATTTTGATTGTAAGTTGCACGTAGATTTCAGATCTGAACATTGTTTACTTTGTTGGTTTGCTATGTGCTTTTGTTAATCATGTCATATCATTTGGGTTGCTTGAGTTTGTGCTAACCTGCAGGGCTTTTCCGCTTATTATTTAATATTTGCACTCTCCGATTTGGAGCCGTATCTGTGCGCCGTTTCATTGCTCTAATCTTGTTTGTGAGAATTTGCAAAGGCTAAAATTAATTTTAAAACTACCCGGATCTTGTGAAGCTCGTGTAGTGTTGGTTTTCCCGCACCTTTACTCGCCAGTAGTGTGTCTAGTTTCACAAACCCCAGCCTGCCCCTGCGTCAGAATCATAACCCAATTTTTTTTACAAAAACAAGAGCTCCTATCAATGCGATAAAAACAGTTCACAAAAACCAAGTTGTTCAACGTTTTCCATCTTAACATCCACTATAAAGAGAAAAGAATATGATTGAACTCATAGTTAGTTACTTCAATTATATGCAATTGATGAAACAATTTTCTTATTTGCTTCATGATAGAAACATAGATATTATAAAAAAAATTATGATGATTGTTGAGAAGAAGTAAGGCTTCATGCTTCTTCGACAATGATTTAAAGTCTCCAGACCTTTTAAATTTAACTATAACTATGTTATGTTCAGTTCATAAGGTAGAGAGTCTCAAAATTGACAGAATTAATATAGCTCCTCATCCTGCTTACTAATAAGTTCTCTGTGAACTTTCACTCTAAAGATCACAATACCTAATTTTACTTGCATTTATCAAAAACAATGCCATCAATCCTCCATTTATACAGTTATAAAAGATCAGCAGTATATACTAAAAGTGAATAACTATAACTCGATCGTGTCTTTTTTTTACAAAAATCAATAAGCTGAATAGCATAGCGTTGAAGAATCCTACACCTTTCTTTACGTTCTTGCAAGATCTTCATCTGGGTCTTGTAGTGATTCTCTATAAACTGTTTGGCAGCTGCAACCCTCTGCCTAGTTATATCCGAAAGAGGGGCCTCGTCAATCGGGGGCTTCTGGCCATCCTTCACGCTCTCCATTTCCTTCTGCTTCGCAACGACAGGCTTCACTTTACCCTCTCTTTGCTGGAATTTCCGAAACCAGGCCCTGGTAGAATCCATTAGATTACGACGCCATCATCCTGAAAGCAAAATATAGAAGCAACTCCCCGGCGTTAACAGCAGCGGCTAAACACAGAACTGGAATGCTAAAATTCATGGCTTCCTCGTGATTCAGTAATACCAAATTCTCCACGGCACGCGCAGCCAAATCAAGCGATTCAACCCTACGCCGGGCTTCAGACGAAAACCTAGAAATCTTTCGTGATCCGAGAAAGCTGACGAATGCGCCAAAAATCTAATGGTGCCGTCTATCCTGTTAATTATGTCTACTGGATTAGCTCTATCCAGCAACAATTTTTTTATTTTTTATCTGTTTTTTGCACGAAGCGAGGCGTTGCTATTTTGACTCGGCCTCTGCATCTTCCTCGAGCTTTCTCGACTCCAACTGGAGCAAGCAAATCACCCCACTACTGAACACCTAAATGACAAAAATACCCCTGATTTTGTGGCTATATATATAAATTTTACGACTTTAATGATTTAATTTAATTAATTTATTTATTATTAATCTCAAAAAGTGTAATTATTCCTTAGTAGAATAATGAATATCAATTGCATTGTCGCATCGCGCAAGAGAACTCTCTATGCACTACTGTGCGTGGGTAAATATTTACTAAAGTGTCTTGGGATTTATTTTATAAAAAATTACAATGTTCAATTAAGTAATTACATTTTATCCTAAATTTAAAATAATGATAAAAATCTATAAAATTGAAAAAAAATTTGCTATCGCTCTTATACTATTATAGCAGATTCTCATTAGGCAAGTCAACTTTATTAAAGTTGATGTCAAAAAGTAACGATGAAAATCCATCATTTAATTTGATTTTGAAAATTAATGATGCGTAACTGGTGATGCTTTTTTAATTAAAAACATTTTGTATAATTATTTTTCGCATTAATTAATTAATATTATATTTATTTTAGGAGGTTGTTATTAGCAAACCATGTTATGCTATCAGCAAACCATGATTATTAGCAAAACATCTATTTTGAAAATGGCTATTAGCAAACTTTTTTGTTTTTAGCAAACCATCAAAATGAAGTAAATGCATCGGAACTTAACTCTTGAGTTAGACAAAATGGCTGATATGGACGATGAATCAATAACAATATACCTAAATCCGGTAGGCTTTACACTTTCCGCCTCATCCTCCATAATACAATAAAAATGAACTAAATACACCGGAACACAATTTGCATTATCGTCATCATTGGTTCGCAATAGCCGGCGGTGTCACTGGCTTTTTTGATCGAGGAATAGGTTTCGCAATAGCCGGATGTGTTATCGTGAAGAGCGGCGAGGAGAAAACGAAGAAATAAGACTTTCGGTTTAGGCGGAAAGAGAGAGAATAAGGTTTGCTAATAACGTATTTTTTTAGATTGAGAAAAAAACTTAATATTGGTGAACCTAGTTTATTTTGATTTGCTAATAGCGAAACCCGATTTGCTAATAACAATATCCTTATTTTAAATTGTATTAATTAATTGATATGAGCGAAGTCTCGTGCCTATTACTGTCCAGGTTGTCAGAGTGCATTGTGCATGCATTTTTAGGAAAAATGTTCAACACGAAAGTTGTAGATCTCGACGATATCTACAACTTCCGTGTTGAACACTTTTCCTAAAAATGCTTGTACAAGGCGTATTTCCAAAAAAAATGCGTAATACTTCATAAAAATGGGTTGCAGATAGTCAAAACTGGGTGCGGTTAACAATTGCCTATATATATAATAGAGATAGAGACGCAAAACTTCATTATGACGTGCTTTGGACGTAAACCGCTCTGGCCGATTACAAAAGCAAGTATTGTTGAGCATCTGCATTCTTAATATTTGATAGAAATTGAGATTTAAATATTTGTAAATAAAATGAGAAATTTTGATTTTTTTGATTTACTCATAATTGAATTTACTATAAAATAATATTAAATTGTGTTTACTCGTACAAATATAAAGTGGTCGGACGGGATCCAGGAGATCACGACCACACTAGCTCGCTGAGATGATTCATACGGGTCCAGTTTCGCGTGATTCCCGACCCGCTTAGACACCACAAACGGACGTCATAAGGCATTTCGGGAACCCTCCGGCCATCAAAAATACCAAGGAGCGGAGCATCTGGACCCGGTGCCCGTGGGCACCCCTTTCCTCCTTTTTCCTCCCAAAAAGACCTCCAAATCATCATTAATAGGGATTTGGATCCGAAACTTTGGAAACTAGCAGCTTTCTAATCACTCAACGAAATTTCGATCTAAATGTGGCTATTGCGTGTCGCTCGACACTCTTGTACATCGGTTGAATTGAACTGTCGCAGCTCGAGAGTGAGCCGAGCGCGCAAATCGTCAGAAAGAAGACTAACAGCTGGCAAAAAGACTTTTTAACGTCAAAACACAGAAATTGTGAAAAACCACGGGGCTGAATCAGTACCGACCAAATTTTACTATATCTTTGGGTAAGTAGTAGAGTGCAAGAGGGTGACAGACCACCGCTCGTTGCAGGGGGTGCAAAGAAGAAAGAGAGAATCTCAAAGAGATATTCGAAGGCCGAAGAAGATCTTTCTCCTGAGATGACTGCCTTAAGGGTTGCCCCCCAGTCCTTCTTGGTGAGGCGTTTGTTGATCTCGTGCACTTTTAGACATGACACAGAAAATTACTCCAAGCTTAAGGATGAAATAGAGCGACTCATCCGATGACAACAACGAACAAAACCTACAATCTGAGAAGTAAAAAAAAGTTAATGGGTGTCGCGAACGCGGGTGCGTTCAACGCGCGCGGTGAAAATCGAGGCGTTTTGAGCGAGATCCGTATTCGATCGAGGTGTTCAGAGCGTGCCACGAATGCGGTGGCGTTCTGAGCGTTTCGTGAACGCTGAGGAGCTTTGAGCGAGTCCCGTATTCGGTCGAGGCGCTCAGAGCATGTCGCGAATGCCGAGGTCTTGTGAGAATGCTGGCGCTTGGAGGCGGACGCGCCAGCCGAGTCAGCACGGGCGGGAGTGCGCACGAGGTGGTGCGGCTTACCGCGCGGCACTTGCAAACTAGTAATGGACAATATTTTGCATTCGATCCCCCCCCCCCCCCATATGTGTTGGAGTTTGCTCAAAGTATTCTACAAGGCCTCCATCAAGTTTGGAATGGAGTCTTATAGTACTTCCAGCATATGACCGGGTCCTAGAGTGACACAAACCCTATTAGGCTTATCCGAGTCGGACTCGACACGACAGGACATATATATAAATACATTAACAATCTCCTCCTATGTCCGTCGTGAACCCAGATTTCGGGTAGAGGGTGGTTTGTGTAATATTCAACCAGAAGTGAGACATACACAACCGTGTCCAGCACCTGTTTAAGATAAAATCGGACTATAACAAAAGATAGCATGCATGCATAAGTGAATAAACAACTCAGCTGCAACACAAGCGTCTCAGGTACAATCGAGACACAGGCCCTAAGAGCATCTCCAATCGATCGCTATTTTACCAGAATCGCTATTTTTTGGCGGAAAAACCCTCTCCAATCGATCGCCAAAGGGCCCTGTAAAAATGGCGATCTCATCTCCCCCCCTCTAAATTTGGAGTCGCCGGAGAGGAAATAGAGTCCGCTGCAAATAAATTTAATGTATTTTTTTATTTTTTTTATTTGTTTAATTCTGGTATTTACAAAACCTATCTATTTCAATATATCTTGTGTAATTATCAATATATTTTTTCAAATATGACATATAATATATCAATAAATTCGTTTTTTCGAGACCTACAAAACGAGACTAATATTGAATATTTTATAATTATTATTGTTCATACAAAGAGCAAGAGAATACGTTTTACTAAATAAACTTGCACATAAATCAAAATACATTCAAATTAAAATGCATACAATTTTTCAAATTACATTGTTTCATTACCATGTCGTGCCCATAAAATGTTCAATCAGGGCATCTCGAAGTGCGAAATGTGCATCTTTGTCTCTGATTTTTTTATGCCGATTTAGGAATTGACGAAATCTTTCGGCTTCACTTGTGTCCATCGCTTCAACATTCTGAGTTGGCGGCGGCGGAAAAATATCGATATCTTCATTTTCATCTCGCTCGTCTTCGATAATCATATTGTGCATTATAATGCAAGCAGTCATGATATCGTGCAACACATGTTTATCCCAAAAACGACATGGCCCCTTAATAATTGCAAAGCGTGATTGAAGAACGCCAAATGCCCGTTCTACATCTTTTCGGCATGCTTCTTGCATCATTGCGAAGTGTTGTTTTTTTTTATCTTGTGTATGAGAAATAGTTTGAACTAGTGTTGACCATTTCGGATAGATACCGTCGGCTAAGTAATAACCAACATCATAATTTTTTCCCAAGATTGTATAATTGGTAGGAGGTGTAATACCTTGAGCTAAGTTTGCAAATAAATTAGATGACTGCAGAACATTGATATCATTGTTAGAGCCCGGTAAGCCAAAATATGCATGCCATATCCATAGGTCATATGATGCTACTGCCTCGAGAATGATTGTTGGTCCACCGTGACGTCCTGAATATTGGCATGCCCATGCCGTTGGGCAATTCTTCCATTGCCAATGCATACAATCTAGGCTTCCCAGCATCCCCGGAAACCCTCGTTCTTCACCTTTCTATAGTAATCTTGTTACATCATTTGCATTGGGATATCTCAAATATTCATCTTTGTACAATTGTACAATTGCCCTGCAAAATCTTTTTAAGCATTGAATCACAGTTGACTCACCAATTCGAATGTATTCATCGCAATTATCAGCTGATGTTCCGTATGCTAACATACGAAATGCTGCTGTAATTTTTTGTATTGTTGATAGCTCAAGCTTACCAACACCATCCTTCTTTTGAACGAAGAAATTGTCGTGCTCCTGCACTGCAGCGACAATGCGAAGGAAAAGATTCTTTCGCATGCGAAATCTTCGTCGAAAAAAAGTTTCCCCATAAGTGGGGTGCTCAGAGAAGTAATCATTCCAAAGTCTTGTGTTACCTTCAATCCTCCCCCGATTGATTACCACATGGCCAGGTACTGAACCTCTACGTCGGGGCCTTTCTTCCTCTTGAAGTTGAGCTGCTATTATGGCATTGTTGGAGGCATACATACGTGCGAAAATTTCATCTTCTTTCTCCCATTCATTAAGGTTTTCTTCCCACCTGAGAAGAGTTTGATCAAATTCATCATCTGAAGATGATGAAGATCGCAAATGGGATGACCCTGCTTCATAGTTCATTTTTTTGTAACAAGGGAAATATAGTTTTGAAAGTATATTTTGCTATCCGAAAGTGGCGTTTATATAGATTCCCAGCATTGGATTCCTTTTCCCCAGCATTGGATTCCTTCTCCACTCACACCTCTCTTTTGTCCCATCAATCCTATCAACATCAATTCCGGAGCCTTGTTTTTTCCCAGCATTGGATTCCTTTTCCCCAGCATTGGATTCCTTCTCCACTCACACCTCTCTTTTGTCCCATCAATCCTATCAACATCAATTTCGGAGCCTTGTTTTTTCCCAGCATTGGATTCCTTTTCCCCAGCATTGGATTCCTTCTCCACTCACACCTCTCTTTTGTCCCATCAATCCTATCAACATCAATTCCGGAGCCTTATTTTTTCCCAGCATTGGATTCCTTCTCCCCAGCATTGGATTCCTTCTCCCCAGCATTGGATTCCTTCTCCACTCACACCTCTCTTTTGTCCCATCAATCCTATCAACATCAATTCCGGAGCCTTGTTTTTTCCCAGCATTGGATTCCTTCTCCCCAGCATTGGATTCCTTCTCCCCAGCATTGGATTTCAAGACTTCTATAAGTACCCATCACGCTATCTCCAAAATCAAGCACTCTCTACTTCCTTTATTTTGAACATCATGTCTGCCAACCGTGGGCTAGCATTCTCTCCCAAAGAAGATCAAGCATTATATTATGCTTGGCTTGAGGTCTCAGAAGACCCAGTTACTGGGAGTAATCAAAAAGAGCACAGGCTATGGGAAAGAGTTTCAAAAAATTTTCACAACACAAGGCCTCAAACTTGCATAGGACAGAGAACCCCAAAATCTCTCTCATGTCGTTGGTCCTTTTTGACAAGTAAGGCTAGCAAATTCCGAGGATGTATTCGACAGATTGAGCAACGAAACCCCAGCGGTGCATCTGAACTTGATATTGTAAGTTTTTCTTAGATTTTAATTATTGAATCGATTAATTAATATGTTATTAAAACAATTTATTTTTCTTAGCTAAATCAAGCAAAAATTTTATATGCCGACGATCCAAAAGAGAAGAAAGGCTTCTTGTTTGATCATGTTTGGTCCATCTTACAAAATCCAGAGAAGTGGATAGATACGCCTGGGTCTACAAAAGGTATGAACACTAGTGGTACTGGAGATGAAGAATCTCCCAGTCAACGGAGAAGTATAGACTTAAATACAGATAGCAATGACTTGAATACTAGTGGTACTGGTGATGAAGAATCTCCGATCTCAACTTCCACTAATCGACCTTCTGGAAGAAAGCAAGAAAAAGAGAGGAGGAGAAAATTGAGTGATAAGAGTTATGATATTGAGGCCCACACTAAAAAAAATGAAGAAATCTTGGAGGCTTTAAAGAAAGGGCAAGAACAACGAGCAAGCGAGCTCTCTTCTATCCAAGCGCTCATGAAGTTAAAAGCAGAAAATCAAAGGAGAAGACTAGATCTTCAGAGCGCTAAACAAGATCACGATATCATGATGATAGATTTGGATAACATCAAAGGAACTCCAAAGAGGGAGTATTTTCGGCAAAAAAAAAATGCCATTATGAAGAAAAATATTGTAAAACCACTATTTGGAGGATCTTCATCACTCAAAGGAACTGAATATGGAGGAGACATATATGGAGGTAGTGGTTATGAAGGAAGTCAGTATGAAGGAGTCCCACACGGCGGACCTCAATTTGGCGGACCTCAATTTGGAGGACCTCAATTTGGAGGACCTCAATTTGGAGGACCTCAATTTGATGGACCTCAATTTAGAGGAAGTCAGTACCGAGAAAGCCAGTACGACATCGAGCACGGAGGAAGTCAATATGGAGGAAGCGGCTATGGCATACCAGGGTATGGAGGAGAACAACACATGGAAAGCGCGCGCGGAAGTCGTAGCGAACCCAGTGATGACCTCCCAGCATTTTAATTTTAATTCTAAATGTAATATTTTCATTCGAATTATCTAATGTTAGTATGTTTTTGTTATGCAATCAAATTTAAAATAAAAAAAACTTAAAAAAATAAATAGTATATAATACAATAATAATAATATATTATAATTATAAAAATTATATATATACATATAAATACATAAATATAATTTATGTATAAATATATACCTATCATATAAATATAATATACATATAAAATACCTATAATACTTATATTTATATCATGTTCTCTAAATATAGAGAACATGGTTGGAGTTGATCTAACCATGTTCTCTATATTTAGAGAACATGGTACAATGGGGAGCTCTAAATATAGAGCTCCCCATTGGAGTTGCTCTAAACACCTGGTGTCCCAAAACAAGCAGAGATCTAAAAGTCCAAACAAACAGTGCTATGAAATAAGAGCTAAACAATGCTCTGAGCAGAAGTACAGGAACTAAACAAAATAACACTCAAACAGGCTAATCATCCAAAAGATCATCCTCCTCCGGATCCCAGACAACCAGTGCTCCTCCTATCCCAGAAACTCCTGCAATTCAACAGAGAATTTCATTTTAGAATGAATTATATCCTTTGTAATTTGCAGATATCTAGTTTTAGCATAAAACTTAGTATTGATTATTATTTAATTTGGCTGGGAGGACACGTTCACAGAGTATTATAGTTTAACCTCAGAATCTGTTATCTGTTTCCAAATGAAACGATTATCAGACTTCTGGACATTGCAGCTATATCTGTAATCCTATATGGAATGTCACGGTTACTGCTCTTCTAAAGTCAATTGGAACTCATCAAGTTTGGAATGGAACCAATCTTCAGAAGAAGAGACAAACCAAGTCAGATTGTGTTATCAAGTTTGGAATAACACTCTCCTCCAAGGCAAAAGCCGAATCTGATGAAGCTGTTAGCATCAAGTTTGGAATGAACAACTTACCAGATCCGAGCTCAGCAACCAAGAGCATCAGCGGACCACAACATACTTGCATTGACAAAGGAAATATGGAATAATCAAAAACGTCTGGACTAAGGCTGAACTGAATCGCCTGATACTGAACTAAGACCGAACTAAATCGCCTTTAGTCTCATTTCCCTCACTGTTTTGATTAACCGATCTTTGGGCATTCCTTTCGTCAGTGGATCAGCGAGGTTATCCTTTGAACGTACATCAATCAAAGTGATGGTTCCTTGTTCTTTCAGATAATTCAACAACGCATGTCTCAGTCGTAAATGTCTCCTCTTAGTATTATAGAGGGTATTCTTAACGACTTGAACTGTTGCTTGATTATCACAATACAAGCTCAACGAGTTGACTTGTAACTTAGACAGGGGAATGTCTAAAATCAAGTTTCTGATCCAGTCTGCCTTTTCTCCAGCTGAAGCTAAGACAAACAACTCGGCCTCCATGGACGACAAAGCTATACAGGTCTGTCTTTTGGATTTCCAAGTGATAGCAGCTCCTCCCAAGGTGAATATGTATCCACTGGTGGACTTGCTGTTCCCGACTTCTGAACACCACGAGGCATCAGAATGTCCTTCCACGGTAGGTGGGTAACCAGTGTAGCACAGAGCATGGTTAGCAGTACCTCGAAGGTATCTCAACAACCTATCTAGGGCAACCCAATGCTCTTTGCCAGGACTACTGGTAAAACGACTCAGCGCGCTAACCGAGAAATCAATGTCTGGCCTCGTACAAGTTGTAGCGTACATGAGACTACCAATTATTTTGGAATATTTGACTTGATCACTGCTGGCCTCTAGATTAGGACTTAACTTAACATTGTGGTCAAACGGTGTCTCAATCGGCCTACACTTATCATATCCCCAGGTGGAGAGAAGTTGCTCAACATAGTGAGTCTGGCTAAGAGTAACTCGACCCTTGTCAACTCTAACCTTCATACCTAACAGGGTATCAACAGGACCGAGATCCTTCATGTCAAATACTTCTGCCATAGTGGATTTAACATCCCAAACTGCCACAAGATTAGACCATAAAATCAACAAATCATCCACATATAAGCATATGATGACTGTTTGATTTGACAAGGAGCGGTAATAAAGGCATTTGTCAGAGAGACTGGACTGGAATCCAATGCTCTTTACCACCTGATCAAACTTCATATGCCACATCTTAGGTGCTTGTTTAAGACCATAGATTGACTTATCGAGTTTGCACACTTTGTCTTTTTGATCTTTGTTTACATAACCTTCAGGTTGAGTCATGTAAATCTCTTCATTAAGCTCTCCATTTAAGAATGCAGTTTTAACGTCCATCTGATGAACTATAAAGTTCTCAATAGAGGCTAATGCAAGAAGAATCCTGATAGTCGATAGATGACACACAGGTGAGTAGACGTCAAAATAGTCAATTCCCCCTTGTTGCTTATAACCTTTAGCTACAAGACGCGCTTTATATCTGGCTATAGATCCATCACTATGTAATTTATTCTTTAAAACCCACTTGCATCCTAGGACTTTAGCACCTTTCGGTAAGTCAACTAGATGACAGGTATTGTTATGTAACAGCGAGTCCATCTCATCATCAATGGCTTCTGCCCACATCAACGAATCTCTAGACCTCATTGCTTCCTGGTAGGAGAATGGATCATCCTCTAAGTGATAGATGATGAAATTCTCAACAAAATCCTTAGGAACTCTCTCTCTGGTAGATGCTCTAAGTGGAATAGGTTCCACCTCTACAGGTTGGGGAGCGGTGCCAGAAGGGCCAGCTTCAGGTTCAACGATAGATTCTGTAATTATATCATTGGACCCGGAGACAGATAATCCATGATCTTTGACGAACTTGTCTTCAAAAAATATGGCATCTCTAGACTCTATCACGGTATTCGTGGATAGATCGAGAAATCTGTCTGCTGCACTATCTTCTGCACTACCTAGATAGACGCAAGTCATCGTCTTAGGTCCCACCTTAGGCCTCTTAAGGTCTTGTATACACACATAGGCAATACAGCCCCAAGTCTTTAGAGTATCGTACCTGCACGGATGACCGTGCCACAGCTCATACGGTGTAGAAGTGAGCTGAGAGTGAGGTACTCTATTTAGAATGTGATTTGCAGTGCGGACTGCTTCTCCCCAAAAAGAATTAGGCATGCCAGCTGTTAGGAGCATGGAATTCAACATTTCTGTTAAAGTCCTATTCTTACGCTCGGCGACACCGTTAGACTGGGGTAAGTAAGGAGCTGTGGTTTCAAGAATTATTCCCTCAGAGGCACAGAATTCCTTGAATCCTGTAGCAATATATTCTCCTCCCCGATCATTTCTAAATCTCTTAATTTTCAGGCTTAACTGATTTTCAACACGAGACTTAAAGGTCTTGAACGCCTCAAACGCTTCGTCTTTCGATTTCAACAGAGACACATGACAATATCTAGAAAAGTCGTCAATGAAAGTAATTAGATACTTTCTTCCCCCTCTGGTGGCATGACTGCGGAAATCACAGAGGTCTGAATGTATCAATTCAAGAAGTTTTGTGCTCCTAGAAACTGACCTGAAAGGCTTTCTAGTAATTTTGGTTTGAGCACACACCTCGCACTTGTCAAATCGAATCGACAGATCTAAGAGGATGTTTTGACTCTTAGCTAGATCTAGCATCTTCCTATAGTTCACATGTCCAAGTCTGTTATGTAACAACTTAGGATCTATAAGGTTCGAACTTACTTGGTTGATGCTATCATTGTTTAAGCTAAGTCTATACATTCCGTTGATCAGATACGCACACCCAAAATAATGTGAATTTACCATAAGGGTCATTCTACCGTTTTGAGTTGTAAAGGTCATCCCAGCTTTGTCTAGCAGACATATTGAAATCAGATTTTTAGTTAATGTTGGAAGTACTTTAACATTCTTTAAAAATAAACTTTTACCTGACGAGAGATCCAGCTCGGCTGTCCCAGCATGGGTCACCTGAGTCTCTCCTCCGTTGCAGTTCTCCACTCTCTCCTTGACCACCTTCACCTCAGTCAGTAATCCTCTGTCATTCGTTACATGACAGGTAGCACCGCTATCCAGCCACCACTCAGCAGACGAACTGCGGTGACTGCTCCCGATCATACCCACGAAGGACTTGGGATCTGAAGCATCTGCCAGCATGTTCGCCACATTTTGTGTGGCTTCCTCCTTTAGCTTCTTTGGAGCCTTGCAATCAGCCGCCCAATGTCCCCACTTTCCACAGTTGTGGCACTTGCCCCTCTTCTTTTTGAAAGAGGGCTTTTTAGGCCCAATCTGTGCAGTGGCTTCATTCTTAGGCGCTGGTGGCTTCCTACGAGGCTTGCTGGGCCGAGACACAAAATTGACAGTCTGAGAGGACTGCCCACCTTGTTCTTGTCTCTTCCCTGCAATGTTTTGATCCTCGATATGGATGAACCTTTTAAGTTCATCGAGAGCGATCTTTTCCTTCAGCCTGTGCATTTCAGTCTTGAAGGTCGACCACTCAGGAGGTAGCTTGCTTAAAATAGAACACACAAATAGATTATCAGAGATACCGGACTTATCGTCCTCCAACTTCTGACGCAGGGCTTCCAGTTCAATTATTTGGGAGGTGATTGTCGAGTTCAAATTGAATTTCATGTTAAAGAATCTCTCTCCGAGGAGAGTCCTCGACAATCCCTCTTCCTTCTGGAAGTTCGCATTTAAGCGGTCCCAAATCTCCTTTGCGGTTTTATAACCATTGTAGGTCAAGGCGAGTCTAGGGTTGAGTGAATTAAGGAGGTAGTCTCTACAGAAATCTTCGTCTTTCCTCCATTGATAATCGTCCACGTCCTCTTCGGTTGTGTCGAAGTCGCTCAAAACAGTATAGAAAATCTCCCGTTCCTTCATTCCAAGCTGGACGTGCAGTCTCCAAGCATGGAAGTCGGAGAGATCGAACGACTGGAGCTTGACGATGTCGTAGGATGTACCCTTCGGCATCTCGCTAAAGCTATAAACCGAAAACTGAAAAGAAGTCACCTGAGCTGCGCAGAGACGTGTCGCGGTCTTCGGATCCAATCCGATATTGTTTGTTCCAAGCAACAATGAGCCACACAATGCTGATTTTTATAACTTTTGGCAGATCTAGCAGCAGCAGGTTCTGGCAAGACCAACAGTAGAAGGACCTCCCCTCACGGCTGGTCAAGAACACTCTCAAGGAGAGAAAAACAAGATCTCCTTCTCTGGATTGAGTGCAACACTTAGAGCAAGAAAAATCTGATCTGCAGCAAGAGAGTGGATCTGATATCGCAGAGATTAGTTGAAGATTAGTTGAAGATCTTGATGATCCCCTCCAAGATTTTGCACACAGAGTAACCCTCCAGGAAAAAAATGGGAGACCACCAGGTTTAGGTCTGCAGGCTTCAGATCTGCGGATAGCAGAGGCACGCAACTTCTACAACATTTAGATTTACGGGTAGGGCTCCTGTAGCACCTTTCTGATCTGCACCAGAGATCCAGAACCAGGAGCCTCACGATAAAGAACGGCGCTGCTTCCGGGAAGAAATCGCGATCGAAACCCAGGTTGGCTTCTTCGATTTCTTTGAGCAATCTGGATCAGGAAACAGCGGCAACTGCTTTCCCTCTTCTCAATCCAAAGAACAGAGAAAACGCGAGAAGCAAGGAGCGATGGAAATATCAGATCCAGCGACCTTCACCGAGAAACTTCCTCTTTTCCGACAGCTACATGAGCGCGAACGAGCAGCGAAAAACGGGAGCGTATCCTCCACGATCGGTGGCGGCAGTGGAAATCGCGAGCGGCGCACTCCGAGCGGAAGAGGAAGTCGCGAACGGGAAGGCTTCCTTCCAGATCTGCAAGAGCGAGCAGAAATCGCTATGTCTTCCCCTCTCTTGCGATAGACCAAGAACCAGAGGCACGAGAGCGGCAGAGATCGCAATCGGCGCTGGCGAAAACGAGAGCGGCGGAGGAATCGCGATCTGCGGAATACGAGAGCGCAAACCCTAACTGTTACTTTGAGAGTGTTGGAGTTTGCTCAAAGTATTCTACAAGGCCTCCATCAAGTTTGGAATGGAGTCTTATAGTACTTCCAGCATAGGACCGGGTCCTAGAGTGACACGAACCCTATTAGGCTTATCCGAGTCGGACTCGACACGACAGGACATATATATAAATACATTAACAATATGTTGTTGACAAATAACACTAATCGAAAAGTGCCCCCCCCCCCCCCCCCCCCATATGTTGTTGACAAATAACACTAATCGAAAAGTGTCGTTGAGTTGAAACATACATATTTATTTATTTTGGCATTGGTTTGCCAATTGGACTGGTGAATTTATTTGATGATATGCCCGCCTAGTGACTTTGTCGGGTATACGTTGAGAGTTAGGCTTCAATTGGCGTGGTGGCAGCGGTCGTGAGCTTGGTGGTCATGAACCGTTGTTCGTGAATGCCCGACCTTACCTAAAAATTCCATACATTTTATGCTCAAAACTAGTTTATTTTCTTGGTAGCGGTCATAACCTTTGTCATGTCAAACATATATTCTATGATAATTAAGTTTTTGCCCAAACTTACTCGAGCAAATAAGCCGCGTTCAATCGAAGCCTTAATCTTATCATGAATAACTGCAACGAGTATCCTACAACGTAATGCTGTTAAGATATTCGACGAATAGTTATGACGAGTATTCATGCGTATATTTTCTTTATATATCATTAAGTTTCTTGTCTGTCTTTTTAATTAGCCTGACAGTATTAAATTAACCATTTATATGCACTCATGGAGTCTATATAAGAAACTTCTTTTGATTGTAATAAAAGAGAGCCATGAGCCTATTCTTATATTCCTTCAGCTTCTACCCTAGTGGTCGCATGCACGTAGAAAGGAGTATTGATGCAGGACAAGATTAAAAGACCATTCTTTATGATGTCCAATGAAAATGTCAAACATTTCAATAAACCATATATCTTTGATGTACATCCGTAAATAAAACCATATAGTACATCCGTAAATATGCTGCTCTTCCACGAATTTATAATAAGCACCATGGGGTGCGCTTAGAGAGAGAGCTCCACTAGAGGGAAGTGGAGGTAGGGTCCAACCCATGATCATGAGAGTGGAGGATTTTGCCGCTCAATTTACGCTCCGCCAGACGCCGCGCGCCGGCATGACCGCACCCCACTATTGGGGTGCGGATAGTCCGCGCGCCCACTAGTGGGGTGCGGATAGCGCACCCCCCATAGTGGGGGATGCGGCCTAACCGCACCCCATGGGGGGTGCGGCCAAGCCTCACCCCCCTTGGGGTGCGGCCGGGCCGCATCCCACTTGGGGTGCGGCCAAGCCGCACCCCCCGCAACAGGATGCGGCTAGCCCCCCCGGAGGGGGTCCTGCGGTGGATACTGCCAAAGTCGCGCCCTCTCATCAAGTGCGGTCGGGGTCGGTCTTTTCCTTTAAGGCACGACTCCTCGTCCGCCAAAGTTCGTCGCGCACCCAGAACGCTCTCATGTTCCTCGCGCGCTCAGAACAGCTCCGCACTCACCGCGCGCTCAGAGCGCCCCCGCGGTCGTTGCGTGCCCGGAGCACTCCCGTGCTCATTACGTGCTCAGAATGCTTCCGTGCTCATTACGCGCTCAGAACACTTCCGTGTTCGTTGCGCGCTCAGAAAGCTTCTGAGCGCGCTCAGAACACTTTCGCATCCCTGACACGCTCACATTTTGTCTTTCCCAATTTCTCAGATTGCAGGACTCGATTGTCACCTTTTTCACCTTCAACCAAGCTGCCCGAACTGCCCGAAGGGCGAGACGGTCATTTACGAAAAATGATGATCTGTGTGCTCCAAATCGACCATCGTGATTCGCCCGTCAGGTGGTTACGGTGGTTACGACGGCAAAATTACCGGAGCCTAGAGCCTTCATTTCAAGACATCTTGCTTTCTGCACCCGAGAGAGCTCTGCGAAGATTTCCTCTGTGCTTTCCGTCGGTGCTTGAAGATCTCCTGCGTAGACTTGGAGATTTCCTTCCCCCCGAAAGGCGACTCGGTATTCTCACTTTCATTCTCACCAACATTCTCACTTTTATTCTCACGGTTGTTCTCAGAAGAAGGAACACTTAGCTTTCCGAGAGGTGGTCTGTCACCTCAGAATTCTCTCTTTCTCTCCACCACTGTAACGAGTGGCGGCCTATCGCGCTCGAATTCTAAGTCTCTAATTGTAACCCCTCAGAAGATAGTGGAAGTTGATCGGCACAGCTCCGGCCGCGTGATTTTTTACTCTTTCCAGGTTTTCCACATTAAAAACCTTTCGTGTCACTTACTAACTCATTCATTGACAGTTTGCACGATCGATTCGCTTACGAGCTAAGGCAGTTCAATTCGACAGGTCTACCAGAGCGCCCGAGTGATCCGCAACAGTTTGGCGCCGTCTGTAGGAACTGTGTTCCCAAATCCTCTGCAAAAGCTTCCTAAAGACAACACCCGCTTCGCCAAAGTACTCAGGACCGGCAGGAATGGATATCCCCCAGACAATTTCGGACGCGTGTAGTTCCTCCCTTCCTGAAGGTTCGGGAGAAAAGGCACTCATCGCGGCACCCATCCTGCCCCAATGGCTTGGCTTAGCCAGCAAACCGGCCCCTCTCGCGGAGGAACAAGATTCGAATGATGTCACGTACCAGCAAAGACGATCCCCCTGTCAAAGTCAATCTTGACATATCCAATCCAGTCATGGCTAAAGCTCTCACACTACAAGGAGTTCCACGGAGCAGAGAACCCGTACGAGCACGTTAATCACTTCTTGATAGCGATGCAGACGTTCGGGCTTCCCGACCAAATCAGCTGCAATATCTTCACAGAGACACTGCGCGGAGACGCTCTCAGCTGGTATCGATCCCTGCCCGAGGTGTTGGAACACGGTCTTCCGCATCTCCTAGGTTTGAGAATAACAAATCCTATGTGTATTTGATCTTGTGTGTTCAAGTGTGCAGGTTAGCATAGTCCACATGACTCAAGGAGTACTCATGATGTCTGCCCCCAAAATTGAGGCCAAAATTCGAAGAGGCTCACTAGCGCCGGCAGTAGCGATAGCGCTAGCGATGATTTGCGACAATCCGGCGGCGTTTATAGAAGGATGCTAGCGCCAGGCGATAGCTACTAGCGCTGGCGGTAGCATGGCGCACAAGAGGCATGGAGAAATATGTTGCCTCGGATTGAAGATCGCACCACGCAAAATGTTACTTAATCTGGTATAGCGCCGGCGGTAGCTACTAGCGCTGGCGGTAGCATGGTGCGTAAGAGGCATAGAGCAAAATGTTGCCTCAGATTGAAGATCCTGCCGCGCAAATTGTTTCTTAATCCGGGCTAGCGCCGGCGGTAGCTCTTGGGCTATAAATTGGACACTTTGCCTCCGTATTCTTCATCCTCTTTAGATTCAAAAACTCCAGAGTTTTGTGCCACAGCAGAGAGAGGAGAGATCAGAGAGATACTCCCACCAAAAGCTTAGAGAAGGAATTTCTGAAGGAGGATTTCTTCACGCTTCATCCGACAGGCGACCGCCTCAACAACGCTTATACTACAGCGGTCCAACGTCTCCTACTTCAGAAGTTCTTAGAGGGAGTTTTTATTATTGTTGTAATTTCAGTTTAGTTCTCTTTTTTCTTGTAAACGGTTCGTTAATTCGCCTCGTGTTGGCGACTAGGTCTGGGGTAGACTTAGGGGGTAATTCGCCTTGTATTGGCGACTAGGTCTAGGGTATATATCTAGGGGGTGCTCGAGGCCTTTCTGGGGATAGATTGGCTAGAGCGGCTTGAGGCCGTATCTGGGGAGAGATCGGCTAAAGCCAACCGGTTCGTGGGGATACGAGTCGGTATAGAAAACGAAAAAGAACTATAATTATTCGCCTCGATTTCTAGCGTCATAGAAATTCATTTTTATAATCAATTTTATTAATAGTAATCATGTCTCTATTTTTGTAATAAAATTGATTTTGTTCTTCATTCATCTAAATTGTTTATTATCCTCTTTTTCATCATAAATCAATTTAGATCGCTATTCAAAAATATTACTTTAGTCTTGCAATAATTCAAAGCTTTCTAAATATTTACTTAAGTTTTTGAAAACCCTTATTCACCCCCCCTCTAAGGGCGCCGACCGATCCAACAAGTGGTATCAGAGCGGTTTTATTCCAATGGGCTTAACAACCAGGAATAATGACGTCTCATGACCTCGCTTCTACTAGTGGGGTAAATTTTTATAAAGAAGGAAAATCACTAGCACCACCTTTATTTGAAGGAAGAAATTTTAAAGGATGGAAAATATTAATGGAAAATTTTCTTAAAGCTTTAGATGAAAAAGTTTGGAATATCACTATTAATAAGCCACCTAGCGTATCAAATAAAAACGAAATTGTTTTAAATGCAAAATCTATGAATAGTCTATTTTGTGCGTTAGATCAAAATATTTCCAAACTCATTTATACTTTTCCTACTGCATACGAGATGTGGAATTTTCTTGAGATAACTTATGATCTTCCTCTTGCAGGTATGGAACAAACACAGGAAGAGAAGGACATACAAGCATCCACCATTATTCAAGAAAATCTCTCTTGTAGCAAAACCATGGAAATCATGGAAATTGACTTAGCCAAAGAGAGCAATTCATCAAGAGAAGATGAAAATTCATCTATAAAGAAGGAAGGCCTAGAAGACGACAAAGGAACGTCATGTTCACATCTTACCTCTTCCGATTGCGCTGTAAGAAAGTCTAATTCTTTATCTTATTTCCATATACAAAAAATTGCTAAACGTAGAATGAAGAAATTAAAAATTGTTAATAAGAGATTACGTTTAGAAAATAAAACTTTGAAAGCAAATGTGAATGAAGAATCCAAAAAGGATGTGTTTGAATCTCAATCATGCTCTTCATTTGAAAACTATACACCTTATTTTGATTATAATAATATTAAAGAAAAATTCAAGGATTTAGAAAAAGAACTTTTAATTTCAATAGAACATAACGAAAAATTGATAACCAAAAATAATATTCTCTCTCATAAACTAGAATCTTTAAAATCACTCTTTCAAAAAGGATTAAATAATTTTAAATATCTTATTTCTAGTTTATCAACAAACATGTGTAAAACTTCTACTAGTATATTAAAATATATTAAACATGCACCTAGTAGAATGTTTAATCACACAAACATAATGAATTCAAACCCACATTATATATCTCCCCCCAAACGAAGCCTAAGTTGTTTTCCGTTAGTAGATTTCGTTAATTAAGACTGATTTTCGATTTTCATTAAAGCTGTCAACTATTTTCTTACTTTTATAAATTTAAGGACCCATTTCATAAATGAGTATAACTTTAGAGACTGTTTTAAGATTTTTTGCCAGCGAATATTGTTTACAATTTCGAGCGCTTGTTACGTTGTCATGATTCTCATTACACAGATAGACTGTAGTATCATATGTGGCTGACATCTTGAACCAAAGCCCCGATTACCCCGATGCGGAGAGACATCAACTCTCTAATTATCAACTTGGCCGCGCACGTTTGGTGGATCGAGAATCAGACGTTTAACCATAACTCGTCTCTATCGCATGTGTTATTTTCATTATTAGTGGCGGCTATACTTTGCTCCTTTTCTTGGACTTCGTTCACATGATCATCCGGCTCGATTGCGGGGCCATGTAATTTTGTGAAAATAAAGAGGGTAAAATTGTAAAGAAAAAATAATACAGTAATCCATTTGGCCGACTGTAATAACAATGCAGAAGAAGTTAAGAAGTTGATTGTATAAATATATATATATATATGTGTACAACCCTTATTCTCCGAGGGTAGGACCCACTCAAGGCCACGTAGGCAGGTCAAAGTCAAAGAGGCAAGACAAATCAGCCAGCAGGAGCAAAAGAAGGTTGGCGAGTATTGGCTAAATACTCGCCAGAAGGGCGACTATGGTCGAAGATACGTACCGAGTATCCCGTATGTCGCCCCAAAGTGTCCGACAACCACAGAAGACCTGAGCGAGTATCAGCCAGGCTTGTGCGAGCAGCGGCAGATACTCGCCAGATGGGCGACTATGGTCGAAGATGCTCGCCGAGTATCCCATATGTCGCCAGGTCAGGGCTGGGCTATAAAAACCCCCCTACCCCTTGGTTGCCTATAAATAGGACCCCAGGGGTACTTGGATTGGCACCTGTACTTGAGCTTCTGGAACCCCATTTCCGAATTCTTGAGCCCGTCACCCCTGCTTGCTAGCCAAGTCGGTGCCTTCCTCGTACCTTGCTCGGCCATTCTTGGTTGTGGAGGGGAAGACTCCTTCGAGCTTCCGGGTACGTGGTGGGACCTCCCTGCCGCAGCACCTGGGGTCCTGTTTGTTGCTCTTCTAGCTTCTTCGTCGTTGCCAGCCAAGCCATCTCGTCGGGCTGCTGGGCGAGTAGCCTCCGGCTGCATCGGTCCGAATCTTGAGGTCAGGATTTTCCTGGCGTCAACACTTTGGTGCGGTGAGCGTGGACCGTAGTCGTTGGAAGAAAGTTCGGCAAGAAGGCGAGATGGTCGTAGGTGGCGACCATGAGGAGGAGGTCGGCAACTCGACGGGAACTGGCAGGTTCGTGACGCTGGAGGTTTTCAAAGCCTTCGCGCAGCGCATGGAGGGAGCCATGCGAGCAGCGCTTCAGCCGCGCGCCGAGGTCACTGCGACCTCGCCGCATCGCCCAGTTCCGTCCGAGGGAGGGAGTCCCCCTCGGCGAGCAGGAAAGGAGCACATGGAAGACGAAGTCGAGCGACCAAGGAGGTCGCAATTCTACCAGCCAACCTCGCAAGGTATTCGCTTCCGCGAGCCGTGCGAGCAGGGGAGATACCCGGATACTCGCCCATATGGCGAGTATGGTGGCGATACTCGCCAAGTGGGAACCAGGAAGGCGAGCTGCTAGGGAGCACCTGGAGCGGCGATGACCTAAAAAGGTTTTATCCCTGAGGGGGAACATGTATACCCCATCCTTGTAAATTCATTTCTTTGAATAAAATCTACACCTCCCTGAAACATGGGACGAGGCAGCTTCTTTCGCATCAACAAAGTTTTCATAATAAAGAAGTCAGGTGAAGTCAATCTCCACGCTAGGTTGGAAAATGAGCCTCCGACTTAACCCTCGTAAAAACTCAGAACGGATGATGGGACAGTGCCTCGGGTGTGCGTTCCCTTAAGACCAAGCCTCTGCAATGACGGCCGAGATCAGCTCCCCCTTGCATGTTGGCCGCGGTTCCCACCGACTGCATTTCTCGTCCGACTGTAGAGATTACCAGGAAGAAGTCTGGACGCCGACCTTCCGATTCGGCGAAGGGATGGTCGATTTCACTAGCTCAGGGAACCCTTGAAAACAGGCGTCGTGTACCCTCGAGAGATAAAAAGCTCTCAGCAAAGCATTTCATTATTGTGTTAGATCATATGAGTTATTGTGCCTAAAGTGTGCTTAACTCCCTGCTAAACTCATTAAGCAACAGGAAGCAGGTTCGATCCACATCCGGCATCCAAGTAGGATGGAGGCCTCGGGATGGTGTGTCCCCTCGGATCTCCCCGACTGCCACTCCCTACTTGACGTCGTCCTACATCGACATTCGCCGCCGCAGGTTGGAAGACAAGCCTCCGACTTGACCCTTGTAAAAACTCAGAGCGGATGATGGGACAGTGCCTCGGATGTGCGTTCCCTTAAGACCAAGCCTCTGCAATGACGGTCGAGATCAGCTCCCCCCTTGCATGTTGGCCGCGGTTCCCACCGACTGCATTTCTCGTCCGGCTGTAGAAATTACTAGGGTAAAGTATGGAAGCCGATACTCCAACTTGAGACGAGGAGGAGACCGACTCGACCGACCAAAAGACAAAGGCATCCAAGCATCCAAGTGATAGGATGAAGGCTCCTGGGTGTTGTGCCCCTGTGGGATCGACCCGGCGGCCTTTCCTTACTTGACGTCGGCCTTTGAAGGTAGCAAGCATCCAAGTTATAGGATGAAGGCCCTGGGAGTTGTGTCCCCGTGAGACCTGCCTGGCTGCCATTCCTTACTTGGCGTCATTCTCCGTCGACATCAGGTTTTAGAGTAGGAGGGAGGCCTCGGGATGATATTCCCCCAGGGCTCCCCGACTGCTAAACCTTACTCCTTCCTTCCCTTGAAGAGCTCCTTAGTTTCTTGCTTAAAAACCTAATAACACTCGTCACTAGGTGCAGATCAAGGCCTCAAGCTGAAGTCTGCAGGTGCGAGTATCCATACTCGCCGAAATCCTAGGAGCCTAGCGAGCACTCAACCTCGCCTCGAACCTAGGAGCCTAAAGCAACATATAAGCAAGGAAGTAAAAGCACAGAAGGAAGGAATAGGAGAGTAAGAAACTTGTCAAAATTCCTTTTCATTTTTACAAAAAATCTGTACATGCTGCAGGTGTACAAAAAGGTCGCCGGGCGAGCAAAAAAGGAGCCCGGGCGACTAGGCGACATCCTCGCCATCAAATATCTACATCTGACTCGTCGCCATCGTCGCCGTCATCATCATCGTCATCATCATCATCATCAACCTCATCATCGTCGTCCTCGGCATCGCTAAGTCGCGGCGATGATGCTCGCCGGGGGGAGGTGGACTCCTCGGTGAGTATGGCCGGGATAAGGTCTCCCACCGTCAATCCCATAGCCTCCGGCTTCAAAAGATCATCTGCCTTCAGCTGATTTAGGATGACCTCTCCTGTTGCTCGCGCGATCTCCCGGCGAATATGGGGCATGTCGTCGCCATGCATCCTGACCTGCTTGACGAACCGATGAGGGCCCGACCCCGCCGGCTGTTGCTCGGCAGGCCGAGTTTCTAGCTCGGCGATGCGAATTTGGGCGGCTTCCAAGGCCGAGCGAGTATCCTCCAGCTCCTTCTCGGCCTGGGACAGTCTCTTCGCCGATTCCAGCTCGGCAGCCTATAGAAGACAAAAAGAAAGAAGGTAAGCTTGACATCGTATAAAGAGGCGAGTATTCCAGAAAGCGCGAAAAGTCGCAAAGACGAAGTACCTCGAACCCATTGATCCTCTCCGCCATGGCGATCATTTTCGGCCCCTGCACCTTGATCGCCTCCTCGTACATCAGCAGCCGCTTCGCTGTTGAATGTGCGAGCTCGGCAGTTCGCAGGATTGAGCGCGAGGTTTGATGAGCAAGATGCTCGGCAGAGGCCTCCTGCAGCAGCTCGGCGTCAGTATGACTATAGATCGCATGAAGCACATCGAAGGCCTCCCCCTTATCCTCCCAGTCCTCGGACCAAACAGGGAGGTTCGAGCTCAGAGTCACCTCGTGAGCGCGATCAGACCAGGTCACCAATGGGCGACCAAAGTCGTCCTCGCCACGGGTGCCCTCGTTGAAGAAAGGATGGCTGCTCGGCTCGCCAGCCTCCGAGGGATCCACCTTCTGTCCCAAATCCTTATGGGCAGTCTCCTTCTTCCTTCTCTTGGGCTCGGAAACCTTGCCCTTTACTATTCGCCTCTTCGAAGTCCCGGCGACATCCAGATCGTCGCCTCCTAGCGACAAGTCGATTGGGGAGGAGTCCCCAACCTCGCGCGCCGAGGTTCTCGCACCCCCTTGGGCGGCAGCGGTCGCCTTCGCCACGAGAGGAAGAGCATCACGCGGAAGAGCCTGCACGCCTGTAAGAAGATCGAAGATTAGTCGCCAGAACGAAGCCCTAGGGCGAGTATGTCTGATGCTCGCACGAAAGATACCTTCCCCTGGGCGAACTTCCGTGAGCTCGTCTACTCGCCTCCTCCAAAGTATCACGTCGAAGCGACGATTCTTGAAGCAGGCGAGCAGCTTCACCTGGTCCTCGGTGAGCCAGGGAACCGTGAAGACGTTCTCTGAAGGTTGAATGGGCGAGCTGGAGATGCCCGCGAAGTCGCCCTCAATGGCGACTATCCGCTCGACCCAGCGATGGTTCTTATTTGAAGTCCCCGCCAGTGTACAGACGTGACTGCACAAGAAGATGACGCCCTCGCCGGTCGCCATGATGGTGAATATTCGCCTAAAGACCGAAAGGTCGAAGACGATGTTCTGCTCCCGAAGGTAGCACAGGAACCCCATGATCATCGCCACTCCGTTGGGATTGATCTGGGCGGGCACTATCCCATAGAACACGAGTATCTTCCGAAACTCGGGCCATATGGGAAGTCGCAGGCCGACCTCGAAGTGTCGGATTGGGAAGATCATCGCCATCTGCGAGGAGGTGTTTAGTCGCTCAGACGGGCGAGGAAGCCTGGCGACATATCCTGGAGTCTCGAACTTGGAGTTGAACTCGTCCAAGTCTTTCTGATTCGTGATCGGCTTCTTGAACGAGCTCTCATCGAAGTTCTTCGCATGGTTAGCTCGCCTGATGGCCGCCTCGTCGATCATCTTGGGAAGAAAGGGAAGAGAGCGAGTATCGTAGAAGGGCGAGGATTGGAAGCCTGGAAGATGCTCGCTCAAGGAAGCTAGAGATCGCTAAAGGCGTATTTAAGACTCACCCACCCCCCTATTTATAATAGTCGGTTAGTCTGGCTTGTCGAACACGACGCCGCGAGCACGACTAGGGGTGGCGAGTATCTAAGAAAAGTCGCCCAAAGTTCAGAGCGCGCCAACCGCCGACCTTCATCTAGCGAATACCTACATCACAGAAACACGAAGAAGCTCGCCAAAATATAGGCGACATTCAAACAGATACTCGGCAAAAAGGAGATAGAAGAAAAAGCAAAACAAAAGAAGATCAAGTAAAACAAAGACAAGATTGAAGGGCGAGTATTCGATTACTCGGCAAATCAACACTGCTTCAAATAAATCGTTCAAAAGATTCAAATAATGCTCGCGAGGAGCTACAAAGCTACATGGAAGATAAAGATGAAGAAGAGCAGCAGCTAGGGTTGCGCCTGGATGTTCGCCTGGGGATCCTGGATCTGAGGTTGTCGACCGGCCCAGCCCATGCTGCGAGCACGCTTGAAATGCTCGGAGGCCAGGGACATCGCGTCCTCGCCTTGTCGCAGCTGGTCTTCGATCCTCGCCAGCCTCCCCACCGAGCCCATGCTCGCGCGCATCCCGACCAGCTCGTCATGATGCAGCTGTTGCCGGTGCTCGATCCTCGCCACCCTGCGCTCCAAGTCGCTGACAGACTGGAGGCGAGCTTCAGTACCCGACAGGCGAGTATCAAACTCCTCCAGCCGGGATACTCGCACCTCCAAGTCAGTTAGGCGGCGATGAGGGTCACTAGCCGCCAAGCGCTCAACCCGCGACTCCACCTCAGTCAAGCGGCGATGAGGTTCGCAGATCGATAGCCGCTCTATCCTGGATTCCAAGTCCAAGATAGCGCGAGTAGCCTTTTCCTGGTACTCGCGAGGGGGGAGCCCAACGACATCGATCAAAGCTCCCACCGGAGTATGCGCGCGACCTGCGAAAAAAGGCAAAAAGGGCCAGAACTTCAGCAGAATTCAGAAAACGATGGCGACTATCCGAAGGCAGCGATCAAATACCTGGCCGAGGACTACGGGATCGTCGGCGAGGAGGGCTGCGAGATCGTCGGCGAGGAGAAGACCTTCCTCGGTGTGGGGAGGAAGAATGATGGACGCCATCTCGGCGAGTAGAGTGGTTGCCGGAATGATCCCGGTTGGAGGGCAGGTCCCCTCGACCGCGACCATCTCCTGGTCGCCCTCCACCCTTTGGAGCGAAGAAGGCCGAAGACCCTCCAGTCCCGCCCCTGCGCGAGGACTCCCCCTGGTGGGAAGAGGGAGCAATTGAGGTAGAAGGACGTTGATCGCCTGGAGGATTCACTGGCGGCGGAAGTCCAGGAGGAGGAGGCGGCAGCGCGATCACAGGCAGCTGTGTGTTGCTCGCCAGCTCTAGTCGCGAGTTAGGTGGAGGAGGAGGCGGAGGAGGAGCGATGTTCGCCAGAGGAGCCCCATGCTCGCTCATCGGCCTCTTCTCCACAGAGGAGCTGTGGAGAATCCTTACCGCGCGACCACTCCGAGACCCACCCTCAGGCGAGATCATCGGGGATGATCGCAGCGGTATTGCAGCCAAAGGCTCCTCCCGAGCCTCAGTATTCGGCGGATCTACAGATAGCAACAAAGACGTCATAATGTCGCCGGAAGACAGCATAGATCGAAAAAGGGCGAGCAAGGAGCTCACCTCGGGCAGGGGGAGGGTCCGGTTGGGTTTGAGTTTGGGTTTCATCCCTACTCGCCTCCGGGGCGACCTCTGCCGAGAGAGGAGCAGGGGGGAGAGCAGGCGAGAACCCTTCGTGAGAGAGGCCCAAATCCTCCAGCAGCTGCTGACGCTGCTCACTCAGAGGATCGGCGACGTTCTCCTTAGTCGCCTCCTTTTCTCTCTCTCTCTTCTTCTTCTTCGCCGCCCTCTTCCTCTTCTTGTTCGCGAGGAAGGCGTCTACCTCGGCGTCCATGCGAGGAGGAGGAAGGGGCACGCCGATCAGATTCGCAAGGTCGGCCTTGGCCTTTTTGGGAGCCTCAGCAAAAGCTAGCGACATTGTGAGCGAGTACAGAAAGATGGTTCCATCAGAGACCCCCCCCCTCCTTTATATAGAGTCCAGGCGTCGGACAGTCAAGATCCGAGTATCTCCCTATACTCGCCAAGGCAGAAGCTCGTCGAATAACGGTTGGATGTTTCTTTCCGAGCAACTCCGTTACTCGCAAAGAGCGGGGATTGTGTACAACCCTTATTCTCCGAGGGTAGGACCCACTCAAGGCCACGTAGGCAGGTCAAAGTCAAAGAGGCAAGACAAATCAGCCAGCAGGAGCAAAAGAGGGCTTGGCGAGTATTGGCTAAATACTCGCCAGAAGGGCGACTATGGTCGAAGATACGTACCGAGTATCCCGTATGTCGCCCCAAAGTGTCCGGCAACCACAGAAGACCTGAGCGAGTATCAGCCAGGCTTGTGCGACCAGCAGCAGATACTCGCCAGATGGGCGACTATGGTCGAAGATGCTCGCCGAGTATCCCATATGTCGCCAGGTCAGGGCTGGGCTATAAAAACCCCCCCTACCCCTTGGTTGCCTATAAATAGGACCCCAGGGGTACTTGGATTGGCACCTGTGCTTGAGCTTCTGGAACCCCATTTCCGAATTCTTGAGCCCGTCACCCCTGCTTGCTAGCCAAGTCGGTGCCTTCCTCGTACCTTGCTCGGCCATTCTTGGTTGTGGAGGGGAAGACTCCTTCGAGCTTCCGGGTACGTGGTGGGACCTCCCTGCCGCAGCACCTGGGGTCCTGTTTGTTGCTCTTCTAGCTTCTTCGTCGTTGCCAGCCAAGCCATCTCGTCGGGCTGCTGGGCGAGTAGCCTCCGGCTGCATCGGTCCGAATCTTGAGGTCAGGATTTTCCTGGCGTCAACACTCTCTCATAAACTAGAATCTTTAAAATCACTCTTTCAAAAAGGATTAAATAATTTTAAATATCTTATTTCTAGTTTATCAACAAACATGTGTAAAACTTCTACTAGTATATTAAAATATATTAAACATGCACCTAGTAGAATGTTTAATCACACAAACATAATGAATTCTAACCCACATTATATATCTCCCAAATTAAATTCTAATATGCACAAATTTCCTATGGAATATAATTTCAAAAGTGATTATTATTTTAAACCTAAGTTTAATGAATATGGAAATTTGATGCATAATATTAAATCAAAATATGAATGGAGACCCAAAATAAAAAATGAAACTTTAACTCCACCTGAAAGAATTCGTTCATTGTCGTCTCCCCAAAAATTATCACTTTATATTTGGGTAGCTAAAGGAACCGTTACACTTGGTTCCCTTTGGATACCCAAATCTCTCATCTACTAGTATCATCCAAATGCATGAAGTAGAATATTTTCAAATTGAAATATACAAATTTTTACTTCATGATTTGCTTTAATGTCTTTTCTATTTTTTCTTTTTTGTTTTCTTTTTAAGTCATCATAGCATGGTCATCTAATATAATATATTGAAATTTTGACTTTGTCCCCTAAAGCCTAAATGAAGTGTGCAAATCAAAGAAAAATCAAAAAGTAAAAGTCAAGTATTTTGCTCTCATTTATAAATAACCAATCTATTACTAGTAAAATCATTACCCATAAATATCATATAGTAGTCATATAAATTGAACTATAAATTTGCTATAAGATATTTCAAATTAAATTCAGTTATTAGGCTACTAAGTTTTTTTGGCCTTCATCAACAAGTGGTTTAGAGGAATAACATGATCTAAAAGAAAGTTCAAGATCTAAATAAAAGCTCAACTTTCAATATGGTTGTCTTTGTTCACAACAAAAATCATATTGTGTTCACTCCTTGATGTCAAACATGATCTAAACCATCACTATTGTTCACCTAGCAAAAATCACATATATATTTTCAAAATTCATAATTAAAAGAAACTCACTAAAATGTATTGAAAGAATTTGCCTTCATAATGAATATTGAATTCACATGCACCACCATGATCTATTGATGTCCTTTGCTAAATTCTCTAACATCATATATCATAAGTCATATCAAAAGTCTTCTAAAAACAATTATTTCTATCACAATTATGTGAATTATAATTGATATAATAATTGATGACAATTGATATTATAAACCATGGTTGGTGTATTATATATGTATTGTGATTTATTAATAGTTTAGACCTTTGAATCATCTTGATATCAAATCAAATAGAATCGTCACTCCATTCTAGGTCTATAAGTTGAAACACTATCAAACCTTGGTATAACATTAATCTCAAACTTATCATACCAACATTGTCGCCTAAAGAATATTTGTGTCTATGTTAGGCTTTATATGTTTACCAAGATATACATGCTGGGTATTCTCATCTAGGGCTTATCTATGATATTCTTATGCATGAACATTATCTTTAATCACTAAAATCATGCATATTTGATTTGTTCATTCATGTCCAATCATGCTTACATTTCCCACTACAACAAATTACACTTTTAGTAAGGACTAAAAACGTTACAAAAGGTAACTAATATCGTTACACAAAGTTTTTGTAACGTAATTTACTTTATGTGACGACCGTTACCTAAGGCTCGACGCTAGAAGTTCTTGTAACGAATTTTTGTTTGTCGTTACAAATAATTTATTTGTGACAAACATTACTTCCTCACAATAAGATGAGTTATAGTAAAGAATATTTCGTTACAAATGTTTGACTTCTTCCTCACAAAAGAAATTATATTTATATATCAAATATATGGATATTTTGTTACAAATGTTTGATTTCTTCCTCACTAAAAAATTATATTTATATAGCAAATATATTGAAATTAATTTATGAGTATAAATAATTATAATAAACATTACTCCGTTACAATAATTTGTTGTAACATAGCAATAATTATTTCGTTACAATTGTTATATACTTTTGTTACTAAAAAAATCATTTATATGAAAATGAATTTATTCACAAATTAAAATATTACATAGAGTAGGATTACATAACAACAATAATGAATCTTCCGACACAATATTACATAACATGTTTTAAATAAGATGTCAAGTTCGACACATTCAGACTAATGAATCTTCCGTCACTTTCTGACTAATGAATCTTCCATCACTCTTCGACTAATGAATCTTCCATCACTTTTCGACCAATGAATCTTCAGTCACTTTCCGACCAAGGCTCCAACACCCTACAAATAAAAGAGAGCAATTGTTAATATTTAAAAAATATGGGAGCAGAAATATTCATACACACTCACAACCATACATACACAATCAAGAAAAACATAGATCATTCCAAGAAAACAGAAGTACCTTCAAGTAAAATCAAAACCATAATAAGTTAGAGCTCCAATAACACTTGTGTCATGTAGACATGTAGTAATCTCAAATAATGGAAATAGACAAAGTTATCTGCTATAAAATCTGAAGTAGCATAAAGTACTTATAAAATCCAACTCATATTTGCCTATGTCTGTGTCTGTATTTGTGTGTCTGTGTCTGTGTGTTTACGTCTGTCTGTGTCTTTGTCTGTCTTTGTGTGATCTCCAGCTATGTGTGTGTGTGTGTGTGCCTGTGTGTGTGTCTGTGTCTATGTTTGTGTCTATGTCTGCGTGTCTATGTTTGTGTTTGTGTGTTTGTGTCTGTCTGTATCTGTGTCTGCGTGAGTGTGTGTCTGTGTCTGTGTGATCTTTAACAATGTGTGTTTATGCATGTGTGTGCATGTGTTTGTGTGTCTATGTGTGTCTATGTGTGGCTATGTCAGTGTGTGCTTGTTTCTGTTTGTGTGTCTGTGTTATGCGTTTGTGTGTGTGTGATTGTGTGTGTATATGTGCGACATTACCCCCGTCTCGGTAGTGCCCCAGCGCGACAACACTCATGCATCTTGAAAACCCCCGTGCGTGAAAATACTAATGCCGTTGTAGTACCACAAGTCTCCGACAGTTGTGCGCGAGGGTTTGCGAGTTGTAGGAGTGTTGTCGCGTTGTGGCACTATCGAGGCGGGGGTACTATCGTGCGGGGAACATGAGCTTCCTATGCACTGTCAGTTGATCGAGCATTCAAGAGCGCGAAAATGGGCAGAGTTAATTCTTATTTAAAAAGTAAATAATCTTATTTGAAAAGTAATTCTTATTAAACAGCATGTTTTATTTATCAATCGATATGACATGTATTTATTGTTTTCATTGCATCAATTTTCATTAAAATACGTATTTTCTAACAATTGATATGACATGTGTTTACATACTTTAAATTTATATGTTTTTAGATTTAATTTTTTTGCGATAGTACACGGGGGTCATCTCTCGCGCGCCCGTAAGAAAAATGTGCGTTTCTCCCAAAAAAGCGATAAAAGTTAAAATCTTTAGTCTTATTTAATTTTTTTAAACTACGCTAAAAAAAACATCGTTGTAAAAATTAAAAATTACATTAGATATTTTCATGTTACGATATTTAATAGTCTCGCGCATCCCGGTCAAAAATGCATGCTAGTACGAAACGCGCGACTGGGCATAAAATATGTGCTCGGGCAAAAACTAATGTCATATTTGCATTCTTTTTAAAATTTAATATGTTTTTAATTTTTAGATTTATTTTTTGCAAAATTTTATGCAACGAAATTTTTCTCCATAGAAAGGGAGAGACAAAAAACTTTTATAAAAATATTTTTAAAGTTTTATAAAAATTTTATATAAATGTTTTTATAAAGTGTTATAAGAACTTTATATAAAACGTTTTATATAAATTTTTATATAAATTTTTATAAATACATTTTATAAACCCGTTTTATGAAGAATTATATAAAATTTTATACACGTTTAAATATAACTAAATTTATTATTATAATTAATTATATATATATAATTGAATTGAATTGAATATTAATTACTATTATATTAAATTAAATTAATATTAATATTCAATTAATTTTTATGCCCATGCTCGATGCTCTCCGCTGTGATCGTATCCCGACAATGACGGTACCTTCGCCAAAACTGTACTCTCCCGCTCTCAGACGCTCGATCAACTAACAGTGCATAGGAAGCGCCCGTGCCCTGCGTGCACAAGTGAAAAACACGTGCTCGTGCAAAAATATATGCTATGGGGCCAAAAATGCGCGCCCGAGCGAAAACACGCACCGGTGTGAAAAAACGCGCGTCATGGGCTACAAATGTGTTTCCAAGAAAAATGTGCCCCAACGGAAAACGCGCTCTCAGGCTAAAAAAAAACCGCACGCACAAAAAGACCCATCCGGTCGACAAATATTACGCATGCGGCCGAAAATGCTCGATTCTACGAAAAACCAATGGGGAAGGTAAAAATTGGCGATATCGTTTCTTTAGGTCAAAGTCATGGGCTTCTGCCTCAATGCCTGTATTCGTGTCAATTCAATCGCGTTGAATGCCAAAATTTAATTACTAATCCTCAATACTAATATATTACACATAAATCAAATACATGCCCACGTGCCGAACAGACCTTTAGCGATTTGACTATTATATTTTATGTCTAAATAGATAAGAAATCATTAACAAATTTAAAGTTATTATATATGATCTTTATTTTTATTATGAATTTATATTAAAAAAATAGTAACAAGTTTTCATTCATTTTAAAATTTAATATATTTATTGTAACGACGATGGCGGCGGCCGTGGAAGAGAGGTGGCGGTGGCGGCGACCGTCGAAGAGATGGGAGACAACGGCGGCAGCCGTACGTGAAAGACATTGCTACAGCTCGCAAAAGGATGTTTGTGCGTTTGGTTTTCCGTGTCTGTGTGTGTGCATGTGTCTGTGTTTGAGCCCCGACACATGCAATACGCGCTAGCTCTCAAGCAAAAAAAAGAAAAACTACACGCACGAGAGTGCATTTGTGTGCGCGTGAGAGTGCATTTGCGTGCGCGCGATAGTGCATTTGCGTGCGCGCGAGAGTGCATTTGCGTGCGCGCGAGAGTGCATTTGCGTGCGCGCGAGAGTGCATTTGCGTGCGCGCGAGAGTGCATTTGCGTGCGCGCGAGAGTGCATTTGCGTGCGCGCGAGAGTGCATTTGCGTGCACGCGAGAGTGCATTTGCGTGCACGCGAGAGTGCATTTGCGTGCACGCGGGTTCGTGCGTGATTTTATTTTAATTCCAAAATTATATTAAAAAATTAATGTCATATTAATTTGCATTCATTTTTACATTTAATATATTTTTAATTTTTAGTTTTGTTTTGTTCAAAATTTTATGGAGGAAAATTTTCATCCGTATATTTCATTCATGTGAGAGAGAGATAGAGCTGCATGAGAGAGAGGCAGAAAAACTTTTATAAAAAGTTAAAGATTTATAAAAAACCTCGTACGCGCAAAAATACATGTCGCAATAGTACCACATATCCGCGACAGCCGTGCACGGATGTTTGCGAGCTGTAGGAGTACTGTCGTCGCATTAGAGCACTATCGAGGCGGGGTACTGTCGCGCGCATGCAAATTTTTTTTTATTTTTTTCAAAAAAAAATAATTATTCAAAACTTTGATAATAAAATTGTACAAAAATTGAAAATAAAATATGATATATTTTTTGTAACAAAACTTTAATAATAAAATATTACTATTAGTAAGGACAATGTTTTTGTCACAAAAAACTTTCATGATGTGGTTACAATTGATACTTATTGTGAGAAAAGTTTTCTATTTGTAACGTAACATTAGTGTTGTTACAAATACTTACAGTTATAGTAACGAATTAATTATTATTGTAACAAAATTTAAAATATTTGTTACAAAAAGTACTTTTTTGTAAGAACAAAAAAAATTTGTTACTAAATATAACTATTAGTAACAAATTGTGTTTCAGTTACATTTCAGTCCTTACAACAGGTGCAGTTTGTTGTAGTGATTCTACCCCTGGAAAGTCTTTCCCTATAAATAGGACTCATTATGTCTCAGATCAGCACAGATCCCCCCCCCCCCGTGAGAGCCTCTGCTTTCTTCCTTGTGCTGTCTGAGACAGGCTCAGCTTCTGGTTTTTGGGAGGGGAAATCAAGTGAGATTTCCGGGTTAGTGGCGGGACCTCCTCGCTGCAGCCAGTGGGTCATTCTTAGGGAGCTACCTACCAACCGGTGATGGTCAGTTCTTAGCTCAGAATACTTAGATTTAGGGGTCCGACGAAGAGAGAAGTAACTCAAGCTACTCCCCAAGTCTCGAACAGGTTGGACCGGTATCCGGGTTCCAACACGTATAATCCTTTAAATCAGTATTTTCATGACTGTTTCGTTCTTGAATACCGACGGTGCATTGATCCAAATACTCACGGAACGTCCTGTTCATTAAGTCCATGAATACCGACGGTGCATTGGACAGACCGAACGGCATCACTGTGAACTCATAGTGCCCAAAGCGGGTACTGAACGCTGTTTTTGGAATGTCACATTCCCTTATCCGCAGTTGGTAATAGCCGGACCTTAGGTCCAGCTTGGAGTAAACCGTCGACCCCACCAGTTGGTCGAATAGATCATCAATTCTTGGAATCGGATATCGGTTCTTCTCGGTCAACTTGTTTAGCTCTCGATAATCAATACATAGACGCAAGCTCCCGTCCTTCTTTTTCACAAAGAGGACCGGTGCACTCCAATGCGATGAACTTGGACGTACATAGCCTTGCTCTAGCAGCTCTTGCAATTGAACCTTCAGCTCTGCCAATTCCTTTGGCGCTATCCGGTACGGTGAGCGGGCCACAGGTTTGGCACCTGGCACCAACTCGATACAGAAATCGATCTCCCGCTGAGGCGGAGCCCCAGGGAGTTCGTTAGGAAACACGTCGGCGTACTCCGCTACAACTGGGACATCACATAACCTGGGCATTGGCTCTGAAGTCTCCAACAAGGTGAAGAACAACTCGGCGCCTTTTCTCACCGCCTTAACCACCTGGAGAGCAGACATCAGCGTCTTGCTCGCTCCTCACATACCGGCGAACATGGTTTCTCCTTCGGTGTCCCTTCCCAGAGTGATCTCCTTTGTATTGCAATCTATGCATGCCCGCTGCTCCGAGAGTCAGTCCATGCCGAAGATCACATCAAATTCAGCTAACGGTAATAACGACGCTTCCAAGTCAAAATCCTGACTTCCGATCCGCACCGTCACACGGCTCTTCCTATCCGCACTCATTCGAGATCCATTGGGTAGCACTACTTCCAATCTATCCTCTACGAAGGTAGACGGCACTCCGATTCGCACAACGAAGTCCTCGGACAGAAAAGAGTGCGATGCACCCGTATCAAATAGAGCTCTCGCCGGATAGTTGAAAATTAGGACGAAACCTAATTGCACACAAATAAAGCATATAGTCGTACAACAGTATGAATTATATATATAGCTGTAAAAGCTAACTTCTAATTCGTACCTGTGACGACATCAGTTTGTCATATAGCTTCTTGTTGGCCAAGCGAATAGACTCTCGGCTGAGTCGGAATGTGCTGCGAAGCTGAAGACTCCGCAGCTTTACCCTTTTCCGCAGTACGAGCATAATCCACCGCTCGATTACCAGCCTTCGGGGGACCACTTCGACACACCGCAGCTTTGTGTCCCACCTTCCCGCAGGTGAAACACGTAATAGGAGTCCGCGCGGTCGTGGCTCCCGAAACATTTGAAGGAGCTGGTTCCGCCTGTTTGAACTTCCTTTTGTTCCTTCGGAAATCCGACTTGGATTGGGAGGCCGACGCATGAAACTCAGGTTTCTTTACAACACCCCTTGCTTGTACCCTCTTCATGTCCAACTCCAAAGATCTGGCAGTTTGCACCATCACTTGGAAGCCAAACGTCATAGGGCCTGCAAGGAGCAGCCTCAACTCGCCCCGAAGCCCTTCATAGAACTTATTTGTCTTTGACTCCTCATCCTCCACCAAGGACCCCGCATAGCGACTCAGTCTGGTAAACTCATGCAAGTAATCGTCAACAGAGCGATCACCTTGTGTCAACCTCAAGAACTGGTTTTGTAACGCAATGCGCTGGGCAGAGGGGATAAACCTTTGGAGGAACGACTTTGAAAACTCAGCCATTGTGATTTCAGTAATATCTCTACCGCAGAACTTATGCAGCTCCTGCTCTTCCCACCACAGCACAGCCTCTCCATCAAGAAGGAAAGTGGCTAAGGTGACCATCATGGCTTCGTCCGTCATTGTCGCCCTCAGAGTTCTTCTAACTCTTGACAACCAGTCTTCTGCCTCCATTGGGGACTCAGATCCCGAGAAGGTAGGAGGATTAAAGCTCAGGAAATGCTTTAATTGTTGGTCACGCGCCCGCCCCGCAACTACTTGCGCAACTTGAGGTTCCACCCTCGGCGCTACCGCAGGTTCTACTGCAGCTAAAGGCACAGGGGCCTCCACCCTTTGTTCCGCCGCAGGTTCCACTGCAGCAACAGCCTCAGGGTCCACATCCGGAGTAGGAGTAGCAGGCTGGACCAGCCTTTGGGGTTGAGCGTTGATCATCGCGAAGACCGCTTCTGCGACTAATTTGATCATTTCAGCAGAAGGAGTGGTCGCTGGCACTTCAGCCGACCCACTACTTTCAGCGGTGTTACGGGGTCGAGACTACCCCGCAACACTTCTAGTCACCTATAATCATGCAAAGCACAATTTAGTGACCCAAAACATATCAAACATCAATCATGGAACGCTCAGGTTCCGCAAACAAGTATGTTTTCTTTTCATTCCTAAGTGGACATTCTTATTAGTTTTTGTCGTTTTAGGTGAATGCACAACCCGTGCGCACCACCCCTTAAAAGGAATTCGTCCCGAATTCGCTAAACTACGGATCGACGCCTTAAGTCCGATACCAAATTGTAACACCCTGCCAGTACGAAGAGTATAACAGCAGGTCCGGCCGGGACCCCACGCCATACAAACCACACTAGCTAGGAGTTAAAAGTGATAACCAGAAAAGTAACAACTAAACGAGAGTACAAAACGTAAGCGGAAGCATTAATTAAACCATTCAAATAGAACTGTCCACTATCATAGGAATGTATCCAGAATAAGAGTTACGGCCTTAAGGCCTTACATTCATCCAATGCACAAGACTCCATAAGCATACATCGGCACGCAGGCCGGCCATACATGAATAACAGGAAAAGGGCTGGCCTTCGAGGGCCAACACTGCAAAGGGCCATCGCCCGCTATTTCCCGCTAGGCTCACCTGCACCTGCATAAGAACATTCCACCAAGCGGTGGCAAACAAAGTAACGGCCAGCACAGCTGACCAAATTATAACGACCCCACCCCTTTTCCGGGGTGGCGGAGCTTCTACCCTGCAAGCAAGCCATACTAGCACAAGTACTAATATAAAGAAAGTGCAACTACACGAGGTGAGGTTTCAAGCACAATCAATCTTCTAGGTTGAGCATCAAAAGAAGGGAACCTAGGTATGCACATGATGTTGGTTGGGTTCACCCGAAGGTTCCCCACAACCGCCTAAGCAATCGCATGAGGCTAACATAACATCCATTTCACAAAACACTCCACCGTAAGGGCCACAACCTTAGGTGGAAACAAGAGCTTTTGGTCGGTCTAGGTATGACACCTTCCACGACCTCTCCCATGATCACACGGCTTTCCTGAGGAAGGGACCTCTTACCGATCTGCATGGAAACGGGTTCGGTTTAGCTTTGCCCATGCTCTAATCGTCGCGATCTATCGCACGACGCGGGTACGGCTTCGCCTCGGCCCGTAAGGGTTTAGCACTTTCAAGTGCTACACTAATTATACGCTACGCACCTAACCCCTTCACAAGGATCTAGGTTTCACGAATACTCAACAAGGGAGGTGCAATACACTCCGCATCAATTTCGTGGTGAAGGTTTGCCTTCATCCAAATCTCAAAGCATGGGGCTTTCGTTAGGATCTTCACAAGACGCCTACACTTAGTTCCCGCAATACTATAGGTGAGTTCACGGAGTCATTCTCCGGCACGCATTCTAGGCCTAACCTAAATGCAACGTCGCAAATCAAGCATCACCGATTCGGGCTCACGGCCACGAATAGGCTTCACACAAAATGCCTAAATCCGCACGACTACCGGATTTTCTACATGCAATAATGCCGGGGACGGACACAATCTACCCGGAGTTCCGAAGAACTTGAGGAAATCCTACACTTCACCTATTTGGTGAAAGAGATACCTCATGCAAACATAGGAAGAGGAATGAAAGGACAAATACAAGTCCAAAGTTCGGGAGGAAGAATCGTTACCCTAGACGCGTTCTTTTTCGCCATAGATCCGAGATTCTACACGGAGAGAAACGACCGCACCGGGCTGCACTCTCCAAATCTGGAAACGGCTCGCGAAACGGAGCTCCGGAGCTCCGTCAATGGCGGGATCTACCTTTTTCTTCCTTGGCTCCTCCTTCTTTCTCTAGGGTTTGGAGAGAGAATGGCTTAGAGAATATGAGGTTTAACCCCCTCTCATCAGCCCTAATGGTCTCCCGCAACTAAACCTAGCCGTTGGATCAATTTCCAAAAGATTTGGACGGTCCGATCTTCTTCTCCGCTCAAAATCGCGGAACAGAATAAACAGGGCGCACGATCACAGGCGCACGGTCAGTGGTCGTGCGCGAAGAGGGAAATGGTCGTGCGCATTGTCCGAGACAGAACTCGATTCTCTTCTGAATTAACGCACGATCGCTGGCGCACGATCACCGGTCGTGCGCGATGAGGCCACTGATCGTGCGCTAAGAGCAGAAAGGGAAAATTTAGCATGCTTCAAGTGCAGCACTACCACTCCGCCTACTTCGCTGAACCACGATTTTTGGGGTGTTACAACCCCACCCCCCTTAAAAGAATTTCGTCCCGAAATTTATAAAACAGAAATAGCAAGAATTTCAGCTATATAATACCTGAGAGAAATAGCTCGGGGTACTCCGCAAGCATCGTTTGCTCTCTCTCCCAAGAGAGCTCCTCTCGGCCGCAATTATCCCACCAGACTTTTACCATCCGAATGGACTTGTTCCGCGGCTGCTTTACTTCGGTATCTTCGATGCATAAGGGCTTGACTTTCGTCGACAACCCACTATCAACCGGAACTTTGTTGACCGCAACGATATGAGTAGGCCCTTGCACTGCCTTCCTCAACACTGAAATGTGAAACACGTCGTGCAGACCGCTCAACTCTGCAGATAGTGCAAGCCGATAAGCCGCATCACCAACACGCTCCACGATCTCAAACGGTCCTAAGTACCTTGGACTGAGCTTTTTCAAGCGTCGGATCCTTGATACCCCTTTGAACAGTTTGATCTTCAAGTAAACCCGGTCACCGACGGCAAACTCTAGGTTCCTATGCTTGGCATTGAAATACTTTGCTTGCCTATCCTGGGCAACCAATAGCCTTTCACGTATAGTCCGGATCATCGAAGTTGCTTCTTCAACATCCTTTCGCTTCAATAGCTTAGTATCGCCCGTTTCCGCCCAAGACAATGGCGTACGACACTTCTTACCATAGAGGGCTTCGAAGGGAGCCATCTTTATACTGGCTTGATAGCTATTATTGTAGGCGAACTCGATCATGTAGAGATGATCTTCCCACCTCTTTCCAAAATCTAGAGCGCACAATCGGAGCATATCCTCTATAGTCCTGTTGGTTCTCTCGGTCTGTCCATCCATTTGCGGGTGGAAGGCCGTGCTGAACTTCCATTTCGTGCCCAACAGTTCATGGATAAGCCTCCAATCTTTCGATGTGAAACGCCCGTCACGATCGTTGACGATACTACGGAGGACACCGTGCAGTCTCACAATACTATCAACATAGAGCTTTGCTAGCTTCTCTACAGAATCATCCTTCCTGTTCGGAATGAAGTGTGATACCTTCGTCAAACGGTCCATGATCACCCAGATGGCGTCGTTTCCATGCTGCGATCTCGGCAATCCGTGCACGAAATCCATCGAAATATCATCAAACTTCCATTCCGGAATCGGCAAGGACTTCAGAAACCCACCGGGACGTTGACATTCCGCTTTCACCAACGCGCAAGTATGACACTTGGCCACGTAAAGGGCAATGTCTTTCTTCATACCCGGCCACCAGAACAATTTCTTCATATCCATATACATTTTAGCGCTCCCCGGGTGGATCGAGTACTTGGTATGATGAGCCTCGTACATCAACTCCGCCCGTAGAGTGCCAACGTTTGGGATGCACAACCTTTCCTGTTTCCACATAAGGTCGTCTTCAAAGGAGAAATCAGCGTTTAACCCCTCAACGGTTTCCGCTTTATAGCGTTTCATGCTCTCGTCCAGCTCCAATGCTTGTCAAACTCGGTCGGCAAGGTCGTATTGAACCTCCGTCCAGTTCAAGCATGCTGAAGTAGACGTTCTCCTATCAATGCATACGATCTCCATTTCCTCTAGCTCACGTATTAGACGCTCATCGTGCATCAAAATCCAATTTGCTTGAGCGGGAGCCCGACGACTCAGCGCGTCCGCTACTACATTTCCCTTACCGGGAGTATAATTGATGTCGAAGGTGTAGTCCCCAAGGAACTCCATCCACCTCCTTTGACGCATATTCAACTCCCTTTGATCCAGAAAGTACTTGAGGCTCTTGTGGTCAGTAAAGATATCGATCTTCACGCCATATAAATAATGCCTCCAAAGCTTAAGAGCAAATACCACAGCCGCTAGCTCCAAATCATGGACCGGGTAATTCCTCTCATGAACCTTCATTTGCCGGGAGCCATAGGCAATTACCTTCCCGAACTGCACTAGGACACAACCCAAACCACTTCCTGAGACGTCGCTATAAATTTCGTAGCCTTCCGTACCTTGTGGCGAGCATAGAATGGGCGCCGTGGTCAGACGGCTCTTCAGTTCTTCAAAAGCTCGTGCGCACTCGGGCGACCAAACGAACTTATGATCCTTCCTAGTCAGTTTTGTGAGAGGAAGTGCGATCCTCGAGAAGTTTTCCACAAAGCGCCTATAATAGCCGGCAAGTCCTAAGAAACTTCGGACTTCCGCTACGTTTTTCAACAAAGGCCACGCTCGGATCGCTTCTATCTTCGACGGATCTACCGCAATTCCATCTCCACTAACGACGTGACCAAGGAATGCTACTGACGGTAGCCAAAACTCGCACTTGGAGAACTTGGCATATAGCTGACTCCTCCTCAAGGTGCTCAGAACGGCGTGCAGATGCCCTACATGCTCCTCTTCCGATTGAGAGTATACCAAAATGTCGTCGATAAAGACGATCACAAATTGATCCAAATACTCACGGAACGTCCTGTTCATTAAGTCCATGAATACCGACGGTGCATTGGACAGACCGAACGGCATCACCGTGAACTCATAGTGCCCAAAGCGGGTACTGAACGCTGTTTTTGGAATGTCACATTCCCTTATCCGCAGTTGGTAATAGCCGGACCTTAGGTCCAGCTTGGAGTAAACCGTCGACCCCACCAGTTGGTCGAATAGATCATCGATTCTTGGAATCGGATATCGGTTCTTCTCGGTCAACTTGTTTAGCTCTCGATAATCAATACATAGACGCAAGCTCCCGTCCTTCTTTTTCACAAAGAGGACCGGTGCACTCCAATGCGATGAACTTGGACGTACGTAGCCTTGCTCTAGCAGCTCTTGCAATTGAACCTTCAGCTCTGCCAATTCCTTTGGCGCTATCCGGTACGGTGAGCGGGCCACAGGTTTGGCACCTGGCACCAACTCGATACAGAAATCGATCTCCCGCTGAGGCGGAGCCCCAGGGAGTTCGTTAGGAAACACGTCGGCGTACTCCGCTACAACTGGGACATCACATAACCTGGGCATTGGCTCTGAAGTCTCCAACAAGGTGAAGAACAACTCGGCGCCTTTTCTCACCGCCTTAACCACCTGGAGAGCAGACATCAGCGTCTTGCTCGCTCCTCACATACCGGCGAACATGGTTTCTCCTTCGGTGTCCCTTCCCAGAGTGATCTCCTTTGTATTGCAATCTATGCATGCCCGCTGCTCCGAGAGTCAGTCCATGCCGAAGATCACATCAAATTCAGCTAACGGTAATAACGACGCTTCCAAGTCAAAATCCTGACTTCCGATCTGCACCGTCACACGGCTCTTCCTATCCGCACTCATTCGAGATCCATTGGGTAGCACTACTTCCAATCTATCCTCTACGAAGGTAGACGACACTCCGATTCGCACAACGAAGTCCTCGGACAGAAAAGAGTGCGATGCACCCGTATCAAATAGAGCTCTCGCCGGATAGTTGAAAATTAGGACGAAACCTAATTGCACACAAATAAAGCATATAGTCGTACAACAGTATGAATTATATATATAGCTGTAAAAGCTAACTTCTAATTCGTACCTGTGACGACATCAGTTTGTCATATAGCTTCTTGTTGGCCAAGCGAATAGACTCTCGGCTGAGTCGGAATGTGCTGGGAAGCTGAAGACTCCGCAGCTTTACCCTTTTCCGCAGTACGAGCATAATCCACCGCTCGATTACCAGCCTTCGGGGGACCACTTCGACACACCGCAGCTTTGTGTCCCACCTTCCCGCAGGTGAAACACGTAATAGGAGTCCGCGCGGTCGTGGCTCCCGAAACATTTGAAGGAGCTGGTTCCGCCTGTTTGAACTTCCTTTTGTTCCTTCGGAAATCCGACTTGGATTGGGAGGCCGACGCATGAAACTCAGGTTTCTTTACAACACCCCTTGCTTGTACCCTCTTCATGTCCAACTCCAAAGATCTGGCAGTTTGCACCATCACTTGGAAGCCAAACGTCATAGGGCCTGCAAGGAGCAGCCTCAACTCGCCCCGAAGCCCTTCATAGAACTTATTTGTCTTTGACTCCTCATCCTCCACCAAGGACCCCGCATAGCGACTCAGTCTGGTAAACTCATGCAAGTAATCGTCAACAGAGCGATCACCTTGTGTCAACCTCAAGAACTGGTTTTGTAACGCAATGCGCTGGGCAGAGGGGATAAACCTTTGGAGGAACGACTTTGAAAACTCAGCCATTGTGATTTCAGTAATATCTCTACCGCAGAACTTATGCAGCTCCTGCTCTTCCCACCACAGCACAGCCTCTCCATCAAGAAGGAAAGTGGCTAAGGTGACCATCATGGCTTCGTCCGTCATTGTCGCCCTCAGAGTTCTTCTAACTCTTGACAACCAGTCTTCTGCCTCCGTTGGGGACTCAGATCCCGAGAAGGTAGGAGGATTAAAGCTCAGGAAATGCTTTAATTGTTGGTCACGCGCCCGCCCCGCAACTACTTGCGCAACTTGAGGTTCCACCCTCGGCGCTACCGCAGGTTCTACTGCAGCTAAAGGCACAGGGGCCTCCACCCTTGGTTCCGCCGCAGGTTCCACTGCAGCAACAGCCTCAGGGTCCACATCCGGAGTAGGAGTAGCAGGCTGGACCAGCCTTTGGGGTTGAGCGTTGATCATCGCGAAGACCGCTTCTGCGACTAATTTGATCATTTCAGCAGAAGGAGTGGTCGCTGGCACTTCAGCCGACCCACTACTTTCAGCGGTGTTACGGGGTCGAGACTACCCCGCAACACTTCTAGTCACCTATAATCATGCAAAGCACAATTTAGTGACCCAAAACATATCAAACATCAATCATGGAACGCTCAGGTTCCGCAAACAAGTATGTTTTCTTTTCATTCCTAAGTGGACATTCTTATTAGTTTTTGTCGTTTTAGGTGAATGCACAACCCGTGCGCACCACCCCTTAAAAGGAATTCGTCCCGAATTCGCTAAACTACGGATCGACGCCTTAAGTCCGATACCAAATTGTAACACCCTGCCAGTACGAAGAGTATAACAGCAGGTCCGGCCGGGACCCCACGCCATACAAACCACACTAGCTAGGAGTTAAAAGTGATAACCAGAAAAGTAACAACTAAACGAGAGTACAAAACGTAAGCGGAAGCATTAATTAAACCATTCAAATAGAACTGTCCACTATCATAGGAATGTATCCAGAATAAGAGTTACGGCCTTAAGGCCTTACATTCATCCAATGCACAAGACTCCATAAGCATACATCAGCACGCAGGCCGGCCATACATGAATAACAGGAAAAGGGCTGGCCTTCGAGGGCCAACACTGCAAAGGGCCATCGCCCGCTATTTCCCGCTAGGCTCACCTGCACCTGCATAAGAACATTCCACCAAGCGGTGGCAAACAAAGTAACGGCCAGCACAGCTGACCAAATTATAACGACCCCACCCCTTTTCCGGGGTGGCGGAGCTTCTACCCTGCAAGCAAGCCATACTAGCACAAGTACTAATATAAAGAAAGTGCAACTACATGAGGTGAGGTTTCAAGCACAATCAATCTTCTAGGTTGAGCATCAAAAGAAGGGAACCTAGGTATGCACATGATGTTGGTTGGGTTCACCCGAAGGTTCCCCACAACCGCCTAAGCAATCGCATGAGGCTAACATAACATCCATTTCACAAAACACTCCACCGTAAGGGCCACAACCTTAGGTGGAAACAAGAGCTTTTGGTCGGTCTAGGTATGACACCTTCCACGACCTCTCCCATGATCACACGGCTTTCCTGAGGAAGGGACCTCTTACCGATCTGCATGGAAACGGGTTCGGTTTAGCTTTGCCCGTGCTCTAATCGTCGCGATCTATCGCACGACGCGGGTACGGCTTCGCCTCGGCCCGTAAGGGTTTAGCACTTTCAAGTGCTACACTAATTATACGCTACGCACCTAACCCCTTCACAAGGATCTAGGTTTCACGAATACTCAACAAGGGAGGTGCAATACACTCCGCATCAATTTCGTGGTGAAGGTTTGCCTTCATCCAAATCTCAAAGCATGGGGCTTTCGTTAGGATCTTCACAAGACGCCTACACTTAGTTCCCGCAATACTATAGGTGAGTTCACGGAGTCATTCTCCGGCACGCATTCTAGGCCTAACCTAAATGCAACGTCGCAAATCAAGCATCACCGATTCGGGCTCACGGCCACGAATAGGCTTCACACAAAATGCCTAAATCCGCACGACTACCGGATTTTCTACATGCAATAATGCCGGGGACGGACACAATCTACCCGGAGTTCCGAAGAACTTGAGGAAATCCTACACTTCACCTATTTGGTGAAAGAGATACCTCATGCAAACATAGGAAGAGGAATGAAAGGACAAATACAAGTCCAAAGTTCGGGAGGAAGAATCGTTACCCTAGACGCGTTCTTTTTCGCCATAGATCCGAGATTCTACACGGAGAGAAACGACCGCACCGGGCTGCACTCTCCAAATCTGGAAACGGCTCGCGAAACGGAGCTCCGGAGCTCCGTCAATGGCGGGATCTACCTTTTTCTTCCTTGGCTCCTCCTTCTTTCTCTAGGGTTTGGAGAGAGAATGGCTTAGAGAATATGAGGTTTAACCCCCTCTCATCAGCCCTAATGGTCTCCCGCAACTAAACCTAGCCGTTGGATCAATTTCCAAAAGATTTGGACGGTCCGATCTTCTTCTCCGCTCAAAATCGCGGAACAGAATAAACAGGGCGCACGGTCAGTGGTCGTGCGCGAAGAGGGAAATGGTCGTGCGCATTGTCCGAGACAGAACTCGATTCTCTTCTGAATTAACGCACGATCGCTGGCGCACGATCACCGGTCGTGCGCGATGAGGCCACTGATCGTGCGCTAAGAGCAGAAAGGGAAAATTTAGCCTGCTTCAAGTGCAGCACTACCACTCCGCCTACTTCGCTGAACCACGATTTTTGGGGTGTTACAACCCCACCCCCCTTAAAAGAATTTCGTCCCGAAATTTATAAAACAGAAATAGCAAGAATTTCAGCTATATAATACCTGAGAGAAATAGCTCGGGGTACTCCGCAAGCATCGTTTGCTCTCTCTCCCAAGAGAGCTCCTCTCGGCCGCAATTATCCCACCGGACTTTTACCATCCGAATGGACTTGTTCCGCAGCTGCTTTACTTCGGTATCTTCGATGCATAAGGGCTTGACTTTCGTCGACAACCCACTATCAACCGGAACTTTGTTGACCGCAACGATATGAGTAGGCCCTTGCACTGCCTTCCTCAACACTGAAATGTGAAACACGTCGTGCAGACCGCTCAGCTCTGCAGATAGTGCAAGCCGATAAGCCGCATCACCAACACGCTCCACGATCTCAAACGGTCCTAAGTACCTTGGACTGAGCTTTTTCAAGCGTCGGATCCTTGATACCCCTTTGAACGGTTTGATCTTCAAGTAAACCCGGTCACCGACGGCAAACTCTAGGTTCCTATGCTTGGCATTGAAATACTTTGCTTGCCTATCCTGGGCAACCAATAGCCTTTCACGTATAGTCCGGATCATCGAAGTTGCTTCTTCAACATCCTTTCGCTTCAATAGCTTAGTATCGCCCGTTTCCGCCCAAGACAATGGCGTACGACACTTCTTACCATAGAGGGCTTCGAAGGGAGCCATCTTTATACTGGCTTGATAGCTATTATTGTAGGCGAACTCGATCATGTAGAGATGATCTTCCCACCTCTTTCCAAAATCTAGAGCGCACAATCGGAGCATATCCTCTATAGTCCTGTTGGTTCTCTCGGTCTGTCCATCCATTTGCGGGTGGAAGGCCGTGCTGAACTTCCATTTCGTGCCCAACAGTTCATGGATAAGCCTCCAATCTTTCGATGTGAAACGCCCGTCACGATCGTTGACGATACTACGGAGGACACCGTGCAGTCTCACAATACTATCAACATAGAGCTTTGCTAGCTTCTCTACAGAATCATCCTTCCTGTTCGGAATGAAGTGTGATACCTTCGTCAAACGGTCCATGATCACCCAGATGGCGTCGTTTCCATGCTGCGATCTCGGCAATCCGTGCACGAAATCCATCGAAATATCATCAAACTTCCATTCCGGAATCGGCAAGGACTTCAGAAACCCACCGGGACGTTGACATTCCGCTTTCACCAACGCGCAAGTATGACACTTGGCCACGTAAAGGGCAATGTCTTTCTTCATACCCGGCCACCAGAACAATTTCTTCATATCCATATACATTTTAGCGCTCCCCGGGTGGATCGAGTACTTGGTATGATGAGCCTCGTACATCAACTCCGCCCGTAGAGTGCCAACGTTTGGGATGCACAACCTTTCCTGTTTCCACATAAGGTCGTCTTCAAAGGAGAAATCAGCGTTTAACCCCTCAACGGTTTCCGCTTTATAGCGTTTCATGCTCTCGTCCAGCTCCAATGCTTGTCAAACTCGGTCGGCAAGGTCGTATTGAACCTCCGTCCAGTTCAAGCATGCTGAAGTAGACGTTCTCCTATCAATGCATACGATCTCCATTTCCTCTAGCTCACGTATTAGACGCTCATCGTGCATCAAAATCCAATTTGCTTGAGCGGGAGCCCGACGACTCAGCGCGTCCGCTACTACATTTCCCTTACCGGGAGTATAATTGATGTCGAAGGTGTAGTCCCCAAGGAACTCCATCCACCTCCTTTGACGCATATTCAACTCCCTTTGATCCAGCAAGTACTTGAGGCTCTTGTGGTCGGTAAAGATATCGATCTTCACGCCATATAAATAATGCCTCCAAAGCTTAAGAGCAAATACCACAGCCGCTAGCTCCAAATCATGGACCGGGTAATTCCTCTCATGAACCTTCATTTGCCGGGAGCCATAGGCAATTACCTTCCCGAACTGCACTAGGACACAACCCAAACCACTTCCTGAGACGTCGCTATAAATTTCGTAGCCTTCCGTACCTTGTGGCGAGCATAGAATGGGCGCCGTGGTCAGACGGCTCTTCAGTTCTTCAAAAGCTCGTGCGCACTCGGGCGACCAAACGAACTTATGATCCTTCCTAGTCAGTTTTGTGAGAGGAAGTGCGATCCTCGAGAAGTTTTCCACAAAGCGCCTATAATAGCCGGCAAGTCCTAAGAAACTTCGGACTTCCGCTACGTTTTTCAACAAAGGCCACGCTCGGATCGCTTCTATCTTCGACGGATCTACCGCAATTCCATCTCCACTAACGACGTGACCAAGGAATGCTACTGACGGTAGCCAAAACTCGCACTTGGAGAACTTGGCATATAGCTGACTCCTCCTCAAGGTGCTCAGAACGGCGTGCAGATGCCCTACATGCTCCTCTTCCGATTGAGAGTATACCAAAATGTCGTCGATAAAGACGATCACAAATTGATCCAAATACTCACGGAACGTCCTGTTCATTAAGTCCATGAATACCGACGGTGCATTGGACAGACCGAACGGCATCACCGTGAACTCATAGTGCCCAAAGCGGGTACTGAACGCTGTTTTTGGAATGTCACATTCCCTTATCCGCAGTTGGTAATAGCCGGACCTTAGGTCCAGCTTGGAGTAAACCGTCGACCCCACCAGTTGGTCGAATAGATCATCAATTCTTGGAATCGGATATCGGTTCTTCTCGGTCAACTTGTTTAGCTCTCGATAATCAATACATAGACGCAAGCTCCCGTCCTTCTTTTTCACAAAGAGGACCGGTGCACTCCAATGCGATGAACTTGGACGTACGTAGCCTTGCTCTAGCAGCTCTTGCAATTGAACCTTCAGCTCTGCCAATTCCTTTGGCGCTATCCGGTACGGTGAGCGGGCCACAGGTTTGGCACCTGGCACCAACTCGATACAGAAATCGATCTCCCGCTGAGGCGGAGCCCCAGGGAGTTCGTTAGGAAACACGTCGGCGTACTCCGCTACAACTGGGACATCACATAACCTGGGCATTGGCTCTGAAGTCTCCAACAAGGTGAAGAACAACTCGGCGCCTTTTCTCACCGCCTTAACCACCTGGAGAGCAGACATCAGCGTCTTGCTCGCTCCTCACATACCGGCGAACATGGTTTCTCCTTCGGTGTCCCTTCCCAGAGTGATCTCCTTTGTATTGCAATCTATGCATGCCCGCTGCTCCGAGAGTCAGTCCATGCCGAAGATCACATCAAATTCAGCTAACGGTAATAACGACGCTTCCAAGTCAAAATCCTGACTTCCGATCCGCACCGTCACACGGATCTTCCTATCCGCACTCATTCGAGATCCATTGGGTAGCACTACTTCCAATCTATCCTCTACGAAGGTAGACGGCACTCCGATTCGCACAACGAAGTCCTCGGACAGAAAAGAGTGCGATGCACCCGTATCAAATAGAGCTCTCGCCGGATAGTTGAAAATTAGGACGAAACCTAATTGCACACAAATAAAGCATATAGTCGTACAACAGTATGAATTATATATATAGCTGTAAAAGCTAACTTCTAATTCGTACCTGTGACGACATCAGTTTGTCGTATAGCTTCTTGTTGGCCAAGCGAATAGACTCTCGGCTGAGTCGGAATGTGCTGGGAAGCTGAAGACTCCGCAGCTTTACCCTTTTCCACAATACGAGCATAATCCACCGCTCGATTACCAGCCTTCGGGGGACCACTTCGACACACCGCAGCTTTGTGTCCCACCTTCCCGCAGGTGAAACACGTAATAGGAGTCCGCGCGGTCGTGGCTCCCGAAACATTTGAAGGAGCTGGTTCCGCCTGTTTGAACTTCCTTTTGTTCCTTCGGAAATCCGACTTGGATTGGGAGGCCGACGCATGAAACTCAGGTTTCTTTACAACACCCCTTGCTTGTACCCTCTTCATGTCCAACTCCAAAGATCTGGCAGTTTGCACCATCACTTGGAAGCCAAACGTCATAGGGCCTGCAAGGAGCAGCCTCAACTCGTCCCGAAGCCCTTCATAGAACTTATTTGTCTTTGACTCCTCATCCTCCACCATGGACCCCGCATAGCGACTCAGTCTGGTAAACTCATGCAAGTAATCGTCAACAGAGCGATCACCTTGTGTCAACCTCAAGAACTGGTTTTGTAACGCAATGCGCTGGGCAGAGGGGATAAACCTTTGGAGGAACGACTTTGAAAACTCAGCCATTGTGATTTCAGTAATATCTCTACCGCAGAACTTATGCAGCTCCTGCTCTTCCCACCACAGCACAGCCTCTCCATCAAGAAGGAAAGTGGCTAAGGTGACCATCATGGCTTCGTCCGTCATTGTCGCCCTCAGAGTTCTTCTAACTCTTGACAACCAGTCTTCTGCCTCCGTTGGGGACTCAGATCCCGAGAAGGTAGGAGGATTAAAGCTCAGGAAATGCTTTAATTGTTGGTCACGCGCCCGCCCCGCAACTACTTGCGCAACTTGAGGTTCCACCCTCGGCGCTACCGCAGGTTCTACTGCAGCTAAAGGCACAGGGGCCTCCACCCTTGGTTCCGCCGCAGGTTCCACTGCAGCAACAGCCTCAGGGTCCACATCCGGAGTAGGAGTAGCAGGCTGGACCAGCCTTTGGGGTTGAGCGTTGATCATCGCGAAGACCGCTTCTGCGACTAATTTGATCATTTCAGCAGAAGGAGTGGTCGCTGGCACTTCAGCCGACCCACTACTTTCAGCGGTGTTACGGGGTCGAGACTACCCCGCAACACTTCTAGTCACCTATAATCATGCAAAGCACAATTTAGTGACCCAAAACATATCAAACATCAATCATGGAACGCTCAGGTTCCGCAAACAAGTATGTTTTCTTTTCATTCCTAAGTGGACATTCTTATTAGTTTTTGTCGTTTTAGGTGAATGCACAACCCGTGCGCACCACCCCTTAAAAGGAATTCGTCCCGAATTCGCTAAACTACGGATCGACGCCTTAAGTCCGATACCAAATTGTAACACCCTGCCAGTACGAAGAGTATAACAGCAGGTCCGGCCGGGACCCCACGCCATACAAACCACACTAGCTAGGAGTTAAAAGTGATAACCAGAAAAGTAACAACTAAACGAGAGTACAAAACGTAAGCGGAAGCATTAATTAAACCATTCAAATAGAACTGTCCACTATCATAGGAATGTATCCAGAATAAGAGTTACGGCCTTAAGGCCTTACATTCATCCAATGCACAAGACTCCATAAGCATACATCGGCACGCAGGCCGTCCATACATGAATAACAGGAAAAGGGCTGGCCTTCGAGGGCCAACACTGCAAAGGGCCATCGCCCGCTATTTCTCGCTAGGCTCACCTGCACCTGCATAAGAACATTCCACCAAGCGGTGGCAAACAAAGTAACGGCCAGCACAGCTGACCAAATTATAACGACCCCACCCCTTTTCCGGGGTGGCGGAGCTTCTACCCTGCAAGCAAGCCATACTAGCACAAGTACTAATATAAAGAAAGTGCAACTACACGAGGTGAGGTTTCAAGCACAATCAATCTTCTAGGTTGAGCATCAAAAGAAGGGAACCTAGGTATGCACATGATGTTGGTTGGGTTCACCCGAAGGTTCCCCACAACCGCCTAAGCAATCGCATGAGGCTAACATAACATCCATTTCACAAAACACTCCACCGTAAGGGCCACAACCTTAGGTGGAAACAAGAGCTTTTGGTCGGTCTAGGTATGACACCTTCCACGACCTCTCCCATGATCACACGGCTTTCCTGAGGAAGGGACCTCTTACCGATCTGCATGGAAACGGGTTCGATTTAGCTTTGCCCGTGCTCTAATCGTCGCGATCTATCGCACGACGCGGGTACGGCTTCGCCTCGGCCCGTAAGGGTTTAGCACTTTCAAGTGCTACACTAATTATACGCTACGCACCTAACCCCTTCACAAGGATCTAGGTTTCACGAATACTCAACAAGGGAGGTGCAATACACTCCGCATCAATTTCGTGGTGAAGGTTTGCCTTCATCCAAATCTCAAAGCATGGGGCTTTCGTTAGGATCTTCACAAGACGCCTACACTTAGTTCCCGCAATACTATAGGTGAGTTCACGGAGTCATTCTCCGACACGCATTCTAGGCCTAACCTAAATGCAACATCGCAAATCAAGCATCACCGATTCGGGCTCACGGCCACGAATAGGCTTCACACAAAATGCCTAAATCCGCACGACTACCGGATTTTCTACATGCAATAATGCCGGGGACGGACACAATCTACCCGGAGTTCCGAAGAACTTGAGGAAATCCTACACTTCACCTATTTGGTGAAAGAGATACCTCATGCAAACATAGGAAGAGGAATGAAAGGACAAATACAAGTCCAAAGTTCGGGAGGAAGAATCGTTACCCTAGACGCGTTCTTTTTCGCCATAGATCCGAGATTCTACACGGAGAGAAACGACCGCACCGGGCTGCACTCTCCAAATCTGGAAACGGCTCGCGAAACAGAGCTCCGGAGCTCCGTCAATGGCGGGATCTACCTTTTTCTTCCTTGGCTCCTCCTTCTTTCTCTAGGGTTTGGAGAGAGAATGGCTTAGAGAATATGAGGTTTAACCCCCTCTCATCAGCCCTAATGGTCTCCCGCAACTAAACCTAGCCGTTGGATCAATTTCCAAAAGATTTGGACGGTCTGATCTTCTTCTCCGCTCAAAATCGCGGAACAGAATAAACAGGGCGCACGATCACAGGCGCACGGTCAGTGGTCGTGCGCGAAGAGGGAAATGGTCGTGCGCACTGTCCGAGACAGAACTCGATTCTCTTCTGAATTAACGCACGATCGCTGGCGCACGATCACCGGTCGTGCGCGATGAGGCCACTGATCGTGCGCTAAGAGCAGAAAGGGAAAATTTAGCCTGCTTCAAGTGCAGCACTACCACTCCGCCTACTTCGCTGAACCACGATTTTTGGGGTGTTACAATTCATGTGCATGCAGTTCAAGTCGCCCGTAATATAATCTCGTGTCGACACGTTCTCATAATAGTGAGTTATTCATTAAGTTATTCAGTTTATAATCCCCTCAGAAATATCATTCGCATGTTTGCCTTTATCAAGGCCATACAATATAGCGACAATAAGTATCAGTGATAGGAACTATGCATTTAACATTCAGTATAATAAGTGTGCATATGTAAAAAAGAACATAAAGCAATAAAGCTTAAATGAAACAGGTAGCTCTCACCATCAGTATTTCAAGTCATTTTCATGTCTAAATGGAGGTGTCATCCTTCGCGGTATCTGTATAGCATCATATCATTTAGGGCATTTATATCGGGGTTGCACCTCGCTACAGTTATAACATTCAGTATATGATGACATCAGTTGGTAGCTACTTAACCAGTCTTCTAGTTTTCATAACCATAAAAGGAACACATGCAAAAATAATTCCAAAACTCAATCCAACCTTCCACCACTTTTTAATGCAAAAGTTAACATCTAGTATATGACGTCCTTTACAATTTCCCCAATCTGGACAACAATAGAGAGTTACCAGAAATTAAAAGTTCTATAGGTAAACCCTCCCATACACAGTTTATATAGTCGGTCACTCAATAATAAAACCATAGAACTTTTCTATAACCATAGCTTAGGCAAGATCCATAATAAGACATATAACAGCAGCTGGTCGGGAGGTAAGGTAAAGCCCAAAGCATAATATTAATTCCCCATCACTTAATACCCAGTTAACAACAATTCTCCTAACAATTCCCCATCACTTATGAAAATTCTCATTAAGTTAAAACCCCCTCAATCATAATATGAATAGCATGAAACAGCAAGGAGAATCCCCCCTTTATCAGAAATAGAAAACAAGGTAAAATCAGCCCCAAAGAAAGACCAATAAGAAACAATTACCACTTTCTCCTTTTTTCTGAGGCCTTGGCCAGCCAATTATGGCCATGAAATCCAGGAAAACAACCCCAAACCAAAACCAAGTAAAGCCATAACCAGCCATAAGAAATCAGTAAGTAAATCTAAGAAGAAAGAAAGAGGAAGAAGGGCTCACAGTGAAATGGCACAATCAAAAACTGCTGGCCAGACACATCAAAACCGCCTGAGCACAGCAGCAGAGGCACCAACTCAAAATCGCGGTAAGCTCTCTAGCACCGACGACAAGATGAGAAGGAAGAATCGTCGATGAGGAAAAGAAGTCGTCGCCAGCCCTAGATCCAGCCCGTAATCCGGCGAGGGAGTAAGCAATCGGAGAAGGAAGGAGAGGAAATAGGCGGTTCCCTCAAACCCTAGGCGAGGACTGGAGAAGTCGGCGTGCAGAAGTAATCAAGAAAATGAGGCCCGACTTTGCTTTAAGGAGCCGGTCCTATCTTTCCAGCCACCGCTCAACACCACCGCCTTTCCCAGAAATTAAATGCATGATAGCCTGCCCACTCTTTTGATGCAGCCACTTTTCAACCATGTATATGCTAATAAATATTTCCATATATAATTACATATATATACAATATTTATACCAATATAAACCTAGCCATATACACATTCCCGCAAGACAAATAAAAGCTCGAACACATTCTTAGCGACACCGAATCGACACTGATTTATCTTTTCATCATAGGAGACGAACTTTTATTTCATTTTATTATCAATATGGGTCACTTCACGTTTTGGGCCGTTACAAACTCTTCCCCTCTTATAGGAATTTTCGTCCTCGAAAATGGAACACTATCAAAACCCAAATACATTTTCTATTACTTACTTTTCCATTCATTCAAATCTTAACTCATTTTTTCATGGTTCTGAAGTCGTAATTTATAGCGATTAACAAACCGCCACACTCCATACTAAGAGAAATTAGTGTTCCATGAAACATGTAACACATTTCAATACACACTTCAGGAAAATGCTTTCACATAGCATTTTTATAGTTCTTTTTTTTATTCACTGTTTGGATTTTTATCTTTAGCCGTGTATCAAACAATATCTTACTTTTCATGTTAATGGAATATTGACAGTTCACCTTATCATTTGCAATTATTCGTAAATCATGACATGATATGCACGTTGCGTTCTCTTACGTTACCATTTTACCTACGCACATGTCATTACCATCATTATTCTTATTCTCCTTGCAAAATTTTGAAATTTTCAAATTTCCTGCAATATTACATAGTGTATTTGTGTAATCGATTGGCTTTTTTTATCTCGCCTTCTTTACATACTTTGTTTATCATATTTTCATTTTCATTCGCAATTCATTTCCTTGCTATATTAATCCCTTCCGAAGCGCCATTAGAATGTTCATTATTCATAGTCATATCCTGCGGTCAAACTTTCTCAATCGTTGATTTATTTTCGTATCTCATTAACCTATTATGCACTCTTTTTAACACTTTTTGCAGAACGATCTTTAACATATAAAGTGTCGGTTAACTTTCGTTTTCCCTTAGCCTCGTATTTTCTTATTCATGTTATATCTCAATCACGATTTCAATTATAGTTTATAACGTATTACTTACTTTCTCATTCCTCGAAGTCAGTATATAATAGCGAAACAACGTACTTGGTGACCTTATTTCATTTATATGTCATATAAGACGAAGATAAACTTCAATCCACATTCCTTTCCTTAACTATGGCTTGCAAATGATTTCAAAGCTTTGACAATGAATATGGTCATGTAACCTTTCTGCGAACATTTAACAGTGTTTCCATGACAACAAAATATGATGTGTAACTCGAAGTTACCTTTTAACCCCTTAAACTTTTTGTGAACTAAGGGTCAGATATTTACCATGTTGTAATTCTTTAGCTTGTTTCTTTCCCTTCATCTTTCTAACATTATCTTTGTAACACCTCTTTCAAATCCATATAACATATCAACGATTCGGCCGAAATCCAAGATATATTATATAGAGTGAAAGTGAAATTACAATTCATTATAGTCTTTACTTTGCTTATTCATTTCCTTCAATGTTTCATAACATTCTCCTTTTTGTCTTAGCAATAAGTATTTCATGATCTTTATTTATAATTCATATGGTCTTCATAGCTTTTACATCGAATGTCGTTATTTAAACTTACTACGGATATTTCAGCGGACTTATACTGAAAACAATCGTGTCTTTTATGATGTTAGAAACCTGTTATCCGAGCACTCTTCATTAGCTATTCTACTTTCATAATTATTCTTCCTTTACTATGTTGTATCATATCTATAAGTCTATTTTCATTTTTACCAAATAATTTGCAATCGTTGGTCATCTTATATTAAAATGGAGAGATTTCTATCTTGACTACTCTTCATATTTACTACTCATCATATACCTTTGCTATTATGGTTAATATTTTATACTCATTTGAAGCCGCATGATAGACATCATATATATGTAATTATTCGAGTAGTAGCTCCATATTATGGGTCGGATCATTTTTCTCTAGCATCTTTTACATCCTAAATGAAACCACAAGAACAGGAACTAGTAGTAGTTTTTCCTTCAACGATATTTCCATCTAGTTCTTAATTATATGTTGATCTTTGTCATTCCATCTAAACAAAACATCTATTCGATCTAAAATTAAACTCAACCCATCAATTTCTTGTTTCATTCACCATCATATATTTCTAAACTTAATGACACACTTCTCTCTTTACACCTTAATGTTACCTTTTATCTTATCTTTTAGGTGTAGAAATCAAAACATATTATACAAAGTCTACTGACCAACACCTTCATTGTTCAGTCTTAACATGCCACATTTTATGCACAATCTTACAAGTTTGATTTGTGAAGATACTACTTGCTTTTACACATATAAGTAAATCTTGTCGATAACTTTTATACTTGTCTACTTTGTATAAATAATCATTCTTGCAATACAAGGTAAGCTATATAGAGAACTTAATGTCCTTTTTGATTCCCACCATAATACCATACACTAGAAATGATAGTTTCACCCAGTCCATTTCCACTACGTTACGCCATGAAAGTACAATGTGATATATATATTTATTTTATCATTATAATTTTCATAGCTTTGTAACATTACTTTCATCCTTGCTTAATTTCATGTATGAAGAATTTGTTTCTTACTTACAATTACATCTGGTGTCATTTGCAACTTCCTTTTTTATCATTCTTTACTTCAATCTCAGTTTCATTTATAGCTTATAACGCATCACTTGTTTTCACATTCATTAAAGTCATGACATAGGATTAATGCAACGTACATTTATAGTTTTTTTATATAACCATATTCCATTTTCATTTTACATGTTTGTAGTACACATTGTTTCAAAATTATGTATACATACCATATCTGAAGGAGGTAGACTTATAATGCATATTCATTTTAGTCACTATTGCTTATTTTCTCCACTTGAAGTAGTCTTACTTTGCTAGGGATGTTTAGCAATGTATCCATGGAAAAATAACCACTTGTCTCTTTTAAAAATTTTAGAGCCTGTTATTTGTACACCCTTCGTTACGCATTCAACCATTTTACATACCTCCGTCTTATAGAAAGATACAATTATGTGCATACAATCTTTCTTCCAAATCTAAGTACATATATCATTTTCGTTTATCAATCGCAAACAATACTAAAACATATCTTTTTGGAAACATTTGGGTTGACTCGCGCAATAAAAACGATATCAAGACCTACTTGAATTCATTTCACTTTATGTTCATGTAAAAATCATTTGATTTCTATCCTTTCGTGAACTCCTTCTAAAACCCTTTGACGTAACTCGATTTCGACAGATTCTAAATACCTAGATTTCTATAAGCGATTTTCTCACCGCCATATCATTGTACAACCCCGATGTTCGCCAGGAAGGGTCCCTGGTTCGCATAACCTAGGGAGCGAGCTAAGGAGCGGTTCGGCAGGCGAGCCAGCCGGTCGGAGGAGTTCGCTAGGTGGCTTTGGCGAGCCTGCCGGTCGGAGGAGCTCGCTAGGCAGGTTCGGGACCTTGGGGTACAAATAGCCATTTCTGGGGTACAGTTAGCCATTTTGGCGAGCTCGGCCCGCTAAGGAGCGGTTCGGCAGGCGAGCCAGCCGGTCGGAGGAGTTCGCTAGGCGGCTTTGGCGAGCCAGCCAGATCTTTCGGCGAGCCCCGTGTTCGCTGAACAGGTCAGGGGTCTCTGGTTCGCCGGCGCCTGGGGTGGTCCTTTACCAAAAAAATCCCTGGTAGTCTGCGGGTAGCCCCTCCGAACAGCGGAGTTTGGCTGTTAGCAGACCAATTTGGGATGCAGATAGTAAGAAGGGACTGCGGGAGTTGGCTATTGACAGACCACAAAACCAAAATCTATAAATAGACCTTAAGGGGCACCTTGGAAGAGGACCGGTTTCAGAATCTTTGAGCCTTCTTCTCTCCATAGGTCGCTTTGGTTTGGGCTCTCTAGCTCTCCAAGGTGCCCGAGTCTTAGCTTTGACTTGGGAGGGGAAGCGCTCAACGATCTTCCGGGTTAGTGGAGGGACCTCCTTGCTGAGACCAGGGTCTTTGTTCTTTGTCCGGGTTATCTTCCTATCTCTTCCGAGGGGCCGGTAAGGGCTAGTCGCCCCTCAATTCGTTGAGGGCCCCGAGCTCCACAAGAGACCGAGAAATCGGTTTCAACATTTTGGTGCGGTGAGCGTGGAGCGTGGCTGGTTCAAGAAAGTTCCAGAGAAGGGTTATGGCAGGAGATGAGGAGCAGGGCGAGGAGTTCGGCGAGACTCCTCAGGAGGCGATGGCTAGGATGCTCGCGGATTTCAGAAAGGAGGTGCTCGACACCTTGGGGTTCACGGTCACAGATCTGCGAAGTGAGTTTGCGACCCCAGCACCTCAGGCGACCCCTCCCCCAACAGCAGTCGGCGAGAAGGCACCAGGAGGAAGGGATGGAAAGGAAGTTGTCGTTGGTTTAGGTCAGAGCTAGGAAGGGCGAGTGTTGTTCGCCAGTCCGGCGAGCTCCGTGCCTGCAAGCTAAGTGCTGGCGAGCTCCGTCCCAGCGAGCGCGACACTGGCGAGTGCGCACCAAGAGGAAGCGGCGACTGTCGGGGTGGTTCAGGCGAGCAACGCCCTCGCGAGCACAGTCCCGGCGAGCTCAAGTTTGGCGAGCGAGCTTGGGGGACGAGTGGAGCCAGGAAGAGTGACAGGAGGGGGAAGCCCCTTTTGCGAGTTGGTGCTTTCCGCACCCATCCCGGGGGGATTTGGAGAATGGGACCGGGTGTACTACAACGGTAGAGATGACCCTGTCCAGCACCTGCAGAGTTTCGAAGACTCGGTCTCCATCAGGCCGATGTCAGATGCCTTCAAGTGTCGGCTCTTTGTCGTCACCCTCAAGGAGAAGGCCAGGGACTGGTTCCATCATCTCTCTGCAGGGTCAATCTACTCGTTCGAGGATTTGCGCTGAAGTTTTTTGTTGAGGTTCTCGACCTCAAAAAAGAGAAAGAAGGACGTTGATTCCCTCTTCGCAGTGAAGCAGGGACCCAGGGAGTCGCTGGCTCAGTATGTCGATCGGTTCCAGGAGGAAGTGCAGCTCACTCAGGAGATGCCTGGGTTTGCACTCCAACTCGCCTTCACGGTCGGGTTGAAAGAGAGTTTCTTCAAGATGGCGTTGAAGAGAAAAGCCCCCGTCTCCTTTGAGGAGCTGATGGAGAGGGTGTCGGAGGAAGTCGCGAGTGAGGAAGCCAATCCGGAGCTCACCAAGAGGCTAGCAAAGCTCAGTGAGCCGGAAGTGAGGCAGCAGGAGGTCAGGATAAGGGAAGAGCCCCGGGCCCCGGAGGGGGAATGGAGGCCGCAAGGTGGAGGAATGCATGGGCAGGGAAGGGGTTACGGCCCAGGAAGGGGTAACCATGTCGGAGGTCAATGGAGGCCCCCCCCCCCCCCCCCCAGTTAGGGTGGAGGCAAGGTCCGATGCAAATGCCTCCCCCTCCCCAACAGGCCATGACGATTGGACGAGGAAGAGGAAGAGGAAGGGGAGGAGAGGCGGAAACGGCAACCGCTAGGAGGAGAAGGAATAGGGTGGCAGAGGCCGAGGCAAGGGAAGTGGCGTTGCCATATTGTATCTTCCATGATGTGGAAGGTCACTCGACTGACACCTGTCCGGAGTTCCTAGAAGTGAAGAGGGGCAGAGCGCCCGCGCCACCACAGCAGCAGCCAGTAATGATCGTGGAGGTTGAACCTCGAGAGGAGGATGAGGAATGGTGTGAGGATAGAACCGATATGGGAAGTAGAGGAGGGATCGGGGTGATCCATGGGGGGGTAGGGGTGGAGGCGACCCGCAAGGCTAGCCTCCATACCATCTACCGCCGAAGCGTGGCTTCGACATCCACCGCTCCGCCCCCGGCCGAAAAAATCGTTTTCACCCAGAAAGACATGCCGGGCTATGAGGACCCGTTCTGCGACGCGCTGGTTATTCAGACGGCGATCGAGAACTTCACCGTCTCCCAGATCCTAGTGGACAACGGAAGTTCGGTCAACGTCATCTTCAAGAAGGCGTTCGACAAGATGGAGGTGGAGCCCAGGAGGGTGTTGGCCTCAGATGGCCCTCTGTTCGGATTCTCGGGGGAGAGGAAGGAAGTAGAAGGGGGAGTAGGGCTTCATGTGACCCTGGGTGGGCAGTCCCGGAACTGTCGTTTTGTCATAGTGGATGCCCCAAGCAGTTACAGCCCTATCTTCGAACGACCACTCATCAGCGCGTTTCGCTGTGTCCCTTCCACCTTTCATCAATGCCTTAAATTCAACGACGGAGGGGTTCAGGTGCGGATCAGGGGGGATCCCAAGGTGGCGAGACAGTGCTACGTAACGGCTGTCAACACCATCTCCTGGATGGGAGAAGCTGAGGAGTGGGATAGGATGATGGAGGAGGCGGCCGAAGCCAGAAGTATGGAGGTAGCCGAGGAGAAGATGGAGGGAGATGAAGTCCATGCCCAGGAAGGGGTAGCTGAGGTACCCCGGGCGGAAGGAAAGGAAGAAGAAGAGAAGGCCCAGGAGGGAAGGGCGGAAGAGCTGATGGTGGTAGAGAAGGAAGTCGAGGAGGAAACCCAGGCTCCCACTTGTGCCGAAGAGGAGAGGGCTTGGGGAGAGCAGTCCCGGTTGGAGGCTGTGGACGAGGTCGTGGAGCTCGAGGTCACCACCCGGCTGGGGGTGGTGGAAAAAGTCCGGGTCAGCGGAGAACTCAGCCCGGAAGATCAAGCGGAGATTCTGGCTTGCGTACAGAAGAACGTGGACGTCTTCGCTTGGAGCGCCGCGGAAATGCCCGGGATCGACGCGGATGTGGCTTGCCATCGCCTCAACCTCGACCCCGGCGCCCGCCCCATCCGCCAGAAGAGGAGGGCCGTCACAGACAAGCTGGAAGGGCCCATCTGCGAGGAGGTGGGCAAGCTCCTGCAGGCAGGCTTTGTATCGGAGATCCAGTATCCAGGCTGGGTCTCCAACGTCGTTATGGTGAAAAAAGGGGGAGGTAAGTGGAGGATGTGTATCGACTTTTCCTTGCTTAATAAATCATGCCCTAAGGATTGTTACCCCCTGCCTAGAATCGACGCGCTGGTTGACTCAGCCGTCGGTTTTCCTCTAATGTCTTTCTTAGATGCTTTTTCAGGTTACCATCAAATCCGCATGCATCCCCCCAGACATCAAAGATGTCTCCTTCATCACGGGGGATGGATGCTACTGTTATAAAATGATGCCGTTCGGGCTCAAGAATGCAGGTGCCACATACCAAAGGATGATGGACAGAGTCTTCCGCGAGCAGAAGGGAAGAAACTTAGAGGTTTATGTAGATGACCTCATGGTGAAGAGCCGGGACCTCGGGTCTCACCTCCGAGACCTCGAAGAGACATTCGGGACCCTGCGGCGGTACAAGATGAAACTCAATCCCTTGAAGTGTGTCTTCGGGGCGAGCCGAGGGAAGTTCCTGGGCCACTTGCTCACCCCCGCGGGAGTGGAACCTAACCCGGACAAAGTTAAAGCGGTGATGGAGTTGGGGTCGCCGAGAAATCCGAAGGAGGTTCAGAGCCTTACAGGGAAGTTGGCTGGGCTCAGCAGGTTCCTCTCCAAGGCGGGAGAAAAGTGTGCGCCTTTCTTCAAAGTGCTGTGGGGCAACAAGAAGTTTGAATGGACCCCGGAGTGCTAGAAAGCCTTCCAGGCTCTGAAGGAACAACTCACCCAGACCCCTCTGCTCCAGGGACCGAGGCCAGGGGAAGACCTATCTCTGTACCTAGGGGTAGGATCCGAAGCGGTAAGTTCCGTGCTAATCTGGGAGGAGGGAAAGAAACAGTTCCCTATCTACTACGTCAGCCGAGTGCTGAAGAAGGCAGAGCTCCGGTACCCGATCCTAGAAAAGTTAGCCTTCGCATTGGTGGTGTCGGCCCGGAGGCTCCGACCTTACTTTCAAGCCCATTCAATCAAGGTAGTGACGGACCACCCGCTCCGAAAAATCATGGAAGGGGTGGAGCACTTAGGAAGGTTAGCAAAGTGGTCCGTGGAGTTAAGTGAATTCAATATCACGTTCGTGCCCAGGACGTCCGCCAGGGCTCAGGCGGTGGCAGACTTCATGGCCGACTATGCAGCCGAAGTGGGGGAGCACGAGCCACCTCCCCCAGAGGCATGGAAGATGTTGGTGGACGGAGCGTCGGGAAAACACTCCTATGGAGGGGGAATGGTCCTGGTAAGTCCTCAGGTGACTCGGATTGAGCAAGCCTTGAACATCCGTTTCCCAATTACCAACAACCAGGCTGAGTACGAAGCGGTGATAGCGGGCCTTCGTCTGGCCCGAGAACTGGGAGTGCAGGACGTGGAGGTCTCCACGGACTCCATGGTGGTAGCATGCCAGATCAAGGGAGAGTTTGAAGCAAAGGACCCGACCCTCCTGCTATACCTGGAGAAGGTTAAGGGGGTCATCAGGCAGTTCCACACCTTCTCCATCAAGCACGTGCCGAGGGAGGAGAGCACCCAGGCGGACCTCTTAGCCAAGTTCGGTCCTCGAGCGGGAGGGACGACTTCGGAACTCTTCCGGCCCTCCATCGAGGAAGGAGAATTGATGGAGGTGGATCGACGAGCCTCGTGGATGGATCCGTTCATCACCTTCCTATCCTCCGGGCAGTTCCCTGGAGAGGACGTGGACAAGAGGCGCTTCAGGTATAAGTCCGCCTATTACTCCTTGCATGCAGGGGGGCTATATAGAAAGACCCTCTCGGGACTCCTGGCCCGTTGTGTCTCCGAGGAGGAGGTCCCGAGAGTGCTGGAAGAAATCCACTCCGGGGAGTGCGGCAGTCACTCCGGGAGTCGGACCCTGGAAGGGAGGGTGTTGAGGCAAGGCTACTTCTGGCCCACTCTCAGCAAGGATGCGGCAGAGTTCGCGAGAAAGTGTCCGAAATGCCAGCTCTATGCTCCGCTCCAGCTCCTCCCAGCTCAAAGACTCCGGACCATCACGGCTCCCTGGCCCTTCGCCATATGGGGGCTGGACCTGGTCGGTCCCTTTCCCCAAGCCAGCGGCCAGAGGAAGTTCTTGCTGGTCATGATCGACTACTTCTCCAAGTGGGTAGAGGTGAAAGCACTTGCTAAGGTAACCTCTCAGGTTGTAAGGAATTTTGTGTGGGGGGAAATAATTTGCAGGCATGGACTCCCTCTAGCTATAGTGACGGATAATGGGCCGTAGTTTGCGAGTGAAGAGTTTGTTGGCTTCTGCACTCAGCTCGGCATTGACCTCAGGTTCGCTTCGGTCCACCACCCGAGGAGCAATGGGCAGGTGGAGGCGGCGAACAAGATAATCGTTAACCTACTAAAAAAGAAAGTGGAGAACCTTCGAGGAAATTGGGTGGAACAGCTACCCTCCGTCCTCTGGGCCATGAGGACTACTCCGAATACCGCCACCGGGGAGACCCCATTCAAGCTCTCTCACGGGTCCGAGGTCGTTCTCCCCATAGAGTTTGAGGTAAAGACCCCCCGGGTGATCGCTGCAAGCGAGGGGGATGAAGAGTGGCTAGAAGATAACAATGCCAAGCAAAGGCTATCTTTGGACCTGGTGGAAGAACTTCGGGACTTGGCCACCATTAGACAGGAAAAGGTCAAACGACGGATGGCTCGATATTTTGACAAACATATCCGGATCAGGCACTTTCAGAAAGGGGACTTGGTCTTGAAGAAGGTCGATGCGGCCGGCAGAGGGGCCGCGGTGGGTAAACTTAACCCCAACTGGGAGGGTCCATATATTGTAAGCGGGGTGCTCAAGTCGGGGGGATATCACCTCCAGGATGTAGAGGGGGTGCCCCTCGACCGAGCCAGGAGCGGGGACGATTTGAAACGATTTTACTCTTAAAAGCTTTATTATATTTTTTACCGGATGTCTTACTCCCTTCTTTTTATATATGCTTATAACTACTGTCGGGCCGACGTGACAAAGGTTGGGTATGACGGTGCTGGAATGCCCCAGATCAATTCCGCTCCCGGGCTCTCACCTAGACGGGGGGTTCAGGTTGATCTCTGGAGAGGCTGGCAAGGTTGGAAACATTGGTGCTGGAATGCCCCATATCGATTCCGCTCCCGGGCTCTCACCTAGACGGGGGGTTCAGGTTGATCTCTGGAGAGGCTGGCAAGGTTGGAAACATTGGTGCTGGAATGCCCCAGATCGATTCCGCTCCCGGGCTCTCACCTAGACGGGGGGTTCAGGTTGATCTCTGGAGAGGCTGGCAAGGTTGGAAACATTGGTGTTGGAATGCCCCAGATCGATTCCGCTCCCGGGCTCTCACCTAGATGGGGGGTCCAGGTTGATCTCTGGAGAGGCTGGCAAGGTTGGAAAAATTGGTGCTGGAATGCCCCAGATCGATTCCGCTCCCGGGCTCTCACCTAGACGGGGGGTTCAGGTTGATCTCTGGAGAGGCTGGCAAGGTTGGAAACATTGGTGCTGGAATGCCCCAGATCGATTCCGCTCCCGGGCTCTCACCTAGACGGGGTGTTCAGGTTGATCTCTGGAGAGGCTGGCAAGGTTGGAAACATTGGTGCTGGAATGCCCCAGATCGATTCCGCTCCCGGGCTCTCACCTAGACGGGGGGTTCAGGTTGATCTCTGGAGAGGCTGGCAAGGTTGGAAACATTGGTGCTGGAATGCCCCAGATCAATTCCGCTCCCGGGATCTCACCTAGACGGGGGGTTCAGGTTGATCTCTGGAGAGGCTGGCAAGGTTGGGAACATTGGTGCTGGAATGCCCCAGATCGATTCCGCTCCCGGGCTCTCACCTAGACGGGGGGTTCAGGTTGATCTCTGGAGAGGCTGGCAAGGTTGAAAACATTGGTGCTAGAATGTCCCAGATCGATTCCGCTCCCGGGCTCTCACCTAGACGGGGGGTTCAGGTTGATCTCTGGAGAGGCTGGCAAGGTTGGGAACATTGGTGCTAGAATGCCCCAGATCGATTCCGCTCCCGGGCTCTCACCTAGACGGGGGGTTCAGGTTGATCTCTGGAGAGGCTGGCAAGGTTGGAAACATTGGTGCTGGAATGCCCCAGATCGATTCCGCTCCCGGGCTCTCACCTAGACGGGGGGTTCAGGTTGATCTCTGGAGAGGCTGGCAAGGTTGGGAACATTGGTGCTGGAATGCCATAGATCGATTCCGCTCCCGGGCTCTCACCTAGACGGGGGGTTCAGGTTGATCTCTGGAGAGGCTGGCAAGGTTGGAAACATTGGTGCTGGAATGCCCCAGATCGATTCCGCTCCCGGGCTCTCACCTAGACGGGGGGTTCAGGTTGATCTCTGGAGAGGCTGGCAAGGTTGGAAACATTGGTGCTGGAATGCCCCAGATCGATTCCGCTCCCGGGCTCTCGCCTAGACGGGGGGTTCAGGTTGATCTCTGGAGAGGCTGTCAATAGGGGTCAAGGCCTAAGATAACAGGTTGAAGTGTTAGAGCCAGAAGGGTTTGGTTCGCAAAATTGAGAGGGTTGAGGCAGGCAAGGCCTGAGATAGCGGGTTGATATACTAGAGTCAGGGGGTTTTAGTTCGCAGAATGTCGGTGTCCCAGCTCGCCAAGGTCAGGTTCGCCGGGCAATATCCGCGGGCGGCGACAGCCCGGGTTCGCGAGACCCATAAGGGGAGAACCCCGGCGAGGCGAGCCCTGACACGCGCATTCGCGAGCCCCCCAGAAGCACTGCCGCATAACAACGGGTCATGAGAGTTCGGAAGAAAGAGACCAAATGCGAGAGAGAAAAAAAAAGAGACACGAGCATGCGCATAAATAACAACGAAAAGAAATCATCATCATAACTATCATTCTCCAAGATTTTTCTATGTTCGGCGGCGACCTCGCCAGCCCAAAAAGAATAATGTACATTCGAAAGGAAGGGGGGGGGAGGAGCTAAGGGAGTTCATTCTGGGGGGCCCTTGCCATTCTTGCAAGCCCCCAACCATGGCGCCAAGTCGAAGAGGTCCGGGCAGACGTCTTCGGCTGTAAACTCCATCGCGTCTTCAGCTAGTAGACTCGCACCCTTAAGTGTCGTGAAGACGAGGTTAGCGACCTCCTGTGCATCTCGCCGCCTCTGTTCCTCGCTTTCGGCAGCCCTCTGTTGAGAACCGGCTCGCCCAGGAGAAGGAGGTAGCACGCTGCGAACCAGCTCGTCCACCCGAGCCTTCAGCATGGTATTCTCCAACTCCAGCTCGCCGTTGCGAGCGAGGAGCTTGGTTGCTACGTCGGCATCCTGAGTTAGCATCAAATGAGTTAGGCAAAGGTCAGAGGTCGCAAACAACAAAGAAAAGAGGCCCAAGGGCCACTTACCATCTTGCCCTGCATCCCGGCGAGAAGTCTTTCCGACACCTCCTCTCTCTCCTTAAGACCTTTGATCTCCTCGTGAGCTCTCTTAAGCTCCTCCCTGTACGCGCGGATATCCCTATCCGCCTGCAAATAGCGGCGCCCCGCCATATGTGCGAGCTCCGTCGAGCGGAACTGGGCTCGCATTTCTTCATAAACCAGTTGCCTTGGACCCATATCTTTATAGGTGGCGGCATCCTCGCGACCGTATAAGCCGAAGGAGATAGAGAACGCCTCCTCCCCGACCTTACCGAGCTCCACCCAGGAGGGGTGAAGGGTGGAGCAAGAAATCCGGTTGGCGTTAGGATCCCAAGCGTGCAGGGGCTCGCCGAGGATATCAGAAACTTTCTCACCCAGACCGAAGTTCTTGTGGCCCTTGGGTTTGGGGGTTACGGAAGAACTCCCAGCGCCCTGGTTCGCCGGGGGGTCCGACTTTTCCGCAGGGGAAAGGGGCGAGCCGTCGGTCTCGCTCAGATAAACGACCGCGCTCTTATCTTTGACAGCGAGGGTTTTCCCCTTCAACTTCTTGGAGGAGGGTCGCGAACCCGGCTGACTCGCAGACGGGGGCCGCTTCTTGCCGGACCCGATGGCAGGAAGATCGCGGCAAGCCTCTGCCGCCGCGGTCGCGAGAGTGTCCGCCGTAAGAGTGATGCCTTGTGCGTGCGGAGGATTAACAGGGATCTCGTGCTCGCCTGTAGAGTAAGAGCGTTACACAGTGAAGAGAGAGGAAAGGAGAGTGGGGCGAGAGCGAGCCCTACCTTCCCCTTGAGGAACGGCGAGTAACGAGTCAACGTTGCGCCGCAGATAGGCGACTTCGAAGTTCTTTCCGGAGAGGTATTGGAGAAGTTTGGCGTTGGCGCCGCTCAGCGAGCTCGGAGGGCGGTAAGTGGCGTCATCCCGCTGGAGGGGGGTGAAGTGGAGATTGTCGAAGGGCCCCTTCACCAGGAGGAACTTCTGGGTCCAGTAGTGACTCTTGTTCACCGTCTCGCAGACGGTGACGTGCTGACTCGCGAAGTAGGTGGTCCCGTCTCGGAAGGCGCGGAAGGAAAACACTTTGCGGAAGACGAGGAGACTGAACTCGATCCTCTCCTCTCGCAGGTAACTAGCGAACGCGACAATGTCCGCGATCGCATTCGGGGTCAACTGGCTCGGCAACACCCCATAATATCGCAGCACCTACAAAGAACAGTGAGAAAGTTGCGATAGCGGATAGGGAGTGGCGAGAAGGCTAAGCGAAGTACCTGACGAATTTCAGGCCATAAAGGGAGTCGCAACCCATTCTCGAAGTGCGCAATGGGGATCGCGAGCTCGTCAGCCTCGGTCTCGTTTAATGTAGATCTCTCGCTCGGACAGCGAGCCGAGTAACCCTCCGGGAGATAACGATCCACGACATGTTTGTACTCCTCTGCCGTGATGTTCGCGCAGTAGAATTCATGGGCTTGAAACGCTGAGGCGCATCTTGACCGCCCCTCGCTCTCGCCATCCGCCCCCACTAACTGATTTGTTCGCATCGAGTCAGGAAGAGGCAGCCTGCAAGCAGCGAACGCGAGCACGAACTTGCGAGAACAGAGATGAGCGTAAACGCGAGAGGACTTGAGAAATAAATGCGGCGGATGGAAAAGTGAATCCGAACTATTTATAGGAAAATCGGATGGGCACGGGAATCAAAGCGTCGGGAGTGCGGATAGCGAAAATAAAGTAGATTTCTACTCGGTAGGACTGCAGTCTTGCGAGCCCGGGTTCGCCGCTGCGCGGTAATTAAACCCCGCCCAAGGCCGGCCCGCGAGGAAAGGGGGTTTGGGCACAACGTCGCACAGAAGCTCGCGAGCGCTCCACGAGGGCGATCGTATCAAACACAGCGAACGAACTAAATGAACCACAGGCACACCACAGAAATGAAGGGAAAAATAAAAAACGATAAGAGGCGAGTCACGATGGACTCGCGAATATTACCACACCAGATATTGTTCAACAGAAGCGTCATGAAAGAAATAAAAGCAAGGGGATAGTAGAATTAAAAAACCGCGGCAGTCTCAGGGGTAAGGAAGCCATTTCCAGCGACCCCGACCCCGCTTCCCCGCACGCGGCGGCACTCTCGGATAGTGGTATTCGCGAAGTACTTTAAACTCGCGCAGGATTAGGTGTGTTTGATCCTCGCCCCGCGAGATGTGAACGCCGGGCGAGGTGACGTCTGCGCGAGTCACCGGCTCCGCCACGACGATCAAGCGCGCATTCGCGTCTTCCATCGCGGCGAATCTCTCGTCGAAGACAGCCCGGTCCGCATCATATCGCTCCTCCAGCTCGCGTAGTATCATATCATGCTTCTGAAGCACCTCTGACACCCGTCTCTTCATTCGCTCGGGGTCGCCCGGGTCGCCCAAGAAGTCTTCCATCTGGCCCGACGAGGGCGGCGGTGACATCTCCACCCTCCCATGCTCTGACTCAGGTGTGGCTTCCGAAATGTCTGCGAAGGACGAACAAGTAGGATCAGGGGGCGAGCAAAAAGGCGAGCCCGGACAAATGTACTAACCTTGGGAGGAGGACTCGCGACGTTGCTTGTGAGAAGACTCCGGTCGACCCTGGAAGTTTCCGCGGAACCCCGGGACATGGGGTTTCCCCAGACCAGGGGGTACACCACTCTCTCCGCGACCTGGGCGCCATCGAGAAGCGAGCCGCCTGGACTTCGCCTGCCCACCAAACCGAAGCCGGGGGTCTCCAAGTTGACCTTAGGCGAAATCGGCGAGCGCGCCTGTAACACCCCAAATCTGGTAGTCCCGCGAAGTAGGCGGAGTGGTAGTGCGGCACGTGAAGCAGGCTAGAATTTTCCCTGTCTGCTCTTAGCGCACGATCAGTGGCCTCATCGCGCACGACCAGTGATCGTGTGCCAGCGATCGTGCGTTAATTCAGAAGAGAATCGAGTTCTGTCTCGGACAGTGCGCACGACCATTTCCCTCTTCGCGCACGACCAGTGATCGTGCGCCAGCGATCGTGCGCTTATTCGCAAGAATTCAGAGTTCTGTCCCGGATAGTGCGCACGACCATTGCCCTCGTCGCGCACGACCACTGACCGTGCGCCTGTGATCGTGCGCCCTGTTTATTCTGTTCCGCGATTTTGAGCGGAGAAGAAGATCCGACCGATCAAATTTCTTGGAATTCGATCCAACGGCTGGGATTTGATGCTGGGGGGTCTTAGGGCTTTGGAGAGGGATTAAACCCTCATTATTTCATAGTGTTTCTCTCTCCTAGGCTAGAGGAAGAAGAAGGGGGCAAGGAAGAAGAAGAGGAGATTTCGCCATTGACGGAGCTCCGGAGCTCCGTTTCGCGAGCCGTTTCCAGATCCGGAGAGTGCAGCCCGGTGCGGTTCTTTCCCTCCGCGTAGAATCTCGGATCCACGGCGAAGAGGAACACGTCTAGGGTAACGATTCTTCCTCCCGAACTTTGGACTTGTATTTGTCCATTTATTCCTCTTTCTTTGCTTGCATGAGGTATCTCTTTCACCAAATGGGTGAAGTGTAGGATTTCCTCAAGTCCTTCGGGACTCCGGGTAGATTGTGTCCGTCCCCGGCATATTGCATGTAGAAAATCCGGTAGTCGTGCGGATTTAGGCATTTTGTGTGAAGCCTATTCGTGGCCGTGAGCCCGAATCGGTGATGCTTGATTTGCGACGTTGCATTTAGGTTAGACCTAGAATGCGTGCCGGAGAATGACTCCGTGAACTCACCTATAGTATTGCGGGAGTTAAGTGTAGGCGTCTTGTGAAGATCCCTACGAAAGCCCCATGCTTTGAGTTTTGGATGAAGGCAAACCTTCACCACGTTATTGATGCGGAGCGTATGTACCTCCCTTGTTGAGAATTCGCGAAGCCTAGATCCTTATGAAGGGGTTAGGTGCGTAGCGTATATTTTTGTGGAGCACTTGAAAGTGCTAAACCCTTACGGGCCGAGGTGAAGCCGTACCCGCGTCGTGCGATAGATCGCGACGATTAGAGCACGGGCAAAGCTGAACCGAACCCGTTTCCATGCAGATCGGCGAGAGGTCCCTTCCTCATGAAGGCCGTGTGATCATGGGAGAGGTCGTGGAAGGTGTCATACCTAGACCGACCAAAAGCTCTTGTTTCCCACCTAAGGTTGTGACCCTTAGGGTGGAGTGTTGTGAATTTGATGTTATGTTTAGCCTCATGCGATTTGCTTAGGCGGTTGTGGGAAACCTTCGGGTGAACCCAACCAACATCATGTGCATACCTAGGTTCCCTTCTTTTTGATGCTCAACCTAGAAGATTGATTGTGCTTGAAACCTCACCTTGTGTAGTTGCACTCTCTTTAGATTAGTACTTGTGCTAGTGTGGCTTACTTGCAGGGTAGAATCTCCGCCACCCCGGGAAAGGGGTGGGGTCGTTATAATTTGGTCAGCTGTGCTGACCGTTGCTTTGTTTACCACCGCTTGGTGGAATGTTCTTATGCAGGTGCAGGTGAGCCTAGCGGGAAATAGCGGGCGTTGGTCCTTTTGCTGTCCTTTTGCTGAGTTGGCCCTCGAAGGCCAGCCTTTTTCCTGTTTTCTCATGTATTGCCGGCCTGCGTGCCGATGTATGCTTTTTGGAGTTTTTTTACATTGATTTGATGTAAGGCCCTAAGGCCGTAACTCTTATTTCTGGATTTATTCCTATGATAGTGGACATGTCTATTTGAATGGTTCAATTAATGCTTCCGCTTACGTTTTGTACTCTCGTTAGTTGTTACTTTTCTGGTTATCACCTTTTAACTCCTAGCTAGTGTGGTTTGTATGGCGTGGGGTCCCGGCCGGACCTGCTGTTATACTTTTTGTACTGGCAGGGTGTTACAATTTGGTATCGGACTTAAGGCGTCGATCCATAGTTTAGCGAATTCGGGACGAATTCCTTTTAAGGGGTGGTGCGCACGGGCTGTGCATTCACTTAAAACGACAAAAACTAATAAGAATGTCCACTTAGGAATGAAAAAACATACTTGTTTGCGGAACCTGAGCGTTCCATGATTGATGTTTGATATGTTTAGGGTCACTAAATTGTGCCTTGCATGATTATAGGTGACTAGAAGTGCTGCGGGGCGGTCTCAACCCCGTAACACCGCTGAAAGTAGTGGGTCGGCTGAGGTGCCAGCGACCACTCCTTCGGCTGAGATGATCAGAATGGTCGCAGAAGCAGTCTTCGCGATGATCAATGCTCAACCGCAAAGGCTTGCACAGCCTGCTACGCCTACTACTGATGCAGCCCCGGTAGTTGAACCTGCAGTGGAACCTGCGGTAGCACCAAGGGTTGATGCCCCTGTGCCAGTAGCTGCAGTGGAACCGGCGTTAGCACCGAGGGTGGAGCGTCAAGTTGCGCAAGTAGTTGCGGGGCGAGCGCGTGACCAACAATTAAAGCACTTCTTGAGCTTTAATCCTCCTACCTTCTCGGGATCTGAGTCCCCAACGGAGGCAGAAGACTGGTTGTCAAGAGTTAGAAGAACTCTGAGGGCGACGGCGACGGACGAAGCCATGATGGTCACCTTAGCCACTTTCCTTCTTGACGGAGAGGCTGTGCTGTGGTGGGAAGAGCAGGAACTGCACAAGTTCGGCGATAGAGACATCACTGAAATAACAATGGCTGAGTTTTCAAAGTCGTTCCTCCAGCGGTTTATCCCCTCTGCCCAACGCATTGCGTTACAAAACCAGTTCCTGAGGTTAACTCAAGGTGATCGCTCCGTTGACGATTACTTACATGAGTTTACCAGACTGAGTCGCTATGCGGGGGCATTGGTGGAGGATGAGGAGACGAAGATGAATAAATTCTATGAAGGGCTTCGGGACGAGTTGAGGCTGCTCCTTGCAGGCCCTATGACGTTTGGCTTCCAAGTGATGGTGCAAACCGCCAGATCTTTGGAGTTGGACATGAAGAGGGTACAAGCAAAGAGTGTTGTAAAGAAACCCGAGTTTCATGCGCCGGCCTCTCAGTCCAAGCCGGACTTCAGAAGGAACAAGCGGAAGTTCAAGCAGGCGGAACCAGCTTCTTCGAATGTTTCGGGAGCCACGACCGCGCGGACTCCTATTACGTGTTTCACCTGCGGGAAGGTGGGACACAAAGCTGCGGTGTGTCGAAGTGGTCCCCCAAAGGCGGCAAATCGAGCGGTGGATTATGCTCGGGCTGCGGAAAAGGGCAAAGCGGCAGAGTCTTCGGCCTCCCAACACATTCCGACTCAGCCGAGAGTCTATTCGCTTGGCCAACAAGAAGCTATACGACAAACCGACGTCGTCACAGGTACGAATTAGAAGTTAGCTTTTACAGCTATGTATATGATTCTCACTGTTGTACGACTATGTGTTATTTGTGTACAATTAGGTTTCGTCCTAATTTTCAACTATCCGGCGAGAGCTCTATTCGATACGGGTGCATCGCACTCTTTTCTGTCTGAGGACTTCGTGGTGCGAATCGGAGTGCCGTCTACCTTTGTAAAGGATAGATTGGAAGTAGTGCTACCCAATGGATCTCGAATGAGTGCGGATAGGAAGAGCCGTGTGAAGGTGCGGATCGGAAGTCAAGATTTCGACTTGGAAGCGTCGTTACTACCGTTAGCTGAATTCGATGTGATCTTCGGCATGGACTGGCTCTCGGAGCAGCGAGCATGCATAGATTGCAATACAAAGGAGATCACTCTGGGAACGAACACCGACGATGAAACCACATTCGCCGGTATGCGAGGAGCGAGCAAGACGCTGATGTCTGCTCTCCAGGTGGTTAAGGCGGTGAGAAAAGGCGCCGAGTTGTTCTTCACCTTGTTGGAGGCTTCGGAGCCAAAGCCCAGGTTGTGTGATGTCCCAGTTGTAGCGGAATACGCCGACGTGTTTCCTAACGAACTCCCTGGGGCTCCGCCTCATCGGGAGATTGATTTCTGTATCGAGTTGGTGCCAGGTGCCAAACCTGTGGCCCGCTCACCATACAGAATAGCGCCAAAGGAATTGGCAGAGTTGAAGGTCCAATTGCAAGAGCTGCTAGAGCAAGGCTACGTACGTCCAAGTTCTTCGCCTTGGAGTGCACCGGTCCTCTTTGTGAAAAAGAAGGATGGGAGCTTGCGTCTATGTATCGATTATAGAGAGCTAAACAAGTTGACCGAGAAAAACCGATATCCGATTCCTAGAATCGATGATCTATTCGACCAACTGATGGGGTCGACGGTTTACTCCAAGCTAGACCTAAGGTCCGGCTACTATCAACTGCGAATAAGGGAATGCGACATCCCAAAGACAGCGTTCAGTACCCGCTTTGGGCACTTTGAGTTCACGGTAATGCCGTTCGGTCTATCCAACGCACCGTCGGTATTCATGGACTTGATGAATAGGACATTCCGAGAGTATTTAGATCAATTTGTGATCGTCTTCATCGACGACATTTTGGTATACTCTCAGTCAGAAGAGGAGCATGTAGGGCATCTGCACGCAGTCCTGAGCACCTTGAGGAGGAGTCAGCTATATGCCAAGTTCTCCAAGTGCGAGTTTTGGCTACCGTCAGTGGCATTCCTTGGTCATGTTGTTAGTGGCGAAGGAATTGCAGTTGATCCGTCGAAGATAGAAGCGATCCGAGCGTGGCCTTTGTTGAAAAACGTAGCGGAAGTCCGAAGTTTCTTAGGACTTGCCGGCTATTATAGGCGCTTTGTGGAAAACTTCTCGAGGATCGCACTTCCTCTCACAAAACTGACTAGGAAGGATCATAAGTTCGTTTGGTCGCCCGAGTGCGCACGAGCTTTTGAAGAGCTAAAGAGCCGTCTGACCACGGCGCCCATTCTATGCTCGCCACAAGGTACGGAAGGCTACGAAATATATAGCGACGCCTCAGGAAGTGGTTTGGGTTGTGTCCTAGTGCAGTTCGGGAAGGTAATTGCCTACGGCTCCCGGCAACTGAAGGTTCACGAGAGGAATTACCCGGTCCATGATTTGGAGCTAGCGGCCGTGGTTTTTGCCCTCAAACTTTGGAGACACTATCTATATGGCGTGAAGATCGATATCTTTACCGACCATAAGAGCCTCAAGTACTTACTAGACCAAAGGGAGTTGAACATGCGCCAAAGGAGGTGGATGGAGTTCCTTGGGGACTACACCTTCGATATCAAATATACTCCTGGTAAAGGAAACGTAGTTGCAGACGCGTTGAGTCGTCGGGCTCCCGCGCAAGCAAATTGGATTTTGATGCACGATGAGCGTCTAATCCGTGAGCTAGAAGAAATGGAGATCATATGCATTGATAGGAGAACGTCTACTTCAGCATGCTTGAACTGGACGGAAGTTCACTACGACCTTGCCGACCGAGTTCGACAAGCATTGGAGTTGGACGAGAGCTTGAAACGATACAAAGCGGAAACCGTTGAAGGGTTAAACGCTGATTTCTCCTTCGAAGACGACCTTATGTGGAAGCAGGAAAGATTATGCATCCCAAACGTTGGTACTCTACGGGCGGAATTGATGTACGAGGCTCATCATACCAAGTACTCGATCCACCCGGGGAGCACTAAAATGTTTATGGATATGAAGAAACTGTTCTGGTGGCCGGGCATGAAGAAGGACATTGCCCTTTACGTGGCCAAGTGTCATACTTGCGCGTTGGTGAAAGCGGAATGTCAACGTCCCGGTGGGTTTCTGAAGTCCTTGCCGATTCCGGAATGGAAGTTTGATGATATTTCGATGGATTTCGTGCACGGATTGCCGAGATCGCAACATGGAAACGACGCCATATGGGTGATCGTGGACCGTTTGACAAAGGTATCACACTTCATTCCGAACCGGAAGGATGATTCCGTAGAGAAGCTAGCAAAGCTCTATGTGGATAGTATCGTGAGACTGCACGGTGTCCCTCGTAGCATCGTCAGTGATCGTGACGGGCGTTTCACATCGAAAGATTGGAGGCTTATCCATGAACTGTTGGGCACAAAATTGAAGTTCAGCACGGCCTTCCACCCGCAAACGGATGGACAGACCGAGAGAACCAACAGGACTATGGAGGATATGCTCCGAATGTGCGCTCTAGACTTTGGAAAGAGGTGGGAGGATCACCTCTATATGATCGAATTCGCCTACAATAATAGCTACCAAGCCAGCATAAAGATGGCTCCTTTCGAGGCCCTCTATGGTAAGAAGTGTCGTACGCCGTTGTCTTGGGCGGAAACGGGCGATACTAAGCTATTGAAGCGAAAGGATGTTGAAGAAGCAACGTCGACGATCCGGGCTATACGCGAAAGGCTATTGGTTGCCCAGGATAGGCAAGCAAAGTATTTCAACGCCAAGCATAGGAACTTAGAGTTCGCCGTCGGTGACCGGGTTTACTTGAAGATCAAACCGTTCAAAGGGGTATCAAGGATTCGACGCTTGAAAAAGCTCAGTCCGAGGTACTTAGGACCGTTCGAGATCGTGGAGCGTGTTGGTGATGCGGCTTATCGGCTTGCGCTATCTGCAGAGCTGAGCGGTCTGCACGACGTGTTCCACATTTCAGTGTTGAGGAAGGCAGTGCAAGAGCCTACTCATATCGTTGCGGTCGGCAAAGTTCCGGTCGATAGTGGGTTGTCGACGAAAGTCAAGCCTTTACGCATCGAAGATACCGAAGTAAAGCAGCTGCGGAACAAGTCCATTCGGATGGTAAAAGTCCGGTGGGATAACTGCGGCCGAGAGGAGCTCTCTTGGGAGAGAGAGCAAACGATGCTTGCGGAGTATCCCGAGCTATTTCCCTCAGGTAAAGTATAACTGTAATTTATGCTATTACTGTTTCCTGGATTTCGGGACGAAATTCTTTTAAGGAGGGTGGAGTTGTAACACCCCAAATCTGGTAGTCCCGCGAAGTAGGCGGAGTGGTAGTGCGGCACGTGAAGCAGGCTAGAATTTTCCCTGTCTGCTCTTAGCGCACGATCAGTGGCCTCATCGCGCACGACCAGTGATCGTGTGCCAGCGATCGTGCGTTAATTCAGAAGAGAATCGAGTTCTGTCTCGGACAGTGCGCACGACCATTTCCCTCTTCGCGCACGACCAGTGATCGTGCGCCAGCGATCGTGCGCTTATTCGCAAGAATTCAGAGTTCTGTCCCGGATAGTGCGCACGACCATTGCCCTCGTCGCGCACGACCACTGACCGTGCGCCTGTGATCGTGCGCCCTGTTTATTCTGTTCCGCGATTTTGAGCGGAGAAGAAGATCCGACCGATCAAATTTCTTGGAATTCGATCCAACGGCTGGGATTTGATGCTGGGGGGTCTTAGGGCTTTGGAGAGGGATTAAACCCTCATTATTTCATAGTGTTTCTCTCTCCTAGGCTAGAGGAAGAAGAAGGGGGCAAGGAAGAAGAAGAGGAGATTTCGCCATTGACGGAGCTCCGGAGCTCCGTTTCGCGAGCCGTTTCCAGATCCGGAGAGTGCAGCCCGGTGCGGTTCTTTCCCTCCGCGTAGAATCTCGGATCCATGGCGAAGAGGAACACGTCTAGGGTAACGATTCTTCCTCCCGAACTTTGGACTTGTATTTGTCCATTTATTCCTCTTTCTTTGCTTGCATGAGGTATCTCTTTCACCAAATGGGTGAAGTGTAGGATTTCCTCAAGTCCTTCGGGACTCCGGGTAGATTGTGTCCGTCCCCGGCATATTGCATGTAGAAAATCCGGTAGTCGTGCGGATTTAGGCATTTTGTGTGAAGCCTATTCGTGGCCGTGAGCCCGAATCGGTGATGCTTGATTTGCGACGTTGCATTTAGGTTAGACCTAGAATGCGTGCCGGAGAATGACTCCGTGAACTCACCTATAGTATTGCGGGAGTTAAGTGTAGGCGTCTTGTGAAGATCCCTACGAAAGCCCCATGCTTTGAGTTTTGGATGAAGGCAAACCTTCACCACGTTATTGATGCGGAGCGTATGTACCTCCCTTGTTGAGAATTCGCGAAGCCTAGATCCTTATGAAGGGGTTAGGTGCGTAGCGTATATTTTTGTGGAGCACTTGAAAGTGCTAAACCCTTACGGGCCGAGGTGAAGCCGTACCCGCGTCGTGCGATAGATCGCGACGATTAGAGCACGGGCAAAGCTGAACCGAACCCGTTTCCATGCAGATCGGCGAGAGGTCCCTTCCTCATGAAGGCCGTGTGATCATGGGAGAGGTCGTGGAAGGTGTCATACCTAGACCGACCAAAAGCTCTTGTTTCCCACCTAAGGTTGTGACCCTTAGGGTGGAGTGTTGTGAATTTGATGTTATGTTTAGCCTCATGCGATTTGCTTAGGCGGTTGTGGGAAACCTTCGGGTGAACCCAACCAACATCATGTGCATACCTAGGTTCCCTTCTTTTTGATGCTCAACCTAGAAGATTGATTGTGCTTGAAACCTCACCTTGTGTAGTTGCACTCTCTTTAGATTAGTACTTGTGCTAGTGTGGCTTACTTGCAGGGTAGAATCTCCGCCACCCCGGGAAAGGGGTGGGGTCGTTATAATTTGGTCAGCTGTGCTGACCGTTGCTTTGTTTACCACCGCTTGGTGGAATGTTCTTATGCAGGTGCAGGTGAGCCTAGCGGGAAATAGCGGGCGTTGGTCCTTTTGCTGTCCTTTTGCTGAGTTGGCCCTCGAAGGCCAGCCTTTTTCCTGTTTTCTCATGTATTGCCGGCCTGCGTGCCGATGTATGCTTTTTGGAGTTTTTTTACATTGATTTGATGTAAGGCCCTAAGGCCGTAACTCTTATTTCTGGATTTATTCCTATGATAGTGGACATGTCTATTTGAATGGTTCAATTAATGCTTCCGCTTACGTTTTGTACTCTCGTTAGTTGTTACTTTTCTGGTTATCACCTTTTAACTCCTAGCTAGTGTGGTTTGTATGGCGTGGGGTCCCGGCCGGACCTGCTGTTATACTTTTTGTACTGGCAGGGTGTTACAGCGCCGGTGTGGAGCCTTTCTTCTTGGGGCTCGGCGGTGGGGTATCTGCATAGGCCACAAACGCATGGATATCGCATGGACTCAAGCGGAGATAAAGGAGGATACGTATGACTTACGGGGTTGCGAGAGAGGCGCCTGTTGGGTCGAAGTCCCGGCCCCAGCGTCTAGTGATCCCAGCTTCGCGGGGGACGGAGCATGAGAAGAGGTCAGCGTGAGGCCCGCCATGAGTTCCTCAGGCGGAGGGTTCTGCGAGAAGAGAAGGAGTAAGTGGGTAGTCGGTATAAAAAGCCTAGACGAAGAATACCTGTTGGGCGAGCCCGGTATCCGGCGGCGGAGGCGAGGCAGGAGGTGACGACACGTCCTCCCCCTGCGACCTCCGAACCGTCTTGGCCTTTTTAGGCTGGGGGGAAGGGGGTGTGGCAGGGTTGAACATCCAGGCGTTGCGCTCGGCGGCCTGGGCCTTCGCCATCTCTCTGGAAGCTTTCAGTTGATCTCGCGCGCTCGGCTTGGAGGACATTCTGAGAGGTTGTTTTCTGCGAGGAAGAAGGGGAAGGAAAAGCTTGATCACTAGCCACGGTGGGCGGTATTTATAGTTTTGGGCGCGGGGCCCACCACAAGATTCCTGCCACGTCAGCCGAATCGGCGAACACCAGGGGTTGGACGTTTCTTCGCGAGCTCGAAGCAACCTCGCGAAGAGCGGGGATTGTGTACAACCCCGATGTTCGCCAGAAAGGGTCCCTGGTTCGCACAACCTAGGGAGCGAGCTAAGGAGCGGTTCGGCAGGCGAGCCAGCCGGTCGGAGGAGTTCGCTAGGTGGCTTTGGCGAGCCTGCCGGTCGGAGGAGCTCGCTAGGCAGGTCCGGGACCTTGGGGTACAAATAGCCATTTCTGGGGTACAGTTAGCCATTTTGGCGAGCTCGGCCCGCTAAGGAGCGGTTCGGCAGGCGAGCCAGCCGGTCGGAGGAGTTCTCTAGGCGGCTTTGGCGAGCCAGCCAGATCTTTCGGCGAGCCCCGTGTTCGCTGAACAGGTCAGGGGTCTCTGGTTCGCCGGCGCCTGGGGTGGTCCTTTACCAAAAAACCCCTGGTAGTCTGCGGGTAGCCCCTCCGAACAGCGGAGTTTGGCTGTTAGCAGACCAATTTGGGGTGCGGATAGTAAGAAGGGACAGCGGGAGTTGGCTATTGATAGACCACAAAACCAAAATCTATAAATAGACCTTAAGGGGCACCTTGGAAGAGGACCGATTTCAGAATCTTTGAGCCTTCTTCTCTCCATAGGTCGCTTTGGTTTGGGCTCTCTAGCTCTCCAAGGTGCCCGAGTCTTAGCTTTTGCTTGGGAGGGGAAGCGCCCAACGATCTTCCGGGTTAGTGGAGGGACCTCCTTGCTGAGACCAGGGTCTTTGTTCTTTGTCCGTGTTATCTGCCTATCTCTTCCGAGGGACCGGTAAGGGCTAGTCGCCCCTCAATTCGTTGAGGGCCCCGAGCTCCACAAGAGACCGAGAAATCGGTTTCAACAATCATGTGTACTTATTCAGTACTCACTACAACCGGACTTCTTGCAAACCTGGCTCTGATACCAAATTGTGAGGCCCCCATTTAGACCCCACATACATCTGTATCTAAGCTATGTTCATAACATGTGTCCCAGGTTGAAGTGCGGCTAGTGAATACAAAATAAAAACACATAATAAGAATTTTACTTTCATACCTTGAATTATTCGCTGAATCCTCTCTGTCCTACCATAATCAGTTCTTTTGGTTTTGCGTATCCCAAGTCACTTCCGTTACCTACAAAATTTGACGACGGGCTTAGTCAAAAAAATATGACTAAGTGAGGATATACCTCTTTCACTATTGTATTTGTACAACCCTCATTCTCTGAGGGTGGACCCCCCCAAGGCCACGTAGGCAGAGGTCAAAGTCAAAGAGTCAATACAACAGTCAAGCCTAGGAGCAGAAGACACCCTAGGCGAGGAGGGGTGCACTCGTGCGAGTAACTCGGATACTCGCCAAAAGGTGGGCGACCATAGGTGATACTCGCCCATCTGCCCGGGGAGATCGCCTCAATGTCGCTAGTCGTCGGGCAAGGGCTGGGCTATAAAAACCCCCCTACCCCTTGGTTTTCCTATAAATAGGACCCCAGGGGTACTTGGATTGGCACCTGGACTTGAGCTCTCGAAACCCTGCTCTTGCATTCTGGAACCTGTCGCACTTGGCCGCTACTCCCGGTACTAGCCAAGTCGGTGCCTTCCTCGTACCCTGCTCGGCCGTTCTTTGGTCTTGGAGGGGAAGTCTCTTCGGAGCTTCTGGGTACGTGGTGGGACCTCCCTGCCGCAGCACCTGGGGTCCTGTGTGTTGCTCTTCTAGCTCTTCAGTAGTCGCCAGCTTAGTCGTCTCGTTGGACTGCTGGGCGAGTAGCCTCCGGCTGCATCGGTCCGAATCTTGAGGTCAGGATTTTCCTGGCGTCAACACTTTGGTGCGGTGAGCGTGGATCGTAGTCGGAGAAGGAAAGTTCAGCAGGAAGCCGAGATGGTCGTAGGTGGCGACCATGAGGAGGTAGTCGGCAACTCGACCGCGAGTGGCGAGTTCGTGACACTAGCGGTTCTCGAAGCCTTCGCACAGCGCATGGAGGGAGCCTTCGCGCAGCGCATGGAGGGGATCTTGCAAAGAGCGCTTCAGCCGCGCGCCGAGGTCACGGCGACCTCGCCGCATCGCCCAATTCCGTCCGAGGGAGGGAGTCCCCCTCGGAGAGCAGGAAAGGAGCACGTGGAGGATGAAACCGAGCGACCAAGGAGGTCGCAATTCTACCAGCCAACCTCGCAAGGCATTCGCTTCCGCGAGCCGTGCGAGCAGGGGAGATACCAGGATACTCGCCCATATGGCGAGTATGGAGGTGATACTCGCCAGGTGGAGGATCGTCGCCGGGCAGGAGGGAGGAGCCCCTTCTGCGAGGAGATCCTTGCCGCGCCAGTGCCAGAGGGGTTCAGGGACCCCGCCTTGAATTACTATTCGGGGAAGGAGGACCCCGTCAGGCACATCCAATGGTTCGAGGATATTGTCTCTATCCGAACCATGTCGGACGCCTTCAAGTGCAGGTTGTTTGCCATCACCTTCCGTGCAAAGGCCTGGGACTGGTTCCATCAGTTGCCCGCCGGCTCGATCTACTGCTTTGAAGACCTGTGCCGTGGGCTGACAACCCATTTCGACACGGCCCGGAAGCTGAAGAAGGAGGCAACGGCCTTGTTTTATCTGGTGCAAAGGCCAGATGAGGCGTTGGGACCTTACATCGAGCGCTTTCAGGAGGAGGTTCTGCAGATCCAGGAGGTGGATAGCAACATCCTGTTGCTAGCCTTGACGTTCGGCATAAGTCAAGGCCTCTTCAAGTTGGAGCTCGGTGAGAATCCCCCTACTCCTACGACAACCTCATTCAGAGGGCCAATAAGTTTGTCCGGGGAGAGGCCTCCAACCCTGACTTCTTGGCAAGGTTGGCACAGGTGACCAGAGGCGACCGTGGAGAGAGGGATGGAATCCCTGAGAAGAGGAAGAGAGAAGAGCCCCGGAGGGAGGAAAGGAAGAGGCCGGAGCGGCAAGAAGAAAGGGGAAGAGCAGAGAAGAAGAGGGAGGAGCCTTGGAGGAAGGAAACCAGGAGGAGCGTGGAGAGAAGGCCCGTCGAGTCCCCTGAGCGTCAGGAGGAGGGAAGGCGCTACCAGGTCCCCGTCAACCGGCCACCTTGGAGGCCGGCTGGATGGACCCAGCGTCGGGATCAAAGGGGGAGATCCCCGGAGAGAAGGCCCTTTCGCCAGCCAGAAAGGCGTCAGGAGAGAAGGAGAGACGAAGCGATGGCGGTAGCCGGGCGTGGCCGCCGTCAAGGAAGGAAGAAGCAGAAGCCGAGGAGACAACAAACAGAAGAGGTTCCCCTCTACTGTGACTTCCACCAGGTGGGGGGACATGCCATGGCTGCCTGCCCAGACTTTTGGGAAGCCCGGAGGAGGCTAGCAGCAGGAGAAGGTGGAGGGGAGCAGCGGAGGATAGAGGCCCCTGCCGAGCCTCAGGCAGGGCAGGCTGCCGTCGTTCGAAGGAGGAACGAGGACCGGGTCGACCTGGGAGGTCGGGGAGACCTGGGCCAGGGAGGCAGAGTTGGAGTAATCCATGGGGGAGCAGGGCTGGAAGCTTCCCGCAAGGGGAGCCTCCATCAGATCTACCGCAGGAGTGTCGCCTCGACCTCACAAGCACCGCCCCCGATGGAGGAGATCACCTTTTCTGAGGAGGACATGCTAGGGAATGAGAATCCCTTCCATGATGCCCTCGTGATTCAAGCCGCGGTGGAGGACTTCACCGTTGATCGGATTCTGATCGACAACGGTAGCTCTGTAAACGTCATCTTCAAGGGGACGTTTGGCGGACTGGGAGTCGAAGCAGCAAGGGTTCGGGCATCTGATGGTCCCCTCTTCGGCTTCTCCGGAGAGAATAAGGAAGTGGAGGGAGGAGCAGATCTCCTGGTAACACTCGGTGGCACCTCCATCAGCTGTCGATTTGTCATCGTCGACGCCCCGAGCTGCTACAGGGCAATCTTTGGGAGGCCGCTTCTCAACGCCTTCAAAGCCGTCCCATCCTCCTACCATCAGTGCTTGAAGTACTGTAAAGGAGACGTCCATGTGAGGATCAGGAGCGACCCAAGAGCCGCTAGGGAGTGCTATCTTAGCGCCGTCAGTACCATCAGCTGGATGGCTGACGCGGAGGAGTTCGGAAGAGTGCTGGAGAGCCCGGCCAGGCTGGAGGTGGCCGAAGAAGTGGAAGAAATCGAGGTACTCTCCGCAGCGGGAGTGCCTGGGTTGCTGAAGATTGGCGGGTCGCTGATGACCGAAGGGAAGATCGAGATGGCGGCGTGTCTGCAGAAGAACGTCGACATCTTTGCTTGGAGCGCAGCCGAGATGCCAAGAGTCGACCCTGAGGTTGCATGTCATCGCCTCAACCTGGATCCCGCTGTCCAGCCCGTCCGCCAGAAGAAGAGGAGGACCGCCACCATCCTTGCCAAGCCAATTCAGGAGGAAGTTAAGAAACTGCTAGATGCGGGCTTTGTATCAGAGATCCAGTACCCAGGCTGGGTCTCCAATATTGTAATGGTGACAAAGGCGGGGGGGGGGGGGGGGGGGGTAGCTGGAGAATGTGTGTGGATTTTTCCTTGATGAATAAAAGCTGCCCGAAGGATTGTTATCCCTTGCCTCGAATCGACGCGCTGGTTGATTCAGCTGTCGGTTTTTCTGTGATGAGTTTCCTTGATGCATTTTCAGGATATCACCAGATCCGGATGCATCCCCCCGATTGCCGCGATGTCTCCTTCATCACCGATGATGGCTGCTACAGCTACAAGATGATGCCCTTCGGTTTGAAGAATGCGGGAGCCACCTACCAGCGGATGATGGACCACATTTTCAAAGGGCAAAAGGGAAGGAATTTGGAAGTGTACGTGGACGACCTCTTGATCAAAAGCAAGAGCGTCCAGGAACACGTAGCCGATCTGGTGGAGACCTTCGCGACGCTGAGGAGATTCAAGATGAGGCTCAATCCGACGAAGTGCGTCTTCGGAGCGGGCAGGGGAAAGTTCCTGGGACATCTCCTTACCCCGAGGGGAGTAGAACCTAACCCCGACAAGGTGAAGGCGATCCTGGAGATGCCATCCCCAAATACAATGAAGGAAGTCCAAAGGTTGACAGGCAGGCTGGCGGGTCTTAGCCGCTTCCTCTCAAAGGCCGGAGAGAAGTGCTCTCCATTCTTCAAAACGCTCCGCAAAATAGAAAGCTTCGAGTGGACCGAAGGATGTGAGATAGCATTCGGAAGGCTGAAGGAGCAGTTGACTCAGACACCTCTCCTTCAGAGCCCGAAGGAAGGCGAAGACCTGCTCATCTACCTAGGAGTAGGAGCGGAGGCAGTTAGCTCCATCTTGGTCCGGGAAGAGGGGAGGAGGCAGCTACCCATCTACTATGTCAGCCGGGTGCTGAAGAAGGCGGAGCTGAAGCATCCAATCCTGAAGAAGCTTGCCTTCGCCTTGGTGGTGTCGGCGCGGAAGCTCCGGCCTTATTTTCAGGCTCACTCCATCCGAGTGGTAACTGATCATCCCCTCCGCAATATCCTGGAGGGAGTGGAGCACTCAGGGAGGTTGGCGAAATGGTCGGTAGAACTCAGCGAGTTCGACATTTCCTTCTCCCCCCGAGTGGCGATCAAGGCCCAGGCAAGTAGCAGACTTCCTGGCTGACTTCTCGGTGGAAGCGGAGCCAGGAGAAGAGGTGCTCAACCCAATTCCTTGGAAGATGTTTGTTGATGGAGCTTCGGGCAAAAGTTCCGTAGGGGTGGGCATCGTACTCGTCAGTCCGCAGGGAACAAGGATCGAGCAAGCAGTCGAGATCCTCTTCCCCGTCACGAACAACCAGACAGAGTACAAGGCCATAGTGGCAGGCTTGCGCCTTGCCAAGGAGCTAGGGATCCGTGATGTCCGGGCTTTCACGGATTCAATGGTGGTCGCGTCGCAGATTCGAGGCGAGTTCGAGGTGCGCGACACCATCTTGCAGAAGTACTTGGTAAAAGTAAAAGGGCTGATTGGAGGCTTCCAGTCCTTCTTCGTCGAGCATGTGCCAAGAGAGGAGAACTCGGCAGCGGATCGCTTAGCCAAGTATGGGCCGAGGGCTGGAGGAACTATCACCGAGCTATTCCACCCGTCCATTGAAGAGGGATAGATGATGGAGATCGAGCAACGCCCCTCGTGGATGGATCCCTTTGTGGCATTCCTGGCCAGCGGCCAGCTCCCAGCGGACGGAGGGGATCAGAGAAGATTTCGGTACAAGGCGGCATACTACCTCCTGCAGGATGGGGAGCTGTACCGCAAGACCATCTCGGGCCCCCTGGCCAGATGTGTTTCTGAAGATGAAGTACCTCGAGTGTTGGAAGAGATCCACTCGGGAGAGTGTGGAAGTCATTCTGGGACTCGCACTTTGGAACAGAGGGTCTTGAGGCATGGTTACTTCTGGCCTACTATCCGGAAGGATGCTGAGATCTTCTCGAAGAAGTGCCAGAAGTGCCAGCTCTTCGCCCCCCTTCAGTTGCAGCCGGCCCAGCAGCTCCGATCGATCCTCTCCCCATGGTCGTTCGCCATCTGGGGGATGGACTTAATCGGCCCTTTCCCTCAAGCAAGTAGCCAGAGGAAGTTCGTTCTCGTCATGATCGACTACTTCTCCAAATGGATCGAGGCCAAAGCCCTGGACAATACCACCTCTCAAGTCGTGAAGAACTTCATCTGGGGAGAGATCGTCTGCAGATTCGGGATCCCTCTCGCCATCATCACCGACAACGGTCCCCAGTTTGCCAGCTTAGAGCTAGAGGATTTTTGCAGGCAACTAGGAACCGACCTTCGATTCGCTTCCGTGCATCACCGAACGAGCAATGGCCAGGTAGAGGCCGCCAACAAACTGATCATCAACCTACTGAAGAAGAAGGTGGAGAACCTAAGAGGTAATTGGGCGGACCAGCTCCCCTCGGTCCTGTGGGCTTTGAGGACCACTCCTAGCTCAGCCACGGGGGAAACGCCGTTCAAACTCTCTCACGGGTCGGAAGCTCTCATTCCAGTAGAGTTTGAAGTCAGAAGCCCAAGGGTGGTAGCCGCGGAAGACGGAAGCGAAGAATGGCGACTAGAGAACGAAGAGGTTCAGAAGCTATCTCTCGACTACATCGAGGAACTCCGAGATTTAGCTTCAGTCAGGCAAGAGGAGATCAAGCGCCGGATGGCAAAACATTTTGACAAAAATGTCCGCCTCAAACACTTTCAAACAGGTGACCTAGTCCTGAAGAAAGTGGATGCGGCAGGAAGATCAGCAGCCGTCGGGAAGCTCAACCCGAACTGGGAAGGACCTTTCATCATCCAGGAAGCACTCCTGACAGGAGGATACCGCTTGCAGAACCAGGAAGGCGAGCTGCTAGGGAGCACCTGGAACGGCGATGACCTGAAAAGGTTTTATCCCTAAGGGGGAATGTGTATATCCCATCCTTGTAAATTCATTTCTTTGAATAAAATTTACATCTCCCTGAAACATGGGACGAGGCAGCTTCCTTCACATCAACAAAGTTTTCAAAATAAGGAAGCCAGGTGAAGTCAATCTCCACGCTAGGTTGGGAAATGAGCCTCCGACTTAACCCTCGTAAAAACTCAGAACGGATGATGAGACAGTGCCTCGGGTGTGCGTTCCCTTAAGACCAAGCCTCTGCACTGACGGTCGAGATCAGCTCCCCCCTTGCACGTTGGTCGCGGTTCCCACCGACTGCACTTCTCGTCCGACTGTAGAAATTACCAGGAAGAAGTCTGGACGCCGACCTTCCGATTCGGCGAAGAGAAGATCGATTTCACTATCTTAGGGGACCCTTGAAAAAAGGCGTCATGCACCCTCGAGAACTGAAAAGTTCGCAACAAAGCATTTCGCTTTTCATTATTGTATCGGACCATATGAGTAAGTGTGCCTGAAGTGTGCTTAACTCCCTGCTAAATTCATTGAGCAACAGGAAGCAGGTCCGATCCACATCCAGCATCCAAGTGGGATGGAGGCCTCGGGATGGTATGTCCCTTTAGACCTCCCCGACTGCCACTCCCTGCTTGACGTCGTCCTGCATCAACATTCACCGTAGCAGGTTGGAACACGAGCCTCCGACCACACCCTCGTAAAAACTCAGAACGGATGATGGGACAGTGCCTCGGTAGTGCGTTCTCATAATGCCAAGCCTCTGCACTGACGGCCGAGATCAGCTCCCCCCTTGCATATTGGTTGGTCGAGTTACCCTCCGACCGCATTTCTCATCCGACTGCAGAGATTACCAGGGAAAAGTCCAGAAGCCGACATTCCAACTTGGGAAGGGGCAAGACCGATTCGACCGACCGTAGAGTGGAGACACTCCGGCACCCAAGTAGGATGGAGACCTCGGGACGGTGTGTCCCCTTGGGCCTCCCCGACTGTCGTTCCCTACTTGACGTCATTCTTCGTCGACATCTGGTATCCAAGTAGGATGAAGGCCTTGGGATGATGTGTCCCTCCGGACCTCCCCGACTTCCATTACCTACCCCCTCTCTCATAAACAACTCCCTTACGTAATTTTAATGGGCTCTTCACCAGGTACAGAGCGAAGCCTTGAGAGCATGTGTCCCTCGGGACCCTCCAAGTAGCCTTCACAGCTCGACTTCACCAAGGGAAATATTGAAGAAAGCGATCATGTAAGTGCGAGCATGACGGAGTACTCGGTCTCGATGTATGTGCGAGTACCTAGGCGAGTATACATGTGCGAGTATACAGGTGCGAGCATAGTAAGTGCGAGCATGCCGGAGTACTCGGTCTCGCCCCGAGCCTAGGAGCCTAAGCGGCATTCAAAAAAGAAAGCGAGCATCGAAGAAAAGGGCGAGCAAAATGATTATACTCATTCACGATCATAAATACATATACAAAAAATGCTTTGCAGATTTGCAAAAGGAAGAAAGGCGACTATGAATCCTCGCCACCATCCTCGCCACCATCATCGCCGTTAGGATCGAGATCTTCCACATCATCACCCTCGTCCTCAGAATCGTCGTCGTCAGAATCGGTGGATGAGGATGGGAGATCTCGCATGGGGGAAGTGGACTCTTCGGCGAGTAATGCCGGGATGATGTCCATGACCGTCAGATGCATTGCCTCCGGCTTCAAGAAGCCATCGGCCTTCAAGCTGCTCAGGACCACCTTCCCGGTTGCTCGAGCGATCTCCCGTCGGATATGCGCCATATCATCGCCGACTATCCGGATCTGCTTGCCCACCCTGGAGGGGCCCGCCGACGAAGGCTGTTGCTCGGCAGGCCGAGTTTCCAACTCAGCGATTCGCACTTGGGCGGCCTCCAAGGTTTGCCGAGTATCCTCCAACTCCTTCTCGGCCTGGGATAGCCTCTTTGCCGACTCCAGCTCGGCAGCCTGCAGCGAGCGAAAAGAAGAAGGTTTGTTTAAATAAGTTTGCAAGGTAGCGAGTATCCCAAAACACGAGTAAAGTTGCATTGGTGAGTACCTCGAACTCCTTAATCCTGTTCGCCATGGCGATCATCTTCGGGCCCTGCACCTTGATCATCTGCTCATATTCGAGCAGTTTCCTCGCCGTCGCATGCCCAAGCTCGACAGCCCGCAGGTTGGCTCGCGAGCTCTGATGGGCGAGATATTCGGTCGAGACCTCTTGCAAGGATTCGGCGTCCGCACGACCATAGAGGGCGAACGAAACGTCGAACGCCTCGCCCGCATCCTCCCAATCCTCCGACCAGGCGGGGAGGTTGGTGCTCAAGGTCACTTCATGGGCTTGCTCAGCCCAGGACACCAGAGGGCGACCATAAGCATCCTCGCTGCCCCCACCTTCGCCGAAGAGAGGATGGCCGCTAGGCTCGCCCGCCTCCGATGGATCGGCCCTCGCTTTCAGGTCCCTCCTGGCGACCTCCTTCTTTCTCCCAGGCTCGGCGGACTTTGCCTTGGCTTTCCTCTTCTTCGAGGGCCCAGCATCATCGCCGGCGACCTCCTGATCATCGCCGTCGGGCGACAAATCAACCAAGGCAGGAGTCCCCGCCTTCGGCGCCAAGGGAAGAAGCTCGCTCGGCAAAGAGCGAGTAGCTGCAACAAAACATAAAGAGAAAAATGTTAGACACCGGCTGAAGACGAATTGGCGAGTATGACCCAATGCTCGTTTAGGCGACTACCTTCACCAGGGAACACCTCCGCGAGCTCATCTACTCGCCTCCTCCAGAAGACGACATCCAGCCGGCGACCTCGGAAGCTGTCGAGTAACTTCTCCCGGCTTTCCTCCAGGTAAGGAGGGGCGAACGCACTCTCGGCCGGCTGGAAAGAGGAAGTCGGCACGACGCCAAAGTCGCCCTTAATAACGACTATGCGCTCCGTCCAGCGATGGTTCTTGTTCGCCGTGCCGAATAGGGTGCAGACATGGCTGCACAAAAAGACGACGCCTTCGCCAGTGGCGCCAAAGTGGAATACTCGCCGGAAGACGGAGAGATCAAAGGCGATCCCCTGATCGCGCAGGTAGCAGAGGAACCCCACGATCATCGCCACTCCGTTTGGATTGATCTGCGCCGGGACTATCCCGTGGTAGCGGAGGATCTGGCAAACCTCCGGCCACAAGGGTAGTCGCAGGCCGACTTCAAAGTGGCAGATGGGGAAGACCAGCTCGGCCGCCGAGAAAGAATTCAGGCGTTCATCCTCACGAGGAAGCCTGGCGACATATCCCGGCGATAAGTACTTGGCGGAGAACTCCTTCAAGTCGCTCGGCCGAGTAATCGGCTTCTTGAAGGAATTTGCCTCGAAGTTCTTCGCGTGACTTGCACGGCGAATAGCTGCCTCGTCAGCCATCCAAGAGTGGAAGGATTGAAGAAGCGAGTAGCGAAGTGGCGAGGAGAGGAGTAATCGAGAGATAGTCGCTAGAAGAAAGGGAAGATCGTCCAGAGAGTAATAAATACGTATCCACCCCCCCCCCCCCCTATTTATAGTACTCGACAAAGCTTGGCTTCCCGCGTACGCCACCGCGAGCGCTAGTAGGAGGTGGCGCGTATCGAGGAAAAGTCGCCAAAACCTAGGGTGCACGTCAAATCACTGATGTCGAACGAGCGAGCACCTGCATCGAATTTTTAGGCTACTCGCAACATCAACGCGACATTTAACAAATACTCGCGGAAACAAAAGACAAAAAAGAAAATCAAGACATCACAGCAAGCAGGAAAGACAACAAAGGCGATATTCATACTCGCCAAATAACAAATTACTTGAAGAAATCAAATAGTTCAGAATTACAAACATTTGCCAAAAGGCTACAAGCGACTACAAAAGGAAAAGAGGGCAGGATCCTAGGGGTTCGGCTGAGCGTCGGGAAGCTGCGGTTGTCGCCCAACCCAGCCCATGCTGCGAGCCCTCTTGAAATGCTCGAAGGCCACGGACATCGCATCCTCGCCTTGACGCATCTGCTCCTCCATCCTCGCCAGGCGACCGATGGAGCCCGTGCTCGCACGCATCCCCACCAGCTCGTCGTGGTGCAACTGCTGGCGATGCTCCATCCTGCCCACCCGGCGCTCCAGCTCGCCGACAGACTGAAGGCAAGATTCTACACTAGCCAGGCGAGTATCTAACTCTTCCAGCCGTGATGCTCGCACCTCCAGCTCGGTCAGACGACACTGGGAGTCAGCAGCCGCCAAGAGCTCTAATCGCGCCTCAACCGCGGTCAGACGCCGATGAGACTCGCTGATCGCCAGCCGATCCAACTTCGCCTCCAAATCCAGGATGGCGCGAGTAGCCCTCTCCTGATACTCACGAGAAGGAAGCCCGACGGCGTCGACCAGAGCCCCGATGGGGGTATGAGCGCGAGCTGCAGAAAAAGACATGAAAGAAAAATCTTAGTGACGAGTAGCGAGAAGACTCTTCTTGGAAGATACTCGGAAAAGCAGCGACTCCATTTACCAGGCCGATAGGCATCACTCCGCGAGTCGCGGCGAGGACTCCAAGATGGTCGGCGAGGAGAGCTCCTTCACCGATGCGGGGACGGACTGCGACGAATGCCATCTCGCCGGTTCGAATGCGACCCGCCGATGTGCTCCCTGCTGGAAGGCGCATCACCCCGACCGCGACCATCCACTGGTCGCCCTCCTCCTCTGGGAGCGAAGAAACCAGAAGATCCCGCCATCCCACCTCGACGCGAGGACCCAGCCGGATGAGCGGTGGGAGCCGAAGAAGACAGGAGGCGGCGATCATCCTGCATGTCGGCCGGAGGAGGAAACGGAGGAGGTGGAGGAAGTTGGTCCGCAGGTAGTTGCGAGCTACTCGCCACCTCAGGTCGCTGCAAAGGCGGTGGCGGCGGAGGAGGATTGATCGCTGAAGGAGCCCTCTGCTCGCTCATCGGCCTCTTGTCTACCGCAGAGCTATGAAGGATCCGCACCGATCCGCCCCGGCGAGTTCCTCCGCCAGTCGTGTGCGGGACCATAGGCGAGGATCGTAGAGGAATGGCGCTCAGAGACTCCTCCCGAGCATCGGCGAGAAGCGGATCTGCGAAATAGAACAGAAAACGTCAGAGACCAGCCGACACTTGGGCGACTAAAAAAAAAGTGGCGAGTAGGTATCTCTCACTTTGCTCAGGAGTAACTTCAGCTGGATCTTGAGCCGAGATCCCCGCAGTACTCGCCTCTGGAGCAGTATTCGACGAAGGAGGATCAGGAGCAGGCGAGCCACCTGACTGGCCGAGACCCAAGTTGGCGAGCATCTGCTGAGTAGTGCCGACCTGGGAATCAGCGACATTCTCGGAGGCGTAGGCACTCTTCTTCTTCTTGTTCTTTTTCTCCTTCTTCTTCTCCAGGCGCTTCCTCTTCCTGGAAGCGAGAAAGTCTTCGAGCTTGGCATCGCGAGCAGGCTTCCGCAACGGCGGCAGCAGACTGGCAAGCTCGGCCGAATCCGCAGCAGCATCCTCGGCAATACTACGCGACATCTTGAAGCGAGAACAAACAAAACCTTGGCGTCAGAGACCCCTCCCCCTCTATATATAGGGCCGGGGCGTCAAAATAGCGGGATGCCGACTACACACTAATACTCGCCCAGAAGACAGCTCGTCGAAAAAGGGTTGGATGGTTCTTTCCGAGCAACTGCGTTACTCGCAAAGAGCGGGGATTGTGTACAACCCTCATTCTCTGAGGGTGGACCCCCCCAAGGCCACGTAGGCAGAGGTCAAAGTCAAAGAGTCAATACAACAGTCAAGCCTAGGAGCAGAAGACACCCTAGGCGAGTAGGGGTGCACTCGTGCGAGTAACTCGGATACTCGCCAAAAGGTGGGCGACCATAGGTGATACTCGCCCATCTGCCCGGGGAGATCGCCTCAATGTCGCTAGTCGTCGGGCAAGGGCTGGGCTATAAAAACCCCCCTACCCCTTGGTTTTCCTATAAATAGGACCCCATGGGTACTTGGATTGGCACCTGGACTTGAGCTCTCGAAACCCTGCTCTTGCATTCTGGAACCTGTCGCACTTGGCCGCTACTCCCGGTACTAGCCAAGTCGGTGCCTTCCTCGTACCCTGCTCGACCGTTCTTTGGTCTTGGAGGGGAAGTCTCTTCGGAGCTTCTGGGTACGTGGTGGGACCTCCCTGCCGCAGCACCTGGGGTCCTGTGTGTTGCTCTTCTAGCTCTTCAGTAGTCGCCAGCTTAGTCGTCTCGTTGGACTGCTGGGCGAGTAGCCTCCGGCTGCATCGGTCCGAATCTTGAGGTCAGGATTTTCCTGGCGTCAACAGTATTTAATTAAAATAAACTTACGCAATTCAAAACATATTTACCATACTAACCGTTTTTCTGTCTCATCAATGAACTTATGAAGCAACTATCTATATGAACATGTTAGTTCAATAAAACAGTATGAGCGGTATAGAAGCGCAATGACTGTAGGAACATATCAGTAATCATAAACGGTATAAGCAGTTATAAACAATAAGCAACTATGAAACAATAGCATTCATGTAAGCTATGGAACATGTAAGCTATGCAGTGCAAGTATCATCATCGTAACCGTATCCATATCATGGAAGCAATGTGAATACATAACATCATGTCAGTTTTCATATTTATAAGCATTTGTCAATATACCCGTATAATCCTTTAAATCAGTATTTTCATGACTGTTTCGTTCTTTAGGTAATATTAAGAGCGATTGAATCCATATCAGTGTACATGTACATGGTTCATTCATGTATCATGCTTTGGGCCCACCCCGAAGGGTCTTCATGTTCCAAAACCAGTATGGTCAACCCGCGTTTATGCCTTTCGACTCGACTGGTTTGGCAATTCATCATATTCATATCATTCATGTGCATGCAGTTCAAGTCGCCCGTAATATAACCTCGTGTCGACACGTTTTCATAATAGTGAGTTATTCATTAAGTTATTCAGTTTATAATCCCCTCAGAAATATCATTCGCCTGTTTGCCTTTATCAAGGCCATACAATATAACGACAATAAGTATCAGTGATAGGAACTATGCATTTAACATTCAGTATAATAAGTGTGCATATGTAAAAAGAACATAAAGCAATAAAGCTTAAATGAAACAGGTAGCTCTCACCATCAGTATTTCAAGTCATTGTCATGTCCAAATAGAGGTGTCATCTTTCGCGGTATCTGTATAGCATCATATCATTTAGGGCATTTAAATGGGGGTTGCACCTCGCTACAGTTATAACATTCAGTATATGATGACATTAGTTGGTAGCTACTTAACCAGTCTTCTAGTTTTCAAAACCATAAAAGGAACACATGCAAAAATAATTCCAAAACTCAATCCAACCTTCCACCACTTTTTAATGCAAAAGTTAACATCCAGTATATGACGTCCTTTACAATTTCCCCAATCTGGACAACAATAGAGAGTTACCAGAAATTAAAAGTTCTATAGGTAAACCCTCCCATACACAGTTTATATAGCCGGTCACTCAATAATAAAACCATAGAACTTTTCTATAACCATAGCTTAGGCAAGATCCATAATAAGACATATAACAGCAGCTGGTCAGGAGGTAAGGTAAAGCCCAAAGCATAATATTAATTCCCCATCACTTAATACCCAGTTAACAACAATTCTCCTAACAATTCCCCGTCACTTATGAAAATTCTCATTAAGTTAAAACCCCCTCAATCATAATATGAATAGCATGAAACATCAAGGAGAATCCCCCCTTTATCCGAAATAGAAAACAAGGTAAAATCAGCCCCAAAGAAAGACCAATAAGAAACAATTATCACTTTCTCCTTTTTTCTGAGGCCTTGGCCAGCCAATTATGGCCATGAAATCCAGGAAAACAACCCCAGACCAAAACCAAGTAAAGCCATAACCAGCCATAAGAAATCAGTAAGTAAATCTAAGAAGAAAGAAAGAGGAAGAAGGGCTCACAGTGCAAATGGCACAATCAAAAACTGCTGGCCACACACATCAAAACCGCCTGAGCACAGCAGCAGAGGCACCAACTCAAAATCGCGGTAAGCTCTCTAGCACCGGCGACAAGATGAGAAGGAAGAATCGTCGATGAGGAAAAGAAGTCGTCGCCAGCCCTAGATCCAGCCCGTAATCCGGCGAGGGAGTAAGCAATCGGAGAAGGAAGGAGAGGAAATAGGCAGTTCCCTCGAACCCTAGGCGAGGACTGGAGAAGTCGGCGTGCGGAAGTAATCAAGAAAATGAGGCTCGACTTTGCTTTAAGGAGCCGGTCCTATCTTTCCAACCACCGCTCAACACCACCGCCTTTCTGATAACTTCTTAAAAAGAAGTTATCTACGTCATTATTTCCGACAAATTATTCGGCTAAATCAATATAAATAAGCCTAAACGATATAGAAATAGAAGTAAATTCATATTTAGTTGATTCAAGGCTAATCTGGTCTTTTTCCATGATGTTTTTATTAGATGCGCCGAAGGAATCCGCATGGAAAAAGAAATCTGCCCAAATATCATAATCTGGAAAAAAGTTGCAACACTCAGAAATAGAGGTTGCAACCTTCTGACGGGATTCAAATTCCGAAAATTAAATCCAGCAGTTACGTTTTTCCGAATTTTTGGAGGGAGGCTTCGTTTGGCAACAGGGCTGGACGCATTTAGCAAGTCAGGAAAGAGAAGAGATATATCAGTTTTCTTTTGGAGAAAAAAAGGAGAAGAAGAAAAGGAAAAAAATTGCTTGGAGAGGAAGAAGGTGTCAAGCAAGTACAAATTCCTACACTATTTCAGATTCAGAATATCATGTGCTGTAAGATCTATCTTATTATGTGATTTTCTCCCAACATCATGAACTAATTCTCCTAGGTCTTGTATAAGGAGAGTACTATGTGTGTTATCTTGTGGTGAACTCATCCTTTTGTTGAGATTTGATGATTGTCTTCTTGTGAACCTTTGAATTTATTCATGAGATTTTTAGCTTTTATTTTCATCTTTTATTTCGCTACGAGATTCGAGAGATGAGTAGCGTGGTATTGGTTTGAAAATTATTTTTATTGCACCGCAAGAATCGAGAGACGAGTGGTGTAAAATATTTAACCTAGAATGTCTACTTTAGCGTTGCATTTCGAGATTCGAGAGATGAGTAGTGCATACGCTCATTAGTTCACCGTAGTCAAGAGAAGAGGAAGAGACTCCCTCCTCTTGCTAGCAATCTGATTTTTATGTTAAGCAATTCCCTTTATTATTTTCCTAAGTTAGAGATAACTAGGGGAGTTTAGGGCATTGGGTTTTCCGAGATTCGAGAGATGAGGTTTTCATCTATAAGAATCGTTGCATGACAATTCACTCAAACACCCTCAACTAATTTTAATTTCACGCACCTCATAGATGCACATAGGAAATCCGAATTACGAGACTATTTCCTCAAACTGATAAAAGCGTTTTTTCAAAGCATTCATAGAAACTAGTGAATTTAATTCTTAGTTAAAAATCTGCATTATTTTATTAAAAAAAACATCAAGTTCGTCTTGTTTGGATTTAAAGAACGACGTAGCTAGTATTTGCAAGCGTTAGGTTAACCACTTCTCCGAGGGAACGATCTTATCTCACTATTATGTTACTTGATCCGGCACGTGCACTTGCGTGTAATACGTATATTCATTTAGGCCGTATCAAGTTTCGGCGCCGTTGCCGGAGAGGTGTTATTAATCTATTGTTCTTTTTCTTGCAATATTAGCGAACCCTAGTATTTAGAGGTCAAACTTTATTTCTGTTTCATTTTACTTTGTTTGTCGTGTTTTTTTTATTATTACTACTTTCTGTTCTGTTGGTGCATGTCCAGGTTTCGATCCACTGAACTATTACCATTAAACGTAGAGATTGAAAGGACGTGTAGGAGGAATCGTAAGACTTCTCGTTTAGAAAAAAACTCAATCTTCAACCATGAATCTGAATGATAATCATCAGGAAGGTCATGATTTAGGCGGGCAGGTAGATCAAAATGGGCACCCTATTGAGAATAGGAGAACATGTCGTGACTACAACATGCCTCTACAGGGAGGGTTACAATTTAGTATTGCTAGGCCCACAATTGAGGCCAACAATTTTAAAATTGATTCGGTCGTTATGCAACTTGTCCAAAACAACAAATTTGGTGGCCTCAATCACGAAGACCCCAACTCCCATCTAAGAACGTTCATGGAAATCTGTGATACGTTCAAGATTAATGGTGTTTCAGAAGAAGCCATTAAATTACGTCTGTTTCCTTTTTCTTTAGAGGGAAGATCAAGGGATTGGCTTAACTCCTTACCCAATGGATCCATTACCACTTGGGCCCTCTTGATAGAAAAATTTCTAGCCAAGTACTTTCCCCCGTCGAAGACTGCTAAGTTGAAACGAGACATTTCAACTTTTATGCAAGGAAGCGGAGAAACCCTTTATGATGCTTGGGAACGCTTTAAAGAGATATCGCGGAAGTGTCCCCACCATGGATGAGCCATCCATCAACAGGTTTGGACCTTCTACAATGGTCTCCAAACATCCACCATGATCCAAGTAGATGGAGCCGTGGGGGATCGCTTATGAACAAATACCCAGAAGATGCCTATGCTATACTAGAGGACTTATCCTCTAATAATTATCAATTGATTGATCGGCAAGGATCTTCCTCTACTGCTGGGTTATATCAAGTGGGCCAACTAACCTCATTTGCTTCCCAAATGACTTCTCAATTTAACTCGATAAATAAGAGGTTAGATGCGTTGGCTCTACATCAAAGCCAAATACCACCACAAGTTAATAGCATCGTCACCCCTCCACCTATTAGTCCGACTTTGACGGTTGAACAACTTATTGGACACAATGAAGAAGCTAATTATATTGGTGGGCAGTATAGACAAAATCATAACGCTTACTCAAATACTTATAACCCAGAATGGAGAAATCATCCTAATCTATCGTGGAAAAATAATTCTGGAGGTACACCTTCGCATTTATTCAACCAAAATCATAATCCTACCAATCAAAACCACAATTCTAATCAAGCGGGTCCTTCTAGGAAGTTATCCGATGAAGTTATCTTAGAGTCTATGCAAAAGAATGAAGCCCGATTTTCTAGTCTAGAAGGTTCCATGCGGTTAATTGAGTCACAATTAGGACAAATTGCAGCCGTTTTAAATGTTAGACAACAAGGCACATTACCAACTGATACCACACCTAATCCTAAGGGTGATAACCAACATTGTAAGGCCGTTACATTGCGTAGTGGAAGGGAATTGGAAAGTTGTTATAACCACAATCAAGCGATAAATGTTGATATGCAAGATGAAGTAGAGAGTAACATACTCAATGAACCTATTAAAGAATTGAACCATGAACCTATTAAGGGTGTTGAGAAAGCGTTAGAGGAAGAAGTAGATGAGAGTGGGAGGGCAAGGACTGAAAAAGTAATTACTTATCCACCACCCCCATTTCCCCAAAGACTAAGGAAGAATAAACTAGATCACCAATTCCAAAAATTTATTGAGATATTTAAGAAACTTTCAAATTAATATCCCATTTGCTGAAGCCCTAGAGCAAATGTCAAGTTATGTTAAATTTATGAAAGATATTTAAATAAGAAGAGGAAATTTGGCATGAATGAAACGGTTGCGCTCACCCATGAGTGTAGTGCAATCCTTCAAAAGAAACTTCCACCAAAGTTAAAAGATCCTGGAAGTTTCACGATTCCATGCTCTATTGGAGATCAATTTGAAGGAAGGGCTTTGTGTGATCTTGGGGCAAGCATAAATTTGATGCCGCTTTCTATTTATAAGAAGTTGGGTTTGGGGGAAATTTCTAAAACATCCATAACCTTACAAATGACCGACAAATCGCTTACTTTTCCTAAGGGAATAGTAGAGGACGTTCTCGTTAAGGTGGAAAATTTTATTTTCCCCGCTGACTTTGTAGTTTTGGATATGGAGGAAGACAAGGAGGTGTCAATAATTGTAGGTAGACCCTTCTTGGCAACTGGAAAAACTTTAATAGATGTCCACAAGGGTGAGTTGACTATGAGGATTAACGACGAACAAGTAACTTTCAACGTACTAAAGGCCATGAAATTCCCTTATGAGAAGGAAGATGTAATAGAGGAGGTTAATAATATATCACTATACGATTCTGAGCCAGACATTGGGTGGGATAATTCGGATGAGGATGAAACAAGCACATTGAGTGATGAGGTAGCACCTGATGAGGAATTAGAGAATGAAGAGTGTTTGCAAGTGTGTGAGTGTCGCCCGACATTATTCCATAAGCCGGAACCCCTTGACATGCCTGAACGATCTTTAGCGTATAAACCCTCTACGGTTAGTCCACCCGCCTTAGAGTTAAAATTGCTTCCAGAGCATTTATCCTACGCATATCTAGGAGAAAATGATACGCTACCGGTAATTGTGAACGCCAAATTGCTACCGGAACAACTTGAAAGATTATTGGTTCTCTTGAAACAATATAAGCTAGCCTTAGGTTGGACGTTAGCGGACATTCGAGGAATTAGCCCTTCCGTGTGTATGCATAAAATCCATTTAGAGGAGTCTTGTAAAGGGTCCATAGAGCCTCAACGTCGCCTTAGTCCTCCTATGAAAGAGGTCCTCAAAAAGGAGATCATCAAATGGTTGGACGCGGGAATTATATATCCTATTTCGGATAGTGCATGGGTATCCCCAGTCCACTGCGTTCCTAAGAAGGGAGGCATGACCGTAGTAAAGAATGATAAGAATGAACTAATTCCTTCTAGAACAATCACAGGTTGGCGCGTTTGCATAGACTATCGGAAGTTAAACAAGGCCACTAGGAAGGATCACTTCCCACTACCATTCATAGATCAAGTCCTAGATAGGCTAGCCGGAAATGCTTTCTTTTGTTTTCTAGACGGTTATTCTGGCTATAATCAGATAACGGTAGATCCAGACAACCAAGAAAAGACGACGTTTACGTGTCCCTTCGGTATATTTGCATTTAGGAGAATGTCATTTGAGTTATGCAATGCACCGGCCACGTTTCAACGTTGCATACTTGCAATTTTGGCGGATATTATAGACCAAGGCATAGAGCCTAGGGACTATGACATCGAAGTCTTTATGGATGATTTCTCTATCTTCGGTAAATCATTCGATGCTTGCTTGGCGTGTTTGGAGAGAGTGCTTGCCCGTTGTGTCGAAGCCAACCTAGTGTTGAATTGGGAGAAATGCCACTTCATGGTGCAAGAGGGTATAGTTCTTGGGCACCATGTATCTAGACATGGGTTAGAAGTAGATAAGGCAAAGGTCGATGTGATTGAAAAGTTACCACCTCCTAAAAATGTAAAAGCACTACGAAGCTTCTTGTGCCATGCTGGATTCTATCGAAGGTTCATAAAGAATTTTGCCAAAATCGCCAAACCTTTGAGTGGTTTATTAGAAAATGACACGAAATTTGATTTTAATGATGATTGCTTGTATGCATTCAATCAATTAAAGACACGGTTGACTACGACACCAATTATAGTGGCTCCTGATTGGGGAGAGCCCTTTGTATTGATGTGTGATGCGAGCGACTACGCCGTTGGCGCTGTTTTGGGACAAGTGCGAGAAAAGGTCTTCCACACTATAGCCTACGCTAGCAAGACTTTAATAGAGGCGCAAATTAATTATACCACTACTGAAAAAGAATTCCTAGCCGTGGTGTTTGCTTTCGAAAATTTTAGATCTTATCTCCTTTGCACCAAGGTCATAGCGTTTACCGATCATGCTGCCATCCGGTATCTTATGGAAAAGAAGGATGCTAAACCCCGATTGATCCGATGGGTATTGTTGCTACAGGAATTTGACTTAGAAATTAGGGATAGGAAGGCGTAGATAACCCGGTCGCTGATCACCTCTCTAGGATTGAGTGCTCTAATGAATTGTTGCGATCAAAAATTAATGAACGGTTCCCTGACGAGTGGATCTTGGCCGTGTCCGATAAATTGTTACCATGGTATGCAGATTACGTAAATTATATTGTTAGTAGAGTCTTCCCACCAGATTTATCATATCAACAAAAGAAAATGTGTTTGCACCAAGTACGCTCGTATCTATGGGATGAACCATTTTTATTTAGAATTGGAGCGGATGGGGTAGTAAGACGATGCATTCCTGAAGAAGAGAAAAGAGCAGTGCTTGACAAATGTCACAACTCCCCTTATGGAGGTCATTTTATGGGTGATAGAACGGCAATGAAGGTCTTAGAAGCAGGGTTCTATTGGCCAACTCTATTCCGAGATTCTAAGGAATTTGTAAGCCATTGTGATCGGTGCCAAAGAAATGATAATATTCATAAAAATGAAGCGATGCCCATGAACACAATCTTAGAAGTAAAACTTTTTGATGTTTGGGGTTTAGATTTCATGGGACCCTTTGTGAGCTCGAACGGTAATCTGTTTATTCTTCTCGCCGCAGACTACGTTTCTAAATGGGTTGAAGCCATAGCTACCCCTAGAAATGATGCCAAGGTAGTGTTGAGTTTTCTAAAGAATTATATATTTAATCGTTTTGGCACACCTAGAGCTATCATTAGTGATGGTGGTAGTCACTTTTGTAACAATATGTTCGCTACATTATTGAGAAAATATGGCGTCACCCATAAGGTAGCATTAGCGTACCATCCTAAAACAAACGGTCTAGCGGAGGTCTCCAATCGGGAAATAAAGACAATTCTTGCAAAAACGGTCAACATCAATAGAAAAGATTGGTCCCAAAAACTTAATGATGCTTTGTGGGCGTATAGGACCGCGTATAAAGCACCCATTGGTTTAACCCCGTATAGTCTAGTATATGGTAAGGCTTGTCACTTACCCCTCGAATTAGAGCATCGAGCGTTTTGGGCTATTAAAAGACTCAATTATGATTTTCAAAATGCGGGTGAGAAGAGGCTACTACAACTCAATGAGTTAGAGGAATTGAGAATGAATGCGTATGAGAGTTCAAGAATTTATAAGGAACGGACCAAGAAATGGCACGAACAACGCTTGAGCGGAAAACAGTTCCAATCCGGGCAATTGGTATTATTGTTTAACTCACGCTTAAAATTCTTTCCCAGAAAACTTAAAAGAGTCGTTGGTCGGGACCATTCCGAGTGAAGGAAGTGCACCCGTATGGCGCAGTCACGATAGTAAATGAGAAAGATAATTCAGAGTTTAAGGTTAATGGAGAACGCTTAAAGATATTCCGATGCGATGACAATGAACGACGAGTGTCGTTTATTGCTTTGAAATAAAAATTTAGACTTCTTGTCCTGCCGGGACTTGAAATTAGGCGCTAGATGGGAGACAACCCATCATTTATTATCGTCATCTATTATTAAGAGCATGTTAAATTTGCAGTAGTTAGTTTTTTTTAGTCGAGTTATGTTGGACGGGGGAAAACAATGGAAAAAAAAATTATTTTTGCTTCCGTTAGTGCACTTTTGAAAGTTGCAACAACCGAAATCCATAAGTTGCAACACTTATTTTACTGTCTCCGGTCCTTACATTAGCTTGCATCTTCATGGCGCCGGTTCAACTGAACCGGTTCATTTAGACACGGTTCAGGTTAAAATAAATAAAAAAGGCTGGCGTTGATAAATCAAAATGCCCGACTTCTCCACGCCAGGAAGAACCCTAGACTCGCGCTCCACACATTCTTCGGAGCAGGCGGTGCGAGGCGATCCACGCCCGGAAGAAAACGAACGGCGTCGGAGGTTTCGGCGGGGTGGTAGACGTAAGCGAGGCAGAGCCTGGATCTTCGCGTTTTCTCCATTTCAGACCCCCGATCCTTGCCGATCCGCCTTGCCTTGCAAGAACTGTTAAGGTAACTCATCTCTCTTTCTCTTCCCCTTCTTAAGATCGATTTAGGAGCATTGTTTCCACCTTCTACATCTTGCCGCCCCTTTCCATGTTATAGACGATGTATTCATCCAAAAAAAAGGAAAGGGGAAGACAAGAGCACAAAAATCATTGAAAATCGTCAGTAAAGCCTCTGCACTCCGATTCGAGCAGATCAAGTCCCTCGCTTTAATTTTTGAGCGAGGATTTAATATGGAGAAACGAGCTTGGAGTATGAATTATGTTCTCCAAATTTATGCTCTGCAATGGGAGACCTTCTGCCACCCTAGAACCGAAGCCCTCCTCCCATGGGTGTATGAATTTTACTCGAATGCCAAGGACGTAGAGACAGAATCAGTGATGGTTAGAGAGAAGTTGATTGATATTTCAGCAAATTCGATTAACGATTTATATGAAATGAGGGGTGAAGAGGACTGCTTTAGCCTGAACCACAATATCGACTCAACTGATATAACTGCTTCGGTTTGTAACTCACCCGACCCTGAATGGTCTAACAGTTCGAAGACGGCGCTTAAATCTACATCTCTGTCAAGGGCGGCCAAGGTGTGGTTGTTATTCATCAACGCCAGCGTACTACCAACTCGCCACCTGAACAATGTAACGCTGGATTGAGCAACGTTAATCTTCCATATCTTGAAGGGTAATAACTAAATGTGGGGGAAATTATAAGCACCCAACTCACGATGAAAATCAAAGAGAATAAAGCACGACAGTTGTGGTTCCCCATTCTCATAACGAAGTTATGTCGAAGAGCAGGGGTGGTGCAGGATTAGGCGGATTTGGTTACCCAGGTCGGTCGGCATATTATCGAGAGGGTTATTGAAGTTAACATCAAGGTAGGCAATGAATCTGAAGGCACTTCAAAAACATCAAAAAAACGGCACATGAGAGATCCATCTTCTTCATCGGGCGGCAAGCTATTTCCAACAGGTGAAGGGGCAAAGTTGGATGAAATTATGGATTGTATTGAGTATATAAAAGCTTACCTCCGCTATCAGCATTGCTATTTCCGATCCAGGCTTGACTACCTGCAAGGCCGACAGGATAGTCTTATGCGGAAGGCAAAACTGTCATTTGAAGAGCCACAATTTGAATACCAGTGGCAGTTTAACGAGCGCGGAGATCTTTTGGATGAAAACGGGAAACCCCTCGACCCCACAGAAATTGTTGACTTAGACGAGGACGCAACCGGCGATGGAGACGAGTAGAGATCTCCTGTTTTGCTGAATGTCGTATATTTGTGCTATGTGGCATGTTTTACATCTTTGGTTTCTATTTATGATCGGGATAAAACTTAGTTGCTATTCACAATGCTTGGATGTGATGATCATATGGGGTGTGTCTTTACCATGATGATGCTACTATTTTATGCTAGTCTCTATTTTTTCTTCTTGATTACATCATACATTTACTTGTTATTTGTCCTTGGAATTGATTTATCTAACAAGGCTGTAGTGATACTCCTCCTGCAATTCCATTAATTGCCCTCCATGGTATGTGTCAACAACATGAATTTGTAACTCTAATTTTTTATTATCAAGGAGATAAGCTTGCAGGCATATATCATAAGACAAATGCTTGATCCAGCGAAGGGAGCCTATACGGAAGACCAAGCGGAGCACAATAATGACAATCAAAAGACACATGCCCACGTCAGGGGAGTACTTCTGTTCACATTATATTTTCTTCTATTCATTAATTGCCGAGTTATGAGAAGGAATGAGTTTAGTAATAGAGTAACCTTGCTAGGGTCTAGCATACTTTTAAGTGTGGGGGTGGCCAACATGGCCAGTATAACTCCTCCAAATTGGGTGATATATAACTTCATGATTTTAATGATCCGGATTCGTACCATAATTAATGGATAGGTTATTCTAGATATCTAATGATAATTAATTGGCATGGCTAGACAATCCTAAGAGTTCGTATTTTGAATTTGACATTAGTACGATTTTTTTTTTGGTAAAGCACATTTAAGCGTTTATTTCATGCACAAAATTCTTTAATTGACTTCTACTTCCCTGCAAACTTTGATATTGACTTCCAAAAAGAATAGGGAGGGGTGAGCATGAATTGAGTTAATGATGTAAGCTAAGATAAGAGTTGAAGCAGCTATACTACCTTGATCATCTTGAGATTCTTTGAGATTGTCTATTATCATTTTGTTATATACTGTTGAATGATCAACTCCCTATACTTCCACTAGCTGTGTCCTAATAAATGAACCAATTATGGGTGTCGCAATTCAGCATATATATAAAAAAAAAGTTAAATGTCATAGTGATATGTGGCCTAAGTATGTATGTGCCTACCTGGAATGATCCCAACTGTGACAAAAAAAGGGAAACAATTTAATCATAGTGATATGTGGCCTTGGTATGCGACTACATACTTAGAATGATCCCAACTATGGGCATATTATTTATATATGTATTGCTCTTGATTTGAACCTCATAATATTATGAATTATTACGATTATTGACTAGGAAATTACCATGTCTATGCATTACTAACCAAGCCAAAGCAAAACCTACGTTCACGTGAGCTATTAACTCTTGTCAAGGCTAACTCAAAGACTTAGTTCATTTTATCCTTTCAAATTAATGCGGAGGCTCAATGAAAAACATTGCGGGGGAGTAAATATATTTTGAAGAAAGCACACACAACACCAGAAATCTTAATGGCGCTTTACCTTTTATCAACTAATGGTTTCGTGATGTTTGAACTCTTAATGATTGACAAGCGTATCAGTTGAGTAAAATAGATTTCTTGAGTAGGCTTTGATTAATTTAGGATAAGAAAAAGGATCATTGAATTTCCACCTTAGTAGTTATATATTCACGCACGTCAACATTATGAATTGTCTTTGCCAGAGACTAACAAAGGTTTAAGTGTTGGAGTGTGATAACTTCTTAAAAAGAAATTATCTACGTCATTATTTCCGACAAATTATTCGGCTAAATCAATATAAATAAGCCTAAACGATATAAAAATAGAAGTAAATTCATATTTAGTTGATTCAAGGCTAATCTGGTCTTTTTCCATTATGTTTTTATTAGATGCGCCGAAGGAATTCGCATGGAAAAAGAAATCTGCCCAAATATCATAATCTGGAAAAAAAGTTGCAACACTCAGAAATAGAGGTTGCAACCTTCTGACGGGATTCAAATTCCGAAAATTAAATCCAGCAGTTACGTTTTTCCGAATTTTTGGAGGGATGCTTCGTTTGGCAACAGGGCTGGACGCATTTAGCAAGTCAGGAAAGAGAAGAGATATATCAGTTTTCTTTTGGAGAAAAAAAGGAGAAGAAGAAAAGGAAAAAAATTGCTTGGAGAGGAAGAAGGTGTCAAGCAAGTACAAATTCCTACACTATTTCAGATTCAGAATATCATGTGCTGTAAGATCTATCTTATTATGTGATTTTCTCCCAACATCATGAACTAATTCTCCTAGGTCTTGTATAAGGAGAGTACTATGTGTGTTATCTTGTGGTGAACTTATCCTTTTGTTGAGATTTGATGATTGTCTTCTTGTGAACCTTTGAATTTATTCATGAGATTTTTAGCTTTTATTTTCATCTTTTATTTCGCTACGTGATTCGAGAGATGAGTAGCGTGGTGTTGGTTTGAAAATTCTTTTTATTGCACCGCAAGAATCGAGAGACGAGTGGTGTAAAATATTTAACCTAGAATGTCTACTTTAGCGTTGCATTTCGAGATTCGAGAGATGAGTAGTGCATACGCTCATTAGTTCACCGTAGTCAAGAGAAGAGGAAGAGACTCCCTCCTCTTGCTAGCAATCGGATTTTTATGTTAAGCAATTCCCTTTATTATTTTCCTAAGTTAGAGATAACTAGGGGAGTTTAGGGTGTACAACCCTCATATTTTTCGAGTCGGTGTGACCCGACGCAAGTGAGGGGGCTCAGTGGAACGACCCGTCAGAGGTCGTGAGCAAAAGAGAAGGCCCGGGGGGGGGGGCAAACCTCCTTGGACGAGTGGACCTTGGGTCCACTCGCCCAAGGCCCCCGGGCGAGTGGACCCTTGGTCCACTCGCCCAAGGACCCGGGCGAGTGGACCACTGGTCCACTCGCCCGAGTGTGGGGCGAGTGGACCTTTGGGTCCGCTCGCCCAGGGTGGGGGGCGAGTGGACCCAGGGTCCACTCGCCCCAAGCCTGCGGGCGAGTGGACCACTGGTCCACTCGCCCGGGGGCGGGGAGACCTTGTGTCCACCCGCCGGGGTGGCTGGGCGAGTGGACCCATGGTCCACTCGCCCGGAAGGATGAGTGGACAGTAAGGTCCGCTCGCCCAGCTCGGGGGGTGGACCTTGGTCCATCCACCCGACCCCCGGAAAAGGGGGGGGGAGTGGACGTCTCATCCTCCACTCGCCCCCCCTCTCGGTTCAGTCGTTCGGGTTCGTAATTGGGCTGCGGATAGCAGAATTTTGGCTATCCGCAACCCAATTTTTGGGAAGTCTATAAATAGACCGCCATGGGCACCTTGGGAAGGGATGTTACGACCCCCCCCCCCCCCCCTCCCTCGTGTGTGAGCAAGCACTACCCCTCCCCTCCCCTTGTCATCGAAGGTGGACGGTGAGGTGATCCTTAGTGCCCTCCAAGGTGCCCAGGCTCAGCATTGGCTTGGGAGGGGAAGCTCTCGTTGAACTTCCGGGTATGTGGTGGGACCTCCACGCTGCAGCTTAAGGAGTCCGTTCGTGGACTTAGGTGTTCTTCAAGGGTGGGGTTCTTCCGCTCTCAGTAACTGGTCAAGGGTCTCGCTCAGGTCAAGTAAGGGTTAGCTGCATCCCCCTTGTGAACGTCGAGACCAGTTCTCTGGTTTCAACATTATGGTGCGGTGAGCGTGGAAGCAGCTAGTTCGGAAAGCTCTGGGCAAGTCTCATGGCTGGAAGCGATGAGCTGGGGGACTCACCCCTGCCGGCGAGTGCGTGAAGGAAGGTGACTGCGATGAGTTCAGAAAGTCAATCCAGAAGGTCTTGCGGTTTGCACTCCCCCTCGGGGCGAGTGCTCGGCATCGCCAACACCTGTGCTCGCCTCGCCATCTTTGATGGGGATAGAGCAAGCAGGTCGGCAAGGGAAGGGGCCAGCCTCGGAGGAAGGCCCAAACCTCCAAGCGCAAGCGCTCTTCAACAACTCCCCCGGGGCCAGCTGCCCCGAGTGAGGGGGTAGGGAGGATGCCTCTGTCTCACCAGGAAGGAGGCGGAGTCCCTGTGCCTGATTCAACAAAAGCACGGGGGAACGCAAGGAAGCTACGCGGATCGGTTCCAGAGGCAAGTCTCCCACCTACAGGTTGACTAGGGAAGCAGGAAGGATCAGAAGAAAGGAAAGGAATGAGAAGGCAGAGAAAGTGGAGGAGGTGATGAAAGAGATGGCCGAGATGCATGTGGCCGAGTAGGCGCAAGGAGGCGCGTTGTAATAGATATGTAACCTCCCCATGTTGGATAAAAAGTAGGTAGAGATAGAACCTTAGGTAAAGCCTCTGGGAAGGTGTTGGATTCCTCTGCCTCCAGGTGAAGGTAAGCACCTAGGATGTGGATGGGTACTCCGCCCCCCTGGTGGATAAATTCCCCGAGTAGAGACCATTCTCCGGGCTCAGTTATGCCGGCAGATGGGAGACTCATCGGGTCGACTGGTTGATAAATTCCCCGAGTAGAGACCATTCTCCGGGCTCAGTTATGCCGGCAGATGGGAGACTCATCGGGTCGACTGGTTGATAAATTCCCCGAGTAGAGACCATTCTCCGGGCTCAGTTATGTCGGCAGATGGGAGACTCATCGGGTCGACTGGTTGATAAATTCCCCGAGTAGAGACCATTCTTCGGGCTCAGTTATGCCGGCAGATGGGAGACTCATCGGGTCGACTGATTGGTAATATCCCTGACTAGAGACCATTCTCCGGGCTCGGTCATGCCGGCAGATGGGAGACTCATCGGGTCGACTCGCTGCTTGAGTAAGTGACTTGGAGAGATGATGAGCACCTCCAGCTCTGGGTAAGCAAGGCCCCTAGGACGTGGATGGACCTCCCACCCCCAGTTGGTTTGAAAGAGTGATGGGTTCCTCCGCCTGCAGGTAAGCTAGGCCCCTAGGACGTGGACGGGTACTCCGCCCCCAACTGGATTGGGAAGGTATGGGGTTCCTCCACCTCCAGACAAGCTAGACTCCTAGGGCATGGAAGGGTACTCCACCCCCAAGTGGTTGGGAAGGGTGTTGAATTCATCTGCTCCCAGGTAAGCTAGGCCCCTAGGACGTGGATGGGTGTTCCACCGTCAGTTGGCATGAGATGGTGGAGTTCCTCTGCCCCTAGGTGAAGGTAAGCACCTAAGGCGTGGATTGGATCTCTGCCTCAATTGCTTTGATAAGATGGTTGATCCCCTCCCCCTCCAGGTGAGATCAGCTCCCTGATAGGTGAGGAGTTCCCGCCTTCCACCTCAGGTCGAGTTCGGCTCGACTAGAGGTGCTGAGTTGCCTTCCCCTCAGGTCGAGCTCGGCTTGACTAAGGGTGTTGAGTTTTTCTTCCACCTCAGGTCAAGTTCAATTCGACCTAAGGTGTTGAACTTTCTCCACCTCCAGCTGAGCTCGGCTCATAGGAGGGATGTTAAGTGGAGAAAGGTTTGCCTTACACCTCAGGTCGAGCTCGGCTCGACTAAGGGTGTTGAGTTTTTCTTCCACCTCAGGTCAAGTTCAATTCGACCTAAGGTGTTGAACTTTCTCCACCTCCAGCTGAGCTCGGCTCATAGGAGGGATGTTAAGTGGAGAAAGGTTTGCCTTCCACCTCAGGTCGAGTTCGGCTCGACTAGAGGTGTTGAGTTTCCTTCCCCTCAGGTCGAGCTTGGCTCGACTAAGGGTGTTGAGTTTTTCTTCCACCTCAGGTCAAGTTCAATTCGACCTAAGGTGTTGAACTTTCTCCACCTCCAGCTGAGCTCGGCTCATAGGAGGGATGTTAAGTGGAGAAAAGTTTGCCTTCCACCTCAGGTCGAGCTCGGCTCGACTAAGGGTGTTGAGTTTTTCTTCCACCTCAGGTCAAGTTCAATTCGACCTAAGGTGTTGAACTTTCTCCACCTCCAGCTGAGCTCGGCTCATAGGAGGGATGTTAAGTGGAGAAAGGTTTGTCTTCCACCTCAGGTCGAGTTCGGCTCGACTAGAGGTGTTGAGTTGCCTTCCACCTCAGGTCGAGTTCGGCTCGACTAGAGGTGTTGAGTTGCCTTCCACCTCAGGTCGAGTTCGGCTCGACTAGAGGTGTTGAGTTGCCTTCCACCTCAGGTCGAGCTCGGCTTGACTAAGGGTGTTGAGTTTTTGTTCCACCTCAGTTCAAGTTCAATTCGACCTAAGGTGTTGAACTTTCTCCACCTCCAGCTGAGCTCGGCTCATAAGAGGGATGTTAAGTGGGAAAAGGTCCGCCTTCCGCCTCGAGTTAGGTTCAGTTGAAAAACTCGGCAGGAGTATCCCGTTGGCAGAGCCCTTCGTGGATTCCCCTAAGGTCCCACCTCCTCGTCAAATAGGTGGGTTGGACTTTCTTTCCGAGCTTAAGGCAAGCTCAAAAAGAGCGGGGATTGTGTACAACCCTCATATTTTTCGAGTCGGTGTGACCCGACGCAAGTGAGGGGGCTCAGTGGAATGACCCGTCAGAGGTCGTGAGCATCGAAAAGAGAAGGCCCGCGGGGGGGGGGGGGGGGGGGGGGGGGGGGGGCAAACCTACTTGGACGAGTGGACCTTGGGTCCACTCGCCCAAGGCCCCCGGGCGAGTGGACCCTTGGTCCACTCGCCCGAGTGTGGGGCGAGTGGACCTTTGGGTCCGCTCGCCCAGGGTGGGGGGCGAGTGGACCCAGGGTCCACTCGCCCCAAGCCTGCGGGCGAGTGGACCACTAGTCCACTCGCCCGGGGGCGGGGAGACCTTGTGTCCACCCGCCCGGGTGGCTGGGCGAGTGGACCCATGGTCCACTCACCCGGAAGGATGAGTGGACTGTAAGGTCCGCTCGCCCAGCTCGGGGGGTGGACCTTGGTCCATCCACCCGACCCCCGGAAAAGGGGGGGGAGTGGACGTCTCATCCTCCACTCGCCCCCCCCCCCCCCCCCCCTCTCGGTTCAGTCGTTCGGGTTCGTAATTGGGCTGCGGATAGCAAAATTTTGGCTATCCGCAACCCAATTTTTGGGAAGTCTATAAATAGACCCCCATGGGCACCTTGGGAAGGGATGTTACGACCCCCCCCCCCCCCCTCCCTCGTGTGTGAGCAAGCACTACCCCTCCCCTCCCCTTGTCATCGAAGGTGGACGGTGAGGTGATCCTTAGTGCCCTCCAAGGTGCCCATGCTCAGCATTAGCTTGGGAGGGGAAGCTCTCGTTGAACTTCTGGGTATGTGGTGGGACCTCCACGCTGCAGCTTAAGGGGTCCGTTCGTGGACTTAGGTGTTCTTCAAGGGTGGGGTTCTTCCGCTCTCAGTAACTGGCCAAGGGTCTCGCTCAGGTCAAGTAAGGGTTAGCTGCATCCCCCTTGCGAACGTCGAGACCAGTTCTATGGTTTCAACATAGGGCTTTGAGTTTTTCGAGATTCGAGAGATGAGGATTTCTTCTATAAGAATCGTTGCATGACAATTCACTCAAACACCCTCAACTAATTTTAATTTCACGCACCTCATAGATGCATATAGGAAATCCGAATTACGAGACTATTTCCTCAAACTGATAAAAGCATTTTTCAAAGCATTCATAGAAACTAGTGAATTTAATTCTTAGTTAAAAATCTGCATTATTTTATAAAAAAAACATCAAGTTCGTCTTGTTTGGATTTAAAGAACGACGTAGCTAGTATTTGCAAGCGTTAGGTTAACCACTTCTCTGAGGGAACGATCTTATCTCACTATTATATTACTTGATCCGGCACGTGCACTTGCGTGTAATACGTATATCCATTTAGGTCGTATCACTTTCCCAGAAATTAAATGCATGATAGCCTGCCCACTCTTTTGATGTAGCCACTTTTCAACCATGTATATGCTAATAAATATTTCCATATATAATTACATCTATATACAATATTTATACCAATATAAGCATAGCCATATACACATTCCCGCAAGACAAATAAAAGCTCGAACACATTCTTAGCGACACCGAATCGACACTGATTTATCTTTTCATCATAGGGGACGAACTTTTATTTCATTTTTTTTATCAATATGGGTCACTTCACGTTTTGGGCCGTTACACTCGACGCCTATTTCAACCCGTAGAGGGCCTTCTTCAGTTTGCACACGTGATGTAGGTATGACTTGGACACGTATTCAGGTGGTTGCACCATGAATATGTCCATGTCAATCTCTCTGTATAGGAACGCGTTCTTCACATCAAGATGCCACAACTTCCACCCTCGGCACACTACCAGAGCAATAACCGTCCTCACCGACGTCATCTTCGCCACAGGACTAAACGTCTCCTCTCGTAGTCCTCTCTATAGGTTTGTGAGAAACCTCGAGCGACAAGCCTAGCCTTGTCCCGCTTAACTCCTCCGTCAGCTTTCTTCTTAACCTTGTACACCCGCTTATAGGTGACAGGTTTGATGCCCTCCACCATGGGAATGAGATCCCATGTCTCATTCTTCTCCAGCGCTTCCATCTCTTCATTCATGGCCACATACCACTCCTTAATGCCAACAACATCTTCAAAGCGGGCAGGTTTCCTCTCGTAAGGTGGTCCTGCGAAGAAGCAGGAGACCAAACTCACGAAGTTCCCCTCCTTATAGCGAGAAATGGGGACGATGGTCCGCTTCGACCTCCTCAAGGCTTGACCACTCTCTACCACCCCGGTAGACTCCTCCTCTACAACTCTTCTCCCCTCATCTCTTGGAGCACTGCTCCCCCTGCTTCTCGAACTCGAAGCTCCCCGTGAGCCAGATGGCGATGGGGCATTGGGAGATAGCTCCAACTCCACAGTACAGTCCTCAATGACTCTCTCTTCACACCTGCTAGAAACTCCACTCTCCGGCAGTACCACATAAGAGACTCCCTGATATGAGATCAGTTCGTCAAACACCACGTCGCGCGAGACGACGAACTTGTGAGTCTGCGGATCCATGCACTTCCACCCATTCTTCTGCTCATCATAGCCGTTGAAAACACACTTCCGTGCTTTCGGCTCCAACTTAGTTCTCTGGGCATCTGGGACGTGCACGAAGCATGTAAAACCAAACACTCTCATGTGACCCACATTTGGCTTCTCCCCGAACATGAGCTGGTGTGGAAACACCATCCTGTTAGGCAAGCTTGCAGATGTTGGATGTCAGACTCATGTCGGTTTGTGTTTTTTATGTCGGATGTCGGATTGCGGGGGATATATCAGGGACATTTCAAAATGTCGGATTATAATATTATATATATATCTATATATATTATATATCATGATATTTTTTTAATTTGATGGTAATTATTTTATTTAATGAAGTATACTACTAACAAGTGTAATCAATTTGTAATAAATAAGAAATGTTGCATACTTTCAATCAAGTAATAGTATAATACAACATCACAAAATCATATTAAAGTATTAAACATTTAAATTAGAAAGTATAATCGTACCTCAGCTTATTACCAAAATTTTAATACTCCACAAAAGCTGCTACTCTTATATAAATGTACAATATTTTTTCCTGAAATTAATCAACGAATATTTGAGTAAGAACTAAGAACTATATTAAAGAATAAAGAGTAATGAATATGATGAAAAGAATTAACTTAATTCAACTCACTTAAATAACATCATGATTCTTCATCAGTTGGGTAGTCATCGGAAGTATAAAACACTAGTGCATCATCAACAATGTCCTCCTCAGAATTCTCACCCACATTCCTCTCTGACATATGTCGTTTTACTTTCGTTTTTGTCGTATATGTCTGTTTTAAAACCGGCCTTGCACTTCTCCTAAAACTCACATCAGCATCAACCATGTCACCAATCTGAGTCCAAGTCAATCCTTCTACAGGAAACACTTCGTCGTCATCATCATCATCTTCAGCATCAGCAGCAGGGCCCGCTAACCACTCAACAACTTTTCCTTCATCAATACTCTTTGCAGACAATGGATCTCGAGATGGATCGGAATATTTAGACTTCAGCTTAGAATTGAATTTTACAAATACAAGATCATTCAATCTTTTGCTTTCTAGTCTATTCCTCTTCTTCGAATGAATCTGAATATGATATAAACATTAAAAAATGTTAAACTTAAAATATTATTGTAATATCATTTTAAAATATATATGTAAAAGTAAATTACCATCTCAAAAGTGCTCCAATTTTATTCGCAACCGGAGGAACTAGTTGTCAAATTCAAGATTCTCATAGCCATTTTTCTCAAATTTGGAGTTTCCATTGCATAGAACTTCCATCAATGAGCTTATTAAAAAAATAACAAATTATTAGTAGTTCAGTAAAAAAATAGTCCAATAATTGTTTGGTGAAAATATACCTGGATTAAACCCTGACAGTTCTCTTTGCCTCTTAGCTATGTCCCGGGAAAATGCTCCTTGCTCTAGCTGATAAACCTCAACCTCAGCAGTAATGGCATCTTGCATAGAAATGTCATGAGAGTACATTCTAGTGAGGCAGTCAATAAACCCACCCATGAACTTTGGGTCTTCATCTATCGCTTCCCTATTTGGAAGTAGAAGAAGGGATTCAAGAAATAGCCTATTAGATGTAGAGGATTGCTCATCTTACTCTCTACTCTTCTATCTATCAACTTCCATACGGGAAGATATTCACTCTCCTCAAAATCAAGAGCAGCAGCAACCTCCTCTCTAGCCTTCTTCATATCACCATACAACCAACCCATTGAAGGTGCGTCCCCATCAGCTCTTCTGAGGACTTTCACCAATGGGGCAAATACAAGAATAGCAAGCTCAACATTTACCCAAAAGGTCCCACCCAAAACTGTAGTTGTAGCCTACAAATCGAGAGGATAGATAGATGATAAATAACAGAATAATCATATAATTATATTCATAGATCAATAGGTACTAAGATACCTGTTTGCCCGCCTCACTACCGGATAATTTGGTAGCATCCCACCTTGTTGATGTAAACATCTCCCGCAACTGCCTCTTTTTCTCATGGATGCTTTGTAATGAAAGAAATGTTGTAGCAAATCTGGTCACTCCGGGGCGCACAAGATCATGGGACTCCATGTCTTTCGTCGTCTCCTAAACATATCAAGGGAGATAGTATGACCATATATAAACACTGTCAATTGACGTCTCATTGCAATTGCATTTTTTGATTTGTTTTAATCTAGAAATGTCTTGGAGAAGTAAATTGATTGTATGTGCAGCGCATGGAGTCCAAAAGATTCGTGTCCTCTTCAAAGCCATCAACCTTGATGTCGCCATGTTATTGGATGCATTGTCTGTCACCACCTGTATTATATTCTCCTCTCTTGGGCCATCTGGGCTAGCAATCGCCTCATCCACAAAATCAAAAATAAATTTCCCATCATGTGTGGATGCTGATACATTCTTGGATAGCCAAAATGCCACCCCAACAATAGTGTGCACCACTATGTTCATGATGCTTCTTCCCTTTCTATCTATCCACGCATCTGTAAGAATACTGCAACCATGCACCCTACATGTTTGAGTGAATGTACTTAGCATCTCATTCGTCCGTTCAACCTCCATCTTCAAGAATTTCTCCCTCATCTCATATGGGGTTGGCCCCTTCATCCCTGGTCCACATTGCCTAACTGCGTGCAAGGCTTGTTGGAAGGATATAGCATATAAGGCATTGAAAGGAATGCCTGTTTCGTATGCCCACCTAGCAATAAACAAGCATGCATCATCTCTAGCTTTTTTTTATACTTGCTATCAATTGTGGTTTGTACCACTTTGCTGCTCTCGGCGGGTTGAGTTTGGACAAATTGATCCATCGGTCCTTTAGTACCAATCCCTGCATAAAGACTCCTTTGCATGGCTAATTCTTTCTCACTATCCCGTCCTCTAACAACTACATCTTCCAATGCCGTTTGCAACCTTTCAGTCTTAAACTTTTTGGTGGCTTGTGCAGAGTTTAAATAACCATCAACCTTGTCTTTAACATCAGATGGTACCATCAGACATGCCTTAACGTTGCCCCTTATCCCCGCCAAATGATGCTTCAATCGTGTAATACCACCATTCACAATTTGTTTGCAATATATGCATCGTATCCGATTGGTGTCATTTGCAGTCACCTTCTCACCAAATGCCCAACACGGATCTCGACCTACTGTAGAGGAAGAAGTGCTGGGAATCTTGCTCGAACCTTCTGATGAATTCATACTACAGCATAACAAGCAAAGAAGAAGAAGCAGCACAGCATTTCAAAAATTAGCTAATTAGCACAGCATAACAACATAGAAGAAGTAGCACAACATAACAGATTAACAGCAAAGCATAACATTAACAACAAAGAGGAAGCAACACAGCATAACAAGCAAAGCATAACAGCAAAGAAGAAGTGGCACTAACGGAGAAGAAGAAGCAGGACAGCAGCAGCAGAAGCAGGACATCAGCAGCAGAATCAGAGCTGGAGAAATCCTGGAGAAGAAGAAAATCCTAGAGAATCAGAAAAGAAGCCATTTTCTGCAGCAGCCATTTTCAGAAAGAAGAAGAAGAAGAGAAATCAGAAGAAGAGAAGAGAAATCAGTGAAGAAGAGAAGAGAAATCAGAAGAAGAGAAGAGAAATCAGTGAAGAAGAGAAGAGAAATCAGTGAAGAAGAAGGCTCTGTTTGGCGCGGGGGTTGGGAGCGCCATCCGCGGGGGTTGGGAGCGCCATCCGCAACCGCGGTAGCTCCCCTGCGGTTGGGGGAGCGGTTTTTTTTGGCGTTTTCAGCGGCGGGCGCTGCGATCCGCGCCCGCCAACCACCGCCCCAAACGGCGGTTTCCTGCGGCTGCGGATCAGAGCGTGGATTCCTGATCCGCAGCCGCCGTTCCAAACAGAGCCGAAGAGAGAAATCAGTTAAGAAGAAGAAGAAGAACAGCGGGACAGAGGGATCGAGGGCAGCGGGAGAGAGTGATTTTAGGTTTTACGGGGGTTACGGGGTTTTAGTAGTCTTTTCGCGATGCTAGCAGCCTAAACGCCATAATCCGTCGTAAAGCCGCAATAATCCGACATGTCAGGCCGACATGTCTGACATGTCGGCCGCCATACTGGAAAACGCAATTTTTCGCATTTGTGTCGCTAACGTTGCGATTTTCCCTCATAAATGACATGTCGGCCGACATCTACAAGCTTGCTGTTAGGACTCAGAAGCAGCCGATTGATCACGTGGGTAGCACACGCCATTCCCTCTGCCCACAAGGCCTTGGGAATCCCCTTGGCATGCATCCAACTCCTGGTAGTCTCCACCAGATGGCGGATCTTCCTCTCTGCGACCCCATTTTGCTGAGGGGTGTGGGCGCAAGAGAGCTCTCGCCGAATGCCGTATTTCCTGCAGAAAGAAGCAAACTCGTTAGAGGTAAACTCCCCCCCCCCCCCCCCCCCCCCCCCCCCCCCGCCCCCCATTATCACTTCGCAGCTTCTTCACCCTCAGGTTCACCCTCCCCTCCATAAGTTCCTTCCACTCCTGGAACTTCTCAAACACTTCAGACTTATCCTTTAGAAAGTAGACCCACGTGAAGAGGGTGTAGTCATCCACCAGGACCAACGCATACTTATTTCCTCCATAAGTAAGGGTGGCGCACGGCCCCATCACATCAGCGTGTACGCACTCAAGGGGTGCCTTACACCTCGTCTCTGACTTGTCAAACGGAAGTCGATGTGACTTTCCATATTGACAACCCTCGCATACATGGTTGTCGCCGCAAGAAGAGAGATTAGGCAGGCCGCTCACCATACCCTTAGCAACCATCATCTTCAACTTGTTCATCCCCACATGACCTAGTCTCTCATGTCAGATCGCAGCGCTGTCATTCGTCTTCAGCTTGTCCACATAGGCATTTGCAGACAGAACATACAAATCCTTCACCCTTCTCCCGGTGAGTGTGATGTCAGCATCAACAGACGACAGATTCTTCAGAAACTTCACCTCTTTCGGTCCAAACAGCACGTGGTATCTAGCATCTACTGCATTTGCAACCGAGAAAAGATTCTTCTTCATACCCGACACATGATACACGCTCTTCAGTGTCACGAGCTTCTCTTCACTTCCCAGGGATACCATCCCTTCTTGCTCCACAGGATGCACCGTATCATCCGCAATGATGATAACATTTGATCCTCTGTATGCCTTCAAGGAGGCAAACTTAGACACATCTCCAGTGAGATGGTGCCTGCAACCGGAATCCACTATCCAGTTATTCTCAAAGTTTACAGAGGCTAAGCATCGACAGGCGTGGCTGTCATCTCAGCCAGGAAACAGTTGTCTCCTCCTTCACCACCCTGGTGACCTCCACCTCTCGCTCCACCTCTCCAGTGACCTCCTTCCTTCTCAGCAACATGACCGACCTTCAGATTAGACCGGCAGTCCTTTGTCATGTGCCCGTACTTTTTACAGGCAAAACAAAGAGATCTCCCATCTCATCACGAGCAGGGAGGAACTTCCCCTTATCTCCTTGAGAGGACGTTGAGGGTCCATCTTCGGGGTTCTTCTTCTTCTTGTCCCAGGTCTTCTTCTTACCTGAGAACAACACCTCGTTATCTCTCCCTGAGATAGACACTCCCGTCATCTGCTTCACCAGGCTCTCTTGTGACGACAACAGGTTCTCCAGCTCCAAAAGGGAGGGTTGAGTAGCCCATCCTTGCACAGATGTAACAAATGCAGTATACTCTTTCCTCAAGCCTCGGAGTATATGCCTTTTCAGCTTCGCCTCAGAGATCGGCTCATCAGGATCCAAGGCCGAGATCTCTGCACATAGATTCTTCACCTTCAGGAAGAAGGTGGAAATCGACAACTCTCCTTGAGTTGACCACGCCAACTCATTCTCCAGAAACTGTAGCCGCGCTACATTCTTCTTGTTGAATAGCCCATCGAGGGCTTTCCAGATACCAGACGCTGACTTGCAACCTATGATGTGGTCGAACAAGTCAGGTGAAATTGCTCTCTTCAGAGTGAACTCTGCCTTGACGTTTGTCTTCCTCCAAGTTCTCACAGCTGGATCATTGTCTCCGGCAGCTACAACTTCCTTTTGCTCATCTCCAACGACCTCCCATAAGTCCTCTCCAAGCAGGTAACTCTCCATACAACACTTCCACTTCTTGTAATTTGTCTGAGTAAGCAACTCAATGCCAAGACCTCTCGCATAGCCTCCTCCGCCGTCCATCTTGGTTGCTCAGTACTTGTAACTCAGTGCTTGTTCCAACCTAGCTCTGATACCATGTGAAATTTCAAGATCTATGGAACACTGAGACAAGTACACCAAGAATGAACAAAAAATATTTCTTTATGGTTTGACAAGTAGTTACAACAGTTACAAGAGAATGGGCTGAATACAAGTCACATACAACTTGATTCACAGCAGCCGAAAGTAAAGAATAACAACTGGTCGCAGACAGAGTCTGCTTCTCCACGACTCGCTAGCGCCCGACGCTAGCATTAGCGCCAGCGCTATCTCAGACCGCACGAGCTCGCTGCTTGCACACTCCCCTGATCAGCCCGCAGATGCAGACTGCCAAACCACAACAAGCCGCTAGCGCCTGCGCTACCCGCTACCGTCGGCGCTATCTCAGCGAACTCACACAACTCGCGCGCCTTGCTCTAGGTCGCTCCGAACTCGCTCCGAGTTCACTCCTACTTGAGACCGCAGATTGAGACCGTCCAAGCTCTCCTGCCGAACTTACTCCAAGTTCGCTCTGACTTAGACCGTCAATAGAGACCGCCCAAGTCGACCTCTTTCTCTGATATGCTCTGTAGGGGGATTGGCCCCTATTTATAGATTTCGGAGCCGCCACCTGGAAGTTGGGCTAGCGCCTGCGCTAGCTCACTTCACAATTCTTAACAAGAGGTGCTGGAAAAAAGTTGGAGCTCTGAGGATTAATTTTGTTACTTTCCTCTCTTTATCGATATTTTTTCGGTGTGAAAATTAATAGCATGCTTCATAATACTTCCAATGGACGGTTTGCATCAGCTTTCATAGAATACGTGGGTGGGTGAATTACTTGAAACGAAATGTAAGTAATAAATGTATAAAAACAATGATCTCAAAAATAGAAATCAAGCGCAGAAAGAAGATAAATGGAGAAGGTGCATTGACCTTTTTCCTAAGGCCGCTCGTTCCTGTCTTCTGCCCTTCCTGAGGTCGGACATGCCCTCAAAATACTTGTTGGTGAGCGCGCTTCCAAGGGCTTTGACGACGGAGAAGGAGGTGAAGTTCTTGGAGGCAATGAAATCTACGGTGGAGAGAGGGGTAAGGCCCCAACTGGCGACAGTCTCCATGGCGGAGACTACGGGCGATGGGAGAGGCGACCGACAACCTGGGGTGGAATCGGTGAACACCGTGGAATCAAGCTGGGTGCGGGATCGAGAGGAGGAAGTCAGGGAGTGGGGTTTTTTGGGATGCCTATAGTCTTTAGTAGGTTAGATAAAATACCTAATTTTTTCAAAATTAGTGATCTGCAGAAAGCGAAATCAGATGAGATGTGCAAAAAGCAAAAACAGATCTGTTATTAACAACGTTCTTATAATATAATGTTGATGAGATCTCCCTCAACTTATGGGAATTTCGGGCTGCAAATAGCCGAAATTACCTATGTCCCCACTAACCCATGGAGAAAACCGCACGTGCGATCTGCACGCATGTTCCCCGCGCGATCTCCACCGTCCGATGAACATGTAACCACCCGCATAACCTCCGGCGCAACCACCAATTATGGGTGAGTGTAAATATCCGAAATTATATCGGTCTGCGCGTAGTAAAATACTTAAATAATACGCGTCTTAAATTATTTTAAATTGACCTGCAAATACTAAAAGGGGTGGTTATGATCTGCGGATAACCGCATAACCACTATAATCACCCCTGAGACCTATAAATAGGACCTCGGTCTCTCCTTCATTTTTATCTTTTTTTCCTCTGGCTTCTCCTCCTACGTGCAAGAGAGCTCCTCCGTGAATCTTCATCGCCTTCGAAGACGCCCTTGAAGACCTTCAAGCCATTCGAAGTTTCCTTGAAGATCTTCATCTGCCCTCAAGCTTTCTACCGCATCGAGCCTCCCACGCACTGCGCGCTCAGAGTTCAGCACCTCGAAGTCAACAGCAAGCTCCGCACCCCAAACTCCTCCACAAACTGCAAGATACACATCGAAGACATCAAGTTACGCAAAGCACACCACTCAAGATACCAAGCGCAAATAGAAGACCGTCCAGGTCTCAGAGTATGGTGCTATTCACCGCGCCCAAGAAAAAGACTTAGCTTCGAGAGCGATGACATGTCACCCCCCCCGAGCACACATCTCTCTCTCTCCCATACAAGTTGTAACAAGGAGGGGTCTGTCGCCCTCACATTCTCTCAAAATCTCTGTACAGAACAAGCCGAATAGTGAAACTTTGGTTGGCACCAATCTGCCAAGTGGTTTTTCACCCCTTTCCGGGGGTTTTCACATTAAAAAAAGTCTCTTGTCAGCCGTCCCATTTCTCTGTGACTGATTGCGTGCTCGACCGCTCTCGGGCTAAGACGGTCCAATCTAGACCGGTTACAGGAGCCTCGAACGGGAGGCCGACCCCGTTGGGGGCGGCGACCGAGATCGGGCGGCCGCCCGTCTCTGGGGCGGCGGCGGAAGCCGCGTGGCCATGGGGCCGCGCGGTGGCCTTGGGCACGCCGGTCGGCGAGGGGCCGACCGAGCTAAGCGGGGGAGGTGACGGAGATGACGACGGCGATGGCGGCTATACCTCAGATAGTTATACTAGGTTATCAACTTAGTCCGGGGGTCCTCTTCCCCGGCCGCTCCTCCCCTCGCGGAAGGAGCGGTTGCTCTTCCGGTGAACCCGTAACCGCTCGGGAGTTGTCTCGTCATTTGCGTAAAATCGGTGATCTGCGTGCTCTATACAAAGTGTTCATATTCGTCCGTCCGGTAGTTATCGGGGGAAATTACCGGGCTGCCCCTCTTGGAATCTATAAATAGACCCTCATTCCCCTTCATTTGGATCTCTCTTCTGGCTCGAGAAAATCCTCCTACAGATTTTCTCTCTCCTCCTACGATTTCCTCTCTTCACTGAATTCCTTGAGCGCTCCCATTCATTCAACGCCTGGCTTCATAGTACAAAAGAATATACAGCGAAATGAAACAATGATAGCTCAACACCCAGTAGGCAGGAAGACTGAAATATCATAGCTAAATCCCTAAAACCCAACACAACAACAGGGGACTAAGAACTAATACCTCACAAACCTGAAGCATCAATGGGCACATCGCAAGCACAAGATCCACAAAATACCATCTCAACAACTCCAGCACGCAAGCAAAGATTAAAACTTGTACCAGAAGTACTATCGAATCACAGGACCACAAAACACACCGAAAAAACAAGTTCTATGTCTATTACAACACCACATCCACAGAATGCAAGCCATGTGGAGGCAAATACCATAGAAAACTACCTTAAAACTAAAAATATACAACAACAACAACAACAACACTCAAGCCTTTATCTCACCATAGTGGGGTCGGCTATATGGATCCTTTGTCGCCATTGCGCCCTATCTTTAATCATAGTCTCACTAATGCCTAAGTACAACATGTCTTTCCTTATAGTTTCATTCCAAGTCTTTTTTGGTCTACCCCTCCCCCGTTTAACATGTCTAGCGACTAAACTCTCACAACGCCTAACAGGTGCCTCTAATGGTCTCTTATGTACATGTCCGAACCATCTTAAACGAGCTTCTCGCATGTTCTCTACAATTGACGCCACTCCTATCTTATCCCTGATACATTCAATCCTAATTTTATCCAGTCTCGCGTGACAACGCATCCACCTAAGCATTCTCATCTCCACAACTCCTGCTTTTTGCTCATGCACACCATTCACTGTCCAACACTCAGAACTGTAGAGCATTGCTGGTCTAATTGCAGTACGATAAAATTTGTCTTTTAAGTTTTAATGGTACTTTAAGATCACATAAGATCCTAGACGCGCCTCTCCACTTCAACCAACCTGCTTGGATTCTATGTATCACATCTTTATCTATACCTCCATCTTTTTGAATTATCGATCTCAGATATTTAAAGCACTCACTGCGAAAAATATCTTGGTCACCCAATTTAAACTAAAAATAACGGATAAAATTATACAGGCATATAACCACTCACCATCTCAATGAGAAGAAATGTCGCCGCAAGTCAGCGGAAGCCAAAATCCATCCAACTTGGAAGAAATCAAAACAATTGACCCAATCAAACCCAAAGAGGACATCATAAGTAAAGTCAGAGGCACATTGAGAATTATTAATATGACCACAATGTTAACATTTGAGTTCATTTTAATTTTTCTTCCTCCCCTCGTTTGTCTCTCTTTTTTTACTCTCATCTACAGTCTTTACTCTCTTACAATCAGTGACAGCAATCTGAACGATTCCTCACCACAGGGCAACAAGAAAGCACAACTTTGCACAAACTCAGGCATTTTAACATCAAAATAAATTGTATAATACAATATAATCAAGAGAAAATATAGATCCGATGAAAACACCACAAATGGAATCAGACACCTCTAATCGTTGAGAAATACAGATAATTACCGCAATTCGATTTCGCAATCGGAGCACAAGATTCGTTTCAAAACGAGCCATCGTCGTCGTGGGATGATGTACCACCACCACCACCACTGCGCAGCTATGCACCTCATGCACTGCCCTACACGCACGCATACTTCTGCAGTCATTGCCGGCAGTTTACTCTCTCAGGGTCGGGGTTCTCAGCTAGGTCTTCGAAAAGACCTAATATATTGCCAAGTTAGGCTTCGTTTGGCATGGCGGTAGCGGTTGTGAACAGGTGGTTATGAACCGTAGTTCCCGACCTCACCTAAGGAACTTCATTCACTTTTATGTTCAAAGCTAGTTTTCTTTTTTCGGCGGCGGTCATAACCGCTGTCATGCCAAACATACATTTAATAACTCCCCAACTGGATCCAGTTCCGATCCGTATCCCAATCTGAACCAACCCATAACAATATGACTGTTAACAATATGACTTTTGCATATTTTCAATGTATTTTTCCCTTTACACGCTTTCCGCGAGGATCAATATTTTTTTCTAATAAATTATAAATGGATAAGCATCAAGGAAACTATTAACTGTGCGTTTCACATCAGGTTTGTAATGTTCTACGATTAATATAAGAAAAAAATGGAGTGCGTGTACCTCATCCTCATAATAAATTGAAAGCAGGCCGGGTCAAATAAGTAGAAAGTACATCACAAAAACTGAGAATAAAACACGGGACAGAGAGAAGGTTAACCGTTCAGCGTCAGCGTCTTCAACAGAGAGTAAAGAACAAGAAAAGTAAAACACATGCTTCCAATGGAGAGTCCCAAACCAAAATTCCAGAATAGTCCTCAATTCCACCTTGGATTTTCAATTGCTGGGTCAATATTTATTAGTTAATACCACATAACTCATTCGGGGCAGAATTAAATATTTGTAAACGTTAATTTCTTTCCTTTTCCTCTTTTTGTTTCAATCTGAAGCCAAAATACTGCTTGACATTATAACAATCCTTTGTCAAATATAATATAATATATTTCATGTAGGATTGCTCCTTCGACGTGAGTTATGTGGGTCCGACCCTGGTTGTAGGCAAACCTACTCCAGATCAGCTCGATAATTGGCTTGTACTCCTAACTTGAGGAGTCTAACTTGAGCCAGACCCAACTTCGACTACGGCCTCTTTGGCAAATTCATTTATAAATTCTATTAACATGTCACATACTTAAAAATCATTGTTTTGGTTCATTAAATAAAAAAAAATAAAGGTTTATCTCAAGGTAAGCGAGTGCTTCTCATACAATTTTACATGAGAAATAACCAGATGTGTGGGAAGATGTAGCACAATGGACAATGTTCACCCCTTAAAACTATGCTCTTCAACTGTGGAAAGTTGTGTAATTAGGAACCCACTTGACATGGCGGTGGCGGGCGTGAACGTAGTAGTTATGAAATGTCGTTTGTGAACCCCCGATCGAACTTCAATTACTTTTATGTCTAAAACAAGTTTTCTTTTCTTGGTGGCGGTGATACGAACAAGAAATTACTTCGATTGCATTAACTTGAAAAACACACAGATACAAATCCGGAGCAAGCTCCGGCCAAAGTTATGGAGGCTGGATCCTCCTATAATCCTTCTCTCCAAGGAGAGCCAAAAACCCTAATACTCCAAAAATAAAAAACATACTCTCATACCACCTCCTTATATAGGGAGGGGGGGCTCATATAACAATAACCAAAACAATAGAAAATAAAACGAGATATAAAATACGCGCGCGAGCATAACAATACACCCCGCCAAAAAATCGACCTTGCCCTCAAGGTCGGAGTGCCGCCCTCCGGCTAGCAGTGAAAGGACCGCGGGTGGGCAGTCGTCGAGGTGCCTAGAGCGCCGTCTAGCGGTACATCCGTGATCATAAGAGCATCAAAGTCAGGCGGGCCGATTTCGTTCGCGTCCTCTCTGATGAGAAGGCGGAACTCCTTCACCGGACAATCATGAGTATGCGAGTAAGGTTGTTTGCAACGGAAGCACAAACCCATACTTCGTAAGTCATTGTACTCTTGGTTGGACAAACGGTGAGTAGGAACAGGACGGTTGTTGTGTGGGCCCATAATGGGTGGGCGAGATAGAGGAGGTGGTTGTTTAGGCGGAGCCGAAAAATATGGTTGGTAGGGAGGTTTGGCGGGAGGCAAAAAGGACGTAGGGTCCCCGGACAGTGCGAGGAATTCGGCCTCCACGAGTGGCGAGAGGTCCATGGCTTGGCAAACAGTTAGTGGTTGAAGGGTGCGGAGGCGGGCTCGGAGATGGGGTTGCAGGCCATGCATGAAGTAGGCCTAGTAATGGTCGGGTGGAAGACCTGGAACATGGGTGACCAACTTGATAAAGGAGTCCACGTGTGAATCAATGGAGTCGGTCTGACGGACTCCGCAAAGGCGCTTGATCATGGAACCAGAGTAGCGGTGATCAAAGCGTTGAATGAGAGCCTCCGTAAGAGCTATCCAGGTGAGGTCGGGGGAGAACTGGCGGAGCCACCGGGCCCAGTGGAGGGCGGACCCTTCCATGCCGACAATTGCTGTGGAGACCTGTCGCGCCCGTGGAATTCGGTGAATGTCAAAAAACTGATCGGCGCGGGCAATCCACTCCAAGGGGTCAGTCCCGTGGAACGTGGTGATGTCGAGGCGCGGGAGCTGTGGAGGAGAATCTGGCAGTGAGGAAGCTGCAGGGCCCAAAGTGCTGGGGGACCCCAAGGCAGAGGCAGCAGGAGGAGGACCGGAGTGCTAGCCGGTTTGCAAGTTTTGGAGCATAGCCATCATCGTCGTAAGTTGTTCGGCCTGAGCGTCGAGACGAGAGGTGACGGCGGCGAGGTGGTGTTCAAGGGCTTCCACGCGGGATTCCATTCGTCTTTTTGGCATATGAGGACGATTGCTCCGAGCAGCGGACGATCGTTGCGAAAGAGCAGGCGGCGGCGGAAAGGACCTGGACTGGCGGAGGAAAGGCGTTGGCGTTGTGGAGGATGGAGATCGAAGCGGCAGATACGACAGAGTTGACGATCGCTGCGCTCGGTTGTCGCTGCGCTCGATGTTGGCGACGGCCTTGGCGGACGACGGGGGCTGCTAGGGCACAGCAGCGAGGGGAAACTTGGACGGCGTCGTCGACTGGGCTAGGTTGGCGAGGGGAAACCTGGACGGCGTCGTCGGCCGGGCAAAGAAATCGCAAACGAACCCGGCGACACGATGCAGGCGGAATCGGCAGGGTCAGACCAAATGATACGAACAAGAAATTACTTCGATTGCATTAACTTGAAAAACACACAGATACATCCGGAGCAAGCTCCGGCCAAGATTATGGAGATTGGGTCGTCTTATAATCCTTCTCTCTAAGGAGAGTCAAAAACCCTAATACTCCAAAAATGAAAACATACTCTCATACCACCTACTTATATAAGGGGGGGGGGGGGGGGGGGGGGGGGAGCTCACATAACAATAACCAAAGCAATAGAAATAAAACAAGATATAAAATACGCACGCGAGCGTAACCGGCGGTCATAACCACTGTCACGCCAAACATATAATTTATGACAGTGGCGTTATTGTCCAAACTCACGGGAGCAAAAATGCTGCGCCAAACGGAGTCTAGGCGCCTAGGATATTCTCGTTCCTTTCACTACTCAGTGTTTCAATTGAAAGGTTGTTGGTATAACAATCGATGTCCTTGTAATAACACAATTAAAGGAAATGTAAACTAAAGTACAATGTAATAAAGATGGCTTTAGCGGCATACCATTTCTTCCTCAGAAAGCACACTCTTTTCCGATGAATTCCATTTGATGGCAGGGCACTACAGCTGGAAAAGATATTAGGTAAGAGATAACGATAGTAAATCCATATAAATGGGGAATAGCGTACTGAGAATTCTCCAAGAGACAAGTAAGACAGATGTCAAGCACAATGTACATCACATAAGCTCTCAGAATGTTTTGATGAAGAGAAGTTATAGAGCATGTGTGTAGAAGTGCACAAAGCTGAAAAGACAGCAGTTGAAGGGGTAAAAACCTCCATACCACATAACATTTAAAGACAATCCCCTAAAATTATTTCATTTAGACTCCTGACAAGGGGAAAGAGGGAGAAAGAGAAAGGGTGAAAAGAGCACAAACAAGGGAAAACCAAAGAAAACTCCAAAACAACTAATGCTGCCCAACCAAATCTTCTGTATCCAATACTAAATCTCATGTATCCAGTGTAGTGCATGTTCATTAGCATCCCATTATTGCACAGTTGTACACAAAAGCACCAGCCCTTTCCCTAACAGAAAGCACATCCCACTCAGGCCCTCTGTTGTTTCTATCTTCAGGATGCCAAGATCTTAGTAAAATGACTTCACCTGGAGGTCCTCTGTGCCCACCTATCACCAATAACTTGTCGCCACATGCCTTGAAGGCAAGACCCCAACCATTATAAGAATCAGCCCTCATCGGCAAAGGCTTCACAAAATTCCATGTATTATTCAGTTTATCGTATTTCTTAACTTCGTTTGTCGATTGATCTGCAGCATAAAGCTGATTGTTTACAACTGCAACTAGAGGCGGGGACTGGTGAGTTGCCCTATTACCACCAGGGTACATATTATGAATTCTTCTCCAAGTTCTTGTGTCGAGGTTGTACTCTTCCCCACACGTTAAAGAATCAGTATGGCTTAACATGCCTCCTATAACATAAAACTTGCCATCCATGAAGAAACCAGAACACATTTTCCTCGGAATGTTCATATCAGGCAGAGTTTCCCATCTACCCAACTCCGAATTGTACATCTCGGCGCATTTTAAAACACGGCCGACCCTATCACTTCCGCCGGCGACAATGGAAATTTCGCCGCAGCTGCCGGAACCAAAGAGGCAGCGGGGTAAGTTCATCAGAGGACACCGCGACCAATCTCGTCTGACTAAGCTGTACATCCAAATAGCGAAACCAGTCAACTCCCTGCCAAACACAAGAAGCTGAGTCCCGACAGCAAGAGACTCCTTATCAGCATAAGAGAAACACTCGTCGCAAGGCATCCGTGGCAGCCTCATCCACTTCATCCTTGTGGGATCAAAGGCCTCCCATGGCATTAAACTGCATGAAAGGTATACCCAATGCTCAAAGATTCCAAGCTGTCTCCTCAATTTGTATAGATAACCACTACCAACCAAAAGGTTAAAACTTTTATTCAGACAAGAGAGCGCCGGGTAATCGGATCTACAGGCCAAGGCCAAACACTCGAGAACTACATCATCGTGGAGGCCTGCGATAAGACAGTCATTAGATCCCCGCACATTGTGAAGATTTCCAGGCTGCCTTCTCGCTGTGACTTTCTCATCTTTCAGTCGAGTTCCATCCACAACGGGCATAATCAAATCCATCTTGAACAGACATTTCTTCATCTTTTTTAAAAGGCTCACATTTTTATATATAAGCATGAATGTTAGAAGAAATTTATGAAAAGAGCTGCAATCTTGTTGAATGGATATTGAAATCTGATGCTGCAAACCTCCTTGAGCTCCAAACATTCTTTCCTGCTTAGTGATCAGAACCTCCATCTCTCTCTCTGGATTTTCAAAGGCATGGGTTAGAAACATCATAGACCTTTCCCGCAGCAGCCCGGTGGTGCTGAAAGGGAAAAAGAAGAGAAATTTATTAGTTCAGCAATGCCATATACTTCCAAAGCAATGGAAAATGCATCAAGATGTCCTCAGTTAACAAAGCACTTCATTTCCTGAGCACATTGTAGGTAAAGATGTCCTATAAACTACTGGTTGAGGGCAAAAACTTAGCATTATCGTTCATGCAAATGAATGGATCAAGCGAGTGGAGGAATCGGGATTTGAAGGAGATGGAGACTAAAGAATTAAAATCGAATTACTAGCACAAGATCAAGCGAGTGGAGGAAACGGATTCCGGATTCTGAGCCTGCCCGCCGGGATTGGCGCCTCCAATCCAGGCCAGAGTTGAGCGGGTTCAGGGGTATGACTGAACTGGCTAGCGGCTAGCCCAACTAGTCAACCGGCGATTTAGGCTTATAGTTTGGCGGGGCAGATCCGCCGCGGTCACGCTGACGCCAACGCCCAGCCGCGGCCGCACGCCGTTTGCCGGAACCGCGGGGATCCACCCCACCTCTAAATTCGCGGATTTCAGCCGCGCGGAGAATCACGCCGAACAAAACCGGCCCTTAATCTTTCTCACGTGATCTCACGCGAGGAATTCCTCATAGGAATTTTATTCCATATTCATAATATATATATATTATATATTTATAGGAATATGAGCATCTTCCTCGATGCTCTCGAGCGGCCCCCATTCATCTGGGTTTTGCCCGCATAAAATCCATGTTGAGTTCATCTTCTCTGTTTCGCCGCACTCACTCTAGCGCATTGTGATGACAAAATCCATCTATCGTTAAGGTGGGGGTGCGAGCGGCAAAGCATTCGTGACGTTCGTCGGTAAAGCCCGTGCACTCGAGAGCAGTGAAGATGGACGTAGCACAGTTTCGCCCGCATTGATGCGGCCAAAAGCCGCCCGAGCGCATCGAGCACCGGCGAAGATGCTCTTAAATACAAAAGGGAATATCACAAGCTAATATGGAACCATACTAACTTAATAAAATAAAATTAAGAATAAAGCTCTAAGAAATTGCAAGAAATGGAAACAAGTTCGTCCAAGAAGGAGAGAAAAGATGACTACCGTTACCAAATGAGAACCAGACGAATCAAGTCATCACACTCACCTCAAGTCAAACTGGATCTTAATAATTTCCTTTAAAAGACTCCTGAAATGAAAACCAGATGAATCGCGAATCCCACCTTCAGCTCTTGTCTATTATCCATTCGTGTATCCACATTTGAAGTCAAGGAAATATCTGGATGAACCTAAACCAGAAGTTGAAGCCACCAGAAGTCAAGATCTGTGCAAGAGCATTAGAATCCGAACAAAGATGAACTTAGAATTCCAGTAGCAACATAACCCCAGCCATGCCCTGCTTCACAGCTCGCCCTCACCTGCCAAAAAAATTGCCGAAACAAAATCATTTAACAAGCAGGAGTATATTTATCAATAAAAAAAAAAGCTTAGCTCCAATAGGTCCAGCCGTCTCCTCAATTCTTACACCTTCAACAAAACGCTGAAACCCAGAACCAAAGCGCGGCAGGGCATCACAAAATCAAAAAGGTCAAATAACAATAAAATCCAAGAGCGATTACATAATCTCCGCCGTCGAACCGGGCGATTGGATCCAAGAACCTCGCCGGAACCAAACGCCGACAACCCTAATATCGCCTCCGTACTGCCGGAATCCCGCAGGAAAATCTGCCGGAATCGCGGAGGAGTTCGCTGGAAGCCCGCGGGAGTCGATGGCCACCATTAAACTCCGCCAGATCGGGGATTGCGAGGCAAATCTGAAACACCTCGAACCCCTTCCGTTTCGTTGCTCCCGCACTCTCCCTGCTTTTAAAGCGGCGTCCTGTTCCCGGCTAAAGCCCTGGCCACCCAGGGGTAATATCGTAAACGAATAAATAGTTGAGAAATTGCAGAAAAGTACTCCACACCTCCCGAATTCATCCATCATTCCATCCAGATTCGCGCATAATTCCATCCCTATGCGAGAGACGTGAGCTTCCGTCAGTTCTGTTGCTGCATGGAAAACAACATGCGGCTCAACCCAGACTCTCGCATAATCCTGTTCCCGTGCGAGAGGCGAGATCCTCCGTCAAATCTGCTCCCGCATGGAAACCATCGGCGGGGGACTGCGGGAGGTTTCGGAGGCAAGCACTACACACGTGAGGGAGGGGGAGCACTAACTGCTACTTTTCATCAAAAAGTTTAACAAAGACCGTATTTGGACCCGAGAACGGGACCACGCGGCCATTTCGAAGGCCTGCCACTGGTTTCCGTGGGGCCCACCGTGGTGGCGACCGCTGTCGTCTTTCGAGAGCCAATAGCGGCTTCCTGAATTGTTAAATTTTATTTATTTATCTCGTTCCAAGTTTTTTTACTCGCAGACAGCAGGCTTTTCAGAGAACCTACCAGAACGGTAAATGAATGTTTACTGATGCTCCAAAAATAGAAAAACGAAAAAAGCCCCACCCAGTTATTCCTGCTGCTGATTGTTCACCGCTCTCCTCCACCACCTGAATGAGCATTGTGGATGACGTCACAGACCATTATTTTTGTCTTCCAGAATAGAGCATAAATATTATCACCCAGATCAGATGCACACAAAGCTATACCAAGCTTTTCACAAATCTTAGATGTCAAATTGACGCGCACTTAACTTTTTGTGCTCTTATTAAGTATGAAAACTAACAAACTATTAAGTTTTGAAAATAATAAAAAAAATGAAAAAAATTCATTTGTCCCACATCACCGGTTTTGGTGTATATTAGGCTTCTTGGCTTGCTTGGATAAGACAAGAGGCTACGAGCCACACCACACAAGAATACATAGCGACGGCTCTCGTTGACCCGCGACCCAAAATGTGTTCTACCGCTATGTGCTTTTTACTAAGGCTTCGTTTGGCGCAGCGGGGGCGGGCGGAGACGGCGGCTCGATCCGCCGGTTTGGAACTGGAGGGGGGAGGCGACAGCTCCAAAAGCCGCTTTTTAGCGGCGTTTCTCCTTGCGGGCGGGTGGAAACGGAGCAAACGCCGCCGGAGGGGCATTTGTTTTGCCGCCTTCCGGCGGCGTTTGCCCCAAACGGGGCGGCGAAACGCCGCCCCAAACGAAGCCTAAATCATCACGAAATTTGCAATTGTCTATCGACTGCGCTCTGATAAGTGAGCAATTTAAAGACTAAACAACATCTTCCCTCTCTCGATGCACATGCCCCTGATGCTCATATAGAGACATATACGGAAAGAATTTATGAAACAAGTTAAGCAATAAGTAATTTATCTTATAAGGATGCGCTCATACAAGCTTTTAAGATAAAAATCCATAAGTTATAAAATTCTAACAGAAGAACGTAACTTATCTTATAAAATATGTTAAGGTATATTGTGCATTAATGTCGGGTCTTTAACGGAATCCTAACGGTCCGTTAAAGCACCCATAACGGGTCGTCGGGGATTTAGGGTTACGCCTATAAATACTCCTGCTCGGGGCAATGGGTAGAGACGTTCCAAACTTGACGCTCACTCGGATGCTTCGAGCGCTCTATCATTCTCGAAGTGTTTTCTCTCGTGTGCGCCCTTGCCCCCTCTCGCTCTCGAGCGGTTACGCCTCTCTCCCGTTCTCCTAGTCTGGTGTTGTCGTAACCGCCGCTGTGCTCATCTCACCTCGCCGATCTCTCTGTGCGAGAGATAGCCGGCAAGGAAGAACGACTCCTGTCGTTGAGCCCTAGCCGTCACCGCTTCCGTGCGTGCGCTGCTAGCCAAGGATCTGTCGTCGCATGCCATCGATCGACCGAAGGAGGAGTGCAGCGCCGCTCGTGTCCCTGCAACGAGGAAGACGACGCCGCCCGTGTCCTTGTTCGCGTCTCTTCCCGGACGCATCCAGGCTGCTCGTCTCCCTGCGACACAGGTGGAACAGTCGCTGCTTTGCCGACCCCCATCGACGAAGGAGGAAGCCAACCTCCATCGTTCGTAGAACTCTCTGTGCGAGGAGTAAGACTGTTCGTCGATCGGAGGCCGCCCGTTCGTCGATTGGAGGCCGCCCGTTCGTCGAACGGAGACCGTGTTCGTCGATCGAAGCCTGTTCATCGATCGAAGCCCGTGTTCGTCGAACGAAGCCCGTGTTCGTCGATCGAAGCCTGTTCGTTGTTTGCAGCCCGTGTTCTTCGTCGATCTGTGCCATCCCTGCCGCTATCGCTAGAGCTTCCGCCAGAGCTCCCGCAAGGCAATAGCTTCCCTTTTGTTGGTGAAGGTCCCCTCTTCCGTGACTCTGCCGACACCTTCAGATGGCTTCTTTTCTGAAGAACAGCAGTCTCTCCTCTCCTGTACCGATGATCAAACTGGAGAAGTACTCCAATTCCGAGTTCAGTGCCTAGAAGCGGAACACTCAGTTCGGTATGAAATCTGAATGTATTTTATACACTGTAGTCTGATTTTACAGAATTCAAAGGAGGAGACGAAGAGGCTCAGTGGACCAGCGATGAAGATTTCTGTCGTGATTATCTTCTCAACTGTCTCTCTAATTCGCTGGCCGAGACATTTGGGAAGCTGAAGACAGCGAATGAGATCTGGAATGCGCTGGAAGATCAGTTCAAAGAGGAGGAGAACATGTCCAAGACGTATCTGGTGGACAAGTTCATGAGATTCACCTTCTCTGAGGACAGGGAAATCCTACCCCAGATTGCAGACTTGGAGAATCTGGTGGCCAAGCTCAACAGTGAAAGTGTCCCTCTGCCAGATGGGTTCATGGTTGGAGCCATCATTTACAAGCTCCTCTCAACGTGGTACTCTTTCAAGACGGAGATGTATCGAAAGAAGACTCAGGTCAGTGTGAAAGACCTCAAGCGGTTCATCTGCATTGAGGATGAGAATCTGACAAGGCATATGAAGGAGGTGGTGAGCAAGCAGCAATCTACTGCTAACATGATCACACACCCAAAAAGGAAGCCTAAGTCTGATCGGACTCGACCTCCCTCCAGTGCACCCGCAGTAGTAGACACGAGCAAGAAAATCAAGAAGTTCAAGGGCAAGTGCTACAACTGCAACAAGTGGGGTCACTGCGCTTCTGACTGCAGCCAACCCAAGAAGCCCGATGCCAACCCACCAAAGCCTGATCACAGAGCTCATATGCTCCATCAGACTGCGCCCTCCCACTTTGTTGCCATGGTTGGGAACGGTCAGGCCAGTCCTGATTGGTGGTTGGATTCGGGGGCGACCTGCCATGTCTGCAACAATTCCGCTCTGCTGAAGGATGCCACTCCAGTCTCTGAGTCAGTTATAGTTGCAAATAGAGTCACTGCTGAGGTACTCCAAACAGGGACTGTGGATCTGCTACTCTCGTCAGGTACGCATTTAATTTTGAAAGATGTTAAATTCATTACTACATTAGCTGCTAATTTAATCTCGATTAGTCTGTTAAGCGATGCGGGTATGTCTTTTAACATTAGTGGTGGTAGGGTGACCCTTATGGTCAACTCTCATTATTTTTGTTGCGCATATGTTCTAAATGGGATGTATAGGCTGAGTCTAGCAAACGAAGTAGTTAATCAGGTCAGTTCAAATCTCATAGATCCTAAGACTTTATATGCAAGACTAGGACACGTGAACTATAGAAAACTACTTCTGCTAGCTAAAACTCACAACATACATTTAGACACTAAAACCAAATTTGACAAATGTGAGATATGTGCTCAAACTAAGATAACTAGAACACCATTCAGTTAGGTGACTAGGAGTACATGTTTACTACAGTTGATACACTCCGACATTTGTGACTATAAAAGTTTTGTCACACGTGGTGGTCGAAAGTACCTGATAACTTTTATCGACGACTTCTCTAGATATACTCACATTTATCTCTTAAAATCCTAAGATGAAGCTTTTGAAAAATTTCAAAATTTCAAAAATAGGGCTGAGAATCAATTGAATTTGAAAATTAAGCGCCTTAGGAGTAATCGAGGAGGCGAGTACGTCTCGGTGAGTTTAGGGATTTTCTTGCCAGCAATGACATAATTCCTGAAACCACTGCCCCTTATTCGCCCCAGTCCAACGGTATTGCCGAGCGAAAAAATAGAACTTTAACAGAAATGTTGAATTCTATGTTGTTGACTGTCGGTATGTCTACGACTTATTGGGGAGAAGCAGCCCTCGCGTCGAATCACATCCTGAATATGGTTCCTCATGCTAAATTAAAGCAAACCCCGCATGAGTTTTGGTTTAAGAGACCGCCCATATTTGATAACCTCAAAACCTGGGGCTGTACCGCCTATGTTAGGATACCTGACATAAGGAGATCTAAGTTAGGACCTAAGACGAACACCTGTGTATACTTAGGATGTGAGGTGGATAGTGCTGCAGACTGATTTCTAGATCTCTCTACCAACTCGATCATTGAGTTTAGAGATGATGTGTTCTTTGAGGACAAGTTTCTTAGAGATAAGTACCTGACTTTTCCGGGTCTGCCAGACACCAGTTCTGATACCCTCGTTGGGACGGAACTACGACTCCCTAACACTGAGCCAGTTCACACTAGTGCCCTAGAGTCCACTAGGCTATCTAATAGGGAACGAATTCCTAAAATCTTCGGTGCAGACTTTGTGACTTACCACGTTGAAGCTGATCCATCCACCTATATGGAAGCGATGCGATCCAGGGATTCCCTGTTATGGAGAGAAGTCATTGATGATGAGATGAACTCTCCATGGAGAACTAAACTTGGACATTAGTTGACATGCCGAAAGGAGCTAAAACCATTGGGAGCAAGTGGGTTCTTAAGAAGAAACTGAATCCAAATGGGAGTATCACTAAGTACAAAGCACGTCTAGTTGCTAAAGGCTTCACTCAAGTGAGTGGAATAGACTACTTTGATACATACTCACTTGTTTGTCACATTGCAACGATCAAGATTCTTCTCGCTATCGTATCTATTGAACGTTTCGTCGTTCATCAGATGGACGTAAAGACTGCATTTCTAAATGGAGATCTTTCTGAGGAGATCTACACGCGTCAACCTGAAGGGTTTGTCATAGAAGGTCTAGAAAACAAGGCCTGTAAGTTGATTAAGTCACTCTACGGATTGAAGCAAGCACCAAAGCTATGACACGAGAAGTTTGACACTTGCGTAAAAGGCCTGAATTTTAAATCCAGCCTTTTAGATAAATATCTGTACATACGGACAAGTCCAAATTCCATCACTATAATCTGCTTGTATGTTGATGACATGCTAATTCTGGGTACCGATCAGTCTGAGGTGGAAGACGTTAAGGTTACCTTGCAGTCCAAATTTAGCATGACTGACTTAGGTATGGTGAAAACCATCCTAGGAATGGAAGTGAACTTTACGAATAAGGGAATCACCCTTAGCCAGAGTCACTACATCAGAACTCTACTAGAGAAGTGGGATTATGATAAGTGCATGAAGATTGAGACTCCATACGACTATAATAATAGATTGAAACCTCACGACGGTTCACCTATTAGACAGTTGGATTACTCAAACTTATTGACAGTCTAATGTATGCTACTACCTGCACTAGACCCGACATAGTCTTTACGGTTGGCATGTTGAGTAGATTCACTAGTAACCCTGCAAAGGACCATTGAGACACCTTGGAAAGGCTAATGCGATACTTGAAGTATACTGAGCAGTATGCTTTATGTTATAGTGGACACCCTCATGTGCTTGAAGGGTACTCTGACGCCTCCTGGTGCTCAGACATTGGTGATAGTAGGTCCACTAGTGGTTATGTGTTTACCCTAGGAGGAGCCGCAGTAGCTTAGAAATCTAAGAGGCAAACATGTATAACACTATCCTCTATGGAATCCGAACTCTATGCTCTCGCTTCAGCTGCCGAAGAAGCAGAGTGGGTTAGAAATTTGGTTATGGATATTCCAATGACGAGTCTAAAAATGAACTCTATCTCGACATTTTGTGGCAATCAAGCCACAAAAACCATTGCAACTAATTCTCTATTCAATGGTAAGCGCAGACAACTACGGATGAAACATGCCTGGTTGACCTATCTCACCAGTCAATGGATCATTTCCCTCTTGGACGTGAGATCAAAAAATAATGTAGCAGATGTCGTTATCAAGGGCTTATGCAAGGTTCTTACATCTAAAACATCGAGGGATATGGGATTAAAGTCTATTTAGTGGGACTTAATACCTATGTTTGTTTAAGATTTTAGAATCGAGTCTGCCTACATTCACGCATCTAGACTGAGTACACTGAAGTGTTCCAGATGCTACTTGATGAAATTCTGAGATTGTTTAGTTGCTAGTCATTCCAAACTTGATGACTTACACAACTATTTCTTTTCAAATGCTGAATTGGGTATCATTCCAAAAAGGAATACTGAAGTTACTGTTTGTGCCCTGATATCAGGATTATTCATCATATCATTCCAAATCTGATGATATAATGGTCATAGGTTGTTGTATCATTCCAAACTTGATGGTATGACACACTTGTGAATTGTTTTGATAATAATTCTGATAATCGAAGGAACATAGCTTTGTTCTATGAAACCAAATCTTCTAATTTTGTGTTAATTAGATAGAGATGCAGACTTGTGTGTCTTTATTCCTAGTTAGAGTATTACGTTCTAAGTTGTTAGAACTAATCACTTTACTTTTGATATGCATATGTATGGCTTCATTGAGTTTTGTTCTCATGACATTCTAATGTTTAAATGCAGATCAATTGAAGTCTGGAGGAGAGAAAGCGGATTTCGACATGGATGGAGATGATCTGTTGTTTGAGTAAACCGACCCATCACCCGTTTTTGGGTTTTGCTTCAGATTACTGTTCTTGTTTTTGCATGTTTTGGAACCTGTTTGAGTTTAGACGTTTGCTCTAAAACTCTTGTTGTTTTAATCTGAAACTCATGTTGTCGTTATCTAACTTATATGTTTTGTTTAACCCGTTATGTGAATCAATTGCTACAATATAGGAGGAGAATGTTAAGGTATATTGTGCATTAATGTCGGGTCTTTAACGGAACCCTGACGGTCCGTTAAAGCACCCATTACGGGTCGTCGGGGATTTAGGGTTACGCTTATAAATACCCCTGCTGGGGGCAACGGGTAGAGACGTTCCAAACTTGACGCTCACTCGAATGCTTCGAGCTCTCTATCAAAATACTCATACAAATTTATAAGATTAATATTCAATGTAACACGAGTACACGACCTAGCAGTGCTAAAAGAGTGCAAGATAACCCTTAACTTACTAAAACTCAAGAAAGCTTGTGTCGACATAGTTGACCTAATTAAGTAGTACGGCTTTAGCCTGTACCAGTTTGGAGTACATGAATGTATCATGTGCACACACTGCGAAGATCTCCTAAAAGTAGAAACAAAGATTAAATTTATTTCAAATATAATAATATAAAAGTGTATTCTCACTATTGCTTAAGATGATTACTTGTTCTACTATTAAGCCATCAGTAATTAAATGGAGTTTCAATTAAATTAGATTGCATAAGACAAGTACAAGATAATTATCTTCAGGTATAAACCTACGCTTCTCCATCTAAAACTTAAGGGTTCGTTTGGCTCGGCTTATTTGCTCCGGTGAGTTTGGACAAAATTGTCATTGTCATAGAATGTATGTTTGGTATGACAAATGTTACTATCATTACCAAGAAAAGAAACTAGTTATAAGCATAAAATGTTTGATATGACAATGACGTTTTTGTCCAAACTCACCGGAGCAAATAAGCCGAACCAAACGTAAGATTAATCTTCAAACATTCAATCTTCACACATCCTTTCTCCTTGCATGTAAGGCGTGTTATAGATTTCTTCACCAAACAATTCTGATCATCCTTAACACCTAAAACCACTAGTCTAACAACAATTATAATATCTTTGAACAAAAAAACATGCTTAGAAAAACATAATAATAATCATAGACCATAAGCATGATCGTAAAGTCGAAAAATAAAAGCGAGTGTTAAAATATCAAAACGGTGCAAAATTTTAGGAAACAAATCCTATAGCTATCGTTACTTGTATGAAAAAAGTATAATTTCGCTGAGAATCACTAAGAAGATGGAGAAATAGAGGCCAAATTTGAAATCATGACGTCGAAAAACCCAAGAGTATGTATATTCATTCTTTAATTTTCACCAACTTAAGAAAAAAGGTGGAGTTGCATTGAAGCAGCGCCTAGCTCCAAGGTCTGCAGGACCTCCCGCTTGAAATCTTCGAACATTCCCATCGTCACCCCACTCGCAGGCGGTTGCGAGTGGCCCGGGTCAGATCCATCTCCTCCATCTCTAGCCATAGAGCTCAACTTGAGATTTTCTTGCACATGCTACAGTTCACGCTCACCGCACCAAAAATATTGAAACCGACAACCGGTCTCTTGAGTTCGAACCCACAGGGGGGTGTAGCCCGCACCTACTTATCCCTCACTTGCACTCTTGACTTTGGATGAAGAACTATGTACAGACCCAAGGCTATAGCGAGGAGGTCTCATCACACACCCGGAAGATCATAGAGAGCTTCCCCTCCCAAACCAATGTTTAGTCGGGCACCTTGGAGGGCACTAGTAGTCAACCAAAACTTGCCTAGGAGGAGAGAGGCTAAAAGATTGGATCTCCTCCAAGGTGCCCATAAAGGTCTATTTATAGATTCTCTAGTCTGGCCTGCAAATAGCCTAAATCCGTCTTTTAGTTTTACTAATCACACCCCAAATTGGTTTGCTAACAGCCTAACTCCGTTGTTCTAAAGGGCTATTGGCATCCCACAAATGACATCTAGATAATTTCTCCACTGAAGCCTTCTGGGCGAGTGGTCCATGAAGGCACCACTCGCCAGGCCTCTCGCACACCAGATTCCAATGGGCGAGTAGTCAGTGGGAGCACCACTCGCCTGATTCCTAACTCACTTGGCGAGTGGGGTTCCACCCTCACTCACCTGTCCCTTTGCGCATTCACACTCTAAAGCGAGTGAATGCCTTGCGGATGGGGCTCGCACTCGCCCGGAGGCTCCCCTGCCTTTCCTGACCTGGGCGAGTGCCCTTCTTGACCCATATCCTGCCTCTTGATGTTTTAGGACCTGGGGACCCACTCGACGAATACAGGGTTGTATACTTTGGGCAAGACTAATGACGATAATTCGAGATACATTAATAAGACGTGCACAATATTATGAAAAATATTAAAATAATATTGTTTGTACTAGTATGTGTCAGGTACATGCTGCAACTTAGTTGAAGCGGATGTCAAGTGCATGCTTCCCAACTGAAACTTGGTTGAAGCGGATGTCAGGTACATACTGCACGTCTCTCTGGATCAGCAATCCTCTAGTGCTCGTCTTCAATTGCATGTCTCCTCTTTCGATAACTTTAGACGTGTCATCATTGCCCATTCTAAGCACCCCACAATCGTGAGTAGTGTAGGTGGCAAATAACTCCATATTGTGGGAGAAATGCACATAAGTCCCTGAATCAATAATCCAGCTTCGATCATCGCATGAGAGTGTAGCTGTGACGTCATATCCAACAATGATGACATCCTCCTCCTCTATAGATACAATAGCTACAGTGTGACTCTCTTTCCTATCATTTGTAGCAACTCTTTTCTTCCTCTCGTCCTTCTTCAATGAATAACAAAACTTTTGAATATGCACATTCTTATGAAAATAGCGGCATTTCACGTTTTGATAATGTGACTTGGACTTCCCCATACTTTGGCTCCTCTTGCTCTTCCTTTTTCTGCTCTTGCTCCCGCCTCTCCCTATGCTCAGTGTAGAGGACATCAGCTCGTTAAGAACATCCTGAATGTCCTTAAGACTTTCTTCTTACCTCCTCATTCAGGATGTCATTCTTGACAATCTTCATGGTAATAATTCTCCGGGGAAATGAGTTGATTAGAGAAATTCTAACCATCTCCCGAGAGTCTGGAAGAGACTTCAGCAGCCACAGTGCATTAAATCGTCCTTGAAGGTCACCTTTATAGCAGTAAGTTAATCAATAATACCTTGAAACTCGTTCACATGATCCAAGTTAGGCGAGTCATCTTTATACTTGAACTCACCAAGCTTCCTCAATAGATATATCTTGGTGATGTCAGTGCTCTTGGTATACAACGTCTTCAAGGTCTTCCAAAGAATTTTCACATCAATGATACTTGCAACATGGTTGTAGACGTTCTGCTCTACGAACCGTCTGATGAATTCACATAGCTTTCGGTTCTCCACTTTCCACTTATTAAGATCCATATCTTTGGGCATATCCTCAAAGATGGGAGAATGACATCCCTTGACAAAGATGAGATCTTCCATTAGTAAGTGTCACTGATGGTAATTTGTGTCATTTAATTTTACCATTTGCTCAAAATCTGAACCTAAAGTAGACTCCATCGTGCTATATCAATTGATTGGACTGACGCTAGTTCTCTGAGCCGACTATTTCCAAGAAGACAATAAAAGAGGATAGAGATCAGACCAACATCACCTACCGCACCCGATCACCAAACCGAAATATCCGATCAACTTGTCTCAAATCCTAGATAGGTCAGCCCGATAACTGCTCTAATAATGGACCTAGCTCTGATACCACTTGTTGTGCTAGAGAGCACACAAGCCCGACTAGAGCTCATGCAAATTAGTTTGAGAAAATATTTGCACGACCTCTTAGCGGTATGTCGATGCACAACTAAAACACAACACAGAATAATAACAATAAAAGTGACACACATATTTAACGTGGAAACCCAATAGAGTGAAAACCACATGACGACCAGAGTTCCACCCGGAAATCCGCCACTAAAGATGTATAAAACAAATATGCAATTATAAGGTTTTCCATCCTCAATCCACACAGGATCTTCACAAACTTTGCACCTAATAATACATGTTAAACATTATCAAAAAATTTGCAAGTTACCGACAGCGACGGACGAGACAAATTATACAAATCCTCTCCAAGATGCCTCTTCGAATCCTTGTGAAAGTGCACAGTGTGCCTCTGAGAATCCTCTAGAGGGGGGGTGAATAGAGATTTACATTTATTTCTATTCTATTTGTGCAAGTACAATAAAACCTAAGTATTATGCTTCACCAAGATAAATCCCAGAATAAATAACCGCAGTTAAGTAATGAAAGAGAAAACAGTAAATGAAATCTAAGCTATGAGGGACAACACAAAAAATTGACAATCCAGAAGACACAGATTTTTTATAGAGGTTCCCCAAAATATGGGTACTCCCATCTTCTACCACCTGGTAGGGATGCACCACTATGCCTGAGTCTTTTGGTAAGAAGACTCTTAGAACCACTGATCTTTTGACAAGGAGATCATGAACCACCAGATCTTTTGATAAGGAGATCTTGAACCACCAGATCTTTTGATAAGAAAATCTTGAACCACTGAATCCTTTGAAGAGAGATTAATAAACCTCTTTTACATAAGGGAATTAGAAAGAGAAAGTAAGAAGAGAAAGGTTGTTGGAATTCTGTTTTCAGAATTCTTATGAAAGGTTGTATGAAGAACAACCTCTTGAGTCTTTCACTGGATCTGCTCTTGATTAACTCCTGCTTGTAATAGTGATGGATTGCAGGAGCTCTAGTTGTCAGATCCTTGTTCTTCTCTTCCAATAGAACTCTGACTGCTATATGATAGTGTTGAGAAGCAACCTTCAGTTGTTCTGTTGTTCAGGAGAGAGCAGTTCTTTCTTCTCTTTTCTATTCTCTGTTAGGGTTCCTGAGAGAGAAGGAAGAAGAGAGAGCCCTAGAGAGAAGATGATGGCCGATTGTAATGAATGTCTTGCTTGTCTCTTTCTTCTCTGCCCTTTTATTGTCTTTCTTCAATTTGAATTTTTGTTTCCCTTTCTGGTAAGACCCGAAAAGGTATTCTGCACTGGACAATCTCTTTCTTTCCTACTTTAAATCCCGACCCGTTCACCAACATTAAGCATGTTTCCAAGAAACTTTTTCTCTGTCCTCTGTTAATTCTTTATTCCATTTGTGGCAATTAAGGAGCCGTTAGGGAACGGTCTTGAGAGAGGTGGGCCATGAGAGAGGGTCCAAAATGACAGCTGAAAAGGTTTTCCTTTTCAGACTGTATTCGACGTAGCGTCGAATTCACTTCCTCTCTTATCGACGCAACTTCGAGTTCTTGTAGGAGCAGCTTCAATTTCATCCTTGCTCTGATTGAACTCTGCTAGGCGACGTTGCGTCGATAACTTATCGACGGAGTTGAAAGGCATGACTCTGAACTTCATTATCTGCGTTGAGATGAAGTCGACGTTGCGTCGACTTTAGATGACTTCGACATATATTCCCTTCTGCGTCAAATTGAGGTAGAAGCTGCGTCGACTTCTCAAGTTATTTTGACAAGTCCATGACCTCTACGTCGATATCTATTCGACGCAACGTCGACTTGAGTTATTTCAACAGAGGGGTTGAACCACTTGGACTTCTAGTCAGAGTAGCGTCGATATGGACTCGATGTTGCGTCAAATTCTATTTGACGCAAATGTTAACTTTGTCCCAATTTTGCTTCTCTTGACTTGGTCTTGACACCCTAGGTTGTGTGTGATATCCTAAGACATCTAATGACCAGATTACCCTCACTATACAATGGGTAATTCAATCATAAGAGATAAAATCACTTTTAGTGAAATTATTAAGTTAAATCAAAGGGGTTTTTCCCAACACCTTGCCCAAATCTGCTCCAGATCTAATTCGTGTAGGTGAAGTATTCCTCATCAACATCGCAGAACGACGTTCGAAAGCACTACCAAACCAAAATCGATTGCCACAATGACCTTTTTAAAAAATCTTTTCAGTGCTTGAGATTGGAGATAAGTGAATGCCTTCCTCATCCTCCATGACTATTTATAGGTCCAAATTCATGGAGGTAGTGGTGGTAGATAACATGAGGTAAATGTGGATGAAGCTTTCCTTTGCCTCTTTCCTAGAAGCTTTCTTCAAAAGCATATTTTGATTTTCTTAGTCAAATATGGTTAACCTCTTTCACACTTGGCATGAAACACATACTTGGAAAACAAGGTTAAAAAGGTGGCTAACCACTTTCACACTTAGGAGAAAAAAATATTTCATCAACATCTCGAAAGTATCACTCCCATTTGGTGGGTCTAGCCACCCATAAACTGGCGACGTTTAACCTTATCTTATATGACTTATATCATGGGAGTGACGCTCATATTTGACGTACCCACTCTCTGCAGAATGTTTGGTCCAATCTGGGTTGTAAAAGAAGATAACCCTCTAATTAGACATATCTGCACACTCTAAGTGTTAACTAACAAATAAGTTATTTTCAATAAGAAAGAAAAATATATTTGGAAATAAAATACTAAGAACATGTGCTAATATGCTTATCTTATTTACTGTTTGCTGATTTTATTGCTTAACTCTATCTACATATAATGTATTGTATACATACATAAATATTGTATCACTCTTTCAGAGGTGAGTAAACAACCTACTAAATATTTTAGGAAATTATGAAGATATGAAAAACAAAGCACAATGATGAAGACTAGTATATAGTATGTATTATGTAAAATATGAGAGAGTTGTGTACTATATGTAGTAGTATGACTGTACTTGTAAGACTTTGAAATATCAATAAAATATGTTATTTCTTATTCTTGATCTGTATAACTGAAAAAGATCCTTAATCACATTTATTATTCCTGCTTCGTTAACTCAAGCTTATTGGGCCAAAGTGTGACAATAATGAACCTTAATCTCAGTTTTGGACTTCATTTTCTTCTTCTTAAAAGATAATCTTGCCACATACAGTGAATTGTGAGTTTTTTCATTCTTTTGTTTCTCATTCTCAGCAACACGAGTAATGAAGTCATCGAGTTTTTAGGCTTTATCTTGAGAAATATAAATCATCTTCAGTATGTAGAACTCATGTGGCAATATATTAAGTGAGAGATGCATTATGCACATCTCCAAATGAGTGTTGTCCAACTCTTATAGTTTCGTCTACTAGTAAATGATCTTCAAAATATAACCACATGAGACCCATTCACCATCATTGTCTAATGGTGAAAAAGTCTTGTATCAGTGTCGTAATCTCAAAATAAGATGACACTTTGTATCTTTGTCCCACAACAAGAAAGTCCTTTGCGTTAGCAGACACTAGTTGTCCATTGAGTAGATGCTCGACAATGGATCTTGTTGGAGTCAGGAACCTGGCTCACAAAGTTTGAAACGAAAGATGGACGAAGGTTACTGGCGCAGAATTAGCAATCACAACAACGAGACGAACGTGAGAGAGATCAAGAATCCATACTGCTTATAAAAGTAGAGCATGAGCTATATATAATGTGGAGATCCTGTCATATACTTAGGAGTGTATAAAAACTCTCTGTAACATCGCAAAATCTTGACCCGATCGATTGAACCTCTTGGGGGACCTAACTACTTTAATCGACGTGGACATGACATGTGGACATGACGTGGACATGACACGAACTTGACGTGGAGATAAAAGACTTACAGATGATGGTTGTTAAATTTAGCAACATCATCAGTCATATAATTAGCTCAGTAGATTTATAGATTTACGGTATTTGTTTTATTATTGTTTATCTTGTTTGACATGTTTACTTATGAGCCCTAGAATCTTCTATAGACTGTTTGTTGTACTTGGACTGTGGGGTCATCATGCCATTGTTGTGGTTGTTTTCTGTCAACTTTCATTACTCATATGTTTCTATGATCTACTACGTTGATGTTAATCTTCCGCTAGTACATCTTTCGTTACTGCCTATAACATACTCACTATGTTGTGTGATAGTTATTCGTTTAGCACCACCGTCAGTTCGGAGTGTTATAAGAGAATGACATGATAGGGTTGAGACGTTCATACCTCTACTCTTCTGTTATTCTCTTCTTTGTTGCGAATTGGCGGTGGTATGTGATAAGATCCCCTTGTCGTGCCTAATTCTCGAGGGGGAGTCTTACACGCTCCCTACCAAACTAAAGCCAATCTGGTTCGGGGAGGAAGTACGCAAGTTCGCTATCTATATATGAGCACTCTTGTGATCTATGAGCACCACATCTTCCCTTTACCACTAGGACATATTTATAAGCAGCTAGAACTAGTGATAGGGGGTTCACAGTGGTCAGTAGGTGGACCTCACCCACTTGCAAACCTGATCAGGTCGCCAACGAGGCAGGGCAGGCTAATAAACACCTTAGGAGAGCTGAGGGAAGCCGCTGACGAGTTGTTGTATAGGCCTAGGGAAGTCACCAACGTGTTGCTTTACAGACCGAGGTGAGCTGCCTGGGAGGTTTGGGCAAGTTGCCTAGGATCTCCTTATAGTTGTCCTTTGGTCAACAACTTGTGCTCCCTAAATCCATATCATACACAATACTCACTTTTTGCGAGCACAATACAGTGAGAAGGGTTGCCCGTTGACCAAATGGTTGTTATAAGGAGGCCCTACCAACGCAACTCGATTGCACCTCACATGCAACTTACCTCAGTCTCTATAACAACTCACCGACAACTTCCCTCTGTCTCTATAGTAGTTTGTCGTCGACTTAACTCAACAACTGCAATAGCTCGCTAAAGGAATTCATCAACTTGCCTGAGCTCGCCGACGACCTGATTAGATTTGCAGGTGGGTGGGGTCACCTATTGACCATTGGGTACACCACTAGACTCCGCAGTCTATAAATACAACCTAGTGGTAAAGAGAAAAGCCAATGCTCATAGCTCACAATTGTACTTGCCTATAGCTAGTGAACTTATCTGCTTCTTCCTCGAAGTTGGCACGACTTTGGTTTGGGAGGAATTCTTATACACTCTTGGGTGTGCGACGAGACCTCCACACTGCAGCTCACGGTGATGACACTCGGTTGAAGGAGTGGTTATCAAGGAGGTAGTGGGTTCGATCCCCCCGCCTCAACAACCGCCCATTGTTGAGAAATAGGCGCGGGGAGCGGTTGGGGTTGCAGCCCAGACATCGCAAGGTGAGCTTCTGGTTAGATCCCGGTGGGCATTGGCGTATCGTTCCTAAAGGGGGGAGATAATTAGGTACGAGTAACACATGGTTCTCACATTGCGTGATAAAATGCATCACTACGATCCGTGATCTTAGTGTGGAGTTTTTTTTTTGCGAAAATACAGGCGTGATACAGTCGTATTGAAATACGACCGTATTGTTGATCAAACACTTAAAAAATAGTGCTTGTAGAAAGCGATGGTCTGATAACATATGATGCACGATAATCTTTGATGCATTACATGTTAAGGCTTGTGCTCAAAGTATTATACCATACACCATCAGATTTGGAATGGGGTATAAGTAGTACCTCCAGCATAGGACCGGGTCCTAGAGTGACACGAACCCGTTAAGCTAATCCAAGTCAGTCTTGACACGACATGACATATAAAAATACATTAACAATCTCCTCCTATGTCCGTAGTGAAACCAGACTTCGGGTAGAGGGTGGTTTGTGTAATATTCAACTAGAAGTGAGACATACACAACCGTATCCAGCACCTGTTTAAAATGAAATCGGACTATAAACCAAAATAGCATACACGCATAAGTAAATAAAACTCAGCTGCAACACAAACGTCTCAGGTACAATCGAGACACGGGCCTTATACACCTGGTGTCTCAAAACAAACAGAGATCTAATGTCCAAACAAACAGTGTTATAAAAATAAGAGCTAAACAATGCTCTGAACTGAAGTACAGGAAGTAAACAAAATAACACTCAAAAGGCTAGTCATCCAAAAGATCATCCTCCTCCGGATCCCAGACAACCAGTGCTCCTCCTATCCCAGAAACTCCTGCAATTCAACAGAGAATTTCATTTTAAAATAAATTCTATCCTTTGTAATTTGCAGATATCTAGTTTTAGCATAAAACTTAGTATTGATTATTATTTAATTTGGCTGGGAGGACACGTTCACAGAGTATTATAGTTTAACCTCACAATCTGTTATCTGTTTCCAAATGAAACGATTATCAGACTTCTGGACATCGCAGCTATATCTGTAATCCTATATGGAATGTCACAGTTACTGCCCTTCTAAAGTCAATTGGAACTCATCAAGTTTGGAATGGAACCAATCTTCAGAAGAAGAGACAAGCCAAGTCAGATTGTGTTATCAAGTTTGGAATAACACTCTCCTCCAAGGCAAAAGCCGAATCCGATGAAGCTGTTAACATCAAGTTTGGAATGAACAGCTTACCAGATCCGAGCTCAGCAATCAAGAGCATCAGCGGACCACAACATGCTTGTATTGACAAAGGAAATATGGAATAATCAAAACGTCTGGGCTAAGGCTGGACTGAACCGCCTGATACTGAGCTAAGACCGAACTAAATCGCCATTAATCCCATTTCTCCCACTGTTTTGATTAACCGATCTTTGGGCATTCCTTTCGTCAGTGGATCAGCAAGGTTATCCTTTGAACGTACATCAATCAAAGTGATGGTTCCTTGTTCTTTCAGATAATTCAACAACGCATGTCTCAGTCGTACATGTCTCCTCTTAGTGTTATAGAGGGTATTCTTAACGACTTGAACTGCTGCTTGATTATCACAATACAAGCTCAACGAGTTGACTTGTAACTTAGACAGGGGAATGTCTAAAATCAAGTTTCTGATCCAGTCAGCCTCTTCTCCAGCTGAAGCTAAGGCAAACAACTCTGCCTCCATAGACGACAAAATTATACAGGCCTGTCTCTTGGATTTCCAAGTGATAGCAGCTCCTCCCAAGGTGAATATGTATCCACTGGTGGACTTGCTGTTCCCGACTTCTGAACACCACGAGGCATCGATCAGAATGTCCTTCCATGGTAGGTGGGTAACCAGTGTAGCACAGAGCATGGTTTGTAGTACCTCGAAGGTATCTCAACAGCCTATCTAGGGCAACCCAATGCTCTTTGCCAGGACAACTAGTAAAACGACTTAGCGCGCTAACCGAGAAAGCAATGTCTGGCCTCGTACAAGTTGTAGCGTACATGAGACTACCAATTATTTTGGAATATTTCACTTGATCAATGCTGGCCTCTTCATTAGGACTCAACTTAACATTATGATCAAACGGTGTCTCAATCGGCCTACACTTATCATATCCCCAGGTAGAGAGAAGTTGCTCAATATAATGAGCCTGGCTAAGAGTAACTCGACCCTTGTCAACTCTAACCTTCATACATAACAGGGTATCAACAGGACCGAGGTCCTTCATGTCAAATACTTCTGCCAGAGTGGATTTAACATCCCTAACTACAGCAAGATTAGAACCTAAAACCAACATATCATCCACATATAAGCATATGATGACTGTTTGATTTGACAGAGAGCGGTAATAAAGGCATTTGTCAGAGAGACTGGACTGGAATCCAATGCTCTTTACCACCTGATCAAACTTCATGTGCCACATCTTAGGTGCTTGTTTAAGACCATAGATCGACTTATCAAGTTTGCACACTTTGTCTTTTTGATCTTTGAGTACATAACCTTCAGGTTGAGTCATGTAGATCTCTCCATTAAGCTCTCCATTTAAGAACGCAGTTTTGACATCCATCTGATGAACTATAAAGTTCTCAATAGAGGCTAATGCGAGAAGAATCCTGATAGTCGATAGATGACACACAGGTGAGTAGACGTCAAAATAGTCAATTCCCCCTTGTTGCTTATAACCTTTAGCTACAAGACGTGCTTTATACCTGGTTATAGATCCATCACTATGTAATTTCTTCTTTAAAACCCACTTGCATCCTAGGACTTTAGCACCTTTCGGTAAGTCAACTAGATGCCAGGTATTGTTATGTAACAGCGAGTCCATCTCATCATCAATGGCTTCTGCTCACATCAACGAATCTCTGCACCTCATTGCTTCCTGGTAGGAGAATGGATCATCCTCTAAGTGATAGGTGACGAAATTCTCACCAAAATCCTTAGGGATTCTCTCTCTGGTAGATGCTCTAAGTGGAATAGGTTCCACCTCTACAGGTTGGGGAGCGGTGCCAGAAGGGCCAGCTTCAGGTTCAACGATAGATTCAGAAACCATATCATTTGACCAGGAGACAGATAATCCATGATCTTTGGCAAATTTGTCTTCAAAAAATATGGCATCTCTAGACTCTATCACGGTATTCGTGGATAGATCGAGAAATCTGTCTGCTGCACTATCTTCTGCACTACCTAGATAGACGCATGTCGTCGTCTTAGGTCCCACCTTAGGCCTCTTAAGGTCTTGTATACGCACATAGGCAATACAACCCCAAGTCTTTAGAGTATCGTACCTGCGCGGATGACCGTGCCACAGCTCATACAGTATAGAAGTGAGCTGAGAGTGAGGTACTCTATTTAGAATGTGATTTGCAGTACGGACTGCTTCTCCCCAAAAGGAATTAGGCATGCCAGCTGTTAGGAGCATAGAGTTTGTTGGGAACAGAGCCCTGCAATGTTCCTGATTTGAAGAAGTGCTCAGCTCAATGATAAATGCAAGTTGTATTTGACATTCCATCTAGTTCATGCTTGCAGGAATCGACAATATGTCATGTACTTTAGTTATTTTACTAAATACTATATCGTCGAGAAGAACAGGCGATATCGTCAACAAAGCGTGCTTGTCGTCGTAATGACAGGCAGAGCAGCAATCGCTGAGAAGATGAAGTATCGTCGACATTAACAAAGTGGGCATACTGTCATGAAGAGTAGATATCATCGCTTGTCGCTGACAAGGCAAAGGTTGACTGATGAAGTTGGATATCGACATGAAGAAGGCATGTCGTCGAGAAAATAATGAGATCACGACGACATGCTGCAAGAAGGAAGATCACTACGACACTGGCAGAGGAAGCAGATCGTCGAACATGCAGAACCGCTGAGATATCTTTTATCGACGAGATACCGGCGTCAGCGGCTGAAGAAAGAAGATATCTTGTATCGTCGAGATATCTCCATCAGTGGCAGAAGGAAGATCGCGACGACAAAGTCAGAGACAGCTTGACGTCGTAATGATGCAGATATCTTCAAGACAGAATTCAAATCTTGCAGACGCGCTGTCAGCAATTAATTTCGCCGCCTGATTGTCCAATCAGCGCCTGCTATGATGGATGAGCGTCTGACAGGAAAGGAAAGTGAATATGACCGTTATACGGCTTGTCCGTCCTATAAAAGGGAACAGTGTTGCCCTAGGAAAGAGAGATCTTAGCGTGCAAGAAAGAACTGGAAAAAGTATCTCGCCGTTCAATAGAACAGTACATTCTTGCGGAGAAGAAGAAGTTCTCAAGAAGCAGTCATTCTCACCGACTGCTAAGAAGCCAATCCACATCCGGCTAAGAAAGATTGAAGAAGGAGTTGAGCCGTAAAGATCAAATCTAAAGCGTCCTCTTCAACCGTAAGAAGCCGATCATCATCAGGCTAAGGTTGCCGATCAACATCAGGCAGAAGAAATAGTTTATCTCTGTTATCTCTTGTAAGGCTTGCGGGCCATATTGTCTAGCTTGAGGGCTGGAGAGCTGTGAGGCTTGAGGGCCAGGGCAGTGCACTTGCGGGTGCGATTTGTCGAGCTTGCGGGCTTGGGGGCAGTAGGGAATTGCGGGTCTAGGCTGTTGGGACTTGCGGGTCTGTGGTGTAGGGCTTGAGGGCCTGAGTGTCGAGCTTGCGAGCTCGGGGGCAGTAGGGGCTTGAGGGCCTAGGCTGTTGGGACTTGCAGGTCCGTGTTGTAAGGCTTGAGGGCCTGAAGTTTTTGGCGGAGTTTGCCGAGCCTAACGGATCGCTGGGTAGGCGCAGAGGGACAGAGGACTACTCAAGACACCCGGTCTTGAGGAACCTCTATAGATCGATTGTGTGCTTTCTGTGGTTTGTTCTTTATTTCATAGATCTATTAAGCAGAAAGAGAGAAATACCAAAATGGGACAGCATAAAAAAGAAAGACCTATTCACCCCCCCCCCCCTCTAGGTGATTAAGTAGACACCCCCATAAACAACAGAGTTCAACATCTCTGTCAACGTTCTATTCTTGCGCTCGGCAACACCGTTTGACTGGGGTGAGTAAGGAGCTGTGGTTTCAAGAATTATTCCCTCAGAAGCACAGAATTCCTTGAATCCAGTAGCAGTGTATTCTCCTCCCCGATCACTTCTAAATCTCTTAACTTTCAGGCTTAACTGATTTTCAACACGAGACTTAATGGTCTTGAACGCCTCAAATGCTTCGTCTTTCGATTTCAACAGATACACATGACAATATCTAGAAAAGTCATCTATGAAAGTAATTAGATACTTCCTTCCCCCTCTGGTGGCATGACTGCGGAAATCATAGAGGTCTGAATGTATCAATTCAAGAAGTTTTGTGCTCCTAGAAACTGACTTGAAAGGCTTTCTAGTGATTTTTGTTTGAGCACACACCTCGCACTTGTCAAAACGAATCGACAGATCTAAGGGGATGTTTTGACTCTTAGCTAGATTTAGCATCTTCCTATAGTTCACATGTCCAAGTCTGTTATATAACAACTTAGGATCAATAAGGTTCGAACTTACTTGGTTGATGCTATCGTTGTTTAAGCTAAGTCTATACATTCCATTGATCAAATACGCACACCCAAAATAATGTGAATTTACCATAAGAGTCATTCTACCGTTTTGAGTTGTGAAGGTCATCCCAGCTTTGTCTAGCAGACTTATTGAAATCAGATTTTTAGTTAATGTTGGAACTACTTTAACATTCTTTAAAAATAAACTTTTACCTGACGAGAGAACCAGCTCGGCTGTCCCAGCATGGGTCACCTGAGTCTCTCCTCCGTTGCAGTTCTCCACTCTCTCCTTAACCGCCTTAACCTCTGTCAGTAATCCTCTGTCATTCGTTACATGACAGGTAGCACCGCTATCCAGCCACCACTCAGCAGATGAACTGCGGTGACTGCTCCCAATCATAGCCACGAAGGACTTGGGATCAGAAGCATCTGCCAGCATGTTCGCCACATTTTGTGTGGCTTCCTCCTTGTTTTTCTTAGGGGCCTTGCAATCAGCCGCCCAATGTCCCCACTTACCACAGTTGTGGCACTTGCCCCTCTTCTTCTTTTTGAAAGAGGGCTTTTTAGGCTCTAACTGGGTAGAGACAACACTTTTGGGCGCTGGTGGCTTCGTATGAGGCTTGCTGGGCCGAGACACAAAGTTGACGATCTGAGAAGACTGCCCACCTTGTTCCTGTCTCTTCCCTGCAATGTTTTGATCCTCGATATGGATGAACATTTTGAGTTCATCGAGTGCGATCTTTTCCTTCAGCCTGTGCATTTCAGTCTTGAAGGTCGACCACTCAGGAGGTAGCTTGCTTAAAATAGAACACACAAAGAAATTATCAGAGATACCGGACTTATCGTCGACCTCCAACTTCTGACGCAGGGCTTCCAGTTCAATTATTTGGGAGGTGATTGTCGAGTTTAGATTAAATTTCATATTAAAGAATATCTCTCTGAGGAGAGTCCTTGACAATCCCTCTTCCTTCTGGAAGTTCGCATTTAAACGGTCTCAAATCTCCTTTGCGGTTTTATAACCACTGTAGGTCAAGGCGAGTCTAGGGTTGAGTGAATTAAGGAGGTAGTCTCTACAGAAATCTTCGTCTTTTCTCCATTGATAATCGTCCACGTCCTCTTCGGTTGTGTCGAAATCACTCAAAACAGTGTAGAAGATCTCTCGCTCCTTCATTCCAAGCTGAACGTGCAGTCTCCAAGCATGGAAGTCGGAGAGATCGAATGACTGGAGCTTGACGATGTCGTAGGATGTAACCTTCGACATCTCGCTAAAGCTATAGATCGAAAAACTGAAAAGAATTCACCTGAGCTGCCAGAGACGAGTCGCGGTCTTCGGATCCAATCCAGAAATTTATGTTGCTCCTCCTCTCGGATCGAGAATCTTCAAATGTAGTAGCCCTGGAAAGGGCGGGCACTTTTTCTGATCTCTTATGACGAGCAACAACAAGGATCAAGAACAAAGAGATCCTTCACAGGAATATGAGACCTCTTCCACGTACTGATCGGCGGCGAGAACGAACAAGATCTTCAAATTCAGGAAACTGAGGTCTCTTTGAGGTTGAAGATCGAGGCTGCAGTAGTCCAGATGCAGAAATGGCGATCCAAAGAATCTCAGCAACAGGCTCTGCTTCCAGAACTCCAACGATCACAAAGAAGAGATCTAGGCAGCGGCAACAGTGATTCTCCCAAGCAGATCTCCACGGGCGCAATTTAACTGGGTGCGATTTGATCTCTTGAGCGGCGCAGGGGAAACCTTCCTCTCTTCCGATCGACAGGGGCGGACTCGCCCAGGTTTGGGAACAGCAGCGACAGATCCGCAAAGCAAAGGAGTCAGCTTCCAAGAGATCGCGAGCAGTCGACGAGAACAAATCCGACGAACAGGAACAAAGAGATCGCGAGCAGTCGGCGCTTCCCTTTTCAGAGATCGGCGACAGGAACAAAGGGATCAAGCGGCGACCGATCTTCCTTCTCCAAGGTCTGCGGCCGGCGACAAGATTCCTCCAAGATCTTCCGAGCGGAAGAGGAAGTCGCGAACGGGAACACCAGCCGAAGAGATCGCGAGCGGCGGAATACAAGAGCGCAAAAAACCCTAGCAGCGGAAAAACCTACTTTGAGAATGTTAAGGCTTGTGCTCAAAGTATTCTACCATACACCATCAGATTTGGAATGGGGTATAAGTAGTACTTCCAGCATAGGACCGGGTCCTAGAGTGACACGAACCCTTTAAGATAATCTGAGTCAGTCTTGACACGACAGGACATATAAAAATACATTAACATTACACACTGAACAATTTTTTCTCTTAAAAATGAGTCCGAATTGACCCAAAATGTCACAAAAGTTTGATAGGATCGACGGTCTCCGCAAATAAAAGTATAAAATAAGCTTAAATTGATAATTCTAATGCCGGCCTTAAAAAGTTAAAAGCATTAAATAGTCCACATTTTAATAATTTTATATTTCAATAAATACAATTTTGCCATTTATGCTTAGTGCAGCCACGTAAGTATATTTAGTGAAAGAAGATTCGATCATATCCACGGTTACTTAAAAAATTAATGTTGCTTTCATGTTAGAATTAAATAGATGGCGACTAGAAATTTGTTGGTACGGGTAACACTGTTATCAATCATGTGAGATTAAATTTAGTAGTAAGATTTGTGATTCTACGAGTCTACAATGTAGATTCCGTGCAAATTCCGTGCAAAGTCACAGGTGGATTTTTGAATTCTAAATACGCCCGAATTTTATGTCCGTCAGACCACGAATCTTAGACTAAATTTAATCACGCATGATATATCACAGTGCATTACACGTACCAAGAAATTGTTCAATTGCGACCGACCTGAGGTTTTTATACGGCCGATTAACAAAGCACGTGTTTAGCTTGCTTGATGATATGTAGCACGAGTGCTAGCTCCTTCGATAAACATTGTTCGCGTACCGTGGTTCGATGTTTCCATTCACACATCGTACATATATCCGATGGCGAATAATGCTTCGATGTGGATAAGCAACATACAAGAAGACAATAAAGCATATAAATTTATGAATTTATCTATAGTATTAATGCTTAATGGCGGGGCGGAGAAGAGTAGTTATTTAGGCATAATAGTAATTAGTCCTATTCAAAAAGCCCGAACGAGCCGGGTTAGGATCGGGCCGATTGGGCCCAAGCTTTTTGCCACCCGAGCTCGAGACGGGCTCGGGCCCCCTCTCAAAGAGGGAGCCTGCCAAGGCTCCCAAGGCCGGCCCGGGCCGGACCCAGGACGACCCGATTTTCCAATTTTCCCTCCTATATTGGAAATCCCGCCAGCAAGCGGGATTTCCATTTGGGGAAATCCCGCCTGGGGCGGGGTTTCCATTAGGAATTTCCGCCCGGAGGTGGGATTTCCCGTGGCCTGGGTGCCCAGCCCAAGCTAGGCCCAACGCCCGAGCCGGGCACCGAGCCGATATGGGGCCCCTGTAAGGCCCCCAAGCCCGGTCTAGACCCGGGCCGGGCTTTTCCTGGGCCGGGCCTAGCCGAGCTTTTTCTGGGCCGGGCTCGGGCCGGCCCCCAGGCCCAATATTTTTGAACACGTCTAAATTAGTAATGAGGTCTTTTAGCATTTTTTTATTTATATACTTTTAAAGAGTAGAGATGAATGAAGAGTGTTGAAACCAGTTTCCCGGCTTCGACGTTCGAAAGGGGGTTGCGACTAACCCTTACTTGACCTAAGCCTAGACCCGTGACCGGTTGCTAGGAACTAAGAGACTCGAACTTGATGATAACTAGAGTCTAGAGACAGACCCCTTAAGCTTCAGCGTGGAGGTCCCACCACATACCCGGAAGATCTTAGAGCGCTTCCCCTCCCAAGCCAATGCTGAGTCTGGGCACCTTGGAGGGCGCTAAGACACACCTCACCGTCAACCTTCGATGACAAGGGGAGGGGGGGTGCTTGCTCACAAGACCACGCGAGGGAGGGGGTAGGAACCAACCCTTCCCAAGGTGCCCATGGGGGTCTATTTGTAAACTTCCCAAAAAATGGACTGCGGATAACAAAAAACCTGCTATCCGCAGTCCAACCATGACCGCAATCAACCACGCATGAGGGGGGGCGAGTGGGACTCGAAGTGCCCACTCCCCCCCCCCCCCCCTCACGGGAAGTCATACCGACCTCCCCACCCATGCCGGGCGAGTGGGAGGAGAGGTGGGCGAGTGGGGGGTGGGGGGCTGCCCCCACTCGCCTCCCTAAGAGGGAGGTGGCCGAGTGGGGGGGCTGCCCCCACTCGCCTCCCTAAGGGGGAGGTGGCCGAGTGGGGGGGCTGCCCCCACTCGCCTCCCTAAGGGGGAGGTGGCCGAGTGGGGGGCTGCCCCCACTCGCCTCCCTAAGAGCGGGTGGCCGAGTGGGGTGGGGGGGGGGGGGGCTGCCCCCACTCGCCTCCCTAAGAGGGAGGTGGCCGAGTGGGGGGGGGGGGGGGGGCTGCCCCCACTCGCCTCCCTAAGAGGGGGTGGCCGAGTGGGGGGGGGACTGCCCCCACTCGCCTCCCTAAGGGGGAGGTGGCCGAGTGGGGGGGGGGGGGGGGGGGGGGGGGGGGCTGCCCCCACTCGCCTCCCTAAGAGGGAGGTGGCCGAGTGGGGCGGCAGCCCCCACTCGCCTCCCTAAGAGGGGGTGGCCGAGTGGGGGGAGGGGCTGCCCCCACTCAGCCCCCACTCGCCTCCCTAAGAGGGGGTGGCCGAGTGGGGGGGACTGCCCCCACTCGCCTCCCTAAGAGGGAGGTGGCCGAGTGGGAGGGCTTCCCGCACTTGCCTTGCTTGGCCATTCTTCCCTCTCTCGGGTCATTCCTTAGCCTCGCTCGGCTTTGGTCTATCTCGTCGCGGAACCTTTCCTATTACAACCTCACCCGGGCTTTGGTTGATTGCGGTCATGGTTGGACTGCGGATAGCAGGATTTTTGCTATCCGCAGTCCATTTTTTGGGAAGTCTATAAATAAACCCCCATGGGCACCTTGGGAAGGGTTGGTTCCTACCCCCTCCCTCGCGTGGTATTGTGACCAAGCACCCCCCTCCCCTTTTCATCGAAGGTTGACGGTGAGGTGGGTCTTAGTGCCCTCCAAGGTGCCCAGGCTCAGCATTGGCTTGGGAGGGGAAGCGCTCTAAGATCTTCCGGGTATGTGGTGGGACCTCCACGCTGAAGCTTAAGGGGTCTGTCTCTAGACTCTAGTTATCATCAAGTCCGAGTCTCTTAGTTCCTAGCAACCGGTCACGGGTCTAGGCTTAGGTCAAGTAAGGGTTAGTCGCAACCCCCTTTCGAACGCTGAAGCCGGGAAACTGGTTTCAACATTCTGGTGCGGTGAGCGTGGAAGCGACTAGTTCGGAAAACTCTGAGCCAAGTCTCATGGCTGGAAGCGACGAGTTGGGAGACCCGCCTCCGCCTTGCGAGTATGTGAAGAAGAGCGACTTCGACGAATTCAGGAAGAAGATCCTGGAGTTCATGCAGGTCGCACCCTCCACTCGCGGCGAGTGCTCGACACCACCTGCGCCTAGGATCGCCTCACCACCTCTGATGGAAGTAGGGAGAACCTGTCAGCAAGGGAGAGAGCCAGTCTCAGAGGAGGGTTTGAGCCTCCAGGCACGAGTACTCTTCAACAGCTCGCCCAGGACCAGCTACCCCGGCAGGGAGGTGATAGGAACGCCCCCGTCCAACCAAGGGGGAGTAACTTCACCTGGAAGGGCCAAGAAGGAGTTGCGGAGACGGAAGAAGTAGCGAAGAAGATGACCAAGGAGAGTGCGGCCAAGTGAAGTGCCCAGGAGGGACGAGATGTAAGTGAAGTGCCCAGGAGGGGCGAGATGTAAGTGAAGTGCCCAGGAAGGGCGAGATGTAAGTGAAGTGCCCAGGAAGGGCGAGATGTAAGTGAAGTGCCCAAGAAGGGCGAGGTGTAATGAAGTGCCCTGGAGGGGCGTAGGGTAGTGAAGTTGTAATAGACGAACTAGGAATGAAAAAAGGGTTCTGGGGTAATACCCCTGTACAACCCTCATTCTCCGAGGGTGGGCCCCACTAAAGGCCACGTAGGCGGAGGTCAAGGCAGGAGTCAACAATCCAGAAGACGAAGGAAGATCAAGGGTTTTCGTTGTGCGAGAAGGTACTCGCTCGCCCAATTGCGAGAAGGAAAGGCCTGCTCGGCTAGGCGAGGAAGCCGTGAGCTCGGACCTACTCGCCTATAGGCGACTTAGCCAACCAACTCGCCTGTTAGGTCTGAGGTCCTTACCTGCTCGCCCACATATTGCATTGTCTAAAAAACCTACTCTAGGGGATCAGGGATGGCCATCTGCTTCCACCCCCCCCCCCCCCCCCCAGGATTTGTCTATAAATAGACCCCCAGGGGTACTAGAAATGGCACTTGTCAAAATCAGAGTTGCACCCCTCCCCCTTTGACAATCAAGATAGCAAGTGCCTACCTAGTACCGAGCTCGGCCATTCGTGGTTTTGGAGGAGAAGACTCTCTAGAGCTTCTGGGTACGTGGTGGGACCTCCCTGCCGCAGTACCTGGGGTTGTGTCTCTTTTCTCTTCATTTCTTCCGTAGTGGCTAACCAAAACCTTTTCGCTGAACCGCTGGGCAAGTAGCCTCAGGCCGCATTGATCCGAATTTTGGGGCCCGGATTTTCTAGGCTTCAACACTTTGGTGCGGTGAGCGTGGATCGCGGCCAGAGGAAGAAAGTCTGGTAGAAAAGTGAGATGGTAGCAGCTAGCGACCACGAGGAGGCGGCGGGAAACTCGGCTCGGGGAGGCGAGTTCGTATCGTTGGCTGTCTTCGAAGCATTCGCGCAAAGGATGGAAGGCGCCATGCGAGTAGCTCTCCTACCTCCCACGGAAGGGACGACGACCTCGCCTCATCGCCCGGGCCCGTCCGAGGAAGGTGCTCGCACTCAGCGAGTAGGGAAGGCGCACGTCGAGGAACTCGAGCGGCCGAGGAAGTCGCAGTTTGGTCTGCAAGCGTCTCAAGGACCTGGAGGAACTCGTTTTCGCGAGGAGGACGAGCAGGCGAGATTCTACCATACTCGCCAGGTGAGCGAGTATGGAGGAGATACTCGGCCAGATGATGATCGTCGAAAGATAGGAGGGAGGAGCCCATTCTGCGAGGAGATCCTCGCCGCACCAGTACCGGAGGGGTTTAGGGATCCCTCGATGAATTATTACTCGGGAAGAGAGGACCCTATCCGTCATATCCAATGGTTCGAGGATGTTGCTTCCCTTCGGACCATGTCAGACGCCTTCAAGTGTAGGTTGTTCACGATTTCCCTTCGAGGAAAGGCAAGAGACTGGTTTCACCAGTTGCCGGAAGGCTCCGTCTACTGCTTTGAAGACCTTTGCCGGGGGCTGAACATGCGATTCGCCACAGCAAAGAAGTTGAAAAAAGAGGCTACGACCCTTTTCCATCTGACCCAGGGGCCAAAAGAAACGCTGGGGGATTACATTGATCGTTTCCAAGAAGAGGTGCTACACATCCAAGAGGTGGATGGTCGAACCCTGCGATTGGCTCTAACCTTCGGCCTTCGTGAAGGCCTCATTAAGTTGGAGATCGGTAGGAACCCTCCATACTCCTACGCCAACCTCATCGAGAGGGCTAACCAGTTCGTCCAGGGTGAGGCTTCCAACCGCGGCTTCCTAGCCAGGCTCACCCGAGTGACCAAGGAGGACGAGGAAGAGGAGGAGGAAAGTCCCCCCGAGAAGAGGAAGAAGGAAGAGCCCAGGAGGGCTGAGAAACGGAAGCCAGAAGGCAGAGGCAGAGAGGAGAGGAGAGAAAGAGAACCCAGGAAGGAGGAGCCGAGAAGGAACGAGGAAAGAAGGCTCATCGTGGCCCCAGAGCGTCGGGAAGAAGAAAGACGCTACCAAGTCCCCGCTAACCGACCACCATGGAGGCCGGCCAGGGGACCTCAACGTCAGGAGCGGGGAAGGAGATCCCCGGAGAGAAGGCGTTACGACAGGCCAGAGAGGCGCCAGGAGGGAAGAAGGGAGGAAACAATGGCGGTTGCCAGGCGCGGCAACCGCCAGGGCCGGAAGAATAAGAAGCAGAGGAGGCCACAGGTAGAGGAGATTCCTCTCTACTGCGAGCTCCACCAGGTGGAAGGGCATGGCACGATGGCCTGCCCAGATTTTTGGGAAGCAAGAAGAAGGCTGGCAGCAACAGAGGCAGGAGGAGAGCAGCGGAGAATAGAAACTCTGATCGAGCAGCCGGCGGTTCAGGACGCCGGCCGAAGGAGGAACGAGGACCGAGTCAACCACGGAGGTCGAGGAGAAGTGGCCCCAGGAGGAAGAGGAGTGGGGGTGATCCAAGGGGGTGCAGGATTAGGAGCTTCTCGCAAGGGAAGTCTCCATCAAATCTATCGAAGGAGCGTCGCTTCGACCTCGCAGGCACCGCCCCCATTGGAGGAGATCACCTTCTCCAAAGAAGACATGCTAGGGAATGAGAACCCCTTTCATGACGCCCTCGTAGTCCAAGCGACCGTAGAAGACTTTACCGTTGATCGAATCCTGATCGATAACGGTAGTTCCGTAAACGTCATCTTCAAGAAGACGTTTGACGGGTTGGGCGTCGGAGCAGGAAGGATCCGGGCACCGGATGGTCCTCTTTTTGGCTTCTCCGGAGAGAAGCAGGAAGTGGAGGGAGGAGTAGATCTCCTTGTCACACTCGGGGGCACCCCTCTCCAGTGCCGTTTCGTCATCGTGGACGCCCCGAGTTGCTACAAGGCCATCTTCGGGAGGCCACTCCTCAACACCTTCACGGCCGTCCCATCCTCATACCATCAGTGTCTCAAGTACTGTCAAGGGGACGTCCAGGTGAGGATCAGGAGCGATCCAAGAGCCGCCCGCGAGTGCTATCTCAGCTCAGTTAGCACCATCAGCTGGATGGCTGACGCGGAGGAGTTCGAGAGGGTTACTGGAGGCACGACCCGGCTGGAGGCATCCGAGGAGATGGAGGAGATAGAGGTACTCTCCGCAGCGGGAGTATCAGGACTGCTGAAGATCGGTGGATCGCTGAAGGTCACCGAGAAGGTGGAGATGGCAACGTGCCTACAGGATAACGTTGACGTCTTCGCCTGGAGTGCTGCTGAGATGCCCGGGATCGACCCAGAGGTTGCCTGCCACCACCTCAACCTCGACCCCGCGGTGAAGCCCGTCCGCCAGAAAAAGAGGTCCGCCGCCACCATGCTGGCCGGACCTATTCGGGAAGAGGTGAAGAAGTTGCTGGACGCAGGTTTTGTGTCGGAGATCCAGTACCCAGGCTGAGTCTCCAATGTTGTAATGGTTAAGAAGGTTGTAGGCAGCTGGAGAATGTGTGCGGACTTCTCTTTATTGAATAAAAGTTGCCCCAAGGATTGCTATCCCTTGCCTCGAATCGACGCGCTGGTTGATTCAGCCGTCGGTTTCCCTGTAATGAGTTTTCTTGATGCATTTTCGGGATACCACCAGATTCGGATGTATCCATCCGATTGCCGCGATGTTTCCTTCATCACCGGGGACGGGTGCTATAGCTATAAAATGATGCCCTTTGGGCTAAAAAATGCAGGGGTCACCTACCAGCGGATGATGGACCTTGTCTTCAAGGAGCAGAAGGGAAGGAACCTGGAGGTGTACGTGGACGACCTCTTGATCAAGAGCAAGAGCGTCCCGAAGCATATAGCAGATCTGGTGGAAACCTTTGCGACGCTGAGGAAGTTCAAGATGAGGCTCAACCCGGCGAAGTGCGTGTTCGGAGCTGGAAGGGGGAAGTTTCTGGGACATCTCATCACTCCGGGAGGGGTGGAGCCGAACCCTGACAAGGTTAAGGCAATCCTAGAGATGCCCTCACCAAAGACCATGAAGGAAGTTCAGAGGCTGACAGGGAGGTTGGCAGGTCTCAGCCGCTTTTTGTCCAAGGCCGGGGAGAAGTGCTCTCCGTTCTTCAAGACGCTTCGCAAAACTGAGAATTTCGCATGGTCCGACGAATGCGAAAAGACGATCGGAAGGCTGAAGGAGCAGTTGACTCAGACACCTCTCCTTCAGAGCCCGAAAGAAGGTGAAGACTTACTCCTTTATTTGGGAGTAGGGGTGGAAGCAGTAAGTTCTGTGTTGGTTCGAGAGGAAGTAAAGAAGCAGCTCCCCATCTACTATGTCAGCCAGGTGCTCAGGAAGGCGGAGTTGAAATATCCCATCTTGGAGAAGCTCGCCTTCGCCTTGGTGGTATCGGCACGAAAGCTGCGGCCTTATTTTCAAGCTCACTCCATCCGGGTCATAACTGATCATCCCCTCCGAAATATCCTGGAAGGGGTGGAGCATTCGGGAAGGCTGGCGAAATGGTCGGTAGAACTCAGTGAGTTTGACGTTTCCTTCTCGCCCCGAGTGGCGATCAAAGCGCAAGCAGTAGCAGATTTCTTGGCCGACTTCTCGGCGGAAGCAGAACCGGGAGAGGAGGCTTCTACTCCCATCCCTTGGAAGATGTTCGTGGACGGAGCCTCAGGCAGGAGCTCTGTGGGGGTAGGCATCGTTCTTGTCAGCCCACAGGGAACTAGGATCGAGCAAGCGGTCGAGATCCTCTTCCCCGTAACGAACAATCAAGCCGAGTACGAAGCCATCGTAGCAGGCTTACGCCTCGCAAAGGAGCTGGGCATCCAAGACGTCATGGCTTTCACCGATTCAATGGTGGTCGCGTCTCAGATTCGGGGAGAGTTCGAGGTACGCGACACCACTCTACAAAAGTATCTCTTGAAGGTGAAAGGATTGATTGGAAGCTTTCAATCCTTCTTCGTCGAGCACGTACCAAGGGAAGAGAATTCGGCAGCAGATCGTCTAGCCAAGTACGGACCGAGAGCAGGAGGGACAATCACGGAGTTGTTTCGACCATCCATTGAGGAAGGAGAGATGATGGAGATCGATCATCGTCCCTCGTGGATGGATCCGTTCATTTCCTTCCTAAGTTCTGGACAACTTCCGGCGGAAGAAGGGGATCAAAGGAGGTTCCGGTACAAGGCGGCCTACTACTTGTTGCAAGATGGAGAGCTATATCGCAAGACCATCTCGGGCCCTCTGGCTAGATGTGTCTCGGAAGAAAAAGTACCTCGAGTGTTGGAGGAGATCCACTCGGGAGAGTGCGGAAGTCATTCTGGGACTCGCACTTTGGAGCAAAGGATCCTGAGGCAAGGTTACTTCTGGCCTACTATTCGAAAGGATGCCGAGACCTTCGCGAAGAAGTGTCAGAAGTGCCAGCTCTTCGCCTCTCTCCAGTTACAGCCGGCCCAGCATCTTCGTTCAATCACCGCCCCATGGCCGTTCGCTATCTAGGGAATGGATTTGATAGGTCCCTTTCCTCCAGCTAGCGGCCAGAGGAGGTTCGGCCTCGTCATGATCGACTACTTCTCTAAGTGGATCGAGGCCAAAGCTTTGGCCCAAACCACCTCTCAAATCGTGAAGAACTTCATTTGGGGAGAAATCGCCTGCAGATTTGGGATTCCCCTCGCCATCGTCACCGACAACGGTCCGCAGTTCGCCAGTTTAGAGCTGGAGGATTTTTGCAGACAGCTAGGGACTGATCTCAGGTTCGCGTCAGTACATCATCCCAGGAGCAATAGACAAGTGGAGGCCGCCAACAAATTAATTATCAACCTACTGAAGAAGAAAGTCGAGAACCTAAGAGGTAATTGGGCGGAGCAGCTCCCCTCGGTGTTGTGGGCTCTGAGAACCACTCCTGGCTCAGCCACAGGGGAAACCCCGTTCAAACTCTCTCACGGGTCCGAAGCTCTCATCCCAGTAGAGTTCGAGGTCAGGAGTCCTAGGGTGATTGCGGCAGAAGACGGAGATGAAGAATGGAGATTAGAGAACGAGGAAGCCCAGAAGCTGTCCCTCGACTACATCGAAGAGCTTCGTGATCTAGCCTCGGCTAGGCAGGAGGAGATCAAGCGTCGCATGGCAAGACACTTCGACAAGCACGTTCGACTCAAACACTTCAAAGTAGGTGACCTAATCCTGAAAAAAGTGGATGCAACCGAGAGATCGGCGGCCGTAGGAAAGCTCAACCCTAATTGGGAGGGATCGTTCATCGTTCATGAAGCGCTCGCAACAGGAGGGTATCGCCTAACAAATCAGGAAGGGGAGCTCTTGGGGAGCACATGGAGCGGCGATGATCTAAAGAGGTTTTACCCCTGAGTAAGGATGTATACCCTTCTCTTATGTAAACTGATTGCTTAATAATAAAAACCCCCTGAAACAAGGGACGAAGAAGATTTTTCAGAATAGCAGGCCGTAAAAGAAGAAAGCGGGTGAAGTCGATCTCCTAGTCGGGCGGGGAAACTGGCCCCCGACTTGATTCTCGTAAAACCCAGAACGGATGATGGGACGGTGCCTCGGTAGTGCGTTCTCCTAAAAACCAAGCCTCTGCACGACGGTCGAGATCAGCTCCCCCCTTGCACGTTGGTCGAGTTACCCTCCGACCGCATCTCTCATCCGACTGGGGAGATTATCAGGAAGAAGTCTGGGCGCCGACCTCCCAATTCGATGAAGAAATGATCGACTTAACCGATCAGGGAGCCCTTGAATAAAGGTGTTATGTACCCCCGAGGGATGAGAACCCCTCACGAAGTGTTTCGTTTCCAATTATTCTTCTCTGATCGTGTAAGTTAATGTGCTTAAGCGTCCTTAACTCCCCGTTCAATTGTTGAGCAGCAGGAAACAGGTTGTGGCGACATTCGGCATCCAAGCAGGATGGAGACCTTGGGATGTTGTGTTCCCTTGGAAGGTGCTCCTCTGGAACCTCCCCGACAGTCATTCCCTACTGTGTCAACCCCTTCAACAGCAGGATGGAGACCTTGGGATGTTGTGTTCCCTTGGAAGGTGCTCCTCTGGAACCTCCCCGACAGTCATTCCCTACTGTGTCAACCCCTTCAACAGCAGGATGGAGACCTTGGGATGTTGTGTTCCCTTGGAAGGTGCTCCTCTGGAACCTCCCCGACAGTCATTCCCTACTGTGTCAACCCCTTCAACAGCAGCATGGAGACCTTGGGATGTTGTGTTCCCTTGGAAGGTGCTCCTCTGGAACCTCCCCGACAGTCATTCCCTACTGTGTCAACCCCTTCAACAGCAGGATGGAGACCTTGGGATGTTGTGTTCCCTTGGAAGGTGCTCCTCTGGAACCTCCCCGACAGTCATTCCCTACTAAGTGGTCCTCCTCAATGGCACCAGCTTCGCACTAGAATGAAGACTATCGGGGATATGAATCCCCTTGGCCCCGACCGTCTTTCCCTATCTAACGCCATTTCTTAGAAGTCAGGGTGCGAGCATGATGCCAACTTGCAGGGGCGCGAGTAGGTATATAGGCGAGAAGCAAATCCAGCAACGAGTAGGTCAAAGGAGCGAGTAAGACGGATGATCGGCCGATCCGATTTCTTACTAAGCCATCCTAACGAGAAAGACGGGGAAATATGCGAGCCTATGAGCCTAGCGAGATCACATCAGCACAAGGAAAATTCACCGAGAAAATAAATATTGATATCAGAATGATTGTGATCTACCAAAAATATATATATACTCGCAGAACCGCGAGAAGCACAAGAAATGTCAAAAAATAAACGGTTTACTTTGACGGCGAAGCATACTCGGCCGAATCCGATTCATCCTCTTCCTCGTTGTCGTCCTCGTCGCTGGCATTTAGGATGTCCGATAGAAGGCCCTCCGTCGTTAAGCTATCCGCCCCAGGTACCAGCAAGCCGGCCACCGAAAGCTTCGCAAAAATTAAGTCCCCGGCGGCTAGGGCGATTTCTCGCCGAAGGGACGAAAGCTCCTGCGATGTCATGAACGAGCCAGGGGTTCGGCGAGAAGGTCCTGCTTCCGAGAAGGAGAACGCCGCCATCCTCGATTCTAGCTCGGCGTTACGAACCTGCGACGCCTCCAGCAAGGCTTGGCTCGCCCGCAGGTCGCATTCAAGCTTGGAGATCGTCTCCGCCGCCACCAACTGCTCTTCCTGAACATGCGAGAAGGACAGGTTAGAAGATATGAAGTGAAGACAGTGAGTTTTAATCCAAGCTCGCGTAAGGTACCAAGATCACCTCGAAACTCCGGCTGGACTCGGCTTTGTCATCGGCCACCTTGGCGCGCTTTACGGCCTCGTTCTCTCGCTTATCGGCCTCCAGCGTTAACTTCCGATGAAGCGCAAGCTCCAACTCAGAGCCGAGAAGATTCCGCACGGTCTAGTGAAATAGCTCAGAAGCTCGCAGCATTGCGCGCGATCCCTGGTCGGCAAGAAAGCGAGGAGTAGCGTCCCGCAAAACCTTCGCATCATCGCGACCGTAAAGGCCGAACAAGACGCTGAAGGCATCATCGTTCGGGACCTCATCCTCGCTCCACGAGGGTAGGCGAGTGCTCAAGGTCACCTCGCTACGCTCCCGACTCCAAGCGATCAGAGGCTCGCCGTCCAAGCCCCTGTTCAGCGAACCCTGCCCAAAGTTGGGATGGTTCTCAGGGGCACTATCTTCCTCCTCGCGAGCCCGCTCCTCCGCCGCACGCCGGGCAACTTCCTTCCTCTTCCTTTTCTTAACCGCGGGAGGTTCGTCCTCGGCCGGCCATCCAGCTGTGCGAAGGATCTCAGCCTCGGCGCCGACCCCGGGATGGATCTCCACGACCGGAGACTCCTGCTCGCCATCTTCCTCCTCGCCTTGTTGCATTTGCGTCGGGTCGACCACAGGAGAACGAGGAGGTGGGGTCTGACCCCACACAGGGAGGATCGTGGTGGGAAGATGCCGACAAGCTAAAGATAGTCGTTAGACCAAGAAACGAAAGTAAAATTATTAGCAGCGGCTAAGGAAGGTTACCCTCGGCAGGCGGCACATAGGCGAGATGGTCCACGTCCTTTCGCCAGAATTCGATGTCAAGTTTCTTGTTCTTTAGGGCAAGGAAGAGCTCCTCGCGCCGACCCCGGAGCGATGGGGTGGCGAGCGCCCCGGAAGGTCTTTGTTGAGGGAGATTTGGTACATGCGAGAAGTCACCCGTGACGAAGATGAACTTCTCGCTCCACCGGTGGACCTTGTTCGAAGTCCCGACCACCTTACAGTGATGGCTGCCGAAGAAGATCACTCCCTCCTTGGTCGCTCCCATGTAGAAGATCTTGCGGAAGACGTCCAAGTCAAAAGCGATCTTCTCGCTCCGAAGGAAGCAGAGGTAGCCGATGATCATCGCTACCCCATTCGTATTAATCTGGGCGGGGACCCAGCCATAATACCGAAGAATCTGGCAGAACTCGGGCCAGAGAGGAAGGCGCAGGCCGACCTCAAAGTGCGACAAAGAGAAGGCGAGCTTGCCCTCTGAAAAAGTATTAATCCGCTCATGGGTAGCCGGAAGGCCAACCCGGAAGCCTTGCGCGAGGTGTTGATGGACGAATCTCTCCAGATCGTCCGCGCAGGTGATGGGTTTCTTGAACTTATGGGCGACAAAGTTCTCGGCATAGGACAAGCGACGGGTCTCCGCTTCCAAAGAAGGAGTCATCGTAACGAGTAGGAAAAAGGAGACGAGAAGGAAAGCCGATTGAAGAAATTCGAGAAAGCGCACCGATTTCGGACCCCTACCCCCTATTTATAGAAATAGGCAAAAGGGCAAGGGGGGATCGCGACAATGATTCGTGCGAGGTACCTACCTACTCGCTAATGAAGAAATCGCGCAGATATCCCATACGCGTTAACAACTTTCTCGCTGTTAGGCGACGATCGCAAGAAACGCGAGAAAGCCCTGCAGAAGACAGATCCAGATAAAAGCAAAGCGATAAGATTTGAAAGTCGCAGCACGCATATGATCCTGGATTATTACAACACTCGCAGAATAATGTTCTAGCAATATAAATCAGCAAGCAATCCTAGTTAACAGGAGGATCGCCGCGCCTGTCCGAGGTCGCACCAAATCGCCCGTTGAACCCCAGCTGACGCGCGAAGGCCATCTGTTCATTCGCTCTCTCCAGGAACTCCTCGCCAAGCCGGATGTGCTCCTCCATACGATTCAACGTCCCAAGGGACCCCATACTCGCGCGAAGGCTGCGCACTTTGGTCTTCAGCGCCTCATAGCGATGTTCTATGCCGACCATGCGACTGTCCAGCTCCGTGACGAGATAGTGCTTTCCCTCCGCCATCTGTAGCCGATGCTCGAATTCTTCGATATTCGAGACGCGCCCTTCAAGCGAGGTTATTCGACGATGAACCTCGTAGGCCAGCAACCTATCTACCTTTATCTCCAGGTCGAGGTAGGCGGAGGCCATCTTCGTCCGGTACTCGCGAGTAGGAAGTCCGAGCGCGTCGATAAAGGCAGACCCCGGAGACATGGCATAGGCTGGAAGATGGCGAGTTAGAGGAAGAATCACCCTAAAACAGTGCTCTACGATAATTATACCTGCCCGCGCAGGTGCCATTCTTGGTTGATGACGAGGAGGCGAAGGAGATCGCCGAGGAACGTCCCGACGAGGAGGAGAGGCAATCCGACGAGGGGATGGAGTTCGCCGAGGACTGGGTCTTCGCCAAGGAGATCGGTGAGGAGACGGTGAGCGCCGAGAAGTGTGCCGGCCCCCTGGTCACCAACCTCTTCCGTTGTGCGACGACGGCCCGCTGTCAGAGCGCCGAGGAAGCTGAGCCGTGGGGACAGCCGAGGAAGATCCTCCCTCCCCCCTTCCTCCAACAATAGTAACCCGGGAGTTCTTTAGCAATATGCGATTCCCGCCTGTCACGCGCTCAGGAATAGGGGACGGAGGCCGAAGCGGTTCTTGCTCGGGGACGACCCCTGCGGGAAGGACCGGTGGGGGCGGCAGGTGCTGAGAACCTACACGCTCTATCACCGGGGATGTCTGCGTATTCGTCCTCACGGGAGATTCACCTGCAAAAGAACGTCAGCATCAACGAAGAGTCCCCACAGGAATCGCAATATCTCGACAAAGCGCTTACCTTCTCGGAGAGGGTCCTGGTTGGCGTTCTGGGGTTCGTCCTCGGCAGCAGTTAGAACCATTTCGTCAACCAATCTCTCCGCAGTCAACGGCGCAAGGGAAGGCTCAGGCGCGGAGGTCGCCGGATTCGCCCGAAGAACCTCCTCGGCCAAGGGGCTAAGGCGACGATCGGAAGCCCCCCTTTTCCTCTTACGAGTTTCTGAGCTTTTCGTCTTCTTCATTAATTTCATCAACAGCTCGGTCTTCGCGAGCATATGCTCGGCGGACAGCATCTCGTCGGTTCTAAAAAAGTGGCGTGCCAAGGAAGGACCACCCCCCTCTATTTATAGACTTGCAGGGGTCCTAGGCCTGCCGAGTAGGTGGGTTTCCCGCCAGAAGAGGCTCGTCGAATTAGGTTTGGATGATTCTTTCCTACCAACTATGTTGCTCGCAAAGAGCGGGGATTGTGTACAACCCTCATTCTCCGAGGGTGGGCCCCACTAAAGGCCACGTAGGCGGAGGTCAAGGCAGGAGTCAACAATCCAGAAGACGAAGGAAGATCAAGGGTTTTCATTGTGCGAGAAGGTACTCGCTCGCCCAATTGCGAGAAGGAAAGGCCTGCTCGGCTAGGCGAGGAAGCCGTGAGCTCGGACCTACTCGCCTATAGGCGACTTAGCCAACCAACTCACCTGTTAGGTATGAGGTCCTTACCTGCTCGCCCGCATATTGCCTTGTCTAAAAAACCTACTCTAGGGGATCATGGATGGCCATCTGCTTCCACCCCCCCCCCCCCCCCCCGCCCCCCAGGATTTGTCTATAAATAAACCCCCAGGGGTACTAGAAATGGCACTTGTCAAAATCAGAGCTGCACCCCTCCCCCTTTGACAATCAAGATAGCAAGTGCCTACCTAGTACAGAGCTCGGCCATTCGTGGTTTTGGAGGAGAAGACTCTCTAGAGCTTCTGGGTACGTGGTGGGACCTCCCTGCCGCAGCACCTGGGGTTGTGTCTCTTTTCTCTTCATTTCTTCCGTAGTGGCTAACCAAAACCTTTTCGCTGAACCGCTGGGCAAGTAGCCTCAGGCCGCATTGATCCGAATTTTGGGCCCCGGATTTTCTAGGCTTCAACAACCCCGATCTAAGATCCCCGACTAGAGACCATTCTTCGGGCTTAGTCATGCCGGTAGATGGGGGACTCGTCGGGTCGACTCGCTACTTGGTAAGGGGACTGGGAAGGCGTTGAGTCCCTCCACCCCCGGTTGAGCTAGGACTCCCAGGACATGGATGGGTACTTCCACCTCCAATCAGATTAGGAAGGCGTTGAGTCCCTCCACCCCCGGTTGAGCTAAGACTCCCAGGACATGGATGGGTACTTCCACCTCCAGTCAGGTTAGGAAGGCGTTGAGTCCCTCCACCCCCGGTTGAGCTAAGACTCCCAGGACATGGATGGGTACTTCCACCTCCAGTCAGATTAGGAAGGCGTTGAGTCCCTCCACCCCCGGTTGAGCTAAGACTCCCAGGACATGGATGGGTACTTCCACCTCCAGTCAGGTTAGGAAGGCGTTGAGTCCCTCCACCCCCGGTTGAGCTAAGACTCCCAGGACATGGATGGGTACTTCCACCTCCAGTCAGGTTAGGAAGGCGTTGAGTCCCTCCACCCCCGGTTGAGCTAAGACTCCCAGGACATGGATGGGTACTTCCACCTCCAGTCAGGTTAGGAAGGCGTTGAGTCCTCCACCCCCGGTTGAGCTAAGACTCCCAGGACACGGATGGGTACTTCCACCTCCAGTCAGATTAGGAAGGCGTTGAGTCCCTCCACCCCCGGTTGAGCTAAAACTCCCAGGACATGGATGGGTACTTCCACCTCCAGTCAGATTATGAAGGCGTTGAGTCCCTCCACCCCCGGTTGAGCTAAGACTCCCAGGACATGGATGGGTACTTCCACCTCCAGTCAGGTTTGGAAGGCGTTGAGTTCCTCTGCCTCCAGGTGAAGGTAAGCACCTAGGACGCGGATGGGTACTTCCGCCTTCAATGAGATTGGGAAGGCGTTGAGTTCCTCTGCCTCCGGGTGAAGGTAAGCACTCATGGTGCAGGCGGGTACTTCCACCTCCAATCGGTAAGATCCCTGACTACAGACCGTTCTCTGGGCTCAGTCATGTCGGCAGATGGGAGGCTCATCGGATCGATTAACTACCCAATGATCGGTTCGAGTAAGGTATCAAATCCTCAAGCAGTAAAGGGAGAAAGTAAGCTAAGAAATTCATTACAATGGTAACTGGTTCAGTGATAACATATGTTACATTAGTCATTACTTCACCCCTATTGGTGCATGCAGGATTAAAGGAAACAGGTATGCAGGAGATACATGGCTCCTACGAGGATCCAAAGAAGAGAATAAGTCCCTAGCCACCCTCACGTTCAGGGGGAATAGCCACCGCTGCAAGGGGACGAGTCGGGTTGCGCAGGAGAAGGGGAGAACCCATGCAGGATGTCATCGGCAGAGACTCCCCTCCAGCTGTCTCGGAGAGCATCCGCCTCATGAAGGCGGCTCCCCAGGGCTTGGGTCGTTGACGTCACAATCCTCCTGCGAGTACACTCGGCTTCAGCAAGGCAAGGTGGGGCAGACGTCGCTGCCCTCGAAGGTTCGCCTCTTTCTCTCTCCTTTCTCCCTTAGCTGTCTTTGGGCTTCAGCAGGCGAGAAGAGAAACCGGCGCGCGGGCTCTTGTTGAGCTGCCTCCACTTCCAGTTGAGCTCTGCTCCCTGGAAGATGTTGAGTTCCCTCCATCTTAGGTTGAGTTCGACTCGACTAGAGATGTTGAGTTCCCTCCATCTCAGGTCAAGTTCGATTCGACTAGAGATGTTGAGTTCCTCCACCTCCAGGTGAGCTCGGCTCCCTGTTAAGTGTTGAGTTCCTCCACCTCCAGGTGAGCTCGACTTCCTGTTAGGTGGTTAGTTCCTCCACCTCCAGGTGATCTCGGCTCCCTGTTAGGTGTTGAGTTCCTCCACCTCCAGGTGAGCTTGGCTCCCTGTTAGGTGTTAAGTTCCTCCACCTCCAGGTGATCTCGGCTCCCTGTTAGGTGTTGAGTTCCTCCACCTCCAGGTGATCTCGGCTCCCTGTTAGGTGTTGAGTTCCTCCACCTCCAGGTGAGCTCGGCTCCCTGTTAGGTGTTGAGTTCCTCCACCTCCAGGTGAGCTCGGCTCCCTGTTAGGTGTGGAGTTTCCTCCACCTCCAGGTGAGCTCGGCTCCCTGTTAGGTGTGGAGTTTCCTCCACCTCCAGGTGAGCTCGGCTCCCTGTTAGGTGTTGAGTCCCTCCACCTCCACGTGAGCTCGGCTCCCTGTTAGGTGTTGAGTTCCTCCACCTCCAGGTGATCTCGGCTCCCTGTTAGGTGTTGAGTTCCTCCACCTCCAGGTGAGCTCGGCTCCCTGTTAGGTGCTGAGTTCCTCCACCTCCAGGTGAGTTTGGCTCCCTGCCAGGTGTTGAGTTCCTCCACCTCCAGGTGAGCTCGGCTACCTGTTAGGTGTTAAGTCCCTCCACCTCCAGGTGAGCTCAGCTCCCTGTTAGGTGTTGAGTTCCTCCACCTCCGGGTGAGCTCGACTCCCTGTTAGGTGTTGAGTCCCTCCACCTCCAAGTGAGCTCGGCTCCTTGTTAGGTGTTGAGTTCCTCCATGTAAGATCACTTTTTCCAAAACCCGCTCGGGTACTTGAAAACTCGAACCTCTCCCGCATCGCACGGTTGAGGTGGACCTTCGCCCAGAATCGCTGCCTTGCGGTGTCACCAACACTCGGGTTGACTAACACCGCTCAGCACCAACCCTGCCGGTTATACGATCATAAGTAAAATATGCAAGTAAGTACATAAAAGAAGGCATGTCCACAATCACAGCATCATATATAATGAAAACAGAAAGTCCATAAGAGAAGTACAATTAAAGGGGCTTAAACCCGATACATATGCAAGGTAATGTACTATCTCTCTCTCTCTACAACATGCGGAAGTCTACAATAAAAGCTCTCAAAAAGCAGAAATCTAACTATCTAATCATCAACCTGTGGCGTCGTGGTAGTGCGCTGCATCTGCTGCTCAGGTCCTGCCATCTCGTCCTGCTGCGCGCGGGACAACTCTGCCTCCTCGGATTCCTGCGGTCACACCGACCGTTAGTCATAAAGACTAAGCCGTTTTGTCCTCGCCTCCCTCCACGACTCCTAGGCACCGAGCGGGAGGAAGAAGCGGAGGACAAACAAGGGGTAAACAAGAAGGTGGTGACATGGCACTACTCTAGCAGGTATAAGTAAAGCAGTAAAATCTAGCTAGCAGTATAGTGCAGGTATAAGGCAGTAAAGTAGAGTAATGAAGTAAGCAGTAAGTAGAAAGGAAACGCAGTGCAGTAAGTAAATCTAAACTATCATCACAGATTCGTACCTTAACTTATATGAACGCCCATACGACATATAAGTTAAGATGTCCAGGTAACCCATCATATAAAAGAGCCCATACTAATTTATATGATGGGGGTATGCTATGTGTATGTTATGTTATGCTATGATTATGATGTTTTAATGAAATTATGCAATGTGACTCACCCACACGACTCTATGCGCACAGACCTTTATAGTTCCCAATTTGTTTGAAAGGAAGCCAACCTTTCGGGTACCGACCGTCGTGGCTCACGGTGGCAGTGGATCCGGCACTCCACATCCTAGGCGGGTATGGTCACTACCAAGCCTAGGCCTCATGTACGCCTCAACGCTAATAACACAACAGCGGAGCTCCTGCGTACTCTTGCTGGAATCCACCAGACTTTAAGGTCGGGGTGGGTTATTAGGGATTGTCCTCCAGACCGCGGTACTCAAACTTACCGGCCCTCTAAACCTCACCCTCACCTGAGTCAACGTACTACCGTCGGTGACACGACTAGCCTAGTACCGAAGACTCGCCACTATTTGAATAAGTAATAGGTGTTAACCTGTCCACCCGAGCTTCCAGCTCAGGGACTAACACACCAACTGATCCAACCCACCTCCTTCACTGAGGAGATCCATACTAGTCTGCATATCCACTTAGGCTACTCTTGCCTACAATTTAGTTCGTGTTATATTTAGAGTGAATCTTGAACTTCCCGTGGTGTACTCCGTAAGGGGCCCCTAACGGTACTACAGATCAATGGGCTCAACCCCACAACCCTCTTCAAGATAATTATTTTAGTTGGTGGATAACACTTGGTTCACCCTTAATCATTTCATATAGTAAAGTGATTTAGCTCATCCCCCGTCCCACTCAATTGGGTTGGACGTACCTTCATTCCTTCTACGTTAACTCCAGCACTACCCCACAAGTATCCCTAGGATTGACCCTCCTTGAATCATGGTGTGCTACATCTCATTTACTGATTGGATATACCTCCTAAACCTCACTTAGGGGTCTGAATGTCTAGAACTCAAAATTCTGTTTTTACTAAACGCAGACCACAAATTTGAACTATCCATCAACCCCATAAGGGAACCCTTCTAAAAATTCATCAACAGGGTATCTAATAATTATCCAAGGTTCCCACTGACCTTAATAGGGTATGCTCCAATTTCCATAATTTTCCATATTAAATTGGTATTTAATATAATTTAAAGTAGTTAAGGCCTTAAGCCAAATTACACATGAACTACCCTCAAAATGACTATACATGCTACATAAAAATTATCAGTAAAATAATATCCCATATCAAGGTGGTTCATTGAGTATCATGACCCTAGGATGTCATTTGGCCTACTATATCATCATAATTGTATAATTACCAAAATGCCACTTTAATTAGGAAAAATAGTATTTCATTTCTGAAAATTCTCCAAAAATTACCATGTGTCCAAATGGGGTCCTAGAGTCCTCTGCCAAATTATTTTGTCATTACCATGTGATTTGATATTTTACAATGATTAAACATTCAAAGGTAGCAATTACTAATTTCTACATTAGGTACTTGAATTACACATCTACAAGCTTCACAACTGTTATCATGGGCTCATATTGACATAAAATGACAGATTCCAAAGCATCATAACATTGCCCTATGATTTGGTATTTTAAAAGGATTAAATACTCAAGTGATGTACATCTCAATTTCTGCATGAAGTATATGAAATACAATTCCAATAGCTTCCAAACAATTACCATGGGTATAAATTAACCTAAAATCATAGGTCACCAAATATCATGACAAATCCCTATGAATTGACATTTTTCAAAATTAAATTCCCTTAAGCTAGCAAGTACTTAAAAATTCCTACACAAGGAATGAAACTTCAATAAATTATAACAAAATTACTATAGCACAATTTCATCCCTAATACATCCACTGATAGTATAACAAAGTCATACAAGGTCATATGACCTTGCATATTATTTTATTAAGGAAAGGGGGCACTTTCATTTATTAGGAAGAAATACACCTAAATACCCCTAAAAATTCTCATTTAATTTGCTAAGTCAATTTATGCTCCTACAAACATATTTACACAGTCCCAAGTCATGGCAAGAACATTTGATCCTATGTTCTTCACAAATCCCCACTTTGCACCCTTAAGGATTCACCCTTAGGGTTTTAGGTCACACCACCCTAATGGCTCCAAATGGACCATTAGGGTGTGACACTAGCATTTGTATATACATACCCACATAGCCAACATGATAGGAGGAGGCTAACTGATACGTTTTTGTCTCTCTCTTTGAAAGAGAGAAGAAAGAGAAGAAAGCTCTTTCTTTCTTTTCGATTCAACCTTGGGCGGACGTTTTCGAAGAGTCCCGCGAGTAATTCTACTTTGAGGATTTACCCGTTATTCTATCGAAGGATAGAAGTAACGGACTCTTTCTCTTTCGAAATATCGAGGATTACTCCTCGGCCGCGTCCTCTGAAGGCTAAATGAAAAGATTGAAAAAGGCTTTATGTTGAAATTAAAATTGAAAGCTTTTTGAAAATATTGTTGCAACAATTTTTTGAGTAGTTGCAACAATTCGTTAAGAGCGTTTTAAAACTTCTTTTACCTTGAGCTAGTTGCAACAACCAAAGAGGTGTTGCAACAAATTTTTTTAGTGTTTTTTTTAAAAGAGAGTTTTAAAAAGTGCTTAAGAGAGAAAGCTTTTGGGTTTATGTAATTATCCGGACTAAAATCAATAAAGGCAAGTGGACCTTATCGATAGTAGTATAGGATATTTCTTTTGAAATATCAAGTTCGTATTTTTCCAAGGTCGTATCGATTATTTCTACTTCTTAGGAACGCGCTATTATTTTATCGAAAAGAGTTTGAAATTGATTTTTATGATTTTATAGAAAAGTTAGTGACGAAAATGATAACTATCGCGGGCTTGGTGTGCGTTTAGCAAAAACCAAGAAAAGCGATGAAAAGAAAAAGAACGAAAACGTTATTTTAAAAAGTAGTTTTGCTTAGAATTTTTTAGGGTTTTATAAAACGATAATGATAACTACGGCGATAATAAGCGATTGAGCGGGTAGCGGAATTAAGCAAAAAGCAATTATATTAAAAACAAAAGACGCACTAATTGAAAACGCACACACTCTACAGAATTAAAATGAAAGCTGTAAATTGCAGAAATTAAAGAAATGCGATCCCTACCCAAATAGGTAGAGGGGAAATAAATGCGTGAGCAAGTCCTATCCAAACGGATAGGCGGGAAATAAATGCGTGAGCAAGTCCTATCCAAATGGATAGGCGGGAAATAAATGCGTGAGCAAGTCCTATCCAAACGGATAGGCGGGAAATAAATGCGTGACGAAAATGGAAACTATTCGATTACAAAAAAGGCGCAAACTTTATACTCATACACACACCCACTCTACGTTAATGAAATCTAATTAAAATAAAATAAATCTAAACTCATACACTCACACACAACAATAATGAAACTAAGTTAAAAAGAAAAGAAAATCTACTCTCATACACACACACACACTTACAAAAAAGCAAAAAGAAAGTAAAAAGAACAAATGAAAACAAAACAAAACAAAAAACTAATTAACCTCCTACACTCACACACACTAATATGAAATCATCTAAAAAATTACAACAAAACTAAAAACAAGAAAATTACACTCATACACACACACACCCAAATTAAAATGGACAAAACTAATTGAAATAACAAAATCTAAATTAAAAGAAAAAAAAACAAAAAGAGAACACACACACACTTTCACAAGAACAAAGAGAGAGTTACAAAAAACAAGCAAATTTTATTTCATTTTCATCATAAAAAGGGTTACAAAACATGAGAGAGAAAATGCAAAAAGAGAGCTAAAACATGAAAACAGCAAAAATTGGTCCACAATCTTAAGAAAAGGTCTCAAAATTCTGAACCCTTAGACTCGACTGAATCTGGCTATTTATAGGAAAATTTTTGGAATTACACGCCCTCGGACACGGGCGTGTCTGAGGGCGTGACATGGCTTGGGGTGCGAATAGCCAGAACAGCTGGATCCAGGCAGGTATCTGGAAGGCTTGACCGGCGACTTGGAAGTACACGGGCGTGTTCCATGGAACACGGGCGTGTTCGATGTCGGCATTGTGCTGTCGGCTGCTGGGCGTGACGGGCGGCGTGTCCTTTGTTCTTCTGGAAGGAATTGAGGGCCACGGGCGTGTCTGAAATGTCACGACCGTGACTTTGATTTTTTGGATGAAATGCTTCAAGTGGCTGGAATCTGGGATGGATATCCAACACGGGCGTGACCATGGTACACGGCCTCGGTCACGGGCGTGACCGAGGGCGTGACTTGATGTTTGAGTTGGAAAAAGAACAGAGAAAAGAAAATGTTAGGGATTAGTGAACACGCCCTTGGACACGGGCGTGACCAAGGGCGTGACTTAACAAAATTACAGAAACTTTACAAAATGAAAATAAAACTAAGTTAAAAACAAAAATAACAAAAACAAACATTTTATTCATTAATTTACATATATTATTTAGAAATCTAATTAAAATTATACTAAAAATTATATAGAAAAATGCGTATTTTTACTATTCATCACTAACACCCTCATACTTAAGCTTTTGCTATTCCAGAGTAAAAGTAAGGGATACCTATAAGACGTTTAATAATATTTCTAATTTACTAAAGTTTTTATTAAATCAAAAGTAAGATCGAAATAAATTTAGGGTATTTAAAGAGGTAAGTCCAAAACTATGAAAGTAATTTAAAAAGAGCGAAAATTTTTTAGCGAGACTTCTAAAGTTAGCTAAATAGCGTCGATTATTGCAGTCTTTGGTACCTTTTAATTAGAATAGAATTATATAAAACTAACCTTTTTTAAGAAAGTTTTTAAGAATAAATAAAGCCTACTAATTATGCTCTCTCAAACTTTTTTAAATTAAAATCTAGGTACAATTTTATTGGCTAAGGGGTAGGGGAAAAAAGGTAGCCTTGGCAAAAAGAAGAGTGCTTGGATTTAGGGGTGACGGATTTTATCCTCTCACCCCACCTTTTTGGTGGCCTTTGCTTTGATTCTCAGCGTTGGTTTACGCGGGAGAATTGAAATCATTTCTAAACTTAACCCAATGCCCGTGTTTACGGAATTATTAATTTTTTATTCCCATTGACACGGGATTTCTTTTAACAATATTGGGTGCCTGTGTTTACGGAATCTCTTTATTCCCATTGACACAGGATTTCTTTTAAAACTCCTACTTTTATTATTTTTATGTCAAGCTAAGGGGTGTTTATAAGGGGGGTTTCAAGAGAAATTCTAGATTAATAAAAAAAGATTTTTGAGAGCAAGTTTAGTAGATTAAAAACATTCCTAAAGTTTCACAAGTTTAGAGTTAGAATAATTGAATCTAAAGATGGTTTGCCAATATAATACAAAAAGGAATCTATTTAGGGTAAACCCGAGGTAGTGCTAAAAATTCTGTTCTCAAATTAAATTAAGATCGCAAGATTTTCTTTACTACTAAAAATTTCTCGATTTAAATTTTTCAAACTATGAAATAAACAAAATTGTTTTAGCAAATCATAAATAATGAAAAACGCTTAAAGATAAAACTAACCTAGCCTTGGAAATAACAAAAAGCTAAGTAGGGGTTTTATTTTATTTTTGGATTTTTGATAAGTTTTTCATCATTTTTTTTTGAAGTTTTTTAAGATATGATATATTTTTTATTTTTGATTTTCTTTATAACAAAATGCATATATAAATACTAAAAAAAGGAAGACAAAAATTAAGAAAAGTAAAAATACATACAAAATATTTTTGAATTTTTTTTTTCTAAGAAAATTTTTTTTCATCATATATTTTTTGATTTTTTAATTTTGTTAAAAATATGTACATTAATAGAAAAAAAAGGAAAAGAAAAGAAAAGAGAGAAGGAAAAACATTTTTGGTGTTATGACAAAATGAATTTTGTTATAACAAAATTTTAAGTACATTTTTCATCATTTTTTTGGATTTTGATTTATTATTATAAATAAGGATTTTTATATACAAATAAAAGACATAAACATAAAACATTTATATAATTTTTTTTTTTGTGTTTTTTAATTTTTTTCTAAGTTAATTAAAGATTTTTTTGGATTTTTTCTAATATGGGAGGGGCAAAAATAATTACAAAAAGAGGGAAAACACGCCCCCATACTTAAAACCAACATTGTCCTCAATGGTGAAGGTAAGTGTGAGGAACGAAAATATTTACAAAAAAAGGATGAAGATTTTAATTACAAAATAGAAAAAAATATATACAAGGATAGTTACAAAAAAAAACTCCACGAATATATACAAAATTGTTTTTTTTTGGGTTGTTTTAGTTTTTCGAAATGTACAAAACACGAATATAAGAAGTAAAAAAACATATATTTTTTGATATGATAAAAATAAATTTTTATCATCTTTTTATGTTATTATTTATATTATATGTATTTTTTTTGTTGTTTTGGTTTTAATTTTAAAATATGCATGTTTTAAAATATATCTAAATTTTAAGAAAGATAAAATAAGGTAAAATAAAGAAAAGGCTTTAAGATAAAAACCAAGGAAGAAAGAAGAGAAATAAAAAGGTAAAAGCAACGGGGTTTTCTCGTTTCGAAATATCGACAAAAATCCCCTCTCGGGTCTGTCGAGTAATCCTACTTTGAGAAACTTCCTATTGTCTTATCTTAAAATTCCCAAAATTCTTTTTGATTTTTGTTTTAAAGTTTTTGCATTATTTTATTTTGTTTTATGTTTCTTTTTTGAAAAAGAATGATAATTTAAAATATGCATAATTATTAATTTTATTATTATTATTTTTTATTTATTATTATTATTTATTATTATTATTTTTGTTTAAGTTTTTATTTTTTTGAGATGAAAATTTATTTCATCATTTTTTTTTGGTTTTATAAAAAAAAAGGAACGTAATTGGATAACTATGGGGGTGCCTCCCACGAGCGCTTTGTTTACCGTCTCGTAGCTTGACTCGTTGGCGGGGTACGATCTTTTTAGAGGTGGGGGAGGGGTATGGAATTTAACTTCCCTCCCAGTTGATCCTCCGCGTGGTAGAGTTTTAGTCGGTGACCGTTAACTTTTAAGTCGCCTTTTTCCGGGTGGGTGATAAGGACGGTCCCGTATGGTCAAACCTCTTTCACTTGAAAGGGGCCGGACCAACGGGATTTTAGTTTCCCCGGAAAAAGACGAAGACGTGAATTATATAGGAGGACGAGATCGCCCGGCGCAAATGATTTTGGATATTTTATTTTCCGGTCGTGGTAAAATTTCGAGCGTTCCTTATAAAATTTATTACTCTCGTAAGCGTTCGCACGCCATTCATCGAGTTCGTTTAATTGGAATTTCCGGTTTTCGGCGGTTAAATTATGATCGAGATTTAAAAGTTTTAACGCCCAAAAAGCGCGGTGCTCTAATTCTACGGGCAAATTGCACGCCTTGCCGTAGACTAATCGATAAGGCGTACAACCAATTGCGGTCTTGTACGCCGTACGATATGCCCACAACGCGTCGTCTAATTTAAGTGCCCAATCCTTCCTATTAGTTGAAACGGTTTTTTCTAATATGTGTTTGATTTCCCGATTTACTACCTCCACTTGGCCGCTCGTTTGGGGGTGATAGGCGGTGGCGAGTTTATGCGTGACGCCATATTTGGTTAATATTTTTGCAAACTGGGCGTTGCAAAAGTGCGTACCCCTATCACTAACTATCGCACGGGGCGCACCGAAGCGAGAAAATAATTTTTTAAGAAATTTGACGACGACTCTCGCATCGTTGGTGGGGAGAGCTTGCGCTTCCGCCCACCTAGATACGTAGTCGACCGCCACTAAAATGTAGCGATTATTATATGAAGGAGGTAGGGGGCCTACGAAATCTATCCCCCATAAATCGAAAATCTCGCATTCTAAATAAAAATTTTGGGGCATCTCGTCGCGACGAGAGATGTTACCCGACCGTTGACAGCTATCGCATGCGCTCACAAAAGTGTGAGCGTCTTTGAAGAGAGCGGGCCAATAAAAGCCCGCCTCCAGCGCCTTCTGCGCGGTCCGGTTGGCTTGATAATGCCCCCCGGCTGGCCCTTCGTGGCAGTGCCGCAAAATTTGCGCACCCTCCTCGCTCGAAACGCATCTCCGCACGACTTGGTCCGCGCAGACGCGAAATAAGAAAGGGTCCTCCCAAAAGTAATTTTTCAAATCAGAAAAGAATTTCTTCTTTTGCTGTTTTGAAAAGTCTTTCGGGAGCACCCGCGCAACTAAATAGTTGGCGTAGTCTGCGAACCAAGGCGAGGGAGAAGTTTTTAAATTATTTAAAGCTAAAAGACGCTCCTCGGGAAATCGATCATCGATTTCCGGTTCGAAGAGCGCTTCCGCGATTGGGTGTTCTAAACGAGAAAGGTGGTCGACCGCTAAATTTTCGGCCCCCTTCTTATCGCGGATCTCTAAATCAAATTCTTGTAATAGGAGGATCCATCGAAGAAGGCGGGGCTTAGCGTCCATTTTTTCTAATAAATATTTTAGTGCGGAGTGGTCGGTAAATACTATAATTTTTGAAAGCGTGACGTAGGGCCTAAACTTATCTATGGCGAAGACGACGACAAGGAGTTCCTTTTCCGTTGTCGTGTAATTAGCCTGTGCGGCCGTGAGCGTGCGGGACGCGTAGTAGATAGGATGAAAATATTTATTAACGCGTTGGCCTAATACGGCCCCTACCGCTATATCACTCGCGTCGCACATAATCTCAAACGGAAGGGTCCAATTGGGCGCCACCAGAATGGGAGAATGGATAAGTTTATTTTTTATGGCATTGAATGCCTCTACGCACGCGCTATCAAAAATGAATGGAGATTCCTTCTCCAGGAGGTGGGTTAGCGATTTTGTTATTTTGGAAAAAATTTGAATAAACCGCCTATAGAAACCCGCGTGGCCAAGAAAACTACGAATTGATTTTATATTTGAGGGTGCGGGGAGTTTTTCAATTATTTCGACCTTGGCCTTGTCGACCTCCATCCCTCTTTCAGAAATTTTGTGGCTGAGAACTAAGCCTTCTCGAACCATGAAATGACACTTTTCCCAGTTTAAAACCAGGTTCGTGTCTTCGCATCGTTGGAGGACTCGATCTAAATTTTGGAGGCAGTTTTGGAAGGAGCTTCCAAAAACCGAGAAGTCATCCATAAAGACTTCCATAATATCCTCTACGAGCTCTCCAAAGATCGCCATCATACATCGTTGAAATGTAGCTGGCGCGTTGCAGAGGCCGAATGGCATCCTTCGGTACGCGAAGGTACCGAAGGGGCACGTAAAGGTTGTTTTCTCCTGGTCTTCGGGGGAGATAGGAATTTGTAAAAATCCCGATAGACCATCGAGAAAACAATAATAAGGATGACCCGATAGTCGCTCCAAAATTTGATCGATAAACGGTAACGGAAAGTGGTCTTTGCGGGTGGCATCATTTAATTTTCAGTAATCGATGCACACCCTCCAACCCGTAACAGTACGAGTTGGAATTAATTCGTTATATTGATTTGCCACTACCGTTATACCGCCCTTTTTAGGCACGACATGAATGGGACTAACCCACGTGCTGTCGGATATAGGGTAGATAATCCCCGCATCCATTAATTTTATTACTTCAGCCTTAACGACCTCCCGCATATCTGGGTTTAGTCGCCGCTGAGGCTGGATGGTTTTGCGAGAATTATCTTCTAAGAAGATTTTGTGCGTGCAAAAAGAGGGATTTATCCCCCTAATATCGGAAATCTGCCATGCAATTGCATGGCGATGCGTGGACAAAACTTTAACTAATTCGGAGGTTTCCGAATCAGATAAAGAAGACGAAATAATAACCGGGAGTTTTAAGTCCGCGGCGAGAAAAGCGTATTTTAGATGGTCGGGGAGTGGCTTAAGCTCCAAGACCGGGGGTTCTTCGTAAGAAGTTGTTATTTTTAAACTTTTAGAATTAAAAGATTCGAAAGGCGAATCTGGCGGTAACTCGTCCAAAGGGGCGAGGTCCGCCAAATCCGGTTCGTCTAAATTTAAAGCGAGTAATTCATATAGCGAAGAACACTCATCCTCGAACGCGGATTCTAAGTGAAAGCAAGAATCATCGTTCGATAAAGAATTTCGCATCGAGGGATTAATAAGAAGGGTAACTTCGTCGTCCCCTACCCGAAGGAAGAGGCGACCGTTACTCACATCAATTAATGCGCGGGAGGTCGCGAGGAAAGGGCGACCGAGGATAATTGGCACATCGGCGTCCTCCTCGATGTCGAGGATGACGAAGTCTACCGGAAAGATAAACTTGTCAACCTTGACCAGAACGTCCTCCACTACCCCGATAGGATATTTTATCGAGCGATCCGCGAGTTGGATGCTCTTTTTTGTTGGGGTGGGAACACCCAAATCTAGTTTTTTAAAGAGAGAGAAGGGCATCAAATTGATGCTCGCTCCCAGGTCCGCTAGGGCATACTTTATTAATAATTTGTGGAATAGGCACGGGATGGAAAACCTTCCCGGGTCGTTTAGTTTTGGCGGCAATTTATTAAGTAGGACCGCCGAGCATTCCGCATTTAAGGAGACACGCGAAATACCCTCGAGCTTCTTTTTATTAGAAAGGAGCTCCTTAAGGTATTTCGCGTATTTCGGCATCTGAGAGAGTGCCTCGCAGAAGGGGACGTTAATTTGAATTTGTTTAAAAATTTGTAAAAACTTTTTGTAATGTTCGTCCTCCTTCTCTTTATTAAGTTTTGCGGGGTACGGAATTTGCGGGCTCGAGACGCCCGGCGCTAATGATTTTTCCGTATCTAATAAAATAAAAGACGAGGGTGCAGGGGTCGGAGGCGAAATAGTTACCTGATGCTCAACCCGCAATGGGGAGTCGACCTCCTTGCCGCTGCGTAAGGTAATGGCGTGGGCATTTTCACGCGGGTTCTGCTCCGAGTTCCCCGGTAGTGCTCCAAGTGGCCGCTCGGAGACCATTTTTGCAAGCTGGCCAACCTGCATTTCTAAATTTTTTAGCGATCCGGTTATATTCCGGATATTTGCGTCGTTGGAAGTCATGTATTTTGCAAAAATCTCCTCGAGCGGAGAAGGTTTTGGAGGAGGAGGCGCAAAACCCTGCTGAAATCCTTGGGGATATCCATGCGGAAATCCTTACGGGATCGCAGGTGGAGGGCGTTGCGCATTATTAGGGTTACTCCAGGAGAAGTTCGGGTGGCTCCTCCAACCCGGGTTATAGTTATTACTATATGGGTTGAAGGGCGCCCGCACTTGATTGCCCACGTAATCCACCGATTCCTCGCTTAAATTATTGTTATTATTAATATTATTATTAAGATTATTATTATTAAGATTATTAAAATTATTATTATTATTATTTGGATTATTAAAATTATTATTATTATTATTATTAGGATTATTAGCCCAAGCGGGAGTGGAGGAGGAAGCAGTCATCTCCGCCACTTGCTTACTTAGCCGCTCTACCTGCGAGGCTAAGTGAGTAGTGGCATCCACTTCGAAAATACCAGCCGGTTTAGGAGGACGCGACCTTGGCACGTTCCATTGGTACGCGTTCATGGCCATTTCTTCGATCAGAGCTTGAGCGGCCTCCGGGGTTTTGTTGTTTAACGTTCCCCCGGCGGCTGCGTCGATCATCTGTCTCGTTGAGAAATTCAAGCCGTTATAGAACGTTTGTACCTGAAGCCAAGTTGGTAGCGCGTGATGAGGACACCTACGCAAATATTCTTTAAAACGTTCCCAAGTCTCGTAGAGAGACTCGGAATCGAATTGAATGAAGGATGCGATATCGGTGCGTAATTTAGCGGTTTTTTACGGAGGAAAATATTTAGTTAGAAAATTCTCCGTCAATTCGGCCCACGTGGTTATGGACCCTCTCGGAAGAGAAGTCAACCACGATTTCGCCTTTGTCCGCAGGGAAAAGGGAAATAAGCGCAAGCGAATGGCGTCATCGCTGACGCCATTAATCTTGAAGGTGTCGCAAATTTCTAAAAAATTATTAAGGTGTTGGTTTAGGTCCTCATCTGGCAAACCGTCGAACTGAATCGACTGTTGTACCATTTGAATTATACTGGATTTGATTTCGAAATTATTATTAGCTACCGCGGGGCGGGTGACGCTCGATCCTGTATCCTCTAAATTTGGCCTAGCATAATAGGCCATGGTCCTCGGTGGGGCCGCATTTAGATTAGGATCGCCCATCACGCCTATATGTATATCGCCGACGGATTCTTCGGGAGCTATTTGTAGATTTTGATTACGAGATCGGCGGCGCTCGAGAAGCGTGCGCTCGATTTCGGGATCAAAAGGTAAAATTGGATTATCCGAAGATTCTCCTCGGGTCATACACTATTTTTTTAATTAATTAAAATTTTTTTTTTTGAAGAGTTTTTTTTTCTTTTATAGATTTTTTTTGATGTTTTTGTTTTAGAAATATTTTTACAAAGATGAAAAAGAAAGGAAAATAAGTAAAAGAGAATAATATATTTTTTGGGTTTTTCTTTACTTAAGTAAAATATATAAATATATATATTTTTTTGGGTTTGATTTTTTTGTGGGGCTTTTATATGAAAATATATGTAGCTATATTCGAAAATATTTGTAAAAAAGGAAAATTGAAAAATATATGTATATATATTTTTTTGATTTTTCTTTACTTAGATAGTATATTTTTTTAGTTTTTGGTTTTTTAGATAGAAAAAGAGATGAAATATAAGATAAAATTAATAGCGTTTCCTATTTCAAAATAACGACACAAGTCCCCGGCAACGACGCCAAAAACTTGATACGTTTTTGTCTCTCTCTTTGAAAGAGAGAAGAAAGAGAAGAAAGCTCTTTCTTTCTTTTCGATTCAACCTTGGGCGGACGTTTTTGAAGAGTCCCGCGAGTAATTCTACTTTGAGGATTTACCCGTTATCCTATCGAAGGATAGAAGTAACGGACTCTTTCTCTTTCGAAATATCGAGGATTACTCCTCGGCCGCGTCCTCTGAAGGCTAAATGAAAAGATTGAAAAAGGGCTTTATGTTGAAATTAAAATTGAAAGCTTTTTGAAAATATTGTTGCAACAATTTTTTGAGTAGTTGCAACAATTCGTTAAGAGCGTTTTAAAACTTCTTTTACCTTGAGCTAGTTGCAACAACCAAAGAGGTGTTGCAACAAATTTTTTTAGTGTTTTTTTTAAAAGAGAGTTTTAAAAAGTGCTTTAGAGAGAAAGCTTTTGGGTTTATGTAATTATCCGGACTAAAATCAATAAAGGCAAGTGGACCTTATCGATAGTAGTATAGGATATTTCTTTTGAAATATCAAGGTCGTATTTTTCCAAGGTCGTATCGATTATTTCTACTTCTTAGGAACGCGCTATTATTTTATCGAAAAGAGTTTGAAATTGATTTTTATGATTTTATAGAAAAGTTAGTGACGAAAATGATAACTATCGCGGGCTTGGTGTGCGTTTAGCAAAAACCAAGAAAAGCGATGAAAAGAAAAAGAACGAAAACGTTATTTTAAAAAGTAGTTTTGCTTAGAATTTTTTAGGGTTTTATAAAACGATAATGATAACTACGGCGATAATAAGCGATTGAGCGGGTAGCGGAATTAAGCAAAAAGCAATTATATTAAAAACAAAAGACGCACTAATTGAAAACGCACACACTCTACAGAATTAAAATGAAAGCTGTAAATTGCAAAATTAAAGAAATGCGATCCCTACCCAAATAGGTATAGGGGAAATAAATGCGTGAGCAAGTCCTATCCAAACGGATAGGCGGGAAATAAATGCATGAGCAAGTCCTATCCAAACGGATAGGCGGGAAATAAATGCGTGACGGAAATGGAAACTATTCGATTACAAAAAAGGCGCAAACTTTATACTCATACACACACCCACTCTACGTTAATGAAATCTAATTAAAATAAAACAAATCTAAACTCATACACTCACACACAACAATAATGAAACTAAGTTAAAAAGAAAAGAAAATCTACTCTCATACACACACACACACTTACAAAAAAGCAAAAAGAAAGTAAAAAGAACAAATGAAAACAAAACAAAACAAAAAACTAATTAACCTCCTACACTCACACACACTAATATGAAATCATCTAAAAAATTACAACAAAACTAAAAACAAGAAAATTACACTCATACACACACACACCCAAATTAAAATGGACAAAACTAATTGAAATAACAAAATCTAAATTAAAAGAAAAAAAAACAAAAAGAGAACACACACACACTTTCACAAGAACAAAGAGAGAGTTACAAAAAACAAGCAAATTTTATTTCATTTTCATCATAAAAAGGGTTACAAAACATGAGAGAGAAAATGCAAAAAGAGAGCTAAAACATGAAAACAGCAAAAATTGGTCCACAATCTTAAGAAAAGGTCTCAAAATTCTGAACCCTTAGACTCAGCTGAATCTGGCTATTTATAGGAAATTTTTTGGAATTACACGCCCTCGGACACGGGCGTGTCTGAGGGCGTGACATGGCTTGGGGTGCGAATAGCCAGAACAGCTGGATCCAAGCAGGTATCTGGAAGGCTTGACCGGCGACTTGGAAGTACACGGGCGTGTTCCATGGAACACGGGCGTGTTCGATGTCGGCATTGTGCTGTCGGCTGCTGGGCGTGACGGGCGGCGTGTCCTTTGTTCTTCTGGAAGGAATTGAGGGTCACGGGCGTGTCTGAAATGTCACGACCGTGACTTTGATTTTTTGGATGAAATGCTTCAAGTGGCTGGAATCTGGGATGGATATCCAACACGGGCGTGACCATGGTACACGGCCTCGGTCACGGGCGTGACCGAGGGCGTGACTTGATGTTTGAGTTGGAAAAAGAACAGAGAAAAGAAAATGTTAGGGATTAGTGAACACGCCCTTGGACACGGGCGTGACCAAGGGCGTGACTTAACAAAATTACAGAAACTTTACAAAATGAAAATAAAACTAAGTTAAAAACAAAAATAACAAAAACAAACATTTTATTCATTAATTTACATATATTATTTAGAAATCTAATTAAAATTATACTAAAAATTATATAGAAAAATGCGTATTTTTACTATTCATCACTAACACACTCAACTCCTCAAAATGACATAAGCCTAATTTGACCCTTAAAGGCCCTCATTAGGGTTTCCAATTTTCCATATCAAATCAACTCCAAATGGAGTGATATTTTAGGTAGGCACTACTCATGTACAAAAGAGTATGCCACCAAAGTTTGGTGTCATTTGGACATCATATGCTCCAAAAATCAACAAATTTTAAATAATCTAATTACCACAAAAACCCTATGTAAAAGAGTCCACCAAGGGCTTCCCTTTTGGCAGGGGGTGCCCCTAGGGTATACCAATCCATGGTTAAAATCACAGCTCCAAAGATGGAGGGGTTTGACCTAGGCAATTTTTCTAATGGACTGACCTAGTGTAGGACCAGTCCTAGTAAAACAGCTCCCTAGGGAGCTGTAGGTCACCAAATGACCTAAACTCAAAACCAAATGAAAGTTAAGACCAAGGCCTAAAACTTTCATGTTGGGCACTTTTTCTAAATCAGCCATTAAGAGGTATTAAATAATTGTTTAAGTGGACTAAATGAAATAGGCAGAATATCATAACTTTTGAATTAATTAAACACAAGAATTAAATGAAAACCCTAGGGATTTTTGCTCCCAAAGATCCCTCTCATCCCAAGGATGATAAAGAAAACCCCATGGTGACCCACCATGCACAACTTCAGTGGCACATAGTAAGCCAAGAAGGGTCAAATCAATATAATGCCCATTCTTGCTATTGGCACACCAAGAACAATAACCCTAGGCCCTTCAATGGTGAATCCACCCATGACCAGAGCTCCTATGGGTCTCAAAATTTTGGGGGGTAGTTGGGTGCATATAGCCAACCATAAACCATTAATTTCATTTTCTAATTTAAGATAAAAACTATAGAAAAAGTAACTCCAAAAATTCTGAGATTTTGGCATAACCTAGCTCTAGGTCAGATACATCTATGTTTCAAATATCAAGCCATTTGGATGGTTAAATTTGAGTGGGCAACCATTTTAATTTCTAGATATTACAAGGACCAGCCTCACTAAATAGAGTGTTGTAGTCAGACCACTTAACCAAATGAGATGATTAAGGTGTCAAATTAAAGGGGACATCAAGCCCTACAAGAGTTGTCTCAGGCAACTTTTTGATTTATGGCCTCTAAGGCCTTCAAAATCTAGCTTGAAGTTGACTAAATAAGTGTGACATAAACATCACTATTCATTTATTTAAATCCCCATGAGATATAGATTACCCTATCATACGGCGCACGAATCTTGGCGCAGATCAAGGGCAGGCGCGTCGTCTTCCTCCTCGAGCCGACGGTCAAGATTGATCCGCACTGGGCCGACTTTCCTCCTCCTTTCCCGGCCACCTGGTGGCCATCACGGCCGGCCACCACCGCCACCACCTTCGTGGTGGTCGGGGCCGCAACTCCCGACGACATGGCGGCCGGAGGGGGGATATTCCGGCGAGCCTGGGTGGCTCAAATCGAGCCGATTTCTATGAAATCGACGGATGGATTCGGGCTCAATTGAGCCCGATCCTTCAATCTCTCGTGATGGGAAGCTAGCATGAGGGGAGGGGAGGAGAAACGAACCGAGATTGGGGCGTGGCGGCGGCTCCGGCGGCGGTTCACCATGGAAATGTCTTGCTCCGGCGATCCTGCTCACAGCCACGATTCTCCACCAAAAGCTCTGCTCCAAGTGTTTTTTTCGTCTGCTCTCTACCTCCTGAAGCTGATGGAGTGGTCAGTTGGGAGGGAGGAGGCTTGTATAGACTGTTTTGAATTTCAAGCTCAAGGGGAAGGCTTGGCCGGCTCCTTGTCCTTCTCCCTGCTGTCTCCTGCATCCCTCTGTGTCCAGCCCAGCACAACAGCAATCAGGGATGCCCCCTAGGTTGATTGGGGTTGAGTGTGGAAGGAGGGGAGGGTGCTTTTGCTTTTCTCTTTTGGTTCCCTTCTTCTCTCTCCTCCTTTTCTCTTAAATCAAATGTGGTGACATGGACTCACCTAGGTTTAGCCAGCTGCCATGGTCATCCTGGTCATCAATTGATGTGGGGGTCCCAAGGCTTGATTTGGTTCAAGTGTATGAGGGCTAAGTCACTTAAATTGGGCTATGTTGACCATGATTGAGCTAGAGTTGACTTTGACTTTGACTTCGTCAACATGATGAGTGAGATGGGCCCACTTGATGGTCTTGGGTCCCTTGTCACTACCCAATGTTGGTTGGTCCATGGTGGGGCTCCAATTGGTTCAATTTAATCAAAGGGTGTAGATTTGACCAAAATTGGGTAAAGTTTGACTTTGGTCAATTGGGATCAATTGGTCCCACCATGAGGGGGCTTTTTGGTCCAATGAGTTCCTTAAAGTGTTTAGAGTGTGGTGGTAAGGTCAATTTGAACATTTTAGGGTCAATTGAACCCTAATTGACTTGGTTTGGTTAAAGTTGACCTAATGTTGACTTTGGTCAATTTCATGCAATTGGGTCCCACCCAAGTGCAATTTCCATGGTTATGGTCTTCCTTAGTGGTTAGGGTGGTATGGGGGAGGTCAATTTGGTGAATTGAGGGCCAATTGGCCTAAGGGGGTGGTATTGGGCTATGTTGATTTTGTGCCCTTGGTGTGCACTTAGCACACTCCACTTGGCCCAAGGGCCTTAGTGGCCATTCTGCACACCACCCATGCCCTAACACCATCTAGGGGTCTAGAAGGATTGGGGATGTTACACTCCACCTCCAGGTGAGCTCGGCTCCCTGTTAGGTGTTGAGTTCTTCCACCTCCAGGTGAGCTCGGCTCCCTGTTAGGTGTTGAGTCCCTCCCCCACCAGGTGAGCTCGGATCCCTGGTAGGTATGGAGTTCCCGCCTCCCACCTCAGGTCGAGTTCAGCTCGACTAGAGGTGTTGAGTTTCTCTCCACCCAAGGTTAAGATCATTTCAACCTAAATGTGTTGAGCTTTCTCCACCTCCTGTTGAGCTCGGCTCACAGGAGGGGCGTCTAGTGGAGAAAGGTTTTCCTCCCACCTCAGGTCGAGCTCGGCTCGACTAGAGGTGCTGAGTCTTTCCTCCACCTCAAATCGAAGTCAATTCGACCTAAGGTGTTGAGCTTTTTCCACCTCCACTTGAGCTCGGCTCATAGGAGGGGTGTTTAGTGGAAAAAGGTTCACATTCCGTCTCAAGTCAGGATCAGCCGAAAAGCTCGGCAAGGATGTCCCGTTGGCAAGTCCCTTCGTGGATTCCCCTCAGGTCCCACCAACTCGTCAAATCGGTGGGTTGAACTTTCTTTCCGAGCTTGGGGCAAGCTCGAAAAGAGCGGGGATTGTGTACAACCCTCATATTTTCCGAGTCGGTGCGACCCGACCCGGGTGAGGTTGTAATAGGAAAGGTTCCGTGACGAGATAGACCAAAGCCGAGCGAGGCTAAGGAATGACCCGAAAGAGGGAAGAATGGCCAAGCAAGGCAAGTGCGGGAAGCCCTCCCACTCGGCCACCTCCCTCTTAGGGAGGCGAGTGGGGGCAGTCCCCCCCCCCCCCACTCGGCCACCCCCTCTTAGGGAGGCAAGTGGGGGCAGACCCCACTCGGCCACCTCCCTCTTAGGGAGGCGAGTGGGGGCAGCCCCCCCCCCCCCCCCACTCAGCCACCCCCTCTTAGGGAGGCGAGTGGGGGCAGCCCCCCCACTCGGCCACCTCCCTCTTAGGGAGGCGAGTGGGGGCATCCCCCCCCCCCCCCCCCCCCACTCGTCCACCTCCCCCTTAGGGAGGCGAGTGGGGGCAGTCCCCCCCACTCGGCCACCCCCTCTTAGGGAGGCGAGTGGGGGCAGCCCCCCCACTCGGCCACCTCCCTCTTAGGGAGGCGAGTGGGGGCATCCCCCCCCCCCCCCCCCCCCCCCCCCCCACTCGGCCACCCCCTCTTAGGGAGGCGAGTGGGGGCAGCCCCCCCCCCCCCACTCGGCCACCTCCCTCTTAGGGAGGTGAGTGGGGGCAGCCCCCCCACTCGGCCACCTCCCCCTTAGGGAGGCGAGTGGGGGCAGCCCCCCCCCCCCACTCGGCCACCTCCCTCTTAGGGAGGCGAGTGGGGGCAGCCCCCCCCCCCCCCCCCCCCCCCCCCCCCCCCCCCCCCCCCCCACTCGCCCACCTCTCCTCCCACTCGCCCGACATGGGTGGGGAGGTCGGTATGACTTCCCGTGAGGGGGGGAGTGGGCACTTCGAGTCCCACTCGCCCCCCCTCATGCGTGGTTGATTGCGGTCATGGTTGGACTGCGGATAGCAGGATTTTTGCTATCCGCAGTCCATTTTTTGGGAAGTCTATAAATAGACCCCCATGAGCACCTTGGGAAGGGTTGGTTCCTACCCCCTCCCTCGCGTGGTCTTGTGAGCAAGCACCCCCCCTCCCCTTGTCATCGAAGGTTGACGGTGACGTGGGTCTTAGTGCCCTCCAAGATGCCCAGGCTCAGCATTGGCTTGGGAGGGGAAGCGCTCTAAGATCTTTCGGGTATGTGGTGGGACCTCCACGCTGAAGCTTAAGAGGTCTGTCTCTAGACTCTAGTTATCATCAAGTCCGAGTCTCTTAGTTCCTAGCAACCGGTCACGGGTCTAGGCTTAGGTCAAGTCAGGGTTAGTCGCAACCCCCTTTCGAACGCTGAAGCCGGGAAACTGGTTTCAACAAAGAGGGGTGACAAAAAATTTAGGGCAACGATATTAGCACTCATATTCTCTCTACATGTAGTCCATAGCTACTTGTAATATGATATTGTTCTCGCCTTAGGAGTGGATTAGGTCGTGATCTGCACCTCGAGATGAAATTTTGAGTAAATGGACTCGAAAATTATCTCAATCTATTAGGTTGCACCCAATACGATTGCAATGAAATTAGGTAGGACTCAGTCCGACGAGTATATAAAAAAGTTGATAAAATGGATTGAATCAGACTATGCTGAATAACTCGAAAATGAGATTTCGGCTAAACGGGCTCGAAACTGAGCCCAGTCTATTGCATTGCACTCGTGACGTCTGTACGAACACAACGAAGTTAGTTCAGATTCATTCTAATGAATACTGGAGAAGTGTGTAAACCGGATCGATTTGACTTATCTAATGTCTAAAAATACAAAATTCATTATACAAACACAGATTTGACACTAGTCAGTTGTGTTTTACTCATGGGGTCAGGTCAATAGGAATGTGTATTGGACAACACAACAAATTGGATTCTTACTAATGTGTATTGGAGAAGTTGAGTAAATCAAGATGAATCGCTTTTTGTGATAACGCAAAATGCGATCTTGAGTAAACGATCTCCAATTTGACTACAAACAGTTACGCTGGACTCATGGAGTTAATACAAACTTAATAAGACCTCTTCGATACCACTTCCGAGTGCATTTGACAAATTCGACCAACATGAAGTGAAATTAACCTGCATTGTATCATGACACATATGAGTAGGATTGTATCAAGAGGTCCATTACAAGTGGCAAAATTTGCATGGTCTCTGGAGGTCTTTCTTCCGCTGCTTAGTGTGCTTTACAATGTAAGAAGAGTAGGAGCGCACTTTTCCGCCTATCTTACGCTCTTAACTGTCCGTAACTCAGTGCAGTATAGGTAGGAAAGGGCATAAAGGGGCGGTCTTCTATGGGTTTTGCTCGTCGGAATGAGTCGTTGCATAGAAAGGTCCACTATCTCCTCTGCATTAATCCTCTTCAAATTAAAAATTAGACCCTTTTTATTTTTATTTTTGGGGTGCGCTTAGAGAATTTCATTGTTATTAATATTTCACGAATGAATCGTAGCATCCTGATTGTGCCTCTAAGATAAGCATTTTTTATAGTCAGACAATTCCCTCCCCGGGCAGATCCGGGCAGCTCTGGAGCATTAGTTAAACATTATTAGGGTTATCTTACAAGGGAAAATCACTTCTATTTGGTAAATTTTCAAGTGCAATAATTAATCACCTCATCTAATTAAAATACTTCAAATTGGCATTCTAGTAATGAGATTCAGGCTCTATTTGGTACAGTGGTGGCGGTCGTGATCGTGGTGTTAAAACTGTAATTCATAAAAGCCTATCAAAGAAACTTCATCCACTTGAACATAAAAGGGGATGAAGTTTCATAGGTGCCCGTTCACGAATGACGATTTCACCACCGTGTTAACGACCGCCACCGTCGTGCCAAACAGAGCCTGAATGGCGGCAATACTTTGGGATTGCGTGACATGAGAGTGGGTTATTTAGCCAAATGTGAGATTATATTCCCAACTCCTTCAATTCGTGTAGCTTAGTGGCCGTTTTTTTTTCCGGAGAACACATGCTAATTTAGGTCCAGGATCAATGTGATTGTGACACTAAGGCCCCGTTTGGGCCAACGTTTTTGCAGCGCTTTGTTTAAAATTAAAACGCATGCTTTGTTTTGCAGCTGTTTGGGCGGAACTTGAAAAATGCAAAACACAACATATTTTGGTGTTTTGAAGTTAAAAATGTAAGCACCGCTTATATCGCAAATCAAAATCGCTGTATGTGGTTTTCTTTTTTACGATCTCTTGAGCTAATTAGCTTTTCTTGATCTCTTGCGCTAGGTCATTCCCAATACCTAGCAACCTCCTCTCCTGATTCTATTCGCCTTCCCAATACCCCAGTAACTGACCACTAATGAACGCTGTTGGATCTCCGAACAACCCTTGGACGCCTCTCATAGGACAGACTGCTTCATCCTCAAACGCCTTTTGCCTGTCAAAACAATTAAACACGTTAAAATGAATCAAGAAAGCCATGCAATGAAGCAACTTCATAACTCATCATCAAACCGGTTGTTAAACTCTTGTAGTTGTAGATCGACGACTTTTAATAATATTTTCACCCGATAATGATGCAGATTTTGTGTTTAGCATCCAACAAATTGTCTTGATTTTCAACGAAAATTACACTGATCATCCATATTAGAAATTTAAATATCATATGTCATAAAGATATCTTTCTAATAATTGTTTACTTACTGTATGATGATAAATTGATAGGGGTTTTCTTAAAATAAATTATTAATTATCTATTGAAGGAAATGCATGATTCATTAGTAAGCTTATGGATTTTTTTATAGAACATTGAAGAGGAGTCGGTAGGGAGACTTAGGGTCTGTTTGGGAGAGCTGCTGCGGATTGAAAAGTTGCTGATTGAACAGAGCTCTTTAGACAGAGCTCTTTGATAAGCTGTTTTGAAAAGCTGCAGGCTGCTTGGATGGTCTGTGTATAAGCGCTGATTGAACAGAACTTTTTCAAATAAGACTGTTTGGTAGAACAGCTTTTTGAGAGCTGTTTTTTTTTTCTAAACGAAAATACACATACACAAAAACACACACATACACACCCAAACATACACACAAAAACATACACACCAAAAGATACACACAAACATGCACACAAACATACACACAAGCATACACAAACATACATATTCACACATACACACACAAACATACACACAAATATGCACACACAAACACACACCCAAACATGCACACAAACATACACACCCAAACATACACACAAACATACACACACGCACACACAAAAACATACATATACACACCCAAACACATACATACACAAACATACACATACACACACACCCAAACACAAAGATACATATTCACACATACACACACACAAACACAAATTTGTGGCTATTAGAAAAGTGCTCCTAGAGAAACGCTGCAAACAAACAACACCTTATCAGCTCTGGCGGCTGGAATAGAGCTTTTCCAGCCGCCAGAGCTCTCCCAAACAGACCCTAGGCTTATCGGCTCGTTCATTGATCTCAAATTCTCGATCAAAGGGGCGATGAGAAGAGCGCCGACGGAGGTGAGTCGGCGAGATATCTGGACGGCCGACGGTCATGGGCGACGAGACATGAGAAAGGAGATAAATAGAGCCATAGTCCCACACAGTGGAATCATTATATAATATCAGGATTTAGAAGCAAAAGATGTAATAATGGAGAAATAATTTTTGGGGCAGGTTGCTGCTTGAAGCGGGCTTTGCTGTCGAAGCCCATCAGATAGCCCAAATAAGTGCAAAGTGGTGCTTTTAAATTGCACAGCTGTCTCAACAACTTCTTTAATTAAAAAAATGAGAAGGTAAATTTAAAGAGAGTTTATATTAGCTGTCCGGAACTCGCTATTCACAGTCCCTCGTTATTCGTAGTTCATAAATTTTATTTGTAGTCCAAAATTATATTTGCACCTCACTCCCATCTCAATTAAGCGAAACACTTTGCTGATTTATTAAGCACTAGAAGCCTAGAGAAACATCTTAAATACTCTAAAATAATTTAAATAACCAGCAGGAAAAGAAATTAAAAGGCATGCATAGAAGAATTAACTCTAAAAAAAAATTAAATGATATGCAAACCTTCCTCTAACCAGAAAAGTGACTGCTTTTTTGGGATTTTCGCTGGATAATTTCTTTTTTTTTTTTTGAAGAAAGTGAATCTAAGAAGGGAAAGAGCCCCATCAGTCCCCTTCACGATTGCCGAAAACTCACCAAACCCTCTACAACCTAGTTTGTGAGTTTTTTAATTTGAAGTCATCTTTTTATCTTTAATTGTGCGTTAATTCACTACGTGAGGGATATGTGTGAGGAATATGTGTCTGTAATCGTTTTTCCGAGTTTTGAAACGTTGTACGTTTCCATTTACTTAGTTATTTGATTTCAAGTTCTCTTGCATTTATACAACTTCGCGTGATTCCTTGCGTGTTAAGCTTTAACTATTGTGGTCTCCGTCTCTCATATATTTTGATTTATAAAAATTTATTATTGCAAGTTAAAATCGCCGGATTCATATTATTGCATTTAGAGTTCACCCATAGCCTCAATAAAACCATCATGCATCAGATAGTTATATCAAAAGTAGAACCCGACGATCTATATGAATGATTAAATAAATTAGACACGTACGCGGCAACTAGAATTGCAATAATTGAAATTATAAATAATATGGCACAACAATCACCATCAAGTAGAGTACACATGCGAGAGTGCTAGTTTATGGTTATTAGGATCGCGATCCGGATAATAAGATCTTACGATCCTATGATCCGGATTTTGTACATCGATCCGGATCTTACTCAGGATCGAAATCAGCACCTCTACAATCGAGATTGCGACCTGGATCGTAGGATCATTAGGATCACGATCCCTTCCCTAGGATTGTAGGTTCTATGTTTGACATGTAGCTCTTTTGGATGTGAGTGCAACTGGAATGCATTTGAGATGATGGGATCCAACAAACTAAAATTTCCTAACATATAACGTTGATGTATGAGTGTTTTAATGTTTTTTTGTTTCCAAAATAGGTGCATTCTAAAAGAAAAAATCGGTTGCACCAAAGGAAAATGAATGAATTAGTTTTCATTATGTAAAACATGAAATTGATGGAGCAACAAGAAAAAAGAGTTATGCAAATGAAGGAAATGTTTTATAATTTTGAGGATATCACGTATGATGACGAATAGATCACACAGAAGGAAAATCCTATTATTTCTCGTAGGGGCAACGGCTTGGGATTCTTAAAAATAGAGATCAACAAGAAACTTATTAGCGATGATAGTGCGAGAAGGAATGCTAAAGAATCAGCAACGACCATGAATGAATAATGTAAGTTTGATATTAATTTATTTGATAATGTAAAAAAGTTTCATTTTATTTAATCAAATCTTTTGATTTCAGGTGGAATAGAGGATCTCACGATAAGACGCAATGACTGTGATGCTCTTGAGTATATCAGTGGCGGGGAACGGGATGATGATGAGAATGACAGTGGTGATGGTAGTGAAGACGAAAATGCAATACATGATGATGAAGACATAGGCGACGTAGCTATTAAGGATTTATATTGATGGTTTTGTGATTGATCTTCGATCATGCAAATAAGAATTGTTATTTGATGTTTTACAGTGATGCTTACATTATATTTACTTATGTAGAAGTTAGAACGATCTTGTCTTTTTGATTCAGTTGTTCAATTGCTTTCTTTTAATATAATTATTCATTTGTTGCTTAGTTTGATTGGTTTTTGTGTTAATTGAGCGTGTAATTGGATGATGCAAAGTACAATTTTATATTCTAAGCCTTAATTTATGAGTGTTATAACAACTTGCAACTCTCGATCCGATCCTACGATCTAATCCGATCAAACATCGATCCCACATAGGATCTTGATAATGAAAACCTTGGCTAGAAGACAAATATTTGAACGAACAAAACATAGCAAGTTAGGATAATGCTGGGCATAAAGATTACAAACTAATATTTTTAAGAAAACGATGAATTATCATACAATTGAACAATAAAGATATTACTACCAAAAACAAACTCACAATAATCAGGAAAAGAGTTTCAATGGAGACCAGGTGCGAAATCTGACGTTGAAACAAAAATGGAAGGCTGACTGGTACGAACACAGAAATTAAACTGTAATAAAACTCAAAATTGGATACAAATCACGAGGAATACTCGTGCGTAACCTCGGGAGGTTGGTCCTCCTTAAAGTCTCTCTCCAAATGAGAGATTCCAAAACCCTAATAATCCAAGATGCCTAATACTACCAAGTCTCCTCCTTATAGGCTCACTTACACATTACCACAATGCCCCCTATAAAATAAAAATACATAATGATCAAAGCAAAATAAGTTGCTCCAAAGAATAGTAGCCGCGCGTGCAGAACAATATATCCGGTCTGAAAATCAACCTTAACCTCAAGGTCGAGGGGCCGCTCCCGGGCTAGTAGTGGTGTGCCCGCGGGTTGGCCGCCGCTAAGGTGCTCGGGGCTTGATCACGTGGCAAGTTAGTGGTCGGGAGGGCCTCAAAGTCAAGGATGCACAAGTCCTTGCAATGCAAATCGTGATACACTTAGATAGAAAGACGGTGAGTAGGGAGAGGACAGTGGTTGCATGGAGGCACGTTGGGGGTGTTGGAGGTTTAGGATTATGAGTAAAGTATGGGTGGTATGGGGGCTTAAGGGAAGTAGAGGTAGAATGGGGTCTATGGAGGTCGCAAGAAATTCGGCCTCCATGAGTATGGAGAGGTTCATGGCTTGGTTGACGGTAGATGGCTAGAGAGTGCGGAGGAGAGCTTGGATATGAGGTTGTAAGTCATGCAGAAAATAGCCCAAGTAGTGGTCGGGTAGAAGAGTCGAAAGGTGGGTGACAAACTCGATAAATTCATCCACATAGGAGTCAATGGAGCCCCTCTGGCGGACCTCACAAAGGCGTTCGATCGCGTTGCCGAAGTAGCGGTTATTTCAATGTTGAAGAATTGCCTCAATGAGTGATGCCCAGGTGAGGCCGGGAGAGGACTGGCTGAGCCAGCGGACCCAATGAAGTGTGGACCCTTCCATGCCAATAAGGGCCGACGTGACCTTTTGCGCCTAAGAGGTTTGGTGAATGTTAAAGAACTGCTCGGTGTGAGCAATCCAACCTAGGGTTCGGTCACGTTGAATGTGGGGATGTCGAAGAGGGGGGTGGGGGTGGAGGCGGAGGATGCAAATCGGCCAAGGCAGGTTCTTCAGGGGGCAAAGTGTTGGAGGATCCCAAGGCAGAGGCAGCGGTAGACCCAGAGTTCTCGCCGGTTTGGAGGTTGTGGAGCAGTGCCATAATCGACATGAACTGCTCGGCTTGGGTCGAGAGTTGATGGTGGTGAAGGCGTGTTCCAGGGCCTCCACACAGGATTCTATAGAGTGTTGGGGCTTTCGCATAAAAAGGAGATGTTCACGGCCGACAGCAGAGAATAAAGGCGCGGATAAGGCATTGCAGGTTGGGGGGAAACTACGTACGGAAGTAGGAGATGTCCAGATGGAAGACGTGTGAAGAAGGGTGCAGCAGCAGGAGAATCCATCGATCGGACTGGGTCGTAAGCTGGATCTGTCGTCGCGTGCGACGTTGTAATCGGAGTCGAACATGGAATCCAGAACAACAGTAAGGCTGGGAGTGGGGCAGAGGAGGATGCGAAGGTCTTGGTCGCGGTTGCAGAAACTCGTCGAGCTCGCCGACGAAGAGGTTGTACAAAGTGGGACGTGATTGGTCGCGAACGAACGAAGACATGCAGAAGTCGTAGAGACCGGCGCTGGGTTGGACACTCGGTGGTTGCCGAGTAGGGATCGACGGTACCGAAGCCTGACGCGGAAATAGCCAAACGCAACAGCAAAACTGCGCGTGATTGCAAATCTGGCGATTGAGAGCGGGAAGAAACGGAGGTCAAACCAGTGTTATGAACACAACTTAAATCGCAATATAAGTCACAAACTAGAAACAAATCATGAGGGATACTCGTGTCTAACCTCAGGAGGTTGGTTCCTCCTTGAATCTCTCACTAAACGAGAGATCCCAAAACCGTAATAATCCAAGATGCCTAATACACTCATGTGTCCTCGTTATATAGGGAGGTGGGTTCACTTGCACATTACCATAATGTCCCTATAAAAGAAAAATACATAATGATCAAAATAAAATAAGTCCAAGGAATCATCGCCGCACGTGCGTAACACTGACTGTGATTAAACTGTTGTTGGCTGTGAGTTATCCCGGCTCTGGTGGTCCTATAGACCTTATCTAAGAATATAAATGGCTATGTAGGGGTTTGGGAGGGATGGAGAATGTATTAGGTGGGGAAATTGGTGGTTGGCAGCAGGAAAGTGGGGGAAACAGGAGGTTTTAAGTGGCTGAAATTGAATTCCAATGGCAGGTTCCGTCTGATTCTGGGCTGAAATAGAGGGAGGCACGGTAGGGCAGCAGTTCCTAGATGTAAGGAGTGGTCGATTAGGCTGTAGAGGAGATGGAATGTGAGATTTAGCATAGGTAATGTACAAGCAGTGGAGTACTTATTTTGGTGGGAACGATTATGAGATCTAGGAGGGGCAGTTTATGGCAAGGAGGAGTGTGACCGCCTGTTTGGACTACAGTTGTGAAGAGTTATGTGGTAAAGTAAAGGGTTGTTATGAAATTAGTAGGGTGGTTACAGGTAGTTGCTAGGAAGTTACAGTGGTGTTGGTAGTGGGAATAGTTAATGCATTAATGGGTAGTTGTAGGAGGGTGAGAAGTGATGGTGGAGTTGAATTAGTAAATTCTCCATTTTCTACCTGGTGGAAGGGAGGGGGCTGCAGGGAGGGGGCTGCAGGCCAAGGAGGTGGATGGAAATGGGTGGTGAAGAGAACGGGGGCTGCCGGCCAAGCAGAAGGGGAGGTATTTCCCAGGCTTCGCACCTAGGCTTCGGCACCGGGTGACCAAAAGGAGGAACCCTCTTATTCAATTTTTGATCTTTTTAAATGAGTTATCTATCTTTATTTATAACCTTAGGAACCACCCTCGACGGTTATTCTTCACCGATCATGACGGCCATTAAAATGTACAAAAATAAAATTAAAAAATAAAATTAAAAATCATAGATTGTCGGTCTGCACAACATGGATTTGTCATGTAGACTCATGTGTGACTTAATCCCCATCAAAGTCTCGATATTGTGTCAACGTTGAAGTTTTTTAACTATAGGCCCACATTCATCGGGGGAGAAAGAAGAAGAAGAAGAAGAAGAAGAAGAAGAAAAATAGAGTGTGTGCATGACTGTGTATTAATGCACTATTGTTATATATATATATATAAAGGCCTCAACATTGTGTAATGAAGATGTTATTTTTCTTTTTTAAAGATCTGGGCTACATGCAAAGGAAAGACAGAAACGGGGAGAGGAGAAAAGAGAGAGAGTGCACGGATGACCATGCATGAATGTGCTAATTTCAATAATGCATAATTAAAAATACATGTGATCAATAGCCCGTGAGAAATATGAAGCTAACCAAACAAATTGTCACCAATCTAGATAATTTCACCACGGTAATAATCAAACAATAATAAAATTCCAACTACCAAGGTCCACCTTGATTTCTAGATGCTTTCACATATTTTTATGCTTAATTGTAGAGTTGCAAAAACAATTTTACATCTCAAGTGTGATTGACCTAGAGAGTTTGGATCTTATCATCCATGGTCATCGAATGCCACCCAGGATACTATTGTGCCTCAACAATAGAAGTGGTGAGAACAGAGAGAGAAAGCAAGCATGTGTAATAGATGAACCAAATAGTGAAAGTCAACAAAATTTTAAAAGGATGAGTGGTACATAAGTTGATAAAAGTTTACCTTTTAGAAGGGCAATGGGGAGATCCTCGGGTGCAGGCAGCAATAACAAACGACATCGCCAGATGGTGAGCTCTGCAATGAATGTCAGTATTTTAGAACAGTGGGACGCCAATCATGGATTAAGTGAGGCAAGGAAGGAATTTGGAGTTGAAGGGTGTAAGGTAGATCACGGGAGTAGTAGCGGATACTGGAGGCGCTGGAAGAGATGTCGTACGCTCAGTGGAACGTAAAATAGGAAGGATCCATGAGAGAAGAGTCGATGTGGAACAAGGGAAGAAAAGAGGTTGATCCCTGAAGAATGTCAGGGATATAGAAACAAATTTCCGAGCAGACGAAGAGCAGCAAACTTATCTTTTCTGAGTGTCAGAGAACACAACAAACATCAATATATTCGCACAAGGTGCAAATTTTTCGTTAGGAGTGTCTGAGTGGTTGACATAACATACACACTCAAAGACACGAGGTGTGAAAAGGATAGGAATGCAAGTTGAGTTGAGTCTGCTCGTGAGCTTGATGAGCCGGCTCGAAAAAAGCTCGACTTGAGTTTGAGTGTGTTGAGCTCGAGCTCGATTGCGACCCGAGCTTAAGCTCACATGCTCTTGTTCATGAGCACGCGAGCCGATTCGCAAACTTTTTCTTTGAATTTTTTTAAATATATATAAATATAAAGAAAAAATGGCTCATGAGGAGAAAAACTCATGAACAGTTCGAGCTCGAGTGCTCAAGCTCAATATATGGTCTTGAGCTCAAACCACGTAAAATGAGCTAATTGAGCTCGAGCTTGTGAATTTTGTCAAGCTCAACTCGAGCTCAACTCATTTGCACCCCTAGAAAGGGAATACGGTTGTAGTGTAAAAGATGGTGAAAACATGAGGAGATACTTAGAATAGTAGAAGGTAGTAGGTTGATGTGGTAATACATTGTCATCACTGCAAATTGTCAATAAGAAGTTGGAACATGCATCTGAAACATTATGAATCGGACAACCTCCAAAAGACGACGACTCTTGCATTCAACAACACAGTTTTGTTGTGGTGGAAGAACAAGAACTTTGATGAAGAATATTAAGTGTGGTACATATGTCCTAGAAATCATGGCAGAGGTATTTACAGGTATTAATGGTGTGAATGATTTTAATAGTGGTAGAGTATTGTGTATTTCATTAATTAAAAGGTGAACAACACGAAGAGCCTCAAAATGGCTATGCACATAATATAGCAACACCAATCAAGAAAGATCATCAATAAATGTGACAGTATTCAAAGCAAGATACATTAGGGGTTTTGTGAGGACCCCAAAAATCCAGCTGCACTAAAGAAAAATGGATATCACATCTAGATGGGTGAGAAGGAAGAGCAATGATATAAAAAAAAATAGAAGATTCACAACAAAAATTAACAAAGATATCAAAAGTAACTCGTCGGAGAAAATTTGAAGGAATAGGTGTCCAACAGAGTAGTGTCAATCAACGATCGAGATAGAAGCAAGGGTTGATCGAAATGTCCCGAATATCCATTCTTCATTCTCCCTTACCAATGATACTTTGTGTGTTAAGTTTATGAATCACAAAGGAAGTGGAGAAAAAAGTTATGGAGCAGTTATTTGATAGAGTAAGATTGCTAAGAAATAATAAAATGAACTCAAGAAAAAATATGTAAAACCAAATTAAGTTTAATAAAATAAGTGAAAGAAACAATTACAACTCTTGAGAAGGGGGGCTCCTCCATTACCCACAATAATATACCTCGGAAAGATGTTCTGGTGTCATATAGACTATAGCACCAGAATCTATAATCCAAGTGACATTACAATTAAAGCGTGATATACCTTCAATAGATGTGGAGGAGGCATGGGTATGGGGGTTATGAAGGGAGCAGGCTGCAAAAGATCTCCTCAAACTCGAGATTCCTAATCTCAGTCATAAAGTAGACATACAGGCCTAAGGTCGTGTTACATGTTAATTAGGATACCCATGCATCTAAAGGTACATTGCCTCAGTATGATTTGGCCGGCCACATAAAATGAAGATACGGCCCCCGCCCTAATTATCTAGCAACCTACTATGTCCATCGTGGTGATGAACTCACGGGGGTGTCGTCCACCCACCAGGCCACAAGTTAGGTGAAGCAAGAGGAGCCATCTGGATATGCATTTATTAAATACATCAATTAGACGAGACAATAGAATCACTGTCGAAGGATCAGGCAAAAGAAGGGGTATACTCTAGGCAACATACATGAAAGTTGTTCAAGATGAACTGTGTAATTTAGGTTTAATCCACCAAATTAATTTAAGCCATTTACAATTCTACTTACAAACGAAATAGATCGATTATGATGTGTTTGCTCCCTCTGAGAGAATCACTAGAAGATGGCTCCACCGTCCTCTCCATGAGTTCACATTACATAGAGCTTCCTAGATAAACTTTGATAGGAATCCCTCAGCAATTTTCTTTTAAGGGAAGCAGCTAAAATCACATACAGTCCCTTCCTAACTTCTCTTCAAGGCATTCAAATACAACAATATCAAGCAATTTCATCGAACCAGATCAATCATTTTCCCATCGTGTTCTTATTCAAAAAGTAAAGCATCCTCTCCTGAACCATCACACGTTAAAACCTTTCTCGCAGCCATTTATGAACCATCACATGTTATAACCTTTCTCACAGCCATTTATGAACCAACTAATATTAAGAAGCAATTCCTTAATATTTAACCGAATAAGAACAACCACAAGAACATCATTACAAAAGCCATCGCATTTTCAAAACCAGAAGTGAACGCAATCACTTGAGGAAAGCATGAACTGATATGTAACTGAGACGAGCCATCTCCATAGAAACAACAGAACAAAAACGTACCATCGGCATGAGCACGGATTGAAACAGTCTCCCTTTTCGATCTCAATACATTCTCCATTCCAGCCCTCATCCGAGTTATCCCCATCTCGATAGATCCAATCCTCGTCCCAGCACAACACAAACTCCTTCCAGGCATCAATAAATCAGGCTTATTCCCCAATCCAATCTTACGAATCCCACAAAACCCCGCATAAACACTACTTCTTCTTGCTCTACCAACGCAGGCAACACTCCCGCCGCCGGAAATTGAGCCGGATTGCATCTTCCCCAGGCCAAACCGCTTCCAGTTGGGGCGCTTCCCTAACAGAACGGATGACGGAAGCGATGAATCCTCCGGACGCTTCTCGAGTGAAGCTGTAGATCGTTAGCCCCGAGATGACGGAAACTTTGTCAACTCTCGCGACAGTTTATCTGGACTGGAGTTAGACGATAAAAACCGCTTTTGTATTAAGAAAGTAGTATATTATTTTTAATATATTTAAAGTAAATTTTATTAAAGAAATATCGTGAATTTTATTTATTTCGGTCAGATTTTTTTTTATTTTTTTAAACAAAATTAATTATTATATATGCGGTTTTTTTTTCAAATTTAGAAAAATGTTTTTTATAGAATTTTAATTGATTAAAAAAATAGTCAAATCGATCATTTTGAAAGGAAGAAATGAGCTCTCCGGGTCCATTTCAAAATGGGAAAAAAGTTGGTTCCAGTGTTGTACATTGTGATCCTAGGATGGTAGTGTGTCCCCTACCTAAAAGCAGAGACTAAATATAAGCTAAGGAGATTGTCTATCGGGACTTTATCCACAAGACAACTCATCATATAGCTTAAAGGTCTAACTCCAACTCTCTGTCAGTGTGCTCTCTCGGTCGATTGAATAGACTCGCCACAATTTCAGAACCAGTCATTCAAACCAATGTTGGTCTCCTATACAGACTATATACTAGCTTTATCAGACAATAATTGTGGTTTTAAGTATAACATTTAAACACTTAATATAATGTCAAGCTAACAACTTATTTACTACTCACTACTTTAAGAGATAGTAAGAATGTCATTAGAACATGACTTGCAATTACCAATTATCAAGCTTAGGGTCAAGCAGGGAACATCACTTTAATTAGTATTTCTTTTGAACTACATTAACTAGCTTACTATCATGCTTATGGTCAAGCTTACATCACCTTCCTTTCGGGGGTACTGACCCACCCCTAATTATTTTCTTAGACACCAATTAGATTACTTAAAGTTGGAGTTTCACAATCATATGTTGAAGTTAATACCCTTTTGGACTACAATACTAGTCCCAACTAAAAATTATTCCAAGTCTACCATTAAATATTAACACTTCTTTAAACAATTCATAAAGCTTAAGCATACATATTTGGATTTTGCAAAACCAGCAATAATACTTGTCCAAACTACTTGAAATTTTACAGAGATTTTTCTCTGAGATTTTATAGCAAGACATGCAAGCATCCAAAGCAGTGTCTTTGAAGTGGGGCATGTATGTTGTCCATCTCAGTCGGTTTCGCAGGCAGAGAGGAATTCTCTAAAGGTGGACAATATTGTTGTCTGAAGAGGGAGGACCTGAACGACAGCAGTAACGCATGATGGTCGACGCCCATCTCATCGTCGGCGGCCGTTGAGAAAGAGTTCTACGAGGAGGAGGAGCAAACTGCTTGCAGATAACCAAACTCTTAAAATAATGCTTGCTAATATAAGACTACTTGTGTATAGCCAACCTCTTAAAACTATGTTTGCGATTATCCGTTAGTGCGAATAGCCAAATGTGCAATGTTAATATCAGCTCCCAAAATGTATTCCAATGCGGCAATTGTTCGGCCAATCAATTATAATGCGCTGCTTATAAGCTGTGGTCCCCAATAAAATAAGATCAAGAGTGTAGTGTAGATCCGGGCCAAGATTAGATTGAGTTGTTTTCAATATTTTATTGATTTGTTTTCATTTCTGTTGCAGCTCTCTCAGTCAGTCAGTTAATGTATTGGACTGTTGTTAATCAATTTATGCAGTGATTAAATGCTCAATTAATTTTGGCAATTGATAACCGCACCCCAGTTTTGGCTATCCGCAACCCTTTTATACGAAGTATTACACATTTTTTTTGGAAATACGCCTTGTACAAGCATTTTTAGGAAAAGCGTTCAATACGAAAGTTGTAGATATCGTCGAGATCTACAACTTTTGTGTTGAACACTTTTGCTAAAAATGCACGCACAAGATGTATTGCCACTCGAATTGAAACATGGGCGTAACTATAACGAATTTTTGGAAATACGCATTGTGCATGCATTTGTAGGAAAAATATTCAACACGAAAGTTGTAGATCCCGACAATATCTACAACTTTCGTGTTGAACACTTTTCCTAAAAATGCTTGTAGAAGGCGTATTTCCAAAAAAAACGTGTAATACTTCATATAAAAGGGTTGCAGATAGCCAAAACTGGGGTGCGGTTAACAATTGCCAAAATTAATTGAGCATTTTAATGATTATATTTGTTAGTAAGGCTTATCTATACTTATAAGTTCTGGCTTCTTCAAATAGGGGGAGATTGTTGGGCATTATGTCTTCAATGTCTCTAGATTTGAAGAAGGAACATAAGTATAGATAAGCTAAGTTATTTTTTATGTCATGTTTAAGTTCATGTTGTGACAGATGCATCAAAACTACATTACTAGTATCTAGACGATAATAGTAATGAGAATTAACTAAGTAAAATATCGTCTCAAGACTCAGCAAAAGAATCGTTGAAAAGGAAACATATCGTCGAGACAGTTCCGACAATATCGTCTTGAAGAAAGATTGTCGTTGATAAAGCTAAGTTCAAATATCTCGATGATGTCATCTTGAAGGAAATGTATAGTCATGAAGAAAGCATATCGTTGATAAAGCTAAGTTCAGATATCTCGACGATATCGTCTTTAAGAAGAGGTATAGCTTTGAAGATTAATGACTTGACTCATTAAGTCATGAAGAAAAATTCATGAAGACAAACATCGGTTTGAAGACCTTATATCGTCTAGAAGATCAAAACGATATCGTCTTGAAGAAAGACGGTCAGCCTGATGAATAAGTCTAAGTCTTATTAAAAAAAACATCTCGACGATATCGTCTAGAAGAAGTAATATCGTTGAGATATCAAGTAAAGTCTTGAAGAAGGAAGTATGTCGTTGATATCGTCGAGAAGAATATCTGTCATTTACATTGATCAAGATGATATCGTCTTGAAGAAATATTATTGTCTTGACAGTTGCAGGGCTATATTTAATGCACAGACGTTCTTAGAAATTGATATTCAGGGAATATGCACGCCGCCTATCTTGCGCACAAATCAAGGAGTAATAAATGATATATTCTCTACGGAATATATCCGTTGCACAATATTTAATGAAGAAATTTATTATTACTATATTCTGCAAGTTCCAAGAATGGCCAGTCATTATGATGGAATATTGCCAATTCTGAAAGACGTTTCAAATGGGAAAAGTAATTATGTAATAATCAACAAGGGGTTTTATGAAAAATTGCAGAGCAATATAAAAGGAGACATTTTCTATCTACAGAACATGCTTGCTCAATATTTCTCTCTCAAGTTTATTCTCATGCATACTCCCAGAAGAGAAAGAAAATCAACAAGAAGAAGATTTCACTGTTGTTGTGTTGTGAAGGTCTAGAGAAGATTCTAAAGAAAGGTTCATTGATCCACAAGATCTCTGAGCTTATTGTTACAAGAAGAAGAAGACCTGTTGTTCAAAGCTTTCATCCTGAAGTCCTTTCTTTTACAACAACTTTTCTGTTTTACTCTGTAGGGTTCTTTGTGAACCTGAGCTGGTAGAATCTTGTGATAGATCTGAGTTGGTAGGGTTCTTAGTGAGCAAGAGTTTGGTAGGATCTTGTTGAAGATCTGAGTTATTGTAAGACTTATAAAGTCTGAGCTTAGTAGAGTTCTGTGTGAACCTGAGTTATAAGATCTGTTTATTGAGAAAAGTTCTGAGTTGGAGAAATTGCCTAGTTTAGCTCATTGCTAGATAGGTGGGAGGGACAGTGGACTACCTATAGACACATTGTCTTGTAGGAAACCACTATAAATCTTGTGTTTTTTCTGTGATTGCTTTTGTGTTGGGATAGTCAAACCTTAAAGTAGCAAATAATACTGAAAACGCCCAATCACCCCCTCTAGGTGTAGTTTATAGACAACCCAAATCTTTCAATCTACCCTAGAATTAATCACCACCCAAGAGGCAATTTCCACACAATATAAAGATATAAAATCTAAGATCAAAAATCAAGGGAAAATACAAAGAGAAATAAATAATTCAGTAGAAAACTCCATTAAAATTGATGTCGAAGGAAGATGTGAAGGGTTACTCAAAATTATCGTCAGAAAACGTGAACCCTTCTCTTGAACAATATCATATTAATTATCGATCTTCCTTGGAATCCTTTAGCGTTGAGGGTTGGGAGTGCTTGAGGATTTTGAGGCAATTAGACTGACCCCCTCTCTGAAAAATCTCATGATTGTTCTTAAATCCTGAGAGAATAAATCATTTTGATATTTCTCTGAGATCTATCTCCCGCAGTAGTGGTTATCGTCAGGCGATGACATCAAAATTTAAGTCCTCGTATCTTTTTAAGCTCAAGATGTAATATTCCCAAAACAACTAGACCCCTAGAGTGGTTTTGTCATGACTAGATCATGACAAAACCCTAGGAAGCTTGAAGAGGCCACTTGGCCTTAAGCTTGAAGGAGAAGAGCGTCTTGGTCTGCAAATAGCAATTTCCAGTTACCAAGCTTAGGGTTGGAATTTAGGGCCTCACCTTGGTCCCTTGACGCCACCATGGCACACCTAACCCTTTGGAGGGTCCCTTAGAGCACCAAGGACCCATTGGGGTAAACCAAAGAGGTTAGGTTGACCAAAGTCAACACTAACCTTAAATTGGTCAAAATAGCCTAATTAGGGTCAATTGGCCTCCACCATGCCAAATTGACCTTGCCCCTACCCTTATTAGGACATTAGGAACCCAATGGGCCAAAAATCCCCATCATGGGGCCACTAATTTGGCCAATTTGACTCAAGACAACTCTAGCCCTAATATGTTCAAAGTGGCCTATTTAAGGATCAATTGGCCTCCACCTTACCAAATTGACCCTACCTAGACCTTCCTAACCCTTAGGAGAAGCCAATGGGTCAATAGCCACCCATTGGGGCCAACCCAAATGGTCAAATTGACCAAAGTCAACTCCACCCTAAATTTAGGTCAAAATAACCTATTTTGACCCAATCAAGCCCAACTCACTGGGTCTAGACCCAATTGAGGTGGTCCACTAGCTAATGGGACTTGAAGTTACTGAATTGACCATTCAATTTCAGAGAATTTGACCAGGAGAGAGAAAACACCATTTTCCCCAAAAATGGTGGAGAGAGAAAGAGAGGATTAATGACATCCATGGCCAAGGGAGGCCAATTGATCTCCCACTCCTCTGGCTGTTACAAGAAGTTTAGGAGTTTTTCTAGCCTATATTGGGGCTGAATTGGGAGGTTTTCACCATGGCCAAAAATGGCCATTAATGACCTTCATGGCAATTGATGTCATGACTATCCCTCTCCCCCAATTGAGTAGTATAACTCCTTCAAAGGAATGAGAGGAGCATTTTCCCCCAATTACCAAAAGAAACCGAGCCCTCTAGACCCAAATCGACATTGCCCCCAAGAGCTCATGGTCGAGCATGGAAGACCAGCGATCGGCGCGACTTCAGGCCACCACACAGGTCCTCCCCTCCTCCTCTCTCTCTCTCTCTGTGGGTAGATCCCATCTGATTGGCTGCATGATTTGAAGCCAAAGGGCCCCAAATCGGGTAGGCCGAAAGCTCCATTTTTGGAGTTTTTATTCCGCCTCCATACCCCTGTTCCGGCCACCTCCGGCCGACCAACCACCGCTGATCGCCGGCCACCACCTCAACGAAGGTGGTGGTGGCATTGGCCGGCCGGGGGTGGCGCTCAGGTGGCCGGGAAAATGGGGACAAAGGTCGCCCAGACGCGGGAAATCCTGGTCGTTGGCCCAAGGAGGAAGACGATGGGATGTCGTCCATCCTTGCTTCAGGATCTGTGCAAGATCATTTACATTAAATGAGTAAATATTATAGTTTTTAGTCACATTATATACACTACTTATAATTAATTGTAGAAAATACTTAGAGCCTCCTGATGAAAAAGTGTTCAACACCAAATTTGTAGCCCATGAGGTCAACTTTAATTTAAATTTGTTTCACACCATTTGGGCCAGTGGTCTGACCACGGCACCCAAAATGGTGCAACATATACAAAGGGGTGACCAGAGTTTAATTTATGTTCCCCCATCAATCCAGTCATCCAAATGACTTGAAATTTGAAACATAGGTTTTTTATACCCACACCCTTAACATATCCAAAAATGAGAATTTCTGGAGGACATTGTTCTAAAGTTTTTGTAAACATTTAATAATTTATGTAATAATTAATTATAGGGTCTAACAACCTCCAAAACCTTCCAACTTTGGGTGGGTGGTTCTTAGGTTCATGTTATGACTCTGGTAAAAATTTCATCCCATTTGAGATTGATTTGGTTGGGTAATTAATTAACCCAATTTTGCTCAAACTAAGAAGTTTTAGGGCAAATGTGCACTTGTTGTATTAAGTGGTTATTAAATCTCACCAAAATATTATGAAACCTTGGCCACTGACTTAATATCATATAAAACACCTCCACCAATGATTTGGGGTGATTTGGGATGGATGTGCCCTATAACCCCAGTTCAAACCCTAGGGTTGCATTTTGGGCTTGATGAAGGACATATGGTCATATGTCCTTAGATGGACTTGGAACTTGATGGATAAGTTCTCAGGGTGTTTAATAGCCCTAAATAATTTTGTGAAAATTTTTAGGTACTTTTCTTCCCTCTAATCTAGTTAAGAATCAATTAGGGAACTTCTTATAAGAGGAATCTACATCCCCATTTTACATTATTTGTTAATGAAAGTTTGGTAGTGCTCATATGGTCTTGATATAAATCTCTGATAATTTTTGTGTGAATTTTGGATTGATTGAATTAGTACTTTATTCACAAGTCATCTATTTTGCCCTAAGGTTGTGATAAATAAATAAGTGCCTAATATTCTCTGGAAAATTGTGAAACTTAGTAATACGATATTTTAGGGCATTGGAAAGCTTTGTGAATTTTTGTATGATTTTTGAAAGTATTTATCAGTAGGTTACTTCACAATGTGTCGTAGTTTGGATTTTTTAAAATATTTATTTATGTAACTGAATGGTTTTGAAAAATTATAAAACTCAGTCAGTAAACTTTTCTAAGCATTATAGAGATTTGGTAATTTTATCATAATTTTTGGATAAGTATTTTTGGTGGTTCCTTCATTAGCCTCCAATTTTGGATAATTATTCAATATTATAATTAGAGGCCAATACCTTACTGTAAAATTGTGACATTCTGTATTTGCTGTTATTTTGATATAATAGATTTTCCATAAGTTTGTGTAAGCCATATCATAAGAAGACCTTACACTTCATGTTCAATTTCATACATGGCCAATTTTGGAGAAATTATAGTAAATACCAAATAAATAAGGAAAATTATGATATTCTGGATTTAGTCTTATAATATCATGATAGACTCCCAATAATAATCTTGAGTCTTTTGGATGATTATTTGGAGTACCTCCTCTCATGCACCTCATTTGGCTCACTTGGTCTGCTTATAGTAAAACTATAGAGTTAAGATAGCATGCAGACCATTTGGTAGGAATGTGTGATAGTTGGTGCACCTGGTCTGGTTGAAGAGATTTGAGGTCACCAATAGGAGTCTAAGTGTGGAGTGTGCCCGGTGATTAAGGGCAAGTTTGTGTTCGGGGTTGACGAAAGATCGTCTTTCCCTTAGAGAGTCTTAAATTACTTAGGGTTAATCCAGGTGGGATCGTAAGAAGGGTATTCTTATGGGTAGTTACCAGCAACAATAAGTGTCTTGATAAAGGGAGATTTGGGGTGTCATCCCATCATAGCTCCTAGTACCGTTGCGAGCCCCTCACAAGGTAGGCCTCGGGAAGTCCAAGATTAACCCTAAATTGTAGAAATAAGTTGATGTACAAGATTAACTTAATAATACACTCACCCACACCATGTTGTTATAAGTATATTAGTCGGTTTGGGCTTTCGAGCGGTAGGCTCGGTGGTTGTAGGTACGGACGGGTTAGTCCGGTGAGCCTATGGCTCAGAATGTTGATGTAATGGGTAGGTTAGCCCGAGGAGCTTATTGCTCATAGATATTTAGTAATCATAATTGCATGTGCATAAAGGTGGTGAGTCTTCGGTTTTGACGGTCCTTCACACTGACGTCGATACGCTGACTCGGCAAGTGTGGATTTGCACTTAGCCATGAAAAGTCTGGTGGTCCAGCCACTAAAAGTACACAGGCGCTCCGCGGTTTTGCGTTGAGGCGTACGATAAGTCTAGGTTACATAGTGTGAATACCAACCTAGAGGTGGACGAGGCCCAACCCACCGCTTCTGTTTGCCACTACGGGGGTATCCTGGGTGAAAGTGAGGTTAGATCTTAGATTTACTCTAGAGGGGGGTGAATAGAGTATTAAAAACTACTGCACTTATTTTTATAGCGGAATTAAAATAGTGATATATATATATATGTACTGAGTGATTAATAAAAACAAACACAAAAAGAGCATACAACACAATACAGAAAAATAAATAATCACAGAGGACACAAGAATTTTATAGTTGTTCCCCAATAAACCTGGGTACGTCTACTCTTCTACCACCCTTGGTAGGATTCCACTAGGTTTTTGATCAGGTACCCTATCACCAATAGGTTTTTGATCAGGTGCCCTATCACCACTTGAGCTTTTGATCAGGTGCTCTAACCAAACTACAGGTTTTTGTTCAGGTGCCCTGCCACCAAGGGGTTAACTTTTGAAGGGAGTTATAACCCTGTACAAGAGGGGATAAAGAGGGTTTAGATGTTCTTCTCTGTCAATAATCTGAGAGAAGTCTCTAGTGGAATGTGATGTTGTAAAGCTACCGCTGTCTGATTGAAATTTGTTGACAGTTGATGATGGAGCTTTCACTTGAATGAAGTATCTTCCTGATAGCTGATGAATCTAAGAGACAAAATGTTTCTCAGATTGTTTGTTGCTCTTTTGAAGATCTAGAACTTGCAACAGAAAAACTGAGAGAATATTTGTTGATGTTGTTCTCAGAGATTGAGGTGTTGCTTGAGGAAGATGAAGATCTGAAAGCTTCTTCTGTATTTTTCTTTCTTCTGTATTTCTCTCGACCGCTTTCTTCTTCTTTATTTCCCTGTCTTGCTATTCTGTAAAAAAATATGCTGTATATCTTCTTCCTTATTCCTTTTGAAATCTCTGACTAATTTGAGTATCAAATCCCTTAATTTAAGGAATAAAATAATCAGAAGAGATATATATGGTTCTGCAAATCTGATACGCTTTATACCTTTTTCCTTTTCCATGAAAATGTCCTTTTCAGCTATATGTGAACGACTATATTCTCTAAATAATAAAAGGAAAGATATAATCCTTACTAATCTGATATAATAGAGCCGTTGCTGAAAGATCTGAGTTCAGAGAATGAAATAAAATTGATCTGTCTGAAATACTGAACTGAACACAAATTTCGTCGAGTGCAGAGCTGGGTTCGTCGAACGCAGGATGAAGTTCGTCGAACTGAAGAGATAAACTGCTGGACTAGCTTGAGAACTGAGTGCGTCGAGCTGGAGAGCAAGTTCGTCGAACGCAGCGAGGAGTTCGTCGAACGCAGAATGAGTTTGACGAATGCAGGAGCATGTCGTTCGTCGAACGCAGGATTGAGTTCGTCGAACGCAGTATGGAGTTCGTCGAACGCAGAAGACTTATCTTTTGCTTATGGAGGTCAACTTAGTCCTAATAAAGAGATAATGATTCTAGCCCAAATCAGTAATAGGGTTGTTCCAACAATCTCCCCCTATTTGGGTTAGGACACTATTTGGCAAAAAAATGAACAAACAAAACACAGAGTATATATATATCTAACAGATTATAAACATTTCAGCAGATATATAAGAAATATGATACTCTGAGTTTAGAAACATTACATTTGAAAATAGAAATAATAATAACAAACAATCAGAACCTTTTGTCTTTCTGAATTCTTGCTTTCTGACTTTCTGAATTCTGATATTGACTTTCTCTGAGTTTTGGGTTTGATTAACTGAGCTGTAGCAATAACTGATTATCTGAATCTGTATCTGTTGCTTTTTCTATATCAAAAGTTGTATCTGGATCTGCATTAAGCTAGAGCAAACACTGCATCTGAAATTGCAACATATGTAGCTTCTTCATGCATCATCTCCCTCTTTCATAAAACATCTCCCCCTGAGAGCATCTCCCCCTGAGACTGGAGCTTCTTCAACTTTCTCCCCTTGCCTAGTTCATAGAACATCTCCCCCTGAGCAAAAACTGCATCATATGGAGCTTCTTCATAGAACTTCTCCCCCTGCCTAGTTTCAGGAAGGCCTGAAGCTAGGCCCCTAGAAGAAGGGACATATGAGGAGGTAGGGAAGGATGTAATCCGATTTCCAGAAATTTATTTTGATAATGTTGTTGCATTCTTTGTCTTAAGGATGTGTACCCATTCCTTTATTTCTGCTACTGAGAGTTTGATTCTGACACCAATTGAAAGTCCGGGTTTTCTGATATTGAACTTGCAATTTCATTTGCATTCTCTGTCTTGAGAGTGTAAACCCATTCTTTTATTTCTGTAACTGATAATAATCTTCCCAATTGAGAGTCCTCTGATATCAGTTGAGGTCTCTGATATCAAAAGAAAAATGAGTTTGATCCTGGTGGTCAATGACTTCTTAAGTTGTTATTCTTCAAACAATTGAAGAATATCTTGGAAGAAATGACTGCTTGAGATAGTGATCTTGTACCTGCAAAATGTCTCAGGTAGAGGTGGTGTTCCTCTCCTTATTTAATATGTTAGTTGTTCTTGACCCAGACTACTTTGGGTCCTTTTATTTTTCCACAAAAATCTGAAATGAAAGACATCTCAGACTGATCCTTATAACCTTGTGGACGATATCTCATTGGAGGAATTATCCACTCAGCAAAAGGATTTCTAGTATGTGAAGAATAAAAATTCTTTAGATTTTCAGTAAATTTTTCGTTCGACGAATTCTGGGGAATTCGTCGATCGCCGTTCGACGAAGTGAACTGCTTTCGTCGAGCGTCGTTCGATTGATAGATATGCTGGAAGTCTGGCTTCAGAGTTCATCGATCTCCGTTCGACGAAGTGAATTCATTTCGTCGAGCTCCGTTCGACGAATTCTACTGAATTCCTGTATTCTTAACACCCTTGCTTGAAATGTTTTCATCTATTTCTACAGCCTCTTTGCCCTTGGCAGAAATGAATTTTACTGGTGTAGAAAGTATGTTTTTCTTAATCAGTTGTGGCTCACTTGATGATGCACCCAAGCCTAGTTTGCCACTTAATCTGGCATTCACTGTGCTTGCGATGTCCATCAGTTTGATATTTCTCCCATTTATGGATTCTTCAAATTTCTTAGCTTCAGACAGCTTGTTCTCAATGAGAACAATGTGTTCTCTGGAGGCAGCCAAATCTTTCTTAAGATTGACATCTTCTTCACTTAGTTGGTTCATTTCAGCCAGCTGATTTCTGAGAGAGATTATCTCTTTCTCAGATTTGATTAAGTCTAAGCAAAGAACTCTGAATTCATCTTTGAATTCAATTGAATTAAAATCAAAGTTTGAGATTACCTGATCAGTATCATTGTCAAACTCTGATTCACCTGAGTTTTTTGTCGAGGCATTGATAGCCATCATGCAGAAGCTTCTTTCTTCTTCATCATCCTCATCATCACTGGAGCTGGATGAAGATGCATTTTCTGACTCACTGCTTGAGTCATAGACAGCCATCAAGCATTGGTCATTCTCATTTGATTTTTCTTCATCTTCAGAAGAACTGGATGAAGATTCTGAATCAGTTTCACTCCAAGTTTCAGCTACAAATCCTCTTCCCTTATCCTTGTGTTTGTGGGAGGAAGACTTGTTGGAGTCCCTCTTTTCTTCTTTGTCTTTTCTCTTTTCCTTCTTTTGATTCTTTGGACACTCAGGCAGAATGTGTCCAGGTTTCCTGCAGCCAAAACAAATAATTTCATTAGAACTTGATTTGTCATACCTTGGTTTTTCTCTTGATCTGGAATCCTTCTTTCTGAAGTCTTTCTTAGCCATTTTATAGAATCTCTTTGCTAGAAGATTCATGAACTCCATATCTCCTGGAGCTTTTTCTTCTTCTTCAGTAGCTTGGAAAGCTATACTTCTCTACTTCTTGGATGCTGGAGATAAAGTAGATTGTTCAGCTTCTCTGGACTTGATAAGTTGCTCATAGGATTTGAGTTTGCCTAACAAGCTCTCAGTGGAGATCTCATTAAGGATTTTGGCTTCCTTGATTGGCCAGATCCTAGAGTCCCATGTGATGGGGAAGTCCATAAGGATCTTATCATTGACCTCAGTGATGGAGATCACTTTGTCCAAGGTCTTCAGCTTATTGATTATGAGGCTGAGCCTGTTGTACATATCAGCTACTGTCTCATTTTCTCCTTTCTTGAAATTTTCATACTGGGAGATTAGGTGAGATCTTCTATCTTTTCTTTCATCTGCTGATCCTTCAACCATATTGTTGAGTGACATCCAGATTTCCCTTGCTGAAGTGCATTCCACAATTTTTTGGAAAATGTCATCAGAGATTGTCTGTGCCAATATGTTCATAGCTTTGGCATCAACACTTCTCTGCTTCTTTTGAGCATCTGTCCACTCAGGTCGTGGAACATCATTATTTGTTGTTGCTATTTCAGCAGTTGTTGTTGTTGTAGGTGTAGGAGGTCCTGTCAAAATAACATTAAAAATATCCTCATCAATAGAATTCATATACAATCTGATCATTGCCTTCCATAGTGCAAACTTACTTAGATTGCACATAGGAGGTCTTGTGCTTGAATATTCTTTGTTTTGTGTCATGAGTTTTTAAAAAATAAAACTCTAGAATAAATTTAAGATCTAATTGATCTTTGGATTCAGGTGTTAACCTGTATACAATCAACCAATCTCTGATACCAATTGAAAGTGAGGTTAGATCTTAGATTTAATCTAGGGGGGGTGAATAGAGTATTAAAAACTGATGTACTTATTTTTATAGCGGAATTAAAATAGTGATATATATATATATATGTGTACTGAGTGAGTAATAAAAACAAAAACAAAGAGAGCACACATCACAATACAGAAAAATAAACAATCACAGAGGACACAAGGATTTTATAGTAGTTCCCCAATAAACCTGAGTACGTCTACTCTTCTACCACCCTTGGTAGGATTCCACTAGGTTTTTGATCAGGTGCCCTATCACCAATAATTTTTGATCAGGTGCCCTATCACTACTTGATCTTTTGATCAGGTGCTCTAACCAAACTACAGGTTTTTGTTCAGGTGCCCTGCCACCAAGGGGTTAACTTTTGAAGGGAGTTATAACACTGTACAAGAGGGGATAAGGAGGGTTTAGATGTTCTTCTCTGTCAATAATCTGAGAGAAGACTCTAGTGGAATGTGATGTTGTAAAGCTCCCCCTGTCTGATTGAAATTTGTTGACAGTTGAGGATAGAGCTTTCACTTGAATGAAGTATCTTCCTGTATCCTCCTGATAGATGATGAATCTAAGAGATAAAATGTTTCTCAGATTGTTTGTTGCTCTTTTGAAGATCTAGAACTTGCAGCAGAAAAACTGAGAGAATATTTGTTGATGTTATTCTCAGAGATTGAGGTGCTGCTTGAGGAAGATGAAGATCTGAAAGCTTCTTCTGTATTTTTCTTTCTTCTGTATTTCTCTTGAAAGCTTTCTTCTTCTTTATTTCCCTGTCTTGTTATTCTATAAAAATTATGCTGTATATCTTCTTCCTTATTCCTTTTGAAATCTCTGACTAATTTGAGTATCAAATCCCTTAATTTAAGGAATAAAATAATCAGAAGAGACATATCTGGTACTGCAAATCTGATACGCTTTATACCTTTTTCCTTTTCCATGAAAATGTCCTTTTCAGCTAAATGTCAACGGCCATATTCTCGAAATAATAAAAGGAAAGATATAATCCTTACTTATCTAATATAATAGAGCCGTTGCTGAAAGATCTGAGTTCAGAGAATGAAATAAAATTGATCTGTCTGAAATACTGAACTGAACACAAATTTTATCGAGCGCAGAGCTGAGTTCGTTGAACGCAGGATGAAGTTCGTCGAACTGAAGAGATAAACTGTTGGACTGGCTTGAGAACTGAGTGCGTCGAGCTGGAGAGCAAGTTCGTCGAACATAGAGAGGAGTTCGTCGAACGCAGAATGATTTCGTCGAACGCATGAGCATGTCGTTCGTCGAACGCAGGATTGAGTTCGTTGAACGCAGTGTGGAGTTCGTCGAACGCAGAAGACTTATCTTTTCCTTAGTTCTAACAGCCAAAAACTTGACCCTTTGTACTATACATTGGGGTCAACTTAGTCCTAATAAACATATAGTGATCCTAGCCCAAATCAGTAATAGGGTTGTTCCAACACTGGGAGTTTTGCTAGCTCCAAAAAGGGGGAACTAAAAGTCTGTGCGCATAGAGTCAAAATGTGTGAGTTGCACTTGTGTGAACATAACATTAAACTGCATAACTCTGCATGTCATGGCATAAGCATTGCATTTCAACCCCTACCCATATCGTATAAATCGGTGTGAGACTTGTTATACGATAGGCCCTGCTAAACAACCCCTTGGTCTATATGTTTGTATGGGCATTCCTATAAATCAATGGTTACTTTTCTATTTTACATACTGTTTTTTATATGCTCTTTACTATGCTTTACTTACTGCTTCATTTATATATATATATATATATACACCTGTGTAGAGTAGTTATTCCTGTAGTTAGGCCATGTCACCTGCCTTGATATATACCCCTTGCTGTCCTCCGCTTTATCCTTCTGCATGGTGCCTAGGAGCCACTGAGGGATGGGAGGTGGGAAATGATGCTTAGTCTTTTTGACTAACGGTCGGTGGACCATATCATTTTAGGGGACCGAGGAGACGCAGCAGCACCAGAGGCCGGTGCAGATGGAGGCGGGCCAGACTAGTACAGGAGCACCAGTTTCAGGATCAGTGAGAGATTAGTAGTTTGCTTCTGCGAGTGACCTTGTAGTGAGGATATGATGTATAGGGCATGTGCCCTTTATTATTGTTATCTTTTTATTCAGTTATTATCTGTGGACATTTACCCATATGGTTTTATATTTCATGTGATGTGGACTTGAGCTTCTATATATGTTCAAATATACTTTTCTTCTTTTGTGATCGATATGGCCGGCAGGATGGGCATTTTGTAGTGACGACCTTCCCGAGTGTTGGTGTCAACGCAAAGCGGTGGTTCTAGGCATAAGACCCGGTAGCAAAGCAAAAAAAAGGGGTCTTACAAACTGGTATAAGAGGAAACCTCGATCCGAAGAAAAGAAGTCCACAAACCCTGGGCCACCCCGCACGAGTTTAGCTTGAGGATAAACTAAGCAGCAGAAGCAATGGTGTGCCCATATGGGGAAATCACATGGAAAAGTCCACTTTTAACTGAATCTTTTTAGTCAAATCTCCTTACGAGTGGCAAGTTTTCTTTTGTAGCCTGCGACGAACCCTGCCCCCAGCAGGGAATACCTCCGGCTGCAAAGATCTCTGTAGATAGTCCTTTAGTCAATGAGTTAGACTCAACCCCACTAGGACACATGACTCACCATGACAATTTATATCATGCCCTAGTCTGAAATAGACTGTAGGTATAAATTTGATTAAGGTACGAGGATACCCCAAAGAGGTTAGAGGAGGATCTTGACGCGTGAATGACCACCTAAGCCATAAACTTGGATTTTCCTACCTCACATACCAAGGATTATCCAAACTGATAGGACCGCCTTAAGGAGATTGACACATAGGCAGAATGGTAGGGGACTCGTAGACTCAACCCTCGTACCGATGGCATGATTACATTGAGACAACCACCACGACAAACATCGAGGGTCGGATAAGAATTCATGTTCAGAGGAGACCCGTTTGGGATTGGGTCACATTTTGACCCTGATAAGGTTGTCGTAGAAGGTACCTTGAAGAGTCTAAAGTATGAAGCATACCAACAAATCTCAAGATAGAACCCCAAGTCGAAGTTTGTGTGCCCCAAGGATTGTTTGCATACATGGGACGAATATAACATGGCGATATCAAAGATACTTAGTCCAAAATAGATAGTGGCTTATCTTTTGTTTATTGAGGCTTATCTTCTGTTTATTGAGGCTTACCTTTTATTTGTTGGGCAATTAGTTACTGACTTGGGTTTCCCTTAGACCTAAGTTAGAAAAGTTTGCGTCGTGAACATAATAATTTTGAAGTCGATCTTATTCAATGTTACTGGGGCGAAGATGGGATTCTGTAAAAGCACGTTGGGAATGGTGACCTGTAGTATTAACAGGACAATGGATAGTCTTCATTGATCGGACAACGACTTAACCTTAATTGAAGCATTAGAAATGTAAAGTTGCCAGGTTTAGTCACTTAGAGATGCAAATGCCCTTCTGGAGGTTGGAAATTGAAATTAGGGCTTGCAAGCTATCATTATATTTGAAAGTTCTTGTGGCTTGGGGCTTTCGGAAATGATTAACGTATGATTTGTTAAAAATCACGCCCTGTCATGGTAGAAATGTTAACTATAATAATAATAATTGGTTAATATATACTCATAAAAGTTCACGAGTACACCCCCCTTAAATTTTGAGGATAATTAGGACGCCTGATGATCTGGTCAGTTCCATCAATGACAAGAACTATATAAGTTGTAGAGTTGAGTTGATTGATTACTCAGACGTACGTGATCTAATAAGAATCTGAATGTGTAGGGAAAACTTTATAGAGGCGTTGTCTACCCATACAAATGAGAGCTTTAGCCACCGGAAAAATGGTATATTCCGGAGCGTGTATTTCCTCAGAATAAAGAAAGATGACATAGGTTTTGTGATGCACGGTGAGGTCTGTCAACTTGTGAAGGCCAAGTGCAAGTGCCTTTAGGGAATACCACAGTCACTGCCCGTGTTAGAGTGGAAGCTCGAGGATATAATTATGGATTTCATACACAGGTTACCACATCCCCACTACGGGCACAAGTGTACTTGGAACATCGAGGATAAATTGACCAAGGTAGCTAGGGTCAACCGGGCCGGAAGGATACTCCCGTCGGGGTTTGATGGAATTTGATGAGATGTTTGTCCATTATCGTGGTGCACCCAGGACGATTGTGTCAGATCGGGATGGACGGTTTATGTCCAAGAAGTGAAGATCAGTCCAGGCTTATTTGAGCTTTTGGTTGACATTCAGCACACCTTTCCACTCTCAGAAGGATGGAGGCGCAAAATTCCACCATCTTGGACCCAGGATGAGGATTTAAAGACACTCGGCTCTGAATTTGTGATGGACACAAATGCCCAAGTGCGAATGATTCGAGTTAGGATGTTGGAATCCCAGAACAGGCAGACCAAGCATTACGATGCGCGACATCGTGCAGTAGAGTTCCAGGTTGGAGACCGGGTGTTCCTGAAGATACGTCTGATGCAAGGAGTCTCGCGGGTGCATGGGCGGAAGAAGCTCAGTCTAAGATAAATGAGGCTCTACATGATCCTGGAGTGGATCGACCTGTTGGCTTATAGACTGGAGCTACCGCCGGAGGTAGCGGGTTTGCATGATGTCTTCCACGACTTCTCCCTTAGAAAAGCTCTACTACGGCCGGAGCAGCAGAAATCTATTACAGATGGGCCAGTAACTTCTGACTGATCATTTTGCGTGGAGCCGGTCAGGATAGACGATACGACGGTGCGAGTCTTGTGGCGCGAGAAGGTTCCGCTAGTCAAGTTCTTGTGGAGAAATCATGGACAGGAGGAGCACACTTGGGATCCACTAGAACTGATGTAGAAGAGATAGTCGGTGCTCTTCGAGTCAGGAATAAATTCAATTCTTAGGGGATGTTACGTTCAGTCACTCTCGGTGAAAATCCCCCAAGCCTAACCTGAATTTCAGGGACAAAATTATTATTTTTTTCTTATTGGGATTTGTAACATCCCCCAAACAACTAGACCCATAGAGTGGTTTTGTCATGACTAGGTCATGATAAAACCCTAGGAAGCTTGAAGAGACCACTTGGCCTTAGGCTTGAAGGGGAAGAACACCTTGGTCTACAAATAGCAATTTCCAGTTACCAAGCCTAGGGTTGGAATTTAGGGCCTTACCTTGGTCCCTTGACCCCACCATGGCACACCAAACCCTTTGGAGGGTCCCTTAGAGCACCAAGGACCCATTGTGATCAACCAAAGAGGCCAAGTTGATCAAAGTCAACACTAACCTTAAATTGGTCAAAGTAGACTAATTAGGGAAATTGGCCTCCACCATGCCAAATTGACCTTGCCCCTACCCTTATTAGGACATTAGGAACCCAATGGACCAAAAATTCCCATCACGGGGCCACTAATTTGGCCAATTAGACTCAAGTCACTCTAGCCCTAATATGGTTAAAGTGGCCTATTTAAGGATCAATTGGCCTCCACTTTACCAAATTGACCCTACCTAGACCTTCCTAACCCTTAGGAGAGGCCAATGGGTCACTATCCACCCATTGGGGCCAACCCAAATAGTCAAATTGACCAAAGTCAACTCTACCCTAAATTTAGGTCAAAATAACCTATTTTGACCCAATCAAGCCCAACTCACTTAGGCTAGACCCAATTGAGGTGGTACACTAACTAATGGGGCTTGGAGTTACTGAATTGACCTTTCAATTTCAGAGAATTCGACCAGGAGAGAGAAAACACCATTTTCCCCAAAATGGTGGAGAGAGAAAGAGAGGATTAATGACATTCATGGCCAAGGGAGGCCAATTGATCTCCCAATTGATGGGGATTCATCTCCTCTGGTTGTTACAAGAAGTGTAGGAGTTTTTCCAGCCCACATGGGGGCTGAATTGGGAGGTTTTCACCATGGCCGAAAATGACCATTAATGGCCTTCATGGCAATTGATGTCATGACTATCCCTCTCCCCCAATTGAGCATTATAACTCCTTCAGAGAATTGAGAGGAGCATTTTCCCCCAATTACCAAAAGAAACTGAGCCCTCTAGACCCAAATCGACATGGCTCCCAAGAGCTCACGACCAAGCATATAAGATCGGCGATCGGTGCGACTTCAGGCCACCACACAGGTCCTCCCCTCCTCCTCTCTCTCTGTGGGTAGATCTCATCTGATTGGCTGCATGATTTGAGGCCAAAGAGACACAAATTGGGTAGGCCAAAAGCTCCATTTTTGGAGTTTTAATTCCGCCTCCATACCCCTGTTCCAGCCACCTCCGGCCGGCCAACCACCGCTAATCGCTGGCCGCCACCTTAACGAAGGTGGTGGTGGTATTGGCCGGCCGGGGCGACGCTCAGGTGGCCGGGAAAATGGGGACAAAGGTCACCCAGGCGCGGGCAATCCTGGTCATTGGCCAAAGGAGGAAGACAATGGGATGTTGTCCATCCTTGCTTCAAGATCTATGCAAGATCATTTATATTAAATGAGTAAATATTGTATTTTTAAGTCACATTATATGCAGTACATAGAATTAATTGTAGAAAATACTTAGACCCTCCTGATGAAAAAGTGTTCAACTCCAAATTTGTAGCCCATGAGGTCAACTTTAATTTAAAATTTGTTTCACACCATTTGGGTCAATGGTCTGACCACATCACTCAAAATGGTGCAACTTATACAAAGGGGTGACCAGAGTTTAATTTGTGTGCCCCCATCAATCCAGTCATTCAAATGAATTGAAATTTGAAACATAGGCTGTTTATACCCACACCCTTAACATATCCAAAAATGAGAATTTTCGGAGGACATGTTTCTAAAGTTTTTGTAAACATTTAATAATTCATGCAATAATTAATTATAGGGTCTAATGACCTCCAAACCCTTCCAAATTTTGGTGGGTGGTCCTTAGGGTCATTTTATGACCCTGGTAGAAATTTTATCCCACTTGGGATTGATTTGCTTGGGTAATTAATTAACTCAAGTTTGCTCAAACTAAGGAGTTTTAGGTCAAATGTGCACTTGTTGTATTAAGTGGTCAAATCTCACCAAAATGTTATGAAACTTTGGCCACTGACTTAATATCACATAAGACACCTCCACCAGTGATTTGAGGTGATTTAGGATGGATGTGACCTAGAACCCTAGTTCAAACCCTAGGGTTGCATTTTGGGCTTGATGAAGGACATAGGGTCATATGTCTTTGGATGGACTTGGAACTTGGTGGATAAGTTCTCAGGGTGATGAATAGCCCTAGATAATTTTGTGAGAATTTTTAGGCACTTTTCTTCCCTCTAATCTAGTTAAGAATCAATTAGGGAACTTCTTATAAGAGGAATCTACATGCTCATTCTACCTTGTTTGTTGATGAAAGTTTGTTGGTTCTCATATGGTCTTGATATAAATCTTTGATCATTTTTGTGTGAATTTTGGATTGATTGAATTAGTACTTTATTCACAAGTCAACTATTTTGCCATAAGGTTGTGGTAAAAAAATAAGGGCCTAATATTCTCTGGAAAATTGTGAAACTTGGTAATAGGACATTTTAGGGCATTAGAAAGCTCTGTAAATTTTTGTACGATTTTTAGAAGTATTTATCATTAGGTTACTTCACAATGTGCCATAGTTTGGATTTTCTTGAAATATTTATTTGTGTGACTGAATGATTTTGAAAATTTATAAAACTAAGTCAGTAAACTTTTCTGAGCATTATAGAGGTCTGGTAATTTTACCATAATTTTTGAATAATTATTTTTGGTGGTTCCTTCATTAGCCTCCAATTTTGGATAATTATTCAATATTATAATTAGAGGCCAATACCTTACTGTAAAATTGTGTCATTCTGTATTTACTATTATTTTGATATCATAGATTTTCCATAAGTTTGTGTAGGCCATATCATAAGAAGATCTTAAATTCATGTTCAATTTCATACTTGACCAATTTTGGACAAATTATAGTAAATACCAAATAAGTAAAGAAAATTATGATCTTCTGGATTTAGTCTTATAATATCATGATAGACTCCCAGTAATAATCTTGAGTCTTTTGGATGATTATTTGGAGTACCTCCTCTCATGCACCTCATTTGGCTCACTTGGTCTGCGTATAGTAAAACTGTAGAGTTGAGATAACATGCAGACCATTTGGTAGGAATGTGTGATAGTTGGTGCACTGGTCTAGTTGAAGATATTTGAGGTCACCAATAGGAGTCTAAGTGTGGAGTGTGCCCGGTGGTTAAGGGCAAGTTTGTGCTCGGGGTTGACGAAAGATTGTCTTTCCCTTAGAGAGTCTTAAATTACTTAGGGTTAATCCAGGTGGGATTGTAAGAAGGGTATTCTTATGGGTAGTTACCAATAACAATAAGTGTCTTGAGAAAGAGAGCTTTGGGGTGTCATCCCATCATAGCCCCTAGTACCGCTACGAGCCCCTCACATGGTAGGCCTCAGGAAGTCCAAGATGAACCCTAAATTGTAGTAATAAGTTGATGTACAAGAGTAACTTAATAATACACTCACCCACACCCCGTTGTTAAGGGTATATTAGTCAGTTTGGTCTTTCGAGCTGCAGGCTCGGTGGTTGTAGGTACGGACGGGTTAGTCCGGCGAGCCGGTGGCTCAGAAGGTTGATGTGATAGATAGGTTGGCCTGGGGAGCTTATGACTCAGAGATATTTAATAATCATAATTGCATGTGCATAAAGGTGGTGGGTCTTTGGTATTGATGGTCATTCACACCGACGTCGATACACTGTCTCGGCAAGTGTGGATTTGCACTTAGCCATGAAAAGTCTGGTGGTCCACCCAATAAGAGTACGCAGACGCTTCTCGGTTTTGCGTTGAGGCGTATGATTGGTATAGGTTAGGTAGTGTGAATACCAACCTAGAGATGGGCGAGACCCAACCCACCACTTCCGTTTGCCACTACGGGAGTATCCTGGGAGTTTTGTTAGCTCCAAAAAGGGGGAACTAAAAGTCTATGCGCATAGAGTCGAAGTGTGTGAGTTGCACTTATGCGAACATAGCATTAAACTGCATAACTCTGCATGTCATGACATAAGCATTGCATTTCAACCCCTACCTCTATCATATAAAATGGTATGAGACTTTTTATATGATAGACCCTGCTAAACGACCCCTTGGTCTATAGGTTTGTATGGACATTCCTATAAATCAATGGTTACTTTTCTATTTTACATACTATTCTTTACATGGTCTTTACTATGTTTTATTTACTGCTTCATTTATATATATATACACCTATGTAGAGTAGTTATTCCTATAGCTAGGCCATGTCACCTGCCTTGATATATACCCCTTGCTGTCCTCCGCTTCATCCTCCCGCACGGTGCCTAGGAGCCACTGGGGGATGGGGAGGGGGGTGAGGGGTGGGGGGAAACGAGGCTTAGTCTTTTTGACTAACGGTCGGTGGTCCATATCATTTTAGGGGACCGAGGAGACACAACAGCACCAGAGGCCGGTGTTGGAGGCGGGCCAGACTAGCACGGGTGCACCAGTTTCAGGATCATTGAGAGATTAGTAGTTTGCTTCTGCGAGTTACCTTGTAGTGAGGATATGATGTATGAGCCCTTTATTATTGTTATTTTTTTATTCAGTTATTATCCGTGGACATTTACCCTTATGGTTTTATATTTCATGTGATGTGGACTTGAGCTTCTCTATATATTCAAATATAATTTTCTTCTTTTGTGTTCGATATGGCCGACAAGATCGGTGTTTTATAGTGACGACCTTCCCGAGTGTTTGTGTCACCGCAAAGCAGCGGTTCTAGGCATAAGACTCGGTAGCGAAGCAAAAAGAAAGGGTCTTACACAAGACGATGGAGCATTTCGTATAGAGGTTGGAGCTATTGCTAGGTGATAGTGAGCTTAGAGCTGTCACAGTTCCGGTTCTACTAAGACCGTGAACCGAACTACTAAGGTAACAGTTCTTCAAATTAGAACCAAAATCATATTTGGTTTGACCGGTTTCGGTTCCAGCATAATTTTTGGAACCATCGTGTTAACAGTTCCGGTTACGATTCAACAAGAACCAAAATCAACCGGCCACAAACGGTTCGGCTCGGTTCTATGCGGTTCAGTTTGGTTCCAATCGGTTCCAACTAGAACCAAAATCAAACTTGGCGAAATGAATGAGGGAGGTCAAAAATAAAAAACTGGAGGGGAAAAGTATAACTGTCCAATTTTTTTTGCAAGAGGGACTTCGAAGTCTGAGGCCCGGGCACAGAAATTTCGCGTTACACTAAGAGGGGAGTACTTTTTGTATAATATATAGTATGTCGGGCTGAAAGTTAAAGACTGAAACCGCAAAACCACAAAATTGCACCAGACCGCGCCGATTTTAAAAATTCAAAGATCACGATCGTGTAATGCTGATGCAATGTTCATGTCGCTGAAGATCACGACTCAACATAGGGTAAAGAACTTTGAATTGTTGCTCTTGAAATCTTATTTTACAATTAAATTTTTTTTTTAAGAATATATTAGTTAATTCAATTTGACTAATTTATCACCTACAATTAGATTTATCTTTCATGATTACTATTAAATAGTAGTTGTATATCCTCTATATTCTTAAACAAAATATTTCAGAAAAATATGTGAGTAAAATTGAAAATACATTATATGACTGTATAAAAAATCGAATGTACACCGCAAAAACCGACTTCAAATCACTCCAATGTCAAACCACACAAGGCGGTTTGGGTGCGGTGCGATTTTGTTCAGTCCAAAACTGTCATCCTCTGTTGCGATTGCGGTTTGGGTTCAAACCGCACCAGTTTCATCAATAGTAGTAAGTATAGATATTATAAATATATTATACAAAAATAACAATATAATAGTAATAATAATAATAATAATAATAAATGTGTTGCGGTTCGGTTCTGCTTCGGTCCAGTTCAGATCGGTTCTAAAAATCTTGAAACCGCATAAGACTCGTATATTGCGGTTCCGGTTCCGATAATAAAATGAAAGAACCACAACCGGACCAATGTTTTCACGGTTCCAAAATTCAAACTGAAACTCAAATAATTCGCGAACGGTTCGGTCCGGTTCTTTGCGGTTCCGATTTGGTTTACGATTTTCGGTTTTAAGTGACAACTTTATGTGAGCTACAGCGGGGCGATAATAAATTTAAATTTTTCGGTGCTTCCTCTTCTTTGACTCACTGCAGTGTGGTATTACCATATTGAGGGTTGCCTCTACCGCAAGACTATAGTTGGTATCGCGGGTGATAACCTTTTTCATGAGCATCTTTTGTCAGTCTCTCATTTCTCTAAGTCCACATCAACATATCTAAGTCCATAGTAGATTATTTAATACAAGTCATCGTACATCGAGTGTTATCACCGCATGATAGCAAGTATCACTGGCGGTAGGTTGCAATTTTATCTTTAGACTTGTCTTTTTAGCTTGATTCTTGATATATCATGCAAGTCTTGTATTAGGGGTAATTCTTAGAACTGCACACTATGAAACACTTGCAAAGATAAATCAAATACATATCATGATTTGTTATTCTCAAACCAAGGAGTGTCGAATCATGTTACAACAAACTATCCATTTTGAAAATAACAAATCCCGAGATTAGGAAATAACTAATACAATAAAAAAGAGTGTTCAAAGTGACGTGTATATGATAAGCATTAAGATTGGCTAGAAAAATTATATGATATGCATGTAAGAATAGTTGATATAAGAACTATGAAACTACCCATAAATGATTGCTCCCCCAATTGAGAAAATCCCTAAAGATTTAATGAGATGAAGCTAATAGTTGATGATGTATAAACTCCTTAAAATATTATAAAATGATGTTAGTTTAATCTTTATAAGTCTCTTGAAGTAAGGAAAAGAACCCCTAAAGAAGCTGAGCATTCAACGTTCGTTGATAGACAATCATTGACCGGTGACTAGAGTGCCCAATATTCTTTGAACTCAAGGAATGCCCAACAATAAATGATTATTGATCGCGGACCACTGGTCGCCGACCAGGAAGCTCACAGATCAAATACTGAAGAAGCTAGCTCAGCAATCTACGATCGATGATCGTCGTTCGTTGATCTGTAACCAAATCACTCATCGAATTGAAGATTTGAAGAAAATTGCCCAATGAGCAAAAATCATGGACCGAAGTCCGCTAACCTTGATCATCAATAATTAACTGCTAACCCCAGATCAAAGAAGGACGATCACAAAGCGTTGACCAAAATTTTGTAATCATTGACACACTGCCCACCCTGCGAAGAGCTCCCCTCAACAATCGTTAACTGTTAACTCTGGATCAAAGAGGGACGATCGTTAACTGCTAACCCCAAAAGGACATCGATCGAGTTCAAATTTTTTGTAAATTTCAAATATAGTCATTAGAGTTCTGAGAAAGGAAGGTGACAACTTTCTGTCGCCTATGTCATGCTTGCTTCTTTGGAATTTGTTCTAAATAGGAAAATAAAACCAATATAAAAGCTCTCTTATTCTGAAAGAAACCCTAATGTTGAATACTCTCGTGTCGTCTGTTCTCGAGAATGATTATTCTCTCTCCTCTATAAATTGAATCATCTTTCTTCTAGGATTTAAAATATGCTTGATTTAAAGCTTTCTTATTCACAAATAACCGTTGTAAATGGTTGTCTAGCTCTCCCTTCAAAAGTGCTACACATGGTTCTTGAATCTCCAGTGGAAAAGATTCAGTGGGTTGGAGTCTCTAGTGAAAAAGACGAGGTACCTTGGGGAAAATACAGTGCTAGCCCACGAAACTGTGGAAGTGAGGAGTACCCACCTTTTGGAGAACTTTTATAAAAATCCAATGTCTTTTAGATGCATCTTTCTATTTCTTGTTTAGGTGTTTTGTGTCTATGCCTTAATCTCTCACGCATTAATATTAATAGGTATACTGTATACATCATAAATCATCTATGAAAAGCATTATAAGTGAACAAAATTTAAATTTAGATTAATTTGAGACTCTTCAACTGTCTGGGCATTCTAGAGCAGCAACTGCCTGATGTTGAGCAGAACTTAGTGGGGATGCATGGAGAATGCCCTTGGTTTAAAGAGGAAAGATCTATGATTATTGATTGATAGAGGTTCGATCAGCGATCATTGACTGTAGGGTACAATTGACAATCATCGATCAATGATCATCGGCCGGGGACCGACTTGCAATCGACGACCGATGATTGACGACCGATGATCGTCGACCAAGGATCAGATCAGAGATTGACAATCGGGCCACCAATCTGTGATCATTGACCGAGAGGGAACTTCTCAGCGATCGTCTATCGGTATAGCCACCGAGCCAATAGAGATCTGATGGGTCCCTAGAGTTAAAGAACTCAATCGAGATCGTAGAAATGAAATTGGATTAATCCAATGGATGGGGCTTTACCCAAGATTCATTTAGGTCTGATAGGGAAAATATAGAGCACTCTTTCCTATGTCCTGAAAAATGAGAGCGAGAGACTATGTGCAAAAAACCTAAGCTAGGTGATATTGTTGTTGAGGTTGCGTACGAGCATCAAACGATGGTTTCATTTTAGATTAGTTGAGTACTCCGTGCATTGATCACTCCTTACCTAGTAATGACACCAAAGAGATCTCCAAGGGTAACGCCACTTTTCTTTGGTCTTAGAATCGATGATGCTTATATAATTTTTGATCTCTTGCATGGGAAGGTGTCATCTACTAATTAGTGGAGGGTATGACTTTCTTTGGTTTGATTAGAACCTTAGGGCATGGGATTGTGACCTCAACATGGATTCATTAAAAAATATGACGTGGAAGTTGGATTAGGCATGCTGTGTGAAGCCTACCCATGGACATAGACCCGGATCGGTGATGATGATGTGATGATGCATATAAGTGTCTACAGATTGTGTACCAGATAATGACTCCAAAATGCATTGTGTGTTGTAACCATTAGTAAAGGGTATAGAGGATACCACAGTGTGAGTAGAATGTGATGTTGTTTGAAGTAAGGGGTATAGAGGATACCATGGTGTGTGTAGAATATGATGTTGTTTGATAATCGTGAAGGGCCTAGATAGGGATAATGGTGATTGCATGTGATTTCATGATGAATGGGGTACTTATGTGCCATGATTGTGATGACAAAGATGATGATATCTCCTTGCTCAGTCGGCGTTGAGGTGTGCTTAGGCTTCCTGCTAATAGATGAGACAATGTAATTCCTCCCTATTATACGATATTTGGCGGCGAGGTGATACACCTGCTAAAAGGTGTGATAGTTATATGCCCACATATCGTTCGGAATTTAGTTGTAAGATGATGCTCTTACTAAGAGATGTGATGGATTTATGCCCGCCTATCGTTAGCATTTAGTGGTGAGATGATACTACCACTAAGAGGTGTTGACTTTATGTCCACCTAGCGATCTATGGTGGCAAGGTAACACTCCCACTAAAAGGTGTTGGATTTATGCTTCCCTACTATGATGAAACAAGGTTGAGATGAATATAACTTTTTTTTTGATGTTGTGATGTGTAAAGGTGTAATTGGAGGCCGCAAGTTCCCCCAATTTGATGTATGATTATTATGACTAGTACTGGAACATGAGGTGATGTGATAATAGGTTGTGGTGATCCTTTGAGTGAACTCAACCATCATGCATTCCTAGGTCCACTCACTTTACTTTTACAAACCTAGAAGATTGATTGCGATTGAGTCTTCACCAAACTTTTATAGTATAAATACTTGCCTTCTTTGGATATACATATTTCATGTTACTCGTGTGTGCTTGCATATGTGCAATGATCTGCCTAAGAGTTTGCTAGGATGACCGGGGGGAGGAATTGTTACGCAATTTGTGCTCAGCTCATAGTTGACCCTCATTTTCGTTTTACTTGTGATTGGAGTAGGTGCTTCAACACGAAATGGAGCATAATAGATCTAAATCCCTAAGCAACTTACATGGATGACACTGATAACTTCTCAAAAAGAAGTTATTAACTCTATTATTGTAGTGAATATTGAGAAAATATACGAAAGATAACGATCAATTGACTAATAAATATTATATCTTTGACTTTGGACATTTTTATCGTCAAATGTGTAATTTATGTGTGCAGGAATCTGAGAAATCCATGAAGAAAATAGGCAAGTTTAAGCTGGAATTAAAGTGTTGGGCGGTTTGCAGCAGCTTGGTCATGACCTGGTCATAACATGGCAGTTCAAATTAATTTCGCTGAACTAAAATGTACAGATTTTCCAAAACTGAAAGTGGGCCAGCCGTTGCTTTATGAAAGGACACACCTTTTCAGGGAAAATACGGGAGCATGCAAGCATTTAAAAAAGGGTTTTTGACAGTTTTTTTAGAAGAGGAAAGAAAAACCTGGAACTTTTGGGAATTTATTCGGAGAGAAGGGAAAACGTGAGCAGTGGAGAAGGAAAAGAAGGCAGATTTGAGCGGATAGGCAGATCGAGAGGACTGTTCCTGCGCTAATTTCTAGACTCTGAACAATGTCTTGTAAGATCTTTCTAGTTTGGTTTTTCATTTCAAGGAACATGAACTAAATCTTCATATCTTGTATGTTGTGAGTACTAGGTTTTGTTGTGATGTTTAATTTATAATTTCTCCGTATGATTTCTTGGGTTGCTATATTTATCAATGTTATGACTTATTTCAAAGGATTTGAATAATTTTTATCTTTAATGTTTCGTGGTGAGATTCGAGAGAGGAATCACGATTTGTTTAAGATAATTACTTAATGTTATGTGGTGAAATTCGAGAGATGAGTCGCATAGATATCTAAATCAAATCTTTCACTTCTATATTACGCCGCGAGATTCGAGAGAGGAGCGGTGTGTTTGCATCATAATTTTATATAATAAAAGAGAGAGGAAGAGATTCCATCACCTTATTAGCAAGAGCGATTTGAGCAATTTAATTTACCTTTCATTTTTCTAAGTTAGAGATAACTAGAGAAGTCTAGGTTAAGGGAATTCAAGGATCGAGAGATTATGATTCCTAGTTTTTAATCGTGCAAGATAGTAAAACAAATATAACGCAACCGTATATTTAAGCAAATATCACAACAGACCTTGGAAAGCAATATACAAGGTTCTTTTCTCCCAAATTTGATTAAAGATAACTTAAGTAATTTTAGTTTTAAAGTTAGTTTTAAATTTTCAGTGAGTTGGTTTTATCAAACCAATCGAATTACTTAACTTGGATTTGAAGAAAAGAGTTACCTAATACTCATAAGCGTTAGAATATTCACTTCCTCGAGGGACGATCTTACTCATTTTATATTACTTGTACGGCACGTACTCTTGCGTATATATATTTTTGGCGTATCAAGTTTTTGGCGACGTTGCCGGGGATGCGGCTATCTAACGGTTTATTTCTTACGATATTAGTGAGCTCTTAGTAAATAGAGACCAAGTTTTATTTTATTTCGCTCTGAACTTTTGTCTAGTGTATGTCCCGGTTTCGTAACATTGAAATATTACCTTTGAATCTAGAAATCGAATGTACTTTTAGACGGAATAGGCAAACTATTAGAGGAGCGAGCAATATTATTCATCAAGAGATGGATAATAATCGGCAAGGTAATGCAAATGATCATGAGGGTCAGGTGGACCCTAATGGTCAGGTCGAACACAACGGTCATAATGTTCAAAATGCTGCACCGCGAATGACTTGTCGCGACTATAACGCACCGTTAAGAGGAGGTTTGCAATTTAGTATAGCGCGACCCACAATCGCTACTAATAATTTTAAAATAGACTCTACCACAATGCAACTAATACAACATAATAAGTTTGGGGGTCTTAATCATGAAAATGCAAACGCTCATTTAAGAACATTCTTAGAAATCTATAATATGTACAAGGTAAATGGGGCTTCGGATGAAGCTATTCAATTGAGATTATTCCCATTTTCTTTGGAGGGTAGGGCTAAAGATTGGCTTAACTCTCTACCTCCTGGTTCCATCACTATGTGGGATCAATTGGAAGAGAAATTTCTGAATAAGTACTTCCCACCGTCTAAAACAGCTAAGTTGGTTAGGGACATCACCACTTTTGTCCAAAACCATGGCGAAACACTTTATGAAGCGTGGAAAAGGTTTAAAGAAATGCTTAGGAAGTGTCCGCATCACGGATTACAAACCACTACGATGATCCTAGTTGATGGAGCTGCGGGAGGGTCTTTATTAAAGAAATATCCAGAAGATGCTTTGGAAATTTTAGAAGATCTTACTTCTAACAATTACCAAGAATTCGAAAGGCAAAGTAATAACCATCCGGCCGGTATTCATCAAGTAGATCAAATCACTTCGTTAGCGGCTCAAATGGCGGCACAATTTAATACAATAAATAAAAGACTAGATTCTATGTCTAACTCTACATGTGGTGCACCATTAACAGTAGAGCAATTGAATCAAGTAACGGAGGAAGCAAATTATGTAGGTGGACAACCAAGACAAAGACCACCTAGCTTTGGAAATTTCTATAATCCTGAATGGCGGAATCACCCGGGTTTTTCTTGGAAGAATAACCAAGGAATGACACAATCATCAGGAGTTAACCAAAATTCAACTACCGAATCCGCACTATAGTAATCAAGTAAATTCTAGAAAAATAACAGATGAATTCATTTTGGGTATGTTTCAAAAGAATGAGTCTAGGATAGTTGGTTTTGAATCAACCCTTCGATCTATGGAATTCACATTGGGTCAACTAGCTAATGCGCTAAGTCAGATACCAGTTGGATCCTTGCCATCTGATACAACACCAAATCCAACTCAACAGGATCTAAATAGTCACTGTAAGTCTATAGCAACACGCAGTGGATTAGAGATTTCTAGTGGTGACGGTTTGTTAGAGAGGATTAAAGAAGATGAGGGTCTTGATAAAATGAAGAAGCCGGACAAATCTGAAATCGAAGAAAGGAACATAGACAATAGAGAACCTAAAATAGTAAACGTGGAAAATTTACCAAATAAGAAGAAAGAAATAATTTATCCACCACCACCCTTCCCTTCTAGGTTGGCTAAAACGAAATTAGATAAGCAATTTCAGAAGTTCATGGAGGTTTTTAAGAAATTAACTATTAATATTCCTTTTGCGGAGGCGTTGGAACAAATGCCAAGTTACGTAAAATTCATGAAGGATATTTTATCGAAGAAAAGGAGATTTGAGGATAAGGAGACAGTTGCATTAACTGAAGAGTGTAGCGCCATTTTACAAAATAAGTTACCCCCTAAACTAAAAGATCCGGGTAGCTTCACCATTCCATGTTCTATAGGAATGAAATTCTCGGGTAGAGCATTATGTGACCTAGGAGCGAGCATTAATCTAATGCCACTCTCTATTTATAAGAATTTAGGTCTCGGAGAGATTGCTCGAACATCTCTCACCCTCCAACTTGCGGATAGAACCTTGGCATATCCTAAGGGAATTGTCGAAGATGTTCTAGTGAAGGTGGAAAAATTTATTTTTCCAGCTGATTTTGTTGTCCTTGATATGGAGGAGGACAAAGATGTCCCAATTATCTTAGGTAGGCCCTTTTTAGCTACGGGGAGAACTTTAATAGATGTACAAAAGGGTGAACTAACAATGAGGGTAAATGAAGAAGAAATCACTTTCAACATTCTTAAAGCAATCAAATTTCCAGATGATAAGGAGAATTGCTATTCCATGGAAGAAGTTGAAATTCAAAACCAATTAATCAAAGACAAAAATAATTTTGAAGAAAGACTTCTATCATTATTAACTAATGAAGATTTGGAAGGAGATCTTGAGATGGAAGAATGTGTTAATGTTTTAGAGACACTAGAAAAGTTACCTTGTGCTCAAAGGTTTGAAGAAATAATTAGGCCAAGTGACCCTAAAATTCTTAAGTCATCTATAATAGAGCCACCTACTTTAGAATTAAAACCTCTACCCGAACACTTGAAGTATGTTTTTCTTGGTGATTGCAACACTCTTCCTGTTATCATTGAGGCTTATTTAGAACAAGAAAATGAACAGAAACTACTGGACGTATTGAGAGAATTTAAAGAGGCAATGGGGTGGATGATATCTGATATTAAATAAATTAGTCCCTCTATCTGTATGCACAAAATACTCTTAGAAGATAATGCTACCGGTTCAATTGAGCACCAACGTAGGGTTAGTCCTCCTATGAAGGAGGTAGTTATGAAGGAAATAATTAAGTGGCTAGACGCCGGTATCATCTATCCCATTTCAGATAGTAAATGAGTTAGTCCAGTGCAATGTGTGCCGAAGAAGGGAGGATTAACTGTAATTAAAAATGCAAATAATGAGTTGATTCCTACAAGAACAGTAACAGGTTGGAGGATATGTATGGACTATCGAAAACATAATAAGTCCACTAGAGAAGACCACTTCCCGTTACCATTTATCGATCAAGTCTTGGATAAGTTAGCGGGTAATGAATACTTTTGCTTCTTAGACGGATATTCGGGTTATAATCAGATCATGGTTGCACCCGAGGACCAAGAAAAGACTACATTTACATGCCCGTATGGGACATTTGCATTCAGAAAAATGCCCTTCGGCCTTTGTAATGCGCCTGCCACATTCCAACGATGCATGTTATCCATTTTTACTGATCTAATGGATGAAGGCATCGAAATTTTCATGGATGATTTATCGGTGTTTGGATCATCATTTAATAACTGCCTAGATGTTTTAAAGAAAGTGCTAGACAGATGTGTTAGGACTAATTTAATATTCAATTGGGAAAAGTGTCATTTCATGGTACGAGAGGGTATTGTGCTGGGCCACAAGGTCTCTAGCCAAGGATTAGAAGTTGACCGGGCAAAGGTCGATGTGATAAAGAATCTCCCCCCTCCCTCAAATGTAAAAGGGATTCATAGTTTTTTGGTTCATGCCGGTTTTTACAGGCGTTTTATTAAAGATTTTTCCAAAATATCTAAACCATTACGCAATTTATTGGAAAAAGATACTCCGTTTCTTTTTGATGAAAATTGTCTTGAAGCTTTTAAAATGTTGAAGGAAAGTTTAATTTCATCTCCAATCGTTGTTGCCCTGGATTTTTCTTCTCCATTTGTGCTTATGTGTGATGCTAGCAATCATGCTGTTGGTGCGGTTTTAGGTCAAGTTCATAATAAAAAATTACACACTATATATTATGCTAGCAAAACACTTATTGACGCTCAAGTAAACTATACAACAACCGAAAAGGAACTCTTAGCGGTCGTGTTTGCATTTGACAAATTTTGATCGTACCTAATTAACTCTAAGGTGACAGTTTACACGGATCACTCGGCAATCCGGTATCTTGTGGAGAAGAAAGACGCCAAACCTAGACTGATTAGATGAGTGCTCTTACTTCAGGAATTTGACCTTGAAATCAAGGACCAAAAGGGGCAGAGAATCAAATAGCCTATCATTTATCGAGATTAGAACAAAGTGATGAGAGAAATCAACAAGTAGGGATAAGAGAAAATTTCCCAGATGAGCAGATATTAACTGTCACTGAGAGTCGTATACCATGGTATGCTGACTATGTGAATTACATAGTTAGTAATATATTACATCCAGATATGGATTATCAACAAAGGAAAAGGTTCCTCCAGCAGGTGAAATACTACCTTTGGGATGATCCATACCTATATAAAATCTGTTCGGATCAAATTATCTGGAGGTGTGTTGCTGAAGTAGAGGTTTTTAGTATCATAGAAAAGTGTCATTCATCACCTTATGAAGGACATTTTAAAGGAGACCGGACTGCGGCAAAAGTTCTTGAGTCAGGTTTTTACTGGCCCACTTTATTTAAGGATGTGCACTTATTCGTGAAGAGTTGTGATAAATGTCAAAAAATGGGGAACCTGAGTCGCAAAGCGAGCATGCCAATGAATACCATTTTAGAGGTTGAAATTTTTTATGTTTGGGGGATTGATTTTATGAGCCCATTTGTTAATTCGGATGGAAACCTATATATTCTATTAGCAGTCGACTACATGTCAAAGTGGGTAGAAGCTATCGCTACGCATAAGAATGATGCCAAGGTAGTATTGAATTTCCTAAAAACAAACATCTTCTCAAGATTCGGTACGCCTAGAGTGATTATTAGTGATGGCGGAAGCCACTTTGTAATTCACAATTTACAACATTACTAAGGAAGTACGGAGTGACACATAAGATCGCTTTAGCATATCATCCCCAAACTAATGGTTTGGCTGAGGTTTTCAACAGGGAAATTAAATCCATTTTAGAGAAAACTGTAAGTGCCAACCGGAAGGATTGGTCGCAAAAATTGAATGATGCATTGTGGGCTTACAGAACAACATTTAAGACGCCAATAGGACTGACCCCGTATAAGATGATCTATGGAAAAGCCTGCCACCTTCCTGTCGAGCTGGAACATAGAGCCTATTGGGCTACCAGAAAATTAAATTTTGATTATAAGGAAGCCGGTAAAAATAGGTTGTTTTATCTCAATGAACTCGATGAGATGCGATTTCATGCATATGACAATGCAAAATTATATAAGAAAATAACAAAAAGATGGCATGACGCTATAATAGAGAAGAAGGAATTTATTCCGGATCAGTTAGTATTACTTTATAATTCACGCATTAAATTATTTCCGGGTAAATTGAAATCTAAGTGGTCCGGTCCATTCCGAGTTAAAGAAGTCCATCCTTTTAGGGTAGTTTCAATTTGCAACGACAAAGACGGTTCAATTTTTAAAGTAAATGGTCAAAGACTCAAGGCACACTTCCATAATAATGAGCCTCGGGAGACGATGGTGATAAATTTATCTTTTTAAGAATGGCTTGGTCCAGCTGAGACGTTAAATCAAGCGCTTATTGGGAGGCAACCCAATTAAAATAAGTAAACTAGGGAGTATTTATAACTGTGAACGTCCAAATAGCGTTAGGAAGGTCCGTAAAATTAATGCGTAAAATTTCAGCGAATATTTTTTTAATCAGTCCTGAAGGTAAACAAAATTGTCATGATCAGGTTATAACCAAGGTCCTGACATTTTGGGTTCTGTCATTTTGACTAAGAAAACAAAGCCATAAAAAAATCTTAAGTGATCCCACCGGTTCATCTGCGTGTAGAAGCGGTATAATTTATAAGTTGTCGATTCAGATTAAACCGCCAAGTCCAACCGGCGCAATTTAAGCGACTAGATTCGTCGACCGCTGGGAAAACTACGATTCATCGAACCGCTGGGAACACTAGATTCGTCGACTGCTGGGAACACTAGATTCGTCGACCACTGGGAACTACAATTCGTCGACCGCTGGGAACACCAGATTCATCGACCGCTAGGAACACTAGATTCGTCGACCGCTGTGAACACTAGATTCGTCGACCGCTGGGAACTACGATTCGTCGACCGCTGGGAAAACTACGATTCGTCGACCGCTGAGAACTACGATTCGTCGAACCGCTGGGAACACTAGATTCGTCGACCGCTGGGAACACTAGATTTGTCGACCGCTGGGAACTACGATTCGTCGACCGCTGGAAAACAGTTCGTCGAACGGCGAGGATCACAATTCGTCGACCTATGAGGACCTCCGTTCGTCGAACCTATAAGTTCAAGTTCGACCGGTTCAAATTTTTCATTTTGTCGATCCAGAGTAAACCGCCGGTCCAACTTAAGAGTTTATAAATAAAGGAAAACCGGCTTAGGTTTCATTCTCTCATCCCGTGCCCTGGTTCAGTTTCCGCGAAACTCGAAACCCTACCATCCTCTCAACGGGGAGCGCCGATGGTGATTCTGGCGCAACTAAGTTTCGATTCTTCTTCACAAGGAGGTGGCGACTGCTCTCTAGCAAAGCCGCGGGCAAGAAGGAGTCAACTTCGACTTCGATTCAGTAACATTTCCCACCGATTCTTCATTATAATAAAAAAAGTGATAAAATCTTAAGTTTTTCTATGGTTCATGATAGATTCGTTTTTCATGTCAGAATATGTCTTCTAAGCGTAAAGAAAAGAGCAAATCCGCGCCAAGAAAAGATTTTTGGTTTATAAATGATGAAGCTAAGTTAAGATATGAACGACGCTTAATTCCTTTCTCTTTCTAGTTTAATCTGATGAATGATGACGTGAAATTTTGTTTATGTTCATGTTATTATGATGACTATTATGCTGCTGTTATTTTGATACCTAAACATATATGCTTTATCTTTTTGATATGCTATGCACCATGGACTATGCTTCCGTCATTTATGCTTCCTTTTCAACAGTAGCATTGATATTGTCTTTCTTAAATTATGATTTCGTGACTTGTATGATTTGCCAAGTTACTTGATTTGGACTGTGTTCCAATCATTAGAATAACCCTGAAATATGCTTTATCTTAATGTGCTTTATCTGAACTTTATTCAAAGTTACTTGTTTTGGACGGTGTTTTATCTGAATGACCTGCTCTCTACCGTTACAATCAAATAACCTGAATAGTCTAATTTTTGCATTATCACGAATTATAACACTTCTGTATTTAATATTTTATTGGTCACGAATTTTAACATGATTATTTTTGTGCTCTGCTAAATGAGTTTACTATTGTGCGAGGAATAATTTTCTATCAAGTCTAACGAAAATCTATATCCTTAGCCTAACAACCAGTGCACACCATATTATGGACCAACATTTCTGAAGACATGTTCCGGGGAGTGTTCAATTTTCATTTATTATCTTCTTTGAGCCTGCTTTATTTAAAACTTTCAACGATTTTTGATCCACTACGTTCTCTATGCGATCTCTGCTAGGGCCTAGCAGATGTTTTAGTGTGGGGGTGACGTCTGTTATCCTCTGTTTTGATTCACTTATGGAATTTCTATTCAAGGCACATTTCAATAAGTTCTTCATTTTTGTTACCACTAGAAAGCTTACTTAAGTCATTTCATGTTGAACTAATTGGCAGATTAATCAATTGAGAGGTTTCAAGTAATGAATTTGAAGTTAGTAAGATGCGCTTAAAGCTCTTTTAAGTATTTCCATTTTTTCCCACTATATCTTCTTTGAAAATAATTATTTTCACCATATGACATAGATTTATTGCCTTCTGAACATAATGCTAGGGAGAACACATAACTGAGTCTATGATTCTATCTGAAACGTAGAGGGTAGGTAGTCTGAGCCAATCCGGAACCATTCTTCCAATACCCTTCGTTAACCTTTGTAAAGTCTATTTATTTCCGACATTCTCTCAGAAAGTATCCTTGTAATTATTCCATTATGGTGTATTAAAAAGAGGTGATATATATATATAAAAAAAATATATATTGATATCATAGTGATAAGTGGCCTAAGTATGCTCACACGTACTTGGAATGATCCCTACTATGAAAAAAATCTCTATATTGATATCATAGTGATTTGCGGTCTGAGTACGTTCACACATACTCGAATGATCCCTACTATGAAATATAATATATATATATATTATTGCTCCATGTTGTGATTCATTACCGGGAATACTAACTGGGAGAATACCATTTCATTTTGCAAAGACATTCAAAAATTGAATTTTCCACTGTTGTTACCTTGTTACTTACTCTTGTGGAGGATAGATTATGGACATAGTTTATCTTTAATCTTTGACATTGGTTGAGGGGTTGATAAGCTAAATAATATGCGTGTGAATATAAGTTTTTAAAGAAGAGCGCACACAACACTAGAAGTATTGAGAGAGCTTCACTTGTTATCCAACTAACGGAATTGTGAATGTTTGAAATCTTCTTAAGAGATCTGCCCTTAGTTAATTAGAAATCCTTAAGTAAGCCTAAGTGGGTGTACGAAAAGAAGATGATTCTTGCCTCGTCCTAATAAAAATTTTCATATTTATTTGCGAGAATTGATTAAATTTTTGTTAGGGACTAGCAAAGACTTAAGTGTGAGGGTGTGATAACTTCTAAAAAAGAAGTTATTAACTCTATTATTTTAGTGAATATTGAGAAAATATACGAAAGATAACGATCCATTGACTAATAAATATTATATCTTTGACTTTGGACATTTTTATCGTCAAATGTGTAATTTATGTGTGCAGGAATCTGAGAAATCCATGAAGAAAATAGGCAAGTTTAAGCTGGAATTAAAGTGCTGGACGGTTTGCAGTAGCTTGGTCATGACCTGGTCATAACATGGCGGTTCAAATTAATTTCGCTGAACTAAAACGTACAGATTTTCCAAAACTGAAAGTGGGTCAGTCGTTGCTTTATGAAAGGACGCACCTTTTCAGGGAAAATACAGGAGCATGCAAGCATTTAAAAAAGGGTTTTTGATAGTTTTTTAGAAGAGGAAAGAAAAACCTGGAACTTTTGGGAATTTATTCGGAGAGAAGGGAAAACGTGAGCAGTGGAGAAGGAAAAGAAGGCAGATTTGAGCGGATAGGCAGATCGAGAGGACTGTTCCTGTGCTAATTTCTAGACTCCGAACAATGTCTTGTAAGATCTTTCTAGTTTGGTTTTTAATTTCAAGGAACATGAACTAAATCTTCATATCTTGTATGTTGTGAGTACTAGGTTTTGTTGTGATGTTTAATTTATAATTTCTCTGTATGATTTCTTGGGTTGCTAACTTTATCAATGTTATGACTTATTTCGAAGGATTTGAATAATGTTTATCTTTAATGTTTCGTGGTGAGATTCGAGAGAGGAATCACGATTTATTTAAGATAATTACTTAATGTTATGCGGCGAGATTCGAGAGATGAGTCGCATAGATATCTAAATCAAATCTTTCACTTCTATATTACGCCGCGAGATTCGAGAGAGGAGCGGTGTGTTTGCATCATAATTTTGATATAATAAAAGAGAGAGGAAGAGATTCCATCACCTTATTAGCAAGAGCGATTTGAGCAATTTAATTTACCTTTCATTTTTCTAAGTTAGAGATAACTAGAGAAGTCTAGGTTAAGGGAATTCAAGGATCAAGAGATTATGATTCCTAGTTTTTAATCGTGCAAGATAGTAAAACAAATATAACGCAACGTTATATTTAAGCAAATATCACAACAGACCTAGGAAAACAATATACAAGATTCTTTTCTCCCAAATTTGATTAAAGATAACTTAAGAAATTTTAGTTTTAAAGTTAGTTTTAAATTTTCGGTGAGTTAGTTTTATCATACCAATCGAATTACTTAACTTGGATTTGAAGAAAAGAGTTAGCTAATACTCATAAGCGTTAGAATATTCACTTCCTCGAGGGACGATCTTACTCATTTTATATTACTTGTACGACATGTACTCTTGCGTATATACATTTTTGGCGTATCAGACACCGCTTTCATGCTTTTGCTATTCTGTCCTACGAGTCGATGAGTAAATTTTATACTTGCACTAGTGGTGTATTATGCCTTTTGATGTTCATTCATGTTATGAAGTCTTTAAGACCAAATAGTGTTGCATTCCTAAATGTAATAGATGGTCATTCATAGTTTATAAAATTAGAAATGCTTCTGCTATTGTTGATTTATGAGATTTTGTTCTTTTACCTATTTATAGCATTTACTTGTGTATGTGATATGTTGTGGGGGCTCAGCCGGACCCATATTATATTATATGGATGAGTGAAGTGTTACAAATATCTAGACAACCCATGTGAAACCTTGATAGGTTTGTTATATTGAAGTCATGAATCAGACTATATATATATATATATTGTTGATGAAGAAATTTATGAATTTATCCTTGCAGGCCCTTTCATTCCCAAGAAGGTGAATATGACAGGTGATGCTGAAATTCTAAAGCTAAGGGAACAATTGTCTAAAGAGGACAAGAAATGAGGTCCTATAACAAGAAGGCCATAAAGATCCTATCACACTCTCTGATGTTCTATACCAGACCCTCATCAACTACGCTTCATCTAAAGAAATCTGGGATGCTCTCACTGTAATGGCTAAAGGGAGTGAAGATGTTAAAAAATATAAGAAAGCTGATTTCATAAGCCGATATGAGAATTTCAAGATTAAGGAGATGAGCATATGGTGGATTGGTACAAAAGGTACACCACTAATATCAATGACTTGAAGACTTATGGAATGGAGATCACTGATGAGAAGAAGACTGAACAACTTCTTAAGAACCTCACCAAGGAGTATCTTCCATACTCTTGGTCAATTAAGGAAACAAGGAAGTTTATGGAAATTACCCTTAATGCCCTATATGGAAGGCTCTAATCCTTTGAGTTGGCCACCTCCCAGACAAAGGAAAAGAAAGAGCCAACCACCCCATTCATGCCAACACCTGAGAATACAATGGCATTGATAACGACTGAATCAAGTAGAACTCCTCCCTCTTTCTCTGAGGAGGAACTAAGCTTCCTAGCTATGAAGCTACATGCAAGGAAGAAGGAGAATACTCCTTCCAGATACAAAGATAGGAGCAAAGACAAAAGGTCTAAGTGCATCAGGTATGAATCTAATAAGCATGCTGAAGTAATCTATTTTTACTGCAGGAAAAGTGGACACATATCCGCAGAATGAAGAAGGAAAATAAAGGATCAACTGAGATCCAAAGGAAAGATTGATGAAAGGAAGAAGCCCAATAAAAAAGAGAAGGGGATGATTCCTCAAAGTTGGTGTGAATCATCATCATCATCTTCTTCATATAAGGACGTCTCATATTCAAATGAAGAGGAAGAATGGAGTAAGGCTAAGTGTTTGATGGCACATGAAGAGGAAAAAACCTCAAATTCTAATGAGTTACTTAATATAGATTCCTTTGATTTTAATTATCCTAATTCCAAAAATATTTTTGAAAACCTACATAATGAAAATATAATCTTTGAAAGAAAGATTAAATCTTCTGTTGAAGAGAATGAAGAGCTCATCTAGTGCAGTCTTGCATTGGATGAGAAGCTTGAGTCTCAAGCTTCGGCAGAAGTCAAAGAATGTGGCTCTTAGGTTGATGAGAAGAAAGATCTTGAAGAGAGCTAAGAATATCTCTTGGAGGGAACAAGAGACTATTCTCTGACTTAATCAATTTAAATTATAGGAGTAACATTATCCAAGCTATCATTAAGAACCTTCAAGTAAGGTTCACCAAGTGGGGTATACATTATATCTTGAGGACTGTATACATTATATCTTTCACCTTTATTAACTTTTACTCGCTCCCATGCTTTTAGAATGATGGATCTGGATTTGAGACTCCATCTTTCATAGTCATCCTTTTTCTCCATTTCCTCCCTGTACTTTCTCTTCCTCATTTTTACTTCATCTTCCTCCAATATTTCCTTCTCTTTACCCTGATCATCAGTAGCATTAGCATTGTCAATATGTTGATCAGGAAGGTCAACATGTGAGTCTTCAGCAGGGTATTCTTCAGCAGGCTCATCAAAGTATAGAGGAGGAAGATTCATTGCTTCCCTGATGGTATTGGTGGTCCAGATGGCATGCTCACCACTGGCCTTTATCATTGATCTCTCGCCCTTTATGACTTCTCTTGACATCTCCCTCTGTAGGTTCTCCTGAAGTACTAGTATCTTTTCTTTCAGCATATAAATCCCTTTCTCCAAATGGTTCTTTGTCTCCAGCAGAAGACTGTCTAGCTCTTTGCTGCGATGATCAAGTTTATCCTGGATATTTGTCTTGTGTTCAACCATCCACCTGTTGGTTGCTATGTAAGCCTTCTCTATGTTGTTGCTGAGCATTATCTGATTATCCATTGCATCAGACAGACCCTGGTGAGTGAGTGCTATCTCTTTGGCAGTTTGTTCTTGCAGATTCTTCATATCACTTCTCAGGCTTGCAGTTTCAGCAGATAGTTTCCTTCTTAGGTCATTGATAGCTGAGTTAACATTATTTTCAATCTTCATTATTTGTTCTTCCAAGAGCATTCTTATTTGAGGCAATAGTGAGGACTACATTATCCTATTCTTAGGAGGTGAACTGGCTTGTCCGGGTTCTTCTTCTTTACTCCCATCAACCATTGGAGATGGAGATTTTCTGATGGGTGACTGGTTTGACTCATTTTCCTTTTCAGGACTTGGCAGATCTCTGCTAGTCTCATCAACAGGATTCTCATGGTTGTCTTCTTGGGGATCTTTACTTGGGTCCTCTTGGTTTACTGATCCAGAATGGACAGCATCCTCAGCCCCAATGATCTTATTAACCACTTCTTCCACTTGAGCAGGGATCTCACCATTCTACTCCCCCTCAGTCTCAGCATCCTCTTGCTCTATTCCTGCTATTACCATTGTCCCGGATCCCAGAATTAGGGCAGAGGTCTGGAGGGAGACATTCCTTTTCTCTACAGGCACTTCAGAGTCAGACGAGTCTGAGCTGTTGCCTGATTCACTTTCTTCGGATGAGCTTTCTCCCTTCCTCTTCACATCCTCTACAGTCTTTAATTTCTTGGGAGACTTAGTCAGAACTTTCTCCCACCTTTCCATTATCCTGATATCCATCCTTCTCATGTGATGGATTTTTACACCATACTTTTTGTCAAAGCTTTCAGGGTAAGATATCAGTAGAAATAGAGATAGTATTCTTCCCAGATTTGGAACTTGAAAGCTTTCTTGTATTCTCTTGAAGATGATCCGACCCCAGTTGGTCTTCTTACTTAGGATTATCCTCGCCATAATCTCGAACATGGGCTTGGATATCCTATCATGCGACCCTACTTTATAGAGGAGGGCTTTTCCTACAATATCAACCATGAGTTTCCCTTGTTGATTAAAATTCTTTCTTTCCAGAGACCCATAGGTCTTGCTGGAGTGTCTGCACCATGCCAGAGCCCTGTTAAGGTCTTCCTGGGTGACATTCTCATTTTCCTCCCGCTTGGCGAAGGTCGGCAGCTGAAGAACCCTGGCCAACCTCTTAGGATTCACCTTAATTAACTTTCATCCCGTCGATCGAGCTTTTCACGGATGTTCCTTTTGAGCCACCTTTGGCATTTGAGAAGAACTCCAACACTTCTCTCTTTAATATCACTTTTGGCTCAGAGAGGGTGAACTCTAGACCGACGACGTCCAATAGCTTAATAGTGTCTTCAATCTCTTCTGGCCCTTCTGAGAAACCATTCCTCACCACTTCACTTCCTTCATAGAGAAATCCTTCCTTCTTTGGTGCCATCTTTTACTTGATTGGAATGGATTTTAGCACTGTCGACTCATTCACTCTTCGAAGACACAGAGAACGCGACGGATTTCTAGGGCAAATATAGAATGTGGTTTAACTTTAAGACATCCGACCCTATTTATAGTTTCGGAGTTGGAAGACGAAGTGTCATTTGTTAAATGTCTGATTAACCCAAATTAAGTTGTTACGATTGATTAAGCTCAGGTCTATTTAAGAGTTAGATTGATGATTAGGTATCGTCGTGACGCAATCTCGATGTCGAGGAATCATTTCGACGATACCAATCATCAATTCGACGATATTGTTTTGTATTCAAAACGATATTGTTCTTGTTTATTCTTGTATATGATTAGTGTTATGTTTTAGCAGCCACATGTATCTGTACTCCTTGAGTGGGCTCATGTTCTTACTCAAGTCAACACTGTTTTCATATAGTAACATGTGAGTGTTTATGAATTGATCATTAACATTGTTACCTTCACTTTATCCTTTGCATTTCTTTGAGCTAGTAGCTCCCCCTTGATGTGATGTCTCTATACTTTACTCCTTTTAGCTCCCCCTTGACCAGAGCATCCTGGCTTGTGGTGAGATTCTTCTTAGTCCAAAATTATGCTTGGATCACTTATTGTCCATTAGCCTTATGTGCTTTTGATTGGCTACATGGACTACCCTGTATGACAGATTTGGTTTCCCTTAGGAACCCAATATGATTTGGGTCCTAGGTTCTTGTTAGCGTAGCAAGGAATTCTTCTACTCACTTCAGCCTTTCTAGGAGGGCTCTCCTTTGCACTAGACACACAGGGTTTGTGCCAACAGTCAATGGCAAAGTGTCCCACTTTACCACAACACCAACATTCATGGATGTTGTACCTTCTTTTCTGAATAAGTTTTGAGGTGGAGGAACTATCACAATGTTTATGTTCAGTAGAGAAGGCTGCAACATTCTTCCTAATTTTCCTAGCTAAGGGCTGACTGGCTGTCTTAGTATAATTATCTCTTCTTGACTTCATCTGTTTGTCAGCAACAGATGTCAGCTTCGTAGCTGACATAGTGTTGATAACATCAGAAATGATCAAGTGAGAGTTGATTATACTGGGGCTACCAGCCGGCTTCTTTGCTGGAAGAGATTGGGAAGGTGTTGATTCCTTACCCTTGAATGTGGGGGCTGAAGCACCAAACACAAATGGTCCATGATGGGCCATTTGAATTTCCTCATGGGGAGCCTTCAATGCACTCATCCCCATGCCCTTTCTCCTCCCATAGTTAGGAACATTTCCTAAACTATTGGAGATTCCATTCATCCAGTGACCATGGACACTGTCCTAATCATACCTGTTAGAGGGAAGCACTACCTTCTGAAAGGTGGTATGAGGCTCAACTTTAGTTTTGCCCTTTCCTCCATTCCTAGCATCTACTGCCCTTTCATTGAAGCCCAATCCTCTCCTATTTGGTCTTCTCACATAAGGAAATCGAGGAAGAAGTGTGGGAAGTGTATACCTGAGCATGATGTGGATAATTATGATCTCCTTCTTCTGATAGGGCCATCACTCTGAAAGAGTCTTTAGATGAAATAGGAGAAAAGGTCTCATTGTAATCGATACCTTCTCTCTGTGTAAATCTCTTGGCAACCAGTCTGGCCTTAAAACCACTCAATCTTCCCTTTGGAATCCCTTTTGGTCTTAAATACCCATTTAGAACTAATGGGTTTGCAACCTTTAGGCAACTCAACTAACTTCCAAACTTTATTTAGCTTCATAGACTCCATCTCATCTTTCATCGCTTCCCACCACATATTAGTTTGAGGTCCAGAGACAGCCTCATTAAATGTCACTGAGTCAACTACATGACCAATGTCAAAATCACTCTCACCCAAGTAAACTTCATAGTTAGTGGAAATCGCTGGCCTTCTCTACCTAATGGATCTCCTAATAGGTGGATGAACCTCTTGAGCTTGTGGAGGAACCTCAACAGGGATCGGTGGTAAAACCGGATCCACAGCCTCCACATGCTCTATCACGGGTTCAAACACCATAGGATCTCCTACCAATGGCACAGATAAATTAATAGGCACGATTTCCTCGACTTCGCTAATTGGGCCGATAAAACTATGACTAGCGTTTAGGCAACGAGTGGAGAGAGATGGAGAGGAGAAGGTTATTCGATTGAGTGCGATTAACAAAAATTAGACTGCGAATATAATGAATTTTTTTACAATATTTGGGATGCGAATAGTGAGAATTGGACTGCTAATATCAACTTTCATTTAATTTTTATCAAAATAAAGACATGATAGATTTTTTCTTTTATTTATTTCTTAGCGAGTAAACGGACAGAAGAAGAGCACGTCATCATCTAAATTGCTTAGAGAGTAAACGGACAAAAGATGAGCATGTTATCTAATGGGCTCTATCTTAAATGGGCCTACTTTTGTAAATGGGCCACATGATTTTAAGGTTTTGAATTTTAATGGTTAAAATTTATGGTTTAGATTAGAGTTTTAAGATTTAAAATTTAGAATTTAAAATTTAAAATATGGCATCAAATTGTCTGAATCGTATCTGAAACTAATAAAATAAAACTGATTGTCACTGTTGTGCATTTCTTTATTCTTCTACGATTTATATGTTCTCTAGTTCATTTTTGTTAATCAAACATAGACTCTGTTTGGGGGACTTATTTTCACCGATTAAGCGGTTACGACCGCATGAACAGGACCTAAATTAAAGTCCGGTTCATTCCGATTCATGCGGTCGTAACCGCTTGACCGGTGAAAATAAACTCCCCCCCCCCCCCCCCCCCCCCGCCCCCCAAACGGAGCCATAGTCTAATTCATAATTTTTTTTCTTGTAGAAGCAAGCATATAGCCCATCATTATAATCTATTACTCCAACATTTGCAGTGCTTGGTGAATGGTGAACACATAGAAATTGGAACAAATAAAATTTTTAGGACAATGCTTATGCGTAATCTTTGAGCAAATCAACATATTAACCCTAGGGGATTGTTAACCGCAAATCAAAAATGGCTATTCGCAGACCAATAATAGCCTATTTTTTTTGGGGGGGGGGGTCCAAAAATGATTATTCGCAGACCAACAATAGCCCTTTTTTGGGTGTCCGAAAATGACTATTCTAGATTTTTTCTACCGATTTATTCTTACAGGAGGATATATTTGCATTTACCATTGCCAATGAAAAAGGATCTCATCTATTCGTTTGATTTCGCCGGTGAGTAAAACTTTCGTTGTCGTCTCCTTTAAAAGCTTCCGCCTGCCAACAATAATCCAGATTTTTTCCACTGATTTCTTCTTGCAGTGGATATATTTGCGGTTAACATTTCAAAAGTATTTTTTTTATGTTGGTCTGCGAATAACAATAATCTCTGCGAATAACAAATTTAAGTTCTTTTGGAGCTGCGAATAATAATAATCTGCGAATAGTCATTTTTGATCTGCGGATAACAATTCTGTAACCCTAAGCCCCAAAATCCAAATTGCAATCAAAATGATATTTCAACGAGCCAAAATATTAAATTCACCTTAGCAAATCAGAATGGAAGAACCGAAGAAAGCTGGGAGAAACTCAGAACAACCTTAGCAAAATATCATTAGACAATTGCTAACAAATTGGAGCTCACTTGCAAGCCTGCTCGAGTGCTCGGGAAGGGAAGGAAGAAATCGGAAACACGATCCGTGAGGGAGGAACGCAGAAGCTACTTGCATGTTTAGGGCAATGCTTATGCGATGCTTGTGCTTTGTAGTGTTGATTTGGAGAAAGGTTACCATGATGCATGATACCAGCTCGCTGCTCAACTGCTCCTGCTTGCCTGCTCAGGGACATGGATGTCGGGAAGAAATTAGACACATGCCATGCCGGACGACAACGACGCAGACGAAGAGAAAGGAGGCAAGCTAAGGGCGAGCTTAGACACATCCACACATGAGAAAAACACCACAAAAATCATCACGGGCTCACGCAGAGAATTAGAGGTGCAAAGCGCCAAACAGACGATGCTTGCTCTAGGGGAGGAAATGCAAAATTAACGCCCGAGCACATGCCTAAACATTTCTTAGTGTGAGACCGCCCGTTGTTTTGGAGGAGTTACCATAGTATATTTTTTTTTTCAAATAAACATGATAAAATACAAATGATGAATAGTTTTCATAAAATAAATATAATATATTTTAATATCTCACATAAATTTTATCATTGAGATTATTTCAATGACCGACTACAAAAAAATTCTTTTTAATATTTCTTAGCGGACAAAAACGTGCGTAATTCATCTAATGGGTCTATTATCATAAATGGGCTACATGCCTCATTGGATTATTAGCATATACCATATATGAATACAATGTTCAAATTTAGAGATGATATCATAAAATTCATTATCACAAACTTTGGTTTATTTGTTATTATATTCTTACATAAAATACTTATTTTAGAAGAATTAAGAAATATATAAAAAAAAAGTGGAAAAATTTTGGCTACCGAATATCTCACCTCCCGCGATCATGCAAAGACCTAAAAAGAGCAAGAGAACAAAGTTAAACTCACATTACGGAACTATAGTGTTTAATTTACTACTTCTCCTTAGTTTTGAATTTGCACACTTTGTTCACTAAATGAAAATTGTCCAAGGGTTCTCTAATGAGTTATTACAAAGCGTTACAAAAAAAATATATATTGTAATTGTCATTATAATCGCCAATGTTTCCAATACAAAAAAGACTATAAATGAGCGACACTATGAAATTCTCTATATAGAGAAGTATCATATTTAGAAACAAACATGATATTATTGGTCTAGATATGAAATGTATATTTGTAGCTCGAGAAAAATAAAATCATAAATTTGAATAAACTACAAATAATCATTTATTGTGTAAATTATTTTTTTCGTTAATAAATCTACAGCTTGAGCTAAATAATAGTTTCCATAAATGAACACTTAGTTACTTTTGTGTGTGAAATGCTTAGATTTAAGTAATAAAAATTCACATTTGAACAAAATCTGGTGAACTTTTTCTATGATAGGACTTGTTAGGACTTATCATACTGTTGCAACGTCAACTATAAACACATGATTACATAACGGAATGTGAGATGAATTAATGTATGTTTATTTGATGATTTATATTGAAAAATATATATTTTCTATTATGAACAATGAGGTTTTCTGAAATACTCTTAGAAAATGAAATATTGTACATAAGTAATGTAAATAATGTAATTATTTGTTTCCTTCCAAATAATCACATTTTTGTAAAATTTATGTTTTATTACTAGAATGTAAACTTATTTTTATCATATTTGACGACTATTTTATTAAAATAATTTAATATTTCACCTACATAGAGAAAAATTCATGCTTCTACCGTTATCCATACAAACACAAGTACTTAATTCATCATGGTTTAATTATCTCTCGTGCCTTACAATTTATTGATTTTTAATGTGAGCTTTCATTAACCATCTAAGATTTATCGTGGAGCGGCGTTGTTGAACATCATTTTTTGTCTTCATCGAGCGCTGTTAAAAGTTTGTCATGTGCACGTGAGATTAGGTGAGCGACTAGGGTTGTTCTTAATTTGAGTGTCTTGCACGCTGTGTTGAATAGTGCCTACTTCCGCTCTTTCTTTTATGCATTGATGCATAATTTTTCGAACTAATATGAGTGTCTGTCAACCAAAATCTTATATATAACTTTACTGACTTGCACGAGCTAGAGTTATGGGACAATGTATTTTTGAGAACATCTTTGCCACCATGAAGAAACTCAAATTCACCTTAAAATAATGCAAATTGTCAGCATCTATATTCATATTTTATGCTGATATAATTATTATTCTGAAATTGCATTTAGTTTGTGTATCTATACTATTATATAAAGAAAAATAATCTTTCAACTTTAATCTTCTTTATTTTAAATTTTACAATGTTTTTATTTTAGTTTAATTTATTATTTATTATTTTAATTTAAAATATGTTCTTATTTATATAATTGTAATTGTTTGTAAATAGAAGTATAGAATTCAAGCTAAAGTTGAATTTTCAATTTTATAAAAGCGGGCTGAGCGTGGCTTACATTTCAGTTTGCTCTTCGTCTTAAAAGGCTTGTACATATCGGCCAAGTCAACAGAAAAAAAAAAAAAATTACTAGATAATGTAGAGAATTTGTGGACAAATTAAACCGGACCATGGTTTTATTGAATTTAAATATTAAAAAATGGTTTATTCAAAATTGTCCAAGAAAAGAATACCATATTATAAATAGCAGACATAAAATGCGAATTATATTAAGTATTATATATTTATACTTTACTAAATACAGCACGCATGCAGCTAGGAAAAGAGGGCTGATGAGAAACTTCATTCATTAGTAACTTTGTGTGCTTATTAAATAATGTTTACGGTATTTTGAGCGAAATTAAATAAAAACAGTTTATTAATTTTCTGTTAAAAATTTATGGGTCAATAATGGTAGCACGATTCTTTATATTTGAGTTCAAATTTATAGTATCAATTATATGGTCCAATTCTTTAATTCGTGTTTTATATTTTTCTTTTAATCAAAAAATTATACATATTTAAATAAATTGAGAATCAATTCTCACCATGTAATGGACCGTATCCCGATCCTCAATAATGAGGGGCGTTAAAAAACTTAAAATATTACATCTTTGAAAAGAAATATTATGCTTCCTAGGGAAATTTATGTGTCTCATTATTAAAATATTAACGTCACATGCGAATGAAAAGAGATAATAACTGAAATTGTGTTTTGTGAATGTATCAGCCGCAGTTAGCGAACAATAATGCTAAAGACAATAACATAATTTGTGACAACATGTAGGGACTCAATCACCCAAGATTAAAGGGGATTCACTCGCCAAGGGGCTCACTAAAGTAAGGTCATCTAAGAAAAAACACTAATTCGTTTATTCATTAAAAATTCTCATTACAATTTCAAGACTTTAACCGCTAGTTAATTAAATAACTACATAAGTATAATTTCAACAGTCTAATGGCTAGTTAATTAAATAATAATTATTTCAAGACTCTAACTGCTACCTAATTAATTAAATGCTTACGAAACAATTATTAACTTAATAATTATGATTTTAAAAGGCTATTCAACCTCATTTATATCAACTTAGTTTTGGGGCTGACTAAGGTTTCGTTTGGCGTGGCTTATTTGCTCCGCTGAGTTTGGACAAAAACTCAATTATCATAGAATGTATGTTTGGCAAGACAAAAGTTACGATCACTACAAAGAAAATAAACTAATTTTGAGCATAAGATGCATGTAATTTTTTAGATGAGGTCGGCCGTTCACGAAAGAAGGGTTCATGACCATCGGGCTCACGACTGCCACCATCACGTAAAACGAAGCCTCGGTGAGTTGGTCAAAAATGCCATAATCATAGATTGTATGTTTGGCAAGACAATGATTATGACCGCTACCAAGAAAATAAACTAATTTTGAGCATAAAATGCATGTGTACAACCATGTATTTTGAGCATAAATTTTTAGCACTGCCCCAGGCAAGGGGGCGAGTGAGGGAGGCGGCCTGCCCCCCGCTCGCCCGGCCCCGATAAGGGGGTGAGTGGGGAGGCGGCCTGCCCCCACTCGCTCAGTTCCAAAGGGGGCGAGCGGGGAGGCGTCCGACCCCCACCCGCCCCGGCCACAAAGGGGGGCGGGCGGGGAGGCATCCGACCCCCCCCCCCCCCCCCCCCTCGCCCTGGCCCCAAAGGTGGCGAGCTGGGAGGCATCCAACCCCCACTCTCCCCGACCCCAAAGGGGGGGGGGGGGGGGGGGGGGGGGGGCGAGCGGGGAGGCATCCGACCCCCACTCGCCCCGGCCCCAAAGGGGGCGACCGGGGAGGCATCCGACCCCCACTCGCCCTGGCCCCAAAGGGGGGCGAGCGGGGAGGCATCCGGTCCCCACTCGCCCCAGCTCCAAGGGGGCGAGTGGGGAGGCAGCCTGCCCCCACTCGCCCGGTTCCAAAGTAGGGAGGCGGACCTGATGGTCTGCGTATAGCGTCTCAGAACAGTGGGATTTGACTGTTGGCAAGCCAAACCTGGGGGTATTTTCATAATCTCGTGGGCCAGACTCTGGCTATTGGCAGACCAAGTTCAGAAATCTATAAATAGGACCAAGGGGGCACCTTTGATGGCAGATCTCTCTCTCTCTCTCTCTCTCTCTCTTGGCTACTCCCCTAGGTTTCTTTGGTGGGGGAAGAGAGCCTCCAAAGGTGTCCCAAGCTCAGCATTGGCTTGGGAGGAGAAGCGCTCTAAGATCTTCCGGATGTGTGGTGGGACCTCCTCGCTGAGCCCTCGGTCCTGTTCCTAGTTTCTCAAGTCTTCGTCCTAGCTCTCTCCCTTGAGAGAAGTAGGTGTGCGGTCACCCCCTTTTTGGGGACCCCGAACTCCACTTGAGACCAAGTCTTGGTTTCAACATTATAGTGCGGTGAGCGTGGAGAGTGACCAGCACAGAAAATCTCAAGCTGAGCTCTATGGCTGGAGGTGGAGGAGATGGATCCGACCCAGGCCACTCGCAGCCGCCGGTGGCTGTGGTGACGATGGAGATGTTCGAAAACTTCAAGCGGGAGGTCCTGCAAACCTTGCAGCTAGCTTTTGCCACGATAGGCGAATGCGAGAGAGGAGGCGGTCCGGAGGTCCCGCCCCGGCGTATGGGCGAGAGAACTCCCGACCAGCAATCCGCGAAGGAGGTGCCGGCGGAGGCGAGTGGGGAGGCATCCATCCCCCACTTGCCCGGCCTCCAAAAGTTGGGCGAGTGTGGAGGCGGCCTGCCCCCACTCGCCCAGCCCCAAGGGGGCGAGTGGGGAGGCGGCTTTCCCCCACTCGCCCAGCCCCAAGGGGGCGAGTGGGGAGGCATTTGGCGCCCGCTCGCCCAGCCCCAAAGGGGGGCGAGCGGGGAGGCATCCGTCCCCCACTCGCCATGCCCCAAAAGGAGTAGAGCAGAGGTGGGTGGGAGAGCCCCCCCCCCCGGCGGCAGCTATCCAGTAGCCCGGCGAGCGCAGAGGCCTGCGAGCTTACTCCGCGAGAGCGGGCCACCCGCCGAGCTGGAGGAGAAAGTCCTTTTTGTGAGTTGATCCTCTCAGCCCTGGTTCCAGAGGGGTTCAGGGGGCCGGAGATGTCTTACTACTCCGACAAGGATGACCTAGACCTGCACCTGCAGTGGTTCGAGGACATGGTCTCTATCAGGCATTTGTAATTTACTTCAATTAGATTTCGTTCATAATTGCCTTTAAAATTCACAACCCTGCTAATGAATCACTTGGATTTAAAGAAAAAGAATAACTAGTAGTTGCAAGCACTGAATCATCCACCTCTCCGTGGAAACGATCTTAACTCTCACATTATTACTTGACACTGCACGTGCACTTGCGTTTAAATTATACACCAGTTACAGGCGTATCTAGTTTTTGGGGACCCCGAACTCCATGAGAGACCAAGTCTTGGTTTCAATACATGTGCCCGTACTTCTTACAGGCATATCAAAGAGATCTCCCTCTCTCATCATGACAAGGAAGGAACTTCCCTCTATCTCCTTGAGAGGATGTTGATTGTCTTTCTCTGGAGTTCTTCTTTTTCTTGTCTCAGGTCTTCTTCTTTCCTGTGTACAGCACCTCGCTATCTCCCCCTGAGATAGACACTCCCGCCATCTGCTTCGTCAAGCTCTCCTGTGATGACAACAGGTTCTCTAGCTCCAGTAAGAAAGGCTGAGTAGCCCATCCTTGCACAGACGTAACAAACGCAGTATACTCCTTCAGCAAACCTCGGAGTATATGCCTCTTCAGCTTCGCCTAAGAGATCGACTCATCAGGATCCAAGGCCGAGATCTCTGCAGATAGATTCTTCACCTTTAGGAAGAAGGTGGATAACGACAACTTTCCTTGAGTGGATCGCGCCAACTCATTCTCCAGGAACTGTAGCCGAGCTACATTCTTCTTGTTGAACAACCCGTCGAGGGCTTTCCAGATCCCAGAAGCTGACTTACTGTAATACCCCGGTTTTGCGGAGCGGAGAGTTAACGTCGAGAAGGCGAATTTTTCTTGACGCACGATCGTGCGTTTTCTTAGCGCACGATCGATCCGACCGTGCGTGCTCTCCGACAGGCAAAAATGGTGTCTCTGTCGTTAGTCGTGCGTTTTAACGCAAAGTCGTGCGTTCGACCGTGCGTTCGGTAACAGATCCGTAAAACAGCGATTTGTGGGCGTCCGATTGGATTAGATCTTGATCGGACGACCCAAATGATTCGCTCTGGGGACTTAGGGCGTGGATGAGGGGTTATTCCCTAATTCTTTGAAGTCCTTTCTCTCTCTTAGGTTGGAGAAAGGAGAAGGGGACAAGGAGGAAGAAGAAGTAGAATCCGCCATTGTTGGAGCTTCGGAGCTCCGTTCGCCGATCCGAGACCGGCAGCGCGTAGAGGACGTCGAGACGCTTCTTCTTCTCCGTTTGTTTGCAAGCTTCTCATGGCTAGGAGGAGATCTCAAAAGGTAACGACATTTCTCCTCCCGGTCTTTAGGATGCGTGCATGGCATCCCTTATTTTCTGCATTTTTTGGCACCGGATCCGTCGAGTGAGAGGGATCCGGGTCGCCTTGGTTCAAAAGGAACCATCGGGTTGATTGAGTCCGCTCCGACATGATTTGCACTAGAGATCCGCTCCGTTAGCGGATTAGGCATTGTGGGTGAAGCCGGATTTGCGACCGTTGGTCCGATTCGGTGATGTTGAATGACGCGCATATTAGGGGTTTTGTTAGAAATCCGATTACGGCGAACTCGTCGTTGTGATGCCCTTGTAGCTTCGTGTGGTAACGAATGTTGAGTTTTGGGCGGGGAAATAATGTGCGGATTATAGGGCTTGTGATGCCTAGGGTTGTGCGAAGGCGCGATTGGTCTTTGTGGTCGGCTGGCTATCCCGTGAAGACTGAGATCCACGTGTGGAGAGTGTCCCGACAAGATTAGTCCATTCGGTGTTGACTGACGAGAATGTCTGTGCTACGGATGAGTCAGGTAACGGTTGCCAGGCGAGGCAATCGGTGGACGTTGTCCCGAGTGTAAGTCCGGGGCCTTGGGACGTTTTGTTTAAGCCAGAATTCTTAGTATCGGTCTTTGTGTGTTGTTGGCGGCCCGAGCATGTGAGCTGTTAGACAAGCCCGATGGCGTGGTGAGCCAGGCGAGGTGGGTCTCAACGAGAGCTCTTGGCTTTGGGCTACGATGCCCTTGTGGGGAAATAATGAGTACCCTTGTGTTGTTGACGTATGATGATGTGTTAGATTCATACGCTTTAGGGTGCCTTGGGTGAAACCCGGGTTTGCATTCATTTTGCAATGTTAGGCCCCTTTTATTACCTGCTCAACATAGAAACGTGGATGATGTTTGTGACACTCATGCCTGAATTTATGTTGCTTTTTTTATGTACATTTGCATACGAAGTACTGACTTGCCGGGTGAAGTAGTTCCCCGGGGTCCGCTAGGACGGGCGGGAGGAGGGATGTTGGTACGCCGTTTGTGGTCAGCCGTAGCTGACCCTCGATTACCGCTCTTTGTGATTTGGTTGCAGGGTAAGAATCGCAGGCTGGACCCAGCGCGCCGGCCAAAAAGGTCTAAAGCCTCATGAAGTGCTTAGTTGTTTTTCTGCATTACTTTCTTCGTACCTTGTTATATCCGGCTTGCATGCCGAGGTAGTTTAGGAAAAACTATCTTTTTCCTTTTGTTGGGATGTCTTATTAGTATTGAATGTTTGATGATTTGGACGTTGGTTTTGTAAGGGCTTAAGGCCAGTTGGACTCCTTTGTACTGTGGACAATCTCTGTGGTTTTGGTTTGTTTCCGCTGTGTTATCTGAGTTTTGAGATTGGGTAGTTAATATCATCTTTTAATACCAAAGCTGTGGCGGTTATATGTTGTGGGGTCCCGGCCGGACCCATATTATATGGTCATTATAGGGGAGGTGTTACACTTACAACCCATGATATGGTCGAACAAGTCAGGTGAGATAGCTCTCTTTAAGGTGAACTCCGCTTTGACATTTGTCTTCCTCCAAGCTCTCACATCTTGAGTATTGCTTTCAGCAGCTACAACCTCCTCTTGCTCATCTCCACCAACGAACTCCCGTATGTTGGAACCCGGATACCGGTCCAACTATGTTCGATACTTGGGGAGTAGCTTGAGTTACTTCTCTCTTCATCGGATCCCTAGGACTAAGTATTTTCGAGCTGAGAATCGGCCCTCACTGCAGCGAGGAGGTCCCGCCACTAACCCAGAAATCTAACTAGACTTCCCCTCCAAAAAACCAGAGGTTGAGCCTGTCTCAGATGGCACCAGGAAGAAAGCACATGCTCTCTCTTGGGGGGTGGATCTCTCCTGTCGGTGGTGAAACCTGGGCGGTTGACGCCACACTCCTCTGGTACATGGCGTTGAGACTCACCTTCCGGGTTGACTCCAACCCTGCTCCCCCGTGGATGACGCCTATTCCTCCGTGAGTTCCCAGATCTCCCCGATCCTCGCACCTCCTTGGGGCGGGGGCTCCTCCTCCTTCGATCCTCTGCACTCCTCCTTCTCTCTCTTGCCGCCCCTCTCGGGCCTCCTCCGCTCCTCTCCTTAGCTCCTGGAACTCCGGACACGTAGGTGTGGCATGGCCCTCTACCCGATGGAAATCGCAGTAAGGCATCGCCCGACACTCTTCCTCACCTCGAGGCTGTCGGTGTCTTCCTCCCCGGCAGCGTCCTCGTCCCCGCCTGATGGCATACGCCTCCCGGGGCGGTGCCTGGTTCTGTCTCCATTATCCTTGCCTCTGGTCGGGGGAATGACAATGATCTCGACGCTTGGGGGAGAATCTTCTTCCCTGCCTCTCCTGATATCCTCCTCCTGCAGTTCTCCAGGCCGGCCGATTTGGCTGGACCTAGAACCTCCTCTCCTTGTCTCGTTGACCCATATTCTCCCGGAACTCCCTTCCTTCTCGCTTCCTCGGCTCTTCTCTCCTCTTGACCTCCTTCCTGCTGCCTCCAGCTTCTTCCTCTCCTCCTCCTTCCAGTCAGGCCAGCTTGGCCACGAACTCTAGGCTAGTGGACTCTCCTTCGATCTGCCTCGCGACCCGATTGATAAGCTCTTCAAATGACAGCGGGGGATCGCGAGTAATCTCCATCTTGAAGAAACATGGCTGCAGCCCCAGTTTGAAAGCCAAAATCAAGGTGTGCCCTGGGACTTCCTAGACTAGGAGGACCTCCTTTTGGAAGCGATCGAGGTACGAGCTCAGCAACTCCTGGGGTCTTTGCTTGATGAGAAAAAGGTCCCCGGAACCCTTCTTTCTCTTCTTCGACGTGGAGAAACGAAACAGAAAACTTCTGCGCAGGTCCTCGAAGCAATAGATGCTTCCTGCCGGCATCTGGTGGAACCAGTCGCAGGCCTTCTCCTGGAAGGTTATGGCGAACAGCGGGCACTTGAATGCGTCTGTCATCTGCTTGATGGAGACCATATCCTCGAACCACTGTAGATGCTTGATGGGGTCGTCGCTCCCGGCATAGAAACTCATGGCAGGTTCGGTGAACCCTACGGGAACGGGAGCGGTCAGTACCAACTCGCAAAAAGGGCTAGCGGGTGCGAGTAGGCGGGTTGGGTTGTACTCGCCCTCAGAATGGGGGGTCTCGGCCGGACTCGCGAAGAGTACCCGCACGCGAAGCAGCTGGTCCCCATCCTCAGCGAACCCCTCCTTGCCAGGGCGCTGGCTCGGTCCGGCCTCGGTGGGCGAGGCAACCACCACCCGGGGAGGAGTTCCAGTCCCGATGTGGGACGCGAATAGCCCCCTGACGGTGTCCTCCATCGACTTCCTGAACTGCTCAAGGTCGCTCTTGGTGACGAACTAGCCCAAAGGCAGCGAGTTCCCCTAGCCGGCCCCCGGCTCGCTATGTTCAGCCATGGGATCGTCATATGAGATTTTCTTCTCTCGCTATAGTCCACGCTCACCGTACCAAAACTGTTGGAACCCGGGTACCTGTCCAACTATGTTCGAGACTTGGGGAGTAGCTTGAGTTACTTCTCTCTTCGTCGGATCCCTAGGACTAAGTATTTTCGAGCTGAGAATCGGCCCTCACTGAAGGGTGGTAGATGCTTGGAGAAAGGACCCAAGGCTGTAGCGAGGAGGTCTCACCACTAACCCGGAAATCTAACTAGACTTCCCATCCCAAAAGCCAGAGGCTGAGCATGTCTCAGATGGCACCAGGAAGAAAGCACAAGCTCTCTCTTGGGGGTGGATCTCTGCCAATCTGAGACTTAATGGGTCCTATTTATAGGCAAATTCTTCAAGGGGTAAAATGGTCCAAAAGGCCTGCGAATAGCTTCCTCCGTCATAACCAAATTACTATACGCAGACCAAAATGGTCTGCGAACAGCTCCTCGCGCCTTTTCACATCACTAACCGTACCTCACGCTGGTCTGCGGGTAGTGGGGGAGGACCGAGAGATCGGGCTGATCCTACTCGCCTCGCCCATAACCTGAGACGGTGAGTAGGGCGACTAGGTTCCGTCCTACTCGCCAGCAGTAAGGGTCCTTGGAGCGAACTCGCTCCGTGGTCTGGTCCACTCGCCTCTCCTCGGTCGAGAAGGGGTTTTATCGCCGGGGCGAGACCATGCCGATATGAGATCCTCGTTGGGTGAAGGTTAGTCGTCGCGCTCTACTCTGGGCGGGTAGGACCGTCCTTGAGTCTACTCGCCCGGAGCCGCTCGCCGACTCGCAGGGGGGCGTCTACCTACTCGCCGAATATGGGTTATACACCATAGGTCCTCTCCAAGTAGGTAGCTCTCCATATAAGACTTCCACTTCTTGTAATTTGTCTGAGTAAGAAACTCAATTTCAAGTCCTCTTGCATAACCTCCTCCGCCGTCCATCTTGGTTGCTCAGTACTTGTTACTCAGTGCTTATTCCAACCTCCCTCTGATACCATGTAAAATTTTTAAGATCTATGGAACACTGAGACAAGTACACCAAGAATGAACACAAAAACACCTCTTTATTACTTGGCAAGTAGTTACAACAATTACAAGTGAAACGGGCTGAATACAAGTTGCATACAACTTGATTCACAACATCCGAGAGTAAGAAATAACAACTGGTCGCGGACAGAGTCCGCTTATCTACTCCTCGCTAGCGCCTGCGCTAGCACTAGTGCTTGCGCTATCTCAGACCGCGCGAGCTCGCTACTTGCACACTCTCCTGACGAGACCGCAGATGCAGACCGCCAAATCACAACAAACTGCTGCCGCCTGCGCTAACTCCTAGCGCCTGCGCTATCTCAGCGATCTCACACAGCTCACGAACCTTGCTCTAGGTCGCTCCGAACTCACTCCGAGTTCACTCCCACTTGAGACCGCCTATTCAGATCGCCCAAGCTCTCCTGCCGAACTTACTCCAAGTTCGCTCTCACTGAGACCGCCTATTCAGACCGCTCAAGTCTCCTCCTTTCTATGATGTCTCTGTAGGGGGATTGCACCCCTATTTATAGACACCTGGAAGTTGGGCTAGCGTCGGCGCTAGCGCTAACTCACTTCACAATTCTCAACACAAAAAGCATTTAAGGTTAAGTGGCACATTGGGATCGAGAGAGGACAACGCAGAATAAGTGGAATCTGGATAATTAACGAGCAAACGTTATGGCAAGAAAGTAACATCATTTTCCCAAAACAAAAGCCGCATCGCCAAAGCTAGCTTTACCACCGAAAGCAACCGATCTCATTCAGAGGCAGGACATGACGTCCCTCGCAGGAGACATTCATATGCAAGAACAAGTACAAATAAAGAACACACACAAGGGCGGACCCAGTAAGAGACACGCTCGGGCAAGTGCCCGAGCGGTTTTTCGAAATAATTTACAGCGGTTCTTAAAAGAACCGCTGTCTATTCTTCCCGCGCGGAAGAATAGACAGCGGTTCTTTTAAGAACCGCTGTCTATTCTTAGAATAGATAGCGGTTCTTAAAAGAACCGCTGTCTATTCTTCAATAGACAGCGGTTCTTTTAAGAACCGCTGTCTATAGGCGCGGCGTTTTAACAGCAGCACACCACTATTTTCTTTCCCGATTTCCGCCGAGCCCGACGACCGCTTTCGGGCGCTTCTTTTCTTCCCCTTCTTCGGCGACAACGGCGAGCTCTTCCAGTTCTCAGGCGACAACGACGACATCCTCCAGTTCTCCGAGGACGACAACCTCCTCCAGTTCTCCGGCGAGGCGGCGACCCAGTTCTCAGGCGGTGCCCCTGGACGATTCCCGCCTGTGAACGCTTCCTGCACGCATCCCGTCGTTCCCGATTTCTCCGGCGACACCCGCGATTTCCCCCTGTGAACGATCCCGTCACATTCCTCAGGTCGAATTTCTGCCCCTTTTTAGTTTTTTTTTTGCTATTCTATGTCTATTTCACCTTGTGTTTTGGATTTTAGGGTATTATTAGGTCGGATCCTGTTAATAAATGATCAAATTTCTGCTTATTTTGGATTTGTGTGTGGAGTTGCTTGTGTGTTTTGGAGTTGTGTTTGTGGATGTGTATGTGGATGTGTGTGTGGATGTATTTTGTGTGTGTATGTTTGTGTGTTGGGTTTGTGTGTGTGTGTGTGGATGTGTGATTTGTGTATTTTGGATGTGTTATTTGTGTGTATGTGGATTTGTTTGTGTGTGTGTGTGTGGATGTGTGGTTTGTGTGTATCAGTGTATGTGTTTGGGTGTGTATGTATGTTTGTGTGTGTATGTTTATGTATTTGATGAGTATGTATATATGTTTGTGTGGATGAGTGTGTGTGTGTGTATGATTGGATGTTACTTCAAATTTGACTCCATGTTTGTTAATGTTATTAATTTTGCAATCTTCTTTAAATTTGACAGGACATTTGAGCACTTTTTTCATCTGATTGCAAGGAAATTCAATCTTACGGCAAGGACGCAAGGTCCATTCTTCTTCCTCACTTAGATCTAGGTAGGATATAAATTATATAGAGATAGATATAGATTTAGGTTTGTGATTTAATCCAGTTTGGTATAGATTTAGGTAGGATATAATTTAACACCTATTTTTAAACACGTGTTCAGCTATTTTCAAAAGAGTTTTATGATTTCAATATTTTGTTTTGAATTTTCAAAAGAGTTTTATGATTTCAACGTTAACTGGAATGTTCAATATCTTGATTTAGTCCGTCCATGTGATGTTTGTGATGTGCATATGGATTAGCCCTAGTTGCGCTAACGGGAATGTCCCGTCGATTTTATGCAGCGTTCTAGTTATTGCAATGGAAAAGCTTTTTTCTAAAAAAGGATCATATCAAAGTTCGATAGATTCTCAGGAGTTAGTTGCAATTGGTAAAAGAAGCCGCGTAGAAGAGTTTAAAATTGAAGATTTACCTTCAGACCCGGGCTTAAGACTTCCTATAAACTCATACGATACAAACATTCAAGAGTCCATTCGGAGATATTATTTGCAAAAGGGTCCTTGCCAACCTCATCTAGAAAGTTTTCCCCAAACAGAAATTGGAAACAAAGCTCGACGTTTTAATAAGAGTTGGTTTAACGAGTTTAAAGGTTGGTTAGAGTACAGCAAAGAAAAAGATGCAGCATTTTGCCTTTACTGTTATATTTTTCCTCAAAGGGGTTGTGAGCCTACTTTTACCACGAGAGGATTCAGAAATTGGAAAGAGAAATCAGTACTGGACAAACATGTCGGAAGTCACACTACTCCACATTATGCCTCTAGAAAACTGTGCGAGCCTTTGATGAATCAAAAACAGGGTATTCAAATTGCTTTTGCAAGACAAGATGAACAACAAAATTTGGAATATCGCGCTCGTTTATGTGCTTCAGTCGATTGTATTAGATTTCTGTTACGACAAGGATTGTCCTTTCGTGGTCATGATGAGACTAAAGAGTCTTCCAACAGAGGAAATTTTCTTGAGCTTTTGGACTTTCTTGCATCACATAATAATGAAATCAACTCAGTTGTGTTACAGAATGCTCCTCAAAATTGTAAACTTACATCGCCTAAGATTCAAAAAGAATTAGTATCAGTTATTGCAATAGAGACAACAAATAAAAATTTTCAAGAAATCGGAGAAGACTGTTATGCAATTTTAGTTGATGAATCACGTGATGTATCTACAAAAGAGCAGATGTCTGTTGTTTTACGATATGTTACTTCCAATGGCACGATCACAGAACGTCTTCTTGGGTTTGTTCATGTAGCTGATACTTCCGCGTTCCCTTAAAGCAGCTATAGATCATTTATTTATGAGATTTGGTCTTAGTATTTCTAAATTGCGCGGGCAGGGATATGATGGTGCTAGCAATATGAAAGGAGAGTTCAGAGGGTTAAAAGCTTTAATTTTGAATGAGAACAATTGCGCTTTCTATGTTCATTGTTTTGCACATCAACTGCAGTTGGTACTGGTAGCAGTTGCAGAAAAAATTCTGATATTGCTGAGCTTTTCACACTTATTAACACAGTAATGAATGTTGTTGGTGGCTCTTGCAAACGTCGTGATTCTCTTAGAGCCTTGGAAGTTGATCGAGTTGCTAGAGAGCTTGGATGTGGGGACTTGGAAAGTGGACAAGGGTTGAATCAACCTTTAGAGCTCAAACGCGCTGGTGACACAAGATGGGGGTCACATTATGGCACAACTTTAAATTTTATTCGCATGTTCTCTTCTATTATTGATGTGCTTGAGATTATCATAGTTGATGGGGCAGATGGAAATCAAAGAGGAATGACAAGCGTACTTGTCCAAGTTATCTTGACTTTCAAATTTGCATTTGTTATTCATTTGATGAAAAATATTTTATCAAAAACAAATGAACTATCCCAAGCGTTGCAGAGAAAAGATCAAGATATTGTAAATGCAATGCATTTCGTAAAATTGTCAAAACAATTATTATTGAAGATGAGAAATGATGAAGTTAGTTTTTAGATTATTGAAATTGGCTTGCCTCCTGCCAGTTGCTACAGCTACTGTTGAAAGAACGTTTTCTGCAATGAAGATCATAAAGAATCGGTTGCGAAATAGAATGGGGGATGAATGGATGAATGATTGCTTGGTTGCGTACATTGAAAAAGATGTTGCAGATAGTATTACAACAGAAACTATTATTTCTCGTTTTCAGAGCATATGTCAGCGGAAAGTATCTTGTTGAACTGTAAGTTTTTAGTATTTGACAAATAATTTTTAGATCTTCTATGCTATGTTGTGTAATATTTTGTTCAATATTTTCCTTACATAAATATATCATCAAAAAAAATTTCGGGGATGCTGCCCCCGAACCCCCACATCAGGGGGCACTGCCCCCCGAACCCCTCCAATTGATAATACTTTAATTGTGCCCGTGCGACTTCGAAATCCTAGTTCCGCCGCTGAACACACATGTCGATAAAAAAAACGACCGACGAATGCAACTTGCCACGTGACATTCGAGAGTTCATTACTCTCCTCCTATACAGACCGAAGGATCGCCGGAGAAAAACAAACATAATTTGAGTGGAACTGAGAGGGAGAACACGAGCATTTTCAAGTTAGGGTCGGGTCATCCACTTCGCTATGTTACTTATTTGTCTAGCAAGGTCTTGGCTTCAGTCTTAACGGGCAAATCGATAGATATTTAAAGAAAGAAAAGAAAGCTTGGGAATTTAGGGTGGAGGAAGATCACGTGGCACTAACGAGGCTCACATGGGGTTCTATCCCAAACCGGACCCTAGCGGCCAATTCTGCCTAATTATATATACATAAATTTAATAATGTAATTAAAGTAGTGGTGATGATATGGGAACCGAAAGGAACAATCATACCTCCTATCGTTTTCTTTTTCTTTTTTTAATTCTCTTTACTTTTTCTCTCCCTCTCTTTTGGGAGAAATATTTATGCGTAGATCACATTGCAGGAGCAAGTACAACCGTATGATCCGCCATCAAATGGTCAAGATTGTTTGTGAAAGAAAAAGCGAAATACGATCGTATTGAAAAGAGGCTTTATTTTAGATCAATAATGCGCAAAAAATCATGTTGGCGGGAATATACGGCGTGATAGGGGGTCGCGCACGCTGACAAAATTTTCCTCTTTTGGGGGGAGGACCAAGAACGGTGCCAATTCACAACCTCAAAAGCAACATCATTCCCTGAATATATAGACCTTAAAGCTATACTTGATCCCCGCATTATTTTAGCTTAGAAAAAGATTAAAAGAAACAAGAGTTACATGAAAAAGCAGGATTCTCATTTATTTATATATATAGTATATAAAATATGTATAGAAAATATAACAATCCAACTCGTGAGCACATATTGTTAGATTTATTTTACTAATGTTACACTAATAGAATTTTATAATTTACATTTATAATTCAGTAATTTTTTCTCCATTTGTCATATAAAATTTAGTTCCTCTTTACCAATCTATCAAGCAAGGCAACATGTCTTAATATCATTTTTGTACAAAAAAATGAGAAAAAGTATTTACAATTCTCTTTTTATGTCTGGAAGCAGTCTCTTGCATCCCAGCACAGTGAGGGTCCAGGGAAGAGTCCCACCACATGAGTGAAATATTGTAGGGAAATCTTATCCTACATTTTTGTAAGAGACTGCAACCAAGACTCTAACCCGTAAAATCAAGGTCAGACTGTAACATTTCAACCGGTGCACCAATGCTCCCCTCCTAAAAAATAAAAACACAATTTCCATAAATTAACCAAGAAACAAAAAAGAGAAAAAAATAAATAAAAACAAAAGGATATTAAAAACAATTTAGTTCATCTCTCAACCAATCTACCAAACACTACAAGATGTCTTAAAATCATTTTTGTACACACAAATAAAAAGAAAAAAAAAGATATAAAATTCTATCTTTATGTTATTATTATAAATCATATTGACTAGTCATAAGAAAATACAATTTCCATAAATTAACCAAGAAACACTTTCATTGAATATATATATATATATACCTCCTTTTGCTAGCAATATCCCTTCCCAACTCTACCTTTCTCTTCATTTTTAAAGAAGAAAGTAAAGAATGATTTTTGTTACAACAAAGAAAAATAGGTTGAAAAGTGATGTTTTTTAAATTTAAATTTGGAATTAAAAATGCCATTTTTTTAAAAATATTATTGTTGAAAGAAGGTGATTTTTTCAAGAAAATAAATAAAGATAAATATGGGAGGGTAGGTAGATAAAAAAAGGTATAGTAGGAGGAAATGACCAACATACATCAAGGAAAGGCTGTCTTGCCATGCAGAGGTGCCTGTGCTTTTCAATTTCCTTATTTTGTGAGGACCACAATGTGCTTATTCCTACTTTGGTGGCCTCAAGATTCCCTTCCCTATTTCCCATTTTGCACTCAATTATTGTTTTGAATTTGTTCCTCTCGATTATTTGTAATCACCACTTTACAAAGTAATTAAATATTTTCAGATATTTCTTAGTTTAATGAAATTTAGGTGTCGATCACTTAAGGAGTCAGCGTCGACGTCTATCAAATATAGTGTTTGGGTTCATTACTATATATTGTCTATAAAACCGAACATAGTGTTAGTACATTCAGAATTCTCGTGATGACAGAGAGATCTTAAAGCACGTGGGAAAGCAACGATATAATGCCATAGGGTTCTATGCTGAATTTCCACGATACTATGGAAAACTTAGATAATAACGATAATTGATGGTACTTTAATTAAAATGACAACAAAAGCATTCCTTAAGTTGCCACATTATATAAGTTGTAATGCAATGGAGGCAAATCAAAAGCAAGTTAGAGAGCCGGGAGAGAGAGATATTAATTTACTATATTTTCAGTCTATATAGACCGCCGAAAGCATGTCAGAAAGCCGACGATAACATGTCTTAAATTGTTATATTATTAGTCCTCCAAACGTTGATGATAAGTCAAAAGTAAGTTAGAAAGCAGACAATAGCATTTCTTAAGTTGTTGTTGAATCCTGACTAATATGTTAACTAAGGCTCTATTGGGGGCTGCAGTGACACTGGGAAAAATTATATTCCCGCCGTACCGTCCTTTAATTTTAGGTTGTTTGGATGATGGGATTTTTCTAAAGAGCTTTTTCAAGAAAAGTGTTTTGGGGGATTTTTGAGCAATCGACAAATCACTTTGTTTGCTTTCAATTTTTTCTGTTTTATTCGAGGGTTTATTAAAATCATGTCTCACCCATTCACGATCTGGCATCCTTCCTTCTCGTCACTGTAAATATTTTCTTCTCGCATTCATGATTCTTCACTCATTCTCAATCCTTGCTTCTCATCGTTGTACTTTTGTAACCTGCTTATTTATGATTTAAAATATATTTACTTATCTATATATGTGATAATTGATTAGCATAAAACACCATTTTATTATTAAAAAACTAAATAAAATGCTCATGATGTATGGGCCCGACAAATTCGGTTTGAAAAATACATATGCGATTCTTCACAAGGAGAGATAAATAATTGTTGAGAATTACTATAAGAAATAGGCAAATGGGGAATTATATTGTACTCTAGGTGTAATATACCTAGAGCTAGCTAGGGGTGCAGATGGTTAGATTTGGATCCAAACTAATATACCAGCTCATCCATTACTTATGTGACATCTTCTCTAACACAGTTTGCTCTACGGTCCTATCGTGCTATTGCTAAGAGTACTGCTCCCATCTCTAATCCGGATATTTCTCTCTAGACATTAGGGATGCTCCCGGATATTTCTCTAGACATTAGGGATGCTCAGGACGTGGAGTATTGTGTTGCCAATGATGTGGTGGTGGACGGTTTGGCTGTGGAGCATGGTATGACACAGAGTCACAGACTAATACGACGGATGCTATTGTTATAGCAAATCTAAATGATTATATCAACATGAGAATTAAAGATAGAATTTCAAGAGTTATGATTTCAAATTTTCCTAGGAAAAGCATAGAACGTAGAGGCTACACACTGCTCTTAGGTTCCGTTTGGGGGGACTTGTTTTCACCGGTCAAGCTAGCGGTTACGACCGCATGAATCAGATCTTAATTAAGGTCTGGTTCATGCGGTTGTAACCGCTTGACCGGTGAAAATAAGTCCCCCCAAACGGAACCTAAGTCACCCGTCTCTTATTCTTGTTCAGCTAGCAGATGCCACATCGGATTGTGATATAACTTCAGGAAACTTTCAATACCATAGCTCTTAGACCGGAGGCGAATGTAATTATATTCATTATTCGGAATTTATTTTTGCTAAGAATTATTTCCCAGTCATACTTTAAAAGTTTGTAGATATTTTACTACATCTATGACTGTGGCATGTATGTCATTAAATAAACTTTGATGAATAATCATAGGGTGTGGTTATTTTTACGTCACAAATGACTCTTTGTAACTCATTGCTATTTATAGTCCAGGGAATTATAAATGCACTCAAATCCATTATTCTTACCTAAATATTTTATTCGCAGACCAATATATAAAAACAAACAAATAATGTGAATCTCATTGTCTCCTTTTTTTCTTACGAAACATATATTTGAACATGAAAACTTCAAAGAACTCTAAGAACATGTAAAATTGAGCATTGATCATGCAAGGTATTAAACAAAAACATAAATGCAGATAAATTAGGAAACAAAACTTCTTAATTTCTAAAATTCTAGAGTTCCGTGTTACTTTGACAATGCACAACGAAATGATCTATATAATCTGAAAATGAGAAACAAAATTTAAATTTAGACAATGAATTAAGCAGTTGGAAACTAAAAACAATAAAATAAAAACTAAAATCTGAAATCTACATAGAAAATTAATCCAAATTCAAAACCCAAATATAAACACAGAAGAGATATCCTCATATCCAAACTAAAAATTGAAATCTACAGAGGAAAGTAATCTAAAATTTTGTAGGAAAAAATTATATATACCATCCGATAAACGACGGCTAGATTCGCAAAAGGTCGGGTAGGTTGGCCTGGGCGAGATGGCGGCCTCATGACTTCGCACGACGGAAAAAGTATCCACGCGCTGGTTTAACAAGAGGAGGTCGGGGAAGGAGATTGGGAGTGAAAAGGCGCGGGTACAAATACGAGAAATTAGGGCTCCAAACGTCTATAAAAATGTTTAATTTAGGGTGCTGCTATTAGCACTGTGCTTTTGTCTATTAACACTCAAAATTTTAAAATTTTAGGACTTATTAGCACTCATTTTTATCTATTAGCACTCAAACTTTTAAAATTTTAGGGTGTTATTTTTAATAGCCGCAAGCAGCCCTTTCACCTTAGATGCATGCCCCTACACATCTCCTCTCGCAGAAACGACGCCGTTGGAGGGCGATGACGATGGCGTTGGCGGCGGTGACGACGGCGTTGGCGGAGGCGACGATGGCGTTGGAGTTGGCGGCGGCGACGATGGTGTTGGTGGCGCCGACGATGGCGTCGGCGGAGGCGACGATGGCGTTGGAGTTGGCGGCGTCGACGATGGCGTTGGCGGCGACGACGATGGCGTTGGAGTTGCCGGCGGCGACGATGCGTTGACGGAGGCGACGATGACGATGCAGTAGGCGGCGACGACGATGGCGTTGGCGGAGGCGACGATGGCGTTGGAGTTGGCGGCGTCGACGATGGCGTTGGCGGCGACGACGATGGCGTTGGAGTTGCCGGCGGCGACGATGACGATGCAGTAGGCGGCGACGACGATGGCGTTGGCGGAGGCGATGATGGCGTTGGACTTGGCGGCGTTGACGATGGCGTTGGCGGCGGCGACGATAGTGAAAATGATATTTTTATTATGTTAAAAAAATTGACAAAAAAGTGCTAATAGTAATAGTGGTTTGCTAATAGACAAGTTGAGTGCGAATAGACAATCACTTAAAACAACATTTGCTAATAGCGGCGAATACAAATAGACAAAAGCTGCTTATAGCAGCGCCCTTGAGTTATTGGATGTAAATAGTCAAATATGAGATACAAATATAAACACCCTAATCATATCTGTTTTGAAATGTGATCTGTGGACATTAATTAATAGCAGGTAGTGGTTATAGACATTTATTTGTTCTATATCATTTAATTGTTATTTATTTATTTATGTATAATAAGAGAAAAAGGCCATTGGATTGCAGCTGCCAGCTGGGCAGCGGGCAGCTTACGATGACTCACTGACTCGTCAATGCCGTACATAATTGATGTGTCCGTTGTACTGTCGCATACTCGTACTTGATTGAATAGTTCTCATTATTGTTCTTGTAATATTCTATGATTTATTATTATTATTATTAAGGAATAATAATCGCATAATGACGGCGAAGCACCCGATATTCTCATAATAGTTCTTAAAGAGTTCGGGAAATCTTCTTTGGACCAACGACTACCCAAGCGAGGACACTACAATAGACCCTTATGTCATCCTAGGGCTCCCCCGGCGCCTACTGCGAATTCACCGCCGCGCTCACGATCCCGGATTGCACGACCTTCTCCCGTAGCTCCTCCGATAAGATTGACACGTCTAACATTGCCGTGCCGATCGCGCCAATGACAAGTTCAACAACAAGCTTATTATAGAGCCAGGTTGAGTTAGAAAGTGATTTTGATTTCGAGTCTATTTTGAGATATGAACTAAACTTGCTCGATGTCTTCCCCAATTTGAGATACCAAGATATCACTTATATGTCTAATTAACATCAACAAGAACAAGCTACGGCCAACTCGTGAAAATTTTGTAGAGATCTAATACTATTATAAATTTAAGTGAACTATAATTAAGCAAGTCTTCTCCTAGGAGTTTACAGGTTGCACCCCGCTATCAAATAAAATGTCAAAAAAAAAACTCTTATAAGTTTATATGTCATAACATGTAAAAAAAATACATCCGAGAGCTTTTCTCCAATGATTGAAATGTAAACTTACAAGGGAGGTTTAGTAAACAATCAATTAAGTGAATATTCTCATTGATTTGCATTGAGGGAGGGTGAGAGGTCACCAATGCAAGCAGAGCGTGCGACTACATCAAGAGGAATACTAGGCAGAGCGTGCGACTACATCAAGAGGAATACTAGGCAGAGCGTTTAGAACTCTATGGACGCCCAGGGTGTTTGCAATCCGACACTAGACCTAGAAGTAAAGAGTGACGATGCCCTCTCCATCATTAAGAGTCATGATGACTTGAAAGCTAGTTACTAGATTTCAATGCTTCAAAATGCACATGCTCATATGCTGCGATGTTCAGTTCATTAGAGGTGGGAATTGAGTCTGTCTTTTGGGGAAACGCCACAAGATTTGAATTCACGAGGATAAGGACATTGGACTTTCATAAGTAAAATAGAGTGGTGCATAGACTTGAGAGCGTACGTACATCTAGGATGAAAGATGCGCGGGATTCTGATTTTACTTGGCAAATTGGTCTCTAGAGGCAATATCTGTACAACTAGAGTCGTCCTAAGTGTGACATGTAGTTGTGTCGTTGTCATGAGAGCAATGTAGTTTGTTAGCATGTATCGACTGATAGGACCTATAGTTCGAGGTGGTGCACTAGTAATTTCTGCAAATGACTTGGCAGGTGGTCTAGTTACTGCAATGGATCGACCTTCAACGATTCGAGTTCAACAAGTCGTATACTATGATCCTAGTGCATCGACATCCCTAAGGTGAGGTAGAGCAAGGGTGGATTCAACTTGCTTCAGGTTGAGTGACACTTCATGCTTGAGGCGGTGCTTTGTGCATACATTCTGTTGTTGCTTAGCGCACGCAATTGTTGTACGTTTCGTGCAAGATCTGAATCCGATGTGAAAATATTTCTCTCTTACTTTGTTGATCTTGCGGTAATTATCCATGTGTATCCCCTCATAGAAACCCGAGCTGAAACCTCCACGACATAGAAACCTCGGCCCGACAACGAGACAACCTCACTGAGTCATCAGAACAGCCTCAGGGGCTATTTCCAAACACACCACATGATATCCGATATCACTGGTGCTAGCACTAGCACTAACGCTATCTAACAGATCGTCATTCTGCCAACTCTTTCCGGTATTTACTGAAGGTAATCTTCAAGACTCCCTGCAGCACATCACAACACCCAGAACCCGAAAACAAGCATACATACTCGGAGTCTTCTCCGGAGTGCAATATAGCAATATCAACATCACCAATCCAGACCAACCTGTCAAGATGGGCTTCACAAAGTATGCCTATGTCTGTACATCGATTCAGACTCTACATGCAATTTTCTACGGAGATAATCCATATCGACCCGTCGAAAGAAATCTATCCACTAATTAGTGGAAATCTTCATGCTACTATGCAAATCAAAGGACTAGAGTGCACAGAGATTAAGGAGGAGAATCATTACCCTTGATGCTCGTTTTGGTGCCATCGGAGCATGATTCCTCTCCACGTAGTCGAAGATGGCACAAGCACGCAAGCGATCTCCTAACCGAAACTGCCAAAAGAATATCCTTCCTCTGACTTCTGCTTCCTATCCTTAGGAGAGAGAGAGGTCCCAAGATAACTTAAGGGAAAACCACGGATTTGAAGGCTATATATAGAAAAATGCTACCGCCGGCGCTACCGCCTAACGCAGACGCTAGCCCAGGCCAAACATATCCATAGCCGCTTAAGGATTCGTCGAGAATGCCACCGCTAGCGCTAGCGCTACCGCCTGCACTAGCGCCCGTCGAATCGAATTCACAATTGCTCGACATGATTCGTCGGAGCACATTCGTCGGGACACGAATTCATCGAGACAGCTACCTCCGGCGCTACCGCTACAGCTGGCGCTAGCACTCGACGATTCATCTTGATGTTTTCGATGACTCGCACAGGTACTTTCGTCGATACGCAACCATTTCGACGATAAGAGCTACTGCCGGCGCTAGCCCTAGCGCCCGACGCTAGCCCTAGCGCCCGGCGCTAGCTCCTTAGCTTAGAACACCTCAAAAATCTCTGCGCATGAAAATTGCAGTCTTACAAGAGGCACCTCTATGGGAAGGCATCCTTATAACAAGAAAATGGCCTATCCTGCATTTTGTGTAAAAGAACAAATCATGATATAAATGATTGCTACTTTAAATGCAAACGGTGCAAAAAGCCTACACACTTAGATAAGGACTGTTGGTTCAAGGACAAACCCGAAGTAAAACCCTCAGAAGAAGGAAGTAAAGAGGCTATGTTTTACATAAACAATAAGGGCCATCATCATCACTCAACTTGGTATATAGATAGTGGGTGCTCAAGCCATATGGCAGGAAATAGAAACTTTTTTGTCTACCTTGATGAGAGTGTAAGATCTGATGTTATAATGGGAGATGGAAATATGCAACAAATTAAAGGAAGTGGAACTATCAAAGTAAAGACAACAAAAAATCAAGTTAGATACATCTATGATGTAAAATATGTTCCCTCTCTAGCAACCAATCTTCTATGTGTGGGTCAGTTATTGAAAAAAGGCTATCAAGTATTTTTCACATCAAATTCCTGCAACATAATCAATAAAGAAGGCATACTTGAAGTATCTGCAGACATGACTGATAATAAAGTATTTTCAGTCTGCCTTTATCCATCCCCAAATATTGCACTTACAAGTACAGAACATTTGCAACAACAAACAAATCTTTGGCTGGCATCAAAGATTTGGTCATCTCAACTTACAAGATTTAAAAGTCTTAAAAACTTATGAAATGGTAAAAGGTCTGCCATAAATTCTAGTAGAAAATCAAAGGTGTGAAAGCTGTGCAAAAGAAAAAGTCACATGCAACTCTTTCCCAAATCCACATATTCAAGAAGCCTACAACCATTAGATCTAATTCATGCAGACTTGTGGGGGACCATCATCTATACCATCTTTCAGTGACAAGAGATACTATTTCCTAGTTGTAGATGATTGTAGCTGGTTTATGTGGATCTACTTTCTTAAAAATAAGTATGAAGTTTTCCAATATGTACTTGTATAACCCGTAATTCGTCGAGATCAGAAATGCAAGAGGACAACACAGAAGACCTCCCCCACCTGGGTGAGTGCAGAAGACCTCCCCCACCTGGGCGAGTACAGAAGACCTCCCCCACCTGGGCGAGTACAGAAGACCTCCCCCACCTGGGCGAGTACAGGAGACCTCCCCCACCTGGGCGAGTGCAGAAGACCTCCCCCACCTGGGCGAGTACAGGAGACCTCCCCACCTGGGCGAGTACAGAAGACCTCCCCCACCTGGGCGAGTGCAGAAGACCTCCCCCACCTGGGCGAGTACAGGAGACCTCCCCACCTGGGCGAGTACAGAAGACCTCCCCCACCTGGGCGAGTACAGGAGACCTCCCCACCTGGGCGAGTACAGAAGACCTCCCCCCCCTGGGCGAGTACAGAAGACATCCCCCACCTGAGGCGAGTACAGATTTCTACCCCGTTCAGAAGGCAAGAGCGGTTATCCGCAGCTCATTTCAGAAGGCGGGAGCAGCTAATCGCAGTCCATTTGGATTTGCCTATAAATAAGACCCCAAGGCACAAGTAGAAGGCACCTTCACCCCCCCTAGGGTGGGAGAGTACACTGCCTGCCTCTCTTGTGCCAAGCTCAGCATTGACTTTAGGAGGGGAAGTTCCTATAGACTTCCGGGTATGTGGCGGGACCTCCTCGCTGCAGCACACGGGTCTTGTTTATAGGCAGGTTGAAGTGGTTTTGTATGCTGTCTAGTTTCTTATCACCTTGTCTCGCGTGGGTCGATCACTAAACGAGTAGCCTTTGGTCACCCCCAAGTCTCGAACAGTTGGACCGGTATCCGGGTTCCAACATTTTTGGTGCGGTGAGCGTGGACTGTGACCGGAGTAAGAAACTTTAGTGTGAGACCTCACGGTGAGCCTTGATGAGAAAGGTCCTAGGCGAGTACCAGTTCAGGCGAGTACAAACTCAGGCGAGTACCAGATTAGGGGAGCTCAAACTGGGGCGAGTACCAGTTCAGGCGAGTACCATATTAGGGGAGCTCAAACTGGGGCGAGTACCAGTTCAGGCGAGTACAAACTGAGGCGAATTCCAGCTCAGGCGGGCTCAATCAACTCGTAGGTGTTCCACTCGCAGATAATGCCTACAGGTGTTCCACTCGCAGATACTTCCTACTGGTATTCTACTCGCAGATACTCTGCCTACAGGTGTTCTACTCGCAGATACTCTGCCTACAGGTGTTCTGCTCGCAGATATTCTGCTTGCATGTGTTCTACTCACAAGGTGCAAGACAACCTAGTATAGGTGACCCCTGTCCGCTGAACGGGCAGCGGAACCCCCGAAAACTCTGCGTAGGGGGTCATAAGGCCAAAGGTGACACTTGTATTGCCCTCGTTTTCACCTCTTTTTATTGCTAACACATTTTCATACATAGTACATATTAACACTCATGGGTGCTTTGGTAAAACCCCTGAGTGCTTTCACCTGATTTGCATGTAGTGTGACTTTGACATCTTGACCACTATGACAACTGTCACAGAGGGATCCATATGACAGGGTCATGGTAGAGAGTATATTTCACGAGTCCTTTCTACTTTATTCCGCGAATTCAACTTGCGAGGTATTCACTTCAACAATTCAGGTGTTTTTCTATATATCCCGCGAGTCCGTACTCGCGAGTTCATCACTTCAGCAACTATGATGGTCTATTAATTCCGCGAGTCCGTACTCGCGAGGTCATCACTTCAGCAACTATGGTGTTCTATTAATTCCGCGGGTCCGTACTCGCGAGGTCATCACTTCAACAACTATGGTGTTCTCTTTAGTTCTATCTTGAGAGCTGATACTCAACGAGTTCATATTTTCATGGTATTCTCTTTGGTTCCGCGAGTTCCTACTCGCGAGAATGTACCAACTACTCATCTCTACAAGATTCAGAAGAAATCTATATTCGGCGAATGCTTACTCGCTATGGGTGTTCTTATTTGGGATGATCTTATTCAACAGCTTATACTTCCTGATGAAAACTCAAAGGACAATTATTCATAACTCACTTTGGCGAGGAAAAGTCATCATGAATCAGGTCACGCAAAACTCATTCTTCTTCTTGTTATTCACTACATATAACAATATTGATCTATCTATTGCAAAACTCTTAAGAATTAGATCGGGCATCCACTCGAAGTAGTATGATATATTCAAAAGCATTTTAGGATGTGTGATCTCACCTATCCCCTTGAAACTTTTGGTCGAGCAATGAGATGACGTCTCGGGTTCAGTGCGCCATCCTAAGTCCAAGCCTCTGCATTGCCGGCCAAGATCAGCTCCCCCCTTGAATGTTGGCCGATCTGCCCCTTGAGTACCGACTCTCTTTGCCCGTGCACTAGTTACTAGGGGAGAGAGTGGAACTATATTCTCAGGTACTCTAAGTAAGTTGAAGTCCTCGAGATGTGTTGTTGTCGTAGACCAGGTCACTGCACGAGCTCCTCTCCTGCATACCGGCTACTTGCCCCCTCGAGTGAGTTGAAGTCCTCGAGATGTGTTGTTGTCGTAGACCAGGTCACTGCACGAGCTCCTCTCCTGCATACCGGCTACTTGCCCCCTCGAGTGAGTTGAAGTCCTCGAGATGTGTTGTTGCCGTAGACCAGGTCACTGCACGAGCTCCTCTCCTGCATACCGGCTACTTGCCCCCTCGAGTGAGTTGAAGTCCTAGAGATGTGTTGTTGCCGTAGACCAGGTCACTGCACGAGCTCCTCTCCTACATACCGGCTACTTGCCCCCTCGAGTGAGTTGAAGTCCTCGAGATGTGTTGTTGTCGTAGACCAGGTCGCTGCACTAGCTCCTCTCCTGCATACCAGCTACTTGCCCCCTTGAGTGAGTTGAAGTCATCGAGATGTGTTGTTGTCGTAGACCAGGCCGTAGCACTAGGCTCCTCCCCTGCAGGCTGGCTACTTGCCCCCTCGAGTGAGTTGAAATATTCGAGCAGAGTGTTGCCATAGACCAGGTCACTGCACGAGCTCCTCTCCTGCATACCGGCTACTTGCCCCCTTGAGTGAGATGAATGTCCTCGAGAAGAGAGTTGTCACCTAGTCAACGCTAAAAGCCTAAAATGTTTGGCACCTCCCCCAGTTGAGCTCGCTTGTCTAGTGAATGGCATGGAGGGTGTCTAATCTTCTCCACCTCCAGTTGAGCCTCGCTCCTGGAGGGTGTCGTCTCTTCTCCACCTCCAGTTGAGCCTCGCTCCTGGAGGGTGTCGACTCTTCTCCACCTCCAGTTGAGCCTCGCTCCTGGAGGGTGTCGTCTCTTCTCCACCTCCAGTTGAGCTCGCTCGTCTAGCGAATGGCCTGGAGAGTGTTGACTCTTCTCCACCTCCAGTTGAGCCTCGCTCCTGGAGGGTGTCGACTCTTCTCCACCTCCAGTTGAGCCTCGCTCCTGGAGGGTGTCGTCTCTTCTTCACCTTCAGTTGAGCCTCGCTCCTGGAGGGTGTCGTCTCTTCTCCACCTCCAGTTGAGCTCGCTCGTCTAGCGAATGGCCTGGAGGATGTCTAATCTTCTCCACCTCCAGTTGAGCTCGCTCGTCTAGCGAATGGCCTGGAGGGTGTCTAATCTTCTCCACCTCCAGTTGAGCCTCGCTCCTGGAGGGTGTCGTCTCTTCTCCACCTCCAGTTGAGCTCGCTCGTCTAGCGAATGGCCTGGAAGGTGTCTAATCTTCTCCACCTCCAGTTGAGCTCGCTCGTCTAGCGAATGGCCTGGAGGGTGTCGACTCTTCTCCACCTCCAGTTGAGCCTCGCTCCTGGAGGGTGTCTAATCTTCTCCACCTCCAGTTGAGCCTCGCTCCTGCAAGGTGTCGACTCTTCTCTACCTTCAGTTGAGCCTTGCTCCTAGAGGGTGTCGACTCTTCTCCATCTTTTTTAGTTGAATTTGCTCAGCCAGCGTAGGGCTTGAGAGGGATACTAAGTGACATATCATCTAATGCCCATCTCTCCGAACCACGGGTCCTACATTGTTTTCCCGAGCTCGTATCGAGCTCAAAAAAAGCGGGGATTGTGTATAACCCGTAATTCGTCGAGATCAGAAATGCAAGAGGACAACACAGAAGACCTCCCCCACCTGGGTGAGTGCAGAAGACCTCCCCCACCTGGGCGAGTACAGAAGACCTCCCCCACCTGGGCGAGTACAGAAGACCTCCCCCACCTGGGCGAGTACAGGAGACCTCCCCCACCTGGGCGAGTGCAGAAGACCTCCCCCACCTGGGCGAGTGCAGAAGACCTCCCCCACCTGGGCGAGTATAGGAGACCTCCCCACCTGGGCGAGTACAGAAGACCTCCCCCACCTGGGCGAGTACAGAAGACATCCCCCACCTGGGGCGAGTACAGATTTCTACTCCGTTCAGAAGGCAAGAGCGGTTATCCGCAGCTCATTTCAGAAGGCGGGAGCAGCTAATCGCAGTCCATTTGGATTTGCCTATAAATAAGACCCCAAGGCACAAGTAGAAGGCACCTTCACCCCCCCTAGGGTGGGAGAGTACACTTCCTGCCTCTCTTGTGCCAAGCTCAGCATTGGCTTTAAGAGGGGAAGTTCCTATAGACTTCCGGGTATGTGGCGGGACCTCCTCGCTGCAGCACACAGGTCTTGCTTATAGGTAGGTTGAAGTGGTTTTGTATGCTGTCTAGTTTCTTATCACCTTGTCTCGCGTGGGTCGATCACTAAACGAGTAGCCTTTGGTCACCCCCAAGTCTCGAACAGTTGGACCGGTATCCGGGTTCCAACAGTACTAAATTTCAAAGCATTGACAGAAAAATAGTTGGAGAGGTCTATTAAAACCCTAAGGACTAATAAAGAAGGAGAATTTACCTCTCATGACTTTAATACCTTTTGTAATAAACATGTAATTAGGAGATAACTTACTGCCAGTAGAACTCCTCAGCAAAATGGAGTAGTTGAGAGGAGGAATCGAACTATCATTGAAATGGTGGGAACTATGATTCTTTGTAAACATCTACCAAAAGAGTTTTGGTCTGAGGCATCACAAACAACCACATATATTCTGAACAGATCACCCACCAAAGCCTTACTCAAGAAAAACCTTATGAAGTAATTTACAAACAGAAAGCAAAAGTAAATCACTTCAAATTTTTTGATTGTATAGCCTATGCACTTATATACAAGAAAGAGAGAGGAAAGCTTGATAAAAAGAGGGAAAGTGTATATTTGTTGGGTATAGTGGTGAGTCAAAAGCTTATAGACTTTATCAACCTGAACAACAAAAACTAATCATCTCTCGAGATGTATTGTTTGATGAAGAGAAAAATTGGGATTGAGGCTCAGATCAAGGTCAAACATCCCAATAAAGAGTCAATGTAAACATGTTTGATCCCCTCCAAATCAGTGAACCACTGATGGTTGAGCCTCCCATCTCTACATCGACATATCTTGATCAGTCAGATAATGCACAATCCCAATCAACATTACCTCAACTTTCAAGTTCCTCAAGTATCCCTGATTCTTCATCACCACCAAAGAAGTTAAGATTACTTGAAGATATTTAGGCTTATGAGAGATTAGCATTCAGTATGTACACACCAACAACCTTTGAAGAAGCAAGCAAGATACCTGCTTGGCAACAAGCCATGGATGAAGAGATTAGAATGATAGTTAAAAACAACACCTGGACACTTGTAACCAAGCCACCTCAAGCTAAAGTTATTGGTCTGAAGTGGATATTTAAACTAAAAGAGACTGAATATGGAACAATATCTAAATATAAGGCTAGAGTACTAGCAAAGGGGTATTCTCAAATACCAGGTGTCGATTTCAATGAGACATATGCACATGTAGCAAGAATAGAAATCATCAGAACTTTTCTTGCATTTGCAGCACATACAAACTTTCCTATGTTCCAACTTGATATAAAGTCAACTTTTCTTAATAGAGAAATTGAAGAAGATGTCTATGTGGAACAACCAAAAGTTTATGAGATACAAGGACAAGAGCATAAGGTCTATAAGTTAATCAAGTAATTGAAGCCTTCAAAGAAGACATGCAATTAAAATATGAAATGACTGATTTGGGGAAACTAAGTTTCTTTCTAGGACTGCAGGTTATGCAGTGTCCAAACTTCATAATGCTGTCTCAAGAGAAGTACGCGAAAGACCTATTGAAGAAATTTCGAATGGAAGATTGTAATTTAGTTATTATTCTCATGTCTCCAAGTGAGACTCTAATACCTTCAACTGGAGATGAACAAATGGCAGATGCGTCTTTAATTACAAGGACATAGAATTTACTGTAAATTATGTTTCCAGATTCATGAGCAATCCCAGTAATGCTCACTTTGATGCAATAAAAAGAATTTTAAGGTATATTCAAGGGACCAAGTCTTATGGTCTCATCTACCAAAACATAATCACAACCAACTTACTGGCTATTCAGACTCAGATTGGTGAAGAAGTATGGAGGACAGGAGAAGTATTAATGGTTTTATTTTCTTCCTAGGGCAAAGCGCAGTAAGCTGGTATTCGACAAAACAATAGTTTGTTGCCCTCAGTTCTGCAGAAGCAGAATACATGGTGCTAAGCAGAGTAACCAGTGAAGCTATATGGCTTCGTCGACTCATTGAAGAATTTTTTTCAGAAAAGAAAGAAGAAACGATCATCTATTGTGACAACTCCTCAGCTATTGCCTTAGCAAAAAACCACGTCTTCCATAATCGTAGCAAACACATAGAGATCAGGTATCATCATATCAGAAAGAATATAGAGAAGTGGGAAATAAAAGTGTGACACTTATCTACAGAGCAGCAACTGGCAGATCTGTTAACAAAACCTATACCAAAGTCTCGTTTTGAATATCTAAGGATGAAGATCGGAGTCATAGACCTCTTGAGCTTAAGAGGGGGTGTTAAAATAGAAGATGAAGACCTAAGCTCAAGAGGCACAACTTCAAGAGACAATGTTCCAGCTCAGAACCATCTGCAAACACTCTTAACTGGAACGATGCAGCCGGTTGGTGTGGAGGCAAAGCAAAGCTCAGCAAAGGGAATGAATCGATGCACCTGCAAGAAGAAAAGCACCCTTTCAGAAGAGTTGCGTGTTTCCGAGTGAAAGAAGAAGGAGAACATTGTTTAATATTTCTATTTAAGTTCATATAGAGTCCCAATTGTTGAAACCAATAACTTGGTCTCTGTGGAGTTCGGGCCCTCAACAAGTTGGGGGGTGACCTCACACTTACTTCTCCCAAGGGAGAGCTCTAGGCTAAGAGGCCAAGGAACTAGAAATGAGACCAAGGACTTAGCGAGGAGGTCCCACCACACACCCGGAAGATCTTAGAGTGCTTCCCCTCCCAAGCCAATGCTAAGCTTGGGCACCTTTGGAGGCTCTCTCCACCCACCAAAGAAGTATGGGGAGAGAGTGGACAAAAAAGAAGTCCAAAGAGAACTCCCTCCAAATGGTGTCCACTTGGTCCTATTTATAGTTTTATGGACTCGGCCTGCCTATAGCCACATTCTGGCCTACGAGATTACGAAAATGCCCCCAAGTTTGGCCTGCCAACAACCAAATCCAGTCATTCCGAGGCGATCTAGAAGCTGCGCACGGGCTTTGCTCATGCTCGCTGACTCTTAGCGGGCTGCGCCCGCATTCCAGCGGGTTGCACCCACATTCGAGCGGGTTGTGCCTGCATACGATAGTACCCGACCGGCAACAACGGGATTCCCCTGCAACTTATACATATGAGTACTCAAAATGACTGTAAAAAAATATACATCAATATTTTTTAATTATTTTTTTCAAAAACATTTATATTTTAACAAAAAATCATTTAAAGTAAGTCATTATTTTTCGAAATTAGTTTTTGGAGGCATAATTATTACCTACCATAGTAGGTGTATGAAGTCTACTAAAAAGTTTTTGAATTTTATGAATTTCCATCTTTATTTTTATTATAGGTGATGGGTTCCCCCTCTACTTATGGAAAAGACCGTAACCACCGCACTCCGGATCCCATCCCAGCACGTCAAATCCCATTACCGCACACCGGATCCCGAAACCACCGCACGCCGAATCCCACCTTCGCGCACCGGATCCCACTCCCGCGCATCAGATCCAAACCACCACGCGCCGATCCAAACCACCTCGCGCGGGATCCCAACCGCCCCGCGCGGGATCGCAACCGCCACCAACCGCCGTCGGCCGACCGCCGCCAACCACCGGCCGGTAACCCCCGGCCGGCCGCCACCAGCCGCCGGCCGACCGCCCCCGGCCGGCCGCCGCCAACCGCCGGCCGGTCGCCGGTCGCCGCCAGCCGGCCGCCGCCGGCCAGCCCCAGCCGGCCGGCCGCCGCCGTCGCCCCCTTCATGGCCGGCGGCCCCGGCCGGCCACCCCCCGGCGGCCGGCCACCCATGGCCGGCCCCTCGCGTCGCCGCCCTTCGCTCTCCACCGTCGGATCCCTCCAGGCCCTCACGACCCTCCGATCATCTCGCGCAATCTCGGCCCTCCGTTTGGTGGTTATCCGCGATAACCACCGTAACCACCGTAACCACCGTAGCCACCGTAACCACCGTAACTTCCACCCCAAGCCTATAAATAGACCCTCAAGGGTCTTCATTTGGATCCCTCATTCTCTCCCGGACTCTCTTTATTCATTTTCTCTTCAGAGCTTCTCTCTCTACATTCCGCCACTCCGCCACTTCATTTTTACTAACTGACAGGTTCCTCCTGCGAACGCCTCTCACCTGAGAAGAAGTGTTGCGCCATTCAAGGCGAGCACCCCGAACCCGAACAGCAAAGCCAAGGTGCTCCGCGAAGTGCTCACCCAGCCAGTGCACAGCCGCACCAGACGCGCAGCAGGGCGCTCAACTCCTAAGCGGTGGTCTGTCACCCACGGAGTTCTTTCTCTCTCTCTCCCATAATTGTAACGAGGCGCGGTCTGTCGCCCTCGCATTCACCAAGAAAGCACTGTAACAGCATAACATAGTGGATTTCGGCCAGCACCGCCCTGGCCACGTGGTTTTTCACCCTTTGGAGGGTTTTCCACGCTAAAGTTCTGTGTGTACCATTTTCAGCATTTACTCTTTGCAACATTCTGACTGTGTGCGCGCTCGACCGCCCGGGCTAAGACGGACCGAATCGAAACCGGTCTACCGAGGGCGTTGGGAAGCCGCAACAATAGGGATATTGTGTAATTACACAAATAACCATTATATTTTATGAATTTTCATTTTTTTCATAATATATGTTGAGTCATTGGAGTAAAAGAATGAGACTATATTTGACACTTTTGAATGTTGCACCAAATGCAACTTCTTGTATAGTAGTTAAAGATATAATAAAATCCGTGCACATAACAAAATCGAACGGCTGACAGAATATAGTGTTTGTGGGTTTGCGGGCGGCGGGAGCACCATCACGCAAGAGCAACCCTGTGGCAAAATCGTGGCCGAGATAGTGTTGCACGAGAAAAGTGCAGTGAGCGAATAATTATGTGGTGGAGGCAGGCGACGTGTGTAAGGATGTGGGGACCGAGACCTTTCCCGCGGCAGATCTTTAGGGTACTTTTTTAACTCCGCTTGTCTCCAGGGAGTCCAAAATAAGAAATTTGGCAGCTTTGGCCACGTGGCCTTTTATCAATTTTCTATTAATCGTTGCTTTCCCAATAAGCCCTGCCAGACTCCGGCCGGGTCCACACCGACCGATTCGCTCCTTATCCTCTTCCATCCATCCATATATATATACGAGCATCTTCGCACGGCCTACGGCCGTGCTCGATGCTCTTCGCAGCGACAGTACACTTGCAGCGACGGTACCTCTGCACAAAATCACCCCTTCTCGGGCGCTCGGTCAATCCACAGTGCACCAGGAGCCCCCGTACCCAGCGCGATAGTAGCCCCACCTCAGCAGTGTCCCAACGCGACAATAATCCTGCAGCTCGCAAACCACCTTGCACGACAGTACCCCGACCAAAATAGTACAGTGACAATACCTCTGCCCAAATTCGCCCACTCTAAGACGCTCAGTTATTTGACAGTGCATAGGTAGTCCCGTGGCCCACGCGACAGTAACCTCGCCTCGACATTGTCCCGGCGCGAAGACGCTCCCGCAGCTCGCGAACCCCCAATTTTATCCCTCATCTCGATTTCATCGTACGCACGGGGGTTCGCGAGTGGCGGGAGCGTCTTCGCGCCGGGACAATGTCGAGGCGAGGTTACTGTCGCGTGGGGCACGGGGCTACCTATGCACTGTCAAATAACTGAGCGTCTTAGAGTGGGCGAATTTGGGCAGAGGTATTGTCACTGTACTATTTTGGTCGGGGTACTGTCGTGCAAGGTGGTTTGCGAGCTGCAGGATTATTGTCGCGTTGGGACACTGCTGAGGTGGGGCTACTATCGCGCTGGGTACGGGGGCTCCTGGTGCACTGTGGATTATTGCCGTGCGAAGATGCTCGTATATATATATTCTAAGAAGAAATATTTTTAGGATCACTGAGACGGTTAAACATCTATCCAAATAATTGTGGTCAGCCGTTTTCAGCGATGGAGAGAGAAAGATAAAGGGAGAGAGAGAGAGAGCATGGGGGGAGGGATAGTAGGGAGAGAGAGAGAGAGAGAGAGAGAGAGAAAGAAAGAGAGAGCGAGAAACGTGTGCCTCTTAATGAAGAAAGGGAGGGGGAGAGAGAGCGGGAGGGAGGGAGAGAGAGAGAGGGAAAGAGAAAGGGAGAGAGAGAGAGGGATAAGGAGAGAGAGGGATAAGGGTCGGGGGCGGCGACATTAGCTGGGGGCGGCGACATTGGCCATGGGCGGTGAAAGTGATCGTGGTCGGCGGTAGTGGCCGTGTACGATGACAGTGGCCGTGGGGGGCGAGAGTGGTCGTGGGCGGCGACAGTGGCCGTGGGCGGCGACAGTGGCCGTGGGCGGCGACATTGGTCGGGGGCGGTGACATTGATCGGGGGCGGCGATATTCTTCGGGGGAGGCGATATTCGTCGGGGGAGGCGACAATCATCATAGAAGATGATTTCTAGCTTCAAATAGCCCAATAAATTTTGAAGTAAAAAATAACACACCAAAAGAAACACAAATAAGCTCCTAAATGTGAAATCCTAACACATGTTCCAGGAATTTTTTTTTTTGTTATGCACAACTTCTTTCAACACATTCCTGAAAAACAGAAAAAAAAAATAAGATCCATATCCCGAGCAAAGATGTTATTCATACTTGTCATAACCAAAGTTAAGTTTCTCAAAGTGATGCCTACTTTTCAAGGAATTAAATCAAAAGAAATAAGCAAATGAAATGTTTCAAGCCTGCTCAATATGCAGACACCTACATCAAACAGAAAAAATCAAACTACAGTCCAGCATATGAGTAGATGAAATACATTATGATAAGATCCCATTACCCTGATTTGATTGAAAATATTGATTTGCATGAAAAACAAAACCAACACAAATTTTTATAGAGACTTTGAATTAGAAAAACTGGCAAATCAAATCAATGAAAACATAACTTTCCAATAAGAACTACGTGAGCGGAGGCCAACTTAGAGTTTGATCTTGACAGGCTCCAAGAGCAAACCAAAATATTCACCAACTGATATCCACCATGATTTTGCTTGCACTTGACCTGGAGGCTATCCTTCATTTCAGTGATCACCCTATAAATTTCATATGGGAAAATAGAAAGAAAAAGAAGAAAAATTAGGAAATATCCTAAACTTATAGTAAATATTTATTAAAGAAAACTTCTAAATAGTAGGGACAGATTTTATGATTTACACTGATTTGCAAGGAGTTAAGTTGACCAATTTAGACTCACTCTCAGTCCACACGAATGAGGAATTGAAGCCCACCAAATTTTCTGGCATTTCCATACCTACCAAAAATCCAATCACTTGTGAGCTTCATTCCATATGCAAATCATGTATGAAAATTAATGATCAATCTGAATTTGCAGGAACTTCGACAATAAACAACTTCTAAAACTTGCAGTTGATAAGCAGTTGCAAGAATTGTATCATGAATTTGTGCTGCCGAACAAAGCCATACATTCTATGACGGTGGCGTTTTTGTTCAAACTCACCGGAGTAAAAACGCCACGCCAAATGGTACCTAATTTTCATGCACATTCTCAAATTTCCATCCGAAAACAATATTCATAGTTTGATAATTTATGCTATGAATGTATGTCATGTAATTGCATGCAAAAATACGTCATCATTCAAATTTGTATCTCATCTATTTGCAAACCAGACTGCAATGAGCTACAGTGCAAACTAAAGTCTGCACAGAAAACTATAATGCAAATTGCACTGCACTTCTTATAGTTGCAGTTCAATTTGCACAGCATTGTAGCTTTGCTGCAATGGAAACTATAGTTTGCAGTCCAATGCACTGGTACAGGGCAAGTGTAATGCATTGCAACAAACTTCATAATTGGAAGAAAAAAAAAACAACTATTAAGTGTAGAAGTAAAATAGCTGTTTACCATTGCCATGAAAAAACAACACATCAAAAGGCTTAGCATGAAGTAAAAAAATAATTAAATATAGGTTACACACTGCAATCTATTCATCTTATAAGTTCTCACTGAAATAGTAAGAAAATTTACTAAATTCCAAGATAATGATAAGAGCTTCCCACTCCAATTCAATCATTTCTTGTCATCATTCTTCAATGAGAAATGGCATGCCCACAGACATCAAACTGATTAGCAGGAAATCATCAAGTAAGCGTATGCAAACCATCAAAACAGGAATGTTAGGAATGACTATAGAGCTCATATAATATTACAATTTCATACATAATTTAAATTCATACGCTGAGTTAGTTATTTAATATCAACATGTATTTTATATGAAATGTCGATCATTTGTTGTTATGAAAAAAGCTGAACTAATTCTATTTAGTTCATATGTTTTAAGCAAAGCGCCTGAATTTAAACTTGAAGATACAGAAATACAGTTCATGTTCTTCAGTGGACAAATTTTCTCTTTACTCGATGAGCTGCTGCTATACTCTCTCGAAGATGGCTGATCGTAGGACATCTTATCTGGTAGATGTGGGTTGCCATGGTAGTAGTAATCTCAATTTCTCTTCTTGTTTAGGATTTTTTGCTCCACTTTTGGTGGGAGAAAAATGATACAGCACAAAAACAATGTGTGGTTAATATCAATGCACATCGTAATATGAGAACGGAAGCAGAACCAAGAAATGTTAAATTCAGCAGCAATACGATATCTAAGCATAACAGCAGACATGACAATATTGAAGCACAGGAAAAATGCAGCAGGTCTTCATAGGTAACAAAGATCATATTAGTTAAAAATATAGTGAGAAGTGCATTTAAAACATTATGTAAGGCAATAAGCAATCGAAGCATCAAATTTACAGTTGAGTTATTCAGTAAATGAGCGCGAATGAGACGCTGAATACGATATGAAAGCATAACAGCAGACCATAGTACATGAAATGGAAATAGTACTCATGAAACACAATAAGGCGATGCAAAGGCAGATGCAGTCAGAAGCCCCAAACTGTATTTAGACAGAGCACAGACACAGGAAGTTGAGATGTTCTCAGTTAAGCAAAGTTTTTGATCAGGATTTCGTAAGCACGATAAGTAAATCAAAATTATCACAAAAACTTAAGTGAAATTGAAATTTTCACAGGAGAAGGTGAAGCGCAGTAGGAACTTACTTAGGATCTGGTAGGAGAATGCAGATCACGAAGCAAACTGCAGGGGAGCGGGGTCTTTGTCGTTGGGGTTGCCGATTTGTGGAAGACGTACAATCAGTGCTACCAAAGCCACCCATTTAAGTGGCAGATATATACTTTGACAGAAAGATATAAGGAGGATAAATCCACAGAACAATATGTGCAGTTGTGCAAGGATGTACAGAGCAGCAGAACCAAGTAGAAGTAACATGCGGTAAAACGAAAATATTATTACATGTGCACACATGAGGTAAACCTAGGAAAACGAATACGTAATGTATATTAACGCTGCGCTTCAGAGTACTCTGGGTTAACATCGAACAATGCAAGTTCACGGGTAGCTATCCTACTTCCATCAATGATACAGCCGTCCATTTGAGCTGCAGCAACCAGCATTGTCACCGTATCTGCGAAGATAACTTCCCCCGTACGCAGTGGCTCCCCATCCGCATTTACGTCGATTTGCGTAAAGAAATTTAGGGAGACAACGAATCAGATAGGAAGCATGTGAAGATACTATAGTGAATGAGCATGAGTCATCGTGCTTACAGCAGCGTGAAGGAATCCCGGAAGCGATCCACAGACGGCCCTCAAATGCTCTGTACTTGTAGTAAGGCTAAGTCCGGTCAGTAAGACGGAGAAATAATAGTAGTCGCAAAGCTCGGGCGGCACATCGTGGGTGCAAACAACGTGATCGCGTTGAGCGAGCGTCATTTCCGAGAAAGTGGTAGAAGTGGACATACAATCTACAGAAAAAATAGAGTCAGGAAGCTGCATGGCGATGGTAATGGCAAACGTAGAGATGAATGACGCCGTAAGGAAAAGGGAAGAACTGCTAAGCAAGGATGCTGACGTAGAGGAAATTGACACCGATGATATAGGGAAGCAGGAAAAAACAATATCAATGACATGACAATTAATTTTCGCATGTATGACAAAAGTTAATAGTAATAACGGAAGCAGTAACATAAATAGGAGCAACAACCTTACGTAATGGTAGAGAACTTGGAAAATGTAGACGTACTGATGGCACGGACGAATTTCGAGCCGATTGATTAGCGCGCACCTGTATGTGTAGTGGAATATGAAAAATTTTAGAACTTCCATGTATATGCAGGTAATATAGATCTGTAAGGTTATACAGCTTTTGTACGATAAATATTTTAAACATAGTGTATTCACGGCACATAACCATATGTTGTTGAACAGCTGTTGCAGTAGTTGATCATGTAATAGTACGTAGTGTAAGAAAAAATTGTGGCGAAGACGGTCTAGTACCTCAAGACTTGTCACTGAATCAATGAATGTCAGTTTGAGTGTAGTACAAAGTTATAGTAGAGCGGCGCAGTCAATGGAAGGGAAGTTGAATGAGGGTGTTGAGACTGTGCAGGTAAGAAACAACTGAACAATTCAGAGCAGTAATAATATACATGTGGAAGTTGAGAGAAGTAAAAAGGGGGAACAGCGAGTGCACCTGAAGTACGAAATTGGAAAGGAACTATTTCAGTACAGCAGTTGCAGTGTAAGTGGCACAACATTAGATGAGGGCACCATTTTTCAGTATAGTATTTGTATTTCATGAAGCTACTGATAGCGGTAAAGTGAGAGAAAGTTGGTCAGTAGTGAGAGAAGCGTACGGTAAGTAGATACGGAAGGAGATTATTGGCTGACCTTGAGATTTCTGTCTGCCTAAAGCGAATCCTAAACGGAGTGGGTAATGCTTCAGAAATTGTAGATACATTGCCGGGAATCACAGAGATCGAGTTGATTGAGCAGCAGTCGTTTGGTAATGACACTCGGGGTTAAGCAGTTGTTTCTCCGTAAGTATGATGAGACTGAGCAGTCAGGTAGAGGTATCGTAATGATTGGAAATAGTACAGCTGCCGAACTTATATATGAAACAACAATGTAACAAATGAGGACAGAATGTACCTGCACGATAACCCTTGAGAGCAACTCTTTGAAAACAATATTTTTTGTGTAAGCGCCAGGACGTTTAGGTAAAGTGCCATTTTTTATTAGCACTTTTGTGTTGGAAGCATGCACACCTCTTGATAGAGCAACGTAAAGCTGACCATGAGTAAAAACTGGAGAAGGTAGGTACAGGCCAATCTGTCTAATGGTTTGCCCTTGTGATTTGTTTATTGTTAGTGCGAAGCTTAAACGAACTGGAAACTGTTTTCGAGTGAGTTCGAAAGGCAACTTCTGATCTCCGGAATTCTTCAGGGGTATGCGTGGAAGGAAGACTTGTCTGCCCTTATGCTGGCCAGTAAGAATTTCAGCCCCAACAACATTCGTTGAGAAATGACGGCATATGAGGCGCGAACCATTGCAAAGCCCAATTCGAGGGTTTAAATTTCGCAGAAGAATGATAGGCGCACCAATTTTCAAAGTCAATTTGTGCGGAGGAAGAGTTCCCGGAGAGATACTATTAAGAAACTCCTGCGGGTATAAGTTATATTTGTCATCATCAACAGAATCGAATGAGTAGTATGTCTTTTCAGCACCAGGTAAAATAGTGAGACATTTCTCATTTAACTGAGTGACATCTTCGTTTAGTGGAGTTAGTAAAGCCCGGCCTTCCCAGTAGGCAGAGTTACTAATATTGTCTGACATGTTAGAGAATACAATGTTGATAAGTGCACTGATCGAATGTTCTCCTTCCCATGGAATCATCATCGAATCTGGAATACGTATCATATCGTCCTCACATGTAGGTTCATCTCCATTTCCAACACGAAGTAGAAACTCTGAGAAATCTTTGTCGTTGACTGCACGCATATTTTCAGACAGTGAAAGTAAATGGACACTTGACCATAAATGTGATGCAACTATGCTTGCATTTATGATTTGTGACTTTGTGCCATTAATTACAACAGGTGGCACTTGACGAAAATCTCCCCCCATAATTACAACTTTTCCACCAAAAGGTTGATTTGAGTCAAGAACATCGCGCAACGAACGATCAACGGCCTCGAAAACAAATTTATGAGACATTGGCGCCTCATCCCATATAATCGCAGAACAATGTTGAAGTAGCTGTTGTATCTCAGAGAGCTTGCCAAATTTACAGAATGAGCATGCTTCAATAGGAATTGGAATTTTGAATTTTAGATGTGCTGTAGTACCACCTGGCAGAAGAGTTGCAGCGATTCCTGATGATGCAGTGGCGAGTACAATATGACCAGCTTGGCGTAGATGTGCGAGAAGTGTTTTGTACAGAAATGTTTTGCCTGTGCCTCCCGGACCATCAATGAAGAAAAGACCAGCTCTTCTCGCGTGAATTGTTTCAGTAATAGTGTAGAACACCAAAGATTGGCTTTGATTCAAAGATGAAATCGAGTTGACATCCACGTATGAAATTGGTATTGACAGCTCGTCTTCAATTAAGCAGCTGAAGTTATCCATATTTTGGAAGATCGAAGACATTTGAGGAATATCAAACTGTGAGATACTTTTATTATGTTGTTGGAGAATATTATCTACTTCTCGAAGCAGCTTGTTCAGGATGAACACATCACTGGTAGACGGTGTTGTAACATAATCTTCGGTCATAGCGGCGTAGTTGTCATTCCATAGTTTGCGAACTTCAGTAGGGTTGCAGTATAACAAAATTGTAGTAAATAAGGTTCGTAGTGCTGAGGGCATATGATATTCTGTAGCCTCATGCATACAGCTATGTAGACCGGTATCTCGTTCCAGTAGGCCGTAATGTTCAGCCGCCTCTTTAAATGTTGGATAAGTCGTAGTAGCAACCGTCATCAAATGTTTGAAAGACCGGGGGCCTCGAATATGATTGAGAAGCATTCGCAAATAAAATCGTTCTCCTTCAGATGGATGCACAGAGTACATTCTAGAAATAACCCTTTGTCGACGCCTTCGTTTATTCCACGTTCTTGAAGACGAATTCCACGTGTAGTGCTTTGGAAATTCCGTGTATAAGTATCTGCGGGATCTACGCTCAGACTCGTTTACTCTAAAAAATTCAGTCAGCATTGTTCGAGAGTTGCGCTCATTTGAAAGAATGTTATTGAGTAAATCAGTAGTGCGGAACTGGACTTGGTGTTTGTCAGGTAAATGAATTTGCAAACGAATAACTGATGGATATGTCTGGTACATAGTGAATTTAAAAATTTTCCAAAATGCTTCTTGTGGACATATCCATCGACCGTTTATATACTGAGATACCTCATCGCGAGAATCGGTTGGCTGAAGCCCAAATGTGATACGGTCAGGTCCTTTGTGAATGTATTTGTATAAGTATTTTATACTTTTGATACTACTACAAATCTCAACATTAATATGACAGTCGTATTTCAGTAGAAGCCATGGATTATATGGAACAACCCAGCGATTATCAATATTGAAATCCTGTCTATGCTGCAACGTGAACGCCCGCCCATCAGCACGTCGACGATATATTGGGTATGAGTCAGCTCCCTGCATGGTATGTTCAGCGAAGGGTTTAGGGTATCCTTTTCTGCAGCTACCATGCTTCATGCACGGGGCTTGCGGATTGACATGGGCACATGGGCCATGGATCATATGACGCACCACAGCATTGTAAAGTTCAGGCTCATGTTCGAGATGAGGGAGCTCAGCTCGAACAATCTCGTCGTAATCGTCTGGAGTGTTCATTTTGTCACGTGTGTCGAAAATAATAAGCATATGAACATGCGGCAAGCCTCTTTTTTGAAATTCAATTACGTGGACGTGACTAATTGTTTTCCCTAAAACACATTTGTGGAAAATGTCTTTCTTTAACTTCTCATATTTAGCGTGAAATATCCGAGCAACAACATCCGGACGATCCTGTGCTGTTTGCCCAGGATAGAGGGAGTCTGTGATTTCATGCCATGAGGAGTTACAGGTCATTGTCAAGAAAATATCTGGTCTACCATATCGCTGGACAACAGCCATTGCATCTTGATAACGTTGGTACATGTCGCGAGGACTGCCAATGAAAGACGATGGTAGAATAAATCGTCAACCAATATTTGCTGCAGTAGCAAAAGATAATATAGTAAGATGGAGCATCGAGCGTACAGAAATGGAAACGAATGTTATAGGTAGAAGCAGTAGATGTACCTGCACTATTTTCTCCTGCGTTAAGGCAGTCCTGCAAGCCACTATACAGTTCAGCACGAATATTATTTTGATTTTTTTTAATCCAACGTAATTTCTGAGTTTCTATCTTAATGTAGTTGTCAACAACGTATTGTTGTAGCAGACGACAGCCGTGTAGTGGTAACGATAAAGTTGGTTGACGGTCCTGTAGTACAATATATCTAAGGTGTAATATGATGTAAGCAGATGTGTAAACAGCATAATATTAGCAAGTATAAGTAAGAAACCTGAAGTATGTAGGAGTAGTAGTCACAACAACTAACACGTTGATTATTCAGTCCTTTGTACTCAGCTAACCAACCATATGTGCCGTACGGCAGAAGAAGTGGATACTGAAGTGGATCATAGTAACCATTGTACTCTTGAACAGTCAATACGTCGCCTTCAGTTGTGTTCACAATTATATTACGTTCATTAGACTCGAGATATTCTTCAGCACCAACAATTATAGCAGCAACCTGTGATGAAGCTGGTAATGTATATTGTTGTTCAAATGCAGGCCGTTCCTTGATAACAAATCTGCACCTCTCGATATCTTGTCGTTGCGCTAAGCGCCTACACATCAGAACAAATGGGTTATGTGTATCAAGAATTAATGTTATCTTCTGAAGCAGTTCACGATCTAATTCTGAGCTTTCTTGCAACCGATGATCAAGCTCATGCTCTGTATCGTATATGTACAGCTGTAAGTAGCGAGGTCTTGTATTTGCAGCAGGCAGAAGAGATCCAATTTTGTGGTATATTGCTCCATGAGCGCGAAAAGTGTAGATGGCATGCTGATCACTGGCCAAACTCGCGTCTAATGTAACACCCATAGAAGTGAAGGAGAACACATGATTATATGAACGGATATATCTTCTGAAGTGACGGTTTTCAGCGGAGTCACCAGCGAATAAATTGTAAAGTTCATTTGGGAAAGGAGTAGCTGGAATCTGAACGCGGCCATTGCTGCAACACATTGTTGATGTTTCCCCATCGAATAATTTAGCACGGCAGTACATACAGAAATGTGGGGACGGAAGGTGCATGTGCGTAAAATGCGTAGGTGCAGTGGAGGTGCGAGCAATGTTAAGGCTCCTTGGTCGACGATTCGCGGAGGGAACAGTATCATCAGAGGACGCATCACTGGACCCATCACTGTTGGGGACAGGTTGTTGAACAGGATGTGCTGAGGCAACTGTAAAGGCAAATTTTGAGGAATGGGTTATGAGCAGAAGGTGTGCATGGACGCGGGAAATTATAGTAGTAAATAACAGTGGCAGTGCGTACGATATGGAGTGTTGTCATGCCGCTGTTGAAGTACTGGGATAACAGACAGAGGTGGAGCGGCACGTTGAGGCATCGCTGGAGTACAGGGTTGCAATGTGGACGATTGTCCAGCTTCAAGCAGACGATTAGCGCGAGAGAACGATGTAGACGGTACAGCCGATAGGCTACATCGGTGGACAACACCGTTATCTGCATTTGTGGCTTAGAGATGCAAGAACATATGGGTGCTGTGTTAAGTAATAGTATTTCGAAGGAGGAATATGCGGGAAAATAAATGTACAATATTACCCCACATCATGCTGTCGCGGACGGGGGGGTCCTGCGGTACTGACTCATGTGGTCGTGGTTGGTGCAGAGGCACAGAACTGTGTGGGAACGCGCTGTTGTAAATTTGAGGTCGGTCACGCTGATGGGGTACCTGCTGACGACGTCTGTGAGCAGCAGCACGCCTAATTTGACGTTGGTGATCACGCTGGGCATCGGTCATTTGTGCAGTCCTCAGTGTTTGGTAGTGTCGACTGTAAGCTCGTCGAGCAGCACGTTGGTCATCGGGCATTCCTGACACAGTACGTTGTGGAAGCTGGTGAGCACGACGTCGTGGAGCAGCACACTCTGATGCTGGTATGTTTGTTGCAAGTGTACTTGCAGGGGGTACAGGTTCAGCGGTGGGCTCAGGCTCAGAGGTTTGGTGTTGAAAGTGGCTGCTATTTGGGGGTAATCGGTTGCGACGCGCAAGAGAAGCCGCACGCCTAACTTCTCGTTCGTGTGCCTGTTGTCCTGCAGACATATGAGCACGCCTCTCACGTTGGTACAATCGATTATATGCTCTTTGAGCCTCCCGTTGTTCGTCGGACATATGCGTTCTTCTTCTCTGTGACCGCTCGCGAGCAGAAGCCTGCTGGGGAACACGTGATGTTGACGGCGCATATGCAGTTGTTGGCGAAGTATTATGCTGATCATGTAAGGCACATGTTGAACGATGTTCATGTAGTAAGGGTACTTGTCGTGCTCTTTTTCGAGCATGAACATGCAGTTGACCTGTGTCTAACGTACGATCACGATCCATTACGTGTGAATCACTTTGAACACAGCTACAAATAATATACACCTACGTAAGCAGTGTGTTGCAATACGTCGCGCAATGAAGGAAATGGCAGTGCATTTAAAGATGGCACTGTAAATATGTAGTAACAGCGGGTAGGAACACGTAGTTACGAAATCAAGAGTCGCAGCAACGGGAATTTTGTAGAGAAGCAGCGGTACACAGTTATTTTCGTACTTGCTTACTGTACTGACGGTTATGGATTACAACGACGGCGCACACATGATAGAAAATGTAGAGCATTTGATTGTAAGAGTGCAGCATTCTAGTTTATATGTGCAGGCATCATATTCAATTGTTGGTGGTCAGCTGAGTCGAAAGAAATGTAGGTACAGTCCACAAAGGCGAAAATTATGAGATGATGGAAATATGGTGGTAGTAATGAGTTATATGATATATTTCAAAGTCGGAGGGAATATAGGTGAACCGCTACATATGCTATTTTTAGCAGCTCTATCCAATATACAGCTTGCGATGTGTGTGCAGCCACGTGGAAACAATGTGTAGAAGATGAAAATTAGTCGTTGTTATCATTTTCATTAACGCAAAAAACAGGAGTAGGCGAGGGATCTACGGTACTTGTTAGAGTTCACAGTACTATGTTTGTAGTAGTTCTCCATTTTACAATCACACCCATCTTCCTTCGAAACAATGAAGATCGATACAGTCACAGACACGTAATGCTGAGCTGAGAAAATATAGGAAGCGAGATTACATTTAAAAAATGTATCGTAGGGACACATTTTTGTGAAGTTGTTTGGTGAACGTGCGTAGTTGTTGTGAGAAGCAACTGGATGTTTTGTGAAATATGATGTTGTGTAGGTAAGCAGTGATATGGTGTAATGAGTACAGTAAGAGGTATGCATCGTTAGTGGATTGTCAGAGAGAATAACAACATGTTGGCTGTTTTCAGTTATGCCATTGCACAGCACGATGGAGCTATGTGAATGTCATAAACATTGTGTTGGCTCAAATGACCTCGGAATTAGTAGATTATGAAGGAGGAAGACAGAGAATGAAAGCTCATCTTCCGACACACTCCCCAGAATCATGATAGTTGCAGAGGAAGGCGGCGTGCACGCTCGAGGAACCCAAAGCTGAGGCGGAGATGCCAAACATAAGGAAGACGCTATTTCTGAGTTTAGAAAATCACGCAGGAATAAATTCAGCATGGGAGAGAGAGTAAAAAAACTGTACTGCACTGCATAGTTGCAGAGAGAGTAGCAGAAGAGCGAAGAGAGTGACTGCAGTGAGGAGTTGCAGAAATAATGAAAAACCGGCACGAAAAGTGATGCAGTATTTCACTCACATGTTGTGCCTGGAATATGTTATGCACGCTGTAATGTCAAATAACATGTGAGTAAGATGATGTTGGAGAAAGTAAGAGAACAGGTGGGCTGAGGAAGACGCGAGGACAAAGTTGGAGGAAACAGAAATAGTGAAGGCGCACTGGTTAACTGACTATAAATCAGCACAGCTTGTATCGTGTTCTGTTGTAGCAGGTAAATTTTGAGAGTCTGTGCAATTGGGAGGCTGATCAGAGGTTATCTTCTGCAATGTTTGGAGTTTGAATACATTGTTGCAACTTTGAAGAGAAGAAAATATGCTCTCGTGGGGTTAAACTAAACGAATGCGTGGGCAATAAGATGTACCGTGGTTGGAGCAGAGAGGAGGAAACAGAGTACCTGGAATATGTTATGCACGCTGTAATGTCAAATAACATGTGAGTAAGATGATGTTGGAGAAAGTAAGAGAACAGGTGGGCTGAGGAAGACGCGAGGACAAAGTTGGAGGAAACAGAAATAGTGAAGGCGCACTGGTTAACTGACTATAAATCAGCACAGCTTGTATCGTGTTCTGTTGTAGCAGGTAAATTTTGAGAGTCTGTGCAATTGGGAGGCTGATCAGAGGTTATCTTCTGCAATGTTTGGAGTTTGAATACATTGTTGCAACTTTGAAGAGAAGAAAATATGCTCTCGTGGGGTTAAACTAAACGAATGCGTGGGCAATAAGATGTACCGTGGTTGGAGCAGAGAGGAGGAAACAGAGTACGTGGGGAATAAGATGTTGTATGGGGCAGTAGCTGTGGCTTGGATGAGTACGCAATTTGGCCGTTCAACCCCCGTCCCCAGTGCTGTCCACAGAACGATTTTTTCCCGGTTTTGGTAAATTGTTTAAGCGTTGACAATTTCTTCACATTTTTAATAATTTGTACATGCTCTTGGTGGGCGTAATATCTGTAAAACTATGTAAGCTTGCGTGAATAGGCTAAATAGCTGAATTTGTAAAATGGTGAAATGTTTATTGTGCTCATCTGATGAAGACCATAATGTCATGGAAGCTGCAGGTATATGCAGCTCGAGCTCTTTTGATTTACTCTACATGCAACCTGAAAGCCCATTTAAATGTGTACCGTTAATCTCTCAGATTTCAGATGTTGGAGCGCGAGGAACTTAGTAACATGTAAGTGTGATTGAGAAATATCTTCCCCAACCCAGCCTAAAGATTTGGATTGAGGTAGGTGACGGCCTCAGTGAATGTAGAGCATGCCCATTACTAAACGAATAAACAATGTTAGAGATCGTCGCATACCCCATGTTAACCTCAGATTCCCCTCCACTCTCTTCTCGTCGCCGTGGAGTTCTCCTCTTCCTAAAGTGCATCTCCTCTATGAGGTAGCAGTGATTAAAACAGTAAACAATTATCGTAAGAATCAACGGTGTTGATCGATGCTGTGTTAATGTAGTGGCGTTCATGTAGACGTCTTTATTATCGGTGCAAACCACGCAACATAAATGACAGCTTATCCTAAATTTTTATAATCAAAATGATAAGATGGCAAAAATAATTAGTCCAAAATATGCATCTACTTTACAACAAATAAGGGATACGTGGAGGAGCGCAGTGTCAAAAGTAAGCAAAGAAGACGCAAGTGTATTATGCATTTTGATAAAGTGGAACCCATCCACTGTTATGTTCATAATTATTTTTTTTTCCTTGATGGCAGTCATATCCATTGTCATGCCAAATCAATATTGTCTGAAAGTGGCATCTTTGTGTAAACTGACCGGAGAAAAAAAACGCAGGACAAACGGACCTTGATTCTTCTAGGTTATTCAAAATTTAAAATTAGTATAAAGAGTATTGTGTGAAAGTGGCGTCTTTGTGTAAACTGACCGGAGAAAAAAAACGCAGGACAAACGGACCATGATTCTTCTAGGTTATCCAAAATTTAAAATTAGTATAAAGAGGATTGATATTATGAGTGGAGAACCAATTATGTTGAACTTTACCTCAATCACATACTACAGTTGAGAATTTCTCTTTGAAACAGGGCATTCATTAGTCAGCAACTCCTCTATGGTGTTTTGAGCTCCAAGTGAAACTTTAAAACAAAAGTGCCAAAAAAAAACGGAACCGGTAAGGTGGGAAGATACAAAATTGTAGGATCAACTGAAGTTAACTTGCCTTAGGAAGCTAGCAGCACGTGAATGCCCAAGAGAAATGAAAAAGCAGATGGATGGACAAAATGTGAAAGTATGAAAATGTTGAACATCACCTGTTGGGCATTTCAACAAATAGCCTGTGAGCAGAGAACAACAAAAACAAATTAGAACACCAGTAAAAAATTTGTAAAGGGAAGGAGGTTTATTATGTGTCAGGCAACGAATGCGAAGGGCTGAGGATAGGAAGTCCATCGTTCGTCGTTGTCGCCGCTGCCAAAGGAGGAAGAGAACTCGGAGCAGATCGATTATTGCCGCAGATCGATTGGCTTTGTGCGATGGGAGAGCAGATGGGGAAGTTTTCGAAGCTCTTGCCGGTTGATACGACCGTCGCAGTTGGTGTAAAAAAAACCTGCAGTGGGCAATACTCCAGCAGCCTCTGCTGTCGGTGGACGGCGAGCGGAGAACCTGTCGGTGTTGCTGAAGAAGCACGGAGATGCAGAAGCAAACTTTGCCGCCGATCTTGAGTTGCGAAGAGGAGAGAAACGCGTGAAGCTGCGACGTGGATTACGCGATAGGGCAGAGCTGGAGGAGAAGAAAACCAAATCGGAAAGCATTACCGAAAAACAAAAATGAAATCGAAAACCTACCGACGATCCGGGCGACGGCGAAACCATCGCAGGCCACTCTGCCGCCGACCAGAGACTTCGCGAGAGAGATGGAGTGCGAAGCAGGGCCCTTCGTTGAGTCGATCGAACTCTGCGAGAGAGATGGAGGGCGAAGAAGAAATCGCGAGCGACGCCGAGAGGAGGGCACCGGAGCGGAAATGAGGAGGAGAATCGAGGGAGGCGCTCCATTAGCAGGCGGGTAGCAGAGACAGCGGCGGTGGGAGCACACGCGGCAACGGCAGAGGGCGACGCAGAGGCTTGCGGAATTGAGGAAGCGAAGGGAGGCTGCCACGCGATTTCCACCTCGCCGAATGCCGAACTGCAGAGGGAGAGGGCGACACGGAGGCGGATAGCGGCGGAAGGGGGAATCGGGGAGAAGGGCGAAATCGTCAGACCCTGTGACCGACGACGGGCGACTCAACATCGCAGAAAATCCTTATTAATATAGATATTAATATATATATATATATATATTAATATATATATATATTAATATATATATATATATTAATATATATTCTTATTTTTGTTTATATTTATTTGTATATTCAAATTAGTTTGTTCTTTTCCTCCCATGCCATATTCCCCTCCTGCTCTATTTTCCCAGCCGTTGGATTAATAATCTACCGACGGGCCGCATTCGCTCTTCTTGATAAGCACTCACCTCACGGGATTTATTTTGAAGCGTGTTATGTGCAGCCAGCTAGGTGCAAATCAATCAAATTATTAAAAATTTTAGTTTATTTTAAAATACTTTTTTATCTCCAAATCCATTAGGTGCAGCCCAAGACCTAATATCCGCAAGCCTCCTTCCGCTTCCTTATTTTCCTATTTCCGCTCTTCCATTTTCCCGATAAACCCTACTCCGCCTCCCGCTTCCTTCTTTCCTATCACCGCCGGCCACCCCCGCCACTACTTTGACGTCGACCCGCAACCGACTAGCCCCACTCGACGGTGACCCGAAGCCGACCGCCATTCGGCCATCCCGAAGTGAACCAGCCCTGCAGGTATTTTGTTCGCGGCGATGTTCTTTCTCCAAATTTGCTCATGGGAGAGGTTCACCTCCACCCTCAATGCTAGTGGGCTCTTCCCTCTTCACGGAAGCGATCTGGAAGCTGCGAATATTTGCTCGTCTCTTCCGTCTCGTCTCTTCTGTCCCCGTTTGCCTCCTCGGGGCGACAATCTGGAAGCTGAGAATATCTGCTTGTCAGGGGAGAGGTTATGTTTACTCGACGCCGCTCGCCTCTTCCGTTATTCTCATCCCTGAAGTTCTGCTCGTCAGTTTCACAGCCTGATGGAGTGCAGCTGTTGATGTTCCACAGAGTTTGGAGGAAGCTGAGAAGAGGATTGTGGATCCTCGCGAAGCAAATCTTTATTTTTTTTCTTCAAATTTGTGAATTAAGCATATCATTGAATTATTTGTGAGTTTGTGGTTGTGAATCTCAAATTTGTGAATTTGTTTTTCGTATTAAAAACAACAAAAGAGGATTTGTGAATTTCATGATTTGCACATAACCGTGGTTTGCACATAGCGAACTTTGATTTGCAAATATAATTCTTCTTTATTTTTAGGTAGGCTGAGCGTATATTTGATCAGTGCGGGTGAGATCTGAGCCGTTCGATCAGCCGAAAAGATTAAAAAAAAAATTGGCCGGATTTTAACAGAGCCCCAGATTTTCGGCTGAATCCTGCACCTATCAAATATACGCTTAGCCTACGCAAAAATTGGCCCCACATCATGAATTGTCATCATCAAAAAAAATTGTTTAGCTCGCATGAGTACAAAAATGTTAGCTTTGGAGTCTCTTAGATCGGCCGAAATTCGGGCGAATTAAATTTTAGCGAGAACTGGCCATTTTCCGTCGACATCGAAATTTGAGAGTTTTGGATTTGGTTCATTCTCTCGAAAATACGTAAAATGTTACTCACATTGATAAGTGAGGTGTTTTTTTTTTTCTCTTTAAACACTTGTTGTGGCACTAGTAATGTCCTCATGATTCGATAAGTTTGATTAGCTGGACAAAGAAAAGTTGGTAGACGGCTGCGCTCAGCTCCATGGAAAAAACTCATCCGGTTGTGACTAGATCGAGTTTATGGGAAGCTTCTTCTCCTCATCGTGTGATCGCACATTGGGTTGATTCACTAGTCTGATTGCATGATCTTCGTCAATCGCCATTTCACTACCGTCAGTGCATCGTCCTCAAATTTTCAAGGAAGATTTTTCTTATTGTCCCGAGACGGCGTGGGTGATGAATCTATGAGTTTTGTGCACATCTCATAACTCTACGAATTCTCCAATTGAATGACCTATTTTATGTATTTTTTCAATTGAATTTCATCAATTGTTTAAAGAGAAATTGAAAAGTACATTAGCCTAGTTTGAAGACTAGTGACGTATAACGGCTAAGCTAAATCACACCATCCTTATCATAGAACATTTGATGCTCTCATGGCATCTGAAAAACTTAAGTTTCAAGCCTCATATACAATCACACCATTCACATCATCGAACATGTGATGCTTTCTGTTAGAAATTTTAATTATAAAACATTATAAATTAAATGTTTTGATTGGAGCTAAATGGTGTTTGGTGTTTGGGCTCCTCATTATGATGGAAAAGCTCAAAACCAAATTGGAGGGAATCCAAATTATTTGGAGGGAAACCTTTCATAAATTTCATAAAAGAAAGGATGAACCTTTAGTCTCACCTTGCTTATTTGCTTTCTAGCCAAAGAATATTTATATGTATTCACTCCTTCTTATTTGTTCAAAAGAACATAATGAGAAACTATGAACCACACGCGCGCGCACGCACGCACCGCACCGGACCGGATCCGGATGGGGGATTTGGGATTTGGGGAATAATTGAATTGTATATTTTGTTCCAAATAGCTTCATAACATTTTACTCGGCGATGCGTCGATTAGAATTCGGAGCTGCGTCGAATAGATTTCGACGTAGCGTCGTTTTGCCCGCTGGAGTTGCGTGGCGTCGAATGGAACTCGACGCATGCGTCGATTGAACTCGACGTAGCGTCGATAAGGCTTGCGTCGATAAGTCCTGCGTCGATAGAACTCGACGTAGCGTCGATATGATGTCGACGCAACGTCGATTTCTCTTCTCGTTCTGTCATTTTTTACGCGTTTTGTTAACCGTTCTTTTGCGCGTCTTTCTCGCCAATATTTACGTTGAAAATATTCAACGTTTATTTTCCTGATTATGATCCTTCCCTATATAACCGTTCGTATTTATTGTGGCTTTATTTTATTGCCGTTTTACGAGATCGAATTTCACTGAAGATCTTGCGGTCCAAGTTTTATAAATACTAGTTCTTTCTGCAATTCTCTTACGCTCTATTACACGCTCTGATACGCTCTTTTGTTCTCTCTATTCTGTGACGATCTTCTACGTGATTTCATTTTCTTTACATTTGCTTCATCAAGTGGGGGTTCGGGTGCTCTGTGCTTCTTCGGTGTCCGCGCACATCGGAGTTTCGGGATCTAGCCGGGTGTTGTACCTTGGAGGAGTGAGCATCGGTTGAAAGCCCTGCCGGAGGGTGGTGCAACTTCTTTAGGGCAGTGACCACACGCCTTACCCAGGCTCGATTCTGAACTATAAATTATTCTCCTTTATTTCTCACCTCCTTCATGAAATATTATTGATATTACTGTTTATATATCTTATATATCTTCTGCTGTTTTCTGTAAAAGTTAAAAAAAAAAAACGAAATTATAGTATTTTGTATATTAATATAGGAATATAATAGAAATATTCCAACAATCTAAAGAAGTTTGTAATTCCACATCAATAGAATAAATAAAATCAAATAATCAAAATGATCATCTCTGTTTTATTGTTTACATGTACTGTTATTTATTGTATGTATTTTAAATCCCAGAAATCACTAATGGCATCTAGATCTGAGGATTCTGCCGGGATCAAACCCGAGAAATTCAATGGAAATGGTTTTCGTCGTTGGCAAGCACAAATAGAATACTGGCTTAACACCTTAGGTCTTTTATCTGCAATCTTTGATGTTACTGCCGTAGAAACTGAAATCCCTAGCGCTGCAAATGCAGTCGCTTCAACTCTTCCTTCATCCTCATCCTCAACTGCAAACACCACTAGAACTTACGTAAGACGTGTTCCTTATAGAGATCCGGTAGATATTGAATATCATTGCCGTAACCGAATTCTAAGTGCTTTGTCCGATAGCCTTTACGATGTCTTCCTTCAATATCGTACGGCTAAGGATTTGTGGTATGCTCTTGAAGCACGTTATAACCTAGACAATTCGGGTATAGAACGTTACAATGTTTCTAACCTCCACAAATTCAAGATTGATGCTTCCAAGCCCATCAATCCTCAACTCCATCAACTAGATGAGATGTTGTCCAAGATCCGAGTCGATGTCTCAATCCTTTCCGAAAATTATCTTGTGGCATGTCTTATTGATTCTCTTCCCGATTCATGGTCCGGCTTCAGCACTAGACTAAGTCATGACCAATCAAACCTCACTTATGTTCAAATCCAAAATGCAATCCGCATAGAGGAGGAACATAAGAGCAAAAATTCTAAAGCTCCCAAAGACCTTGCTCCTAAAGTGAATCTAACCGAATCGCAAGGCAATCATTCCTCTCACCAACACTTCAAAGGCAAAGGCAAGATCCAAAAGAAACCTTTCCGTCCAGGTTCCCGCCATCAAAAACCCAATCATCCCAAGCCTGGTCCCTCTAACCAAAACCCAGGTAAAGGGAAATGGTGCTTCATCTGCGGCCGCACAAACCATCTGTCTACCAACTGCTTCTACAAGAAGACAGAACCCGTGGTTGGTAAGTCTCGTGGAGACAAGCCTCAGACCAACATGATCCAAGCACCGGTTCAACCTATCTTCAGGTTAGATTATACTCCTAGTCTTCTTCTCACTTGCTCATCAGATTGGTGGCTTGATTCCGGAGTAAATGTTCATACTTGTTTTGATCGTTCTTGCTTTGCCACCTTTCAGGACATCAGTGGAGGAAGCGTGATCTTAGGAGATGCTTCTTCGGCACAAATACTTGGACGCGGGCGAGTGGATCTTAGGTTGACATCCGGGAAGACACTAGCCTTGCAAGACGTGCTTTATGTGCCGAGAGTTAGGAAAAATCTTGTGAGCGGGTCCTTGCTAGTGAAGAAGGGTTACAAAATTATTTTAGAGTCAAATAAAGTTGTAATAACATTAAATGACGTTTTTATTGGCAAAGGATATATTTGTGATGGTTTATTCAAATTAAATGTTGCTGATTTAGAAATAAATCAGATTTCATCTTCTTCTATTACATGTTCAAATTCAGATTTTTGGCATGCTAGATTAGGACATGTGAATTCAGATTCAATGAAAAGAATGATGACTTTAAATTTAATTCCGAAATTTAATATTGCACCAAGTTCTAGATGTGAAATTTGTGCACAATCTAAATTTTCTAGGAAACCTTTTAAATCAGTTGATAGAACTTCAAAACCTTTAGAACTAATTCACTCGGATGTGTGTGACTCGAACCGCCAACCCACTAGAGGTGGAAATAAATATTTTGTAACTTTTATTGACGATTTCACTAAATATTGTTACATATATTTATTAAAAACTAAAGATGAAGTCTTTTCATACTTTAAGATATTCAAAGCCGAAGTAGAAAATCAATTAGGATCATCGATTAAAATTCTTAGATCCGATCGAGGTGGAGAATACACTTCGAATGAACTAACCCAATTTTGCCAAGAACATGGGATTATTCATCAAGTGACTGCTCCATATTCTCCCCAATCGAATGGTGTAGCTGAACGTGAAAATCGGACCTTGATGAACATGGTCAATGCCATGTTAGCCGAGTCGGGTGCCCCGGAAAATCTCTGGGGAGAAGCGTTGCTCACTTCCTCCTTTATCCTTAATAGGATTCCATCTAAACAAAACGATAAGACACCTTTTGAATTATTCAAATTAAGAAAACCTAACCTCCAAATTCTTCGAGTGTGGGGGTGTTTAGCTAAGGTAGCAATTCTTGAACCTAAGAGAAAGAAAATAGGACCAAAAACATTAGACTCTATTTTCATAGGATATGCATCCGATAGTAGTGCTAATAGATTTCTCATCACTAATTCCCTAATTAGTGAAATATCTAACAACACCATTATAGAAGCTAGAGATGCAGCTTATTTTGAAGATAAATTTCCATATAAACTAAATAACTCATCTCAACCTTCAACTAGCTCAAACCAACCTTCCACTTCTTCTATAGAACCATTAGAAAATGATGAACCTAGAAGAAGCAAAAGAGTTAGAACCGAAAGATCCTATGGGGATGACTACTTCACTTATCTAATTGAAGGAGATCCTAATACATATGAGGAAGTAATGACCTCATCTGATTATCCCTTTTGGAAAGAAGCAATTAATTTAGAAATTAATTCTATCTTAGAAAATAAAACTTGGATCCTAACCGATTTACCTCCCGGTGCCAAAGCCATAGGATGTAAATGGATTTTTAGAAAGAAATTAAATCCGGATGGATCCATAGATAAATATAAGGCTCGCCTTGTAGCTAAAGGCTATGCCCAAAAACAAGGAATAGATTATCTAGACACCTATGCTCCCGTAGCTAGAATAACCTCTCTTCGTATTCTAGTCGCCTTGGCTTCGATCCATAGGATGATCATTCATCAAATGGATGTCAAGACCGCTTTCTTGCATGGAGACTTAGAAGAAGAAGTCTACATGTCTCAACCCGAAGGTTTTGTGGTCAAAGGCCAGGAAACCAAAGTTTGTAAATTAATTAAATCTCATTACGGCTTAAAACAAACACCTAAACAATGACATCAAAAGTTTGACTCTGTAGTCTTAACTTTTGGTTTCAAATCTAATGAATTTGATAAATGTATTTATGCCAAACAAAACGGAAATGAAATTGTATTGTTATGTCTCTATGTAGATGACATTTTAATTTTTGGAAACTCAATTAAAATTATTAATGAAACCAAAATTAATTTATCATCCAATTTTGATATGAAAGATTTGGGGGAAGCAAACATTATATTAGGAATGAAACTAGTTAAAAATGATTCTAGCGTATCATTATCTCTTTCACACTCGATTGAGAAAATGTTGATTAAATTCAACTTATATGATTCCATTCCCGCTTCTACTCCATATGACGCTAGTGTAAAACTTTGTAAAAATACTAATGAACCTATTGATCAACATAGGTATGCACAAATGATAGGATCACTCCTATACATAGCTAACCACACTAGGCCCGACATTTCCTATGCCGTATGTACAACCCAGTATTCGTCGAGTGCTTTTCCCTTGGATAGAGAGAGGGAGGACGAGCGGTAGGAGGCGGAGACCTCCGCTCGCCCAGCTCATATAGGAAGCGAGCAAAGGAAGGGGGCGAGCTCCTCTCGCCCCCCCCCCCCCCCCCCCCCGCTCCGGAGGAAGGCGGAGAGGGGAGAGGCCAGCTCGACCTCCCTCTCGCCCAGCATTCGGCGGAGAGGGGAGAGGCCAGCTCGACCCCCTCTCTCGCCCAGCATTCGGCAGAGAGGGGAGAGGCCAGCTCGACCTCCCTCTCGCCCAGCATTCGGCGGACAGGGGAGAGGCCAGCTCAACCCCCCTCTCGCTCAGCATTCGGCGGAGAGGGGAGAGGCCAGCTCGACCCCCCCTCTCGCCCAGCATTCGGCGGAGAGGGGAGAGGCCAGCTCGACCCCCCCCCCCCCCTCTCGCCCAGCATTCGGCGGAGAGGGGAGAGGCCAGCTCGACCCCCCCTCTCGCCCAGCATTCGGCGGAGAGGGGAGAGGCCAGCTCGACCCCCTCTCTCGCCCAGCATTCGGCGGAGAGGGGAGAGGCCAGCTCGACCCCCCCCCCCCCCCCTCTCGCCCAGCATTCGGCGGAGAGGGGAGAGGCCAGCTCGACCCCCCCTCTCGCCCAGCATTCGGCGGAGAGGCCAACTCGGCCCCCTCATCCAGTTTACTATTCGCAGTCCAGTTTGGCTATTCGCAGTCCAGTGGTCTGCATTTAGCATTTCAGAATAGCGGGATTCAGCTATCCGCAGCCCAATTCAGGGGTATTCTGGTAATCTGGCAGACCAGTTTTTGGCTATTTGCAGCCCAACTTCAAAAATTCTATAAATAGAACCAAGGGGGCACCATTTGGAGGGATCTCTCATCCTAGGCTAGCTCTCTCCTTCTCCCTCTCCCTCCCCAAGTCTCTCTAGGGGGTGAGGAGAGGCTCCAGTGGTGCCCAAGCTTAGTAGTGGCTTGGGAGGGGAAGTTCCAAGGGGACTTCCGGGTACGTGGCGGGACCTCCCCGCTAAGCCCTTGGTCCAGTTCTTAGTTCCGACACCTTCAACCTAGAGCTCTCCCTTGGGGGAAGTAAGGGTTGGTCGCCCCTCAGCCTCGTTGAGGGCCCCGAACTCCACAGAGACCGAGTAGTCGGTTTCAACATTTATGGTGCGGTGAGCGTGGAGAGTGACTGATTCAAGAAATCCTCAAGATGAGCTCCATGGGCGGAGGTGGAGGAAGTTCCGACCCGGGTCACTCGCAGCCCCCGGTAGATGGGGTGATGTTGGAGATGTTCGAAAATTTCAGGCAAGAGGTCCTGCAAACCTTACATGTGACTCTCGCCTCGATAGGCGAAGGCAGGAGAGAAAGTGGTCCGGAGGCCTCACCTCAGCAGGTTGGCGAGAACACCCTCGGCCAGCCATCCAGGAAGGAGGTGCCGGAAGGGGGCGAGTGGGGAGGTCCTCGACCCCCACTCGCCGAGACCCAAGTGGGCGAGTGGGGAGGTCCTCGACCCCCACTCGCCGAGGCACAAGGGGGCGAGCGGGGAGGCGCCATGCCCCCACTCGCCCAGCCCCAAAAGGGGGCGAGCGCGGGAAGTCCTTTTTGTGAGCAGATCCTCTCAGCCCCGGTTCCGGAGGGGTTCAAGGGGGCGAAGATGTCTCACTACTTCGGCAAGAATGACCCCGTCTTACACCTACAGTGGTTTGAAGACATGGTCTCCATCATGCCCATGTCGGCCGCTTTCAAATGTCGACTCTTCGCGACAACTCTGAAGGAGAAGGCTAGAGAGTGGTTCCACCAGCTCCCTGCGGGATCCATCTATGCCTTCGAAGACTTACGTCGAGGTTTCCTGCTGTGCTTCTCGACGTCAAGGAAGAGGAAGAAAGATGCCGAAGCACTTTTGAAGGTCAAGCAAGAGCCAGAGGAGCCACTGGCTCAATATCTGGAACGGTTCAGGGAAGAGGTTCACCTCGTCGAAGAGGTGCCCGGGTACACCCTCAAGCTTGCATTCACGTTGGGGCTGCGGGAGGGCTTCTTCAAGGCGGACCTCAAGAGGAGGGCTCCTTTGTCTTTTGAGGAGTTGATGGAAAGGGTGGCCGAAGAAGTTGAAAGTGAAGAGGCCAACCCGGAGTTCACAAGAAGGCTGGCCAAGCTGAGTGAGCCGGAGGCAAGGCAGCAGGGGGGAAGAGCAAAGGCCCCCAAGAGGAAATTCGACCAGGAGGAAGACAGCTTCCAAGAAGAGGGGACCGACCTCCCAGGATGGAAGCAGGGACCGAAAGCACCCTCTCCACCACCCCAACAAGCCATGGTGATCGACCACAGAAGAAGAAGAAATCGTAGGGGAGGAAGGAGGGGCGTCCGAGTGGAGTTGCCTTACTGTGACTTCCATCAGGAGGAAGGCCACGCGACATCCGCCTGCCCCGAGTTCTTGGAAATGAGGGAGGCGAGGGGCCCGAGGCCGCAGCGTCAACAACTAGAGGAGGTCGAGGAGGACCATGCCGGGGAATAGAAGTCCGAGTCTCGGTCTCCGTGCTTTGTTTTTTCTTTGAGTCCATGTAGTAGGAGAGAATGTTTCCCTACTTAGTTTTTCTTGCATGTAACCGAATGATTAATGAAATGAAAGTTTTTTGAAGTATTGTTCCCCTTGGATGGTTCCGCTGACCGGGCTCTCACTAGACGGCAGGACAGGTTGACCTCCTAGGGAGGATAAGAGATGTTCCCCTTGGATGGTTCCGCTGACCGGGCTCTCACTAGACGGCAGGACAGGTTGACCTCCTAGGGAGGATAAGAGATGTTCCCCTTGGATGGTTCCGCTGACCGGGCTCTCACTAGACGGCAGGGCAGGTTGACCTCCTAGGGAGGTTAAGTGATGTTCCCCTTGGATGGTTCCGCTGACCGGGCTCTCACTAGACGGCAGGGCAGGTTGACCTCCTAGGGAGATTAAGTGATGTTCCCCTTGGATGGTTCCGCTGACCGGGCTCTCACTAGACGGCAGGGCAGGTTGACCTCCTAGGGAGGTTAAGTGATGTTCCCCTTGGATGGTTCCGCTGACCGGGCTCTCACTAGACGGCAGCGCAGGTTGACCTCCTAGGGAGGTTAAGTGATGTTCCCCTTGGATGGTTCTGCTGACCGGGCTCTCACTAGACGGCAGGGCAGGTTGACCTCCTAGGGAGGTTAAGTGATGTTCCCCTTGGATGGTTCCGCTGACCGGGCTCTCACTAGACGGCAGGGCAGGTTGACCTCCTAGGGAGGTTAAGTGAAGTTCCCCTTGGATGGTTCCGCTGACCGGGCTCTCACTAGACGGCAGGGCAGGTTGACCTCCTAGGGAGGTTAAGTGATGTTCCCCTTGGATGGTTCCACTGACCGGGCTCTCACTAGACGGCAGGGCAGGTTGACCTCCTAGGGAGGTTAAGTGATGTTCCCCTTGGATGGTTCCGCTGACCGGGCTCTCACTAGACGGCAGGCCAGGTTGACCTCTTAGGGAGGTTAAGTGATGTTCCCCTTGGATGGTTCCGCTGACCGGGCTCTCACTAGACGGCAGGGCAGGTTAACCTCCTAGGGAGGTTAAGTGATGTTCCCCTTGGATGGTTCCGCTGACCGGGCTCTCACTAGACGGCAGGGCAGGTTGACCTCCTAGGGAGGTTAAGTGATGTTCCCCTTGGATGGTTCCGCTGACCGGGCTCTCACTAGACGGCAGGCCAGGTTGACCTCCTAGGGAGGTTAAGTGATGTTCCCCTTGGATGGTTCCGCTGACTGGGCTCTCACTAGACGGCAGGGCAGGTTGACCTCCTAGGGAGGTTAAGTGATGTTCCCCTTGGATGGTTCCGCTGACCGGGCTCTCACTAGACGGCAGGGCAGGTTGACCTCCTAGGGAGGTTAAGTGATGTTCCCCTTGGATGGTTCCGCTGACCGGGCTCTCACTAGACGGCAGTGCAGGTTGACCTCCTAGGGAGGATATGTGATGTTCCCCATGGATGGTTCCGCTGACCGGGCTCTCACTAGACGGCAGGGCAGGTTGACCTCCCAGGGAGGTTAAATGATTAGTTCCCCTCGTTAGCTGACAGGATAAGAAGGTCTCTCGGAGAGGTTATGTTTTTCCCCCGATGTGGTTCCGCTAGTCGGGCTCTCGCTAGCCGGCAGGGTTGGAGGAACTCTCGGAGAGGCTAGGTGTTCTTTCCAAGTTGGCACCGTTAGCCGGGTTTCCAGCGACACTCGTCGAACACTCAGGGTTGGATGATTCTTTGCGAGCTTAAGCTAACCTCGCAAAGAGCGGGGATTGTGTACAACCCAGTATTCGTCGAGTGCTTTTCCCTTGGATAGAGAGAGGGAGGACGAGCGGTAGAAGGCGGAGACCTCCGCTCGCCCAGCTCATATAGGAAGCGAGCAAAGGAAGGGGGCGAGCTCCTCTCCCCCCCCCCCCCCCCGCTCCGGAGGAAGGCGGAGAGGGGAGAGGCCAGCTCGACCTCCCTCTCGCCCAGCATTCGGCGGAGAGGGGAGAGGCCAGCTCGACCCCCCCTCTCGCCCAGCATTCGGCGGAAAGGGGAGAGGCCAGCTCGACCTCCCTCTCGCCCAGCATTCAGCGGAGAGGGGAGAGGCCAGCTCGACCCCCCTCTCGCCCAGCATTCGGCGGAGAGGGGAGAGGCCAGCTCAACCCCCCCTCTCGCCCAGCATTCGGCGGAGAGGGGAGAGGCCAGCTCGACCCCCCCTCTCGCCCAGCATTCGGCGGAGAGGGGAGAGGCCAGCTCGACCCCCCCTCTCGCCCAGCATTCGGCGGAGAGGGGAGAGGCCAGCTCGACCCCCCCTCTCGCCCAGCATTCGGCGGAGAGGGGAGAGGCCAGCTCGACCCCCCCTCTCGCCCAGCATTCGGCGGAGAGGGGAGAGGCCAGCTCGACCCCCTCTCTCGCCCAGCATTCGGCGGAGAGGGGAGAGGCCAGCTCGACCCCCCCCCCTCTCGCCCAGCATTCGGCGGAGAGGGGAGAGGCCAGCTCGACCCCCCCTCTCGCCCAGCATTCGGCGGAGAGGCCAACTCGGCCCCCCTCATCCAGTTTACTATTCGCAGTCCAGTTTGGCTATTCGCAGTCCAGTGGTCTGCATTTAGCATTTCAGAATAGCGGGATTCAGCTATCCGCAGCCCAATTCAGGGGTATTCTGGTAATCTGGCAGACCAGTTTTTGGCTATTTGCAGCCCAACTTCAAAAATCCTATAAATAGAACCAAGAGGGCACCATTTGGAGGGATCTCTCATCCTAGGCTAGCTCTCTCCTTCTCCCTCTCCCTCCCCAAGTCTCTCTAGGGGGTGAGGAGAGGCTCCAGTGGTGCCCAAGCTTAGTAGTGGCTTGGGAGGGGAAGTTCCAAGGGGACTTCCGGGTACGTGGCGGGACCTCCCCGCTAAGCCCTTGGTCCAGTTCTTAGTTCCGACACCTTCAACCTAGAGCTCTCCCTTGGGGGAAGTAAGGGTTTGTCGCCCCTCAGCCTCGTTGAGGTCCCCGAACTCCACAGAGACCGAGTAGTCGGTTTCAACACCGTAGGCCGCCTTAGTAGGTACAATAGTAATCCAAGTGATGAACATTGGATAGCACTAAATAGAATATTTAAATATCTTCGTGGAACTATGGATTATAGTTTAGTGTACACGGGATTTCCCGGAGTACTAGAAGGATATTCAGATGCCAATTGGGTAACTGATTCGTTAGACGTTAAGTCAACAACGGGCTATGTATTCCTCCTTGGAGGTGCTGCCATTTCATGGGCTTCTACAAAACAAACAGTTATTTCTAGAAGCACCATGGAATCGGAGCTTATAGCTTTGGACACTACATGTGCCGAAGCAGAATGGATTAAAAATTTACTTAGTGAAATTCCATTAATTGAAAACCTCAAGCCTGCTATCTCTTTACATTGTGATAATAAAAGTGTTATTGATTTAACTGCTTCTAATAGTACTAATTCCAAAATGAATAAGTTCATGAGAATCATGTACAAGTCCGTGAAGCAAAGAAGAAAAGAAGTGATATCACTCAACTATGTAAAGTCAGAATTGAATCTGGCTGATAATCTTACCAAGGGATTGTCCCGAAGGGAGATATTATTGTCATCGAGGGGAATGGGGCTTAAGCCCACATGATTTGCTGCCAACGGTGGATACCCAACTCATGTGATTGGAGATCCCATGAAGTGGGTTCAATGTGGTAGAAACGAAGCCGTTGATGTAGCGTAGTTTGGAGCACAAAATATAAGGTTGAGAAAACCTTCTCCCCATTCCTATGATGTTGTGCTCTACGTAACAAGTTAGGAATAACTTAATTAAGTTCTTAATGGTTGCCAAAGGCATATTTCTTTGCGAGATATTGGTTACGAATATCTCTTGAGGCACCACCTATGTGGGGGTTGTTGTGAGGCCGCAACTTTGGGATCCGGGCTGAACCCAAAATAACTCTCATGAAAAATCAAGGAATGTGCATGGCCATTAACGCGCCCACCTCCATAACCCAAGAACAACCAATCTTTTGTGTGCTTATCTAATTTACCGGTCTAAAGTTTATAATTCAAAGCCTCTGGCACATTATACTCTTCGGTAGATGAAGTAAGTACTAAATATAGATTCAAGGTAACCATTCCATCTATACCCATTGCATTAGATACAACTTGATGAAGCAAATTTGTATTTGATTTTATTTATAATTAGTAATATCATATTTATGAAGTTCGCTTTTGTTTTATCGCTTTTGTGGGGGATTGTTAGAAATTTTAATTATAAAATATTATAAATTAAATGTTTTGATTGGAGCTAAATGGTGTTTGGTGTTTGGGCTCCTCATTATGATGGAAAAGCTCAAAACCAAATTCGAGAGAATCCAAATTATTTGGAGGGAAACCTTTCATAAAAGAAAGGATGAACCTTTAGTCCCACCTTGCTTATTTGCTTTCTAGCCAAAGAATATTTATATGTATTCACTCCTTCTTATTTGTTCAAAAGAACATAATGAGAAACTATGAACCACACGCGCGCGCACGCACGCACCGCACCGGACCGGATCCGGATGGGGGATTTGGGATTTGGGGAATAATTGAATTGTATATTTTGTTCCAAATAGCTTCATAACATTTTACTCGGAGATGCGTCGATTAGAATTCGGAGCTGCGTCGAATAGATTTCGACGTAGCGTCGTTTTGCCCGCTGGAGTTGCGTGGCGTCGAATGGAACTCGACGCATGCGTCGATTGAACTCGACGTAGCGTCGATAAGGCTTGCGTCGATAAGTCCTGCGTCGATAGAACTCGACGTAGCGTCGATATGATGTCGACGCAACGTCGATTTCTTTTCTCGTTCTGCCATTTTTTACGCGTTTTGTTAACCGCTCTTTTGCGCGTCTTTCTCGCCAATATTTACATTGAAAATATTCAACGTTTATTTTCCTGATTATGATCCTTCCCTATATAACCGTTCGTATTTATTGTGTCTTTATTTTATTGCCGTTTTACGAGATCGAATTTCACTGAAGATCTTGCGGTCCAAGTTTTATAAATACTCGTTCTTTCTGCAATTCTCTTACGCTCTATTACACGCTCTGATACGCTCTTCTGTTCTCTCTATTCTATGACGATCTTCTACGTGATTTCATTTTCTTTACATTTGCTTCATCAAGTGGGGGTTCGGGTGCTCTGTGCTTCTTCGGTGTCCACGCACATCGGAGTTTCGGGATCTAGCCGGGTGTTGTACCTTGGAGGAGTGAGCATCAGTTGAAAGCCTTGCCGGAGGGTGGTGCAACTTCTTTAGGGCAGTGACCACACGCTTACCCAGGCTCGATTCTGAACTATAAATTATTCTCCTTTATTTCTCACCTCCTTCATGAAATATTATTGATATTACTGTTTATATATCTTATATATCTTCTGCTGTTTTCTGTAAAAGTTAAAAAAAAACGAAATTATAGTATTTTGTATATTAATATAGTAATATAATAGAAATGTTCCAACACTTTCATGACATATGAACAAGTTTCAAGCCTCGTAAACAATTGAACACTTACGTCTGTTTCATGCATTTTACTTGCACGTGTCGAGGTTCATACACAATTTAACAATTGCATTTGTTTCGTGGCATTGTACGCTCAAGACCGTCTTTCAAGCCTCATATAGAAATGAACGCTAACATCTGCCCGTGACATTGAATGCTCACATTTGTCCTTCGCAAGGTTGTTTCGTGACCAATCCGTAGCAATTGCTCTCACAATGGAGCAAAAATGTTTGTTTTAATGCAATGGACTTTCACGTCCGTCTATGAACTTTATAAACGAACATTCAGTCTTGATGGGTCCTCATCCATTTTGTAGAGAAATCCGGGCTGCATTTAGCCAAGAACCCCACTCCCCACTAAGATGGTGGAGGCATGGGCAAGAAAGAGGAGAAAACCGCCCATAACCGCAACCGCAACCGCCGCAACCACCGCTCGAAGCCACGCGCAGCACCACGCGCGGCCACGAGGTCGCGCGGCACCGCCCGGCCGCACGGCATCCCGCGGCCGCGCGGCACCGCCCGGCCGCGCGGCACCGCCCGGCCGCGCGGCACCGCCCGGCATCCCGCGGCCGCGCGGCATCCCGCGGCCGCGCGGCATCCCGCGGCCGCGCGGCATCCCGCGGCCGCGCGGCATCCCGCGGCCGCGCGGCATCCCGCGGCCGCGCGGCATCCCGCGGCCGCGCGGCATCCCGCGGCCGCGCGGCACCCCCGGCCGCGCGGCGCCGCGTGCCCGGCACCGTACGGTACCGCGCGCCCGGCGCCGCGCGGCACCGCGCGGTGCACCGCCCGGCACCTCCCGCGGCCGTACGGTGGGCGCAGTGCCGGTCGGCCTCCCTCGCCGCCGGGCGCATTCTGCGGCCCCTCTCGTCTCGTCCCCAGTCGGCCTCCCTTGACCAACGGACGCGCTCGTCCGACCTCTCTCGCCTCATTCGACGGAGAAAATGAGGACGACCAAGCTAAACCTCCCTAAACCTGTAACCACCCATCATGGAGTGCAAATAGTAAAACTCCACATCATGGGGTGCAAATAGTAAAATTCCACATCATGGGGTGCAAATAGTGAAAATCCTCGAACATGGGGGTGTAAATAGTAAAATCTTTCAATACGGTCTGCATATAGCAAATAATATGGTTATGGTGTGCGCATAACCATATCCATCATTTGAATGCATATTATCCCAAAACTATACAAATTGGTGTGCGCATAGTCATATTCATGATAAGTGGGCATACGGTCTGCGTCTAGCAAATAGTATGGTTATGGTGTGCGCGTAACTATATCCGTCATATGAATACATATCGTCACAAAATTATACAAATTGGTGTGCGCATAGTCATATTCATGATAAATGTGCATATAACACATAAATTGGTTATGGTGTGCGGGTAGCCACCCTAACCACCATAACCACCCTCAAAAGCTATAAAAGGAACCACAGGGCTTCATTTCAAAGGACTTGGAATTTTCTGCACGGGAGAGAGCTCTCTGGAATTCCCTCGAAGATCTTCATCAGCATTCGAAGATCTCCTTCAGCGCTCGAAGATCTCCTTCGGAACCCGAAGATCTCCTTCGGAACCCGAAGATCTCCTTCAACGTTCGAAGACCTTCATCAGCACTCGAAGACCTCCTTCAACCTTTGAAGAACTCCTTCGTCGCTTGAAGACCACCATCGTCGCTTGAAGATCTTCTGCGGACTTTGAAGACTTCCCGGCCAAGAAAAGTACTTAGTTTTTCTGAGAGGTGGCCTGTCACCCTCAGAGACATTCATTCAACTACAATTGTAAGGGGAGCGGCCTGTCGCTCTCGATTCTCGCACCATTACTTGTAACGCTCCACCACATAGTGAAATTTGGTCGGCGCTGATCCGACCACGTGGTTTTTCACCCTTTCCGGGTTTTCCACAGTAAAAACGTCTTCTTGCCACTTGTTCGTTCTCTCTGTGACTGCTTGCGCGCTCGGTTCACTCTCGGGCTAAGACGGTTCGATTCGCCCGGTCTGAAAGAACGTTGAGCGACCCGCAACAAGTTTGATCGTCGAGGTACGGTCATTTGTCAAATGGGGATTAACGCTATTACAGAATCAGACATGCAATTACCCTACTCAGTATGATGCACAGTGATGTGTATGATGTGACCATTAGAAATAGGCCATGTGATTTGTCTACACGTGTCCAACAAATCACTTGGACCGACTTGCAACCCGATTCTTTAATCAACATACACGAATCTCACGAATCATAGCTTGTTATATTCGGTAAATGCAAAACCATCGAGAGGCTACTCGCTTCATCTTGAGGCATATCTCTTTCGAGATATTACTCACTACTTCTAGTGATTTTCCTCATAACCTCTTTCCATCTACATCTCGTTGTCTCAGTGATTTTCTTTTGTTGTCAGTTTGAGCACGTTCAATGCGCGCATTTGGGTTTTATGGAACCATCTCGGTAAGTAGATCGTGTTAGTAGCACTTCAAGTCTAGTTCTACCACTTTGAATATTTACGTGCACGTCACAATAATAAAAACCCAGAAACTGTGGGCACGTATATCTAATGCATATATATATAATTTTAAATTAAAGATATTACTAACATCAAGTTTATTTGTGTAACATCCTGATTACGATGAGGGTGTCATGATGAGGGTCGAGAGTGACTTTAGGGTTGGTGTACCCTAGACAGAGTAGCTTCTCACAAGCTTCTAGAATAACATTTCTAGGTGAAATGGATGCAAGAATGAACTGAATTTTACATCAGAATTGAAGAGAAAGTGTTAGATTTTGTGCTGCTATCATGAACAAGAACACCAACGATGAACAAAGACAAATAACTCTTTATAACTATGCAATTGATTACAAATAAATATGCTGAATACAAGGTGCACACACCTTGATTCACAACAGCTGAAATAAAGATAAAAATAAACTTGTCGCGGACAAGGTCCGCTTCTCTTCTCTCCACTTAACAACGCACGCAACCTTGCACTCTCCACCTCTCGTTGAGGTGCGGGTTGGGGTTGGACACTGTTGGGGTGTATGCACACTCCCACTCACTAGTTCAACACTAGTTCTCTCTCTCTTCTCTTCTCTTGTCTTACTCTTTTTGGGTAGGTTATAGTGGGGGGGGGGGGGGGGGGGTATTTAAAGGAAAGCACAATAATAGAGAGACAGGGGGGGGGGGGGGGGGGGGGGGAGGGGCACACTCTTGCATACACTCGGCACCTTCACAGCTCCACTTGCCAGCTTCACTTGGCAAGGCTCGACTCGCCACCTCCACTCGCCCCCCTCACTGTTCCACTCGCCCCTTCCACTCGCCAGGTTAGACTCCCCCCTGCATAGGTGCACTCGCCCACTTCAGCACTGCCCCCCCCCCCCCCCCCCCTCCGCTCACTTGCTCCACTCGGCAAGCTCCCTTCAAGAGCACTCACCAACTTCACTCTTCCACTCGCCCCCATCCCTTCATCCATTCGCCAGCCACATAGCTCCACTCGCCAGACCACCTAGCTCCACTCGGCAAGAGCCAAAGCCCCACTCGCCAACTTCCAAAGGTGCACTCGCCCACACAACAATCGCACCCCTGTTCAGCACTCGCCCACTTCAGCACTTGCCCCCTCCATGCAGCACTTCAAACTTCAACACTCCCCCTTGAAGTGTGCATCAGGGACAACTCCAAGGCAAGCGCGAAGCTTCTTGAATGACCCCGCAGATAGGGGCTTTGTGAAGATGTCTGACAAGTTCTCTTCACTTCGCACGTGCTCCACCGCAAGTGAGCCACCCAACACCTTCTCTCGGATGAAGTGGTGCTCGATCTCTATGTGCTTTGTCCTTGCGTGACACACTGGGTTGGTTGCCAGCTTCAGAGCACTCTCGTTGTCTCCACACAGCACAGTAGGTCCTCTGACCTTCTCATCCACATCTTCCACCAGCCTCCTCAGCCAGACACACTCCTGAGCTCCTAAGGACGATGTCTTGTACTCAGCCTCAGTGGTGGAAAGGGAAATGGAGTCCTGCTTCTTGCTACAGCATGAGATGGCAGTGGCTCCACACATGAACATGTAACCTGATGTCGACTTGCGGTCATCAGCGTCACCTGCGTAATCTGCATCTGTGTAACCATGCAACTTGAAGTCGGTCCTCCCTCCATAGAACAACCTCATCTCAAGGGTTCCCTTCACGTACTTCAGTATCCCCTTGGCTGCCTCCAGATGATGCTTCCGCGGCTCCTGCATGTACCGACTCACTCAGCCGACAGCAAAGGCGATGTCCGGCCTTGTGATGGTCAGATAGATAAGGCTCCCTACCAGTGCCCGGAAGATCTTCGGATCAGGAAGAATCCTCCCTTCTTCCCTCTGAAGCTTCAGCCCAACCTCCAAAGAAACGAAGCTGCTCTTCCCCTCCTTCATGACGAATCTCTTGACGATCTTCTCGGCATATGCCTTCTGGTCACGAGGAGTCCGCCACTTCTCTTCTCCACTTGAAGTCCAAGGAAATGGTGCAGTTCACCAAGATCCTTCATCTCAAACCGGATGGCTAGCTGCTGTCTCAGTGCCGCGACCTCTTCACCGTTGTTCCCATTCATGATCATGTCGTCGACGTACAGCAGCACCAACACGTGAAGATCTCCACTCTTCTTCACAAACATGCTAGAGTCTGAGTCTGAGGCATCGTAACCACAGAACTGCAGATACTCTGCAATCTTCCCATACCAGGCTCTCGGCGCCTGTTTCAACCCATAGAGGGCCTTCTTCAGCTTGCATACGGGACGTGGCTGAGACTTGGACACATACTCAGGTGGTTGCACCATGAATATGTAATTGTCTATCTCTCCGTATAGGAACGCATTCTTCACATCCAGCTGCCACAACTTCCACTCTTTATATGCTGCTAGGACAATGATCGTCCTCACCGGCGTCATCTTTGCCACAGGACTGAACGTCTCCTCATAGTCCTCTCCATAGGTTTGTGAGAAACCTCGAGCGACAAGCCTATCCTTGTACCACTCTACTTCTCCATCAGCTCTCTTCTTCACCTTGTACACTCATTTGCAGGTGACAGGCTTGATGCCCTCCACCATGGGAACAAGGTCTCATGTCTCATTATTCTTCAGGGCCTCCATCTCCTCATCCATGGTCACGTCCCACTCCTTAGTGCCAACAACATCTTCAAAGCGGGCAGGTTCCCTCTCGTCGAGTGGTCCTGCGAAGAAGCAAGAGACCAAACTCACGAAGTTCCCCTCCTTATAGCGAGCAGGCGGGACGATGGTCCGCTTCAACCTCCTCAAGGTTTGACCACTTTCTACCACTCCAGTAGACTCCTCCGCTTGAGCTCCTCTTTCAACTTCTCTTAAAGCAGTGCTCCCCCTGCTTCTAGAGCTTGAAGCTCCCCCTGAGCCAGAAGCTCCCCCTGAGCCAGATGGCGATGGGGTACTTGGAGATACCTCCAACTCCAGCATAGAGTCCTCAATGACTCTCCCTTCTTCTTCCCTGCTTGATTCTACACTCTCCGACAACACCACAGAAGAGACTCCCTGATACGAGATCAGTTCGTCAAACACTACGTCGCGCGAGACGACGAACTTGTGGGTCTGCGGGTTCATGCACTTCCATCCCTTCTTCCTCTCGTCATAGTCGATGAAGACACACTTCCTCGCTTTCGGCTCCAACTTGGTTCTCTCAGCCTCTGGAACGTGCACGAAGCAGGTAGAGCCAAACACCCTCAAGCGACTCATATCTGGCTTCTCCCCGAACATGAGTTGGTATGGAGACACCATCCTATTGGGACTCAGAGGTAGCCGGTTGATCACATTGGTAGCACATGTCATTCCCTCCGCCCATAAGGCTTTGGGAATCCCCTTGGCATGTAGCAAACTCCTGGTTGTCTCCACCAGATGGCGGATCTTCCTCTCTGCGACCCCATTTTGTTGAGGGGTGTGGGTGCAGGAGAGCTCTCGCCGGATGCTGAATTTCCTGCAGAAAGAGTTAAAAGCGTTAGAGGTAAACTCCCCCCCATTATCACTTCTTAACTTCTTCAACCTCAGGTTCAGCCTCCCCTCCACTAGTTCCTTCCACTCCTGGTGTACAACCCCGATATTCGCCGAGTACTCCCAAGGATCCGGGGGAGGCAGTTTGGTAGCGTCGAACCACGCAGAAAGAGCGGTAGGGGCAGAGAGGGGGGAGGGGGGTCTCGCCCCTCCCTCTCTCGCCCAGCAGGTAGGGGCGGAGAGGGGGGAGGGGGGTCTCGCCACTCCCTCTCTCGCCCAGCAGGAAGGGGCGGAGAGGGGGGAGGGGGGTCTCGCCCCTCCCTCTCTCGCCCAGCAAGTAGGGGCGGAGAGGGGGGAGGGGGGTCTCGCCCCTCCCTCTCTCGCCCAGCAAGTAGGGGCGGAGAGGGGGGAGGGGGGTCTCGCCCCTCCCTCTCTCTCCCAGCAAGTAGGGGCGGAGAGGGGGGAGGGGGGTCTCTGAAAGTATCTAGTTGCGGCCTAAATCACCTAGATGGGGGGGGGGGGGGGGGTGAATAGGTGGATTCTATGCCTACTTGCGGAATTAAAATATGACACAAAAAAGTACACAACAAAGCACAGCAAAGACACAAGGATTTTATAGAGGTTCCCCGATGTGGGTAGTCCTCTTTCCCGCCTCGCCTATCTAGCACTTCGAGGCTAGACTCGGCTACTTCACCAATCTCAGATTATGAATAATCTTACACCTCGGAGTCAAAACTCCTACAACTCGGAGTATACCACTCCTACAACTCGGAGTAAAACAACTCCTACAACTCGGAGTAAACCACTCCTACAAATAACTCGGAGTAAAAACTCCTACAGAAATCAAATAGAGAAAGAAATAAAATACTTCTTCTAAACCTCAACAGAGATTAACTTCAGATCTTGGAAAAACTGAGTCTTCTTCTTCCTTGAGAGAGAAAGCTTGGATCTTGAAAGATCTGGAAGAAAAATAAACTTGGCTAACCTGATCTGAATAAGCCCTTTGATCCACTCGAGAGAATCGTCAATATGAAGTGCTGCACAAGGATCAAAGACCTTCTTATCTGAGAAAACTCTAACAACAAAGAAGAATAATTCTTGAGCATCAGGTGTTAGGTCTCAGAAAACTTGTTCAGCAAAGGAAGATGAGAACAGCTTTTCGATTCTGAACAAAAACGTGTGAAGAGAGATCTTTTTTGCCCTAAAAAAATAGAGGATTATTTATAGGGAGGACTTCAATGGCTCGTTCGACAAAGAAGGGAGGAACGACACGTGTACTGTACATGGCGGCCAACCCTAAATTTTCGAAATCGAAACAAATATTTGAAATCCGTCTGTCCGTCATTCGTCGAGATTTCACGTGAACATCCGACGAATTGACTTAGCCAAGATGAAGACAGTTCAAAGGTTTGAAAACCATCTTTGTTTTCATTCGCCGGGATTCGTCGGGAGTTCTCGAGAACTTTCGACGATTGGACTTAGCCGCACAAAATCCTTCACAAGGCTGCCATTTTTACTTCTGTCAGCAATCGTCGATATTCGTCGGGAGATCACGTGAATATCCGACGAATGGACTTGGCCACAGAAAATTCCTTCTTCATACAGGAAAACTGGCTTCTGTCTGGATTCGTCGACATTCGTCGGAAGTTCACGAGAACAGCCGACAAATGGACTTGGCAACAGAATTTTCTTCTTCAAAATGGAAGATTTGCTACTGTCAGGATTCGTCGGGAGTCACGGGGACTTCACGTGACAACTCGACGAATTGACTTAGCAAAAATTTCTTTTTCTTCTGAAGACCTGCTCCACTCCTCAACCTTGAAAGCCTTCAGTTGTGAGAAGATGAAGTGCACCCAAAAAGAGAGATTACACATGAACCAACACTTTGTTCTACACAATGAGGGATTACATTGTCTAGAACTGTGTTTGGTGATCCATTGCAACCTGACTTTGGTGTGCACTTAGCATTATGACCTGTCACAATACATCTAAAGAGAAATCATCAAATACATACTCAATTCAATTTAGTTCATTAGGGGACACCTTCAAATCCAGGTGATTGTGAATACAATACCCAACAATCTCCCCCTATTTGAAGATGTCATAACCCTATGCACTAAGTTGAATTGCACAGAAAATATAATGAATAACACAGCACAAAAACAGGCAGTTGTAATTTAAAGAGAGAATCAATGTTTTATCCAAACACAAAACATAGATATATATATAAACAAAGAAAACATCATGAATCCAGAGCAGTTCAGCTCATGCTTGGTCTTTGCCTTTCATCTTCCCAAAAATTCTGTCCATTGCCTCAGCTTTCTTTCTCTGTTCAGATTCCATTCTCTCAAAGAATGCCTTTGGCTTGGGCCAATATCTATCAGGAGCAGTCTCTTTAGATCCACCAGACTTAAAATGAATTCTCCTTTCAGTTGTCCTTTTCTTGAACTTATCCCATTCCTCCTGACTGTAATGTTTACTGACACTTTCATTTTGCCTACTGACTAGGTTGAAAGCTGTAAGAATGATATTCTTTGAAGAGGGACTCCAGCTTTCTTGGAAATTTCTTGGAGGAGACATATCATAGGATTCTCTGATCTTCTTGTGAGGACTAGACCTTTTTGCAGAAGGTATATCACCAAAGATCTTCCTTTTCACAGATATTTCAGAAGATTCAGGAGCTTTGGAGATTTCAAGCACTGGGTCATCCCAGAATTCTTGATAGGAGGAAGCTGGGATGTCTGCTATATCAAAATCAGGATCCTCAAAAGGAAAATGAGAGGAATTTTGAGCACTTGGACCTGGAACACTTGAGGGAGGAACATCTGGCATCTTGTTTACAACAGTAAGACCAAGCATACCTGCAACTTCATTGAAAAGCCAGCTGGTTGATTCATAAGTGTACCCCTAGACATCTTTAACAGATTGCATGATGTTTTCCTGAAGCTCTTGCATCTTGGAGAAGACATTTCCATCCAAATCATTCACTCTACCAGCACTTTCTCCTATTTTAGACACAATACTTTCCTCCCCCTTTATGACATCTTCATGCAGGAGGGAATAGAGTCTATGCAGTTGTCTTTCAAGTTGATCATCCAAGAATGTGAGTCCTTGATCATGAGCAGAGCTAAGTGTAGAGTGAGCAGAAGTCAACTGAAGTACATCTTCACTAACCTGATGCAGATTCTTTAGAGCATGCCCTACTCCTTGATTGGTGTGGTCCAAAGCTTTTCCTGCCTTGGCCATCCAGGCTTCTTGATCATTTTTGAATTTTTTCATTTCATATCTCATCTCAGCCATATCTTGCCTCAAAGCACTATCAACTTTATCTATTTTCTGATAGACTGATTTGATGCACTGATCAAAATGCTCTGTTTGAGCTTGCAGCAGGGTTGAAATTGACTTGAGAAGGGAAGAGTGAGAGCTTTCTCCAGTTTCAAAGTCATCAGGAGAGACTTTATCAGCTACAAAACTAGAAGACTGTGCTTGCAGTTCAAGCACAGTTGCTCTTGGAGATTGTCTCAAAGTACTCTTTGGAGGAGGCAAGAGCATCACAGGAGGGACTGCAGATTCACCCAAATATATGTCTTCCTGTTCTTTCTCCCCCTCAGTCAAAGACACCTTCTTTGCTAACTTCAACTGAGCACCAAGACTGCCCATCTCCATAGAATCTGATTTCTCAGAAGGAACAGATTCATGATCTGCCAAGTCTTCACTATGTTCTGAAATATAAGCAAACTCTGCAGGGGATCTTCTGGAGTCTTCTAACATAGCAGATTCATCTTCAGCAGCAGATTTCCCTTGACCTTCTAGGTCTGGAACAGTATCAGGGACAGCAGGACTGACTGGATCAACATACACTGGATCAGGGTGAACTGGATCAATTTCACTGGGAGGAATTTCCTTTGAAGCAGCACTACTTTCAGCAATGTCTCTTGGGGTTGAAGGCTCCCCCTCAACATGATCACCTCTGCATTGAGCAGGAGATGGACTGGGTCCACTACCCCTTGAGGGTTGACCTTCTACAAGAGTCCTATTCTCACTATGCAGAGGGTCCTCATCAGCACTAACAACAATCTTGACACCACCCTTTGGAATGACCCTCTCCCATTTGGAGAAAATGGATGAGTTGATTTTCTTAGTGTGGTGGATGGGGATACCTCTTCCAAGATTAAAAAAATCTGGATTGCTACCATTTAGAAGCAGACTGAGAATTCTTCCAAAATTTGGGGCAAGAAAGCTGTCTTTAATTTTCTCAAAGAGAACTTCACCAAAATTAAAATTCTTTCTACAAATAATAGCTGTGTGAATCTTAAAGGCTTCTTCAGATAGGTAGTCATGTGAACCTACTTTGCACAATAAGACTTTTCCTAAGATATCACACAGAAGCTTACCTCCTTCATTCATGAATTTTCTTCTTATCTTTGAACCTTCATCAAGGATGCCACAGAATCTTTTGGCCTGGAGAAAATCTTCAGCAAACACTTCTTCCGATTCCACTTCAGGCATCCTCAAAATCCTGTTGATGCCACTAGCTTTCAAAACTATTTTACAAGACCGGATGCTGCTCTTTATCTTCTTCCCTTGACCAGAGATTTTTGCATTTCTGTAGAACTCAAGAACATCCTGTTCGAGAATTTTAGCCGGCTCTTCCAAGATATAGCTGAGCCCGGCGACCTCAAGCATCAAGAGAATATTTCGGAACTCATCTGAAGCTGTCTGAAATGCACCACGCACAAGCTCTCCACCAGAATGCAGTCCAGCCTTGGGCGCCATTGAGCTCGACGAAGTCGGGGAAGAAGAACAGAGAAAGCGCGAGAGAGACGAAGGGTCGGAAAGGGTTTCACGGAAGATTTCGTGGAATCACGCGTTTTCTTTGATTTATATATATATATATATTGAAATGAGGCGCGTACCTGAATGAAGATTAAATCGCATTTAATAATAATAAGATTCCACGGGAGCTATCTGAGGATAATAATATTGGACCCGTGAAAACCCATGTAATCTGCTTGAGACAAAAATCTCAACTTTTACGAGAAATTCCATGCAAGTTCGTGAAATGCCAACAATCCTTCTTCAAGTTTCCTTGTTAAGCATTCCAAGTTCCATTTTGAAGAAATTGAATTTGGTTTCGTCCAGAGGTTTCGTAAAAATATCTGCAATTTGTTTGTCAGTATTAACATATAACAAATTTATGTCCTTACTCTCAACATGTTCCCGGATGAAGTGGTAGCGAAGCTCAATATGCTTCGTTCTGCTGTGAGAGACTGGATTATTTGCTATGGCAATAGCACTTGAGGAGTCACAGAACATGGGGATTTCTGTGAACTTTAAGTTATAGTCCTCAAGCTGATTTTTCATCCACAAAAGTTGTGCGCAGCAACTGCCAGCAGAGATATACTCCGATTCAGCAGTCGTTATTGCAACGCAATTTTGCTTCTTGCTACTCCATGACACAAGCCTTTTTCCCAAGAATTGGCAAGTTCCTGAGGTACTCTTTCTATCATCTTTGCTACCTGCAAAATCAGCATCTGAAAAACCAATTAGTTCAAAATCATTGCTTCTCGGGTATCATAAGCCGAGATTTGGTGTACCCTTAAGGTATCTCAAAATCCTCTTTGCAGCGGCATAATGAGATTCCTTACAGTTCACCTGATACCTGGCACAAACACATGTTGAAAACATTATATCAGGCCTAGTAGCAGTAAGATAGAGCAAGGACCCAATTATGCTTCTGTACTTGGTTTCATCAAAAGGTTTCCCTTTCTCATCCTTGTCCAGAGACATGCTTGAGCCCATTGGAGTCCTCATTGAGGTTGCACTCTCCATTCCAAATTTCTTAAGAAGCTCTTTGGTGAACTTTGTCTGAGAGATGAAGATTCCATCTTCAGATTGGTGCACCTGGAGTCCTAATAAATATTTCAGCTCTCCCATACTGCTCATTTCGAACTTACTTTGCATCAAGTTAGAAAACTTTTTGCAAAGTTTGTCATTAGTAGAGCCAAAAATAATATCGTCGACATAGATTTGCACAAGCAAAATCTCACCTTTCTTCCCTAAGAAACAATGTCTTGTCTATTGTTCCTCTTGTAAATTTGTTCTCAAGAAGAAACTTAGACAATGTCTCATACCAGGCTCGGGGTGCCTGTTTGAGACCATACAAGGCCTTATGTAAATAAAATACATGATCAGGAAAGTTAGGATCTACAAAACCTGGAGGCTGAGCTACATATACTTCCTCTTTAAGGTCTCCATTCAGAAAAGCTGATTTTACATCCATTTGGAAAACCTTGAAACCCTTATATGCAGCATAAGCCAGAAACAATCTGATGGCTTCAAGTCTTGCTACTGGTGCAAAGGTCTGATCAAATTCAATCCCTTCTTCTTGCCTGTATCCTTGTGCAACCAATCCTGCTTTGTTCTTTGTGATGATGCCCTTTTCATCAAGCTTGTTCCGGTAGATCCATTTTGTTCCAATCACATTCTGTCCTTTGGGTCTTGGTACCAACTTCCAAACTTTACATCTCTTGAATTGGTTGAGCTCCTCTTGCATAGCAAGGATCCAGGAGGGATCGGTGTTTGCTTCTTCAAACTTCTTCGGCTCAATCTGTGAAAGAAAACTTAAATGTAAAACTTCGTTAGTTGTACCTCTTCTCGTTAGAACTTTGCTTGAAGGATCTCCGATAATCTGATCGGCTGGATGATCTCTTAAATGTCTGATCATTCCAGCATTTAGATGACCATGAGGTTCCTGTACTTCAGGTACATCTTCATCTTCCTGAGGGTCATCTTCCTCACATGCAGAAGGGACATTTACTTCAATAGATTTTGGAACGTCTTCCTTTACAACTTCTTCTAAGTGTAGTTCTTTGAATCTTGCATCTGCATCTTCAACAAAGATACTAGAGGAGCTGCTTGAAGCATACTCGTCTCATCAAATATAACATTATAAGTTTCTTCTACAACCAGGGTTTTCTTGTTGAAAATCCTATATGCCTTGCTATGGCTACTGTAACCTACAAAAATACCTTCAAAACACTTTTCACTAAATTTAGTTTTGTAATATTTCCCGTTATTAAGTACGAAGCATTTACTGCCAAAGATTCTAAAATAAGACAGAGTTGGTTTCTTGCCTTTCAGAAGTTCATAGGGAGTCTTATGATGATTTTTGTTGATTAGTGCTCTGTTTTGCACGTGGCAAGCAGTGTTGATACCTTCAGCCAAGAAGTACTCCGGTAGTGAAGAATCACTCAACATTGTCCTGCAAGCCTCTATGAGTGTTCTATTCTTTCTCTCGGCAACCCCATTTTGCTGTGGGGTACGGGGAGAGGAAAACTCATGAAAGATACCCTGACTTTCACAAAATTCTGTCATGGCCCCAGACTTGAATTCTGTACCATGGTCACTTCTGATTTTGACCACAGAACATTCTAATTCATTCTGAATTTTCCTAACGAATGAGGTGAAAGAATCATAGGTGTCTGACTTGTGTTTCAGAAAGAATACCCAAGCAAAACGTGAGTAATCATCGACAATGACCAACGTATAAGACTTACCCCCTAAACTTTGAATTGGCATGGGACCAAATAAGTCCATATGAAGTAGATATAAGCATCTGGTAAAATCTTTGCCAATAATGCTCTTAAAGCTAGCCCTCGTCTGCTTGCCCATTTGGCATGCGTGACAATGTCTCTCTTTAATGCACTTAACATCAGGAGCATCACGAACTAAGTTGTGAGAAAATAACATATTTATAGTTTTGAAATTAATATGTGCTAGTCTCTTGTGTCATTGGTCACAGAGAGATGCACTATCTTTTGCCAAAAAGCACACTGGAGTAGAAGTATCTAAACAAAGAAAATTTAAGCAAAAAATATTTTTACTCCGAGTGCCTGTTAAAATAATTTCTGACGTATCAGTTGATTTTATCAAGCACTTGTCCTTGTAGAACTCAACCATACAGCCTTTGTCACATAGTTGACTTATGCTAATGAGATTGTGTTGTAATCCTTTAACATAAGCTACATCTGTGAAAGAGACTGTACCGTTGGTAATCATACCGTAGCCTTTCGTGATTCCCCGATCAGATCCGCCAAAAATAACTTTTGGACCATCTTTCATCGGGGCATACTCTTGTAATAGACTTCTTGTTCCGGTCATGTGCCGAGAACATCTACTGTCCAAGTACCATATTGGATTTGAATTGACCTTTGGACATACCTGCAATCAATAATCAATTGCCCTTAGGAACCCAAACCGATTTGGGTCCTTGGCTTCTTGTTAGATGACCACCACTTGGAATGTTAACATTGCGAGGGGTCATTCTTGCATTGTTAATCCGTGGAGTCAGGACATTTCTTGGATTAAACCAACAATCTATGGCAAAGTGACCAACTTTGCCACAACACCAACAATCGAACCGGTTGTACCTTCTCTTTGTCTCCTGTTTTACCTTTTGAACGTGAGGTGCAACAGGAGTGACTTTCTTAGTAGGGGCTTTCTTAGAAGTGGGGGCCTCATGGTGACAGCACACACATGGCTCCAACTTCTTCTCAACAGATTTGGGTGCAATCGTTTTAATTTTTGGTGCCTTCTTATGAGCTGATCCGTGAACAAACGGACCATGATCTTTGAGAATTATTTCTTCATGAGGAGCTTTGAATGGAGAGACGTCAAAGTTTCGGGGAAAGCTCCATCCTTGATATCTATTACTAGGTTCAACATGTGTTGGTCTAGCAAAATGACCGTAGGATGAATCAAAGTCAAACGCGTTTGAAGGAAAAATGCCTTCCTGAATGAAGGTTGACTATGATTAGCAGCTCCCTTCCCTTTCACGGCTCTTTTCTCAGCAGCCTTACTACTTTCGGGCTTATGACCAATTCCACTACCCTTCGCAGGAGCAGAAAACCTATCAATGAGTGGAAGAATAGTCTTAGACTTCGAGAAGCTTTCTACAAGCTTTCTTTCCGCCTTCAACTTATCTTCTAGTTCATTTATAGTTTTCTCCTTTAGATTTAACAACTCAGTGGAGCTTTTCAGTTCGTCTTTCAAGAGTTGGATCTCATCTTTGAGAGGAGTTAATTATTCAATTTCCTCCCTCAAAGCTAATTCCACTATCTTGAGAGATTTAATTTCTTTTGACTTGGATTTGACGACCATGCGGCACTTGTCAAATCCCTTCTCAAGGGCTTTATACTGAGTTATTAAATCAGAGTCCTCCTCTGATGAGTAGCCTTCATTTGCTACGGATGCAGTCTCATCTTCAGAAGCAGACAGAGGGGTATGAGAGTTTACCTTCCCCTTACAGGAGGAGTCACCTATTTCTTCGTCTAGATGAGCCATTAGCCCGAAGTAGGCTTCTTCATCTGAGCTTGATGCATCAGAGTCACTGTCACTCAGAGTTTTGGCCTTTTTGGCGAGGAGGCTCTTTTCTTTCTTCTTTCCTTTAAAAGATCTCTTTCCTTCCTTCTTTGCTCCTTCTTTCTTTTTGTATGGACACTCGGCTATTACGTGTCCTGGCTTATTGCAGCAATAACAAATAATGTCAGTAGAATCATATTTGGTCGGCTTAGATTTATACCTGTCATTATTGTAGTCCTTCTTATGATGATCACCATCACGTCTTGATCTTCTGTGATCAAAAGCAGTGGATTGGCCTCTCTTCTGCTTTCTTTTATTCAGAAGTCTTTTGAATTGCTTGGAGAGCAAGGAAAATTCTCCATCAGACATCTCTGAACCAGAGGGGCTGGCATCAGATACATCCTCATCAGAAGAAGATCTCCTGACAGGTGGGAGAGTCTTGCTCTTTCTTGAGCTTTCAGCTTTCAGAGCGGAGGACTTCTCCCTTCCAGAGGCCCTGATCCCCTCTTCTTCAGCTTTGGGGAAATTCAACTTCAACTCATGGGACAAGAGCTTACCAAACAGCATTTGTGGCTCTGTGGTTCCTAGCTTTCCGAATTCTCTGATGGCTATAACCTTGGTGTCCCATTCTTTCGTCAGGGATCTCAAGAATTTGTCATTTAGTTCGCCAGTTGTGAATTCTCGATCATAGTTCCTAAGACCATTTACGATCTTGAAGAACTTCTCGTAGGTGTCAGAAATGGAGTCTCTTGGATCTTGCTTGAATGCTTCGTATTCTTGGTTCAGCAACGATCTTCGGTCATCTCTCACTTCTTCAGTCCCTACCATCAGAACGACTAGAGAGTCCCACATTTCTTTAGCAGACTTGCAGTGAAGCAGATTTTGTAACATGGAATCATCAACTGCACCTGCTATGATGTTCTTTGCCTTCTTATCTAGGGCCACAAGAGCGATCTCATCTTTGGTTAGTTCCAACATCTTCTTGGGAATCATAATGGCGGAGTTTATAGAAGATGTTTTCATTGGAACATGAGGACCCTCTTCCACAATCTGAAAGATTCTTGGGTCAGCGGCTTCCATGTAGAATCTTACTCTTTCTTTCCACATTGGAAAGTTTTCTTTGGTGCAGACTGGCAACTTGACGGAATCCTTTGATCTTTCCATTCCAGACATACTTGCTTCAGCAACTAGATGAGGAGTCTTGTTCAAGGTGTTAGCCTTATAGTGAACAACCCGCCTCTGATACCAATTGAAAGTATCTAGTTGTGGCCTAAATCACCTAGAGGGGGGGTGAATAGGTGGATTCTATGCCTACTTGCGGAATTAAAATATGACACAGAAAAGTACACAACAAAGCACAGCACAGACACAAGGATTTTATAGAGGTTCCCCGATGTGGGTAGTCCTCTTTCCCGCCTCGCCTATCTAGCACTTCGAGGCTAGACTCGGCTACTTCACCAATCTCAGATTATGAATAATCTTACACCTCGGAGTCAAAACTCCTACAACTCGGAGTATACCACTCCTACAACTCGGAGTAAAACAACTCCTACAACTCGAAGTAAACCACTCCTACAAATAACTCGGAGTAAAAACTCCTACAGAAATCAAATAGAGAAAGAAATAAAATACTTCTTCTAAACCTCAATAGAGATTAACTTCAGATCTTGGGAAAACTGAGTCTTCTTCTTCCTTGAGAGAGAAAGCTTGGATCTTGAAAGATCTGGAAGAAAAATAAACTTGGCTAACCTGATCTGAATAAGCCCTTTGATCCACTCGAGAGAATCGTCAATATGAAGTGCTGCACAAGGATCAAAGACCTTCTTATCTGAGAAAACTCTAACAACAAAGAAGAATAATTCTTGAGCATCAGGTGTTAGGTCTCAGAACACTTGTTCAGCAAAGGAAGATGAGAACAGCTTTTCGATTCTGAACAAAAACGTGTGAAGAGAGATCTTTTTTGCCCTAAAAAAATAGAGGATTATTTATAGGGAGGACTTCAACGGCTCGTTCGACAAAGAAGGGAGGAACGACACGTGTACTGTACATGGCGGCCAACCCTAAATTTTCGAAATCGAAACAAAGATTTGAAATCCGTCTGTCCGTCATTCGTCGAGATTTCACGTGAACATCCGACGAATTGACTTAGCCAAGATGAAGACAGTTCAAAGGTTTGAAAACCATCTCTGTTTTCATTCGCCGGGATTCGTCGGGAGTTCTCGAGAACTTTCGACGATTGGACTTAGCCGCACAAAATCCTTCACAAGGCTGCCATTTTGACTTCTGTCAGCAATCATCGATATTCGTCGGGAGATCACGTGAATATCCGACGAATGGACTTGGCCACAGAAAATTCCTTCTTCATACAGGAAAACTGGCTTCTGTCTGGATTCGTCGACATTCGTCGGAAGTTCATGAGAACAGCCGACGAATGGACTTGGCAGCAGAATTTTCTTCTTCAAAATGGAAGATTTGCTACTGTCAGGATTCGTCGGGAGTCACGGGGACTTCACGTGACAACTCGACGAATTGACTTAGCAAAAATTCCTTTTTCTTCTGAAGACCTGCTCCACTCCTCAACCTTGAAAGTCTTCAGTTGTGAGAAGATGAAGTGCACCCCAAAAGAGAGATTACACATGAACCAACACTTTGTTCTACACAATGAGGGATTACATTGTCTAGAACTGTGTTTGGTGATCCATTGCAACCTGACTTTGGTGTGCACTTAGCATTATGACCTGCACAATACATCTAAAGAGAAATCATCAAATACATACTCAATTCAATTTAGTTCATTAGGGAACACCTTCAAATCCAGGTGATTGTCGATACAATACCCACCAGTCTCGCCCTCCCTCTCTCGCCTAGCAAGTAGGGGCGGAGAGGGGGGAGGGGGGTCTCGCCCCTCCCTCTCTCGCCCAGCAGGAAGGGGCGGAGAGGGGGGAGGGGGGTCTCGCCCCTCCCTCTCTCGCCCAGCAGGAAGGGGCGGAGAGGGGGGAGGGGGTTCTCTCCCCCCCCCCCCTCTCGCCCAGGGGAGGCCCCCCTCGTTCAGTTTACTATTCGCAGTCCAGTCTGGCTATTCGCAGTCCAGTGGTCTGCATTTAGCGTTTCAGAACAGCGCGATTCAGCTATCTGCAGCCCAATTCAGGGGCATTTTGGTAATCTGGCTGACCAATTTTTGGCTATTTGCAGCCCAACTTCAAAAATCCTATAAATAGGACCAAGGGGGCACCATTTGGAGAGATCTCTCATCCTAGGCTAGCTCTCCCCTTCCTTCTCTCCCTCCCCAAGTCTCTCTAGGGGGAGAGGAGAGGCTCTAGTGGTGCCCAAGCTTAGTAGTGGCTTGGGAGGGGAAGTTCCAAGGGGACTTCCGGGTATGTGGCGGGACCTCCCCACTAAGCCCTTGGTCCAGTTTTAGTTCCAACACCTTCAACCTAGAGCTCTCCCTTGGGGGGATTAAGGGATGGTCGCCCCTCAGCCTCGCTGAGGGCCCCGAACTCCACAGAGACCGAGTTGTCGGTTTCAACATTTTGGTGCGGTGAGCGTGGAGTGTGACCAACTCAAGAAAGTCTCAAGTTGAGCTCCATGGCTGGAGGTGGAGGATTCGACCCAGGTCACTCGCAGCCCCCGGTGGCTGGGGTGACGTTGGAGATGTTTGAAAATCTCAAGCGGGAGGTCATGCAGACCTTGCAGGTAGTTTTCGCCACGATAAGCAAAGGCAGGAGAGAAAGTGGTCCGGAGGCCTCACCTCAGCAGGTTGGCGAGAACACCCTCGGCCAGCCATCCAGGAAGGAGGTGCCGGAAGGGGGCGAGTGGGGAGGTCCTCGACCCCCACTCGCCGAGACCCAAGTGGGCGAGTGGGGAGGTCCTCGACCCCCACTCGCCGAGACCCAAGTGGGCGAGTGGGGAGGTCCTCGACCCCCACTCGCCGAGGCACAAGGGGGCGAGCGGGGAGGCGCCGTGCCCCCACTCGCCCAGCCCCAAAAGGGGGCGAGCGTGGGAAGTCCTTTTTGTGAGCAGATACTCTCAGCCCCGGTTCCGGAGGGGTTCAAGGGGCCGGGAACCGCTCGATGGCAGGATGTTTCAAAAGTACTTAGCCTCGATGCTGGCCCGCTGACCAGGCTCCCACCTAGCTGGCAGGGCCGGGAACCGCTCGATGGCAGGATGTTTCAAAAGTACTTAGCCTCGATGCTGGCCCGCTGACCAGGCTCCCACCTAGCTGGCAGGGCCGGGAACCGCTCGATGGCATGATGTTTCAAAAATACTTAGCCTCGATGCTGGCCCGCTGACCAGGCTCCCACCTAGCTGGCAGGGCCGGGAACCGCTCGATGGCATGATGTTTCAAAAGTACTTAGCCTCGATGCTGGCCCGCTGACCAGGCTCCCACCTAGCTGGCAGGGCCGGGAACCGCTCGATGGCAGGATGTTTCGAAAGTACTTAGCCTCGATGCTGGCCCACTGACCATGCTCCCACCTAGCTGGCAGGGCTGGGAACCGCTCGATGGCAGGATGTTTCAAAAGTACTTCGCCTCGATGCTGGCCCGCTGACCAGGCTCCCACCCAGCTGGCAGGGTCGGGAACCACTCGATGGCAGGATATTTCGAAAGTACTTAGCCTCGATGCTGGCCCGCTGACCAGGCTCCCACCTAGCTGGCAGGGCCGGGAACCGCTCGATGGCAGGATGTTTCGAAAGTACTTAGCCTCGATGCTGGCCCGCTGACCAGGCTCCCACCTAGCTGGCAGGGCCGGGAACCGCTCGATGGCAGGATGTTTCAAAAGTACTTAGTCTCGATGCTGGCCCGCTGACCAGGCTCCCACCTAGCTGGCAGGGCCGGGAACCGCTCGATGGCAGGATGTTTCAAAAGTACTTAGCCTCGATGCTGGCCCGCTGACCAGGCTCCCACCCAGCTGGCAGGGCCGGGAACCGCTCGATGGCAGGATGTTTCAAAAGTACTTAGCCTCGATGCTGGCCCGCTGACCAGGCTCCCACCTAGCTGGCAGGGCCGGGAACCGCTCGATGGCAGGATGTTTCAAAAGTACTTAGCCTCGATGCTGGCCCGCTGACCAGGCTCCCACCTAGCTGGCAGGGCCGGGAACCGCTCGATGGCAGGATGTTTCAAAAGTACTTAGCCTCGATGCTGGCCCGCTGACCAGGCTCCCACCTAGCTGGCAGGGCCGGGAACCGCTCGATGGCAGGATGTTTCAAAAGTACTTAGCCTCGATGCTGGCCCGCTGACCAGGCTCCCACCCAGCTGGCAGGGCCGGGAACCGCTCGATGGCAGGATGTTTCAAAAGTACTTAGCCTCGATGCTGACCCGTTGACCAGGCTCCCACTTAGCTGGCAGGGCCGGGATCCGCTCGGTGGCCATAGTGTTTTTTCCCGAGGTGGCTCCGCTAGCCGGGCTCTCACTAGCCGACAGGGCAGGAAGGCCTCTCGGGGAGGCTAAGTGTTTTTCCCCCAAGGTGGCTCCGCTAGCCGGGCTCTCGCTAGCCGGCAGGGTAGGAAGGCCTCTCGAGGAGGCTAAGTGTTTTTCCCCCGAGGTGGCTCCGCTAGCCGGGCTCTCGCTAGCCGGCAGGGTAGGAAGGCCTCTCGGGGAGGCTAAGTGTTTTTCCCCTGAGGTGGCTCCGCTAGCCGGGCTCTCGGTAGCCGGCAAGGTAGGAAGGCCTCTCGGGGAGGTTAGATGTTTTTCCCCAAGGTAGCTCCGCTAGCCGGACTCTCGCTAGTCGGCAAGGTTGAGGGACCCCTCGGGGAGGCTATGTATTTTCCGATATAGCACCGATAATCAGGTTCCCAGCGACACTCGTCGAATATGCAGGGTTGGACATTTCTTTCCAAGCGTGAGCCACGCTCGAAAAGAGCGGGGATTGTGTACAACCCCGATATTCGCCGAGTACTCCCAAGGATCCGGGGGAGGCAGTTTGGTAGCGTCGAACCACGCAGAAAGAGCGGTAGGGGCGGAGAGGGGGGAGGGGGGTCTCGCCCCTCCCTCTCTCGCCCAGCAGGTAGGGCGGAGAGGGGGGAGGGGGGTCTCGCCCCTCCCTCTCTCGCCCAGCAGGAAGGGGAGGAGAGGGGGGAGGGGGGTCTCGCCCCTCCCTCTCTCGCCCAGCAGGTAGGGGTGGAGAGGGGGAGGGGGGTCTCGCCCCTCCCTCTCTCGCCCAGCAAGTAGGGGCGGAGAGGGGGGAGGGGGGTCTCGCCCCTCCCTCTCTCGCCCAGCAAGTAGGGGCGGAGAGGGGGGAGGGGGGTCTCGCCCCTCCCTCTCTCGCCCAGCAGGAAGGGGCGGAGAGGGGGGGAGGGGGGTCTCGCCCCTCCCTCTCTCGCCTAGCAGGTAGGGGCGGAGAGGGTGGAGGGGGGTCTCGCCCCTCCCTCTCTCGCCCAGCAGGTAGGGGCGGAGAGGGTGGAGGGGGGTCTCGCCCCTCCCTCTCTCGCCCAGCAGGAAGGGGCGGAGAGGGGGGAGGGGGGTCTCGCCCCTCCCTCTCTCGCCCAGCAAGTAGGGGCGGAGAGGGGGGAGGGGGGTCTCTCCCCTCCCTCTCTCGCCCAGCAGGAAGGGGCGGAGAGAGGGGAGGGGGGTCTCGCCCCTCCCTCTCTCGCCCAGCAAGTAGGGGCGAAGAGGGGGGAGGGGGGTCTCGCCCCTCCCTCTCTCGCCCAGCAGGAAGGGGCGGAGAGGGGGGAGCGGGGTCTCGCCCCTCCCTCTTTCGCCCAGCAGGTAGGAGCAGAGAGGGGGAGGGGCGGTTCGCCCCCCCTCTCGCCCAGGGGAGGCCCCCCTCGTCCAGTTTACTATTCGCAGTCCAGTCTGGCTATTCGCAGTCCAGTGGTCTGCATTTAGCGTTTCAGAACAGCGGGATTCAGCTATCCGCAGCCCAATTCAGGGGCATTTTGGTAATCTGGCTGACCAGTTTTTGGCTATTTGCAGCCCAACTTCAAAAATCCTATAAATAGGACCAAGGGGGCACCATTTGGAGAGATCTCTCATCCTAGGCTAGCTCTCTCCTTCCTTCTCTCCCTCCCCAAGTCTCTCTAGGGGGTGAGGAGAGGCTCCAGTGGTGCCCAAGCTTAGTAGTGGCTTGGGAGGGGAAGTTCCAAGGGGACTTCCGGGTATGTGGCGGGACCTCCCCACTAAGCCCTTGGTCCAGTTTTAGTTCCAACACCTTCAACCTAGAGCTCTCCCTTGGAGGGAGTAAGGGTTGGTCGCCCCTCAGCCTCGCTGAGGGCCCCGAACTCCACAGAGACCGAGTTGTCGGTTTCAACACCTGGAACTTCTCAAACACCTCTGCCTTCTCTCTCATGAAGTAAACCCACGTGTAGCGGGTATAGTCATCCACCAAGACCAGCGCATACGTGTTTCCTCCATAGGTCAGGGTGGCGCACGACCCCATCACATCAGCGTGTACGCACTCAAGAGGTGCCTTACACCTGGTCTCTGACTTGTCAAATGGAATTCGATGTGACTTTCCAAATTGGCAGTCCTCGCACACATGGACATCGCCGCAAGAGGAGAGATTGGGCAGGCCAGACACCAGACCCTTCACCGCTATCATCTTCAACTTGTCCATCTCTACGTGACCTATCCTCTCATGCCAGATCGTTGCGCTGTCATTTGTCTTCAGCTTGTCCACATATGCACTTGCAGATAGAATGTACAAGTCCTTCACCCTTCTCCCGGTGAGCGTGACATCAACATCAACTGAAGATAGGTTCTTCAGGAACTTCACCTCCTTCGGTCCGAACAACACATGGTATCCTACATCCACTACATTCGCAACCGAGAAGAGGTTCTTCTTCATGCCCGGCACGTGATACACACTCTTCAGTGTCACAGGCTTCTCTTCACTTCCCAAGGATACCATCCCTTCCTTCTCTACTGGATGCACCGTATCATCCGTCGTGATGATAGCATCAGTGAAAGAGGAGTGTTATTTCTCATTTATTAAAAGTCTTATTTAACTTTGTTTCAAATTAAGTGATATATATAAATATATATATGAGTGCTGATTGAGAAAGTAAAAAATAAGCACATAACCAGATGACACAAGATATATAGTAGTTCCCCAAAACCTGGGTACATCTACTCTTCTACCCACTGGTAGGAATCCACTAGGAGGTTGTTGATAAGGTGCCCTCTCACCAAGGTGATTTTGATAAGGTGTCCACACACCAAGGTGATTTTGATAAGGTGTCCACACACCAATGGGAGTTTTGATCAGGTGCCCAATTCACCTATAAGCTTTTGATAAGGTGCTTATAAACCAAGCTGCAGGTTTTTGCTAAGGTGCCCTGTCACCGGGAGTAAACTTTTGAAGGGAGTTTTAACCCTTTACAAGATGGGAAGGAGAAAGGGAAAAGATATATTGTTCTTCTCTTTTTGCTGAGAAGACACTTGAAAATGCTGATTGGATGTTGAGTTGGATCTTGATGAAGATGGTGAAGAGAGCTCCCCCTGTCTAATTTAATTGTGGAGGCTCCTTTTCTTGGTTCCAAATCCTCTATTTCAAATGTATGGAGTGGATCAACTCTCTTTGTTCTCTGTCGACCTTCCCCTGATTTATAGCTCTGTGTATTAAGATAACACTATAGGAGAGAAATCAATTAGTAGACAGAGTATTAGAAAGAAAGAAATATTTCCATAACTATTATATATATAGAAGGAAAAAATTCATTTTGATTTCAAATAATATCCATAATCAACTTAATCAATTTAGCCAAGAATCAATTAGAGGGAAAGAATGATTCACAACGGCTATAAAAGAATAATATTATTCCATATAAATCAGATCAAAAGAAAGAAGGAAAGAGATCTAGTGTTATTTGAATTTAACATAGTAATCGACGTACGTCGATTACAATTCGACGTAAGCGTCGAATTCATCCTGGCTGGACGTCGAGAGGAGAATAAGGAAGGTGCGTTGACTAAGGTGCGTCGACTAGAAGTCAGAGCTACGTCGACATAGGATACGTCGAATTCTTATTAAAGTTACTTCGACTCATTCTGAAAGAAACGTCGACAACACTTCGACGTTGCGTCGAATACTATTCGACGCATATTTACTTAACCTTGATTTTTCTTTCTTAGAATTCATATTCAACTCATTTTGGGGGTTAAGACAAATCATTTTCCCAACAATCTCCCCATATTTGTCTTAACCCTATTCAGAGAAAAATTGAATCATCATTTAATCAACACATCAAAGCATATTTTATCGAAAGAGATATATTAGGAAATCAGAAAAATCATTTTCAGAGAATAAGGGGGAGAATAGAACTAAGTGATCTTTGTGATTTCAGGTGTTAGCGTGTGTGAAAAATCAACCTAGCTCTGATACCAATTGAAAGAGGAGTATTAGTTCTCATTTATTAAAAGTCTTATTTAACTTTGTTTCAAATTAAGTGATATATATAAATATATATATGAGTGCTGATTGAGAAAGTAAAAAACAAGCACATAACCAGATGACACAAGATATATAGTAGTTCCCCAAAACCTGGGTACATCTACTCTTCTACCCACTGGTAGGAATCCACTAGGAGGTTGTTGATAAGGTGCCCTCTCACCAAGGTGATTTTGATAAGGTGTCCACACACCAAGGTGATTTTGATAAGGTGTCCACACACCAATGGGAGTTTTGATCAGGTGCCCAATTCACCTATAAGCTTTTGATAAGGTGCTTATAAACCAAGCTGCAGGTTTTTGCTAAGGTGCCCTGTCACCGGGAGTAAACTTTTGAAGGGAGTTTTAACCCTTTACAAGATGGGAAGGAGAAAGGGAAAAGATATATTGTTCTTCTCTTTTTGCTGAGAAGACACTTGAAAATCCTGATTGGATGTTGAGTTGGATCTTGATGAAGATGGTGAAGAGAGTTCCCCCTGTCTGATTTAATTGTGGAGGCTCCTTTTCTTGGTTCCAAATCCTCTATTTCAAATATATGGAGTGGATCACCTCTCTTTGTTCTCTGTCGACCTTCTCCTTATTTATAGCTCTGTGTATTAAGATAACACTATAGGAGAGAAATCAATTAGTAGACAGAGTATTAGAAAGAGAGAAATATTTCCATAACTATTATATCTATAGAAGGAAAGAATTCATTTTGATTTCAAATAATATCCATAATCAACTTAATCAATTTAGCCAAGAATCAATTAGAGGGAAAGAATGATTCATGACGGCTATAAAAGAATAATATTATTCCATATAAATCAGATCTATAGAAAGAAGGAAAGAGATCTGGTGTTATTTGAATTTAACATAGTAATCGACGTACGTCGATTACAATTCGACGTAAGCGTCGAATTCATCCTGGTTGGACGTCGAGAGGAGAATAAGGAAGGCGCGTCGACTAAGGTGCGTCGACTAGAAGTCAGAGCTACGTCGACATAGGATACGTCGAATTCTTATTAAAGTTACTTCGACTCATTCTGAAAGAAACGTTGACAACACTTCGACGTTGCGTCGAATACTATTCGACGCATATTTACTTAACCTTGATTTTTCTTTCTTAGAATTCATATTCAACTCATTTTGGGGGTTAAGACAAATCATTTTCCCAACAATCAGTTCCATCATATGCCTTCAAGGAGGCAAACTTAGACACATCTCCAGTGAGATGGTGCCCACAACCGGAGTCCACTATCCAGTCGTTCTCAAAATTGACGGAGGTTAAAGCATCGACCGACATTGTCGTCATCTCAGCCAAGAAGCGGTTGTCTCCACCTTCACCACCCTGGTGACCTCCACCTCTACCTCCACCTCTTCTTCCACCTCTATAATGGCCTCCACCTCTCTGGTTGTCTACCTCTCACTCTGCAACATGACCGACCTTGAGATTTGACCGCACTTCTTTGTCATGTGCTCGTACTTCTTGCAGGCAAAGCAAATGGGTATAACCCTCTAGTCATAAGGAGGGAGAAAGTTCTCCCTAACTCCCTGAGAGGACATTGAGGGACCATCTCCAGAGTTCTTCTTCTTGTTGTCCCAAGGCTTTCTCTTGCCTGAGAACAACGCCTCGCTATCTCCCCCTGAGATAGACACTCCTTCCATCTGCTTCGCCAAGCTCTCCTGTGACGACAGCAGGTTCTCTAGCTCCAGTAAGGTGGGCTGAGTAGCCCATCCTTGCACATAGGTAACAAACGGAACATACTCCTTCTGCAGGCCTCTGAGTATGTGCCTCTTCATCTTCGCCTCTGAGATCGGCTCGTCAGGATCCAAAGCTCGTAGGGTGTAACCTCTAACTTGGCATGAAGAACTTTATTCAAAATGTGATTTGCAGTTAAGACTGCTTCTCCCCAATAAGCGGAAGGCATGCCTGCAGTCAGGAGCATAGAGTTTAACATTTCTGTTAACGTGCGATTTTTACGCTCAGCTATGTCATTAGACTGTGGCGAGTAAGGAGCAGTAGTTTCTGCAATGATTCCATGCAGGGCAAGGAAATATTTGAACTCACTGGACATATATTCGCCTCCTCTATCACTTCTAAATCTTTTGATTTTCATGCCTAATTGGTATTCTACCCTGGTTTTGAAAATACAAAAAATTTCAAACGCTTCATCTTTAGTTTTAAGGAGATAAATGTGACAAAACCTAGAACAATCATCTATGAAGGTGATCAAATACTTCCTGCCACCTCTAGTGACAAAACTTTTGAAGTCACATATGTCGGAATGTATTAGTTCTAAGGGTGTTGTGCTCCTAGTAATCGCACTAAAAGGTTTCCTAGTGATCTTAGTCTGAGCACACACTTCACATTTATCAGTTTTGACTGTAGTGTCAAACGCTATCTGGTGAGTTCTAGCAATTTGGAATATTTTCCTATAGTTTACGTGTCTTAGTCTCTCGTGTAGAGTCTTAGGGCTAACTAAGTTTGTTTGAACTTGTTGACCTATTTCGTTTGCTAGACTTAATCTGTACATTCTATTTTGGACATAGGTACATCCAAAATAGTGTGAGTTAACTGACAGTGTTACTCTACCGCTACAGAAAGTAAAAGACATACCAGCATCACAAAGTAAGCTAATAGACACTAAGTTAGCAGCTAATGAAGGAATAAACATAACATTCTTTAAAGTTGAGAGGACCCAGCGCAACCAACTCGACCAAAAGACCGGTCTGTTGGTGAAGGCGCAACTTGATCTTTATATCAACGGAAAGGCGCTACGGGTCAAGTGAAGGAACGCTGGATCCAACAATCCCCCCCAGCGTCCAGCACGACCCGCAAGCTCAGAGGTGCTCCACATGGCCCGCAAGCTCAGAGGTGGCTTGACACATGGTTCCGGCCGCCTGACCCACCGGGACCCACACAGGTAGAGAGAATTTCAGGAATTATCAGCGCCCCCCCCCCCCCCCGGTCTCGAACCCGCAACCTCCCTCTGATACCAATTGATAGGACCCAGCGCAACCAACTCGACCAAAAGACCGGTCTGTTGGTGAAGGCGCAACTTGATCTTTATATCAACGGAAAGGCGCTACGGGTCAAGTGAAGGAACGCTGGATCCAACAAAAGTTAAAGTCTCACCTGAGGATAGCAGCAAAGTTGCATTCCCCACCTTCAGCACGTCAGCTGTCTCACCGTTGGCAACGGTCACAGATTCTCTCGCATCAGTAAGACCTGTCATCAGAGTAGGGTTGTTGCAAACATGGCACGTTGCCCCCGAGTCAAGGAACCACTCTGTACTGGCCTTTCTGTTTCCGACCATGGCAACAAAGTCGGATGGCTCATTGAGACTAACCATGTTAGCATGGTTGCCTTCCTGTGGTGTCTTGCCCTTCTCCTTACGAGGAAGCATGCAATCAGATGCACTGTGTCCCCACTTGTTGCAGTTATAACACTTGCCCTTAAACTTTTTTATTTGTTTACTTGGGACTGCAACCTGGGAGCTACTCGAGTTGGGTTTTGACTTCCTAGGGTTCGACACGCGCCTAGAGTTCGAAATCATGTTAGCAGCAGCCTTCTGCTTGCTAATGACTTCTAGAGCATGTCGAGTCCTATTTTCGTCCTCAATGCGTATAAAACGCTTGAGTTCGTTCAAACCCACCTGCATCTTCTTGCGGTACATTTCAGTTTTGAAATTGTACCACGTAGAAGGCAACTTATACACAATTGTGTCAGCAACAAAGCTATCTGGCAACGCAATATTCTCGCTATGCAAGGAATCTACTAAAACTTCAAAGTTTGATACCTGAGGGAGAATGACCTTCTCCTCGTCGAAGGTGAGCAAGTGGAACTTGTCCACTAAGTGTGCCTTGGACAGGTCCTCCTCCTGCCTGAAGTGATCCTGCAAAGCATCCCAGATGGCCTTAACTGTCTTCAGCTTCATGTACGTCTTAGCCAGATTGGAAGACAGGCAGTTCAGCAGGTAGTTCCTGCAGAAGTCTTCATCAGAAACCCACTGTGCCTCATCAGCAGTCCCTACGACCTCAGCACCATCAGACTGAACTGTGTAAAACACGTTCAGAAACTTCATCCCAAACTGAGTATTCAACTTCCAATCGTTGAACTCAGTCGCCGTGAACTTCTCCAGCTTTATCATCAGAGCGGGGGACGCCATGTTGTTCCCCTTCATCATTGTGCGCCCGTCAGAGAACGACACTAAAACAAGGAGGAACGGGGTTCCTGGGAGCTGTCGTCGGCACTGTCGTCTGGCGGTAGCGACAGGGGGCTGTCGCTGACGTTGTCGGCGGACGACAACACAAGGGCTACACGAGCTTTAGCTTGGAGACGGCGGCGTCGGGAAACTTGATGGCGGCGGCTGGGGGGGGGGGGATCTGAACATGGAGCAGCTGAGGGAGCTGCGGCACAGGGAACCGCTGAGACGGCTGGACTGCAAACCGCTGAGACGGCTAGGCTTGAACCGCTGAGACGACTAGACTGCAAACCGCTGAGACGGCGGAGGAACCGCTGAGACGGTGGAGGAACCACTGAGACGACACTGAAACTGCTGAGACGGCGGCTGAACCGATGAGACGACACTGAAACCGCTGAGACGACGGCAGAAACGCTGAGCCGGCCCTGAAACCGCTGAGACGGCGGCTGAACCGCTGAGACGGCACTGAAAACCGCTGATGAGCGCACGATTAGTGGTCATGCGTGAACAAAGAGCGAACGATCAGCGGTCGTGCGTGAAATCCCTTTCTTGCGAGCAGCGTCTTCGTCTTCTTCGCACGAGAGGCAGATCTAGGGCACGATGACGGAGGCATCAGCGGCAGATCTGGACGACGGAGGCAAGATCCGGCGAATACGGCGACTGCACACGGCAGAGGCGGCGGCAGATCTGGATCCGGCAACCTCCTACTTCTTTTCTCCTTTCGCAAACGGCGGCTGGGCGAGAGCAGCGGGAAGCGTGAAACCTCCTCTCTCGCGAGCGGCAGCGAACGAGCTGCCAGGAACCAGAGAACGAGCGAGGACGAAGGCTGCGGGGAAGAACCAGCGACGAAAACGCGAGCTTGGAGGAGGCGCGATCTACTTCGCGAAAGCTTCGCGTGAACATCGACGGCGGGCGGACGAGCGAAAACCTAGGGGCGTGATTCGAGATTGAGAAGGTTTGCTCGAAGCATCCGGAGGAGGATCAAAGTGGAATCAACTCTCCGTTGCCCCTAGCGGGTATATATAGGGGAAACCCTAGGAGTGTCTACGGGGATGGGTATCCGTGTACCCAACAGACCCGTTATACCTTCGAACCAGTTAATTGACCTAATATACATTAATAATTTTTTGTTTTATCAACAGTAAAAGGAGGGTTCTGGGACTAATTCAAATAGAAGAACAACGATCGGAGAGTCTTAAGTCCAGCTCGCAAATAACGAGTGAAAAAGTTAAGGCTGCTCGACAAACAAATTTGCAGTCAATGAGCTCTAAGGGAATGAACATGAGCTTGGTTGGTGTTCGGGCCTCCGTGCGGCAAAAGGACATCCGGTCGACAACTAAGTTCTCGATTGGTGAACGCTCGTTTGGCGATCGCCGACTATCAGTCTCTGCATGGACTCATGATGCTTGCCAAGCGCATCGACACAAATAATATAACGATGAGTTTGTAAGAGTTCAACATCTCTAACTATTTAGGTGCAAGGAAAAAAAATTTGACTGAATTTATGAAGCAACTCCTACAAATTAATGGAGTAAGAGAGATGAATCCAACACAACCATCCATGATTCATGAGTAAAACTAAACAACAGCATATTCATTAGCGTAGGACATGAAAATGACATGATTAAGTTCTTAAGCAAATGATCAAAAACATCAATACCCCAATAAAAATAGGAAAATCTAATTTACTGGAGGTTTGGGTGAGACAGGAACAAAGATATATACCAAGGAAAAAAGGGAGACTTCTCCTCGGATGTGAAGGAATGAGCCGCAGATTGTCGCTTATGCCATCCTTCAGTTCTTGCGCGCATCCGGGATAAGGGAGCAGATGCTACCACACTTCTAATGATCTGTCTTCTCTCCGTGTTATCCGCCTCCACGTGCGTCTTCGACTTTGAACTCTCTAGCTCCGAAAACCTTGAAAATCTTTATCTTGAAGCTCTCTGGCATATAAGATGGTTGTATGAGGAATAAAGGAGATGAACCCCGCAGACAATTGCGGTAAAAATTGGATCCAATTAAATGGAATATATTAGAAATTTTGCCCTAATTTCCTGCATTTATATATACTAGCAGAAAAATGACAGTGCAAGGTTGGGGCACACTACCATGCTCTCAATCGTGCACAAACAATGAATATTTGGCGGGAAAAATCACGGCGCCGAAAGCGATTGTGGCGGCCTGTCAGAGGATAAGGCACGACAGTTCTCACGAGGCGGCGCAATCATGCTCCTATAGGCACACCAAACATGCCAGCAAAATGGGATGGAAGCATATTACACGTGCGCCCACGCTTAATCGTGCGCAGAGAAAGAGCACGGATAAAAGACAGAACTAAGATTTTCAGAAAGAATTAATTTTTCCTCTAGAACTCCAAAACTCGGGGCAAATTGCTGATTCACGCAAGCACAACCGTGCGCACAAGGGGGCATGACCGCGCGCTTATTGCAAAAAATTGAAAAAACTCTCCCCATGCAATTGCACTTAAAACCAAACTTGCTACCAGCCATCAAGATGTCCATGTATCAGCATTATGTATGAACATGACAGAAATCGCACTAATCCATAACATTTCGGGCAATTTCATAGTGAAAACAAGGCAAGTACTAGCATAAAATCTCTACATAACATACACGCATCAACTAAGCCAATTCTTCATCTTCTTATAGGCATTATCTTTACATAAAACATTATCTTTACATCTAAGTGCATTATAAATAGCATGATCTACTAAATCATTAGAGAATTTGCCCAACAATTTTTTGAGATAAAAAACATTTTGTTTCTTGGATTCACAATATGTGATATTCCTTTTTTGCCAATTAAGCCATGTGCAACTCCTTGGTGGTCTAATTGACGAGTACTTGAGGTCAATGTGGGTGCTAGTTGTTGGAGCAAGTCAGTCAACCTAATAATGAGCTGAAACGAATAACCTTGGGACAAATTGAAGTCGGAATTGATTCTAATGAAACACGTATATGTCCAACTGAAACCACACAATGTCTTCAAATGAAATTTTTTTATAAACAAAATATAAATCAATTCTGGCCAGTGACATTGCATTCGTATGATTAAATACGAACTAAACGAGATCACATGAACAGTTTTCCTAATTATAAGAATTGAGCAGTTTGATTAAATTATCATAATTAGGTCAGCTTATCAAACCCATGCTCTATCTGACATATTTTTCAGAGCTTACAATCATTTTGCACAAATTATCATAAATTAAATTCCGAAATATTATTGTTTTCTTCGGCCTAACAAGGTTGACCTTAGCGTTATAATAAGCTGATTAAAGTCTATACGGGAAAAAAACCCACACGGCAGCTTTGATTTATTCGGGGCCCTCTTCTCCCCCGGAACATTTCGGTACGGACAAATAAATTCATCATGGATAATATATTTTAAACTGCACATTTTATCAGCATTTATTATTATTATTATTTTAAATTTAACCCCAGCGGAAGTATCAAATCGGGTCTACGCTGCTATCCGAATCAGACCCGATCCGAGCCATGGCTGCCCGTCTTAGTCCATTGCATATGAAGCCCTGCTAATTCATTTAGGACAGCAATATCTACAATTTATACAGCAGGCAACAAAGAGCTGCACGCGTCAGGCAATGATTCGTGTGGGCACTGTGTCCGCGTGTCGAAATGAACCCATGATTTAACCCGATATCGCGTCGGTTTCCGGATTGGGAATGCACGGTCACGTGATCGTTCCGGGCCTCTGAGCAAGTGTACAAACATGGAAAATGGTGCGACGAATTGGTTAAATTTCGGATTCGGTTAATATCCGCACCGAGAGGAATCCTTGCGTATATATAAATGGCATAGACCGCGGGGAGGGTGGGAAAGCACTTGGTATACTCTCCTCATCTCCTAGCTTGTCTTCTGCGGTAGATCCGGCGTGAATCTTGGCGTACTCCTGGTGGTGGTGGCGGTGGTGGTGGTATGATGGTATCTGCCTGCATCAACAATGTCGGAATACTGCCGGAGAGTTTGCTCGACCGCCCTCCTTATCCTTCCCACGGCTGGCTTAGCCCCAGAATCTCGTTTAGCCGCGATTTGACCGTCGAAGACCGCAGGAATGGCGGTGAGAAGCCCGATCAGGATGATTCGTTGATGGATTTTGTGGATTTCGAGTTCCGGCTCTCCGATCCCGTGGCGATGCTCTCTGCGGACGAGCTTTTCTGTAATGGGAAGCTGGTTCCGCTGCATCTCGCGCCGATTCGGCCGCCGCCGCCGCTGGAGATCAAATCTCCAGCTTCGATACATTGTCTGCCCAAGGAGGAGATCTGTGGACCTGATCAATACGTATTTTCACCGAAGGCGCCCAAGTGTTCAAGCCGGTGGAAGGAAATGCTCGGACTGAAGAAGGCGCGGAACCGCGACGCAGAGCGCGTGAAGACCGAGCCCGCCGCTTACAAGCTCTCCGATACCAAACCTTCAAAGCATTTAGTTCACCGGAACCTCAGGTTTTCATCAAACGACTCAAACCTCAGCTCTCCGCTCCCCCGGGACTCCGATTCCGAATCGGCATCCATTTCAGCCCGCATTTCTCTCTCATCGTCCTCGTCCTCTGGTGCAGACCACGAGGATATTCCACGTCTCTCCCTCGACTTGGATAGGATCAACTCGGCCCATCCCCCACTTCCTCCCAGGCACAAGGTTGGAAAAGCCAAACACCCATTTACCCGTCGTACTTTGGAGTTATCCGTGGACGGCAACATTTCCATGCATGTAGGTTCGGGTCCGATCCGGCGGACCCCTGAATCGGCCGCAGGGGAAGGCCACTCTGCTTGGCGAACCAGCCGCCACCAGATGCATCAGTCGGCCGAAACCGTCGAGTTTCCGCCGCCTCTGGGAGTATCCGTCGACAGCCCTCGTCTCAATGCGTCCGGGAAGGTTATTTTTCAGGGGCTTGGGAGGAGTTCAAGCAGCCCAAACTTTCTCAACGGCGGAACGCGGCCTCGCCCTGGTGGTGTGCAGCGGTCGTACTCAGGCAACGTCCGGGTCAAACCGGTACTGAACGTTCCCGTTTGTAATCTCCGCGGCACGGCAAAATCCGTTTCCGCCTTGGGCTTCGGCCAGCTCTTCGTGCCTCAGAAGAGGGAGAAAGAGAGCTCCTGTGCAGCGAAGAACAGCTCCAACTGCAACTCGAATGGCCCCGCCACTAAATCTTAGGTAGTAGTTTCCCACATTACTCTAACTCTTGGTTATATTTTTGCATGCATTTACTTCAGAAGTAGGCTATTCTGTTTGCTTCGTTGTAAAAATCAGCCCTCTTTCGTCGGGCTTGCAGCCGTTCTTTCAATTTTTCTCCCGCCCTGGCTCAGTTCTCCTTCTCAAATTCTGATCTGTATGTTTTAGGATTTGGCGGAGATACTTGTAACAGTAGATGATGCAGTTCGTGTTCTTTTGTTCATTTCTGTTAGTCAAGATTTGGTTGTCTTGAAGCAGATCGAGTTCTTTGATTCCCTCCCATTTAACGAAATTTTCAGTGATGGTTTCAATTTTTACACACTGCAAAGTGCAAACATAGCAAATGAGACGGATAAATAAACATTTTGCTCGTCTAATTTTGCTTCTCCGGCCGTGCTTCCAGGAGGAGAGTGGCTGTGGGCAAATGGAGCCTCCACTGTTCTACTTGAGCTCAGCCGTCGTAGACGCTTCTTCGGCCGGAGAAGGGGGAATCCGTTATACACTTTTAAAAAATTTAAACGTTTATTTTTCTCGCACCTTTTGCGCGCATCGTAGCAGAATCTGCACGTGAACTCTAAAGCGCGCCTCACTTGAGATTTATCCGTTGCCCGTTGGTCGCAGATTCGACTTCTGTCTGATCTGGATTCAATTGTTCAACAACTAATCATAAATATGAATATTATACTAATTATATTTTCACAGACGAATTTTTGGGCGATCTAAAATATGATTATTTTTCAATGTGACCGTATTACACAAATATGACTGTATATTTTCACAAATAATTTACACCGTTAAAATCACGATCATACGGCTATATTTGCTCCCGCACTGTGATCTATTATGATCACAGTGCTTATGGGCCGCTCGTGCGTCCGCTATAGTACTTGTAACGACCCGCCCCGACCACCACACCAGAGGCCTACGGCCAAGCCCCATCCCTGGTGGGCCGACTAAACGCGGTCGGACAAGAACTGCAGTCTGGTGCACCCCACGCATGGCTGAGCCTGTTTCTCAGCTATAGTGGGATGTTGAGGCGGAGCTTCGAACCCGCGCCCCCTTGATAAGGCACCTTCAACAGTCCTCATCACCAACTGCGCTGTTCGGGTCGTTACAGTACCCCCGACCAGGTCGTGTAGTAACAAGTTTCAAATCTCTCGATTTGTTAGGTTGCCTAAGCTGCATATTTCATTGCACTTCAACTTGACACCTATAGTAGTGATAAGCGAACTTATCTTGAGTTGTCAATACTTATGTCGATAATTGTAACATTTATTACCACCCAATAAAGAGAAGCTATACGAACAAAATCACAAATAATTTGGCTATATTAGCAGCGAATGTCTAAAATGTCCATGCGAATAGGGGTGGACCCACATTGGGCCCTGTGTGGGCGGCCTTCCACACTAACTATTTTAAAATATATATATTTTTCAACAATAGAAATTAAATTGAGTTATTTTTTCCTTATATACATGTTAGAATGGTGCTCGAAACATCCGCGTGAGTGTCTAGTTTGGAACAATCTACTCGTTGCCCCTAGCAGGATACTTATAGGCTAACCCTAAATCCCCGGCGGGTACGTGAATCCCTAATGGGTCCTAACCAATCGTGAAGTATCCGTTGACCCGATAATTAAATATACCTCAACAATCTCCTCATATATTGTAAATATCGGGGTCACATCACAGATTACTTAAACAAAAGTTAATAACGACAAAACATGAGTTTTCCAGAAACATAAATATGAGTTTTAGAATACAGAATATCTAAACTCAAACACATGGCTCCAAACAAAACACAGTAAGCAAAGCTGGAAAAAACGCATAAAGGATAACTGATCAATGATCTATGCAAACAACAGATCATCGTCATTCAGGTCGAAATCAACTTTCTCTCCTCCAGTCTCCATGTGATCTGCAAACAGGCACAATAAGAATGTCATGAGACAGATCTCTATGAATTCTAACATTTGCTAATCAAAAGTAAAGTGATTAGTTCTAGCATTAAAAGAACGTAATACTCTAACTAGGAAGAAAGAATCACATATCAACATCTCTATCCAATTTACACAAAGTAGATAATTGATTTCATAGAATCAAACCATGTTCCTTCGATTATTAAGATTATTACTAGACGTTTCACAATTGTGTTATACTATCAAGTTTGAAATGATACAACAAGCTGTGACCAATATATCATCAAGTTTGGAATGATATAAGTAATGATTATAATATCATGACGCATATCAGCAACTTCAGTATTCCTTTTTGTAATGATACCCAAATCAGCCTTTGAATAAAAAATAATTGCGTAAGTCATCAGGTTTGGAATGACTGACAACTATTCATCAATGGGTTTCATCAGGTAGCATCTGAAATACTTCCGTGTGCTCACTCTAGATGCTCGAATGTAAGCAGACTACGATTCTAAGATTTAAAACATAAGCAGAGTATTAACTCATACTAAATGAACTTTAATCTCATCTCCACCGATGTTTTAGTTGTTAGAACCTTACATAAGCCCTTGGTAAGGACATCTGTTATATTAACTTTTGATCTCACGTCCAATGGGGAGATTATCCCATGACTGGTGAGATGGGTCAACCAGACATGTTTCATCCTTAGTTGCCTTCGCTTTCCATTGAACAACGTATTTGTTGCAATGGTCTTTGTGGCCTGATTGTCACAATAAAGCGAAATAGAGTGAATTTTTAGACTCATCATTGGAATGTCTATTATCAGATCTCTTATCCACTCTGCTTCTTCTCCTGCTGAAGCGAGAGCATAGAGTTTCGATTCCATAGAGGATAGTGGAATGCACGACTGCCTCTTTGACTTCCAAGTTACTGCTGCTCCTCCTAGGGTGAACACAAAATCGCTAGTGGATCAACTCTTAGCAATTTCTGAACACCAGGAGGCGTCAGAATACCCCTCAAGCACAGGAGGATGTCCACTGTAACATAACCATACTTTTCAGTGTACTTTAAGTATCGCGTTAACCTTTCTAAGGCATTCCAGTGGTCCTTCACAGGGTTACTCGTAAATCTACTTAACATGCCGACCGTAAAGGCTATGTCAGGTCTAGTGCAGGTTGTAGCATACATGAGACTACCTATGAGTTTGGAGTAATCCAACTGTCTAATAGATGAACCTTCATTCGGATTCAGTCTATTGTTATAATCGTATGGAGTCTCACTACCTTTGCTATTAACATAACCCCACTTTTCAAGTAGATTTTCTAATATAGTGACTCTGGCTTAGGGTAATACCCTTTTCAGTAAAGTTCACTTCCATTTCTAGGATGGTTTTCACCACATCTAAGCCAGTTATGCTAAATTGTGGCGTCAATGCATCTTTCACGTTTTTCACCTCAGACTGATCAGTGCCCAGAATTAGCATGTCATCAACATACAATCATATAATTGCAACTTTATTTGAACTTGTTCGAACGTGCATACATTTATCTAAAAAGCTGGATTTAAAACTCATGGCTTTAACACAAGTGTCAAATTTTTCGTTCCATAATTTGGGTGCTTGTTTCAATCCGTAGAGTGACTTAATCTACTTACACCTCATTCTCTAGACCTTCTATGACAAACCCTTCAGGTTGGTGCATGTAGATCTCTTCGGTCAGATCTCCATTAAGAAATGCAGTCTTGACATCCATCTGATGAACTGTGAAGTGTTCAATAGATGCTATCGCAAGAAGTATCTAAATTGTCGCATAGTGACAAACATGTGAGTATATATCAAAGTAGTATATTCTACTCACTTGAGTGAAGCCTTTTGCAACTAGACGTGCTTTCTATTTGGCAATACTCCCATCAGGATTAAGCTTCTTCTTCAGAACCCATTTATTTCCAATGGTCTTAGCCCCTTTGTGCAAGTCAACCAAAGCCCACGTATTGTTTTTCATGAGAGAGTTTAACTCTTCATCTATGGCTTCTTTCCATAATAGAGAGTCTCGAGATCGCATCGCTTCCTTATAGGTGGATGGATCAGCTTCAACTTGGTAAGTCACGAAGTCTGTACCGAAGCTTTTGGGCATTTTCTCTCTACTAGATTGCCTTCTGGTATCTAAATCACTAGTGTCTACAGGCTCAGTGTCAGAGTTACGTTGGCTTGGCTCAGCTGGAGGCTTAAGACTAGTGGCTGGCAGACCTAGAAGCGTCAGGTTCTTATCCTTAAGGAACTTATCCTCAAAGAAAATAGCGTCTCTAGATTATATTACAGAGTTCGTTGAGAGATCTAGAAATTTGTCTGCAGCACTATCCTGTGCACATCCTAGATAGACACACGTATTTGTCCTAAGTTCACTCTTAGCTCTTCTAAGTTTAGGTATCCTAACATAAGCGATACAACCCAAGGTCTTAAGATTATCAAATCTAGGAGATCTCTTAAACCAAAGCTCATTGGGTGTCTTAGTCAACTTGGCATGGGGAACTTTATTAAGAATGTGATTTGACGTGAGAGCAACTTCACCCCAGTAGGTCGCAGGCATGCCAGCAGTTAACAACATAGAATTCAAGATCTCTGTTAAAGTTCTATTTTTTTGGTTCAGCGATACCGTTGGATTGGGGGGAATAAGGGGCAGTCGTTTCAGGGATGATGCCATTGCTGGAAAGGAAATCTCTGAACTCTCCGAAGATGTATTCTCCTCCTCTATCACTCCTTAGCCTTTTGATTTTCATGTCAAGTTGATTTTCAACCCTAGTTTTGAATATACAGAATTTTTCAAAAGCTTCATCTTTGATTTTAATTAGATAAATGTGACTGAATCTAGAATTGTCGTCGATAAAAGTTATCAGATACTTCCGACCTCCACGTGTGACAAAACTTTTGTAGTCACATATGTCAGAGTGTATTAACTCTAGCAATTGTGTGCTCCTAGAAACCTGACTAAAAGGTGTTCCAGTTATCTTAGAGGTTATCACGACCCGTCTCGACAAGAGTCAGAATGCGCTTCGGGGCGGGCCGTGATGCCACAGGCATGGGCGAAAAGAAATCCATGCCTGCTAAGGCGGAAGCAGAAGTACTACAAATAGTTTTTAAAAGAGTTAATTTGAAGAAAAATAGTTTGATTTATTGCGGAAGCTTTAAATTGTGAGAACTTGAAACATGTGCACATGCATTTTAGTAAAAACTTAAGATACAAGTTTTGAAACAGATTTTATGCAGTGATCACCGCAGATGAATGAGCATGCAACTATGTCAAATATCAGTACATATAATATTTAGCCTAGCAGTTGTCCATGAAACAGGAGAAAATGGCTGATTATAATTATTACATGAAAGAAATATCTGACAGTAAAAGAAATGAAACATAAACACAAAACCTGAAACTTGACGCAGATCGGCCTCAGAGAGCAGGCGGCGCAGACAAAAACACTAAGGCAAGTCCAAAACAAGAAGAAAAGGCCTCAGAACATTGATAACATAAGCAAGGTAGATTACAAACTAGCAAGGGAAACAATAATGTATAAGTACCAGTTTTATCAGAAACAAAGCTAGCAAGACAGACAGTAAGCAAGACGAGTAGAAATAATTAGAATTATTAGACTACTCTGAAGCATAACATAGATTCAGTCATGAAATGTCATTAGTTGTAATCATTGAAAGGTGCAAGTGTTTCTATCTGATGCACGAGATTCTAACAGGAGTCTAAATGCAAGGCTTATCAAAGTAATTGGGCTTGCTATGACATTATTGGTTCCCGTTACAAGGTAAGTGGAAACTCGATTCAAAGCGTCACATCAATTTAACACTACCTTTCAATGATTGCTTATCACATTAATGAACTGAAGGATTCATGATTCAAAAGGATTCAAATTCAGATTCAAGACTTGTCAGAGATTCAGGAGTAAAACATATAATTGATCGCATAATATCATAAGCTGTAATCAATGAAGGGTGTAGGTGTTTCTAGTGCGTGCACATGGTTCACACTCAAGTTCAAGTGTAAGGCTTACTAGAATAAGAGTATTTCTTGCTTACCATGACCATGCAATCAAGACGATGCACCATCTAAACACTACATTTCAGAGATTACATATGACATAAAAATTGAGTTAGAAGATTCATAGATTGGTGATTCTAATTGGAACAGACTCACGCTGACGAAGAACATCAAGTCAAGAAATAGACTTTATCCAAGTCTTTCAACCAAACAGGTATAAGAAACAGGATTCGATGACTCAAAGAACTCGAAAGAGAGTTTAGAAACTTACGGGTTCAAGTATTCACGAGTAACAAGGTAACTACACATCATTTTCTAGGATACCAAGTATTCGTTTAGTTTGATCCATTCCAACATACGATTATCTTCCAAGTAAGCATAGGTGCGAGCCGAATATTTTATATCAAACACAAATCACCTAGTTGTCAGCAAGAATATTAACATTTATCATTATAATAATTAATACTCATAATCAAAAAGAACTACTGAACTTTTTATTCATCAACTGAGATGAAACTCATCTAAGTAATATTCAAGTAAACATCATTCTCATTCACAACTCGCGTTATTTCAAACGCGTGAACCTTGAACTAATAACATGTCTATTTAGGGATTTGAGGTCTAAATTTATTTGACGAAGCGAGCATCCAAGGGTGAATTCATATAAAAATAAGAACAGGCAAGACAATAAAATTCAATGTTTGCAAGAGAGAGGGATCTCTACTTGCCTTAAATGAGGCTAAATCTGGCGGCGGCGGCAAAGCGGCGCAAGCAAAAATAGAACCACATTTTGAACCTGGTCAAACACAACGAAAACGAAGCTGAATAATTTACTACGCTAACTCAAGCATTCTATAACGTGGAAATTAAACAAAGGGGGATTAGCAGATTTACCTCCCTCAAAGGTGAGGGGAGAAGAAATTCCACGCGGAGACGGAGACTTGGCGGCGCTTAGGTTGTGGAAACCCTAATTCGGAGAGGGGATTTGTGAGGTGACACCAATGGAAACGAGGAGCGGTGCCGGAAATCACAAATAATCCACGGTTAGACGATCGCAAGGGGGGAAATAATCTGAAACACAAGTTGCACAAGATTTGGAGACAAAACCAAAAAGATAAATCATAGAAAAATCTGAATAGGGGGAACAAGAGGAATTCCTTACCCAAGGAGGCCAAAATCGAGCCCAAGGAGGAGTGGGAAGGGGAACCCTAGTTGTCCCTCTCGCAAAAAAAACCCGGCCAAGACAAAGAAGAGGATGAGTGGGGATTAGGGCTGCCGACCTCTGAGGAAGTCGGAGGATGGAGAGGCTGTTGCAGCCGCCTGGGGAGGAGAAGTTGCTTCTGTCGTTGACATGGGTAAGAGGAGGCGCAGGGGGCGTCGGCCAAAGGCACCGGCCACGATAGGAGAAGCAGGCGGAGGAGACGGCCATGGCTGGAGGAGCAGGAGCTGCTGGCGGCGACGACATTAAGCGCGGGAGATGGGAGCGGGAGCGGGAGAGCGAGCGGGAGACGGGATCGGGAGACGACTCGGGAGCCCTAACCGAGCGCTCGCGAGTTGCGGGGTTTAAACCGGGGGCGGGAGCTGCTCTGGATTAAATCAAGGGGGCTGGCTCGGTTTGGTAATAAAAAAGGATGGGCTGCGGTTACCCGAAATCAATTAAATACTTAAAAAGAAAAGTAGGGTTGTTACATTCTCTCCTACTTAGGAAGTTTCGTCCTGAAACTTTCTGAGGATTCCCTGAATGGGACCTCTCATGGCGAAGATTCAGATGTCATTTATTTTAAACAAGATTTGCAGGTCAAGACATGGAAGCTAACTATGAACATGCTGAAACAGAAAGGAAAACAATGCTGAGACTTACCAAGATTAAGAGAAAAATTAGCAGATACTTGCTTCGCATAACAGATTCAAGTTCTCGAGAGAATTATTCAAACTTTTCATGCATTCAGAACACAATTATCATAAGGATGATTTTCTTTCGAAGCTTGCGCATTTGATACTCTACGATCTTAGCAGGTATGGCCAGAATACGAAAGATTGGATTCAGGGAACACAGGAATTGCTTCACTTAGCTCAGAATTGAGAGATAAAACTCAGGAATTCAGGAGCGAAAAATCCTTGCATGAAGGGGTACTTGCGATGTTGACGCTTAAGAGCTAACTAGTAGGAGATACTGGAGAATCAGGTGAGATCGATAGACAAGCAGAACAGGAAGCACTGAATACGAATATCAGAGATTTGAAACTAGAGATTCTAACACATTTCCTACTGTCAGGTACATAAATTATGTAATAATTACAACATTTCCATTGGACAACTCTAGGTAATGACCATGCAGTGCAAAATTTGAAATCATGTGCGATGTCAAGCAAATAGTAAAACCATGCGTGTACAATCATTATTGTTGTTCTTGGCTTCACACTTGTGCAATGATTTATCATATGAATGCAATGAATGGATACACATGTCATGTTAAGCGTTCATATCACTTAACATGTCATGCATATTGAGACTCTAATGTCAACGCACTTGAAAATATTAAACCGCCCATATAATTTAATATTCGCAAGCGGTGTAATTCCTACTGGAAATTCATATGCATACAACTGTTAAGTTTGCTCATACTCCCTTAACATTCGTGTGTATACTACTCATGCTTATGAGTGAGTGTGTGCGTGTTTCAGCCGCGAACAACACATAATGACAAGGTGCGTGAAGAATTGATGCATGTACATATATTTATAAAATAAGATTTAAAATATTTAATAATTGCAAAATACTTTATCTTTAGAAACAAACCTCCCTCTGATACCAACTATCACGACCCGTCTCGACAAGAATCAGAGTGCGCTTCGGGGCGGGCCGTGATGCCACAGGCATGCGTGAAAAGAAATTCATGCCTGCTAAGGCGGAAGCAGAAGTACTACAAATAGTTTTTAAAAGAGTTAATTTGAAGAAAAATAGTTTGATTTATTGCGGAAGCTTTAAATTGTGAGAACTTGAAACAGGTGCACATGCATTTTAGTAAAAACTTAAGATACAAGTTTTGAAATAGATTTTTATGCAGTGATCCCGCAGAGGAATGAGCATGCAACTATGTCAAATATCAGTACATATAATATTTAGCCTAGCAGTTGTCCATGAAACAGGAAAAAATGGCTGATTATAATTATTACATGAAAGAAATATCTGACAGTAAAAGAAATGAAACATAAACACAAAACCTGAAATTTGACGCAGATCGGCCTCAGAGAGCAGGCGGCGCAGACACAAACACTAAGGCAAGTCCAAAACAAGAAGGAAAAGCCTCAGAACATTGATAACATAAGCAAGGTAGATTACAAACTAGCAAGGGAAATAATAATGTATAAGTACCAGTTTTATCAGAAGCAAAGCTAGCAAGGCAGTCAGTAAGCAAGACGAGTAGAAATAATTAGAATTATTAGACTACTCTGAAGCATAACATAGATTCAGTCATGAAATGTCATTAGTTGTAATCATTGAAAGGTGCAAGTGTTTCTATCTGATGCACGAGATTCTAACCGGAGTCTAAATGCAAGGCTTATCAAAGTAATTGGGCTTGCTATGACATTATTGGTTCCCGTTACAAGGTAAGCGAAAACTCGATTCAAAGCGTCACATCAATTTAACACTACCTTTCAATGATTGCTTATCACATTAATGAACTGAAGGATTCATGATTCAGAAGGATTCAAATTCAAATTCAAGACTTGTCAGAGATTCAGGAGTAAAACATATAATTGATCGCATAATATCATAAGCTGTAATCAATGAAGGGTGTAGGTGTTTCTAGTGCGTGCACATGGTTCACACTCAAGTTCAAGTGTAAGGCTTACTAGAATAAGAGTATTTCTTGCTTACCGTGACCATGCAATGAAGACGATGCACCATCTAAACACTACATTTCAGAGATTGCTTATGACATAAAAATTGAGTTAGAAGATTCATAGATTGGTGATTCTAATTGGAACAGACTCACGCTGACGAAGAACATCAAGTCAAGAAATAGACTTTATCCAAGTCTTTCAACCAAACAGGTATAAGAAACAGGATTCGATGACTCAAAGAACTCGAAAGAGAGTTTAGAAACTTACGGGTTCAAGTATTCACGAGTAACAAGGTAACTACACATCATTTTCTAGGATACCAAGTATTCATTTAGTTTGATCCATTCCAACACACGATTATCTTCCAAGTAAGCATAGGTGCGAGCCGAATATTTTATATTAAACACAAATCACCTAGTTGTCAGCAAGAATATTAGCATTTATCATTATAATAATTAATACTCATTGTACAACCCCCATATCCATCGAGTGAGGCCCAGCGTGGAGGGACGCCGAGACGTGTCGACTAGACCCAAGGGGTCTTAAGACCTTTGGGTATCGCCCGGCGAACCCCCGTAGCTCTCACCAGAAGAAGAGTAGGGGCGAGAGGGGAGGGGCGGGTGCCCCCCATCTCGCCCGCGCCCAGGTAGGGGCGAGAGGGGAGGGGTGGGTGCCCCCCCCCTCTCGCCCACGCCCAGGTAGGGGCGAGAGGGGAGGGGCGGGTGCCCCCCCTCTCGCCCGCGCCCACGTAGGGGCGAGAGGGGAGGGGCGGGTGCCCCCCCTCTCGCCCGCGCCTAGGTAGGGGCGAGAGGGGAGGGGCGGGTGCCCCCCCTCTCGCCCGCGCTCAAGTAGGGGCGAGAGGGGAGGGGCGGGTGCCCCCCCTCTCGCCCGCGCCCAGGTAGGGGCGAGAGGGGAGGGGCGGGTGCCCCCCCTCTCGCCCGCGCCCACGTAGGGGCGAGAGGGGAGGGGCGGGTGCCCCCCCTCTCGCCCGCGCCCAAGTAGGGGCGAGAGGGGAGGGGCGGGTGCCCCCCCTCTCGCCCGCGCCCAGCTAGGGGCGAGAGGGGAGGGGAGGGTGCCCCCCCTCTCACCCTCGCCCAGCTAGGGGAGGGGCGGGTGCCCCCCTCTCGCCTTCGCCCAGCTAGGGGCGAGTGGAGGAGGGGCGGCGACCCCCTCTCTCGCCCTCTACCCTGGAAAGGGGGAAGATCCTTGGTCTCGCCCCACCCCAGCAAGGAGGCTCGCCGAGCTCCGCGAGGTAACCCCTCTCGCCCAGTTCTAGAGGGGGGGGTTGGTCTGCGTTTAGTATCCCAGAACAGCGGGATTTGGCTATTTGCAGTCCAGTTTTGGCTATTCGCAGTCCAGATCCGAGGGTATTTTGGTAATCTGGCAGATCGATTTTTGGCTATTTGCAGCCCAACTTGGAAAACTGAAGTATCTAGTTGCTTACCTAAATCACCTAGAGGGGGGTGAATAGGTGATCTCTACGTCTTTTGCGGAATTAAGAATTAAACGTAAAGCACAACACACAAAATAAATCACAGCCACAGATAACACCAGGAATTTATAGTGGTTCCCCGTACTTGGGTACTCCACTGCCGGCCTCGCCAATCTAGCACCACAACTAGACTTGACTACTCACTAAATCTCGGATCAGAATGATCCTACAAACTCGGAGTCAAACTCCTACAATCTCAGAGAGAACCTCTCTTACAACTCGGAGAAAAACTTCTCCTACAACTCGGAGAACAACCTCTCCTACAGCTCGGAGATAACAACTCCTACAATAGATGATAAAAGGTTTTGAACAATAAGATACCAGATCTGAATAACAGAGGCATTTTCTTCCTTCTTCTTGAATGGCTTTTGAGAACGATGAGGAAGAACAACGATCCTTCAAATCTGTCTTTAGCAATCCGAAACGATCCAATAGAGGTTGTAGAATCAGAACACGGATCGATCGAATCCTTCTTTGATAGAAATCAGCAACTCAAATGAGTAGATCGATCTTCAATCGTAGGCGACAGCGAGGTGGCGCTTTTCTCGTTCTTTTAGATCAGGAAAGAAAATTAGGATTTGAGAACGATTCGAAAAACTTGTTGGAAATAACCCAAGAGCGATCCTATATATAGAGGGCAATGATTAAGGGTTAAATCGACCTTAAACGCACTCAATATAGCCGTTAGGATCGGGAAGGAGCGTTTACGAACCGTCAAGAACAGAGGAAACAAATTAGAAAATAACTGACAGAATTCTCGAGACATAAGGGATCTCTCGAGAACTAACGGATCTCTCGAGATATGAAACAAAGAGAGCAGGAAAGGGATGTCTTGAGAACTCGATGATCTCTCGAGACATTGCAAAGATTTCGGTCTTAAGGACTCTCGAGACAAGCTTGATCTCTCGAGTCATCAAGAACAGAAATATCGAGATCAACAGAACTTGCTTCTCGAGACATTAAACGACTCTCGAGACATGCTTGATCTCTCGAGACATATCCTTAGAAAAATTTATATTCATTTACTCCTTTTCTTCTCTTGAACATTTGCTGCAACCGCACTCCAAAGTCTTCAATAGTCTTGAAAATGAAGTGTACCCCAATAGAGAGATCACACATGAGTCATCACCATGTTTCATATAATGAGGAATTACATTGTATGAAACTGTGTTTGCAGACCCATTGTAACCTGACATTGATTTACACTTAGCAATGATAATCTGCAAGACAATACTGGAAAAGCATATCAAATACAAATGCAATTCAATCTTAGTTCAAGGGCGACTTCTCACAAATCAAGGTAATTGTGAATACAATTCCCAACAATCTCCCCCTATTTGTAGAAGTCAGAACCCTATACACTAAGTTGAATTACAGCAATATAGAATAAATATGCTACACTACACAAAGATATAGAAATGAACAAGTAGAGAACATCAAATCAACAATTATATATATATATGTCTAAATTGAATTGTTAAGAAGACTTGATGTTCACAAAATCAGAACCAAAGCAAAATATGTCTTGTCAGCATCAGCATTATCCTTCAAGATCTCCTTTTCCTCTTTTCTTCTTGTCTGGAGAAATAAGCATAAGGCTTGGGATGGTAAAACGGAGGTGGAGCCGGAGCATCAGAATTATTATAACCAAATGCCCTGAAATGGATTCTTCTCTTCCTTTGAGCTGTCTCATGTTTTTCCCATTCAAGTGAGCTGTAGCATTCAGATCTTTTCATTTTGCCTTCACGGACTAACCTATAGGTTTCAAGAATTATGTCTTTTGAGACTGGGCTCCAGATTTCTGATAGAACCTCCTCAACCTGAGCTTTGCTATGGCCTGCAGAGCTAGAACTCGGAACAGATCTACTCGCAGAGGGACCTTCACCAAGTTTTCTTTTTCTTTTGGTCCCAACCCTATCTGATTGATCTTCAACTATAGGAGCCTTCCCAAGTAGTTCTTCTGGCCTTGGAGAAAACTGAGGAACAGGAACATCTGGATCAATTTCTAACTCAGGAAAAATCTGATTATGAAGCCACGTTGCTGTTTTGAAGGAATAAGCATTAACATCAGCAATTTGCTTCTGCACCCTAGAAGAGAACTGATCAAACTGTGATTTCCATGAGCTTTGAATAGCTGACACAGAGCTTTCCACTAAATCTGTCATTCTTTCCATTATAATGTCCTCCCCCTTTCTGACTTCTACAGATAGGGTTTGGAGAGTATCATCTTTAAAATTTCCGACTTCATCAACAATCCGGAATGTATTTGCTTTAGCCTTGTCAGACAATGAGTCTTGAAGCTTTGTCATTGTAATAGTCTGAGCCAACACTGTGCCTACACCTTCAGTTGCATGTTCAATTGCTTTGCTCCCTAGGCACATCAATTCAGAGAGATTTTCATAATTTGATTTGATTTTAGCTAACTCCCTACCAAGTTCACTTTCAACTGAGGCAATCTTCCTGTGAACAGTTGTCAAAGAGTTCTCAAACTGTTCACTCTGCTTCTTGAGCATAGCTTCAATCTTTCCCAGAAGAGAATCTGCATCAAGGATTGGAGGGGAAGGATGAGAGGAAGGAAGAGTAACAGCAGGTGCGGCATCAGGAACATCATCAGGGAGCTCTTCAATCTCAAGAGAGTGAACCACATTGTCCTCTTCACAACCTAGCTCATCTGGAGCATTCCTGGTTGTGTCAAACTCTGACTCCCCCTCAACATGTACTAGGGGAGGGGATGATTCATGAACGGAATCATCACCATCGTCTTCAAAAACAAAATCTGCACCAGACCCTGCCTGTTGGCCACTGGGACTGTGCACTTCAGATACTTCTTGTTGCAAATCCTTCTGAACATCTGAAACTCTGTCATCTGCCAAAGAAGTGTCTGCTTCAAGAACTGAGGGAGAAGAGGGGATGAACACATCCTTGTCAGAAGAAGGTATGTTCTCCTTAGCTGGAAAATCTGACACTATGACATCTGCTTGTACTGATGGAGAAGGAGGAGGTGATGGAACTGAATCTGGTAGAGGTGAAGATGGAGCTGGAATGTGAATATGAGCAGGTGATGGGATAGTATCTGATGGATCTGACTGAGTCACTGATGGAATGAATTCTGTTGGAGCTGATGAGGGCTGACCTTTGGCTTTAGAACGGATTGGCAGCTTGGCTCGACCTGAAGCTTTAGAACGAATCCGTGAAGGAAGTGGAAATGATGTTACTTTAGGTACCTGACCTTCAGAAGATGGAACTGGAATTTCTGCTTCACTTGCAACTGCAGATTTATGAGTCTCCCCCTCAGAAGTAGCACTAGCCACTCCCGTCTTCTTGATTCGAATGTCCCATCTCTGCATAGAGATGACATCGATCTTCTTAAGGTGATGGATAACTGCACCTTTGGACATGTCAAATATAGCAGGATTAAACTGATTCAGGAATAATGAGATGATCCGGGCAAAGTTTGGAGAATTAATGCAAGCTTTGATATTTGAGAATAAGATTGAGGCCCAATCTCTCTGTTTTCCTGACACAATTCCAATCACCAACTGAAATATTTCTTCAGACACATGTCCTCGTGTGCCTGTCCTGCAGAAAAGAACCTTGGAAACAATGTCCACTAAAAGCTTGCCAGCATCGTTCATCTTGTACCTCTTCACTGCAGCAAAATCTGAATCAAGACCACAGTACCTTGCTGTTCTCAACCAATCAATTTCATTCAGCTCTGATTCAGCTTCTATTTCAGACAGCTGCAAATACTTAGTAAGAGTCTTTGGAGAGACTTTGATTTTGATACCCTTAACAAATGAAATCAACATTCTTCCTTCCTTAATAGGCTTCACATTTATAAAGAACTCTTCAACCTCATCAAACAGCACCCGGCAAGGATGCTCAAGAACGAAAGTAAGACCGGCGGCATCAAGCAAACAAAATAGGTTCTTGAAGTCATCGGATAAACTGGCGATACCTGAGTGAACGACCTCATTCCCGACGCCAATCTTTGGATGAGGAGTAGGAGCCATTAATGCGAGAGAGAGAGAGAATTGTCGAACGAGAATGATGAAGCACCGAGAATCACGGAAGCACCGACCTGTCGCCGCTCGAGAAGAAGTCGAAAGGTCTTGGAAGTCTCGGAAATGATTTGCGTGAACATCAAGTTTTTGAGTTCTAATATATATATATATACTATCTTGATTTGACGTTTAAGTGACATTTTGAAGAAAAATAAGAGAAAGAGCAGTGCGTACCTGACGTTTGGAGTTCTTTAAAGTACTTATGTCTCGAGACATCGATTATGTCTCGAGAACTCAGGAAATTCAGCGCGGCATTTCCTTCCCTGATGTCTCGAGTGATAACCCATGTCTCGAGACATCTGCCTATCTCGAAATCTTCAGCTTGTCTCGAGAAATCCAGCCAGGTCCCGAGACATGACTTGTCAAAAACTTCCTGTTCGTCATGGTTTTGGTTGACTTGATCATTACTCCATGTTGAGCATTCCAAGTTCCGTCTTGAAGAAAGAGAACTTAGTCTCATCCAGTGGCTTCGTGAAAATGTCTGCAACTTGCTTATCCGTGGGAACATAACTCATATTTATGTCACCCATCTCCACATGCTCCCGGATAAAGTGATATCGTAGCTCGATGTGCTTTGTCCGACTGTGAGAGACTGGATTATTTGCGATAGCAATTGCACTGGAAGAGTCGCAAAACATAGGAATGTCTTTGATCTTCATGTTGTAGTCTTGAAGTTGATTCTTTATCCATAGAAGTTGTGCGCAACAACTGCCAGCAGAAACGTATTCCGACTCGGCGGTTGATATTGCAACACAATTCTGCTTCTTGCTACTCCAGGAAATAAGTCTCCTTCCGAGGAATTGGCACGTCCCGGAAGTGCTTTTTCTGTCGTCTTTGCTACCTGCAAAGTCTGCATCTGAAAAACCAATTAGTTCGCTATCATTACTTCTTGGGTACCATAAGCCAAAATTTGGTGTGCCTTTAAGGTATCTCAAAATCCGCTTTGCGGCAGTATAGTGAGATTCCTTAGAGTTCACCTGATATCTAGCACATACACATGTAGAGAACATTATATCAGGTCTACTGGCAGTAAGGTAGAGCAAAGAGCCAATTATGCTTCTGTACTTGGTTTCATCAAAAGGTTTCCCTTTTTCATCCTTGTCCAGAGACGTAGCTGAGCTCATTGGAGTCCTCATAGAGGTTGCACTCTCCATTCCAAATTTCTTAATCAACTCCTTAGTGAACTTTGTCTGAGAAATGAAGATTCCATCTTCAGACTGTTTCACCTGAAGTCCTAAGAAATATTTCAGCTCACCCATACTGCTCATTTCAAATTTCCCTTGCATAAGTTTAGAAAACTTTTTGCAGAGGTTATTGTCCGTAGAGCCAAATATGATGTCATCGACATAGATTTGCACTAGCAAAATCTTGCCTTTTACTTCCCTAAGAAATAATGTTTTATCTATCTTTCCTCTTGTGAACTTGTTCTCAAGAAGAAAGTTAGATAGCGTCTCATACCAAGCTCGAGGAGCTTGTTTCAAACCATATAAAGCTTTTTGTAATAAATAAACATGATTGGGATGATCAGGATTAACAAAACCTGGGGGTTGTTCAACGTATACTTCCTCTTTAATGTCTCCGTTTAGGAAAGCGGATTTGACATCCATTTGATATACGGTGAAACCCTTGAAAGCAGCATAAGCAAGGAAGAGTCTGATCGCTTCGAGCCTTGCTACTGGAGCGTACGTCTGATCGAAGTCGATACCTTCCTCTTGTCTGTATCCTTTAGCTACAAGTCTGGCTTTGTTCTTTATGATTGTTCCTTCTTCATCCAGCTTGTTTCTATACACCCACTTTGTTCCAATGACATTTTTGTCTTTGGGTTTTGGAACAAGTGTTCATACCTTACAGCGTTTGAATTGATTTAATTCTTCTTCCATAGCAATTATCCAAGATGGATCTTCATTTGCCTCTTAGAATTTCTTTGGTTCGACCTGCGAAAGAAAACTCAAATGCATATTCTCATTAAAGGTACCTCGTCTTGTTCTTATTCCTTCATGAGGATCTCCTATGATCTGATCAACTGGATGATCACTCATGTGTCGTAGCCCGAGGTTCTTTGCATGATTTGGACCGATAGGACTTTCTTCTACTGTTGGAGTATCTTCCTCCACTTGGATTGGCTCTTCATCCGGATGATCTTCTTCATAGGTAGTTATTGGGGGAATCTTGATGAAGTGTTGAAAATTTTCTTCAACTGGCTGATCCAAGCTTAAGTCCTGCAGCTTTGAACCTGTGTCTACAGAAGAAATGCTAGAGGAGCTGCCTTGTAGCATGCTCGTCTCATCAAATACAACATTAATAGATTCTTCTACCACTAGGGTTTTCTTATTAAAAACTCTATATGCCCTACTATGGCTACTATAACCTACAAAAGTACCTTCAAAGCTCTTTTCACTAAACTTAGTTTTGTAATGCTTTCCATTGTTTAGCACAAAGCATTTACTACCAAAGATTCGAAAATAAGAAATGGTCGGTTTCTTGCCCTTTAGAAGTTCATAAGGAGTCTTTTCATGGTTTTTGTTTATGAGTGCTCTGTTTTGCACATGACATGCAGTATTGACAGCTTCAGCCCAGAAATATTCAGGTAGTGAAGAGTCACTCAACATGGTTCTGCAAGCCTCAATAAGTGTTCTATTCTTTCTCTCAGCTACTCCATTTTGTTGTGGAGTTCGAGGAGAGGAAAACTCATGAAAGATACCAAGGCTTTCACAGAATTCTGTCATGGCTCCAGATTCAAATTCTGTACCATGGTCACTTCTGATTTTGACCACCGAACAGTTAAATTCATTCTGGACTTGCCTGACAAAGCTAGTAAAAGTGTCAAAGGTATCTGACTTGTGTTTCAGAAAGAATACCCAGGCAAAACAAGAGTAATCATCTACAATAACCAATGTGTAAGACTTTCCTCCTAAACTCCTAATTTGCAAAGGACCAAACAAATCCATATGGAGCAGGTATAAACACCTGGTTGAATCTTTGCCAATAATGCTCTTAAAGGTAGCTCTAGTTTGCTTGCCTTTTACACATGCATGACAAGGTCTATCTTTAACGCACTTAACATCTAGTGCATCGCGCACTAAGTTTTGAGAAAACAATTTATTAATAGTTTTGAGATTTATATGTGCTAATCTCTTATGCCATTGGTCAACAAGAGATGCACTATCTTTAGCTAAAAGACACACAGGTGTAGAAGATGATATACAAAGAAAATTTAAACAAAATATATTTCTACAGCGAATGCCTGATAAAATTATTTTATGATTTTCAGCCGACTTTATCAAACACTTATCTTTATGAAAATCAACAATGTATCCTTTATCACAAAGTTGACTTATGCTTATCAGATTATGTTGTAATCCTTCCACATAAGCTACATCGGAAAACGATACATTACCATTAGAAATCATACCATAGTCTTTAGTTATTCCTCTGTCTGAACTGCCAAAAATAACTTTTGGACCGTTCGCAACTGGAATGTAGTTTAGCAAAAGGCTTCTTGTCCCGGTCATATGCCGAGAGCATCCACTGTCCAAGTACCAGATAGGATTTTTATTGGCCTTTGGACATATCTGCAAAAACAGATTATTTTGTCTTAGGAGCCCAAACAGATTTGGGTCCTTGGTCCCTTGTCAGTTGAGCACCACGATGAATGTTAACATTGCGAGTGGTCTGCCTTGCAACGTTCACTTGTGGTCTCCTAGTATACGTTGTGTTGAACCAACAATCAACGGCAAAGTGACTAATTTTGCCGCAGCACCAACAATCGAATCTGTTGTACCTTCTTTTTACACTCTCCCGCTTAACTTTTTGAACGTTAGCTCTTGCAGGAGCAGTCCTTCTAGATGAGGATACCTATGGGGGCAGCACACACAAGGTGGTACTGTGTTCTTCGGCTTTGGTGCAACAGCCTTCACTTTTGGTGCTTTCTTAGCACTCAGACCATGAACAAATGGACCGTACCCTTTCCGATTAATCTCTTGATAGGGTGCTTGAAAAGCACTATCACCAAAGTTTCGGGGAGGAGCCCATTCCTTATGATCATTCACAGGCGCAAAAGGAATTGGTCGTGTGAAATGACCATAGGAACTCTCCATATCATAAGCATTCGTAGGGAATATAACTCTCTTGAATGCTACAGGCTCTTGATGAGCTTTCCCTTTTTCTTTGGTGGTAGCTTTCTTAGCAACCAAACCATTCTTCTTAGCAATTGTGTTTTTAGAAGAATCGCTAGTACTAGCTTCATGCCCTATACCGCTTCCTTTTGCCTTAGTGGTAAAAGTACCAATAATTGGCAGAACAGTTTTAGGTTGAGAGAAAGCTTCAACCAACTTCTTCTCAGCCGCAAGCTGTTCCTCCAAGACTTTTATCGAATGATCTCTCAGGGCAAGAGTCTCTTCCGAGCTTTTGATCTTGTCTTTCAAGGCTTGGACTTCCTCTTTGATAGAAGAAAGTTCTTCAACTTCTTTTCTCAAGTTAGATTCCACCTCCTTGAGAGCCATGATCTCCTTACCTTGAGTTTTGACGACCTTTCGGCACTTGTCAAAGCCTTTGAGCATTTTGGTATATTGAGACATAAGCTCAGATTCATCGTCTGAGGGGTTATCCTTTTGTTCAGCCGAAGCATAATCAGAATCAGATAGGATAGTGTGATCATTTACCTTTCCGGTGTACGGGGGTGCTTCTTCATCATCAGACATGGCCATCAGGCCGAAGTAAGCTTCTTCTTCATCACTCGACTCATCGGAGTCACTGTCGCTCAGAGTTTTGGCTTTCTTAGCGACGAAACTTCTATCTGATTTCTTCTTTCCGTGGATGGATTTCTTGTCTTCTTTTCTTCCACCTTCTTTCTTCTTGTAGGGACACTCAGCAATTATGTGCCCTGACTTATTACAACAGTAGCAAATAATGTCAGAAGAAGAATGTTTGTTCTGTTTGGATTTATACCTGTCATTATTGCTTGAGCCCTTCCTGTGATAGTCGCCATCACGACGAGAATGTTTATGATCCGAGGAAGACGGCTTGTTGTTTATGTGCCTTCGTTTGTTCAGCAGTTTCTTAAAATGACGGGAAATCAAAGAGAACTCCCCATCAGACAGTTCGGAACAGGAGGAGCTGGCTTCCGATTCTTCTTCATTATCAGATTCCTTTTCTCTGATCGGTATCATGTCTTTGCTCTTCTTTGAACTCTCTGCCTTCAAGGCTAAGGTTCTTTCTTTGCTTGAAGCTCGATTTACATCCTCTTCAGACTTTCGGATGTTCATTTGCAGTTCATGAGACAACAGCTTTCCGAACAGATTCTGAGGTTCTAGACTGGGCAATTTTCCAAACTCTATAATAGCAACAATCTTGCTATCCCAGTCTTTCGTTAGGGAACGCAAGAATTTGTCATTTAGTTCACCGTTTGTGAACTCCCTGTCGTAGTTCCTCAGACCATTGACTATCTTGAAGAATCTTTCATACGCATCAGCAATGCACTCCTTCTTATTCTGCTTAAACACCTTGTACTCTTGATTAAGTGGAGACCTTCTATCTTCTCTTACCTCGTCAGTACCTTCCATTAGAACAATTAAGGATGTCCACATCTCTTTGGCTGATTTGCAGTGGATTAAGTTTTGCAACATGGAATCGTCCACTGCACTAGCAATTATGTTCTTAGCCTTCTTGTCAAGAGCAACAAGAGCTATCTCATCCTTATTCAAATCCATCATTTTCTTAGGTATCTGAACAGTAGGATTTGTTGACGAAACGGTCATGGGCACATGGGGACCTTCTTCCACGACTTGGAAGATTCTGGGATCGGCAGCTTCCATATAAAAATGGACTCTTTCCATCCACATAGGAAAGTTGGCCTTAGTGCAGATGGGCAGTTTCAGAGAGGATTCCTTGACTCTATCCATGGCTTGCTAGCAACTAGAAGGATGGACCCTGTTCAAGGTGTTAACCTAGCAACGAACAGCGACCCTCTGATACCAATTGAAGTATCTAGTTGCTTACCTAAATCACCTAGAGGGGGGTGAATAGGTGATCTCTACGTCTTTTGCGGAATTAAGAATTAAACGTAAAGCACATCACACAAAATAAATCACAGCCACAGATAACACCAGGAATTTATAGTGGTTCCCCGTACTTGGGTACTCCACTGCCGGCCTCGCCAATCTAGCACCACAGCTAGACTTGACTACTCACTAAATCTCGGATCAGAATGATCCTACAAACTCGGAGTCAAACTCCTACAATCTCAGAGAGAACCTCTCTTACAACTCGGAGAAAAACTTTTCCTACAACTCGGAGAACAACCTCTCCTACAGCTCGGAGATAACAACTCCTACAATAGATGATAAAAGGTTTTGAACAATAAGATACCAGATCTGAATAACAGAGGCGTTTTCTTCCTTCTTCTTGAATGGCTTTTGAGAACGATGAGGAAGAACAACGATCCTTCAAATCTGTCTTTAGCAATCCGAAACGATCCAATAGAGATTGTAGAATCAGAACACGGATCGATCGAATCCTTCTTTGATAGAAATCAGCAACTCAAATGAGTAGATCGATCTTCAATCGTAGGCGACAGCGAGGCGGCGCTTTTCTCGTTCTTTTAGATCAGGAAAGAAAATTAGGGTTTGAGAACGATTCGAAAAACTTGTTGGAAATAACCCAAGAGCGATCCTATATATAGAGGGCAATGATTAAGGGTTAAATCGACCTTAAACGCACTCAATATAGCCGTTAGGATCGGGAAGGAGCGTTTACGAACCGTCAAGAACAGAGGAAACAAATTAGAAAATAACGGACAGAATTCTCGAGACATAAGGGATCTCTCGAGAACTAACGGATCTCTCGAGATATGAAACAAAGAGAGCAGGAAAGGGATGTCTCGAGAACTCGATGATCTCTCGAGACATTACAAAGATTTCGGTCTTAAGGACTCTCGAGACAAGCTTGATCTCTCGAGTCATCAAGAACAGAAATACCGAGATCAACAGAACTTGCTTCTCGAGACATTAAACGACTCTCGAGACATGCTTGATCTCTCGAGACATATCCTTAGAAAAATTTATATTCATTTACTCCTTTTCTTCTCTTGAACATTTGCTGCAACCGCACTCCAAAGTCTTCAATAGTCTTGAAAATGAAGTGTACCCCAATAGAGAGATCACACATGAGTCATCACCATGTTTCATATAATGAGGAATTACATTGTATGAAACTGTGTTTGCAGACCCATTGTGACCTGACATTGATTTACACTTAGCAATGATAATCTGCAAGACAATACTGGAAAAGCATATCAAATACAAATGCAATTCAATCTTAGTTCAAGGACGACTTCTCACAAATCAAGGTAATTGTGAATACAATTCCCAACAAAAACCTATAAATAGACCCTAAGGGGAACCAAAGGAGGAGAGCTCTAGATTTCCAAATTTCGGACCTTCTCCTTCCCTTAAAGCTCTCCTTTGGTGCTTCTGGTTCAGCATTGGCTAGGGAGGGGAAGATCTCTCAGGTCTTCTGGGTGTGAGGTGGGACCTCCTCGCTGTAGCCTAGGGTCCGTTTCCAAGTCCAAGTGCTCTTGCCTAGAGAGTTGGCTCGAGAGAAGTAGGTGTGAGACCACCCCTTTTTTGGGACCCCGAACTCCACGGAGACCGAGTAGTCGGTTTCAACACTCATAATCAAAAAGAACTACTGGACTTCCATTTATTCATCAACTGAGACGAAACTCATCTATGTGAATATTCAAGTAAACATCATTCTCATTCACAACTCGCGTTATTTCAAACGCGTGAACCTTGAACTAATAACATGTCTATTTAGGGATTTGAGGTCTAAATTTATTTGACGAAGCGAGCATCCAAGGGTGAATTCATATAAAAATAAGAACAGACAAGACAATAAAATTCAATGTTTGCAAGAGAGAGGGATCTCTACTTGCCTTAAATTAGGCTAAATCTGACGGCGACGGCGAAGCGGCGCAAGCAAAAATAGAACCACATTTTGAACCTGGTCAAACACAACGAAAACGAAGCTGAATAATTTACTACGCTAACTCAAGCATTCTATGACGTGGAAATTAAACAAAGGGGGATTAGCAGATTTACCTCCCTCAAAGGTGAGGGGAGAAGAAATTCCACGCGGAGACGGAGACTTGGCAGCGCTTAGGTTGCGGAAACCCTAATTCGGAGAGGGGATTTGTGAGGTGACACCAATGGAAACGAGGAGCGGTGCTGGAAATCACAAATAATCCACGGTTAGACGATCGCAAGGGGGGGCACAAATCTGAAACACAAGTTGAACAAGATTTGGAGACAAAACCAAAAAGATAAATCATAGAAAAATCTGAATAGGAGGGAACAAGAGGAATTCCTTTCCCAAGGAGGCCAAAATCGAGCCCAAGGAGGAGAGGGAAGGGGAACCCTAGTTGTCCCTCTCGCAAAAAAAAACCCGGCCAAGACGAAGAAGAGGAGGAGTGGGGATTAGGGCTGCCGACCTCTGAGGAAGTCGGAGGATGGAGAGGCTGTTGCAGCAGCCTGGGGAGGAGAAGTTGCTTCTATCGTTGGCCTGGGTAAGAGGAGGCGCAGGGGGCGTCGGCCAAAGGCACCGGCCACGATAGGAGAAGCAGGCGGAGGCGACGACCATGGCTGGAGGAGCAGGAGCTGCTGGCGGCGACGACATTGAGCGCGGGAGATGGGAGCGGGAGCGGGAGAGCGAGCGGGAGACGGGATCGGGAAACGACTCGGGAGCCCTAACCGAGCGTTTGCGATTTGCGGGGTTTAAACCGGGGGGGGAGCTGCTCTGGATTAAATCAAGGGGGCTGGCTCGGTTTGGTAATAAAAAGGGATGGGATGCGGTTAGCCGAAATCAATTAAATACTTAAAAAGAAAAGTAGGGTTGTTACATAGGTGCTCCTAGATTCGTGAAGATTCGATTAAAATTCGTATTTTTCGAATTCGAATTCGGATTCGAATCCGAATTCGGATTTGAATAGTTTTCGAATCTGAATCTGCATAATGTTATTCATATTCGAATGATTCATGAATAGTTCGCGAATACTGAAAATATACTTAAATTAAATTAATATATGTATTTAAATGTTAAATATAATTATATTTGAATATTATATATAATTAAATATTATAAAATTCGAATTCGAATCCATGTTCGAACCCAAATTCGAATCCAACATTTCATGACGAATCCGAATTCGAATCCGACCCCGAATATTCGAACGAATCCGAATCCGAATCTGAATCTCTGCATTCTATGTCAAATTTGGATTCGATTAAAGAGCTATTCGATTCGATTCGATTCGGGAACACCCCTAGTTGTGAGTTCTAGCTAGCAGGAATAGTTTTCTATAATTGACGTGTCCTAGTCTTGCATGTAAAGTCTTAGGATCGATCAAATTAGAACTAACCTGATTTACTATTTCGTTTACTAGACTCAACTTATACATTCCGTTGACGATATACGCACAACCAAAGTAGTGTGAGTGAACCATCAGCGTTACTCTACCACCAATAATATTAAATGGCATACCCGCATCGCATAACAAACTAATTGAAATTAAATTAGCAACTAATGATGGTATAAATTTAACTTTTTTTAAAGTAAGAGTTTTACCTGAGGAGAGCATCAAGGTAGCATTGCCGACCTTAAGCACATCAGCTACTCCTCCATCAGCAATAGTGACAGTCTCTCGGACTGCAGTGACATCTTCCAGAAGCGCAGTGTTGTTGCAAACGTGACATGTAGCACCTGAGTCTAGCCACCACTCGGTACTGGCCTTTTCGTTACCGACCATGACAACAAAGTCGGTAGGCGCAGTCTGATGATCCATATTGGCCCGTTTATCAGGCTTTGATGTGCTAAAGTCACCTCTCTTTGGTTGCTTACACTCGGAAGCGCAGCGATCCCACTTGTTACAATTGTAGCACTTACCTTTGAATTTCTTCACCTTCTTGCTCGTGTCCACAACTGCGGGTGCACTGGATAACGGTCTAGTCTTGCCAGGCTTAAACTTCTGCTTAGGATGCGTGACCAAGTTGGCAGCAGAAGGCTGCTTGCTAACGGTCTCCCTAACGTGTTTAGTCCGGTTCTCATCCTCAATGCAGATGAAGCGCTTGAGGTCTTTAAAACGGACCTGCATTTTCTTCCGATACATCTCCGTTTTAAAGGAGTACCACGTCGACGGGAGCTTGAAAATGATGGCTCCTACCACAAATCCATCTGGCAGTGGGATGTTCTCACTATTCAGCTTGTCCATCAGATTCTCTAAATCGGCGACCTGTGGAAGGATTTCCCTTTCCTCAGTGAAGGTGAAAGCCATGAACTTATCCACTGGTGCGTCTTGGACATGTTTTTCTCTTCCTTGAACTGCTCCTCCAGAGCATCCCAAATTTCTTTGGCGGTCTTCAGTTTACTGTACGTCTTAGCAAGCCTGTTGGAGAGACAGTTCAACAGATAGTCGCGGCAGAAATCTTCATCTTCAATCCACTAGGCCTCGCCATCTGTCCCAAGAACCTCAGCACGTACAAACTGAACGGTGTAGAACACGTTCAGGTACTTCATACCAAACTGAGTGTTCATCTTCCAAGCACAGAATTCAGAATTGGAGAATTTCTCCAATTTGATCATCGGAAGGAACATGAGTAGTCCCTTTCGACATTATGTCTCTTTCCAAACAGTAAAAAGCTACGAGCAACCGAGATCACAAGCAGAAAACAAGAAAGAGATCACCTGAAACGCGTGCGGAGACGACGAAAACTTCGGATCCAATCCAGAAAATTTGACGTGCTCTGAGTTGATAAAATTCTGCGTCGAGACAGCTGCAGGTCGATTCGACGTTGCGTCGAGAATCCCCTGCGTCGAGATGGCTGAGCGCCTATTCGACGTTGCGCCGAGAAGCCCCTGCGTTGACCGGACTTCACTGGATCGGCACAGGGTTGCAAAAAATCGGCCCTAGCACTGGATCGGCGCGACTGGACGACTGCGGCGGCGAGGCGGCAGCTGTAGACGGTGACGAGTGCATGGACAGCGGTTTCCAACAGCGTCCGACGGTCTCCTTCGACGACGACGGCCAGAGCAGCGATTGATCCTCGCGATATCTCGAACAGGAATAAGAAAAACCGAGGAAGCGTGAACGCTCCTTCTCCTCACTGGATCAGCAGCAGTGGATCGAAAGAAGAGGAGAGGAGAACTAGGGCACTGGATCAACGCGATTCTCTGGATCTGGAAACGGACAAGCAGGCGGCGACGACAGAACTCGCGAACGGACGGCAGGCAGATCCGGCGAGACTGCGCTGACACGAGAAACTTGCGGCGACTTCAACTTACCGGAGGAAAACGTGCGGCAGTTCTTCCTTTGCAGCAAACAGGGACACCGACGACCTTCCACTTCGCTTTAGAGGGCGTTCTGGAGCGGTAACAGGAATCCTTCCTCCTTCAATCGACTGTAACGACAGGGGCGGCCTTCTTCTTCGTCGCAGGGAGTCGAGCGGCGAGAACACCGAGCGATAGCGAAAGATCGGCGGGCAGTTCATGGAATTCCAGTCGTCTGCGATGAGAAATCACGAGAGGGAGGAAACGGTTACCGGGAAAAATGCTATGGCTCGCGAGAGAACTTCGAGAATGTTAGAATGATGCTCGAAGCATCCGCGTGAGTGTCTAGTTTGGAACACTCTACTCGTTGCCCCTAGCAGCGTACTTATAGGCAAACCCTAAATCCCCGGCAGGTACGTGAATCCCTAATGAGTCCTAACCAACCGTGAAGTATCCGTTAACCGATAATTAAATATACCTCAACAATATATTCATTAAACTTTCATTAAAATAGTATTGGCATAGTAGTCATGCTATTATTGTTTTGAGTGAAATGTCAGGAGTTCAATTCATCGTAACATCATAAGTTGCCGAATTATATTTGCTCAATTTTTTTTAAAAAATATATATATTTTTCTTCACGTAGACATATTATATAAAAAATTAATTAAAAATATGACTTAACATATGCTTATTTTTTTATATTTGTTGATTTAATTTTTTTTAATAAATTAGTACTCGGACCACCAAAAAAACCTATCCATATGAATCACCACATTTCTAATTCAGGCATCCTAGAATGGTAGTCACACCTCTCCAACAACTTCTTAACGATGGAGTATTGTAAATTCTAAGCCAAAGAGTGGTAGGAATCAAGAGGATATTAAAGAAATAATTTTAATGCCAGCCCCAAAATGCATTCAAATGAATGAAGATATTAATAGTACTTACACTTACAGAGAATTCTCAACACTTCAGTTAGTAGAATATAAGACATTTTACAATTCAAGAGCAAAAAAAAACTCCATTCTTGAGTCTTTGCTTGCAGGGAGCCAGTTGAGGGCGGCAAAAACTGAAGTTGGATTTCAACATTTAGAGATGGTTTCAACAACTAGAGACATTTTCGCAGTGTAACACCAAATCATCAATTAAATTAGAAAAAAGCTAAAGGAGAAGAATGAGGGGGGAGACACCTACCATGTTCTTAATTAAGATGGTGATTGCAGGGCTAGCTTGTGAGGGAGACCTAGAGTACTGCTCACATCGAGGTGTGGCATTCAAGTTCGGGCGTGTAGAAAGTAGCACGGGAAGATTGATTGCGAGCGAACCTCTTTTGTATGGACGGTAATTGAATGTAATAATAAAAAGGAGGGATAGATCCCTCCAAGAAGAAAAGCAAGGACAACAAGAGAAATGAACTTATAGGCGTAGATCGGGATGTGGAGGAAGGTCAAAGCCCAAGTCAATTGCTAGCCAATTGAGGCTCTAGAAAGAAGGCGGAACTTTAGGCGCGCTTTCGGGTTGATTTCTGGTTGAACTCAGTGTTATATTCCGCCGTGGAGGAGTGGCGTTCTGATTCTCTTCCTACAAAGAAAGAATGGATGCGTTTTGGTAGGATCCCGTCTTGGACGAAGAGGCGGGCAGACGCTTAGGCTTAAATGCTTAATTCAGGTATTCAGTGGGACAACCAAGAATCCAAGATTACCTTATTATACACCCAAATTTAAATTAATTTGGATTTTGTAAATGTCTAGCCCAAAGGAAGTGGGGGCAAAATAGGCATAAGAGAATGTTCCACGAAACGGTGTTTTTAGCTAGAGATGATTATTTTTGTTCCCGATGAATTGTTCAATATTATAACATTCGGCCCATGATTCAAATTGTTTTTGTACTCAGTAATGTAATTGACATGACAATAAAATATGTAATTGACATGGCAATGATCGTGATCACTCCAAGAGAAAAAAATAACTTAGAAGGATAAAGTTTCTTAGATTAAGGGTCTGTTTGGGAAGACTTTTTAGCTCCTTTTTTTTCTGAAAAATGTCACCGCATCTATAAATTCGTTTGGATTGTCTACCGGTGGGAAAAACTATCGCGGAAAATTCTTTTTTTTTTAAAAGTCACTTGGCCACTACTTTTCATCATTTTCGAAAAAAAAACTTTCTCATCCCGATACAAAGTTAGCGCATTTTCCTCACGAGCACAAATTTTTCTCCCGTGCGAACATTTTTCTACCCGGGCGAGCATTTCTTCGCCAATGGGGGCATTTAAGGCCCGGACGTGAATTTTTCGCTCGGTCGCGTATTTTTTTCCCGGTCGCACATTTTTCGCCCGGGCGCGCATTGTTTCGCACGGGCGCGCATTTTTTGCCCGACCGCATTTTTTGCTCGGGCGCCAATTTTTCGTGCGGGCGCACATTTTTCGCGCGGGCACGCATTTTTTGCCAGGGCGCACATTTTTCGCCCCGACGCGCATATTTTCGCTGGGGAGCGCATTTTCTGTCGAGGCACGAATTTTTCACGTGGGCGAACATTTTTTCGCGCGGGGGCGCATTTTTTTCCTCGGGCACGCTTTTTTCGTCCGTGCTCTCATTTTTCGACGGTGCGCGCATTTTTCTTTCGGGCGCATTTTTCGTCCGAGAGCGCATTTTTCGCCCGGACGCGCATTTTCACCCGACGGCCCATTTTTTCGCCCGGGCGCTCATTTTTCGCTCGGACGAGTATTTTTCGCGCAGACGCGCATTTTTCTCCTGGACGCCCATTTTTCATCCGGCCGCGCAGTTTTCGCCCGAACGCCCATTTTTCGTCCGGGCCCGCAATTTTTCGCCCGGGTGCGCATTTTTCGCTCGGGCGAACATTTTTTTTGCCCGGACGCACATTTTTCTCTCGTGCTCGCAGTTTTTGCTTGAACGCCTATTTTTCGCCCGGGCTCGCATTTTTTCGCGCGGGTGCAAATTTTACGCTCGGGTGCGCATTTTTCCCTCGGACGCACATTTTTCGCCCGAACACCCATTTTTCGCCCAGGCTCGCATTTTTCGCCCGAGCTCTCATTTTTCGCCGTTGCGCGCATTTTTCGCTCGGACGCTCATTTTCGCACAGACACGCATTTTTCACCCGAACGCCCATTTTTCGCCCGGGCTCGCATTTATTCGCCCGAGCGCGCATTTTTCGCACGGACGCGTATTTTTTCGTCCGGACGTGCATTATTCGCACGGGCGCGCATTTTTCGTCTAGGCGAGAAGTTTTCTACCGGGAGCACATTTTTTCGCTCGGGCGCTCTTTTTCTCCCGGGCGAAAGTTCGGTTGAAAATGCGCCCCCGGGCGAAAAATGCGCACCGGACGAAAAAATACGCGCCCGTGCGAATATATGCGAGCCCATGCGACAAATGGGCGTTCGAGTGAAAAATCCGCGCCCGAGCGAAAAATGTGTGCACGGGCGAAAAATGTGTGCCCGGGGCGAAAAATGCTCGCCCGGGACAAAAATGCATCCCCCGGAGAAAAATACGCGCCCGGGAGAAAAATGCTCGCCCGGGCGAAATATGCGCGCCCGGGCGTAATATGCTCGCCCTGGCGAAAAATGCACGTCCGGTTAAAAAATTCGCACTCGGGCGCTCATTTTCCCCCGGACGTGCATTTTTTTGCTCGGGCTTGCATTTTTAATAAAAAAGTCACCGCAACAGAGATTTGCCAAAAAATTTATACAGTGATTCTCATTTTTGAAAATCTCTGCAAAAGAAGTTCACCCAAACAGATCTTATTTTGCAATAAATATTTTCGAAAAACACTTTTCCCTACCATCCTTTTGCCACCCCTTCTTCTCCTTTCTGAAAATCCTTCCAAACAGGCCCTAAGTCGGTCATTCAAGAACGACGGTTCATAAATACTGCATTCCTGATAGACACTAACATATCTGATTATTTATTTTAATATTTATCGGTCCGAGGAAGTTTCTAGTTTTATTTTGTGTGTGGCCGTTTGCTTGTCTAACTAATGGCGTTAGATTGAAGTTCTCTCGACCATATCAGTTGTGTTCTGTTTTAACTGATGGAATTCTTTCCCTCGCGCATTCGGTGAAATGGTCAACTTTGTAAGGGGTGCGAAGTTCTAATAAACTGAAATTGCTTGTATTTAAATAAATTTATTATTATTATTATTTTAAAAAATGTTTAGGATAATACCTTAATTTCAATCGATATTAATTAGTTAATATTTTGAAGATAATTTTGAGACCAGAATTATCTCATAATCATAGCGGCTCCATGGATGCCAACGGCAATGGTCGGGATTGCACCAACTTTGCTCTAATACCAATTATGTATGGATATAATACACTGAATATTCTGTGCACACTTGAAGAAAAATAAACACAGATATCACACAGAAAATAACAACCAGCAGAGGACACAAGATTTTACGTGAAAAATCATTTCTAAACATTGAGAGAAAAACAACGGGGCGGGGCACACGAACAATCTACTATTACAATAATAAGGACTACAACAAATAATCTAAGTTTGTCCAACCTAGATACCCTCTTCGGATAGATTCACAAATTGAATCATCTTCCCAACTCACGGTGAAAACTTCTCTCCAAACAAAAAGCAAGAACTCAAATCTCTCTCCAAGCACCAAAACAAACGAAGATGAGACTAAGCACAATCACTCTTACAGCGAAGACGAAGTCACCAATCTGAGAAATCTGTTCTTTCTCCTTGAAAAACTCCGACGACAATGGTCAAACGAAACCTTCTGATGTGTCGCTCTCTTGTCGGCTTGAAAATTGGAAGTTATATCTTCTTTCAAAACGTCCCTACCTATTTAGGGTAAATAGACGATCATATCTTGACCGTCCAAAACAGATCCAAAATGATCCAACGGCTCTCGATCGAGATTTGACAAAACAGTTTCCGCCCTGCTACAGTAATTGTCTCGACGAAATTCGCCGAGATGACTCGACGAAACACGACGAACAAGATGTATACAATTCGTCGAAACATCACTTATCAACTCGACGAATTCGCTGAAAACACTCGACGAATTCGGAGACCACTCAACGAATTCGGAGACCGCTCGATGAGTGCGGCGAGACCACTCGATGAGTGTGGCGAGACCACTCAACGAATTCGCGGAGACCATTCGACAAAAAAGACTTGTTCTCCAACTGCAGCATAACACCAACCTTTGATTTGTTTCTTCTCTTTAGGGGTTGGACCCCAACAAATTATTGTAGAATGATGTAATACAAAGGGCACTAACTTATATGCGCTTGCAAACCCTAGCCTCCTCCCGATACCGGGTGCTTCTATTCCCACCGTTGGTGATGGGTTCCTCTAAATTAAAGTGGTCTGATTTGACCATCAAGATCACGGCTACGTCCGGCTTGATGAGGCAATTCCAAAGAGTCCAATTTCGTGCGATTCAGAGTCCGTTGAACACCCAGATAACCCTGGAGTAATTCAAGGGAAAACCCACCTGAGCCTGTCCAGCCTGGGCTGGTCTCCTCCTTCCACACGTTAGGGACGAGCCCTACGTGTGGAGCATCGGGAAGGGCGGCGGCCACCACCTCCGTCCCACATTTCAATCAGACAATGTAGGGAGTCGCCCGACCCCTCCCGAAGTCGTGGTCCCCTCCTTTCCCTCTTTTTCTTCCTTCATGAGCTTCTAACCCCCAATTAATTGTGGTTTTAGTCTAGATCTTTGGAAACCCATAAATATTCAACCGCTTAACAGAATTTTATATAAATGCGGCGCTGAATTGGTCTCGAAAAATGATACAAGATACGTTATTCAATCGAAGATATTGGTGTGTTTCAGCGGGGCAGCGATTTCACCCAAGCGCACCTTTTGCCGACGATTGTCGGAGCTCCAGGCCTCCGATCGAGAAACTGCAACCACGAGTGGACTCATGGTGACGAGGCGAAGCGTCCTTGAAATTGCCATCAAGTTCCGAGAACTTTCATTTTTGGGCGAGGCGATAGCTGCCATCACTACTCTGACGAACTTGACTGGGCTGCCCGGATGCGCCCTAATGACAAAGCTGTCCGATCATTAAAGTTGATGATCTGACTGACAAACTGAGCATTTCTATTCATCCACCAAATAATTAAAATGGTGAAATCGCTTTTACGCTCTTCTGGAAATCTATACAAAAAGTATTTCCATACAAAAAGTCTACTCCTTCATTTGAAGAGGCCGGTAATTGGAAGAAAATTACTCATCATGCACTTTTGCATTGAGACACCGAAAAAACCTCCGAAGAAAACTCACTAGCACCTTCATGCGTCGCTCTCCCGAGCACGTTCGCGAGCACAACTCTCTCGTGCCCACCCTCGTGTTCTGCTCTCCAGCTCGCTCCAGTAAATCCACTATTCTCCATTGCGCACCTCTGCTCTCCGTGCTCAAGTGAATGCAAGCCTTAAACCAAAAGACAAGCCTTAAACCAAAAGAAAAACAACAAGAAAACAGACGGGTGAAACAAAACATGCAGATTCATTCATACAAACGTTAAAAATTTGGGCAAGCTAACGATTAAGTGCACTGAAATTGGGAAAAAAAAATACAATGGTAACATTAATGCAGATTCATTCGTACAAACGTTAACAACCAGAAATTATTATTTCCCAATTCACAATCATATATATGGAAGCAAAGACTAACCAAGGTTTCCAGCAACTGGTCTTGGTCGAGATGGTCGAGATGCTCCCTAGTCTTTGGATACCTCTTCAGCTCAGAGATCTTGAGCGGCTCCAACAGATTCCTAATCAGCTTCAAATGTCTTTTCTCAACCAATTTAGCAAAGGATTTATGCTAAATCACAATGCAAATCAAAGCAAGATGAGTGTTGAATCACAAGGTGATGGCAACAGAAAAAAGAAATCTCCTCCATGGCCGCAGAAAAGAAAATCACAAGGCGATTGTAATTCATTAAAGAACTTGTAAGTCTTGTTCTACATCAAACTTTTCAACTTGCAAATCAAAGAGGAACTAGCAGCCCCGCGAGTTATAATGGTTGGAGTTCGGAATCAGATCACCTTTGGCAGACAATGCGGGAAAAGGAAATGCCCCCACATTGAAAGAGGAGGAGAAAAGGAATTTCTTGTTAGGTATTTTAATATAATATATTCGTGCGTGTTGAGACGGACTCAGAAGTAACCAATAGGTTTCGTGTCACACTAGGGCAAGACTCTACGCTGGAGATACTATAAATAGTCATTTCAAACTCGATGAGCTATTATGGACTATCTTGAGCGGAGCCTCAACAGTTCTGCCATTAAGAAGCACTGATGCGGTGGTGTGCCATCGTAGTGATGCCTAATGGGATGAAGAAGAGCGTCCGGTGATGGCCGATGGGAAGAAGGAGAGGCGAAGATACCTAAGCCATTTCTGCACGCTGATGTCTGCTGGGAAGAAGAAGAAAACGTACGAGCCTTATGCGGCGACTCGCGAAGAACCCTTCGTTCCTCTGTGGAGCCACCGTAGGTTGAGGTTCCGGGTTCGCGAGGAGAGCTTGTGAAATATTTTGTAGTCGGAAGAACACGTCAACCAACGGGAGAATAAGGACACCAATATATAAACACAAGCTTTCACAATACTAATTATGGTAGCTAGTTACAACTGAACAAGGCTGAATACAAGTTGCATCCAACTTGAATCACAACAGCCAATAGTAGGTAAGAACTTGGTCACGGACAAGGTCCGCTTCTCCTCCGGAGCACACTGCGCAGGTGATACTCGCTCCTCGCTACCGCCGGCGGTATCGCTAGCGCCGGGCGTTAGCTCTGCTACTTGCAAGCTCGCTGCTCGCACTCCAAGCTTCTCGCACGCTCGCCGCGCTTCGCTTCCTCGCTACTCGCTACCGTGAGCGCTAGCCACTAGCGCCGGGCGTTATCTCCCGAGTAGGTACTCGCCTCCTTCCTTCTCTACTCGCTAACGCAGGCGCTATCCGCTATCGTCGGCGCTATCTCCCGAGTAGGTAACTCGCCTCGCGAACTTACTCCAAGTTCGATGCTCGCCTGGTGGCGCTCTGGTATCTCTAACTCGCTCAAAGTTGATGATACTCGCCAGTTCCAGAATCGATACTCTTTAGAGGGGGGTACCCCTCTATTTATAGGCAAAACAAGGGGGGTGGTGAGTATGAGCTGGCGCTGGCGCTGGCTCACTTCAATTCTAACAGAGCTGGAGGGGAAAGAGGGAGGTAAAATGCACTTTTGCACTTTACGGTGAAGTGTCGTGATCCGAAGATCTGCGTGGATCAGTGCAATGCACTTTGAGATATGTGCACTTTAAGATGTGTGCACTGATCCATGCGAACCGTCGGATCAGTGCACTTTTCCGTAAAGTGCAAAAGTGCACTTCACCGTAAAGTGCAAAAGTGCACTTTACCACCCATTTTCCGAATTGGAGCGATGCCTAAGCCATTTTCGCGATTCTCATATATGCCCGGGCACGTGCCTAGGTGTGTCTGCATGTGTGTCCGCCCATGCGGACTGCAGTCCACACACCCCAATCTCTCCTCCCAAATACCGGGAGGTAGGTTGTTAAGGCCAAACATTGAACCGCAGACCTCTTTTATTAGAGAGTGTTAACACTACCTCTTATATCCATCCGCACTGCAGCAGACGTCCACCATCCCATTTGATTACCCACCTTCCCCTTTCCCCCTTCCCCCTTCCCCCTTCCTTCACCCGTGGACAGTGAAATAGCTCCGTTCCTTCCATTCCCATCACGAGGGAAGTTATTTGTTATATATATATTTTTAGTCCATTTATAATTTTTATATTATTCTATTTAATTTTATTAAATTATATATATTTTTTTCTTCACATTTTTTACACCTTGTGCACTATGATGATCGATTAGATGCTTTTAAAGATTCACCGTGCAAACCCATCTAATAAATTCACTCTGTTTTTTTAGGATATAATTTCCTCAAAATTTATGCACTTATTTTAAGAAGAAAAACTCACATTTTTATGAAACTTATATCATGAATGACGCACACAGTAAAATACACGATATTAGATATACAGTACGCCCCTAGCCCTGCCATATAATATAGGCATAATTACATAATAAATTTTCCAACTAGCTTAGGATACTAGAAATCTTTTACACTGTTATATTCATAATATTTTAATAATATTTTGTTAGTTCATTTAAGGGTAAAAATTATGGGTGGTGTTAAAGGCAAATCAGAATTGGCTATTGGCAAACCAATTTCTACGAGTTATTACGCGCCTTTTGAAAATACGTTCTGTGCATGCATTTTTAGGAAAAGTGTTCAACACGAAAATTGTAGATCTCGTCGAGATCTACAACTTTAGTGTTGAACACTTTTCCTAAAAATGCACGCACAAGGCGTATTGTCGCGCTTGTCATAACTATAGCGAATTATTTGAAAATATGTCTTGTACATGCATTTTTAGGTAAAGTGTTCAACACGAAAGTTGTAGATCTTGACGATGTTGAAACCTGCAACAGGTCTCTTGAGTTCGGACCCACTGGGGGTGTAGCCGATGCTTATTTCTCCCTCACTAGACTCTCTTGAAGATGGATGCGAGAATATGAATAGACCCAAGGCTGAAGCGAGGAGGTCCCGCCACACACCCGGAAGATCTTAGAGAGCTTCCCCTCCCAAACCAGAGCTCAACCGGGCACCTTGGAGGGCACTAGCAGCCGACCAAAAACTAGCCTGGAGGAGAGGATTCTCTAAAATCGGATCTCCTCCAAGGTGCCCTTAAGGGTCTATTTATAGATTTTTCTAGGCTGGTCTACAAATAACATGAATCCGCCTTTTAATTTTACTAACTGCACCCTTAATTGGTCTGCTAACAGCCTAACTCCGCTGTTCCGAAGGGCTATTTGCAGCCCACCAGGGGTATCCTGGTCATTTCCTCCTCAAATCATCCTGGGCGAATGGTCCGTGAGGGCACCACTCGCTGGGCACCCGCCTAGCTGGGCGAGTGCCCATTCCTCTGGGCGAATGGTCCGTGAGGGCACCACTCGCCGAATTCCTTCCCTATCGACCTGGGGGCCCTTCTACCTATCCGAACTTGGTCGAATGATCTGACTGGCCCAGGTCTCGCCAGCTGGCTTGAGGGGCCCACTCGGCGAATACGGGTTGTACACAATCCCCGCTCTTTGCGAGCGATTCCTGCGCTCGGAAAAAACAGTCCAACCCTGTATTCGGTGAGTGCCTGCTGACTGAACCTCATAAGATTCTGTGGGTCCCACCGTCATTCTATATATATATCCTCATGTCAGGTTTTTCTGGACCACTCTCTCATCTCGGCTCGGAGTTTCTCCACTTCCTAATGTCTTTCCACAAACCTTCTGCGAAACCCCTCTCGCGAGAAATGATCGACCGCCTGGCTGCGGCCCAAGCTGCAACTGCCCCCACGGCATCCAAATTTGCTCCCTGGCTGATGTCTAAACGGGATCCGAGCGCCCCCTATGTCTCGCGTCGAGCCAAGGCGATTCGCCTGAATCGTCAGAGAGGCGAGACTGCCTCGGAGTCTCCGGCGGATACTCCACCGGCGAACACGCTGGCGGATGCCCCTCCGGACCCTGCGATGCTGGTATGAGAATTCCTCCTGTCTCCATTTAGTTCCTGTCCCTTACCCTGCGTTTACTCTGACCATTCGCAGGGGGCTTTGGTGCCGGAGACTGGCCACGGGGCTGTCTCGGGCAGCGTCGCGGTGCTACCTCTCGCGAACGAGAGGCCTCCAGATCTGGACCTTGCTCCCCCACCCCCTCCGGGCGAGACCTCATTGCAGTCCGGTAAGTTGTAAACCCTTTTAGATACAACCTTCATGTGGCTCGTTGCTGACCGCTACTTTTCGCAGCCCTCGACCCCGACCTTTCGCTGCGGGACACTGTTCCTCCGAGTTCTCCTGTTCGACCGAACCCCTCCGTGCTCGCGGACGAGCCGAGGGTATCTCCCCGGAAGGGACTCGGTCAGCAGGACCGCGCGGATGATCCTGCGGATGCTCCAGCTCCTTCCTCACAGCCTTACCATCCAGGAAAGGGAAAGGTCTTACATCCCGCCTGGTTGTTTGGAACGCACCCCCATTCGTCTCGTCCTTCAGGTCACCGGGACCCCACCCCAGGTCAGTTCACTCACCCGCCCCTATCGTACTCGCATATTTTATCACCACTAACCTAGTTGTGATTTTGCAGGCTATCGAGAAGCCTCCCCTTCGACTCCTACTACGAGGGGGGAGAGGGAATGCTCTCGCCTCTCCCTTCCCCTGGGGATCTCGCTGACTTTCTGGGTGATTCCTCGGATTACGCGACCCTGAAGGATCGGATCTCGGAGGTCCTGGGGAAGCTCATCCACATCCAGCGAAACGTAGCCGGCCAGGTGGACGACGTGCGGCTGAGAGTCGCGCGTGAGTTAAAGGACCTCCATCGGGACTACTCGCGCATTCTCACCACGGTGGAGCGCCTGGGGGGCGAAGGAGGGGAGTTGTCTCCCGAAACACACGCCGCGCGAGCCCGGGTCCAACTCCAACTGGCTTCCCATGAGATCACCAATATACTCGCATATTACCGCCCGCGAATGCCCATGGAAGCTGGGTCGCGAAAGCGAGGTCGGTGGGTCTGGGAGGAATATTGAGCCAGTCTTCATTCTCCCTTCTTGTAATCTTTCTGTTTTCTGTAGCGCGGATGCTGGATTTTTATTTCCGTTTGTAATAATCTTATGCCCTGTGTTTTGCGAATGCTCTATGCTTTGTCTTTTATTTCCTATATCTTGCTTGGGTATTGCCGAATGTTTTATTATTGTCGAATGCTTTCTTAACCTCTTTCGCGTAGTCGATGAGAGAATAGCCGCAGGGCATTGGTCATTACTGAGCGAGAGAGGTCGGCCCGGATTCCGAGGCGTCGAGAAAGCGCGACTGCTATCTGCACACCCATTACCTCGAAAGCCCAAACGCCGTTTAGCCCTTCTATAAATAGGCCTTTCAACCACCGTATTAAATACCTTACCATCCGCTCCTTCTCTTTCCTCGCGCTAGCACTCGCGCTTCTCTCTTCCCTACTGCTCCCGCCTTCTTCAGTATTCGATGGGTGGTGAAGCCGAAGGTAGGGCCAGGTGCGCCAGCGCATTCGCCAACCACGCATTCGACTCTTGCGATCTCTCCGATGAGGCTTACCTGACCGCTGTCGCGGACTACGTTCCGCCGGGATTTCAAGCGCGGAAGCCCAGGCCAGAGGACCGTCTGAACACCATCTCGCCTTGTGCTCTTGCGATCCCGCTAGAGCACTTCGAGGTGGGTTTTCGCCTTCCCATCTGGCCGGAACTCCGCCAGACCTTCCGGTATTACGGGGTCGTGCCCGGCCAGCTCAACCCCAACTCTATCGCCATGCTGGTCGGGTACGCGTGCTACCTGCGGGAAGAGGGGATCGAGTTCTCGCTTCCCGTCTTCCGCAAACTCTACACTTTCCGCTGCACCCACGGCGTCTCCTTCTTCTCGGGTCAAAGCCCACTCAAGCATTATGGGCTCCCGAACAAAAACCATGACTGGGTTCGCCGCTTCCTCTTCGTCAGCAGGAGTCTGGGGAACACTCTTCTCGCCCCGGTGCAGGAGGAGGAGTCAACCTTCCGCCCCCCGACCTTAGGTGGGCACGAGGCCAAACTCCATCAATACATTCTGGAGCATGGGATGGACCTCGTCTATCTCCGGCGAAACGTCAATTCACTCCCGCCCGTTCCGCAGGGTGAGGGTAGGTTTTTCACGAGATCCCCTCCTTTCCTTTAGGCTGTGTATCTTACCCCATTCGCTAACCCATTCACGTTCATGCGTAGGTGTGCGAAGTTTCCCCCTTCACCCGCCGCGACCTCCGGGGTTCTGCGTGTCTCTTGCGCAAGCCGCATCGGATGCTTGCCGGGAGGAACCTTCTTCGTCCAAGCCCAGCGGCCGGAAGCGAAAACCCGGAGCGCTCACTTCATCCTCCTCCAAGAAGCCAAAAAGTCCTTCCGCCAAGGGGAAGGGAATCTTGGACGAGACCCCAGGAACGAGTGCTCCGACCCAGACCCTGGGGACGGGCGCGCCGGCCCTAACCCAGGGGGCAGATGCACCGGCCCAAACCTTGGGGTCGGGTGCGCCAGACGGGGCTGAGACCACGGCGAGATCGTCGTTGTCGCCACCTCCATTGCCCAGGGACCACCGGAACTTTCCCAGCGGCGAGAAGTACACGGACCCCTCGGGGGCTCCCCTGGTGAAGCGGGATAGGAATGCTAACAGGGTCTCGCTCTCCACCCTCCATCCGTCGTGGATAGAGAGCGATCTCGCCAGCGGTGAGGCTTACGCCATCGTGTATGCCCTCTATGGCCGAGAAGACGCTGAAGTCTATGATGCCGAGACGACCCAGATTCTCGCTCATGAGAGTGCCAGGGCCATGCTGCGGGCGCTCGAGCTCGCGCATATGTCTTCGCGCCGGAGCATCAAACTGGCGCGGAACTTGAAGGAGGTTGAGGAGTCCCGGAATGTCGCTTCTGCCGAGGCGCGTGATCTTAAGATAAAGCTGGAAGCTGCGGAAACCCTTCTCGCCCGCCGCCCCATGGCAGAGGTATATACTTTCCCTTCTCGCGAGTGACCTGTTGCCGATTGATGCACTCTCTTCTTACCACCTATATATGTATGTTTTGTAATATTTTCTTCTTCTTTTTCAGAACACCACGGTCGCCGAGATGCTTCGCGCGCGGGTGGTCGGTCTTGAGGACGAAGTCCGGTTGGCGAAGGCCGAGGCCCAGCGGTCGCGAGAAGCCGAGGCCTCGGCACTCGCCCTGGCGAGTGGGGGGCACTTCTACCCCCACCACGAATTGGAGCAGCTGATGCAAGAGAACGCCCAGAGCGCCGTTAAGCATGCGCTGCAGGTGCTGCGGCAGGCTGGGTACCTGAAGGAGGAGGCCGAATGCCTCTCTGCCCGACAGGTCGTCCCCGAGCTCTACATTCATATCCCCTCCCCGGAGGACGAGGATGGCCAGCCGCGTGAAGACGCCCTCTTGCTGGATTCGAGCGAAAGCGGTGGACCTTCTGGCGAGAAGTCTGCCGGCCCTTGAGGCGGGTTCTTTGTATTTTATCCTCTTTTTTATCTCCCTTTTGGATGTAATCATGAACTGGGCGAATGCCCTTGAAAAATATATATATATCGATTACAATGTGTTCTCAATTTTTTGTCATTCGTCGTTATATCTCGCTTGGCTCATTAGGACGTTGATTCTTTCTTATTCGCCGCTATACCTCGTTAGGCTCATTAGGACGTTAGGTCGTGATGCGACTGTCTTGGCCACCCCGCGAATGCTCGAAGATGACTTAGGTCGGTCGTTCCCTTTCGACCTCTCGCTACCGAGTGAACCTTACCATTCGCGCATCACGGGGTTTCGCTTAGGTAGTCATGAAAGTGGGGTGTGGTCCTCTCTCCGGCGCGTGGTCTATGCGAATGCTCTTGAGATCATCTCTTGAGAACTTAGAACCTGCCACCGGGTGAGCCTTCGGACCTGCCGGCTAGATGGGAGCCTGGACAGCGGGTCTGCTCGGGGCCATTTTTCTTTTAACATAGGACCTGCCACCGAGTGAGCCTTCGGACCTGCCAGCTAGATGGGAGCCTGGACAGCGGGTCTGCTCGGGGACATCTTTTCTTTCACATAGAACCTGCCTCCGAGTGAGCCTTCGGACCTGCCAGCTAGGTGAGAGCCTGGACAGCGGGTCTGCTCGGGGCCTTCTTTTCATTCACATAGAACCTGCCTCCGAGTGAGCCTTCGGACCTGCCAGCTAGGTGAGAGCCTGGACAGCGGGTCTGCTCGGGGCCTTCTTTTCTTTCACATAGAACCTGCGTCCGAGTGAGCCTTCGGACCTGCCAGCTAGATGAGAGCCTGGACTGCGGGTCTGCTCGGGGCCTTCTTTTCTTTCACATAGAACCTGCCTCCGAGTGAGCCTTCGGACCTGCCAGCTAGATGAGAGCCTGGACAGCGGGTCTGCTCGGGGCCTTCTTTTCTTTCACATAGAACCTGCCTCCGAGTGAGCCTTCGGACCTGCCAGCTAGATGAGAGCCTGGACAGCGGGTCTGCTCGGGGCCTTCTTTTTTTTCGCATAGAACCTGCCTCCGAGTGAGCCTTCGGACCTGCCAGCTAGATGAGAGCCTGGACAACGGGTCTGCTCGGGGCCTTCTTTTTTTTCGCATAGAACCTGCCTCCGAGTGAGCCTTCGGACCTGCCAGCTAGATGAGAGCCTGGACAGCGGGTCTGCTCGGGGCCTCCTTTTCTTTCACATAGAATCTGCCTCCGAGTGAGCCTTCGGACCTGCCAGCTAGATGAGAGCCTGGACAGCGGGTCTGCTCGGGGCCATTTTGGGAGCTTTCGGAGTTTTTACTACAAGCTGCAGTATCAATCTCAAACACACATGTTAAACAAAACATTCTTATTTTAAAAACATTTTCATTACATAATTTCAGGGATAGGAACGTTTAAGATCGTCACCACTCCATGTGTGGCTGAGAGGTTGACCCTCCACATTCTGAAGGCGATACCCCCCAGACTTTAGTGCCTCTTCCACGACATAGGGGCCTTCCCAGTTGGGGTTAAGTTTTCCCACTGTGGCGGACCTTCCAGCCGCGTCGACCTTCTTGAGCACCAGATCTCCCTTCTCGAACTGCTTGACCCTGACGTGCTTGTCGAAATACCTGGCCATCCGCCGCTTGACCTCCTCTTGGTGAATGGCTGCCAGGTCCCGAGCTTCCTCGATGAGGTCGAGGGAGAGCTGCAACTCCATCTCATTTTTGGCTCTCCAACTTTCCTCTCTGCTTGCGGCGGCCTTTACCCGTGGTGTCATAACTTCGAACTCTATGGGGATGACGGCCTCGCAGCCGTGAGAGAGCTTGAAAGGGGTCTCTCCCGTGGCGGTGTTGGGGGTAGTTCTTAGGGCCCACAAGACCGATGGAAGCTGTTCTACCCAATTGCCCTTCAGATTTTCCACCTTTTTCTTGAGCAGGTTCACGATGACCTTGTTTGCCGCCTCCACTTGTCCGTTGCTCCTGGGATGATGAACGGATGCAAACCTGAGGTCTATCCCCAGCTGGCCACAGAAGTTGATGAATTCCTCGCTTGCGAACTGCGGACCATTATCCGTGACTATGGCTTGTGGAAGCCTATGTCGACAAATGATCTCCCCCCATACGAAGTTTCGGATTACTTGGGAGGTGACCTTAGCCAACGCCTTGACCTCTAACCATTTTGAGAAGTAGTCAATCATTACTAAGAGAAACCTCCTCTGCCCACTAGCCTGGGGGAAGGGTCCTACCAGATCCATTCCCCATATGGCGAATGGCCAGGGCGCCGTGATACTCCTTAGCCTTTGAGCTGGCACGAGCTGAAGCGGGGCGAACATTTGGCACTTCTGGCACCTCTTGGCGAAGGCTGCCGCATCTTTACTTAGGGTTGGCCAGAAGTACCCCTGCCTCACTATTCTTGCCTCCAACATCCTGCTCCCCGAGTGGCTGTCGCACTCGCCGGAGTGGACTTCTTCCAAGATCTTTGGAACCTCCTCCTCTGAAACGCATCGGGCCAGGAGGCCCGAGAGGGTCTTCCGATACAAGTCCCCCTCGTGGAGCACGTAGTAGGCGGACTTATATCGGAAGCGCCTCTGGTCCGGGACCTCCTCTGGAAACTTTCCTGTTGCAAGGAAGGTGACGAAGGGATCCTTCTAGGAGGGTCGTTGCTCTACTTCCATGAGTTCTCCTTCTTCAATCGAAGGGCGGAATAGATCCGTCAGGGTTCCCCCGGCCCGAGGACCGGATTTGGCCAACCGATACGCCGGGGTGCTCTCCTCCCGCGGGACGTGCTGGATGGAGAAAGTTTTGAACGTTCCCACGAGACCTCTCACTTTGGCCAAGTACCTTATGAGCGCAGGCTCCTTTGTCTCGAACTCTCCCTTGATCTGAGAGGCTATTACCATTGAGTCGGTGAGGACCTCCACGTCATGGACACCGAGCTCCTGGGCCAACCGTAGACCGGCGATCACCGCCTCATACTCCGCCTGATTGTTGGTGATTGGGAAGTGTATCACTAGTGTCTGCTCGATCTTTACCCCTTGGGGACTCTCCAGCACCACCCCTCCTCCGAGTGAATTCTTTCCCGAAGCCCCGTCCACCAGCAGCTTCCACGGAACGTGACGAGGGGTTCCACCTTCCTTCATCTCGGCCACATAATCTGCCATGAAGTCAGCCACCACCTGTGCCTTCATGGATAGTCGAGGGACGAAGACAATGTTGAATTCACTTAGTTCTATTGACCATTTTGCGAGCCTTCCCGAGTGTTCCACTCCTTCGAAGATCTGGCGGAGAGGGTGGTCCGTCACCACTTGAATTGAATGGGCCTGGAAGTATGGCCTGAGCTTCCTTGCCGCGACGACTAGAGCAAAGGCCAACTTCTCCAAGATCGGGTATCTGAGCTCTGCTTCCCTCAGGACCCTGCTCACGTAGTAGATGGGCAGCTGCTTCTTGCCTTCCTCCCGGACCAGAACAGAGCTTACGGCCTCGGTTCTGACCCCGAGATACAAGGATAGGTCCTCCCCCTCCTTGGGGCCCTGGAGCAGCGGAGCCTGGGTGAGTTGCCTCTTCAAGGCTTGGAAGGCCTCCTCGCACTCCTTTGTCCACTCAAATTTCTGGTTGCCTCGTAATGTTTTGAAGAAGGGGGAGCATTTCTCCCCGGCCCGGGAGAGGAACCTGCTCAACCCCGCGAGTTTTCCCGTCAATCGCTGGACCTCTTTGGCATTCCGAGGCGATCCCAGCTCCATGATGGCTTTGACCTTGTCCGGATTAGGTTCCACCCCCAAAGGGGTGAGAAGATGTCCCAGAAATTTCCCCTTGCTGGCTCCGAACACACACTTCAGGGGGTTCAGTCGCATCTTGTACTTACGTAGGGTGGAGAATGTCTCCTCGAGGTCCTGGATGTGAGAGTTCACGCATGTGCTTTTTACCAAAAGGTCATCCACGTAGACCTCCAGTTCCTTCCCATTTGCTCCCTAAATAACCGGTCCATCATCTTCTGGTAGGTTGCTCCTGCGTTTTTCAACCCGAAGGGCATCATCTTATAGCAGTAGCATCCCTCCCTGGTGATGAACGAGACGTCTTTGACGTCTGGGGGGTGCATCCTGATCTGGTGATAACCTGAAAAAGCATCCAAAAAACTCATCACAGAAAAACCGACGGCTGAGTCAACCAGCGCGTCGATCCGAGGCAAGGGATAGCAATCCTTAGGGCAGGCCTTATTTAATAATGAAAAATCCACACACATGCGCCAGCGGCCATCGGCCTTTTTTACCATTACGACATTGGAGACCCAGCCTGGATACTGGATCTCCGATACAAAACCTGCTTCGAGGAGCTTGGCCACCTCCTTGCGGATTGGTTCTTCAAGTTTATCGGCGATGGCCCTCCTCTTCTGCCGGATGGGGCGAGCTCCTAGCTCGAGGTTGAGACGATGGCAAGCCACGTCCGCATCAATGCCAGGCATGTCCGCTGCGCTCCATGCGAAGACGTCCACGTTCTTCTGGATGCACTCCAGCATCCTTCTCTGGTCCTCCGGGCCGAGGCCCCCGCTGATCCGCACCTTCTCCACCCTTCCTGCCTGGGTGGTAACCTCTATCCCAACTATCTCTTCTGCCGCCTCGAGCCGGGCTGGCTCTTCCCATTGGCCCTTTGCTTTTCGCCCTTCCACCCGGGCCTCTTCCTCTGCGACTCTTTCCGCCTCCACCGGCTCGACCTCCTGCTCCTCCTGAGCGACCTCCAACAACTCGACCTCCTGCTCCTCACGAGCGACCTCCAGATTCTCCTCTCGGGCATCGCCCTCTCTCCCTACTTCTCTCTTCTCCACTTCTCCTGGCCCCTCCGGCCTCGCCATCTCTTCATCCATCTTCTCGGCATCCGCCATCCATGAAATGGTGTTGACGGCAGTCACATAGCACTGCCTCGCCACCTTAGCATCTCCTCGGACGCGGACCTGGACTCCTCCACTATGGAGCTTTAAGCACTGATGGTATGATGAGGGCACACACCGGAAGGCGCTGATGAGGGGTCATCCGAAAATGGCGTTATAGCTGCTCGGAGCGTCCACAATGACGAACCGGCAGTTTCTTGGGACTCCTCCTAGCGTCACCTGGAGACCAACACCTCCCTCGACCTCCTTCCGCTCGCCTGAGAAACCAAACAGCGGTCCGTCGGAGGCCTGCACCCTCTTCTTTTCCACCTCCATTGCGTCGAAGGCCTTCTTGAAGATCACGTTCACCGAGCTCCCGTTATCCACCAGGATCCGGGAGACCGTGAAGTTTTCAATTGCTGTCTGAATCACCAGGGCGTCGCAGAATGGATCCTCATAATCTGGCATGTCTTCCGAGGAGAAGGTGAGTTTCTCTGAGAGGGGTGGGGTCTGGGAAGTCGACGCGACGTCCCTTCGGAACATCGCCTGGAAGCTCCTCTTGCGTGAGGCCTCTATCCCAACCCCTCCATGAATCACCCCGATTCCCCCCTGGTTCCTGTATCCGCCCTGTCCTCGCATCGGTCTTCTTCTGCCTCCGGGAGCATTTCCTCGATCCTGGCTTGCTGCCGCCGTGGCTGACCTCTCTCTCTCATCTCCAAGAACTCTGGGCAGGTGGCGGTCGCGTGACCTTCTTCCTGATGAAAGTCACAATAAGGCAACGCCACCCTGCCCCCTCTCCCTGCTCTTCCTCTTCCTCCTCTGGCTCCTCTGGCCCCTCTTCCCCGGCCTACTGTCATAGCTTGCTCCCTTGGGGGATGAGGGGGTCTGGGACCCTGCCTCCACCCCGGATTCATTCCTCCCGCTTCTCTTCCTTGGTATCCTTCGTCCTGACCTCTCGCCGGTCCTTCCTGGTTCCTCCAACCCAACCTGTTGTGGGGCTCCTGGTACCTCCAATTCCGAGGTGGTCTCTCGAACCCTTGACCTCTGGGTTCCTCTCTCCTTCTTCCCTCCTGCTGCTTCACTTCGGGCTCGCTCATCTTTGCCAACCTTTTGTAGAATTCGGGGTTGGCTGCCTCCCCTTCAATCTCCTCCGCGGCTCGCTCCATCAACTCCTCGAAGGACACATGAGGTCTTCTCTTCAGGTCCATCTTGAAGAACCCCTCTCGCAACCCTACGATGAATGCCATCTGGAGGGCGAATCCCGGCACCTCCTGCACTAGGTGTATCTCCTCCTGGAACCCGTCCACGTACTTGGCCAGGGATTCCCCCTCCCTCTGCCTGATCTTGAAGAGAGCCTCCGCATCCTTCTTCCTCTTTTTTGACGTTGAGAAACGCAGTCGGAAGCTTCGACGCAGATCATCGACCGCGTAGATGGAACCTGTGGGGAGCTGGTGGAACCAGTCCCTTGCTTTCTCCTTCAGGGTGGTTGCGAAGAGTCGGCATTGAAAAGCATCCGACATGGGAAGGATTGATGTCATGTCCTCAAACCACTGCAGGTGCACGACTGGGTCCTCCTTGCCGGTGTAGTAGGACATCTCCGGCCCACGAAACCCCTCTGGCACTGGGGCCGAGAGGATCATCTCGCAGAAGGGGCTCCCTTCCCCTGCTCGGCGAATGGTCCTCTCGCGCGGAGCCAGCTCGCACACCTCAGCACTCGCCGGACAGCTGAACAGCTGCCGCCTGGGAAGATCTCGCGCACTTCCTTCGGCTGGCACCTCCTTCCCCGGCCGCTGCCCCGGTGCGTTCTCGCCGATCTGTAGGGGCGGAACTACGGGGACCGCCGGGGTCTCGCACTCGCTCCGACCAGCGAGAACTGTCTGCAGGACTTCTCGCTTGAACTTCTCAAACATCTCCAGCCATTCCCCTGTTGCTGGCGGCTGCGAGTGGCCTGAGTCAGAACCATTTCCCACATCTCCTGTCATCGAACCTAGCTTGAGATTTTCCTTCACCGGCTACGGTCCACGCTCACCGCACCAAAAATGTTGAAACCTGCAACAGGTCTCTTGAGTTCGGACCCACTGGGGGTGTAGCCGATGCTTATTTCTCCCTCAATAGACTCTCTTGACGATGGATGCGAGAATATGAATAGACCCAAGGCTGAAGCGAGGAGGTCCCGCCACACACCCGGAAGATCTTAGAGAGCTTCCCCTCCCAAATCAGAGCTCAACCGGGCACCTTGGAGGGCACTAGCAGCCGACCAAAAACTAGCCTGGAGGAGAGGATTCTCTAAAATCGGATCTCCTCCAAGGTGCCCTTAAGGGTCTATTTATAGATTTTTCTAGGCTGGTCTACAAATAACATGAATCCGCCTTTTAATTTTACTAACTGCACCCCTAATTGGTCTGCTAACAGCCTAACTCCGCTGTTCCGAAGGGCTATTTGCAGCCCACCAGGGGTATCCTGGTCATTTCCTCCTCAAATCATCCTGGGCGAATGGTCCGTGAGGGCACCACTCGCTGGGCACCCGCCTAGCTGGGCGAGTGCCCATTCCTCTGGGCGAATGGTCCGTGAGGGCACCACTCGCCGAATTCCTTCCCTATCGACCTGGGGGCCCTTCTACCTATCCGAACCTGGCCGAATGATCTGACTGGCCCAGGTCTCGCCAGCTGGCTTGAGGGGCCCACTCGGCGAATACGCGTTGTACAGACGAGATCTACAAATTTTTGAATTTTTTATCTAATTTTTTTTAGTTTTGATTAACACTCAAAATAAAGCCGAATGTTGGCCAAAAGAATAAAAATGACAACCATTTAATCTCAGGGGCTCGTGATTTTTGTCCATTCATTTCAACAAAACATTTAATCAACTTTTATATTTTAGGTTATTTTATTTTATTTATATTAATTTATTAAAAAACTATACTTTTTCAATCTATATTATAAAGATAGAACAATGAAATTTATGTTTAATAGTGAGTCAGAACAAAAACGTCACCGTCATAGAATATATGTTTGGCATGATAACCGTTATGACCATCACCAAAATAATATAACTCGTTTTGAACGTAAAATTGGATGAAGTTCCTTAGGTGAGGTCGGAAGTTCACGAAAAGACGGTTCGTAACTACAACGTTCATGACCACCACTGCCGCACCAAATGGAGTCTTAGGCTTCGTTTGGCGCGGCTTAGTTGCTCCGGTGAGTTGGATCAAAACGTCTTTTATCATAGATTGTATGTTTTGGCAAGACAAAGGCTATGACCGCTATCAAGAAAATAAACTAGTTTGAGCATAAAATGCATGAACTTTTTTAGGTGAGGTCGGGCATTCACGAACTACGATCCATGACCACCGCGCCAAACGAAGCCTCAATCTATAATATGCTCCACAATTTGACCAATAGAATTATGGTTGTGGGGCTAAACAAAGTATTTTTTTTAAAGATAAATAGGGGAATGATTGTAAATATAAAAAATGAGACAATTAATATGTTTATATTTATTGGACGCCTTGTTTGAACCACAGTTTATGGACCTCATTTGTTCTTCTCTATGGGCCCTTAGTAAATACCACTATTAGGTTGATAAGTTCACTGTATAATCAGGCCCATGGACTATCGAAGGAACCTTCGATTATAACATTTCACCGGCCATGAAACCACGAAAAATATAAATTTTTGATCCATAGGCTGTTTGACGCCTGCCTCAATAAGGAAAAAATTTAGTTGCATTTCTCGTGACTAATTTTAGGTGCGAGAAACAATACAGTCATACGATATGATTCCTACGGCGGAGTTGTTTTCGTGGAATACTATCAGTATTTCAATCAATCATATTATTTTTGCAGGAACCAACAGTTTGATGGCGCAAGCACAATGATCAAAAATGCTGAAACAAGCAGACCCTCACTCATATGCAGAGCTTTTCAGCACATTATTTATTGAACCTAGCTATTATAAGACGTGTTGGAATGTACGTAAAGGGGACGAAGAAAACATGATGGGAAATATTTTCTCATAACTATTGAATATCCTCAAAAAATAACATTGATAGAGTAAAATGTAGCAAATTATAGAAAATAATCGCACAAGCGCAAAATACAGAGTTTGTGTGGTTCTGTCAAGAGCAATAAATACTATAATCATATGAGATAGTATACATTTTGCTGAAAAAAAATATGAAAACAGTAAATATTTAAAAGTAAATAAAAGTGCATGTACATACATCTTAGATTCTACGAGGAATGAAATTATTAATATGTCCTATACTAAACTATAATAATAATAATTATAGGGGCAATGCCTTAGAATCCACTACAAGCGGACCACTGCAAGGGGCACTATTCTTAACCTTAGCAGGTGCAAACTATAAGAATAACCTAAATATACTAATAGTATTATGTTAATGTGTATTAATATGTCCTGTCGTGTCAAGACCGACTCGGAATAGTCTAACGGGTTAGTGTCACACTAGAACTCGGTTCTATGCTGGAAGTTCTATAAATACCCCATTCCAAACTTGATGGGTGTATTGTATAATACTTTGAGCCATAAACCCCCAACATTCTCAAAGTATTCGGTTAGGGTTTTTCCGCTCTCCGTCGCTCTCGTTCTCTCGGCCGTTCGCGATTTTTTTTGCTGAGTGTTCTACGTTCCCGGCGCCTGCAGAGGAGGAGATTCCGTCTTCTTTCTCCATTCTGGTATTTTGTTTTTCGCCGCTCCCGATCGTGAAGGAAGGGCAGTCCCTTGCCGGAAAGGAAAAAGACGAGAATCTTTTCCGCAGCTCCTGGTTTCTAGTCTGCTGCTCCTCGTGAATGAAGGGCAGTCCATTCGCTTTGGTTGCGCGTCGCTGCTTCCAGTCGAAAATCTCTGCTCGCTAGAAGAAGGCTTCCTGTCGCTCAAGCCCAGCGTTTCCTGTTCAAGAAGCGGCTGCCGATCGTGGAGAAGAATCAAAGATCCTGTCGATCTGCTGCTGTTTGGTGTGGATCTCGCCGATCTACCGCTTGGGAAGAAATCTTTGGCTCAGAGAGGTTATTCCTTTTAGATCCTGTCGCCGCTCCTGGTTTGGATCTTCTATAGCTGTGAATTTTTTTGGATCGCCATTTCTGCCTCTGGGATGCTGCAGGCCACGATCTTCAACTAGAGGAATTTCATACGCTGTTTTTTCTCTGTTTTAGCCTCTGCCATCAGAGGGGAAGGGAGTTGATTCTCCCTGGTCCAGATCCGCAAGAGAAATAAATCTGGGAATTCTTGGGCTCATCTACAGGAGGTTTGGAGAAGTAAAGGAGGTCTGAGCTATTTCTTCTTGTCTTGGGCTTGGATTTGTTACAGTTGATCTTGGTCATTGACTTTCTGTGAAGCTAGAGGAGTCCTGACTGACTCATTGTTGCTTGGAACAAACAATACTGGATTGGATCCGAAGACTCGTCTCTGCGCAGCTCAGGTGATTTCTTTTCAGTTGTTGGTCTATAGCTTTAGCGAGATGACGAAGGTTACATCCTACGACATCGTCAAGCTCCAGTCGTTCGATCTCTCCGACTTCCATGCTTGGAGACTGCACGTCCAACTTGGAATGAAGGAACGAGAGATTTTTTTACACTGTTTTGAGCGGTTTCGCCACAACCGAAGAGGACGTGGATGTTTTTCAGTGGAGAAAAGACGAAGATTTCTGTAGAGACTACCTCCTTAATTCACTTAACCCTAGACTCGCCTTGACCTACAGCGGTTATAAAACTGCAAAAGAGATTTGGGATCGCTTGAATGCAAACTTCCAGAAGGAGGAGGGGTTGTCGAGGACTCTCCTTGGGGAGAGACTCTTTAATTTCAAATTCAATTTGAACTCCTTGATCACCTCCCAAATTATTGAACTAGAAAGTTTACGTCTTAAGCTGTCGGATGATAAGTCCGACATGTCCGATAATCTTTTTGTGTGTTTAATTTTAAGCAAGCTACCTCCTGAGTGGTCGACCTTCAAGACTGAAATGCACAGACTGAAGGAAAAGATCGCACTCGATGAACTCAAAAGGTTCGTTCATATCGAGGATCAAAATATTGTCGGGAAGAGACAGGAACAAGGTGTTCAGTCCTCACAGGCTGTCAATTTTATGTCTCGGCCCAGCAAGCCTCGTAGGAAGCCCCCAGCACCTAAGATTGAAGCCACTACACAGATTGGGCCTAAAAAGCCCTCTTTCAAAAAGAAGAGGGGCAAGTGCCACAACTGTGGTAAGTGGGGACATTGGGCGGTTGATTGCAAGGCTCCAAAGAAGTTTAAGGAGGAAGCCGCACAAAATGTGGCGAACATGCTGGCAAATGCTTTAGATCCCAAGTCCTTCGTGGCTATGATCGGGAGCAGTCACCGCAGTTCGTCTGCTGAGTGGTGGCTGGATAGCGGTGCTACCTGTCATGTAACGAATGACAGAGGATTACTGACTGAAGTTAAGACGGTTAAAGAGAGAGTGGAGAACTGCAATGGAGGAGAGACTCAGGTGACCCATGCTGGGACAGCCGAGCTGGTTCTTTCGTCAGGTAAAAATTTAATTTTAAATCATGTTAAAGTAGTTCATTCTTTAACTAAAAATCTGATTTCAATAAGTCTATTAGACAAGGCTGGGATGACCTTCACAACTCAAAACGGTAGAATGACTCTTACAGTCAATTCACATTATTTTGGGTGTGCGTACTTGATCAACGGAATGTATATATAGACTTAGCTTAAACAATGATAACATTAACCAGGTTAGTTCAAACCTCATAGATCCTAAGTTGTTACATAACAGACTTGGACATGTGAACTATAAGAAGATACTAGATCTAGCTAAGAGTCAAAACATCCCCTTAGATCTGTCGATTCGTTTTGACAAGTGCGAGGTGTGTGCTCAAACCAAAATCACTAGAAAGCCTTTCAAGTCAGTTTCTAGGAGCACAAAATTTCTTGAATTGATACATTTAGACATCTGTGATTTCCGTAGTCATGCCACCAGAGGGGGGGGGGGGGGGGGCAGAAGTATCTAATTACTTTCATAGACGACTTTTCTAGATATTGTCATGTGTATCTGTTGAAATCGAAAGACGAAGCGTTTGAGGCATTCAAGACATTTAAGTCTCGTGTTGAAAATCAGTTAAACCTGAAAATTAAGAGATTTAGAAGTGATCGGGGAGGAGAATACACTCTTACTGGATTCAAGGAATTATGTACCTCTGAGGGAATATTTCTTGAAACCACAGCTCCTTACTCACCTCAGTCAAACGGTGTTGCCGAACGCAAGAATAGAACGTTAACAGAGATGTTGAACTCTATGCTCCTAACAGCTGGCATGCCTAATTATTTTTAGGGAGAAGCAGTATGTACTGCAAATCACATTCTAAATAGAGTACCTCACTCTCAGCTCACTTCTACACCATATGAGTTGTGGCACGGTCATCCGTGCAGGTACGATACTCTAAAGACTTGGGTTGTATTGCCTATGTGCGTATACAAGACCTTAAGAGGCCTAAGGTGGGACCTAAGATGACGACATGCGTCTATCTTGGTAGTGCAGAAGATAGTGCAGCAGACAAATTTCTCGATCTATCCACGAATACTGTGATAGAGTCTAGAGATGCCATATTTTTTGAAGACAAATTTGTCAAAGATCATGGATTGTCTGTCTCCGGGTCCAACGATATGATTACTGAATCTATCGTTGAACCTGAAGCTGGCCCTTCTAGCACTGCTCCCTAACCTGTAGAGGTGGAACCTATTCCACTTATAGCATCTACCAGAGAAAGAATCCCTAAGGATTTTGGTGAGAATTTCATAACCTATCACTTAGAGGATGATCCATTCTCCTATCAGGAAGCAATGAGGTCTAGAGATTTGTTGATGTGGCAGAAGCCATTGATGATGAGATGGACTCGCTGTTACATAACAATACCTGGCATTTAGTTGACTTACCGAAAGGTGCTAAAGTCCTAGGATGCAAGTGGGTTTTAAAGAAGAAATTACATAGCGATGGATCTATAGACAGGTATAAAGCGCGTCTCGTAGCTAAAGGTTATAAGCAACAAGAGGGATTTGACTATTTTGACGTCTATTCACCTGTGTGTCATCTATCGACTATCATGATTCTTCTTGCATTAGCCTCTATTAAGAACTTTATAGTTCATCAGATGGATGTTAAAACTGCATTCTTAAATGGAGAGCTTAATGAAGAGATCTACATGACTCAACCTGAAGGTTATGTACACAAAGATAAAAAAGACAAAGTGTGAAAACTCGATAAGTCAATCTATGGTCTTAAACAAGCACCTAAGATGTGGCATATGAAGTTTGATCAGGTGGTAAAGAGCATTGGATTCCAGTCCAGTCTCTCTGACAAATGCCTTTATTACCACTCCTTGTCAAATCAAACAGTTATCATATGCTTATATGTGGATGATATGTTGATTTTAGGGTCTAATCTTGCTGCAATTAGGGATGTTAAATCCACTCTGGCAGAAGTATTTGACATGAAGGACCTCGGTCCTGTTGATACCCTGTTAGGTATGAAGGTTAGAGTTGATAAGGGTCGAGTTACTCTTAGCCAGGCTCATTATATTGAGCAACTTCTCTCTACCTGAGGATATGATAAGTGTAGGCCGATTGGCCGATTGAGACACCGTTTGATCATAATGTTAAGTTAAGTCCTAATCTAGAGGCCAGCATTGATCAAGTCAAATATTCCAAAATAATTGGTAGTCTCATGTACGCTACAACTTGTACGAGGCCAGACATTGCTTTCTCGGTTAGCACGCTGAGTCGCTTTACCAGCAGTCCGGGCAAAGAGCATTGGGTTGCCCTAGATAGGCTGTTGAGATACCTTTGAGGTACTATAAACTATGTTCTGTGCTACACTGGTTACCCACCTACCGTGGAAGGACATTTTGATGCCTCGTGGTGTTCAGAAGTCGGGAACAGCAAGTCCACCAGTGGATACATATTCACCTTGGGAGGAGCTGCTATCACTTGGAAATCCAAAAGACAGACCTGTATAGCTTTGTCGTCCATGGAGGCCGAGTTGTTTGCCTTAGCTTCAGCTAGTGAAGAGGCAGACTGGATCAGAAACTTGATTTTAGACATTCTATTGTCTAAGTTACAAGTCAACTCGCTGAGCTTGTATTGTGATAATCAAGCAGCAGTTCAAGTCGTTAAGAATACCCTCTATAATACTAAGAGGAGACATGTATGACTGAGACATGCGTTGTTGAATTATCTGAAAGAACAATGAATTATCACTTTGATCGATGTGCGTTCAAAGGATAACCTGGCTGATCCACTGACGAAAGGAATGCCCAAAGATCGGTTAATCAAAACAGTGGGGGAAATGAGACTAAAGGCGATTTAGTTCAGTCTTAGTTCAGTATCAGGCGATTCAGTTCAGCCTTAGTCAAGACGTTTTTGATTATTCCATATTTCCTTTGTCAATGCAAGCATGTTGCGGTCCGTTGATGCTCTTGGTTGCTGAGCTCGGATCTGGTAAGCTATTCATTCCAAACTTGATGTTAACAGCTTCATCGGATTTGGCTTTTGCCTTGGAGGAGAGTGTTATTCCAAACTTGATAACACAATCTGACTTGGTTTGTCTCTTCTTCTGAAGATTGATCCCATTCCAAACTTGATGAGTTCCAATTGACTTTAGAAGGACAGTAACCGTGGCATTCCATATAGGATTACAGATATAGCTGCGGTGTCCAGAAGTCTGAAGATCGTTTCAGTTGAAACAGATATCAGATTCTGAGGTAAAACAATAATACTCTATGAACGTGTCCTCCCGACCAAATTAAATAATTCAATACTAAGTTCTAATGTTGGAACTAGATATATGCAAATTTACAAATGGATAGAATTCATTCTGAATGAAATTCTCTGTTGAAATTGCAGGAGTTTCTGGGATAGGAGGAGCACTGGTTGACTGGGATCCGGAGAAGAATGATCTTTTGGATGACTAGTTTTTGAGTGTTATTTTGTTTATTTCCCGTACTTCTGCTCAGAGCATTGTTTAGCTCTTTCTTTATTATAGCACTGTTTGTTTTGGACTTTTTTAGATCTCTGTTTGATTTTGGACGCCAGGCGTATAGGGCATGTGTCTTGATCGTTCCTGAGACTCTTATTGTGTTGCAGCTGAGTTTCTTTTGTTTACTTATGCGTGCATACTGATTTTGTGATATAGTCCAAATTGATTAAAACAGGTGCTGGACACGGTTGTAATTGACTCATGTTTGATTGAATACAATACAAACCACCCCTTTACCCGAAGTCTGGGTTCACGACGGACATAAGAGGAGATTGTTAATGTGTATTAATATGTCCTGCCGTGTCAAGACCGACTCGGAATAGCCTAACGGGTTCGTGTCACACTAGGACTCGGTTCTATGCTGGAAGTACTATAAATACCCCATTCCAAACTTGATGGGTGTATTGTAGTATACTTTGAGCCCTAAACCCCAACATATTATTCAAAAAATAATATAGATATAGGCTCTGTTTCGCAGGGGTTTTTTTTGCTCCTATGAGTTTAGACAAAAAAGCCACTATTATAGAATGTATGTTTGGCATAACAGCGGTTATGACCGCTGCCAAGATAAGAAAGCTAGTTTTGAACATAAAAATGAATGGAGTTCTTATGTTAGGTCGGGCGTTCACGAACAACGGTTCATAATCACCGCGTTCACGACCGCCACTGTCATGCCAAACGGAGTCATACTCTCTTCTACAAACTCAAGAAGGGCATACCTCCACCCCATGGTATGCAACTTGAGTTTGGATGTGTGGTTGATAAAGGTGATAGGGTTGGCTACAAGTGTATATGGCCGGCATAAAGAATGTAGGGAATTAAGCTAGTGTGGCTGGGAACCACCAAATTGATTAGCCAACAACAATAAAGAAGAGGAGGATTGCATGAAAGAACACTCGGTCTTAAGGAAAGACTCAGAATAACATCATTTGGAGTCTGAATTGATTGAGTGAAGGTCAGCAGGAGATCATCATGTCTCAAGTTCTTCGAGGGCTTGTAGCTGCGAGTGCAAGGTAAAATTGTTGGGTTTTATCAGATCAAAATGGTGGAGAATGAAGGTACTATGATGGCCATGAAAGATGATAAAATGCAACATAGGAGATTAGCTTAAAGAGTAAATGTCGTCAACACAATATTCGAGATATATATGAAAATAAATAAAATGTTCTAAAGATGAGCATAACATTGATAAAAAAAATGAACAATCAAAGTACTGTTGTCAAAAAATCAAACACTATAGTACCCTAGAATCAACCTAAGAAATATCTGATTTATGCGTCTTTCAACACCTCACTTATGGCTTCGGGATCGACTCTGAGATACACTAGTAGATTTTCTCCTTCTCAAGGGCTTTGTAAGAGCGGGGTGGATGTTAACTATTTCTTAAGTTCTTTAAAAGCTTTGAATCATTCTTTGGTCCATTCGAACTTGGATGCTCCATGGATAGTTCTGAAGAATAATGGTGCACTATTATCACCTTATCGTGAGATAAAACAACTGAGTCATGCAATTCTTGGTATCTGTTGCTAAACTTCTTTGAGTGTTCGAGGAGGTGGCTTATTTAAAATTGCCTTTATTTTTTCTTGGTTGGGCTCAAGGTCATGGGGTGTTAGTAAATGACCCAACAGCGATTCTTTGCTGGCACCGAATGCATACTCTATGGGATTGAGTCTCATAATATACTGTTAAAGTAATACTTATAATGTATATAAAGGCCCATTGTTTAGGCCCATTTTTGTATAGCCCACTTAGGCTCTTTTAGTCCCACATCTCCTATCTTCTTTCATGTACACTCTCTCTCTCTCCTATAAATACCTCCTTCTTGGGATGAATAAAGTTACACATTTTTTCTTTCTAACATGGTATCAGAGCTCTATTCTGTCTAAATTTTTTTTGGGGTTCGATTTTTTTTTACTGCTCGTGCTGCCTCTCCCAGGCCCCCCCAGCTCGCCGAGATCCCCCCCCCCCCACCTCGCCGAGACCACCTCGCCGAGACCCCTCCCCCCAGATCGCCGAGACCACCCCCCCCCCCCCCACCTCGCCGAGACCACCTCGCCGAGACCACCCCCAGCTCGCCGAGACCCCCCAGCTCGCCGAGACCACCCCCCCAGCTCGCAGAGACCACCTCGCCGAGACCACCCCCCCAACTCGCCGAGACCCCCCCAGCTCGCCGAGAATCCACCCGCTCCCCTCCATTTATTGTCTTGATGGCTGACTCTACCGTTACCTCTGAGTCCCGTCTCCACATCACTCTTGATCCTTGTACTCATTGTATTCGAGGTCGTCAAATTGCCTCCTCTTTTCCCGCTAGCACTTCTGTTACTGTAGCCTCGTTTGAGTTAGTTCACTCCGATGTTTGGGGGGCTTCTCCTCACATTTCCAAAGGAGGAAACAAATATTATGTAATTTTTGTTGACGATTACTCTCGCTTTACTTGGTTATATCTCTTGAATGCTAAGTCTGATGTATTCTCTAAGTATGTTGAATTTACTTCTATGGTAGCTACGCAATTTGCCTATAAAATTAAAACTTTGCGTACCGACTCTGGGGGGAATATCTCTCACACCACTTTCAGCAGTTCCTTCGGTCTCAAGGAACCTCTGCTCAATACTCATGTGCTCATACTCCCCAACAAAATGGAGTAGCCGAACGTCGACATAGACTCATTTTGGAAGTAGCGAGATCTCTTCTTCTCACCTCTTCAGTACCTGTCCAACACTGGGTAGAAGTCGTTCTTACCAGTGTTTTCTTAACAAATAAAATCCCTACCCCAAACCTGCAAAACATCTCCACGTTCGAACGACTTTATCACAAGACCCCAACATACTCCACTTAAGAGTGTTTGGGTGTACTTGCTTTGTTAAACTCCCCTCTGTTGAAAGAAATAAGTTATCACCTCGCTCTGTGGCTTATGTTTTTCTGGGCTACAACGAACAACACAAGGGCTACAGATGTTATGATCATGTTGTCAAACGCATGCGCATCTCCCAACATGTGGTTTTCCTTGAACATCTTCCCTACTATGCCTTTCCCAATCCACCTATCCCATTAACACCATCCACTCCTGAAGATCTCATATTTCTCGACATTTCTCAACCACTTACCTCTCCAGTAACCATCTCTGCTACTCCTGATGTTCGAACTAGTGAGTGCGGCCCAACAAACGATCAAGCCCTCTCACAAATCCCTGATTCACACCTCAATAACAGTGAATCATCACAATCTCCAATCCCTCTTCGTCGCTCTACTCGCACCCACAAGCCTCCAAATCATCTTAGCCTGTTCTCCTCTCTCACTCCTGTTCTCCAAGCTTTTCTTTCAACTACCTCTAACCATCGGGAACCCCAAACATACCATGAGGCAGCCTCTATACCTGCTTGGCAGCATGCAATGGATGAAGAATTACAAGCCTTGAAGAAAACAAATACTTGGGACCTCGTTGTGCCTCCTAAGGGCACTCGACCTATCAGTTGTAAATGAGTTTACAAAATCAAAACTCTGGTTGATGGCACCATCGACAGATATAAAGCACGCTTGGTTGCTCGTGGTTTCCAACAGTAATATGGTATTGATTATGATGAAATTTTTGCACCAATTGCCAAGATGACCACCATTCGTATTATTCTTGCTATTGCCTCTATTCACTCATGGAACATCTCTCAGCTTGATGTCAAGAATGCTTTCTACATGGAGATTTTTCTGAGAATGTCTATATGACACCACCACCGGGAATTCAACACTCAGCTGGACAAGTCTGTCATCTTCGCAAGGCTCTTTATGGTCTCAAACAAGCTCCTCGCGCTTGGTTCTCAAAATTTGCAACTGCAATGTTGGCTTTTGGCTTTACTGTTAGTCTCTCTGATCCAACATTATTTACTCATGTCTCTGACACTATCCTGCTTCTATATGTTGACGATATGATTATCACAGGAGGAAACTCTCGGCATATCCAAGAAGTCAAGACTTATCTCAATACGCAATTCGAGATGAAAGACCTCGGACCATTACGATATTTTCTAGGTCTTGAAGTTGATCATTCTCCCAGAGGATACGTCTTATCTCTACAGAAGTTCATCACTTAGATACTTGACCGTGCTGCTCTAACAGATGACCGCATTCCTGCAACTCCTATTGATCTAAATGTTAAACTGAGTCCTCAGGAAGGGGAGATCCTACCTGACCCCCCAGATACAGATAGCTAGTTGGGATGTTAGTGTATCTCACCATCAGTCGACCGGACATCTCTCACGCTACTCACATCCTCAGCCAGTTTGTTGCGCAACCACGGGGCACCCATTATGCGGCTCTTCTCCGCACCTTGCGATACCTTCGGGGTACAAGAACACGATCACTATTTTTTGACTCAACCTCTCCTCTGGAACTTCGTGCCTATTCTGATGCTGATTGGGCCGGTGACATATCTGATCGCAAGTCTACCACTGGGTATTGCATATTTCTTGGCAACTCTCTGATCTCCTGGAAATCCAAGAAACAAGATGTCATATCTCGCTCTAGTACTGAAGCTGAGTACCGTGCCATGACTACCACTGCTGTAGAAATAACTTGGCTTCGTCGTTTGTTGCAAGAGTTCCAGACTACCGTCCCCGGCGCTACACCACTCTACCGTGACAACACTAGTGCCATACAGATTGCTTCAAATCCAGTTTTCCATGAACGCACTAAACACATTGAAATTGATTGTCATTATGTTCGACAGCAATTCCTCAATAACGTTATCTCGTTGTCTCATGTACCATCTGCTTCTCAGATAGCTGATTTCTTTACCAAGTCTCACTCAGTCCAGCGACACGAATTTCTGATTCGCTAGCTCTCCTTGATCGACACATGTGACAATGTTGTTCCCTGATTGTTCCGATGCTATTCAAACTTCTACTTCAACAGTTATAAGTTTGAGGGGGGGGGGGGGGGGGGGGGGGGTGTTAAAGTAATACTTATAATGTATATAAAGGCCCATTGTTTAGGCCCATTTTTGTATAACCCACTTAGGCTCTTTTAGTCTCACATCTCCTATCTTCTTTCATGTACATTCTCTCTCCTATAAATACCCCCATCTTGGGATGAATAAAGTTACACATTTTTCCTTTCTAACATATACTTCCTAGGAGTTGAGAATGTTTCTGCACAATCCCGATCGAATACGATTATTCAAGCTTCTGAATTTTGATGAGTAAGTCATTTGCGTATACCTTTAAATTAGGTCTTTTTTTTTTACTTTTGAAGACATAACTCATCATTTGTTGATAAGTAATACTTAAATATTTGAGTCCAAAAGGTATGTCATGATAACATTAACACCCATCATTTATGAGGAATAAATTTTTGAGGAATGTCAGGTATATGCTTTCAGATTTAATGATATCTCAAAAAAACATCTAAAAAATTCATCACAGAGAATCATATTGCTGAGTTGACTAGATGAGTTCCGTCCCTTTCGATTTTTTATTATGCAGACATTTTTGGATATTTTGAATGGTGATTATTCACACATTGTTTGGAATCCGCTAATACTGGTTGTCATTCTATTGTTGTCGTGAATTCTTGGAAGAAACTTTTCTATTACTTCTTGTTCGCTCAGTGTAATCTGGTGTTCATCAACCACCTTGATCTGAAGGTGCATGTTAGTTTTGTTGGGGCTAAGAGTGCCTCAACTCAACACCCAAGAAGAAATGGGGCGAACATGTACTTTAGGGTGGAGGAATATTTCCGGTTTACAATGTATAAGCATGAGTAGAGATCTCGCGGACGGCGAGACCATTTGTTGCACAACGCAAATATTTAGTTGTGCGTGATTTTCTTTGATGAATTAGCTGCTATAATCATGGAATACGAAAATGTTGTTATATAAAAGGAGTTCACGGGTACTATGGAGGAGAGAGAATCGAGCTCGTCAGAACCTGCGAACAGCTTGACAAATCATTCATGTCTTTTATGGAATTGTTCACCCCTATTTATTTTAATAGAATGCTGCCAAAAGTGGGAAGGCTCAAAAGAAGAAGAAAAAAATGCCCGGGTACATGAGAAGCGGGCAGAGGTATGAGAGATACATATGACAAAGCATCGTTGCACAGTGAGAACAAGAGAGGTCTGGCGGATATGCAAGGCGTGTTTGCCCATGCACGCTATACGAGCATTATAGTTTCTCCCTGCTCTGGTCGGGTCATCCCCCATGCTCAGGCTCTGTTTGGCACAGCAGTAGCATTTGTGAACGCAGTGGTGATGAACTGTCGTTCGTGAATGCCCGACCTCACCTATGGAACTTCATTCACATTTTGTTCAAAACTAGCTTCCTTTTCTTGGTAGCGGTCATGACCATTGTCATGCCAAATATACATTCTATGACCGTGACGTTTTTGTCCAAACTCACCGGAGCAAAAATACCGCACCAAACGGAGCCTCGGTGTGGGATAGCGACAACCATTTCCTCAGCAATCTCGCTCAATATAAAAACAAATAAATTGATGTACATCAAAAAAGCTAACAATATTTAAACAAATTTATTGTATATCAAGGCTTCGCACAATTGGCTAAGCCAAGATCACATGACATAGAGGTCAAGACTCATGAGTTAGATTCTCACCGTAATATGAATTTTTGTCTACTTATGTAGTAATTTGTTAATTCGTTTGGATGCTGATTAATAATTTATTTTGTGAATGTAATACTCTCTCTAGCTAAGCTATTGATTTTTAATATATGTTATGTAATGGTTTTAAGAACCGGACTGGAGATCGAACCGGTGAGACCAAAGGTTCAAGGTCCGACCGGTTGGACCGGGGTTGAACCGTAATATTATAATAAATAATAAAAACATATAAAAATTATGTATAACTATATAATAATACTATGTTGTATAATTTTATACATATTTTTATAGTTTTATAGTTATATATATTTAATTCTATACATATAAATACAATATAAATTATACCCATAAATAAATATAATAAAATATAATATGTTATAGATATTATACATATATTTATATAATTATTTTTTATAAATATACATAAGTCGTGTATAAGTAAAAACTATTTGACTTGATATCATAAATGGTTTCTTGACTGGTTGGTTTGATCTCTCCTTCTTATCTTGGAGGTCACAGGTTTGAAACCTGGCAATCCCAACATTTTAAAAATTTAAATTTTAAACTGTTTCTTCAACCGGGCGGGTTTCCAAAACCCGCTCCGGTTCGCCGGTCCGCGGTCCGCCCGCCCGGTTCTGCGGTTCCCAGGCGGTCCGCGAACCCAACGGGCTGATAACCTGGACCGGACCGGCTGGGCGTCCGTTCAGCGGTTCGACCGGACCGGTTTTCAAAAGGTTGTGACTTATTTATATGTTTACTCAAAAAAAAACTATCATTCTTATTTAGATCAATTATATTTTCATTATAATTTTAAATATATAAAAAATCTCCGAGAGAAGACCGTCGAATTGACTAATATTCAACTTGGATGCAGACGCTTGCACGCCAATCGAAAGAGATGTCCATAAATATTGTATATCTACAGCACGCGCATGCTTTTAATTTCGGCGGTTGTTAAGAGATATTTTTAGGTGTTCTCATACCTAAATATATTTGATATCTGCACCTCACTATTTTCAGAAAATATATCCCGCAAGCAAATAATTACAAAGTTTAACAAGTTCAAACACAATCATTCTTGTCTTTTAATCATTAAACATGGAAGTTCAAACACAATAATAAATAACGAACCGCCGACGAGAAATGGAATCGGGGTAAGAATGCGGGGCTTACTCCTCATACTCTTCAGATGGTGCTTTGGAAGAGTTATGCATAGCTCTAAAACCGGGAAACTCTATGTGCACCATCTGAACAGTATGAGGAGTTATGCATAGCTCTAAAACCTGGTCTTGAGAGAGGCTTGAGGTTGTCCGAGACGCGGGAGCTGGAGCTTACCGGGGAGTAGCGAGCGATGCTCGACCAGAGAGTCTCTCAGCGGACGCGAGACGTAGATTAAACACGGAGCTGAAGCATTGAAATTTCACGCTTGCGTTTGTCGTCTCCGGGATTTCAAATTTTGGGACTCCATCGGCTTGTCTTTTGGATGCGGTGGATGTTGTGCGAAACGATGCGGAAAATAAAATCGTACAACCACAAACAAAAGAGCACGATGCAATTTACGTGGTTCAGCTAGGAGCGCCTACGTACACTGGGAGGAGCTATTCACTATCACCGGTGGGGGAGAAAAAAATAGGACAATACAAATACAACTCCACACATAATAAGAATCCTAACTCCTTCTATTTATAGGGGAAATTAGGGCAAACCAACAAAAGACAAAAAAGCCCCACAAATCAACAATCTCCACCTCATCTCTTATTTGAAACAAAACAAATATGAGATGACAAAATAAACTCCAACACCAAATCGGTTGCACCAAGGTGGCTGCCTATGTACCCCCTCCCATGGGATCAAGTCACGTGTAGTTCTTCAAAAGTGCCCCTCGAGGCACTCCCCTCTGAGCTCAAACGTTCACCAAACTTTTACAATATGTGAACTTCTGGACTGGAAGCTCCTTCGTGAGCATGTCTGTTAATTAGATTCTCCTTGGTATCAATCTTCTTCAAAAGAACTTCACTTGTCTGTATCAAGTCTCGAACAAAATGGTACCTTACATCGATGTGTTTAGTACGAATATGATGCACTGGATTTATCGCCAAGAAAATCGCACTTTGACTGTCACAGAAGACAGTGAAATTCTTATGCTCCACACCCATATCATCCAATAGGCCTTGCATCCAGATGGCCTACTTCATAGATTCTGTCACTGCCATGTATTCAGCCTCTGTTGTGGATAAAGTCATTGTCGACTGCATAGTCGACCTACAATTCACTGAACCTCCTGCCAATGTGAATAAATATCCGGTCGTAGACCTGCGCCTATCTATACCACCAGCATAGTCTGAATCGGTGTAGCCCATACACAACCCAATACTGGACTGTTGTCTCTCATACACTAAGCCAACATCAACTGCACCCTTGAGATACCTCAGAATCCACTTAACTACCTGCCAATGACCCTGCTCTGGATCATGATGAATTTGCTCACCACGCCAATAGCTTATGCAATATCTGACATTGTACAAACCATGAGATACATCAAACTGCCCACTGCACTAGCATACCGAACTAGCTTCATTCTCTTCCTCTCCTGGTCGTCTTTAGGGCACAAGTTGACACTTAATTGAAAATGTGATGTCAATGGTAGACTCAATGCCTTTATAGTGTCATCAATTCCAAACCTCTTCAACACATTCTCAATGTATGCTCTTTGAGTGAGACAAATCTTTCCAGCTTTCTTTGTTGTAATTTTATTAGTTTTCAACAAAAATTACCTTAATCACTCTACTTGAATTTGAAGAACAGGTTAAGCTAGTAATTGCAAGCGTTTATATTAATTACGTCTCTGAGGGAACGATCTCTACTCACACTTTATTACTTGAACCGACACGTGCACTTGCGTATATATACACTTTTCGCGTATCAAGTTTTTGGCGCCGTTGCGATAAGGTTGCCCTTATATTTAGTATTCTGCATTGTGAGAAAATAAACATTGGGAACATAATTGCAAAGGGTATACGATCAAAGGTTAAGGAAAGCAGAATCCGCCAGTTGTGGTTCCTAGCACTCATCACGGGGTTGTGCAGGAATGCAGGAGTTATTGTTAGAGATGGTGATTATGTCACTGTTGTTGGGCATCATATTACAGATAATGTCATATCGAGAAATTTCAAAGAACAAGAATCTCTCTCATCCACAAAGGGGATGGACAAGCCAGCTATACCCAAGTTCGACAACATTCCTGATGTCAGTGGAGCAGATTTAGATTTTGTTATGGAAAATATTGAGTACATGAATGCTTACCAACGACACCAGCATTTATATTTTGTTTTTCGGTTTGACCAGCTACAGAAAGAGGTGTCATCATTGAAAAAGGGAAGAGGGAAACATGATGAACCATCTCGTAGTCATCCGGTGCTTTTCGATGACGAAGCATATTTGATAAATGATGATGGGGCATGTGTGGATCCCACAATCATTATCCAAGCAGAGGAGGATATGGAGAGTTCAAGTGATGAAGAGGAAGACGAAGAAACATCTGATGCTTCTAAGTGACTAGTTGACTATGATTATATTTTCTTTGGTGATGTAATGTTAATTTCTACTATGCTTTTCTTTCGCTCTCTTTGGACATGTTAATTTCTACTATGCTTTTCGTTTTCTTTGGATGTCTTTCTTAGCATTTTATCTGGGATGACTTTATTGCAAAAACTAAATATTTGTGTTGTTTCTGTTTAGACTGATAACTATTTGAATATGCACTTTTGATTACCATCAATATTATATTTTACATTTGTTGTTGATAAATTGCAGAATTCTTGTGGGATATCTTTTCTTTTCACATTCCATATGCAGTGCAGGATATCTCATAATAATTGGCATGTCAAGAGGAAGACGGAAGTGAACACAAGAAAGGACATGACTTCGTATAAATCTTATCATGGGGAGTACTTGTTTTCATTTCTCACTTTTATTGTTTTTTCCTGAATTTTAATTCAAAGTTAAGTCCTGAAATTCTGAATTATAAAATTACTTTCTCGGGACTAGCAAAAAAATCGTAAGTGTTGGGGTGATGACACTATTCTAGTTGGGTGAAACATGGTTTTATTTATTACTTCATCGATTACCCTTAATCTTATACTCATGATTGTGTTATTCAAGTCATTTAATTACAATTGATGACGAGTCAAGCTTAGGATTACCAATTATAAAATTAAAACTTATTTTGATCGGATAAGCTTCATTTAAGATTTTTCTCCTATGCAGGTTATTTTATTTTCTCAAACGAATTTTCTCCTATGCAAAAACATTTTTATTGAATGATGTACGAAATGATAGAAGCTTAAGCAAGAATTGAATTATTGATGTAAGCTAAAATCTGAGTTTAGTAGTTGATTGGTAAGAGGATCTAGGGACTTTAATTTGTGAGTCATTTCATTTTGAAACGAATTATCTTATAATCCTTCTTAATATATTTTAATGAATGTCTATATTTATGGGTGTTTAATTTTCCGTAAAAAAAGAGAGAGAGAGAAAAAAACATCTCATAGTGATATGCGGCCTAAGTATGTCCACACATGCTTGGAATGATCCCAACTATGAGATTTATAAAATCAATGTGCAAAAGAAAAAAAAATAGTTCATAGTGATATGCGGCCTAAGTATGTTCACACATGCTTGGAATGATCCCAACTACGACTTCAAGAAATGTTGTATAGTTAAACCCCATATAATATACCATCATTAAGATTATTAAGGAAGATATTTTTATCTCGTTATCAAAAGTTTATAGTTCTAGCCATGTTTATGATGTTCCTGTAATTCTCTTTCAATCGAACTACCAAACTTATGTGAAGACTAAATCATGATTCAACTTATTCTTTTTCATCCTCATTAGTATGAAAGTTCAAGATTATAAACTTGTGTAGGATTAATTAATTTTGAGAATTGATACACACTGCACTAGAAAGCTTAACTGAATGTTATCCTCAATCAATATAATGAATTTTTTTTTTGTAAGTGTGAAATCCTGAAGATTGATAAGTCTTTCAATTGTTAAAAGAAATTTCTTGTGATAACTGTTTTTATATCAGTGATAAGGGTCAATCGAAGTTGTATTATATAGTTGATCACCCAATTATACTATTGTTGATTATCTTCGCTAGGGACTAACAAAGACTTAAGTATGAGGGTGTGATAACTTCTTGAAAAGAAGTTATTTTCACTGTTAAATATAATTTTATAACATATTTATTCGAGAATCGTTTATTTAAAAAGCTTAATACTTCAATATTTCCATTATAAATTGAAGTATGGATATATTCATTATGTTACTATGTTTTCATTGTAGAAATGCTGGAGGTATCATCCCTAAGAAAAATGTTGAAGGAGTCATCCCGAAGAAATGAAGAAAAAAATAGTTTTTATGTCCAAGTAAAATTGTTGCAACAACTTTTTTTGGGTTAGAAAAGTTGTTGCAACAAGTATGGATCCAAAATTACAGATTTTAATTCCGCATTTTATGATTGCGGCGGTTACAAACATGGAGAGAGTGCGTCTTTTCAGTGGATTTTCGAATTATAAGTGGGGGAAACACGGAAGGTAGTTATTTTCTATTATTGGACAAGAGGAGAGAGAGAAGGGGGAGTTATCTTTCACGCCAAAGAGGAATTCCCGAACAGATTTTATTCCGGGCGGTTTTACTGTTCACGAAGGAGGAAGAGATAGATTTTCGGCCAAGGGAAGAAGAAGATTGATTTCCTGCAGCGTTTTGGGGAAGAAATTCTTGCATCTTTCTTCTTCTATTTACCATGTCTAGTAAGATCTTTACAATTGTGTGTTCTTCCTTTTCTGTTATGAACTAATTTTCTAACTCTTGTATGTTGCGAGTACTTTGCTTTATTGTGATGTTTGAACCTTAATTTTTATTATGAATGTTTGAGATTTTATCTTTATTGAATTTATGAAGTTGTTCTTGGAAATTTTGGGTTAAGTTTTCATCTTTAAAAAGTTGCTTGGCAAGATTTGAGAGAGGAGTCAGGCTAGATGAATGTTTTATTCTGCGCGGCGAGATTCGAGAGAGGAGTTGAGTAAGTATTTCACCAAAAATTCCGTCTTTATACTACGTTGCGAGATTCGAGAGAGGAGTAACGTAAGTGCATCATAAATTTAATATATTGAAGAAGGGAGAAAGAGATTTCGTCTTCTCGGTAGCAACATTGATTTGTGTACTTGATGTTATTCTTTATTGTTACCTAAGTTAGAGATAACTAGGGGAATAAGGGGTAAACGGATTTCATAGATCGAGAGATCATGTTTTCCACTTTCAAATCGTTGCAAGATAAATGATTAATCATTCATAAAAGAGTCACCTTGAGAATATATCACAAAGAGCAAAGAAAAGCAGTGTACAAGACTATTTGACCAAATTGTTCAAAAGTATTTTTAAGTATTCTTAGTTCTAATTTGTTGTGATTTTATTAGTTTTCAACAAAAATTACCTTAATCACTCGATTTGAATTTGAAGAACAGGTTAAGCTAGTAATTGCAAGCGTTTAGATTAATTACGTCTCCGAGGGAACGATCTATACTCACACTTTATTACTTGAACCGACACGTGAACTTACGTATATATAAACTTTTCGCGTATCAGGTGTCTCCACACCAACTCATGTTCGGGGATAAGTCAGATGTGAGTCACATGAGGGTGTTTGACTCTACCTGCTTCGTGCACATTCCGGAGGCTGAGAGAACCAAGTTGGAGCCGAAAGCGAGGAAGTTTGTCTTCATCGGCTACGACGAGCGGAAGAAGGGGTGGAAGTGCATGAACCCGCAGGCCCACAAGTTCGTCGTCTCGCGCGACGTAGTGTTTGACGAACTGATCCCGTATCAGGGAGTCTCTTATGTGGTGCTGCCGGAGAGTGGAGAATCTAGCAGGGAAGAAAAGAGAGTCATTGAGGACTCTATGGTGGATATGAGGTATCTCCAAGTGCCCCATCGCCATCTGGCTTAGGGCGAGCTTCTGGCTCAGGGGGAGCTTCAAGCTCTAAAAGCAGGGGGAGCGCTGCTTCAAGAGAAGTTGAAAGAGGAGCTGGAGAGGATGAGTCTACCGGAGTGGTAGAAAGTGGCCAAGCCTTGAGGAGGTCGAAGCGGACCATCGTCCCGCCTGCTCGCTATAAGGAGGGGAACTTCGTAAGTTTGGTCTCTCTTGCTTCTTCGCAGGACCACTCGACGAGAGGGAACCTGCCCACTTTGAAGATGTTGTAGGCACTAAGGAGTGGGACGTGGCCATGGATGAGGAGATGGAGGCCCTGAAGAAGAATGAGACATGAGACCTTGTTCCCATGGTGGAGGGCATCAAACCTGTCACCTGCAAGTGGGTGTACAAGGTGAAGAAGAAAGCCAACGGAGGAGTAGAGCGGTACAAGGCTAGGCTTATCGCTCGAGGTTTCTCACAAACCTATGGAGAGGACTATGAGGAGACGTTCAATCTTGTGGCGAAGATGGCGCCGGTGAGGACGGTCATTGCCCTAACAGCGTGCAGAGGGTGGAAGCTGTGGCAGCTTGATGTGAAGAACGTGTTCCTATACGGAGAGATTGACAAGGATATATTCATGGTGCAACCACCTGGGTATGTGTCTAAATCACATCCACGCCACGTCTGCAAGCTGAAGAAGGCCCTCTATAAGTTGAAACAGGCACCGAGAGCCTGATATGGGAAGATTGCAGAATATCTGTAGTTCTGTGGTTACGATGCCTCAAACTCAGACTCTAGCATGTTTGTGAAGAAGAGTGGAGATCTTCACGTGCTGGTGCTGCTGTACGTCGACGACATGATCGTCACCGGGAACAACAGTGAAGTGGTTGCAGCACTGAGACAGCAGCTAGCCATTCAATTTGAGATGAAGGATCTTGGTTAACTGCACCATTTACTTGGATTTCAAGTGGAGAAGAGAAGTGGCGGGCTGCTCGTGACCTAGGAGGCTTATGCCGAGAAGATCGTCGAGAGATTCGGCATGAGGGGGGAGAGCAGCTTCGTTCCACTGGAGGTTGGGCTGAAGCTTCGGAAGGAAGAAGGGAGGATTCTTCTTGATCCGAAGATCTTCCGGGCACTGGTGGGGAGCCTTATCTATCTGACAATCACAAGGTCGGACATTGCCTTTGCTGTCGGCCAAGTGAGTCGGTACATGCAGGAGCCGCGGAAGCCTAATATAGAGGCAGCTAAGGGGATACTGATGTATGTGAAGGGAACCCTTGAGATGAGGTTGCTCTATGGAGGGAGGACTGACTTCAAGCTGCATGGCTACACAGATGCAGATTACGCAGGTGACGCTGATGATCGCAAGTCGACATCAAGTTACCTGTTCATGTGTGGAGCCACTGCCATCTCTTGGTGTAGCAAGAAGCAGGACTCCATTTCCCTTTCCACCACTGAGGCCGAGTACAAGGCGTCATCCTTAGCAGCTCAGGAGTGTGTCTGGCTGAGGAGGCTGGTGGAAGATGTGGATGAGATGGTCAGCGGACCTTGTTGGATCTGTAGGCGCCCTTAGAGGGGGGGGGGGGGTGAATAAGGGTTTTAAAAACTTTAAACTTTAATAGAAAACTTTTGATATTTTGATCAAAGTTAAATCAAAAGTAAAGAGATAATGAAATTAGAAATGAAATCAATTTTATTAAACAAGAAAAGACATGATTGACATTTATAAAATTGATTACAAAATCTGATTTCAATAACGCTAGAAATTGAAGCCACTAATACGAAAACCCTTTTTGTTCGTATCCCCACAAACCGGTTGGCTTTAGCCGATCTCTCCCCAGATTCGGCTTCAAGCCGCTCTAGCCAATCTATCACCAGAAAGGCCTCGAGCACCCCCTAGATCTACTCCCTAGACCCAGTCGCCAACACGAGACGAATTACTTCCTAAGTCCAACCTAGACCTAGTCGCCGTGTGGCGAATTCACGAACCGATTACAAAGTTGAAATGAAGGACAAAATACACAATACAAATATAAAACTCCCTATGAGGTAATCTGAAGGAGACGCCGAAGAATCGCTGAAGATCGTAGAAGTCCAAGCGTGCGTTCTTCGCATTAAATTAGCGTGTTGATCCAAGCCTCCTTTGATTCCTCCTTTTGAAATATGAGTGGGAGATGTGTTTCTCTGAAAATACGACCCTCACAAAGTTTCTGAAGTGCTGGAATAGGGCTTTTGACAATCAGTAGTCGGAGAAGACAAAATCCTCCGATTTATAGAATTTGAGCTAACGCCGACGTTAAGTTCTATCGCCTGGCGTTGACCATGTATAGCAATATATTAATGGCTCGGATCTTCAGAAGAGGAAGGAGATTCTGCACTTTATGAATGTTTTATTTTAGGCAATATCAAAGCTGGCGTTAAGGCTAACGCGGCGCGTTGGGCAAATCATTCCTAATGTTCCTCCTAAAATCACAGTTGCTTTCTCCTTGCCAAAATCGTCGATCGGATAGCGCCCAGCGTTAAGCCTAACGCCTGACGTTGAGTTTCATCTGTAATTAGCTGGCACCCCAATTCGTCGAGCAGATAATTTCGTCGAACTCAATTCGTCGAACTGGCTTCATCTTTCGTCAAACGGAGTTCGTCGAACGAGCTTCATCATTCGTCGAACGGAAATTCGTCGAACGCAAGAGCGTCGAACGCCGATTTCATCTAGCGCTAACGCCCAGCGTTAAGCTTAACGCCTGGCGTTGAGTAACTTTCAATCCTTCAGCTTGTGGTTAGTGCTAGACCATTGTTGCAGCTACCTGGTGTCAAAACTGTTCATACCTACATGCTAAAAATACAATGGTAACAAGATCAAATACAAGTAGGATTTGTTATTCTCAAATCAAAGGGATGCGGAAAACTATGTTCCAACAATCTCCCCCTTTTGATAATAACAAATCCAATTAGAGATAAATCAGATTCATAGATAAAACATTTGTGTTTTAGAAAGGATATATGACACAAGCAATTTATAAGATAATGACAAGAATTATAGTTACATTGAACATTATGCTCCCCCTACAAAGATGCTCCCCCTTAGTGTATACTCTCATAAACTAGATACATGCTCCCCCTTAATCTAGTGAATCCTACTCCATTAATCAATATGATTTAGCATTTTATTCTCCCCCTTTGTTATTAGCAAAAGAGGATGGAGTGAAACAGAACTAGAATAACGAAGACAAAAGTTGGGACATAACTAAGAGAGGATTAAGAGTTTTGTGTAAACATAAAGTAAGTCATGATCGAGCTAAGGGAGAGAGTAACACAGCGGAAAAATATATGATAAGCGTGAAAGAACATTAATGAAAATAATCACTTGCCCTTTTTAAATTAATTTTAAGAGTGTTTCGACTTGTTAAGATAGATGCAAGTTTGTTTGAACATGAACAAGTGAAAAACAAATCCTTAGAAATAAGCATGAGAACACAAGTACATGATCAAAAGAGAAATGTGGAAAACAAAAACAAAACAAATAAGAGTAGTATTTTTGTTATAGTTTGACCATTCCAACAATATGTCTAGACTCTTCACATTTGAGCATTTTAACTTTGAAAATTTTCATAACTAATAGGCAAGCATGATTTAACATATTCAAAAAGATAATAACTACAATGTAACCAATTCGTATTTCAAGTAAGGAAAATATTGTAGAAATCATGCATTGCAATCTAGCGCTTTTACTTGAGTTTTTAGAGAATTATGTAATGTTTGCATTAGGATCCAATTCTCATGAGTGGAAGCTTTATGAAAATCAATGATGTGTGCATTAGGTGTTTTGATAAAAATATACAAATGCAATAATCTGAACACATGACATATGTAGTGAAATAGTAACAACAACAATAAGATTGTAATCATATAATTACTTTCACACATCACATCTATAATAAAATTTCAAAGCACACAACATACGTACAACTACCAAGGTGCTTCGCCCACACAATGCTAATTAAGACTTATCAGGGAGCGAAGTAGTGCTTGGGGGATCACATAAGCAATTTTATTGTTTTTTATTTTTAGTGATCCGGTGTACAAATAGAAGTGATAGAAAGAAATATGTTTGCACAAGACACTTTACAATTCTTTCCAAGGTGCTCAACCTCGCAATGCTCATTAAGACTTATCAGGAGGGTGAGTAGTGCTTGGTGGAGTTATCTTTGGTTTTTTATTTTAGATTTTTATTTTGGGCCAAAGGTCTCCGAATTCACTTGTTGCAAACATCTATATTATTAAAACAACACTTCTATATTGTGTATGAAATTTATTTTTAAAAGATGGTGTAGGTAATTTAGACATACAACTTAATATGTTAAAACTATTACACTACACAATCATGCAAGACTAGGATTATGAACACATGTAGATTACCAAAATAGTGAGTGTATAATTCATTGATTAACATAAAACATTACTCATACTTAGAGGCATGCTAGGCAATCATACACAATTATCTATAGACTATTTCATTGCATATAATCAGATTAAGGTCAAGGCATGACAAAGACAATGTTTAGAAAATTTGAAATTAAAATTGGACATTGAAGAGAATCTTAATGTGTATGCCTAATCAATTTTGACCATTTGAAACAAAATGACTAAGATATATGCTCTTGTGAAGACATATAGTCAAACCATAATTTTGTAAGGAGTTAAAAAAACAAAAATATATTTTTGATCATTTTAAATTATTTGATTTTATTATTTTGAAATAAAACAACCAAATTAATAATAAAGTAATTTGAAATCAGACACAATAAAATAAGGAAAATCATTAGAAAAATACCAGAAAGATACTAGTGAATGCAGAATTTTCATCTGGAGAAAAAGGCTAACGCCTGGCGTTAAGTAATTAACGCCGAAACAGTACTCGATTTTTGAGAATTTTTGAAAATTTTTCTTTTGACATAGATAGTATATATATAGACCTTCTTAGGGTAGAAATTTCAGAGAAATTGGAAATGGTTAGAAGGCTATCCAAGCATGTTTTATTTGTTCAAAAAATGGTTTTTATATTTTTATTTGATTTTCATATATTTGTGTTTTACAAGATCATTAGAGCACAAAAATGATAAAATATGCAAAACACAAAATAAGCATGTTCGATCAAAGCAAGAATGCATAATATTAATATAGTCATAAAGAGTGCATGCAAACAATACGATATGAGAATGTCTTAGATAATAATACCCTAACTATAAGCCTACACACTAGCCCCGTACTAAGTGACGGATGGGCATGAGGTGCTGCACACATGCCGTAGGATGGGGTGTTAATCCCATATGCACACACTAGAGAACGCTCAACCTATCACTCTTTCCCCCCAGTGCCTCACAAGGCCCCACTGGAACCCTCCCCGGTTAAGGACAAGACATGACTTAGAGGTTAGGTCATCTAATGCACACAATCCTACACCCTCGCTATTGTGAGACACATAATGTGGGTGAATGATCATGGACATCCTAAGCATTTTGTTCTATGGAATCAAAACTATGGCTTTTATGCGCGATTAATTTCTTATTATATTTGATTTTAAAGCAACATAGTTATTATGAGTTTTAACTTTCAATTGTTCTTCTTTAAGATTGATTCATTACGGCAATAAAAATATATCTAGCATGGATGATAACATTTATTAGTTGATAATGCTAGATATGATGAGTTTGAATGTAGTGTTATGTCATAAGGTTAATTGATATAATGTTGCATGTATTCAACAATATTCAAATTTTAGACATAGAATGAAGTGATGATTCTAGTTAATTTATTATTTTAGATATAAAGATGATTTTATGATCTTCATATAAATGAGATACATGCACAACATAATTGATTCATATAATGGTCATGATCACAAATCATATAATAGAACAAAAAGGATCTTTTGTAGTAATGTGTAATGTTGAGTTAAAAGATCTTTTGATATTACATAATATGATTTTGATCATTAATTTTATCACATAGAATTTTGATACTCATAATTAATTATTGTAAGTGAAATATATAAAACAATTCATATTCAACATTTTCAAAATATTAAAGAGAAAGATTGTAAGGTGAAAACTTAAGATAAATATAAAGAGAAAAATATCTTTGGTTATTTAGAAAGGTTTTGTGAATTTTTTTCTTTGATTTTTGAAATCTTAAATAAATCACGTATATATATAGTTTTATGGAAGCATAGTGATGATAAAGGTAATACAATAATTTTTCAGAATTTTAAGATTACAGAAAATCGGATACTTGAGCTAGCGCCGACGTTAGATCCTAGCGCCTGAGTTAGCTCACAGAGAGTGCTTATTTTAATCATATAGCCTAGATTTTCTTTGATTTTGCTTCCGATTTTGCTTAATTATGTTTGTGCAATGTAAGGCCTGTCTAATGAAGTCAAGAGATGAGAAGAAATCGCAAAAAATTGCGGAAGTTACAATTTTAGTACATGGGTTTCACATTCATTAAATCTCCATATTCATTAAACCTTAATTCTTGAGTTTTGCACAACCATTTAAGCTTAATTATTATAGAATATGCAAACAAGGAAGATATGATTAATGTTATGCCAAAGTTTGATAGTGTTTCAACTTACAGACCTAGAATGAAGTGAAGATTCTATTTGATTTGATCTTGTTGATATCAAGATGATTCTAAGGTCTAAACTTGACATAAATCACATAATATATCAACCATGATATGTAATCATATGATAAAAAAATATTGATAATTGAGTTTTCTCTTAGATCATGTTATTTCTCTAGAGTGGTTGATGTGGGCTATAGAGCTTAATAGCCAAATCTTGATTAACATATCTTATAGCAAATTTATAGTTCAATTTTATATGAATACTATATGATATATATATATAGGTAATGAATATAAGAATAGAGAGATAGGTCATCAAAAATAGAAAATATGATTATGAATTTTGATTAATTTTATTTATAAACTCATTAAGTTTTGAGAGATAAAATTATATTTCCAATAACGTATAGGATGACCATTACATGATAGCTAAAAAAATAAGAAAACAAACGAAAAATTAAAAGACATGAAAGCATATCATGAAGTAGAAAAATTTGTATATTTCATTTTTGAAAATATTCTACTTCATGCATTTGGTGATACCTAATGAATAAGTGATTTAGGTATCCAAAGGGGACCAAGTGTGGTGGTTCCTTTGGGTACCCAAATATAGCGTGTTTGCTTTTGGGGAGATGGAAATGAATGAGCCCTTTTGAGTGGAGTTTGTGTTTCGTCTTTAACTTTGGGTCTCCATTCAAACCTTGGTTTAATATTGTTCTTATATGTGAAATTTCCATTGTGATGATCTTTATATTGATGATTATGATTGTAATGATGGTTAGAAGTGTCGTTCATAGGAAATTTGTGTAGTTTTATTTTTAAGTTGGGAGAAACATGATTTTGTAAATAATGGTGATTTTGATTTTGATTTACAAATCCTTTTTGTTCTTTACTCCCATTATTAAACTTAGTTAAGATGTTCATATTCATATTCATATTCAACATGCTTTTAGATATTTTTTGATATTGTGAATTTTTATTTATAAATTTCATAAGCAAATTGATTTTTGTTTTTAATTCATCATTCTTGATCTTTAGATTATGCCTAGCTTTATTATAAGCTATTGTGCTATTTTTAAGAGTGGAAACAATTGAATCAATATGATTTTGATAGTTATTTCTATATTCTTCAAATGTTTCATCTATCTCTTTAATTTTAATTTTATAGTATTTACACTTAGCATAATTATTTTTCAAGGATGAATTTTCTAGACATAATCTTTCATTTTGTTCTTTTATAAAAAGAAGTTCCTTTTCAAGTTCCTTATGTTTTTCTTTTAAGTCATTATATTCTACACAAGGTGTAGTGTTGTCAACTAAGGAACCGTGGATAGAACTAGATAAATTTGAATTTGATTGTTCATTAATTTTTGCCTTAAATTTTTTATTTTCTAAGCGCAAATGTTTATTAGCATCTTTTAATTTCTTAATTTTGCGCTTTGTAGTTTGAAGCAATTGTAATGAAGAGATAGAAGTACAATAAATGAGATTTGATTTCCTTACGTTGCTTTCGGGAGAGACACGATTTGAACACATAGTTTCTTTGACATCGTTATGGCACTCCTCTTCCGAAGATAGTATTTCTTCTTCTCTTTTATTTGATGTGCACTTCATGGATTCATCATGAGAGGAGCTTTCTTGAAGATTTGTGCAAGCTTGTATGTTATGCAATTCTTGTGGTTGTTCCATACCTGTAAGAGGAAAATCATACATTTCTTCAAGAAATTTCCATACTTTGTATGCACTAGAAAAACAATATATTAATTTGAAGATATCTTGAGATAAAGCACAAAAAATACAATTCATAGCTTTTGCATTTAGGTGACGCTCTTGTTTATTTGATTCGTCCGCTGGTCTTTCTATTGCTATATCCCATGCATTGATATCTAATGTTGTAATAAACCCCTCCATTAATAATTTCCACCCTTTATAATTTCTTCCTTCGAATAAAGGTGGTGCAAGAGTTTTTCCTTCTTCATAAAAATTTCCCCCATTAATAGAAGCGAGATCATGAGACGTCATTATTCCCGGTTGTTATGCCGATTTGGAATAACCTCCCTCTGATACCACTTGTTGGATCTGTAGGCGCCCTTAGAGAGGGGGGGGGGGGTGAATAAGGGCTTTAAAAACTTTAAACTTTAATAGAAAACTTTTGATATTTTGATCAAAGTTAAATCAAAAGTAAAGAGATAATGAAATTGGAAATGAAATCAATTTTATTAAACAAGAAAAGACATGATTGACATTTATAAAATCGATTACAAAATATGATTTCAATGACGCTAGAAATCGAAGCGAATAATATGAAAACCCTTTTTGTTTTCTATACCGACTCATATCCCCACGAACCGGTTGGCTTTAGCCGATCTCTCCCCAGATTCGGCCTCAAGCCGCTCTAGCCAATCTATCACCAGAAAGGCCTCGAGCACCCCCTAGATCTACTCCCTAGACCCAGTCCCCAACACGAGGCGAATTACTCCCTAAGTCCAACCTAGACCTAGTCGCCGTGTGGCGAATTCACGAACCGATTACAAAGATGAAATAAAGGACAAAATACACAATACAAATATAAAACTCCCTATGAGGTAATCTGAAGGAGACGCCGAAGAATCGCTGAAGATCGTAGAAGTCCAAGCGTGCGTTTTTCGTGTTGAGTTAGCATGTTGATCCAAGCCTCCTTTGATTCCTCCTTTTGAAATATGAGTGGGAGATGTGTTTCTCTAAAAATACGACCCTCACAAAGTTTCTGAAGTGCTGGAATAGGGCTCTTGACAATCAGTAGTCGGAGAAGACAAAATCCTCCGATTTATAGAATTTGAGCTAACGCCGGCGTTAAGTCCTAACGCCTGGCGTTGACCATGTATAACAATATATTAATGGCTCGGATCTTCAGAAGAGGAAGGAGATTCTGCACTTTAGGAATGTTTTATTTTAGGCAATATCAACGTTGGCGTTAAGGCTAACGCGGCGCGTTGGGCAAATCATTCCTAATGTTCCTCCTGAAATCACGGCTGCTTTCTCCTTGCCAAATTCATCGACCGGATAGTGCCCAGCGTTAAGCCTAACGCCTGGCGTTGAGTTTCATCTGTAATTAGCTGGCACCTCAATTCGTCGAGCAGATAATTTCGTCGAACTCAATTCGTCGAACTAGCTTCATCTTTCGTCGAACGAAATTTCGTCGAACGGAGTTCGTCGAACGAGCTTCATCATTCGTCGAACGGAAATTCGTCAAACGCAAGATCGTCAAACGCCGATTTCGTCTAACGCTAACGCCCAGCATTAAGCTTAACGCCTGGCGTTGAGTAACTTTCAATCCTTCAGCTTGTGGTTAGTGCTAGACCATTGTTGCAGCTACCTGGTGTCAAAACTGTCCATACCTACATGCTAAAAACACAATGGTAACAAGATCAAATACAAGTAGGATTTGTTATTCTCAAATCAAAGGGATGCGGAAAACCATATTCCAACAGACCTACTATGCTGCGTGGCGACAATGAGAGTGCTCTAAAGCTGGCAAACAACCTAGTCTGTCACGCAAGGACAAAGCACATAGAGATCGTACACCACTTCATCCGAGAGAAGGTGTTGGGTGGCTCGCTTGCGACGTGCGGAGTGAAGAGAACCTAGCTGACATATTCACAAAGCCCCTATCTACGGGACCGTTCAAGAAGTTTCGCGCTTGCCTTGGAGTTGCCTCTGCAGCTCACTTCAAGGGGGAGTGTTGAAGTTGAAGTGAGGTAGGAGAGGAGGAGGGGCGAGTGGAGCCTTGTGTCTGGGCGAGTGGAAGCAGGAGGGGGGCGAGTCCATGTAGGAGGCTGTGCTAGGGGCGAGTGGAATGTTGTGGAGTGTGTGCTTGCCGAGTGAAGGGGGGCGAGTGGAAGGTTGGCGAGTGGATCTTGGAGGGGAAGTGGCGAGTGGAGCAAGGAGGTGGCGAGTGGAGCATTGGGGAGGGGCTTGTACGTGCATGTGTTGAGGTGAGTGCACCCCCCCCCCCCCCCCCCCCCCCATCTCTTCTATATTTGTGTTTTCCTATAAATACCCACCACCACCACCACCCAAGTAAGAGAGAGAACACACAAGAGAGTGTGAGAGAGAAGGGATTGAGTTGTGGAGTGAGAGTGAGAGTGTGCCTACACCCCAGGAGACCCCAACCCATACCTCATCGAGAGGTGGAGAGTGCAGAGTGCACGGTGAAGTGGAGAGTGGAGAAGCGGACCTTGTCCGCGACAAGTTATTTTTTATATATCTCAGCTGACGTGATTCAAGGTATATACACCTTGTAGTCAGCTTGTCTTTGTAATTGTTTGCCTAGTTATAAAGTTTACTTCGTCTTTGTTCATCGTTGGTTCTCTTGCATGATGGTAGCATAAAATTTAACAAGTTGTTAGTAAAAAATCTAAAAATTAAATCTACAAATAGTGTAATTATTCTTTTAGAAATTTTTAAAAATAATAATGTATAAGTAAAGCTAAAATATAAATCATTATAGCAAGTTGCAATGATTATTTTATATTATAATATAAATTCGGATTAAAATAATTATGAGACTGCAACTTGCAACGAAAAGATTAATTACTGCGAATTAAATTATTTAATTAGTGATTACTGGTTGACTTGAGAGTTACTTTCTAGACGATGCGTTGACCGATTGATGAGTCGCCGTGGTAAGTTGTAGATGAGGTTGGGAGAAGTTTCTATTTCTGGCCGCATGTGTGCTTTCAATGCAAGCCAGTTAAGCGAATAGATATTGATTGGAAAGTTGACTTGGATATTTAGTCAATAGAGTATGTAGTACTAGTCCACGAAGGTTGAATAGTTTGCTCGTACGTACGGATTCGTCGTTGAATAATTTAGGAGATTGTTAATCGCAATTCGATATTGATTTGTCACGCCCTATGATTAACGGTAACCCAAAAAATTGGAAAAAAAAAATATTTACCTGCACCCCAAATTAATCGCAAACCAAATCAGTTGGATGATGGAGTTGACTCTTCTCTTTGTCCGCCGCTGTATATTACATTCTCAACTGTGGATTTCTCTGTCAAAATCTATTCCTTGTGAGAAATGGAGAGAAATTGGACCAAGAAACTGTGTTGAAGACGGAGTTTAAATTCTGCAGAGTTTTCGAAGAGGTTGAGAAAGCAATGGGCGGCATGGGTTTCATGGCAGAGTTCATGAAGTTGCTTGAAGCTATATCCTGCCATGAAAGAGAGATTGCAGCTGAAGTTATTTGCAACTTAGGTTTCATTTGGCGCAGCTTATTTGCTCCGGTGAGTTTAGTCAAACACTCGATCATCATAGAATGTATGTTTGGCATGACAAAGGTCATAAACGATGTCATGAGCACCACGTTCACGACCGCCACCACCGCGCCAAACGAAGCATTAATGCCGGTTCAGAAGAACAGAAGGAGATTAGTTGAAGAGCAAGAAAACATCAATTAAGTTCTCCGGCTGCTAGATGCCGAAGAGGCAAGAAACTCTGTGATGAATTAGAAATTTATATATCTTTAACTACATTAAATAAATATATTAGTAACGGAAATTTATTTAGTCACTAAAGACATTTTGTGACGGCCCTTTTGCAACCATCTTGTTGAAACCAGAGAACTGGTCTCGACGTTCGCAAGGGGGATGCAGCTAACCCTTACTTGACCTGAGCGAGACTCTTGACCAGTTACTGAGAGCGGAAGAACCCCACCCTTGAAGAACACCTAAGTCCACGAACGGACCCCTTAAGCTGTAGCGTGGAGGTCCCACCACATACCCGGAAGTTCAACGAGAGCTTCCCCTCCCAAGCCAATGCTGAGCCTGGGCACCTTGGAGGGCACTAAGGATCACCTCACCGTCCACCTTCGATGACAAGGGGAGGGGAGGGGTAGTGCTTGCTCACACACGAGGGAGGGGGGGGGGGGGGGGGGGGGGGGGGGGGGTAGTAACCTCCCTTCCCAAGGTGCCCATGGGGGTCTATTTATAGACTTCCCAAAAATTGGGTTGCGGATAGCCAAAATTCTGCTATCCGCAGCCCAATTACGAACCCGAACGACCGAACCGAGAGGGGGGGGGGGGGGGGGGGGGGCGAGTGGAGGATGAGACGTCCACTCCCCCCCCCCCTTTGTCGGGGGTCGGGTGGATGGACCAAGGTCCACCCCCCGAGCTTGGCGAGCGGACCTTACGGTCCACTCATCCTTCCGGGCGAGTGGACCATGGGTCCACTCGCTCAGCCACCCGGGCGGGTGGACACAAGGTCCCCCCGCCCCCGGGCGAGTGGACCAGTGGTCCACTCGCCCGCAGGCTTGGGGCGAGTGGACCCTGGGTCCACTCGCCCCCCACACTAGGCGAGTGGACCCAAAGGTCCACTCGCCCCCGCACTCGGGCGAGTGGACCAGTGGTCCACTCTCCCGGGTCCTTGGGCGAGTGGACCAAGGGTCCACTCGCCCAGGGGCCTTGGGCGAGTGGACCCAAGGTCCACTCGTCCAAGGAGGTTTGCCCCCCCCCCCCCCCCCCCCGGGCCTTCTCTTTTCGATGCTCACGACCTCTGACGGGTCGTTCCACTGAGCCCCCTCACTTGCGTCGGGTCACACCGACTCGAAAAATATGAGGGTTGTACACAATCCCCGCTCTTTTCGAGTTTGCCTTAAGCTCGGAAAGAAAGTCCAACCCACCTATTTAACGAGGAGGTGGGACCTTAGGGGAATCCACGAAGGGCTCTGCCAACGGGATACTCCTGCCGAGTTTTTCAACTGAACCTAACTCGAGGCGGAAGGCGGATCTTTCCCCACTTAACATCCCTCTTATGAGCCGAGCTCAGCTGGAGGTGGAGAAAGTTCAACACCTTAGGTCGAATTGAACTTGACCTGAGGTGGAAGAAAAACTCAACACCCTTAGTCAAGCCGAGCTCGACCTGAGGTGGAAGGCAACTCAACACCTCTAGTCGAGCCGAACTCGACCTGAGGTGGAAGGCAACTCAACACCTCTAGTCGAGCTGAACTCGACCTGAGGTGGAAGGCAAACCTTTCTCCACTTAACATCCCTCTTATGAGCCGAGCTCAGCTGGAGGTGGAGAAAGTTCAACACCTTAGGTCGAATTGAACTTGACCTGAGGTGGAAGAAAAACTCAACACCCTTAATCAAGCCGAGCTCGACCTGGGGTGGAAGGCAACTCAACACCTCTAGTCGAGCCGAACTCGACCTGAGGTGGAAGGCAACTCAACACCTCTAGTCGAGCCGAACTCGACCTGAGGTGGAAGGCAAACCTTTCTCCACTTAACATCCCTCCTATGAGCCGAGCTCAGCTGGAGGTGGAGAAAGTTCAACACCTTAGGTTGAATTGAACTTGACCTGAGGTGGAAGAAAAACTCAACACCCTTAGTCAAGCCGAGCTCGACCTAAGGTGGAAGGCAACTCAACACCTCTAGTCGAGCCGAACTCGACCTGAGGTGGAAGGCAACTCAACACCTCTAGTCGAGCCGAACTCGACCTGAGGTGGAAGGCAAACCTTTCTCCACTTAACATCCCTCCTATGAGCCGAGCTCAGTTGGAGGTGGAGAAAGTTCAACACCTTAGGTCGAATTGAACTTGACCTGAGGTGGAAGAAAAACTCAACACCCTTAGTCGAGCCGAGCTCGACCTGAGGTGGAAGGCAAACCTTTCTCCACTTAACATCCCTCCTATGAGCCGAGCTCAGCTGGAGGTGGAGAAAGTTCAACACCTTAGGTCGAATTGAACTTGGCCTGAGGTGGAAGGCGGGAACTCCTCACCTATCAGGGAGCTGATCTCACTTGGAGGGGGAGGGGATCAACCAACTTATCAAAGCAACTGAGGCAGAGATCCAATCCACGCCTTAGGTGTTTACCTTCACGTAGGGGCAGAGGAATTCCACCCTCTCATGCCAACTGACGGTGGAACACTCATCCACATCCTAGGGGCCTAGCTTACCTAGGAGCAGATGAGTTCAACACCCTTCCCAACCACTTGGGGTGGAGTACCCGTCCATGCCCTAGGAGTCTAGCTCGCCTGGAGGCGGAGGAACCCCATACCTTCCCAATCCAGTTGGGGGCGGAGTACCCGTCCACGTCCTAGGGGCCTAGCTTACCTGCGGGCGGAGGAACTCATCACTCTTTCAAACCAACTGGGGGTGGGAGGTCCATCCACGTCCTAGGGGCCTTGCTTACCCAGAGCTGGAGGTGCTCGTCATCTCTCCAAGTCACTTACTCAAGCAGCGAGTCGACCCGATGAGTCTCCCATCTGCCGGCATGACCGAGCCCGGAGAATGGTCCCTAGTCGGGGATATTACCAATCAGTCGACCCGATGAGTCTCCCATCTGCCGGCATGACTGAGCCCAGAGAATGGTCTCTACTCGGGGAATTTATCAACCAGTCGACCCGATGAGTCTCCCATCTGCCGGCATAACTGAGCCCGAAGAATGGTCTCTACTCGGGGAATTTATCAACCAGTCGACCCGATGAGTCTCCCATCTGCCGGCATAATTGAGCCCGGAGAATGGTCTCTACTCGGGGAATTTATCAACCAGTCGACCCGATGAGTCTCCCATCTGCAGGCATAACTGAGCCCGGAGAATGGTCTCTACTCGGAGAATTTATCAACCAGTCGACCCGATGAGTCTCCCATCTGCCGGCATAACTGAGCCCGGAGAATGGTCTCTACTCGGGGAATTTATCCACCAGGGGGGCGGAGTACCCATCCACATCCTAGGTGCTTACCTTCACCTGGAGGCAGAGGAATCCAACACCTTCCCAGAGGCTTTACCTAAGGTTCTATCTCTACCTACTTTTTAGCCAACATGGGGAGGTTACATATCTATTACAACGCGCCTCCTTGCGCCTACTCGGCCATATGCATCTCGGCCATCTCTTTCATCACCTCCTCCACTTTCTCTGCCTTCTCATTCCTTTCCTTTCTTCTGGTCCTTCCTGCTTCCCTAGTCAACCTGTAGGTGGGAGACTTGCCTCTGAAACCGATTCGCGTAGCTTCCTTGCGCTCCCCCGTGCTTTTGTTGAATCAGACACAGGGACTCCGCCTCCTTCTTGGTGAGACGGAGGCATCCTCCCTACCCCCTCACTCGGGGCAGCTGGCCCCAGGGGAGTTGTTGAAGAGCGCTTGCGCTTGGAGGTTTGGGCCTTCCTCCGAGGCTGGCCCCTTCCCTTGCCGACCCACTTGCTCTGTCCCCATCAAAGATGGCGAGGCGAGCACAGGTGTTGGCGATGCCGAGCACTCGCCCCGAGGGGGAGTGCAAACCGCAAGACCTTCTGGATTGACTTCCTGAACTCCTCGCAGTCACTTTCCTTCACGCACTCGCTGGCAGGGGTGAGTCCCCCAGCTCATCGCTTCCAGCCATGAGACTTGCCCAGAGCTTTCCGAACTAGCTGCTTCCACGCTCACCGCACCATAATGTTGAAACCAGAGAACTGGTCTCGACGTTCGCAAGAGGGATGCAGCTAACCCTTACTTGACCTGAGCGAGACCCTTGACCAGTTACTTGGAGCGGAAGAACCCCACCCTTGAAGAACACCTAAGTCCACGAACGGACCCCTTAAGCTGCGGCGTGGAGGTCCCACCACATACCCGGAAGTTCAACGAGAGCTTCCCCTCCCAAGCCAATGCTGAGCCTGGGCACCTTGGAGGGCACTAAGGATCACCTCACCGTCCACCTTCGATGACAAGGGGAGGGGAGGGGTAGTGCTTGCTCACACACGAGGGAGGGGGGGGGGGGGGGGGTAGTAACCTCCCTTCCCAAGGTGCCCATGGGGGTCTATTTATAGACTTCCCAAAAATTGGGTTGCGGATAGCCAAAATTCTGCTATCCGCAGCCCAATTACGAACCCGAACGACCGAACCGAGAGGGGGGGGGGGGGGGGGGGGCGAGTGGAGGATGAGACGTCCACTCCCCCCCCCCCCTTTGCCGGGGGTCGGGTGGATGGACCAAGGTCCACCCCCCCGAGCTGGGCGAGCGGACCTTACGGTCCACTCATCCTTCCGGGCGAGTGGACCAATGGTCCACTCACCCGGGTCCTTGGGCGAGTGGACCAAGGGTCCACTCGCCCGCGGGCCTTGGGCGAGTGGACCCAAGGTCCACTCGTCCAAGGAGGTTTGCCCCCCCCCCCCCGGGCCTTCTCTTTTCGATGCTCACGACCTCTGACGGGTCGTTCCACTGAGCCCCCTCACTTGCGTCGGGTCACACCGACTCGAAAAATATGAGGGTTGTACACATCTTGTGACGGATTAAATTTGGTCACTAAATGTCTTTAGTGATCAAACCGAAATATTTAGTGACCAAATGTCAATTTTCTTGTAGTGACTATAAAAGGGGGGTCATACTTCCATTGGAATTGACTTTTGTCACTGAGACAAGAAGGGGCTCTTAAGTTTTCAGCATTATGCTCTGGAGTCTTGGAAGATCTTCTTCAGTCTTCAGACTCCCCTTATAGATCTCCATCAGCGTTCCAGCTTTACTTCAAGAACTTTTGGAGGATCTCGGTTGGGCTCCAAACTCTCCGGGGCCGCCCCCCTCGACGTCTTGGATTCGGACTGCTCAAGAGTGTTCTGTTCAAGACTGCTATGCAGCGTTCTACTCCGGACTGCTCCAGAGCGTTCTGCTCCAGGCTACTCCAAAGTACTCTGCTATGGACTTCTCCGGAGCGTTCTGCTCCAGGCTGTTGCGCATCGTTCTGCTCTGAACTGCTCCAGAGCATTATTCTCCTGACTACTCCAGAGTGTTATTCTCTGGATTGCTTTAGAGCGTTCTGCTCCAGGTTGTTCCGCAAACGTTCTGCTCCATGCCGCTCTATAGTGTTCTGCTCTAGACTGATCCGCAACATTCTGCTTCGGATTGCTCCGGAGCATTCCGCTCCAGGCTGCTCCCCACAGTTCTGCTCTGGACTGCTCCATAGCATTCCGCTCGAGGCTGCTCCCCAGCGTTCTGGTCCAGACTGCTCTAGAGCGTTCCGCTCCAGCTGCTCCACACTGTTTCGCTCCAGGCTGCTCCGCAGCGCTCCAAGAAACTGTGTTGAAGACCGAGTTTAAATTCTGCAGAGTTTTCGAAGAGGTCAAGAAAGCAAGCGAAAATTTTCTGTGAGTTACACACACGGGGAGGACCGTGGGGGAAATACAAAATCCTCTTATGTTTTCTATTTTTTTACAAAATAAATCACGAAATATTGATCTATGTATTTTTACGCTCATTTTAAGTACCCATATGACTATATTTTGGAGCGAAAATACAACTGTAAAAAGGTCCTATTTTTGAACTAAAAATCGAGTCCATTTTTTGAACTAAAATCCAGTCCATTTTTACAATAATGAAAATCCAGTTATATTTTTGAACTAAAAAGGTCCCCCACAGATCTCCCATGCGTTTAACTCACAGAAAATTTTCTCAGAAAGCAATGGGCGGCATGGGTTTCATGGCAGAGTTCATGAAGTTGCTTGAAGCTATATCCTGCCATGAATGAGAGATTGCAGCTGAAGTTATTTGCAACTTAGGGCCAGTTTGGGTGAGCTGTTGCTGATGAATAGCTGCTGATAGTAAAAGTTTTGTTTCTGGAAAACAGAGTTTTGTTAAAAAACTGTTTGTGTGAAATGAAGTTTGCAGAGCTATTGATAAGCTGTTTTGTAAAAACTGTTTGGCAGAAATGGAGTTTTTTTAGGTTAATTTTTTCTAATTAATTTAAATTCTTTGTTTAATACCTGAAATCATTTTCAACATTTAAAACCAACGTCACACCACATACCAAATAAAATTTCAATGTTTTTCAGATATTACAAAACAACATAACAAAAAAATATTTTAAACTCTCGACGCACGGACCATCAGCTGCATGCAAGTATTTCGGTGTATCGCCTACATAATTGAAAATACTTTATATTAGATTTTTATATGTATCATGTTGTCTCTGTGAGCCCACTCCGCCTCCCGTGCACTGACTCTCACTTTCTCTAAAATCAGGATCCATACATGATGGATGTCTCCGTATAAAATTATGCAAAGTCATTGTAGCTAGGACGATCTGTGTTTGTTTCTCAAAACTATAGGTAGGCATATCACGGAGTATTGCCCATTTTTTCTTCCATACGCCAAAAGTGCGTTCAATCACACTCCTAAGAGAAGAGTGTGCTTGATTGAAAATCTCTCGAAGTCCCTCCGCTGGACGATTACCACGAGCAAAATCAGGAAGATGGTACCGTGTATCTGGATATGGTTTTATATACCCTCTTTGCAGTGGATATCCAACGTCTACCAAATAATACTTTCCTGCTTGATTAACGCACAAATTTTAATGAAAAAATAGGGAAGAAGTAATGTATGAACTACATTTATAACATCATTACCTCTGTGGGGGGGGGGGGGGGGGGGGGAAGTTATACTTGAGATTGCTTATAGCAAAATTAAAAATCCGACTATCATGCGTGGATCCCTCCCAACCTGCCATGGCGAAAGTAAAATACATGTTGAAGTCGCAAACTGCCATAACATTTTGTGTAGTAGTTCCATGACGCCCAATATACGGTACTTGTTTTTTAACTGGAATACTTGCATCAACATGTGTTCCGTCTATTGCACCAATACAGTCTTTAAAAAACGGCATATAACGCGCATCTCCCATAATTTCTTGTGGAGTATTAACAAAATCTCTGTCTTGGGACACTATAACATCTTCTGCAATGCACAGTAGTGCACGCAGACCTTCGCTAAAATATCCACAACACACACATACAAGCACAAAATCCTGCACACACACATACAAGCACACACACACACACACTTATATACAGCACACACACACACAATCAAGCACACACACACACACACACACACACACACATACAGCGCACACACACGCAATCAAGCACACACACACACACACATTTATACATGGCTGCACACACACGCAAACTCACACAATCAGAGCACATACACACAATCATACAGGGCTGCAATCAATCCTGCACATAATACAACACACACACACAAATATACACACACACACACACACACACAAACACACATATACACATACACTTGCACATACACATACACACAAATTCGTGAAGGTCTCCTCCCAGCAACTATAGTAAAACACATATACACAATTTTTTTGTAGGATGAGGAAGAATTACCAGCAGAATCGAAAGTCCCAGCAGAATCAGAAGTCCAGCAGAGCTTCACGAATGATAATGACGAAAGTCCTCTTCCGGCACTGCAAAATCGGAACTGGAATGAATGGCGAATGGAAAATCGGAAATGGTGAAGGCAATATTGATCTGAAAAGGAGGATGAAAGGCCTCTTGCTTACCGAGGAAGATGACAAGGGGAATGCTTCTCCGTGCGGAGTTCGACGATCTGTTGAGGCCGACGAACTACAGTCCGACGATCTGTTGAGGCTGACGAACTACAATCTGACGATCTGTTGAGGCCGACGAACTACAGAGGTCGACGATTCGTTGAGGCCGAGGAAGAAGGAGCGATGTCGCAGAGGGGGGAGGGGTCGGGAGCGAATGCGCAGGCGAAAGCGGAAGGAGCGACACAAATCGCGCTTGCGCGGCGCGGACGAAATGGGGGAAAGAACAGCGGCTGGAAGTTACCCTAATAAGAACTTATTTTAAAACAGCTTTTACCTGCTTCTGCATACCAAACACAACTTTTGCTGTAAACGGAGTTTTTTGGCTGCCGCACCGGAGGCAATAAGTTGCCCCAAACGCTACCTTAGGCTTCATTTGGCGCAGCTTATTTGCTCCGGTGAGTTTAGTCAAAGACTCAATCATTATAGAATGTATGTTTGGCATGACAAAGGTCACGATCGATACCAAGAAAATAAACTAGTTTTGAGCATAAAATGCATGAAATTTTGTAGGTGAGGTCAGACGTTCATAAACGATGTCATGAGCACCACGTTCACGACCGTCATTGGAATGGACTTTTAGTGACCAAACCGTAATATTTAGTGACTAAAATTTTCGTTACTAAATGTCAATTTTCTTGTAGTGACTATAAAAGGGGGCTAGACTTCCATTGGAATGGACTTTTGGCACTGAGACAAGAAGGAACTCTTAAGTTTTCAGCATTATGCTCTGGAGTCTTGGAATATCTTCATCATCCTTCAGACTCCCGTTATAGATCTCCATCAGCGTTCCAGCTTTACTTCAAGAACTTTTGAAGGATCTTGGTTGGGCTCCAAACTCTTCGGGGCAGCCTCCTCGACGTCTTGGATCCGGACTGCTCAAGAGCGTTCTGCTCAAGACTACTCCACAACGTTCTACTCCGGACTGCTCCAGAGCGTTCTGCTCCAGGCTGCTCCAAAGCACTCTGCTCCGGAGCGTTCTGCTCCAGGATGTTGCACATCGTTCTGCTCTGAACTGCTCCAGAGTGTTATTCTTCGAACTGCTCCAGAGCGCTATTCTCCGGACTGCTCCAGAGCGCTATTCTCTGGACTATTCCGCAACGTTCTTCTTCAAGCTGCTCCATAGTGTTCTGCTCTAGACTGATCCGTAGCATTCTGCTCTGGATTGCTTCGGAGCGTTTCGCTCCAGGCTGCTCCCCAGCGTTCTGCTCTGGACTGCTCCAGAGCGTTCTGCTCTAGGCTGCTCCTCAGCGTTCTGCTCTAGACTGCTCCGGAGCGTTCCACTCCAGCTGCTCCACACCGGTCTGCTTCAGGCTGCTCCGTAGCGCTCTGCTCCAGGATGCTCTGCTGAGTTCCACGCTCAAGGCTGTTTATGAGCACGCTTCACCGCTTTTGACTCCCGAAGACTTGGAGGGCTTAACAAAATCTCTGTAACCTGCATGAATGATGAATAAATCGTCTTTCTTCCTCAGCTCGGTCTCTATCCGTGCATTTATTTTATGAATCACGATACGTGCACACACATTGAAGTGCTCATAAGGACGTCAGAGATGCTCCTTCGTTGTCGGGCCCTGCTCAGGAGAACAAAGATATCAAATGCTCAAATATAAAATTGGTCTGCGGATAACAAATTGTAAACTAGAAAAAATTGACCTACATATATGATCTGCGAATATAATTATATAACATTTCAATGTGTATAGATTATAGAACATATATTATGAAAATATTATTGTAATAAAATTCATTTCAAAATTTCGATTATTTATTAACCTCAAATATTTTACTATATCCCAGAAGTTATATTCTGGATTAATGCATTTCTGCGCGTGAAATTATTGATTGCCGCGAACGGCCGAAAGCTCAAATCCCTCGCTCTTTTGTCTTCGTCGACAGTAGTGGGAAGTAGCTGCGTGGGAAGGTAGATGGGCCTTTTCTTCCACCCCGGATTTTTGCAAGCAAATGCCGATTACGGCTAATGTGAACGCAGTTCACATCATTATAAACTTTACGGAGCCAATTTGCGATGCTCAATCTCGTCTCTTCCGGCTTGCGCGCGCTCGCTGAGAAAAAGAAAGGTTAGCGATCGATGCTAAACCTAAAATTTGATGCCTTTTGATCCTATTTTATCCTATGGTTTCGCTATAAAAATCCATTCTCGAGTCTTCGAGTTCCGCCGTGGCCAACCCCGGACCACAATATTGCTTCAGAACAATGGCAGCTCAGTGTCTTCTCCTTCTCATCCTTTCTTCTTCTTTCATTGCGGGGCGCTCCACGTCCAATCCTCAACTAGAGGCTTTATTGGCTTTCAAAGCTTCGATCACCGATGATCCTCTTGGGGTTTTATCGAATTGGACAAGCACTGTTCACCTGTGCTCTTGGCCCGGAGTCTCCTGCGATCCTCCATCCGGTTCCGTCGTTTCCATCAGTCTAATTCAGATGCAACTCAAGGGCACCTTATCTCCATTTCTCTGCAATATCTCCACCCTCCAGATCATCGACTTCACTTCAAACGAACTGTACGGATCCATTCCTCCTCAGCTCGGGCAATGCTCAAATCTCGCTGGATTGACCCTCAACGACAATCAATTCTCCGGGTTGATCCCTCCCCAGCTTGGAAACCTGAGAAATCTTCAGCTCTTGGATCTAGGTTCTAATGTCTTGGAAGGGAGCATCCCGGAGAGTATCTGCCACTGCAAATCCCTGCAAGCGCTGGCTTTCGAAAATAATAATCTCACAGGCCTCATCCCTTCCTGCATCGGTGATTTTGTTAATCTCGAGGTCTTCCAAGCGTACAACAATGGCGTGGAAGGTCCCCTGCCGCAGTCAATTACTGAACTGCAGTTTTTGAAAGTTCTGGACCTCAGCCACAATCATTTATCAGGAATTATACCTCCTTCGATGGGAAACCTCTCTCAATTATCCATTCTTCAGCTATTCGAGAACCAACTTGAAGGAACAATTCCACCGGAGTTAGGCAAGTGCACAAACCTCACATTGTTGAACATCTACAGCAATAAGCTTACCGGTAGCATTCCTCCAGAACTTGGAAATCTCTTCAAATTAGAAGCTCTGCGTCTGTACAACAATTTGTTGTCTTCCACGATTCCCGCCTCCCTGTCTCTCTGCACGTCCTTGATCTTCCTCGGTCTCTCTCAAAATTTGCTAACCGGATCAATACCTGTTGAGCTTGGGTCTTTGAGTTCACTCAAAGTTCTGTCTCTCCATCAAAATAAGTTAACAGGAGAAATTCCTGGAACATTTCTGAACTTGTCCAACCTTGTATCTCTATCCCTTAGTTTTAATTCTCTATCAGGGCCACTTCCTTCAAATTTCGGGTCACTATATAATCTCCAGATATTGGTTATTCATAACAATCAATTCGTAGGCTCCATTCCACCGAGCATCAGCAACTGCACCCATCTTTTGAATGCGAGCATGACTTACAATGGATTTACAGGTGCCATACCTTCTGGTCTGGGTAGGTTGAAGAACCTCACATTTCTCTCAGTTGGCAGAAATTCATTGTCAGGAGCCATCCCTGAAGATTTGTTCAATTGCAGCAAGCTTTCTACTTTAGATCTGTCGCAAAACAATCTCACAGGATCTCTGAGTCCTGCTATCGGTAACCTCAACAATCTAAGAAAGTTGGTCTTGGAATACAACTCTTTTTCAGGGATTATTCCTCCCGAGATAGGTAAACTTGGGATTCTGCTGGATTTGCAACTAGGTGGTAACAATCTATCAGGCCAAATCCCTTCAGAGATTTCAAAATTATCTGCTCTCCAGGGACTTTCCTTCGAGGCAAACTCTTTTGAAGGATCAATTCCCAAAGAAATCTTTGAACTGAAGAATTTGACGCGACTGCAGATTCATCTCAATCAATTCTCTGGTGGAATTCCAGATGCTATTTCCAATCTACACACACTTCAATACTTGGATCTCCATAGTAACAAGCTTAGTGGTTTCATACCAACAGCCATGTCTAAGCTGAATCAGCTACTGTCATTAGATCTGTCCAACAATCTGTTAACTGGCCCTATTCCTGGAACTGTAGTGGCTGGATTGGAGAACTTGCAGATGTATCTCAATCTGTCATACAATATGCTGTCTGGTTCAATACCGAATGAGATTGGTGCATTAGAGATGGTTCAATCCATTGATTTTTCAAACAACAATCTCTCCGGGAGCATTCCTCCATCACTCAAAGACTGTAAGAACCTACAATACCTTGATTTTTCTGTAAATATGCTTTCAGGACAGCTGCCTCTACCTTTATTCCCTTCATTGGATCTTCTCACAACATTGAATGTATCTTTCAATGTGTTGTATGGAGAACTTCCGGCCAGCATAGGTTCCCTGAAACAGCTTACCTCCCTTGATCTTTCTCATAATGAGTTCAATGGTGGAATTCCTGAGAGCCTGGGTAATCTCACGAAATTAAAGCATCTTAACCTTTCATTCAATCATCTCGGAGGCCCTGTTCCAGACCAAGGCATATTTCAAAGCCTAAATGCATCCAGCTTGCAAGGAAATTTTGCACTTTGTGGCTCAAAAGATTTCTCCTCCTGCGAGAGTAGAAGACATGGATTCTCAAAGAAAGCACTTATTATTGTTATCGCACTGTCATCTTTCTCTCTTCTCTTGGCGGTAGTGTTAGTGATTCTGATCCCCAAACTGAGGCAACAGAAGCTTCCAATTCCTGAACATGACTTTTATCTTAAAACAGAAGCTTCACTCATCCCTCTCTTGAAGAGATTCACTTCAAGCGAGCTAGAAACAGCCACTGAGTTCTTTAGCGATGAAAATGTGATTGGTAGTAGTAATCTGAGCATCGTTTACAAGGGCAGGCTCGAAGGGAGTGGACAGGTTATAGCTGTGAAGAAATTGAACCCTATGCAGTTCCCTTCTGAGTCTGATAAGTCCTTTCTTACTGAATTGAAGACCTTGAGTCATCTGAAGCACAGAAATCTAGTCAGGATTTTGGGTTATGCTTGGGAGACTGGAAGACTCAAAGCTCTTGTTTTGGAGTTAATGGAGAATGGAAACTTGGAAACCATCATTCACAACCCAGAAGTAAGTCGATCTAGATGGAGTCTTTATGAAAGATTGCGAGTTTGTGTCTCAATTGCGAATGGGCTAGTTTACTTGCACTCCGGATACGGCTACCCCATCGTCCACTGTGATCTCAAGCCTTCCAACATTTTGCTAGACGAAGACTGGGAAGCTCATGTTAGCGACTTTGGGACTTCTCGCATGCTTGGTGTTCATTTGCCTGAAGTAACCAACAATTCTGCTTCATCTGCGTTTCAAGGAACCATTGGTTATATGGCACCAGGTCATCTTTTTTAATTTCATTTCATTTAATCATTTTCAAGTTCACAAATTCATCTTATGTATTTTTTATTTTTTATTTTCAGAATTCGCTTATATGCGAAGGGTGACAACAAAGGTGGATGTATTTAGCTTCGGAGTAGTTATGATGGAGTTCTTTACAAGGAGAAGGCCAATAGGGCTAACGGAGGATGGGGTTCCCGTTACATTGAATCAGCTCGTAGAAAAAGCCCTTTCGAATGGAGTTTATACTGCTCTTAACATAGTAGACAATGAAATAGAACTTCCCGGCAAAGTCGAGGAAGAGAAAGCCGTGGATGTTCTCAAACTAGCATTGTCGTGCACACAATTCTCTGCCGAGGATCGCCCCACTATGGATGAAGTGTTGTCATCGTTGCTAAAGCTCAGCGATGTGTAGCTGTAGAGGATCTGATTGGCTGCTGGTAATCCCATCTCAAATTTTGAAGTCAATGTCTTTTTTTTCGTGCTTCTGCCCCCTTCTATTGTGGGTAATTTTATTATTCAGGAACATCATTTTGTATTAGTAAATGGAAAAGTGGTGTTGTACAGTCTTAAGGTAGTGTTCTACATTCTTTTCTCTTTCATGTACCAGTTTCTGAATTCTTTTGGAGCACCTATAACATTAAAATTAATTAAGGTAAGTGCATTATTTTTGCAACATTAGAAATTTGCTTAGTGTGAAATTGTTTTGCAACATTAGAAATTTTCTGTGCATTTTTTTTCTGGTTTTCATTATTTGTGGGTCAGCAGGGGCTTCCTTATATTGACCATAGGATCATGTGTTGGATGCATCACAATCACTGCATATTCTGACCCTATTAGAGTGCCATGGACCAACAGATGCAAATTGCTATGCAAACTGACATGGAACATGCTATTTATATACCTCAAATTCTAATTTATCTGAAGATTCTAAAAAGTATCACAGTCAACACTTTAACAGATCGCGTCCTTGCATCAAAGGCTACGGAGAGTAAAAAATCAGAACAACACTTTTCCTTCCACACTCATCAGTTCTTCCATTTAGTGAAGCGATCCGCTACTACCATGGGGCGTAGCCCATCTTGGGGTGAACCGTATTTGTTAGTTTGTAATTTTTTCTCGATTTCGTAACAAAAAAATGAGTACAATCTAATTGACAATCATGAGTAAGTTGGTTTAACTTGCCATCTTCTGCAGCCTCTTTCCCACCTTCAGTGCACATTATATATATATGGTTATTTACCCGGACCTCCCCTCGAAGTTTGCGTTATTACAACTTGCACCCCTCGAACTTTCGAAATTACAATTATCACCTCCTCCTCAATGTTTACATTTCATTACATCCATGCACAAAAAGACCCCTCCCCCGAAGATTTACTCCAAGGGGGTATTTTTGTGCATGCATGTTATTGTTGGAGTTTGCGAATAATTTTGATATTTTTTCTTGTATTTCCCTGTACTTTTCCTACTCCTATATATTAAGGAGTGTAGCCTAAATGAAATAATATAAGTTTTTCTGATTTCCAACATGGTATCAGAGCCGCCGTAATCTCCCGTTTCGATCGACGAGCTCGCTCGTTTGTGTGTTCCGCTCCGCCGACCCGCCGCTCGCCTGTGCTCTCCCTTTCTCCCGCTCGCAACCTCTTGCTCGCAGCCTTTCGCCCACACCTCTTCTCCCGCTCGCCTGCGCTCCTCTTTCTCGCCCGCTCCTCTTCTTCCGCTCGTGCCGTTCGCTACTGACGGGCGCCTGTGGCATGAGGGCTTAAATCCCTTGTTTCCGGCGTCCGTTCCGTCTTCTTTTGGAGAGTTTGGTTCTTCCTCCTCATTCCTATACCTGATTTGCTTCTTTCGCTTGGGTCCTTTGCCAGAACTGTCTTCAGTTTCTTCTCTTTCTCTGAGAAAACCCTAGGCCAACGCCCCTTCTCCTAATTTCAGTAATCTTGTGATTTCTATTCTTGGATTGCTATGGATGAGAATGTTGATTCTACAAATACGTCCTCCGATGGTCGCGTTGCATCCATCCCGATTTCTGCTTTGGGATCCGTCTGAGCAACCCATGACCACCGTACTCCTTAAATTACCACCATGAAATTAGATGACACCAACTACCTCACGTGGGCTCGTTCCATCACCTTTGCCCTCAAAAGCCTCCGTATGTTTGGATATGTTATTGGCACCACCAGGGCACCCGCACAGGCAGCCCAGAATTGGCCGCAATGAGAGTCTGAAAACTCCTTGGTCATGTCGTGGCTAATCAACTCCATGCAGGCTCTATCACTCGCAATTACTCGTTCCTAGACACTACATCCGATATTTGGAAGAGAGCTGAGATTACATATTCCTGTCGAGGGAATGTCGCTCAGATTTTTCAACTACGACGAAGGATATTTCTTTTGACGCATGACGATCGCCCCCCCTCTGCCTATTACCTAGAGTTTACTCACCTCTACCAAGAATACAATCACTTTGATGCGCTCACTCTTGTTTCCCTTGAAGACGAAGTGCTTGTTCGGGCTCGAGAAGAGCGCAACAGGATCTTTGAATTCCTTCATGGTCTGCATCGTGATTTTGATCCTATTAGTGTTTAGATTCTTGGGCGTTCTCCTCTCCCCTCTCTGTAAGAAGTCTACAGCCTTGTGCAGCAAGAATCTGATCATCGACAGACTTTACTCCCGGACTCTGACTCGGAGGGCTCGACCCTCGCTGCCCAGTTCAACCTAGTGGTCGTCCTACTCGTGACACTAGGCCCAAGTCCACGGAGAAGGATCATTTGGTGTGTGATTATTGTGGGAAGGCCCGCCATACTAGGGACACATGCTTTAAGCTTCACGATTTTCCTCCTCTAAGAGGAGTTCCTGCCTCTCGTGGAGGCCGTGACTATGGTCGTTCTCACGGTAGACCACATCCATCACAATCTGCACATCTTTCGGGATGCCATGGAAGATACTGCTCACCATGGTTGCCCTGATACTCCTGGAGTTCCCTCTGCCCTTTCATGCGACTCAATCTTTTGATTTGGATTCCTGGCTTTGTCACCTAGGATATCCTTCTATCTCTTCTATGAAAATTTTGTTACCTGCTATGTCCAACCCTTTGTTCAATACCTGTACTTGTGATGTGTGTGAACTCAGTAAGCACAAACGTACCTCTCTTACTCATGTTTCATCACCTAGTGCTTCTCTTTTTGCTATTATTCATACTGATGTTTGAGACCCTTGCCCAGTTACTTCTATATCTGGTTTTCACTGGTTTGTTACTTTCATATATTATTTTTCTCGTTGCACATGAGTTTACCCGATGAGAAACAAAAATGACGTGTTTCCTCTGTTTCAACATTTTCATAAAATGATAGCTACCAGTTCAATGCTACCATTAAAGTGTTGCGCAATGACAATGGCCGTGAGTACACTGACTCTCAATTTGAATGCTACCTCCGTGACCTGGGCATCATCCACCAAACCTCTTGTGTCTACAACCCTGCTCAGAATGGAGTCACTGAGTGTAAGAATCGGCACCTTCTTGAGGTTGTTCGATGTCTCTTACTTACGATGTACCTTCCTAAATATTATTGTGATGATGTTGTCCTTACGACTGCGTATCTTATTAATCGTATGTCTACCCGTATCCTTGGACATAAAACCCCCTTGCCACTCTCCACGTTTCTTTTGCTCAAATTCCTTCTCATATCTTTGGGTGTGTGTTTTGTCCATGCGCATCACACATCCAAACTTGACCCCCGTGCCCTACGGTGTGTCTTTATCGGATATTCTCCAACCCCAAAAGGGTATAAGTGCTTTCATCCAGTGAACCGAAAGGCCTTTGTCTCTATGGATGTCACATTTCATGAATTCGAACTTTATTATGGGAACTCACTTCAGGGGGAGTCTGTTACCATGGAAGTGAGCTCTCCCTCTATTTCTCTACCTATTTCTTCTTCATGTCAGCCTCCTAGCCCCCCTACTCTCATTGGTCAGGTAATTCTGCCTCCGCCTTTGCCTCCTCGGCCTCCTATTCTCCTTTTCAATTCTATACTCAGAGACCTATGGGCACAAACACTCAGGCTTCGGCCATAATACCAGATCCACCACCAAATCCATCTTCTGGTACTCAAGGTAACTGTCTGTCCACCTAGCATCTTCTATCTCATTTTGTGACTTATGACTCTGTCTTCTTCACATGGAGCATTTGTCACCTATCTGTCTTCCTTATCTATCCCCTCTTCTTGGCAGGAAGCTCTGGGTCACCAAAAGTGGAAGGAAGTTATGCTTGAATAAATGATGGTTCTTGAAAAAAAATCACATGTGGAATCTGGTTCATCTTCCTAAAGGGAAGATTGTTGTTGGGTGTGAGTCTTCTCAGTAAAGCAAACCTCTCAGGGACTTGTTGAACGTTGTAAAGCTAGATTGGTGGCCAAAGACTATACTTAGACTGCTGAGATTGACTATCAGAAAACCTTTGCTCCAGTAACAAATACGAATTACATTAGAATTATGCTCTCAAGTGCAACATGTAAAAGGTGGAATCTCAGCCAGTTAGGCGTGAAGAATGCCTTCCTCCATGTGGATTTAGAAGAGGAGGCATGCATGTCTCTACCTCTGGGTCTTACAGCTGAAGGATCTGAGGTAAATGTCTGCAGGTTGAAGAAGGCTCTATATGACCTAAAACAATCTCTTATGGCCTGGTTTGGAAGGTTCCATAGAGCCATGATGACATATGGTTACACTCAGAGTAATGCTGATCACACCTTGTTTATAAAGCACATACACGAAAAATTGTCCGCTCTTATTTGCTATTTGGATGACATTATTATAATTGGGGATGACATAAAGGAGATCCAAAGTCTTAAGACAAGATTGACAAGCGAATTTGAGGTAAAAGATCTTAGGAATCTCAAGTACTTCCTTGGCATTGATGTCGCCAGATCCAAACACGGGATCTTTATCTATCAGAGGTCATTCTTGACTTGCTCGAGACATCAAGGATGAGTGAGTGTAGACCTGCTGACACCCCAATTGAAGCCAACCCCAAATTGGGGAGAGATGGAGAAGTTGTTGCTGACATAACTTGTTTTCAACGGCTGGTAGGGAGGCTTGTCTACTCATCCCATACCAGCCCAAATATCTCTTATGTTGTTGGGGTTATCAGTCAATACATGCATTCTCGGTCTCGCCACTTTGATGCTGCCAATCGGATCTTACGATATCTCAAATTCTCTTCAGGGCGAGGTATCTTTTTCACCACAAGTAAATAGTTAATCATTGAAGTTTTTATAGATGCTGACTGGGCGGAATCTGTTGATGACTGAAGATCCATTTATGGATATTGCTCTCTGGTTGTAGGTAATCTGGTAACTTGGAGAAGCAAAAGATAACATGTGGTTGTCAGGTCTAGTGCTGCAGCGGAATTCAGAGTTGTCTCATTGGATATGTGAAGGAATGTGGATTCGGTCCATTATGTACAAACTTGGGATTCAAAGCATGGATCCCATTGGGCTTTATTGTGACAACAAGACGACTATCAACATTGCGCACAACCCAGTTCAGCATGACCGTACTAAGTATGTGGAAGTTTACAATCATTTTATCAAGGAAAATATAGTAAGCGGAGTTGTGAGCACTCCATTTGTCCCCTCTGATCAACAACTGTCTAATGTTCTTACTAAGGGATTGAGTCTGAGAACCTTTGAAAAAGTTATGGGCAAATTGGGCATGACAGACATCACGAGCCCAACTTGAGGGGGAGTGTTGGAGTTTGCGAATTATTTTGATATTTTTCTTGTATTTCCTTGTACATTTCTCACTCCTATATATTAAGGAGTTTATCCTAATTAAATTAAATAACACACATTTTTCTGATTTCCAACAGTTATGAAATATAAACATTGAGGAGGTTTTTGTAATTTCAAAAGTTAGATGAGTGCAAGCAGTAATTATGCAAACTTCGAGGGGAGGCCCTGATAAATAACTCTCTTTCTTTCTCTCTCTCTCTATATATATGTGTGTGTGTGTGAATTTAAAGCATAAATGATATTGTTTTGATCTAGAGAAGAAGTATTTTCTCTCTTCTATAAAGATGAATAAACAATGTGCTCTCTCTTATGAACTTTTTATAATTAGGCTTTAGTATTCTCACTATAGCCGGAGCATATATGTCATTCACTTCCAACTTGGTACATATATCAAAAAAGAATAAAGAAATAAGTTTGGTGAATATGTCAGCTAGTTCTTTGTTCGATGTTACAAAAGGAACATATGCTTTTGTTGATGATTTCCTCATTGATTCTATATGTAGGTTTCAGTAAAATCTTTTAGAGGTGTTCTCAACAATTTTAGCGCACATGTAGTTTGTGTCATGCTTCTATATCAGCTTCAGCACTTAACCCCCACAACCACTTGTTTCTTGATTCTCCAGGTGATGAGATTTCCTCCTACGTAGGTGTAATATCTTGAAGTGGAATTTCTATATTTTTTATCGTCTGCATAGCCGACGTCTACGTCTGGATAAGCTTCAATATGTAAGTGACCATTTATTCTAAACATAAGTTCTTTATTGAGAGCTCCTTTGATATATTTCAATATATGAAAATAAGGCATGCTAGGGAAATTCCTACGAGGCTAGGCGCCGATTCGGCTAGCAGGAGATCAGCCAGCGGCTCCCTAGGAAGGACTTAGGGGCAACCCTTAGGACGGACATCCCTGGAGAATGATTCGTACCTATCAGCGGGGCTCTACCCGCACCACTGAAATATTTTACCAACTTTATCTTTCTACAAATATTTTGTGTAAATTACCACTGTGACTAATAACATTTAAAGTTGGTTATTTCGGACCTATATAAGACAATCATCGCCCGCACTACCAAAGCTACGTATTCACAACGCCCAAATGAAAGGAAGTCTATTTGCATTAACAGCAACTGCCTCCGGGCAGCGTGCTCTATTAACAGCAACGGCCTCCGGGTAGCGCGCTATATTAACAACAATTGCCTCTGGGCAGCGCGCTATATTAACATCAACTGCTTTCGGGCAACACGCTATTTTAACAGCAACTGTCTCCGGGCATTGCGCTCACATCAACCTCTCATTGTCGTTGATCGTAGGTCCGCCCTTCTCCCCGCAGTAGGTTGCAGCGTCGCCAGGGCCAGCCCCCTCGCGCTCGCAAATGGTTCGAAGCGTCCTCCCTTCACCTCTACTATCAACGACATCGCCCAGGTCGGCAATCCGGACTCCTCACTACTTGGCTCGAAGCGTCCGCCCTTCGCCCACGTAGTAGGTTCCAATTCCACCTGGGTCTCGTCCTCTACTATCAAAGACATCCCCCGGGTCGGCAATCCGGACTCCTCACTACTCGACTCGAAGCGTCCGCCCTTCGCCCACGTAGTAGGCTCCAACATCACCTGAGTCTCATCCTCTAAACTGCATTATCAGTGCCTGCCCCTCGCACTCGCAAACGGTTCGAAGCGTCCGCCCTTCACCGCTGCTCTCAGCGATATCCCCCGGGTCGGTAATCTGAACCTCTCACTACTCGGCTCAAAGCGTCCGCCCTTCGCCCACGTAGTAGGTTCCAACACCACCAGAGTCTCATCCTCCAAACGCCAACATCAAAGAAGCAAAACATAGTTGACCGCGCAAAATGTCGGTTCCAACAACACAAAAGCTCTATTATCATAAGCTAGTGCTCAAAGCTAGAACAGTGGGCAAACAATCAAACAACGCTCAAGGAACAACCAAAGCTCCGTAGACAAAGTACAAAGTTATTGCATGATGCAGATGTGTAAAGAAACGGGAAGGGCGAAGCTACGCCTCATCCACATCAACACCAGAGCCCCCTCTCTCACCCTTGAAGAGACCTCTGATATCAAGCTCAATTATATCTCAACAATGTGACAACACCGCCGTACAGGGGAACTTCACCCCCGGACTTGCAGGTATCCCATACCGTCACTTTCAAACATCAACATGCTCCACAACTAATGAGGAGCGCCACTACATCAATTTCCCCTGAGAACAACGCCTCGCTACTTGAAGGGCCAAGGAGTCGCCCGAGTCCTCACGAGCAAAAAACATGCAAGTACGAGCCTCAGCACACAGGCGCCTGTCCCACACGCGCACGACACACAAGTGCACCCCCCTTCGCACGAGCAGCGCGCGCGAGGCCTTCCCGCGCACGCGCAGCGCGCGGGCAGCCTCCCCACACGCCCGCCCGACCTTGGCCGGTGGCCCTCTTCCCTGGCCGCCGACCTCGCCGAACGCTCCTCCCCTCACGGGAGGAGCGGCGTTTTTTTTTTTTCGTTGAACCTGTAACTGCCCGGGTGGCGGTCTTGTCATTTGCGTTAAATTGGTGATCCACGTGCTCTAAACAAAGTGTTCTTATTCGTCCGTCCGGTAGTTATTGGGGGAAATCACCGGGATGCCCCTCTTAGAATCAATAAATAGACCATCATTCTCCTTTATTTCTTACTTTTCTCTCCTCCCTCCTCTCCTCCTAAGTGCTAGAGAGATCTTTGGGATCTCCCTCGCCTTCGAAGGCGCCCTTGAATATCTTTCAAGCACTTCGAAGACGGGTGAAGATCTTCATCTCTCTTCTCGCCCGGGAAAATCCTCCTACGGTTTTTCTCTCTCCTCATCCTCCTTCCTTGCACGCTCCCAAGAGCGCCTCTTCCTTGCGCGCTCCCAAACGAGTCTCTTCCTTGCGAGCTCCTACACGCGCCTCTTCCAAGCGCGCCTCCGTGCGCTCCGCCCCGAGCGCGCCTCCGTGCGCTCCCCCCCCCCCCCCCCCCAAGCGCGCCTCCGTGCGCTCCGCTCTCAGCGTGCCTCCGCGCGCTCTGCTCCGAGCACGCTTCCATTTGCTTTACTCTCAAGACCTCTCCAAGCGCACTCACGTGCATTCAAAGACAAACACGCTATGCGCTCAAGAACAAGCGTGTCAGTTACCAACAAGGCCGGTACTCCAAACTCCTCTCGCGCATCAGGAGACAAAGACGCAGAGACAAAGACGCACATAGCACGTCGATTTAACCTTCAAGCAGCAGTCAAAGTATCCAGAGCGCTCAGAGCGCAGCATTCCCCTCCGCAGCAGACGAAGGACTTAGCTCCGTGAGCGGTGACTTGTCACCCTCCGAGCATCTGTCTCTCAACAATTGTAACGAGAGGCGGCTTGTCGCCCTCGAGTTCTTCAAAACAACTATGTACAACAACCAACAATAGTGGAAGTTTTGGTCGGCACAGACCCGACCGCATGATTTTTCACCCAGTTGACATGTTTTTCACGTTAAAAAATTGCCTTGTCAGTTTTCTCTTTTCTGTGACTGTTTGCACGCTCGAACGCTCCCGAGCTAAGACGGTTCAATTTAGTCAAGTCTACCGGAGCCTTGAGTGAGCCGCAACAATCATAAATAAAAAGTCTGATAGTTTTAAGTAGTTAGGATGGAAAAGATAAGCTAACTTAGGCTTCGTTTGGCGCGGTGGTGGTGGTCGTGAACGCGGTGGTCATGAACTGTGGTTCGTGAACGTCCGACCCCGCCTAAAAAAATTCATGCATTTTATGCTCAAAAGTAGTTTGTTTTCTTGGTAGCGGTCATAATCTGTCTTGCCAAACATACAATCTATGATAATGACATTTTTGACCCAACTCATCGGAGCAAATAAACAGCGCCAAAAAAAAGTCTTAATTTAGGATGCATAAGACTAATTTAGGACCTTAATCAAGGTCCGGTTCATGCGGTCGTAACTGTTTGACCGGTGAAAATAAGTCCTCCCAAACGGAGCCTAAGACTAAGATTTTAGGAGAATACCATTTTGGAACAAAATATTAAAGTGATATAAATGGCTCCTTTGAATACACTTAAAAAGAGCCTTAAATCATTAGTGACTCCTTCGGAAACAAATACAAGTGCACCCAACAAGAACTTCTTCGTACGCCGCCCTCGCCCCCTGCTCCCATGTTCCCTTAGATCGGAAGAAGAAACTAGTCCTATTCGCCATCGTCGCACACGACTCAGAGGCTCCTCTCCTGCCAGGTTCCTGTCGAGCTCCGCCCGACGCCGTGCAGCCAGTTCGCCGAATGCGACTCATTTACTGTCGCCGACCGCCTTCCATCAGTCGCCGACGACTCTGCCTTCCATTCCAGCGGCCCAAGCCATTCCACCTCAGTCTCGGGTTGTCGCCGACCACAATTTCTTCCTCTGATAGCCTGCCAACCGACAACTGTCCCTTCCTCCACGCGACGGGACTTAACTCGGATTGCCCTTACTCTTCCATAGCTATTGCATATATCTTGGGTAACTCCGCCTCTCTCGTGTTCCATCTACTTAGCATTGCCTTATGCAGTCTAATTAATTAATTATGGGCATTGTTAAAGGCAAACCAAAAATGGATATCCGCACACCATTAATAACAGTAAACCATACTTTATAGAAATTACTCGGTGCAAAAAAATCTGTTTACCACAAACCGATATTGTTAACAACAAATCAAATATAAAAATAAAAAATTTTCATTTTTTTCCAACCATTGTGAGGGTTTTGAGGATAGTTGCTAATCAAAGTGACCCAAAGGAAAAAAGAGAGTAAATGACGAGTTCTTGCTTCTATAAAGACATAAAAGGTTATCACCTAGTTTAACTTTTTGAATAACCAAGGTCTGATCCAGGAAAGAATGAAAATTCTGATTTAAGCATTAATGTTTTAACCACAGAAGTTAGCTGACAATCTCAATTTATGCATGAGTAAAACATGATCACTAAATTTTCTGTACAATTTTTATTTTTATTTTCTAACACTGCAGTCTCAAGAGCCTTTTGTCATGTAATATTACTCTTTGGAAATTTCTGAAAGATAAGAAAATGATATATACATCTTATTGCATTTATTTGTTGATTAACATTTATTATGCATGCACATACTGAATAAACAAATCATTATAGAATGCGAGAAGGTTTCGGCTGAGCGCAAGAGGGAATCAGAGTGGGTTTTCGGCACTGGCGTGCGGCTTATGGTTTGCCCGTAGAAAATTTCTGAACTAATTTTAGATGAAAATTTTAAGTTATGTTAGTGTGCGGATAACCGTTTTTGGTTTGCTTGTAAAAAACCAGAACTAATTTTAAATGAGGATTTTTAGTTATGTTGGTGTGCGGATAGCCATTTTTGGTTTGTCTTTAACAATGCCCTTAATTATAAGCTTGCCTCATACGTTCGCACTACTTTTAGTACCGTTTATTCATAAATTATTATTCGTTATTCAGCTTGTGGACGCAGAGATATCGCCTCGGTTCGAACCATAAAAACTCGAGGGTTTCATCATCAAATAACGATTAACGACCCAGAAATTCAAACGTCGAGAGTGATTTCGCGCTCAAAATTTCGTCCTGGCTTACATCATTTAGATATCAGAGAGGTTTGATTCACTCCTATTGTGAATTACAACTTTGGGGGCTTGACAAAGGCTATGACTTCCGTGCTATTGACCCAAGTATTAAAATTATACTGGGATGTTTTTTAAACATACTAAATGCGGACCCATATCGGAAACTTACCCGATACACAAGGCATTGGGGCATACTGATGCTCCAGAGGCTCTAACCTTAAACCCTAATCTAGCACGGAGGCACTTCCTCCTTGCAGTTGCAGCTTTTGATCATTTTGGAGTGTCATAATTAGTCATTATAAATTCTTATTCAACATCGATCCTAATTTCTCCAACCATGCGCTCCCAACAAAATATTAGTACCCTGAATTTGGTAAGACGAAGGCCCACCATGAATGGAGAGACCCAAGTTCTTTTAAAACACAAAAGGCAACTCGAGATACTCGATAGAGGAGTAATCAAAGTCACACACATCGAAACAAATGAATCAACAAGTGTTACGCTGGGTTTTAATCCACAACACATGACAATGTTGGGATGATTCCAACAATTACAAAAAATGGGGAACTTGAAAAATCATATAGTTTGGGAACTTAGAAATCATCTAGGCAATAAACCCTTTAATTCTAGTATTTGAAACTTAAGTTGGTGCACTAGTGTTCAATTATGTCCAAAATCAAGGTTTGCTTGCAGTTTCTCTTAACCGCCCACTCTTCGTAACTGCCTCTTCCTAGTCGCCCATTCTAAATCGTCCTTCTCTTTCCTAAAATCACTCTCATCCATCCAAGTGTATGGTCATCCACTAATTCACTTTCCTCCATCCAAGTGTATGGTCATCCACTAATTCACTCTCCTCCATCCAAGTGTATGGTCATCCACACCATCTCTAACCGTCGCCTCCTAGCCACACACTTCACCGCCTACTATCTCTCTCTCTCATCGTACCCTTTTAAAAACCACCCACTTCGCTAATTAAAAATGCTACCCTCCTGCAACCAGTATTAAGAAAAAAAATGAGAGATTTTTTCTTCTTCCAAGGTTTGTAAAAACAATTACTTCTCTTCCACTTGTTTGCGTAGGATTCTTCTTGGAAAAATTAGATCTCTTTTCCGACGGTTTGTGAAGATTGAAGTTTGTCCCGCTAGTGTGAATCGCGGTGTGCGATTGGTGTTCTCTCAAGTTTATGTTTTGATTTCTCTTTGGTTGTAAGCATACTTCGAAACTTTATTTTTTCAAATTAGTTGTTGATTTTTGTGGAGTTCATCTCTTTTGGGTTTATCATTGTTGATTCCCATTGCGATTGAGATCGGATATTGTGCAAAGTGGTGAAGTGATCTTTGGGCATACTAAATTATTACATGGTATCAAAGCGACAAAAGTTTTAGCGAGGCTAAGTTCTTTCGTTTTGCTATTATTCGGATTTCTCATCAATGGAAGACAATGGTAGTTCCCGTGGTTTGGGGATCGATATGCTCACACACACAAATTTTAAGAAATGAAAGTCATGCTTGAAGAGTTACTTGTTGAGAGAAGATTATGGGATGTCATTGGTGGAGATGCACATGAAGAGGTAGTGCCGACCGTGATGAATGCTTGGAAAGTGATGTAGATCTAATTAAATTGATGTAGATCTAATTCTTTTCCCAATGATTTTGAATGATACAAAAATTAGGATTTTTCTCAACAAGAACATGATCAACATCTTCACATCTAAATAACATTGCTATCAAAACATGATCTTTAAATAAATAAAAAATTGCAAGAGAAGTGTCCATTTTAAAATGTAAGATTCAGATCTAGTAAAACGATATCCCAACAAGAAGAGAACTAAAAGAGTCTAATCGCGTTTTAAAATCCGTAAAAATAAAAGGGACATTCACATGTTCGAGTTGCAAGCGATTATTTCAAAAATTTCGTAGGTAACACCAAACTTTCATTCCACCAAAATTACTAGCAAGGAGAAGATTTAGAAGAATTACACACCAAGAAAGGGAGATAGAAACAAGTTACCCAATGAGTCTCACAAAGGGGTTGTGGAGCATCACGCTACCACGGATCCTACCGGAGTCACACCTGATACGCCCAAAAACGGTTGCGTATTTTGTACGCAAGTGTACGTGTCGGGTCAAGTAATATAAAGTGAGTTAATTATCGTTCCCACGGAGAGGTGGTAAACTCAGTGCTCGCAAATACCAGCTATGCCTTTTCTTTAAATCCAAGGTATTCAAATATTTTTTTGATAATGATTATGAGAGCAAAAATTATCGGTAAACTAATTTTTTTAAAAATAAAACTAATGGCAGATCTATAATAAAATACTTTTCAAACCGTTATGAGAAATAATTTTGTATTGTGATTTCCTAAATCTAATGCAATGATTTTATAAATAAAAGTTTGTGAAAAATGCGTGGTGAAATATTATGCAACGATTTTAATTTAGACAACCGTACCTCTTGATATCGGATCTCCCTAATTCCTTATCTCCTCTGTCATCTCTAACTCGAGTGAAATAAAGAACCGCATAAGGAATAAAAACCTATGTTGCTAACGCCAAGGGGAAATCTCTTTCTCCCTTCAAACGCTATATCGAACTTATGATACCCTTACGCAACTCATCTCTCGAATTATGAAGCGCAGTAGATAAACGAAACCTTGATCAAAAATTTCGACATAAAGATCATAAGAACGATAATGATCAATCACCAAACATTCACAAAGAAAAATTAAAACAACATCATCATTGCAAAAGAAATAGTATTCTCACAACACAAGATTGCAGGTTTTAGTTCATGTTTGAGCGAAAACAACAAAATAACGGGTAGATCTTACTAGACATGATAAATATCAGATAAATCTTCCCTTCTTCAATGATTTGTATGCGTTTTCCGCCTCCGAAATGAAGTTCCTGGGCTGATCTCCTTCTTGGTTGAAAACCTCTCTCAGACTTTCTCTCTCTACAATGGCAGAAAAACTCCCAGAGAATAAATCTCTCCTCCTGCCGAAAAACTCTTTTTAAATCTTCCCTCTCTCCTCCTAGGCGGGGACCACTTTTTAATATTAATTAAATGCTGAACGGATGCGTTTTTATCCAAGTGTACCGGTTGAAATTGAATTAAATTCGTAATTCAATTTCTTGTAACTGCTTGTTATGTTGCAACATTTCGGCAGATAAGTTACAACATATTCCAGATTTTCAATGGCACTTTGCATTCGATCATTGACTTGATTTCTTCACAGATCCTATCATAAAAACATACAAAACTGAACGTAATAATCATTTTAGCTCCAAATAATAATTCATTTCAATATAAATACTTTTCATTCATTATTTTCATATATCAAAACAAAAGAAAGTTAGATTAAGATGCAAGATAACTTCTTTTTGCGAAGTTATCACACCCCCATACTTGAATCTTTGCTAGTCCCTAGCAAATGTGATTCATGATAAACCAGGAAACGACAAATGCTTATGAAAGTGTAGATTCAATTCATTCTACATTTCATTATAAGTCACATAAAATACATTCAAGTCATTCGCATTAACTGGTGATAGAATTGCTCATCTTTTAGAGCTCAAACCTTACAAATCCATGAGTCAGATATAATATAAAGTTCAATTAAGAATTCAAGTGTTAGATGTGAAGTTCTTAAAATTATCCACTTCCCTTACAACTTATTTTTGATAAACTTCGTCACCAATAGGATAGATCAGATGTAGACTAAGACTTTGATTTGACCTCTACATGAGTTTGGTAGTAACCGGGGCCAAATAAAACGACTTGATGAATTTGAACTGGTAGGTGACTATTTCCCGAATTAATCATCATAGTGGCTCTCCAAATTATGGGGTTTAATTTTCAATAACATTTTTTTTCTTTCTTTTGATATTTTCATAGTTGGGATCATTCCAAATATGCGTGAACATACTTGGGCCACATATCACTATGATATAAAGATACTTTTTTTTCCATCATAGTTGAGATCATTCTAAGTATGCGCAAGCAGACTCAGGCCACATATCACTATGATATATATATTTTTATATAACACCCATAACTGGTCGGCCTACTAGATACAAAGTTAAGGAAGAATAAGGAAATAAAAAAAACAAGGTTTTAAGCTCAAAGGTAATAGGTGATAGGACCCGGAAAGGAGTGATGTGGAAGCGAAGGTTAACTACGTCCGCTCAACATGTTGGCTATTATCATTGAATTAGTACATGCTCAATCTCTTCCCATTAAGATCCGAAGTCACCTAAATAAAATTTAAAGGGTGTAAATTATTTTTAAGAACTATAGTGCATAGTGAAAAAGAATTCTTAAGAGAACTTTAGTAAATCTTACTAATTGCAAATTCTCAGTCTGAACTCGTAGGATTGACTCATCTATCACACAAATTAAATTGAAGACTTGAATAGCTTTATTTTTGAAGAAAATAAATATAGAACTTCATAAACTACACTTCATAAGGAATTTGTCATGGGAGACACAGTGAACCGTGACTCCGTGCCCCCGTACTTGAACCTTTACTAGGCCCTAGTAAAGAATTAACCCAAAAAAAATTGGTGTAAAATGGTAATTAATGTTGATTAACATTGGAAAACTGGAATAAGTAGTTTAAAATGGAAATCCCCCAAAAGATATAACCAAAAATGAATACAGGATTTCAAACCACAAGTAGCATAAAGCATGGATATACGGACAAAAATAAGAAACATGTATATATCATAACAAATCTGCAGCCGTTTATAGCAAATTGGAAAGCATAAAACATAGCCATGGCAAATTAAGGTATGTTAGCGCTACTAAGCATCAAAATAGTACGTGGGCCTAGCCCGCCCAGGTTTCTACCAAAAAGTTTTGAAATAAAGTTTCAGTCCAGAATATTGCAAAAACATGTCAAAAACAGTCCAAATTCAGTCCAGAACTGTGAAAGGATTTCAGTCCAATTTCAATCCAAAACTTGTTCTAAAATCAGTCGAAAATCAGTCAAATGTCATCCATATCCTCGTCGTCGCCTTCCTCGTCCGCGTCGTCATCATCCTTGTCCGCGTCCTCACCATCATCGGCGTCATCGTCCTCCGCATAAGTTTTTGGAACGGCTATGTTTTCTACCGGGATATTAGCATGACGAAGGAGCTGAACTTGATTATGATGTAGGACATTTAAGTATGCCGTTATATGACGTTGCAGCTGACGCTGATGTTTTGCTGTAGCGTGTATGTACTTCAGAATAATCGGCCAATCAGGTGGATTTGCGTAAGGAGGTGCAGGAGTAGGTGGCTGAGTAGGAGAGGCGGGAGCCGACTTTTTACTTTTAGATTTTGTAACTCGACTTGTTGAAGCAGTAGCCGCTGATTTAGTCTTTATTGGAGAATCATCTGAAGCAACCTTAATATACGATGAAATAACTGCATGTGTGATGGGTCGACCAACTTGATTGCAAACATCCGAAGCCGCCATGCTTACTCCAGCATAACGGCAAAAGGTCGTTATTAGTGTGGGGAACCAAAGTTGACGGCCGGTCAATTTGAACTTTTGTAATAATTGATTGAATATAATACGGCCGATATTAACAGGGTGACCCATAAGGATGCTATAGATGAGGAAAGAGCGATCGAAGGATACATGGTTCTGATGCTTAGTGGGCATGAGACTTGTGTTAACAAAGAGCAACCATACCTTGGCTTCGCGACTAAAATGTGATGATTTCAGAGTATGTTGTGCTGCACTAGCCCAGTCGATTTCGGAGGATAAGCACAATGCCTTTGCAACATCTAAATGAGAAGTGTTAGCCTTTAGAGTCTCATAATCATGCCCCGCCGTTGTGGGTATATCGAAGTTGTCGTTGATGGCTTCGGCTGAGAAATTGATTTCCTTCCCCCTTACCGAAGTTATGCCATTTGTATGGAAACGTCCGTTGGCATAGAACTCATGAACCCACTGTAAAACAACTTCAGTGCGAGGGTGGCAAAATGTTGTCCAACCTAATTTTTCAATTTGCGTAACGTAGACTATACTCCATGATTTGACTTCCAGTTGAAATCCTCGCTCATAGATGACCGGTAGGGTTTTCATCAACTCGAATCGCTCCTTGGCCTCATCATTCACAAAGCGTGTGTACTTATGAGCCACTGTTTTTCCTTTGGAACTCTTGGGAGCCATGCCTAGGGGCGGAGAACACACTCACTAACGGACAGCAAACGAGAAAACAAAGGTAGAATGGAGAATAATGAGGCTTACCGCAATCGTGTGTGGAAACGTAGTGGCCGACGTTGGTCGCTGCTTGTGGAGGCCGCCAGAAGAGGCGAATCGCTCCACCTGGGTTCCGCCTGGGAGGAACGGGATCGGGCTGCTAGGTTTAGCGAGACAGATGAATAGGGTCTGCGATTCAGTTGAAAGAGAATCGCCGGATGTCGCCCTCGCAATAAGGATCGCTGATCGCCGGCGGTAACGCACGCGAGAGGTTTGCGCACAGGGATGCGAGAAATCGCTCGGTAGGGTTTAGGCGGCGTGGAGGGTTCTACGAACGGAGATGCTTTAGTGCATCGATGATGTTGAACCGGGAAAATGGGTTCGACGAACCGACGTGCAGAGTAATAGCCACGCGTCTAGTTAAATTGGGTCGGTTCAGTTGAACCGGGCGGAACTTGGAGACTAGGCTTATGTAGAAGAAAAAGACAGTAAGAAATGAGTTATAACCTGTTGTTTTTGAAGTTATAACTTTTTTTAAATTTAATCCATGATGGGTTCCCCCTCTATATATGGAGAAATCCGTAACCACCGCACACCGGATCCCGTTCCCGCACATCGGATCCCATTACGGCGCGGCGGATCCCGAAACCACCACGCACCGGATCCCACCTTCGCACACCGGATCCCACTCCCGCGCGGCGGATCCAAACCACCGCGCGCCGATCCAAACTACCTCGCGCAGGATCCCAACCGCCCCGCGCAGGATCGCAACCGCCGTCGGCCAACCGCCACCAACCGCCGCCGGCCGGCCTCCGCCGGCCGGCCACCGCCGACCGGCCTCCGCCGGCCGGCCGCCGCCGCCGGCCGCAGCCGGCCGGCCGCCCGCCGCCGCCGGCCGCCGCCGGCCGCCGGCCGCCGCCGGCCGCCGCCGGCCGCCGGCCGCCGCCGGCCGGCCATCGCCGGCCGGCCACCGGCCGGCCGCCGCCCGCCGGCCGCCGCCCGCCGGCCGCCGCCCGCCGGCCGCCGGCCGCCGGCCGGCCACCACCGGCAGCCGCCGGCCGCCGCCGCCGGCCGCCGCCGCCGGCCGCCGCCCCCTTCATGGCCGGCGGCCATGGCCGGCCACCCATGGCCGGCCATCGCCGTCGCCGCCCTTCACCCTCCTCCGTCGGATCCCGCCGAGTCCCTCGCGGCCCTTCGATCATCTCGCGCGATCACAACCCTTCAATCGTCACCAGCGATCTCGGCCCTCCATTTGGTGGTTATCCGCATAACCACCGTAACTTCCACCTTCCAAGCCTATAAATAGACCCCCAAGGGTCTTCATTTGGATTCACTTTTCATTCTCTCCCTCTCTCTCTCTCTAAGTTTCCTCCTCTCCTCAGAGCTTCTCTCTCTACGCTCCATCACTCCGCCACCTCTTTTTACTAACTGCCAGGTCTCTCCTGCGAACGCCGCACGTCCAAGAAGAAGTGCTGCGCCACTCTAGGCGAGCGCCCCGTGCCCGAACGACAAACCTGAAGTGTTCCGTAAAGTGCTCATCCAGCGAGCGTGCAGCCACACCAGACACGAAGCAAGGCACTAAACTCCCAAGTGGTGGCCTGTCACCCGCGGAGTCTCTTTCTCTCTCTCCCACAATTGTAACGAGGCGCGGCCTGTCGCCCTCGCTTTCTCCAAAAAGGCATTGTAACAGTCTGAGATAGTGGATTTCGGCCAGCACCGCCCTGACCACGTGGTTTTTCACCCTTTGGAGGGTTTTCCACGCTAAAGTTCTGTGTGTATCATTTTCAGCACTTACTCCCTGCAACATTCTGACTGTGTGCGCGCTCGACCGCCCGGGCTAAGACGGACCGGGTTGAAACCGGTCTACCGAGGGCGTCGAGAAGCCGCAACAGTTTGGCGCCGTCTGTGGGAACGTGTTCCCAAAAAGTTCTCTGAAGACAGTATTCGCCTCACGGCAATACTCGTGCTCGGCAGCAATGGCAAGAAGAAGCGCCCGCACCACTAATGGCTCCATTCCTGAAGGACGCGTTGAGCCCGCTCCATCCCACTCATTCATCAACGCACCTCCCGTCGAAGAGGTCCCTTTGGCGCCCGTTGTCACACTGGAAGGACGCATGCGTCAGATCGAGGAACAACAAGCCGAAATGCTGGCTCTTCTCAGAAACCGTGAAGCACCTGCTCCACCAGCCGCTCCGGTCTTCGCACCCCTCCTGGTCCCTAATCGCGCTCCCCTCAGGGAAGCCGCTCGCGAAGAAGAAGTGTACGAAGAAGACTACTCGGATGCAGCCAGTTCCGCGCGCCCGGCCCGTCCCGGCAGGGGAACTAGGGAGGAACCCGAGCACCATCAGCAAGGAGCCGCGGCCAACCACGCCATAAGAGGGCCCACCCGCGAGGAGATTCGCGATGTGATCGCTGAAGAGTATGGACAAGTCGGGCGCCGGGGCATCTTCGCCCGCCGCCCTCTGCGTCACGGCTCCCCCTTGTCGCAACAACTCCTGGCCCATCCGGTTCCGCACGGCTTCAAGCTTCCTAGCATCGAGTCGTTCGACGGGACGGAGGATCCTCTGGAACATATCAACCATTTCACCACCATCATGAGGATCTACAACGTTGCCGATCAACTCCTGTGTCAGGTGTTCCCAGCAACACTCAAGGGGCAGGCTCGCACCTGGTTCCACTCCCTGCAAGAAGGATCCATCAACAACTTCACCGAGCTGACCCGGCGGTTCACAGATCAGTTCGTCGCCAACCGAAGAATCGTCCGAGATCCCTCTCATCTCTCGGGGATCCGCCAGAACGAGGGAGAGACCCTTAAAGAATTCTTCCGCCGCTTCACCACGGAGGCGCGGCAAATACCAGGGGTCGACCCCGAGCTTCTTCGCGGTGTCTTCCTGGGAGGACTCCGCCCAGGCGGCTTCTATTCTGCTCTAATGAGGGAGACAGTTCCAAATTACCCAGACCTCGTGCATCGAGTGGAGGCACAGATAGCGGCAGACGAAGCCATCGAGGCGCATCGCCAGCAGTTCGAGGGAAGTCTGAAGAGGAAGAAAGGATCGGAGCCAGCACCCAGGAGGCAGGAAGAGCGGCGTACGGAAGAGCGCCGGAACCCTAATCGTGGTCGGGATCTCCGAAGGGACCAGGGTCCCCGACCACCGCTGAATTACACTCCCCTCAACACGTCACGAACCAATGTGCTTTACGCCATTCAAGAAAATCCGGCATTTCGTAGGCCGAAACCGCTAAACCAGAATGAAAGAACCGACCACTCAAGGTATTGTGAGTTCCATAGGGGAGCTGGGCACACGACCGAAGAATGCGCAAGGCTAAAGGAGGAAATTGAGCGCCTCGTCAGGCAAGGACTCCTCGGAAGGTTCCTGCAAGGTCAGCTGCCGAATCAGCCGCAACAACCCAGGGAGCCCAGAGAACAGCCCCCTGCACCTCGCGGCGCAGCGGTCGGAATGCCGGTGGTAGGGCAAGTCGAGACTATAGCTGGGTCCCCTAATCTCGTCGCGCAAATTCTCTCCATCGCTAGGCCAGAGAGAGGCCACGAAGATAAGAAGTTCAAGCAGGACGCTGCCATCGCCTTCGGAGATGAAGACCTCGAGGGGTTACGGCTGCCGCACCAAGACCCGCTCGTGATCAGCGCCGGGATCGGGGATCCCTGTTTCAACGTCAGAAGGATACTGGTCGACAATGGAAGCTCAGTTGACGTCCTGTTCCTCTCCACTTTGCAAAGCATGAACCTCACCAAGGAGCACCTCAGCCCAGCAGCAGGGCCCGTCTACGGTTTTGACAACCGCCCCGTCCCAGTCCAAGGCATGATCACCCTTCCAGTAACGCTTGGTGAGTTCCCGAGACAGGTAACCCATAACATCCAGTTCGTTGTCGTGGAGTCAAGTTCCGCCTACAACGCGATCTTTGGGAGACCGCTCCAATCCATCTTCAGAGCCATCCCATCAATCCCGCATTTAGCCATGAAGTTTCCGACCACCGCCGGGATCGGAGTCGTTCGTGGAAACCAGGAGGCGGCTAGGACCTGTTACCTGAGACAAGCTCAACCGGCGAGGGCGACGGCTCTCAACATCGACAACTTCGACCTGCGAGATGAAGCCACTCTTCAGCGAGGAGCACCCGTTGAAGGGGTAGTGGAAGTGCCGCTCTCCCAGCAGGATCAAACCCGGACCGTCCAGATCGGGTCCCTTTTGACGCCAGAAGAACGAGAAAGGATTACAGCCTTCCTGCAAGAGAACGAGGACATTTTCGCTTGGAGCCCGGAGGACATGCCTGGGGTAGATCCTGAAATCATTTTTCACTCATTAAACATTAACCCCGCCTGCAGGCCCGTAATTCAAAAGAAGAGGAACTTCGCCCCTGAGCGAATAAAGGCAATCGAAGAGGAAGTAGCAAAGCTCATGGAGGCACGGTTCATCCGCGAGGCAGATTATCCCACGTGGCTCGCAAACGTGGTGATGGTAAAAAAGGCGTCCGGAAAATGGCGGATGTGCGTCGACTACAGCAACCTGAACCAGGCGTGCCCGAAAGACAGTTTTCCTCTTCCGAGGATCGACCAGCTCGTTGACGCGACAGCCGGCCACGAGCTGCTCAGCTTCATGGATGCATACTCAGGCTACAACCAAATAAGGATGAATCCCGCAGACGAGGAGCACACCGCCTTCCGCACCGATAAGGGAGTCTACTGCTACAAAGTGATGTCGTTCGGCCTTAAAAACGCCGGAGCGACATACCAGAGACTGATGAATAAAGTCTTCAAAGACCTCATCGGGGAGACGATGGAGGTATATGTGGATGATATGCTAGTGAAGAGCGTCCACCGTCGCGACCATTTGAAAGACTTGGGAAAGTGCTTTCAGCTTCTTCGCTGCTTCCAGATGCGGCTCAACCCCAGCAAATGCGCGTTTGGTGTGACGGCGGGGAAGTTCTTGGGTTTCGTGGTAACCCACCGAGGAATCGAGGCCAACCCCGAGAAGATCAAGGCACTGGAGGACATGTCGCCGCCTCGCTCTGTCAAAGAAGTGCAACGCCTAAATGGGAGGATCGCCGCACTGTCCCGCTTCCTGTCAAGGACGGGGGACAAATACCTCCCTTTCTTCAAAATTCTCCGGGAGGCGCGCCACACCGGGTTCCAGTGGACGGACGAGTGCCAAACGGCTTTCGAACTCCTTAAACAGTACTTGGCCTCGCCGCCGCTTCTCTCAAAGCCGATCCCTGGGGAAGCCCTGTTCCTGTACCTCGCAGTTTCCCCTACGGCCCTCAGTTCAGTTCTTGTGAAGGATGAAGGAGGAGTGCAACGGCCAATCTACTACCTCAGCAAGGTCCTCACCGATACCGAAACCAGGTATCCGGCGGCAGAAAAAACAGCCCTAGCGCTCGTCTTCTCGGCGCGAAAGCTTCGACCCTATTTCCAGGCACACACAGTGAAAGTACTAACTCAGCTCCCACTGCGAGCGATCCTCCAAAAGCCGGAAGTCTCAGGGAGACTTGTGAAGTGGGCAGTAGAGCTCGGCGAATTCGACATCCAATTCTTGCCCCGGCCGGATATCAAATCACAAGTGCTCGCTGACTTTGTTGTAGAATACACCATCCCACCGGAAGCAACTCCTGCCAGAGATGTCGCCACATCCCGTTGGACTCTCTATGTCGACGGCGCCTCAGGAGCTGAAGGAGCTGGAGCAGGGCTCCTCCTCATAAGCCCCGATGGAATTACTCTGGAATATGGCCTCAGACTGAAGTTTCCAGCAACCAACAACGTTGCGGAATACGAGGCTTTGATCGCCGGCCTCCGGCTAACCATCGATTGTAAGGTAGAGAGCCTGACAATTCGCGCCGACTCCCAGCTTGTAGTCTCACAAGTAGAGGGAGATTATGAGGCCAAGAATGACCAGATGGCGCATTACCTCACATGCGTAAAGTCACTCCTTCAGAGGATCCCGTTATACCAAATCCTGCACGTGCCCCGGGGGCAGAATACTAGAGCGGACGCACTCTCCAAGTTAGCAACATCACCATCCAGCTATCAGTCGTGAAGGCGTCGCGTGGAAGAGATCGTGGCCCCGAGTATCCCAGGGTCGTGGGAGATTGCAGCCATCAGTGAGGAAGAACCTTCTTGGATGACCCCTCTACGAGCTTACCTCGAGCAGGGACACCTCCCCGAGGATCGCCTGGAGGCGCGCAGATTACGAATGCGAGCAGCATCGTTCACCGTCATAGACGGGGAACTCTACAAGCGGGCATTCTCAGGGCCCTACCTAAAGTGCTTACCAGCCAGCGAAGCGGACTACGCCTTAAGAGAAGTGCACGGAGGGGTCTGCGGAGAACACCTGGGAGGAAAGGCCCTGGCCCAGAAAATCTTGCGCCAAGGTTTCTATTGGCCAACAATGAAGAAGGACGCGGCGGAGCTCGTTCAAAAGTGCAGGAGCTGTCAGCTCCATGCAAATGTACCTCACCAGCCCCCAGTCGCGCTCACCGCACTCCAGGGTGCATGGCCATTCGCACAGTGGGGGATTGATCTCCTCGGCCCTCTACCACTGGCATCGGGGCAGAGAAAATTCATCATCCTAGCAATCGACTACTTCACCAAGTGGGTGGAAGCTGAGCCCCTGGCAAAGATCACAGAAGAGAATGCTAAGCAGTTCGTGTGGAAGAACATCATCTGCCGCTTCGGGATCCCCGCAGCAATCATCGCCGACAATGGCACCCAGTTCACTGGGAAGTCTTTTACCAAAATGTGCGAGGACTTAAAGATCAATCTCCGCCACACCGCCGTAGCACACCCACAGACAAATGGGCAGGTAGAAGTCACCAACCGCACCATCCTCAAAGGGCTAAAGACACGTCTCGAAGAAGCCGGGGGGCAATGGGTGGATGCGCTCCCAAATGTACTATGGGCATACCGCACCACGGAGAGGACTCCAACAGGAGAGACCCCGTACAATCTCTGTTACGGGACCGAAGCCGTCATTCCCGTCGACATCGGAATACCAAGCATCCGGGTGCTGACTTTCGATCCCAGCAAAAACGACGAGCTGCTCCGCCAAAATCTCGACTTAATCTCCGAAACTCGAGACCACGCCGCCCAGCGTATTGCCATCTACCAAAGACGCGTGGCCCGGCTCTACGACAGAAGGGTGAAGCCCAGACCAATCAACGTCGGAGATCTCGTCTTGCGCAACGTTGAAGCAGCCGGGAAAGGCCCGCAGAAAGACAAGCTCTCGCCAGCGTGGGAGGGACCTTATGTGGTCACTGCGACAGTTAAACCTGGAACTTTCAAGCTCAGGACGGCGGAAGGAAAGACCCTCCCACGCACCTGGAACGCGCAGAACCTGCGCCGCTTTTATCAATGATTTTATTTCATCTTGTCATGTAAAAGTCGCGAACCTTGATTCGCGCAAACTATCTTACTATCGTCTTATGTACAAGACTGACATGAACTATTCAGCTACAGTTCTATATGCAGGCAGCAAACCTCGATTCATGCAAATCACTTCCCATCAATCATTGCAGCTCAAGAGACCTCATTGCCTCAGCGTTGCTTGGGCACGTTGCCTCAACGTTGCTTGGGCACCTCGCCTCAGCGTTGCTTGGGTACATTGCCTCAACGTTGCTTGGGCGCCTTACCTCAGCGTTGCCTGGGCACATTGCCTCAACGTTGCTTGGGTACCGTAGGGGCCTGCCCCCCTTACGGCAAAGCCGCGAGCCAGACTCGTGCAAAAGCCGCGAGCCAGACTCGTGCAAAAAGCCGCGAGCTAGACTCGTGCACCGTAGGGGCCTGCCCCCCTTACGGCAAAGCCTCAGCGTTGCCTGGGCACATGGCCTCAACGTTGCTTGGGCACCTCGCCTCAGCGTTGCTTGGGCACATTGCCTCAACGTTGCTTGGGCGCCTTACCTCAGCGTTGCCTGGGCACATTGCCTCAACGTTGCTTGGGTACCGTAGGGGCCTGCCCCCCTTACGGCAAAGCCGCGAGCCAGACTCGTGCAAAAAGCCGCGGGCCAGACCCGTGCACCTATTTTATAAAAGCCGCAAGCTTGACTCGTGCAAAAGCCGCGAGCCAGACTCGTGCAAAAAGCCGCGAGCTAGACTCGTGCACCGTAGGGGCCTGCCCCCCTTACGGCAAAGCCTCAGCGTTGCCTGGGCACATGGCCTCAACGTTGCTTGGGCACCTCGCCTCAGCGTTGCTTGGGCACATTGCCTCAACGTTGCTTGGGCGCCTTACCTCAGCGTTGCCTGGGCACATTGCCTCAACGTTGCTTGGGTACCGTAGGGGCCTGCCCCCCTTACGGCAAAGCCGCGAGCCAGACTCGTGCAAAAGCCGCGAGCCAGACTTGTGCAAAAAGCCGCGGGCCAGACCCGTGCACCTATTTTATAAAAGCCGCAAGCTTGACTCGTGCACCTATTTTCGCCGCGAGACAGACTCGTGCAAAAAAGCCGCGGGCCAGACCCGTGCACCTATTTTATAAAAACCACGAGCTCAAGTCCACGCAAAATATCCAAACTATGCAGACGCCAACAACCAGATCAACAAGATCGAGCAGATGAACAAGTACGACAAGTACAATAAAAGAGATACAGCCGTATCCGGCAAACATAGCTACAAGCGGCTAAAGAAATCACTCCTCATCAGGACTATGATCCTCCTCCTCTGACAGGTCATCAAAGCCAAGGCCACTAACATCGTAGCCCCGCTTTCGGGATACCATCCGGAGAGCCTTTGACGCTCCCTGTCGAAGGGCTAGCTCTCGTGAATCCTCCAGATGAGGCTCCACCTCCTGAGTCCAGATCATATCCCGGACTTCCTCGGAAATCAAGGAGCGATCCCTCAAGTAGTCAATCGACTCCAGATATTCGGCCAAGCCAGCCGCCTTTAGCTCGGTCTTTCGCTCCACGGAAGAAAGACGCGTTATCTCAGCCCGACACTGCTCCAGCTCTGCATCCCGACACACTACGTCGCCACGGGCTGCCTCTAAGGATCGCAAGGCCTCCTCCAACGCCGCCTTCTCCGCACCGAGACCGGACCTGGTCCTCTCCAGCTCTTCCTGCATCTCCGAGCCAATCCGCCTGAAGCGCGAGATGTCGCGATCCCGCCGTCTCTCCGCCTCCACAAGGGCACTCCTCGCCTCCCGAAGCTCGCCCTGGATGGACATAAACCCGTCCTTCAAGCTCACGTAATGGTTATTCCATATATGCGCAATCGATGCCTGGGTCTCCATCTGCGAGAGAAAATGTATAAGTCATTACCACAACCTCAGAGTGACGTCATGCAAGGGGAAGAAAAAATCCGGCTTACCGCCTGGCTCATGGCCTCCAGAGAGGAAGAGACCCTCTTCCCTTCCGACACCTTTCGAGCTGTGCCTCGCTCCGGAGAGGCCTGGGGGGCAGAAGATCCTAGGACCTCGACCTCCTCATCAACCGGCTCGCCGTCAGCACCAGATGCACAAGGAGCCGCTTCCTCCTGAGGAGCATCCTGTACCGGTGAAGGAGCAGGACCTGGCTCCTCCAGACCCTTAAAAACCAACTTCCTCTTTCTGTCTCGAACAAGAGGAACAGCAGCGGCACGACCAGCATCAACGGACAGCCCGCATAAAAGCAGGCGCTTCTCGTCCACGAACAGAGAGATACTGTGCAGAATATTCCCCAGCTCTCGAGCATCTGAAAATCCGAGAACAGGAGAAAACTCCCGCTCACGCCCTTTGAGGCGCCGACAGCGATCCGGTAAAGAGTTCCACACCTCCGGTAGTCCTTCCGTGTTCCTAACATAGCCGAACAAAGTATTCCCGTGACGGCGATCCACCCGGGTCTCGAACTCCAGCCATCTCTTGTTGCTAAAAACTTCAATACGACCCCCGAGATCAACCCGCACTTCACACCATTCCTTGAAAAGGCCCAAGGAGAACTTCGCACCGTGCTCTCGGAAGAAGGCGATCAGCCCCATTATCCGCACCGTTCCCTGAGGCATAAACTGTGACACTGGGACGCCGCAAAATTTCAAGATCTCGGTCACCTCCTCGCACGCCGGAAGGCGAAAGCCGCTCCGAAGCGACGACTCGCAAAGGGTCATCCAGCCCCGAGGCGGATTCTGCACTCGCTCTTCAGGACCTGGGATCCGAATCTCCAACCCGGGGGGCAGGTTAAAACGCCTCCTCCAAATTGCAACATGATCGAGAGTGAGACTCGAGGCCAGTCGCATTGGGCGACTTTGCCCACCACGCCGAGGAGCCTGAAAGAAAAGGAAAAAAGCGTTAGAGCAAATTACGGACAAGCATAAGAGAAGTCCGCCCGCGAAACCAACCGCCGAGCAAATCTCGCACGCAGGTAAGCCCCAAGAACAACACACGCAAGCGCGCGGGTGCACCCTGCCACGCGCGCGCGCTGCCGCGCGCAAGCACGCGCAGGCCCGCACGCGCTCCGCCACGCGCGAGCACGCGCGAGCCCGCCCGCGCGCAGGCACGCGCGCGGTGTGCCGCGCGCGAGCGCGCGCGGTGTGCCGCGCGCGAGCGCGCGCGCCCTGCCGCGCGAGCACGCGCGCGCTCTGCCGCGCGCGAGCATGCGCAGGCGCGCGCGCGCTCTGCCGCGCGCGAGCGCGCACGAGCACGCGCGCGCACAGGCGCGCGCGCACCCTGCCGCGCACGAGCGCGCACGAGCACGCGCGGGCGCAGGCACGCGCGCGCTCTGCCGCGCGCGGGCGCGCACGAGCACGCGCGCGCGCCCTGCCGCGCGCGCGCCCTGCCGCGCGCGCGCCCTGCCGCGCGGGCGCACACCCAATCACGCGAGCCCGCGCGAGTGTGACCCACGCGCAGCTCTCCGCGCGCGCACGCGGCGACCGCACACGCGCAAGTGTCGCCTTTCCCCTCCGTACGACTCCTCGCACCTCTAGCACGCGGTCTGCCCGCCTATTAGGGAATCAAAACCTTTGGACTCCGTACTCACCTTGGCACCACCGTCACCATCGCCACCGCCGGCCTCCACGCTAGAATTCACCCCGGCCATCGCCCACAAATGCAAATTTTAGAGGGAAATCCAATTGCTCTCCGTGCGCTCCAAACAAATGGATTTGGGGGGCAAATGATGGGTTCCCCCTCTATATATGGAGAAATCCGTAACCACCGCACACCGGATCCCGTTCCCGCACATCGGATCCCATTACGGCGCGACGGATCCCGAAACCACCACGCACCGGATCCCACCTTCGCACACCGGATCCCACTCCCGCGCGGCGGATCCAAACCACCGCGCGCCGATCCAAACTACCTCGCGCAGGATCCCAACCGCCCCGCGCAGGATCGCAACCGCCGTCGGCCAACCGCCACCAACCGCCGCTGGCCGGCCACCACCGGCCGGCCACCGCCGGCCGGCCGCCCGCCGCCGGCCGCCGCCGGCCGGCCGCCCGCCGCCGGCCGCCGCCGGCCGCCGGCCGGCCGCCGCCCGCCGGCCGCCGCCGGCCCGCCGCCGGCCGCCGCCGGCCCGCCGCCGGCCGCCGCCGGCCGCCGCCCCCTTCATGGCCGGCGGCCATGGCCGGCCACCCATGGCCGGCCGTCGCCGCCCTTCACCCTCCTCCGTCGGATCCCGCCGAGTCCCTCGCGGCCCTTCGATCATCTCGCGCGATCACAACACTTCAATCGTCACCAGCGATCTCGGCCCTCCATTTGGTGGTTATCCGCATAACCACCGTAACTTCCACCTTCCAAGCCTATAAATAGACCCCCAAGGGTCTTCATTTGGATTCACTTTTCATTCTCTCCCTCTCTCTCTCTCTCTAAGTTTCCTCCTCTCCTCAGAGCTTCTCTCTCTACGCTCCATCACTCCGCCACCTCTTTTTACTAACTGCCAGGTCTCTCCTGCGAACGCCGCACGTCCAAGAAGAAGTGCTGCGCCACTCTGGGCGAGCGCCCCGTGCCCGAACGACAAACCTGAAGTGTTCCGTAAAGTGCTCATCCAGCGAGCGTGCAGCCACACCAGACACGAAGCAAGGCACTAAACTCCCAAGTGGTGGCCTGTCACCCGCGGAGTCTCTTTCTCTCTCTCCCACAATTGTAACGAGGCGCGGCCTGTCGCCCTCGCTTTCTCCAAAAAGGCATTGTAACAGTCTGAGATAGTGGATTTCGGCCAGCACCGCCCTGGCCACGTGGTTTTTCACCCTTTGGAGGGTTTTCCACGCTAAAGTTCTGTGTGTATCATTTTCAGCACTTACTCCCTGCAACATTCTGACTGTGTGCGCGCTCGACCGCCCGGGCTAAGACGGACCGGGTTGAAACCGGTCTACCGAGGGCGTCGAGAAGCCGCAACAATCCAAAATGTTGATAATCCGGAATTGTTCAGGCACGCTGCAATCTATGGAAGTTGGGAAACATATTTTCTCCACTAAGACCATAAAAAATATATAAATATATTGTTATATCTATACTATTCTAAAAAGAAATATGGTGGTCTGCGAATAGCGTGAGATCAAAAATCCTCAAAAATTTAGGACCGTTGGATATATGGCTTCAAAATACAGGAGCCGTCCAATCAAATGGAGGTGGAGTGCAAATAGCGATCTTTGGATTTTCCAAAATCCATTTACCCGAAATCCCCCGATAGCAGCCCGGGAGGGTCTCCAAATCACGACGCGTCCCGTCTTCTTCCTCTTCGGGTGGTGTTGGCGTTAGAGATCCAGCTGCTAGGCATGGCGCTGGTTCATCTCCGGGAGAAGAGCTCGCTAGGGGGCCTATTTCTGCTGCGCGTAAGGAAGCTGGAGCGCCGTCTTTGTTTTCTTGGAGTGATGGACAACGGCGGCTAGGGTTCTTCCCTCCAGAGGTTTCTTCTCCCTTTTGTGGTTGGGAAACGCGGGATCTGCGTCATGGCAGTGAGGGTTCGCCAGATGCACCAGGAAGGTGGCCATGGCGCTTCTCCAGGCGGTGGAGGGTCGGTTTTGGCCCTCCCGTCTCCGGCAGCGGTAGATCTGGCTCGAAGGCGACCGGGATCTTCTGGATCTGGCCCTGGCCCCCTCTCCGTCGTACCTCCTCTCCCACGGTTCTCCTCAGAGCACAACCGCCCCGAGTCTCCAACCGCAGCAAACCCCACTTCCTCGCCTCCATCCACAGAAATACCACCGGTAAAGCCATTTTTTTTCATCCTTCAGTCTTTTGAAGAAATCGGGGCTGCTACTCGACCGGATTCGGCGATATCATTTTACAACAATTGATAGCAGTCGAACCTCTGTTTTTGGGTATGAATCATCACTACCGGTTAGAATAGAGGCAGATTTGGTCTTCGGTTTTGTGATTTTTTTCTTTCCACCTACAGCAGTCAGCGTGAGGGATGCTCATCCAGTTTTCACTTTCCTTTTGCCTCTTCATTAATCTTCACTTGCATTTTTTCTTCAGTTCAGTTTATTATTTTCTTACATTCACTTTGCTCTTGGCCTCGATTTCCGATCACTCCTGTGTCTAACTTCAAATTGAATGTTCTTTTAGGGCAAAGAATTGGAGGGCTTAATGACAACCATGATTTCCAGGCTTTCATACAGATGGAATATCAAATGGCTTTGATAAAATTATCTACACTATGAATGCGCTTAGGATAACTCTATGTTTTGTCTCCATTAAACATTTAATGGATTTGATATTTCATAATTTAAATGTAAATGGATTCATCCCAGCAGAAGAATATATTGAGGTTAATGAATGTGATTAGTAAGCCATTGTGCTTAATCTATTAGTGTGAGAGGATCTATTTTATCCACTACAATGGACGTACTTTTCATGTTGCTTATTTTGTATTACATATATTTGGGATGCATGCCAACGACCATAATAATCTAAATATTCTATATGTTGTCTTTAGTCCTTTTCAAAATTTATTTTATCCCGTGAGAGTGATCTTAATGGCCATTTTAAAGAAGCTCTGTCAATATTGCTACTTCACATTGAAGTTTTTTTTTTAATTCTACTTAGAGAGCTTATGTTATTTTAATTTAGATTATCAAAAAACTGCTAATCGTATGCTGTCTTATTTTATTTGATACTGAAAAGCCGGATGCCACCGCCAACCCCGATGGATGCCGCCGCCGCCCCCGACGGATGCCGCCGCCCCCGACGGATGTCGCCGCCCCCGACAGATGCCGGCCAGACAAAATTACAGATTGTGGGTTTCAGTTTTAGATCTCATTTTACTTTTTGTTTAAGATGCACTTTCTATATTATCATGTTTAGGGAATTATCATGTAGGTGTTGTCATAATTAATGAAAGCCAAAAATTTTCAGTACTTACTCCCCCCTATGATACATTCATCCATTTGCCTCCTCTTCTGTAGCTTTTTTGTTATTTAGATTCTTTCAATTTTAAATTATACATAATAATATTTCATGTTTTCTCTTAGTGCCAATTCTTACATCTATACTTCTATACAACTGTGAAATCCTCATTTAATGACCATAATATTCATTATTTAATCAACCAATTAATGACGCTCCCAAGACAAATGACGCTCCCTAAGACAAATGACGCCCACAACGACAAATGTCGTCACCCATGACAAATGTCGCCAACCATGGAAAATGTCGCCCACACGACAATTGTCGCCGCCACGACAAATGTCGCACCCACGACAAATGTCGCACCCACGACAAATATCTCACACCACGAAAAATGTCGCCCTAACGACAAATATCGCCCTAACGACAAATGTCGCCCTAACGATAAATGTCGCCCTAACGACAAATGTCGCCCTAACGACAAATGTCGCCCTAACGACAAATGTCGCCCTAACGACAAATGTCGCCCTAACGATAAACTTCGCCCTAACGACAAATGTCGCCCTAACGACAAATGTCGCCCTAACGACAATTGTCGCCCTAACGACAAATGTCGCCTTGGATCGGGCCGGAGGCCCGTGCCTGTCACTCGTATTTAATATATGAAATTAAAGGATTTCACACACAAATATAACATAGGAAAATTGGAATGAACAAAAACCAAAAGCTAGAAAATGGGTTGCCTCCCAGTAAGCGCCTTAGTTTATGTCCCGGCAGGACTCGCACTCGGAGTTCATGTTAGACTAAAGTGACGAATGACACCATCTGATCGTCATCACCTCTCATATACAATTTCAATCTTTCGCCGTTAACTTTAAATTCCGTACCATCATTTTCATTAGTAATAGTCACGGCACCATAAGGGTGCACCGTTTTAATCTTGAACGGACCCGACCACCGAGATTTAAGCTTCCCGAGAAACAATTTTAAGCGCGAGTTGAATAACAATACTAATTGTCCCGGCTCGAACTGTTTTTCCTTTAGATGTCGGTCGTGCCACTTCTTTGTCCGCTCCTTATAAATTTTTGAATTTTCATACGCGTGCGTTCTAATCTCCTCCAATTCATTTAATTGAAGTAATCTCGTCTTGCCCGAGTCTTGGAAATCATAATTGATCTTATTTATCGCCCAGTAAGCACGGTGCTCTAGCTCTAAAGGTAAGTGACAAGATTTTCCGTAGACTAGCCTATATGGGGTCAGACCAAGAGGTGTTTTAAAAGCCGTGCGATAAGCCCAAAGTGCGTCGTTAAGTTTTTGAGACCAGTCTCTACGATTAGTGCTAACTGTCTTTTCTAGGATTTTCTTGATTTCCCTATTTGACAACTCAGCTAGCCCATTCGTTTGGGGGTGATAAGCTAGTGCGACTTTGTGTGTTACCCCGTATTTTCTAAGCAGAGACGTGAATTGGGTATTGCAAAAGTGACTCCCCCCATCGCTAATAATTGCTCTAGGTGTCCCGAATCGATTGAATATGAAATTTTTCAGAAAATTCATGACAACCTTGGCATCATTTTTCGTTGTGGCGATCGCTTCTACCCACTTAGATACGTAGTCGACGGCCAAAAGGATATAAATGTTACCGTTAGAATTCACGAATGGGCCCATAAAATCTATGCCCCAAACATCAAATAATTCGACTTCTAATATTATGTTCATGGGCATCACATCAGTCTTACCTATGTTCCCAATTCGTTGACACTTATCGCACCGTTTTACAAAAACGTTGGAATCCCGAAACAAAGCAGGCCAATAAAACCCGGCCTCTAACACTTTCATCGCCGTTCTCGTTCCCATGAAATGACCTCCATACGGTGAACTATGACACTTTTCTAAGATCAAATTCATTTCTTCCTCTGGTACGCAGCGTCTCACAACACCGTCTGCTCCAACCTTAAACAAATACGGTTCATCCCATAAATATGAGCGCACCTGATATAAAAATTTCTTTCTTTGATGATAGGTAAAATCAGAAGGTATAATATTACTAACTAAGTAGTTCACAAAATCTGCATACCAAGGTACTATACTTTTAGATATAGCCAACAACCACTCGTCCGGAAATCTCTCCTCGATTTCAGAATGTAATGACTGATATGTATTCTCAAGCCTAGACAAATGATCCGCAACAGGATTTTCTGTTCCTTTTCTATCTTTAATTTCTACATCAAACTCCTGTAAGAGGAGTACCCATCGGATCAGACGAGGTTTTGCGTCTCTTTTCTCCATCAGATAACGAATCGCTGCATGGTTAGTATACACTATCACCTTTGTACACAAAAGAACGATTTGAATTTTTCAAATGCGAAAACTACCGCTAATAATTCTTTCTCAGTTGTAGTGTAGTTGACTTGGGCATCAATAAGGGTTTTACTCGCATAAGCTATCGTGTGAAAAATTTCCCCCCGCATTTGCCCCAAGACAACGCCCACGGCATAATCGCTTGCATCACACATTAAGACAAAAGGTTCTTCCCAATCCGGAGTCACTACAATAGGTGCAGTAGTCAAACGATTTTTAAGTTCATCAAAAGCTTTTAGGCAATCGTCGCTAAAATAAAATTTCACGTCTTTTTCTAATAGACCACTCAATGGTTTAGCAATTTTCGCAAAATCTTGAATAAATCTTCGATAAAAGCCGGCGTGACCTAAGAAGCTCCGTAACATCTTCAAATTTTTTGGTGGTGGTAACTTTTCAATCACATCCAATTTTGCTTTATCTACTCCCAAACCCTTTGTAGACACATGGTGACCAAGCACAATCCCTTCACGTACCATGAAGTGACATTTCTCCCAATTAAGAACAAGATTGGTTTCGACACAACGTGCAAGCACCTTTTCTAGACAATTTAAACAAGCTTCAAATGATTTGCCAAAAATAGAGAAATCATCCATAAATATTTCAATACCATCATCCATAATATCAGAAAAAAAGCAATCATACATCGTTGAAAGGTGGCCGGTGCGTTGCACAAACCAAAAGGCATCCTCCTAAATGCGAAAGTCCCATACGGACAAGTGAAGGTAGTTTTTTCTTGGTCGTCAGGATCTACAGTAATTTGATTATAACCTAAGTATCCATCTAGAAAACAGAAAAAATCATTCCCTGCTAACTTATCTAGGACTTGGTCAATGAAAGGTAAAGGGAAGTGATCTTTTCTCGTGGCTTTATTTAGTTTCCTGTAGTCCATACAAATGCGCCACCCAGTAATAGTCCTAGTGGATACCATCTCACCCTTCTCATTCTTTATTACCGTCATCCCTCCTTTCTTCGGGACACATTGCACCGGTGAAACCCATGCACTATCCGAGATAGGGTAAATAATGCCTGCATCTAGCCATTTGATAATTTCCTTTTTAACGACTTCCTTCATGGGCGGGCTTAGACGACGCTGATGTTCTATCGATCCATTAAAAGACTCCTCCAAGAGTATTTTATGCATACAAAGGGAAGGGCTTATTACCTTAATATCTGCGATCGTCCATCCTATAGCTAACTTATATTGCTTTAATAAATTAATTAATTTATTAAATTGTTCCGGAAGTAATTTGGAGTTAACAATGATAGACAAAGTGTCATTATCTCCTAGATAAGCATATGTGAGATGGTCCGGAATAGGTTTTAAGTCTAAAATTGGCGGCTCTATAATGGAAGGCCTCTCCGCTAATGATTTCTCCGGCATCTCAAGTGGTTCCGGTTTACGAAAAAATGTAGATGGTCCTTTAAGGACTTGTAAATATTCATGAACCTGCTCATCATCATCAGACAACACTTCATTTGTTAATACATGTGACAATAAATCATCTTGATCATCTAATTTAAATTTTAGAGCATAATCATAGAGTGATATACTTCGAACATCCTCCATATCATCCGCTTTCGAATACGGGTACTTCATAGCTTTGAGCACATTAAAAGTAACATGCTCGTCATTGACTCTCATAGTCAATTCCCCTTTTTGTACGTCGATTAAGGTTCTCCCGGTTGCTAGAAAAGGTCTCCCTACAATGATGGGAACCTCCTTATCCTCCTCCATGTCTAAGACTACAAAGTCCGCAGGAAAAATGAATTTATCCACCTTGACTAATACATCTTCTATAACTCCCTTTGGAAAAGCAAGAGTTTTATCAGCTAATTGCAAAGTAATTGACGTTCTTGTAATATCACCTAATCCCAACTTCTTATAAATCGAAAGAGGCATTAAGTTAATACTTGCCCCTAAATCACACAATGCCTTTCCTTCAAATTGATACCCAATGGAGCATGGTATGGTAAAACTTCCCGGATCTTTTAATTTCGGGAGAAGTTTCTTTTGAAGGATTGCGCTGCACTCATGAGTGAGTGCTACCGTTTCATTTACTCCGAATTTTCTCTTCTTAGTAAGGATATCTTTCATGAATTTAACGTAACTTGGCATCTGTTCTAGGGCATCGGCGAATGGAATATTAATTTGCAATTTCTTGAATATTTCTAAAAATTTCTGGAATTGATGATCTAACTTGCTCTTTCTTAACCTTTGAGGGAAAGGTGGTGGAGGATATACAATTTCGTCCTTATTCTTCTTTAATGAATCAATTTTAGTTTCAGTCTTCTTCTCCCCTACTATTTCTACTTCATCTTCGTCCTTACCGTTACTCTTAGGTGTTGGTTCTTCATCTGGCTTATTTAGATTCACACTCTTCAAATTATTTTCTTCACTACTCTTCTTAGTTTGTTCCTCAACATAACCATTTTCTAATTCTCTTCCACTCCGTAACATCACCGCTTTACATTGTTGATTATCTCCTTTAGGATTAGGGGTTGTATCGGCTGGAAGTGTCCCTTGTGGTCTAATGTTTAATGCATTAGCAATTTGCCCTAGTTGAGATTCTATTATTCGTAGTGACCCCTCCAAGCTAGACACACGTGCATCATTCTTTTGCATGGCTTCAATGATAAAATCATCGGTTACTTTCCTAGGTGCTCCTTGTTGAATAACATTATGATTTTGGTGAGGATTAGAATTTGAATTAAATAGATGTGTAGGAGTCTGTTGCGCGCACGCGCCTTTTTATTATTACTGCTTTTATTTTAAATATTAGGTTTGATGTGAGCCCCCTCCTCCCTATATAAGGAGGAGGTATGAGAGTGTTAGGGTTATCTTTTGATCATTATGAATTTGGGCTCTCTTTTGAGAGAAGGCTCCTTGGAGGAACCAGCCTCCAAGAGTTGGCCGGAGCTTGCTCCGGATTGTATCCGTTCTTCATTAATTCAAGCATTCTCTTTCTTGTTCGTATTAATTGGTCCGACCTGCCGTTCCGCCCGCTGCTACAGCCGTCGGAGTCTTGCTTTCCACTGTCCTAGCTCTCGCACAGCCGCACGTTCTTCCACACCACCCTCTCGCCCGACGATTTGCGACAGGACCGCTCGCCGGCCGACGCCGCGTCCCCGTTTCCGCGATCCAACGCCGCACCACACGCAGAGCCCCGATCCGACGCAACAACTTCCGATCCGCCCTCTGCAGACGCCCCGACCCGACGCAACAAGTCGCACCTCTTCCGCGATCCGACGCCGTACCGCACGACGACGCTGCGTGCGTAACCGCCTTCGTGTTCCACTGATTTCGCGATCCGCCGCCCGCTTCCGCCTGGGCACGCCCCAATCGGCCCTATGCAGCCCTACTCAGCCCCGATCCACCCTCTGCCTCCGCTGAAATGGCCCCGAACACTCGTTCCGCTGGCGATCTTCACCCGCAGGCGTCCGGCGAACCACTAAGCCACCACTTGGAGGCTCACGAGCAACTCGTCGCCTCCATGCACGCCACCCTCCTCGCCCTCCATACCAAAGTCGATCGTCTCCTCGCCCTCAACAGGCGGGCTCCCGCAACCCCCCACGAGGTTCCCTTCCCTAAACCGTCTCCTCCACGGCTGCCTCCCTCACCGTGCGAGAGTTTTCCTGCCATTTCAGCCCCAACATTCCTCTACGGCACCTACCCGTCCCTCCGCCCCCCAGTCGATCCTCCCGTCGAACTCGCGCCGACTGCTGCTATACTGCCTCTTCCCACGGTGGTCGTACCTCCACCGCATCCGCCACCTCTCCGGTCACCCGCTCTGGCGCCCCCTTCGGTCATCTCACCGCATCCTCTCCCTGCTGGTGCTCCGCCGACCGCTGCCTCGCCACTTCCACCGACTGCATCGCCGCCACTTCTGTCGCCCTGTACCCCGTTGTTCCCGACGGATACGTTCCTGCTGCCGGTCGTCACATCTCCGAAATCCCTATGGCTGCTGCTCACCACCGCTCCACCGACTTTGCGGAAGCCACTGCTTTCACCGCCCGTCTTTCCGATGGCGCCGCCGCTACTCGCCAACACCGCCACCGCTGCTACGCGCTACCTGGCCCTGTTCTGGAGGGAGGTCAGGGTACCAGATGATCCGGCTACGGGTCCACGTGTCGCCGGCACATTCACTCACGTGAACGGTGGGCGGCGAAACGACCTTGGGGTCAAGGTCGCTTTTCAGACGGGATGTATTGTTGCGCGCACGCGCCTTTTTATTATTACTGCTTTTATTTTAAATATTAGGTTTGATGTGAGCCCCCTCCTCCCTATATAAGGAGGAGGTATGTGAGTGTTAGGGTTATCTTTTGATCATTAGGAATTTGGGCTCTCTTTTGAGAGAAGGCTCCTTGGAGGAACCAGCCTCCAAGAGTTGGCCGGAGCTTGCTCCGGATTGTATCCGTTCTTCATTAATTCAAGCATTCTCTTTCTTGTTCGTATTAGAGTCATTCCGGAATTATTTTTCCATGAAAAGTTTGGGTGGTTTCGCCATTCGGGATTATAATTATTCGAGAATACATTATTATGTTGCCTTTGTTGACCACTAATATAATTAGCTTCCTCATTATGGCTAATAAGTTGTTCTACTGTGAGTGAAGGATTCATGATAGGCAAATGATTAGATATGCTATTTACTTGGGGAGTCATCTGAGTTTGGTTTAAAGTTAAAGCATCTAACCTTTTATTCATTGCATTGAATTGGACGATTATTTGTGCCGCAAAAGAAGTGAATTGATCGACTTGATATAAACCGGCCATAGAAGATGTCGATTGTCGATCCATTGAGTGATAGTGATTGGAAGACAAATCCTCTAGTATCGCGTAAGCATCCTCGGGATACTTATTCATCAAAGACCCTCCTGCAGCTCCATCCACTTGAATCATAGTGGAAGTCTGGAGGCCATTGTAAAAGGTCCACACCTGTTGATGGATGGCTAAGCCATGATGAGGACACTTCCGCAATAATTCTTTGAAACGTTCCCACGCATCATAAAGTGTTTCACCATTAATTTGCACAACGTAGATTTGTCTCGCATAAGTTTGGCTGTTTTAGATGGAGGAAAGTACTTGGCTAAGAATTTTTCCATTAATGTTGTCCAAGTTGTGATAGACGCATTAGGCATAGAGTTTAACCAATCTTTTGCTTTACCTTCTAATGAAAAAGGGAACAAGCGTAGCTTAATAGCTTCATCTGAAGCACCGTTAATCTTGAACATCTCGCAAATTTCTATAAAAGTCCTTAAATGTGAGTTGGGGTCTTCGTGATTTAGTCCGCCAAATTTACTATTTTGAACTAAGTGCATGACAGTAGGATCTATCCTGAAGTTATTAGCTTCAATGGCAGGTCTAGCTATACTAAATTGGACTCCCCCTCGGTAAGGCATGTTATAATCGCGACATGTTCTTCTATTTTCAATCGGCTGCCCATTATGCTCTACCTGTCCTTCTAAGTCTTGCCCTTCCTGATGAACTTCATCATTTACGTTTTGATTGTTTTGATTCATTATTGGTTGATTAGGATGTTCCAACCTAAGCGACTTTCGATTTTGTCTACAAGTACGTTCTATTTCAGAGTTTAATGGAATTAATTCTACGGAACGATACATGGACATGCACTACTAAATAACAAACAATAATAACAACAAATAACCTAAAATTAAAACTTGGGCTCCAAATACTAAGGGTCACCAATATTGCAAAATAAACACTAATTTTGTCGCACCTCCCCAGCAACGGCGCCAAAAACCTGATACGCCCAAAAACGGTTGCGTATTTTGTACGCAAGTGTACGTGTCGGGTCAAGTAATATAAAGTGAGTTAATTATCGTTCCCACGGAGAGGTGGTAAACTCAGTGCTCGCAAATATCAGCTATGCCTTTTCTTTAAATCCAAGGTATTCAAATATTTTTTTGATAATGATTATGAGAGCAAAAATTATCGGTAAACTAATTTTTTTTTAAATTAAAACTAATGGCAGATTTATAATAAAATACTTTTCAAACCGTTATGAGAAATAATCTTGTATTGTGATTTCCTAAATCTAATGCAATGATTTTATAAATAAAAGTTTGTGAAAAATGCGTGGTGAAATATCATGCAACGATTTTAATTTAGACAACCGTACCTCTCGATATCGGATCTCCCTAATTCCTTATCTCCTCTGTCATCTCTAACTCGAGTGAAATAAAGAACCGCATAAGGAATAAAAACCTATGTTGCTAACGTCAAGGGGAAATCTCTTTCTCCCTTCAAACGCTATATCGAACTTATGATACCCTTACGCAACTCATCTCTCGAATTATGAAGCGCAGTAGATAAACGAAACCTTGATCAGAAGTTTCAACATAAAGATCATAAGAACGATAATGATCAATCACCAAACATTCACAAAGAAAAATTAAAACAACATCATCATTGCAAAAGAAATAGTATTCTCACAACACAAGATTGCAGGTTTTAGTTCATGTTTGAGCGAAACAACAAAATAACGGGTAGATCTTACTAGACATGATAAATATCAGATAAATCTTCCCTTCTTCAATGATTTGTATGCGTTTCCCGCCTCCGAAATGAAGTTCCTGGGCTGATCTCCTTCTTGGTTGAAAACCTCTCTCAGACTTTCTCTCTCTACAATGGCAGAAAAACTCCCAGAGAATAAATCTCTCCTCCTGCCGAAAAACTCTTTTTAAATCTTCCCTCTCTCCTCCTAGGCGGGGCCCACTTTTTAATATTAATTAAATGCCGAACGGATGCGTTTTTATCCAAGTGTACCGGTTGAAATTGAATTAAATTCGTAATTCAATTTCTTGTAACTGCTTGTTATGTTGCAACATTTCAGCAGATAAGTTACAACATATTCCAGATTTTCAATGACACTTTGCATTCGATCCTTGACTTGATTTCTTCACAGATCCTATCATAAAAACATACAAAACTGAACGTAATAATCATTTTAGCTCCAAATAATAATTCATTTCAATATAAATACTTTTCATTCATTATTTTCATATATCATAAACAAAAGAAGGTTAGATTAAGATGCAAGATAACTTCTTTTTGCGAAGTTATCAACACCGGAGAAGACGACCACTTCTCCAAGAGAGAGAGGGACAAAATTTCCTCTAGGAGAGAGGAAGGAGGCGACACATCCAAAGGAGGGCTGATAAAGTTCTCAAAAAAATTCTCATTAGGTTTTCATCTCTAAAAAGAGAGATAAATAGAGTTACAATAATCTCTCACAACCATTTATCCTAGGGATAAAATCTCGGTCATTCAACAACTTTGGCCAAATATAAAGTGCATGATTTAAAATTAGAAGACTCAAACCAACTTAAACCAAGAGTACTTATGGCTTGCCCAAATTGGTTCAACCCAAATAAGAAATTGTCTTAACATAACAAACAGCATAAAAGTTTTAAATTAGATAATTATCCAAAAAAAAACCATTGAATAAAGTGGAACTAATTATTCTTCCGGGATCGAGGGCGAAGATTGTAGCGACTTGAACCTTCAAAAGAATCTGATTCACCAAGCGGTACTGGGTTGGCTCCATCAGGAAGTCAAGGCATAAAAGAAGATGAACGCGAAAGCGGAGTTCACTCTTAAAAAACTGTCTCATCGGACTTGTTCGACCACATCATAGGGTGCAAATCGGCGTCTGAGATTTGGGCGTCTTTGATGGTTTGTTTAACAAGAAGAATGTGGCAAGACTTCAGTTTTTGGAAAATGAGTTGGCGAAGGCAAATCAAGGAGAGCTTTTAATCTCGGTTTATTTCCTGAATACGAAGAATTTGTGTGCAGAGATTACCACATTGGATCTGGAAGAGTCAGTCTCTGAGGCGAAGTTGAAGTGACATATTATCAGAGAGTTGCATAAGGAGTATCTATCTTTTGTTACAGCGGTACAAGGATGGACTACTCAACCGTCTCTGATGGAGTTGGAGAATCTCTTGGCGTCTCAGAAGAGTTTGGCTAAACAGGTAGCAGGGGTGTCTATCTCTAGTGAAGACAATGATGTTCTTTACACGGGAAAGAAGAAACACTAGGATAGAAAGAAGAAGAAGAACGATGGAGATGACCCTTCTACCTCTTCTAGGGAGGACAATGCTCATTTCCCTCCCAGGAATGATGGAGGAAAGAGGGATGTCAAATGCTTCAGATGCAACAAGGTTAGACACTACAAACTTGATTGTAGGGTCAACCTCACACCAGGTCATACAACAGAGAAAGAGGAAGGTACAAAGGAAGACGAAGATTGGGGGAGGTGTCTCCTTGCGGAGAAGGTCACTGTGGAAGCCTTGGCCTCAGTGAACTTCGAAGATGATTGGATCATCGATTTCGAGTGTGGACATCACCTTACCGTTGACGGGTTCAAATTCTCATCTTTATGAAAGTATGAAGGATGTGATGTTATCGTGGCAACGAATAACATAGTCCATCCGGTGGAGCAGGAAGGGATTGTGACAGTGGGCAATGATTATATGAGTGCACTCACACTGAAGAGTGTGTATCACGTGCCAGGCATGAAGAAAAATCTATTTTCAGTGACGAATGTAGTTGATGGGTACACGTGCTTTTTATGCCGAAGGAGGTGAAGTTCCTACGAAACTTATATTCAGTGAAGGCAGAGGTGACTCACACTGGAAGATGGGTTTGTGATATGTTTGTTCTTTCTGTGACGTCGTACGTGGATAAGATGAAGACAAATGATAGTGTTGTGATTTGACATGTAAGGTTGGGGCATGTCGGGATGGAGAAGCTGTGATGCAGTACGCCCAGGGCCGCCCCACCCCGGTTCGACCAGAAGGAGCACGAACAAGCACACACCGCTGGGTTGCAGCCCAAGCACCCCAACCCATCTCCGCGCCTATTCTCAGCGCGGTGGGATGTTGAGGTTGGGTCTCGAACCCAACCCCCTTGATGAGAACCTTTCCTAACAGGCCTCATCACCAACTGACCTGCTGCATCAAGCTGAGAGCGATGATGGCGAAGAATATTTTCAGGGACTTACCTAGCTTATCTTATTTCGGCGACGAGCACGTTTTTGAGGGATGTTGGTTTGGAATGACACATCATCTTCCATTTGACATGTCTCTCTCGAGATGTAAGAGGCCACTGGAGTGTATTCACAGTGATGTGATGAGCTCAAGTGTCACCCCAACTTATTCATGGAACAAGTGTCACCCCAACTTATTCATGGAACAAATATATGTTGTTGTTCACGAATGATTTCTCACGTTACACATGGGTGTATTTTCTGAAGGAAAAGTCAGGGGTGTTTGACAAGCTCTTGGAGTTCAAATTTCTAATATAGAAGGTGTACTTGGGCAAAAAAATCAAGAAGTTGAGAATTAACAACGGAGGCGAATTTACATCCGCTGAGTTTTCTTCTTTTTGTAGAAAGTATGGGATCCGAAAAGAGTTATCTTGTGTTTATACACCGAAGCAGAATGGAGTTGCCGAAAGGAAGATCCGACACATTTCTGAGACTTGCAGATGTTGGTTGCATGCCAAAGGCATTCCCAAGGCCTTATGGGCGAAGGGAATGACGTGTGATATGTGATCAACATGTTGCCATTGAGCACGAACAACCAGAAATCACCGTATGAACTCATGTTTGGGGAGGTACGTGTGTGAAACATTTGCAGGTGTTTGGAGTGGTTTGCTATGCTCATGTTCCAGATGCACGAAGGACAAAACTTGAAGTCAAAGCCATGAAGTATGTTATCATAGGCTATGATGAGCATAAGAAGGGTTGGAAGTATATGAACCCTCAAACTTGAAGGTTCATCATCTCTCGTGATGTAGTATTCGACTAGTTGGCGTCTTATGGCGGAGCTCCTAACACCGTGTTGGAAGAGAACATAGGAGAAGCAAGCCAAGAAGAAGAAATTGAAGAAAAATTAGTTGAGTTGTCTATGTCTCCAGGAGCCCATACTGAGCTTGACGTCGGTGGAGAAGTCACGAAGAAGGGGGAGCAATGCTTCAAGTCATGGTGATGGGGGAGCAAGTGCGGAGGCAGGAGGTGAAGATCAATTCTGCTCTTAGAAGGTCAAAGTGGACCATCGTACCACCAGTTCGCTATAAGGAATGCAATTTGGTAACAATGGTCTCATGCTACTTTGCCGGGCCACTTGATGAGCGGGAGCCGTCATGCTATGACGAAGCCGCAGGTGTGAAACAGTGGGTGGAAGCCATGGATGAGGAGATGAATGTCCTAAAAAAGAATGAGACTTGAGATCTTGTACCCAAGGTGGATGACGTTACTCCAGTCACGTGCAAGTGCGTGTACAAGATTAAGAATAATGTGGATGGTAGTGTGGAGCGGTACAAGGCTCTCCTTGTAGCTCGGGGTTTCTCACAGCAGTACGGGGAGGTCTATGAGGAGACATTCAGTCCTGTGGCAAAAATGACTTCAGTGCGGATGGTGATTGCGTCGACGACTTGCCAAGGTTGGAGGTTGTGACAACGACATGAAGAATGTTTTTCTTTACAATGAGATTGACAAGGATATATTTATGGTGCAACCACCAGGGTACATATCTGAATCTCACCCAGGGCATGTGTACAAGTTGAAGAGGACCTTGTATGGTTTGAATCAAGCGCCTCGAGCTTAGTATGGAAAGATTGCAGAGTATTTGCAGTTTTGTGGGTACTATGCATCAGACTCAGACTCGAGCTTGTTTGCGAAGAAGATGAGTGAACTTCATGTTCTCGTGTTGTTGTATGCCGACAGTATGATCGTGATAGGAAATGATAACGAAGAGGTGACAATGCTTAGAGCAGAGCTATATATTCATTTCGAGATGAAGGATTTGGGGGAATTGCACCATTTCCTTGGTTTGAAGGTGGAGAGGGAGAAGAGCGGATTGCTTGTTTCTCAGAAAGCTTATGCAGAGCGAATCGTTGAGAGATTCGACATGAAGGAAAGGGGAGAGTAGTTCTACTCCACTTGAAGTTGGTTTGAAGCTTCGTCGAGACGAAGGTAGGGTCCTCTCAGATTCTAAGCCTTTTCGGGCTCTGGTGGGGAGTTTGATATATTTGACGATTACAAGTCTGGATATCTCATTCTTAGATTGCCGAGTAAGCCGTTATATGCAGGAGCCTAGGAAGCCTCGTCTGGAGGCCGCGAAGGGAATTCTGAAGTATGTTCGAACGATCTTGGACATGAGGTTATTGTATGAAAGGGATATGGTTTCATTCTACACGATTCACAGATGTGACTATGGTGGAGATGTTGATGATCGGAGGTCGACGTCGGGGTACGTCTTCATATGCGGTTCAACGGCAGTTTCATGGTGTTGTAAGAAGCAGGACTCAGTGTCCATCTCCACTACCGAAGCTGAATACAAAGCATCTTCTTTGGCGGCTCAGGAGTGCATTTGGCTTCGCCGACTTGTGGTGGACGTGTTCAAGAAGATCGAAAGGGCTACTTTGATCCGCGTGGACAATGAAAGTGTTAAAGCTAGTCACTAATCCTGTTTTTCATGCGCTGACAAAACATATTGAGATCGAGCATCACTTCATTCAGGAGAAGGTGCATAACAGAGCCATCTTTGTGGATCATGTTCAGAGCCATGATAATGTGGCAGACATATTCATGAAACCCTTGACAAAGGGACCATTCGAACGTCTACGTGGACTGGTGACAGGAGCAAACCTTGAGGGGGAGTGTCGAAAATCAAGGTTTGCTTGCGGTTTCTCTCAACCGCCCACTCTTCGTAGCCGTCTCTTCCTAGCCGCCCATTCTAAACCGCCCTTCTATTTCCTAAAATCACTCTCATCCATCCAAGTGTATGGTCATCCACTAATTCACTCTCCTCCATCCAAGTGTATGGTCATCCACTAATTCACTCTTTTCCATCCAAGTGTATGGTCATCCACACCCTCTCGAACCACCGCCTCCTAACCACACTTCACCGCCTACTCTTTCTCTCTCTCTAACCGTACCCCTCTAAATACCACTCACTTCTCTAATTAAAAATGCTACCCTCCCGCAGCCCGTATTAAGTAAAAAAAAAACAAGAGATTTTTTATTCTTCCAAGGTTTGTAAAAACAATTGCTTCTCTTCCACTTGTTTGCGACGGATTCTTCTTGAAAAAATTAGATCTCTTCCCCGACGGTTTGTGAAGATCGAAGCTTGCCGCGCTAGTATGAATCGCGGTGTGCGATTGGTGTTCTCTCACGTTTATGTTTTGATTTCTCTCCGGTTGTAAGCATATTTCGAAGCTTTATTTTTTCAAACTGGTTGTTGATTTGTGTGGAGTTTATCTGATGCAGGACAGACGTCACACCTGTCTGCCACCCTGGCGCTTGGCGTCGCACCAGCCCAGGGGTCCCACCAGGAGTCCACCCGACATGCCTTATCAGGTCCGCGGACCGTACACCTCAACCCATCCCCGGCTCCACCACAGGGCCGATAGGTTGTTGAGGCCGGGGCTCGATCCCTCGACCTCCTTGATAAGAGTCTTTTAGCAGAGCTCTCATCATCAACTGATCCGCAGGTGTGACGCTTGTCCTGCATCATTATCCCTTTTGGGTTTATCATTGTTGATTATCATTGCGATTGAGATCGGATTTTGTTCAAAGTGGTGAAATGATCTTTGGGCACATCAAATTATTACAAATTATAGGCTGTGAAGTGGAAATTATGCAGCTGCATGTACAGTTTCACTTAAGGCTGCAAACTTAAGCATGTGCGCAGTTTACTATTTTTACTTGTGTAATTCTGAATTATAGGAATTTGAAATATTCATACAAAGTAGTAAGTACTATGGTGTTACATTAAGTATGAACTGCTACATCTTCTCCTTGTTGTTTTCTTTTGATTCATTTGTATTCTCCTTTGCATCTGAGAACTTCTCTCCTGCCACCATAGCTTATGCGTTCTCATTCGTTGCCAACTGTGCAGCCTCCACCTCGTTATCCTGTCTGTGCAATCTTCATTGGCATATCTTTAAATTTTGATTTTATCTGTATGCATCTTATGGCCACAAAATCTACCCCGTTTTGCCTCCAATCCGAATTTATTTCTTTAACGATAAGATTCCTGAGGATTTGACTTCTACCACTCGGTCTCCTGTTAACCTTAATCCAGGAGTAAGTCCTGGAGATGAGAAAGCTCCCGGTCCAAAAAGAAAATTTCAGATTTCTTTTGAAAACTTCACTATGATTGTCTCGTTACTTCTGTATGATAATCTTCATATAGACATTGATGTTGGAAATTCTGAATAATGTAAAAGCTCTACGGGTCTGTTTGTTTGGACGCAATTGAGACTATGAAATTGGAATTGAATCTTCAATTTCATTGTTCGGTTATGCGCTTGAAGTGCGAAATTGGAATTCATTTTGAACTAAAGGCAATTCTTTTCAATTTATATTGGAATTGGATAATTCGGTTTATGATTCGCATGCGCGATTATATGTAAGATGTTCCTCGCATTGATAGACATAATGTTCTCAGTTTAAATTTTATATATGTTTCTTGCGGCTTGGTTAAAGTTCTCATGACTTATTGAGTTCGATCAGTTCGCCACAAATGTTGACTAGAGGCTTCCGGCGTCTGCGACCACCATGGCGAATCAAATGAAAGTCGTCAAATTGTCCTTTCAAGGAAGCTTCTTCTCATCGTCCAGATATTACTGGGGTGACAACTTGTCAATTTAATCTCCGGATCTTTGGAAATCATTGTTGAATTGTCGTCGCAGGTAAACATGAAAGTTGTCAAAATTTCCTAAAAATTTCAAGAAAGCTTCTTCTCTTCATTCCAAGACTGTTGGTAGCGATGGTTCGTCGATCCAAGGTCCGGATGTTTTGCTATATCTGATGGACCAATATTGTCAAAAAATGAAAATCGTTGGATCATCATCAATTTTCTGCGGAAGCTTCTCCTCATCTTTCTGAGATCGTTGGGGGTGAAGGCGCATCAACCCGATTTCAAATTTTCTACAATATTCGCCGGACCACTATCCCTGGATAAGATGAAATTGTCGAATTGTCCTCAAATTTTTGAGATTTTTTCTCTCATCATTTTGAGACTTTATGGTGACAGTTTGCCAATCCAGTTATTGGATCTCTAGCAATTGCCATTGAAATAGCAAAATTGACCAATGCCATTTTTGTGTGCTCAACTTCATTATCAGGAAGAACAACAAAATTGAAATTCAGGCTAATCTCAATTTTGTAAATCAATTCCAATTCCGTCCAAATGAATTGACCCTATAATGTTTTTTTTTTACTTCCTAATTTTTTTTATTCTAAATATTGTTCTCTGCAATGATTGCTTGAAAGTAAGATGAGCATATGTGGTGTCAAAGCCAATGAACTGTGCCAGCCTGTTCTGAGGGTCCTACAGCAGCTCTCTCCCTTTCTCTCTCTTTCGAGCTTCTATTCAAGGAAGGGAACAAATGCAAGGGATCTGTCATGCATCAACCCTACAAGTGTGTGGCTGGCCGCTCATGAAATTATTTCGCTATCTATCTATCGGGCCCACAAACTATCTTTAGCATAGATATGGAGTCGATCTCTTGGCTAGAAGACACTGCCACTGGATATCCTTAGCTGTATGGTCCTACTGAATATCAAATAACAGCCAGAAAACCCTTGGACAGTATCAAACGGAAATGCACATATTAAACTTTATCTTATGGAACTCATTCTTTTGTCTCCATGATATAGAATGATTCAAAAATCTATGTTTGTGCATTATTCTGTGTTAAAAAAAAAAATTCTATATATATCAATATCTGTATACATATTTATACTCTGTTGAACATCTTGTATGCCTCCTTAAAATCTGACCAAGATTTGGGATCTGAACTGTACTTCCCTGTTTTTCTGCACACAAAAAATAGCAGCTGACAAATATATCAATGGTGCATATATGTTTGTTCAGATTAGTTTATTTATTAATATGATGATGATTTTGTCTAATTGATAGGGCACTATGCTATTGGATTATTAACGTTAGAATAAATGCGAAGGTCATGGAACTTGAATGCTGTTATTATAATATTCAGGCTACTGATCTCCATGCTAATATCAAATTATTTAAGGGCGTGGATGTCATGGAAAGGCTTTGGAATTGACAGGAATATTTCCTAAGTATGTGGCTCTCAATGCAGCACATGTGCGATCCATTTCATCTACAGTGCATGCAAAATGAGGAGAACTGAGAAGTCTTGCAGGAGTTAAATGACAAAAAATACAATAATTGGGATATTATCTTGACTATAAGTTCTTAAGTTAGTAGAACAAATATCAAGTACCTTATATATAATTTTAGTTGAGGTGATATTACAAATATCAATATATTTTATTAGAAAATTTAAAAAGGTATTATGATCGTATCAATTCCTTATAGTTGTCGGGGGTGACTTGAACCTTATGTCATTATATTCTAGTATATAATTATCTCATGATTGCAATGTAGGGTTACATAACTCTTGATTATAAAGACATTGTTACAGTCTCCCGATTTCGAGCAGGTGAGTGGTCTTGAGTGTGAGAATTCTCGGAGAGGATCGTCTCAACCTTTCCTTGACCTAGTCTTCCCAATGGAGGACGATACAACGGGAGCTGAGCTCAACCAATTAGGAGGAATGGGACTCTTGCTCAACCCTAGCCCTAGCTTGAGAAGATGGGAGGAAGAGAAGATTAAGATAAGATAATTAGAGCTTCATTCATCATGGTCCTAAGCCCCTCCTCACCCACATATATAGTGAGAGGGAAAATTCCAAAATATTTCTATTATGCCCCTCTCCCGGGCTACATAATGTGTGAGTAATTTAAAGTGCATGGAAGGATAAAAAATGTGAGAAATAAAGGTACAATGCAAGAACGAGGAGATGCACGTCGTCCGCGGTCTCCCGTCGTCACCCCCTTCATGGGCCCATAACATCACCTCCCCCTTATGGACTAAGCTTGGGCTAATGAGGTTTTATCCGTCCTACAAACTTTGTAGTCATCGTTCGAGGGATCAACTTCTAATCGAAAAGGCGCTTGCATCTGTGTCCGACTGTACATGGATCATCGCAGTTCAAATAAACTCCTTGTGTGTGTCATTCTGCTATCTCTGTTCATGACATGCGTCTTGGGGGGACAATGGATTCCTTGCTCTTGGATTGTGATTGAAAAGGTACTGAGATGAGGAGTGTCCTGCTGAATGCCCCTATTCTCGCCATGGCGGTTGCCATATGGATTATCCATGAGGAGACATTTCTCACAGATACGAGCTAGGCTCATGACTGTGCAGAGGTCCCGCGAGGCTTGAAATTCGACATCTAGACGCAGTTTGTCATGTAACCTGACAATGAAGATAGACACTTGATGTTCTGGTTGTACAAAAGGGAAAACTAATAACATGTTAAAACTCCCCAAGTGCTCATCGACTGACCCTAGTTGCTTACGCAAGACGAGGTCGCCCAACGGATTGCTGCAGAGCGGTGAGCCGGTATACAAATTGCAGAAATGTTTGAAGGCTGGCCAATTCAAAGTGGGGGTCTCCCGCGTGAGTTGGGCGTACCATAACTGTGTTGAGCCCATAAGATGGAAGTCAAATCTATCCAATCCTCCAACGACATGAGCTGGTTGGCAAAGAAATGCTCACATCCCACAACGAGGAAGACGAATGCAGTCGTAGGAGGGATGTCGTAGGTGCTAGAGGCTGTCGGCGGGATCGGGCCTGTAAGGGTGGCGTTAACTATAGGAGAGCCCGTCGATGGATTCCAGTCTACAATGTTGTTGGCGAGCGAGGCTGACGGGATCAAAAACGATGTTGATGTGGGCCCAGGCCCGGTTATGGGAGCGGAATTGGGTGTTTGAACGACAGCAGGAAGCTGGAGTGGAATCAAAAGCTGGCCGTAAACCGAGCAGCGTCAGGCTGTCTTCCCGCAATGGTGTCGTCCAACTCCGATACCAAGATGTTACAGTCTTCCGATTGCGAGCGGATGAGTGGTCTTGAGAGGGAGAAGTCTTGGAGAGGATCGTCTGAACCCTTCCTTGACATAACCTTCCCAATTTTGGAAGTTACAATGGGAGCCGAGCTTGATCGATAGAGGAGGGGGAGAAGGAGAGAGGGGGAAGAGAGGATTAAGATAAGAGAATTAGAGTTTCATTCACCATACCCCTAAGACCCCTATTACTTACATATATACTGAGAGGGAAAAATTCCCAAAATATCCAAAATATTTCTATTATGCCCCTCACCCAGGCTATATAATGTGTGTGTAATTTAAAGTGCGCGGAAGGATAGAAAATGCAAGAAATAAAGATACAATGCAAGAACAAGAAGATGCACGTCGTCCACTGTCGCACGTCGTCCATAACACATACCTTGACTTCAGAGACTTAAATTAACATTTGCTCTTGTATGAGCTTCTAAAACTGTTCAGCATGGTATCAATGAGTGGTTGATCAAAAAGAGGAGAAGACTGTCGTTAGATGATAGATAAACTAGGAGCGATAGTTGCTTCTTGAGAGGGAGATAATCATGTAGTATGAGGAGAGAGAGGGAGGATGAGCATTTATTGCTTCTTTTCACTGAATATTTGGCTAGTATGGGGTTGTATGTACATGTTAATGATGCTCTTATTGCATGGTTGTTATGTGCTGCATGTTACTATTATTAATATCGCATGGATATAAGTTATGTGGTTGTGGATGGTAGGAGGTTGTCGCCTCCACAATTAAAGATGAATGAGTTGTGGTATGCCCAAATGTTATAACTATTAGGAGGAAGGCCGTGTCTTGGCTAAATATTAAAAGAAATATGGTAGAACTCCAACTATATGAGATAATGCCGCCATTACAGGGGTATAAATTTTACCAGTCTAAATGAGAACCAAGGGTTGATGTCCCTATTTCGTGAAGAATATTTAAAGTGTATTAAATCTTAGGGACGTTTTCAACTGCATTATTCTTTCACTTCTATTGTTACTTTTGTTCATACTGCAAGTACTCATAGTGGTACTTTAACTAATGGCTCCAAGTTCATTATTAAAGATATTGGTACTATCTTCACTTCCCATGTAACTTTATCCTATATACTTTATGTACTGCATTTTGTTTTCGAGCATATTGTCACTTAGTTAAATTACTAAGGAACTCGAGAGCCCTTGTCATGAGTATTATATTGTGGATACAACTGATGTTACTGCCACCATCATCACCATCCCCGCCATCTTTGTTTTAGTTATACCATAAACTTAGACATGCATTCTTGTTAAGATCATAATAATTGACTCTCAGTTCAGTAGTGAGTGTGTAGTAGCGCATCCGTAAGTGTGGGGAAAATATCAATGTATGTTGTATGCTCTCTGGGATCGTACATTTTTTGTTTGATTCATATTGATATTATGGGACCTTGTTCTATTATCTCATTGCGTGGGTTTGGATATTTTATGACATTTGTTGATGATTACTGTCTTGATACATGATTGTTTCTTATGAAAATAAATCTGAGTTCCATGTATTTGCCACCACCTTGTGAAAATCAAAGATTGCTTGGAGAAGTAATCTAAGTCCTAAGAATTGCTAGTGTCTCATAATACAAAATAACATTATAAAATTACCCAATTTGTGTCTTATAATCACATTATTCCTTTAACATTAAATGCTCACATCTGAAACAAAATAGGGTAACATAACACGTGAATCATCACTTGTTAGAAGAGACAAGAGCCATGATGTTCGGAATGAATGTTCACTTGCTTCTGAAAATCTCCCACTGATAGTCTTTGCTCACATTGAGGAGTTTTCTACTGATACAAAATCTAGGATTGGACTCTTAATTCTAAAATTCCCACTTATAGTCTTTAGCCACAATTAAGAGCTTCCTAACAGTGTAAGACTATTGATTTTGATCACTCAAGATTTGAGCCTTGAACCTTCTCTGAGCCTTGCAATCATAATTAATCTCATATAAGGGAAGATGCCCCCTCTTTATATAAGTGAGAAGAGACAGTCTAGAAATAATTATTGATGTTTATCCGGAGATGACTAATAGAATCATCCAAATTGCTTCACATTGATTACAAGATTTTCTTAGACTGACAATATTGCCCCTAATCAAATTTGATGGATCTGGAGGGTAGTCAGAGGCCGGCAATGGCAGAAATCTCGTTGGATAGAAGTTGTCTAAACGAATCCACATTTTCAAGGAAACCTCTTCTCGTTGAGGCGAAGATAGTGGTTGTGATAGATAGTCAAAAAATTGTATCTATGGCTATGGCAATTGGCTGACGAAGTTTGAAAGCAGTAAATTTAAATCTTCTATGTTTTTTGATAGAATCCTTTGATTGACAAATATGTTTTTTCCACTGTCAAAGAAGAGATTTATATAGCAATCACATCTCAATTTCGTTGAGTACTTGAGTGTGCACATCGTGGTGGCTATAGAAAGTTTCTTTTGGTAATTTTGAATTTTTTCAAGGAGTCGAGCTGGCAGCCAGCCCGTGGCATTAGGCACGAACCTTGTGGATCATGTTAGAGTGTAGTGCGAGTTCAACCTGTTATTTATATGCATCAAATCCAAACTCATAACGTTTCCCAAACTCGTCATTTGTCTCCCCCGTGCATCTGTCAACGCTGCACTTGAAGACAATCTGCGGGGTCTTTAAACACAAAATTCTGAGTTCCTCCTCTTTTGTAATCATTTTTGTTCTTCATCGAGTGAAACGACCTGCTGCTGCCCGTAGACGTAGCCTATCTTGGGGTGAACCACATAAATCTGGTGTTTTTTGTGTTGTTTTGTTTATTGTTTTTGCCCGATTCTATAGCAAACCCAATAGAGGTATGGTACACACAAATATTGATTTAGTAAAGCATTAGAAAAAAATAAATTACTAGTAAAAATATTATGTGAGTGTTTGCTATTGGTGTAACAATTCAACCCACGATATCAAATGTATTGTCTACTTAGATTCAAACAAACTCGCATTAAGATGAATCGCAAGATTTTATCTTTTTCATAATTAGTCTACAAGTACTTTTCAGACTTACTCTCATTAGAGCTTAACTGTGGAGTTCATAACACAAATCCACCACTTGCTCTGTAAAGACGTCTCTGATATTTGAGGGTCTAAATTATTATTTAAGCCTAGTTACATTGCATTCAATTCCGATGTGAGATTAAGTTCATTCGTGCTCATCTTTCACCTAGAAGTCTGTCATCCTAGAAGCCCGTCAGGAGTTGTCTTTCTCATTGCTTCTCTGTCCCAAAGACACTTTCCACCCTCATCGGACCTCCCTTATTAAATTTGGTAAGCTACAATTGATTATTATAAAAATATCATGAGGAAAAATTATGTCTTGATGATTACTAGAGATTAAAGACAAGATATAAGAATGCATAAGAACTAAGAAATTTTTACAACTTCAAATTATTTCCTCATACTATTTATTAGTAATACAACTTAGAAGAAAGATAAATCTCCCATTCAGCAAAGGGACTATAATAGTATGTACTCCAAAGTTATGCAAACAATGCTAAATTTATTCCATTTGAATATAATGATAGAAAGAAAAATATGAAAAATCTGAATCTATCCTAAATCTGATATCATTCAGCCTATTTTCCATTTTGAGGGTTATCAGGAGCGATTCCATCACTTGACATGCTACTGTTTCTAATTATTGCAGCCATCTGATTCTGTTGTGCCACCTGTGACTCATATGCATACATACTCATCGCCTACCAAAAAAAGGAAATTAAAATCGCCACGTATTCACCAAAAAACATAAAAATATTGAATGATCATAGAGTATAGAATGATTCAAAAAGAATATCAAAAATTAACCTGTGGAGATGGTTGCATATGATGAAACCCAAGGTGTGGAGCAAACGATTCAGGCATTTGAGAGCTACGCAATTGATTTGGAAATCTCATGTGGTTAATGGATGGTGGGCACACCTGCATTTGATTTGCAGATGAAGGCATGGGTTGATTTACCAGTGGAACTCTTGGTAACTGGAGCATAGGGGCTCTACCAATCCCCAAACCCATGTGTGTCATGTAATTTTGGATAGTGGGGAACATCATAGTCGCCATGCCACTTCCCATCCACATAATCTGAGAAAGAATATAAATTTATATATGAATTTGACTACCATGATATAGAAATCATACATTGAATTATATTGTTTCAGTACCTGAACTTGTTGCTGAAGTGATTTTAAGTATTCAATTGCTTCATCTAGCATTGATGCTTTATCTGACTGAATCATAACAATAGAAACATGCATCCTTGAAATTGAGTAATATAAATAGTTTTACAGATCTGAATCAAATGTTTTTTCTACCTTGGTGCAATGAGGTATGAGGTCCTGTAAAGCTTTCATCTTCTCATTGATTCTGTCTCTTCTTTTCTATGAGTTTTTGAATTGGTAAGAATGTATAGATGATATGTATCAAATAGGGATGACAATTGTGTAAAGAAAAAATCATTTTGGTTTAGTTATTTTTTTCTAAGGTCAAATTCAAGCTTCATATAGTTTTACACCAATTAATCTTTAGTTTTTACCTTTATAGTAGTAAATACAAATGTTCCTGGTGAAATACAAGTAAAAATCCTTAGTTATTTATATCCAGAAGACCAGAACTTACCCTCTCAGAAAGATTATGAACCTCGGCAGCTCGGCTTCTACGAGATCTTTGAGCTGCCTTTCCATCAGCAGACTCGTAGTCTCCTTCCTGTATGTCTTAATGAGGTAAATTGCATTTTGATAAAGTAATTTTAGGAAGAATTGATGCAAGAATCTGGATTGAGACCTCACTCAGGCTGCACGATTCCTCAATTTCTCTTCCCTTTCTCTTGTACCTCTGGTTGCTTATTTCTTGTGGCCCTGCTCTGATGCTAACTCCAGATCTGCCAGATGATGATGCACCAGTGACTTCATATGTATCATTCTGTACTCTTTCTGATACAAAGCTTGTCTCAAAATCTTCTTTCAACTTTCTCTCTGGCAAAACTGTTGTTGTATTGCTGCTATTGGTGTTGATTAGACCCACGTGGTTCTGAACTTGGTTGCTTCCACAAATGCTTGAACCACTTGTTATCATTGATGAAGACTCTCCCCCTTCTGAATGGATTTTCTTCTGCGGTTCATTTGACATATCAAGCTTTTGCGGCCTTGAGAACTGAGAGAAGTTAACAATGCTACTGTTCTCAGGGTGAACATATTGTTGTGCAGAGTCATGAACATATGGTTTCGGAGGAGACAATCTAGTCTGATAGTGAGGAAGATTTAAAGTTTTGTTGGGTTTATCAGTACCAATAGCACGTGGATTTGGAATTTCGCATAAGAAATCACAACCAAACTCTTTCTCTAAGTATTCGTATGGGAAAAAATAGGCAATTTCATCCTCAACCGCTAGAGTGGCTGAATTTGATACAATCTTTTGATCTTCTTCGACTTCATTCATGATGGCTTGGTGTATTTTGAGAGTTGAGCTCTGCAGCAGTTCGTTTGTGTTCTTCCATTGGAGCTCAGTGAACTCTTGGTCCATTCTGTAAGTTTGATAAGCTTAAGTTCTTCTTTGTTAGTAGTATTAGATGAAAGTAGGAACTAACCCTGACGATCTTCTCAGGTTTGCTGCAGCAAAAAATTCTGATGAACCATGAATGCTCGTCCATGTTTGAATCAGAAGAAACTCATAGTTCAAATGCTTATTTCTTCTTTACTGAAACGTTAAATAACACCATATGTTCACTAAAAAAGGGAGTGTGTGTGTGTTTGGGGGGGATCATAGAGACCACAAATTGCAATGAAGTACAGAATATTCTAGTAAGATTTACTCAAGAAATAGAACTTTCCAATCTTTTGAGAGAGAAAGAGAGGGAGATCATATAGACCACAAATTGCAATCAAGTACAGAACATTATAGTATGATTTACACATGAAATAGAACTTTCCAAATTTTTTCTTATATATTGGAACAAAGTTATATGAAATTTAAGCATTCTACATAAAGGTTTAAGCTTGAAGTTGACTACAGAACAGTTAAACGCAAAGCCAAACTGAAAAAAAAAAATCACAAAAAAGAGGACATCATGAAACAGGGAGAGCGGCTGACAAAGAAAAAGATGATTTGAAAGAATTTTTTGAACATGAAATGAAGCAACTATCAGTGAATCAACAGCAAATTCAGCTAAACAACTCCAGTTAAGAATCTCTAATCACAACTAAATGATCAAATAATTCTTACCCAAATTGCATCATGAGAATGAAAAAACCCGGTGAATATGCCAACAATAGCACGAATATATCAAATAACATAAAACCGCCACCATCATCAATAAATCCTCATATAAAAGGAAGCAAGACGGAGAAGACAACGTTGAAGAAGCAGAGAAATAACAGATCGGGAACAAACCCACATGCAGCTTCTCCATTACTCACCTTGCCCTCTCCGTCTTCCTCTTCAACCTATGGTACAGATGGAACTTTCCCAAGAAACTCCTTCCCTGTCCCTCTTCAGGTATCTCAGAACCATAGCAGACACTATTGGAATTCTTCAAAGCTAAAACCTGCAACATATTTTGCAAATAGTACCTCTCACTTATAGCAAAAGAGATGCTGCCACTCTCTTGTTACTCAGCTTAGTGATTAATATCACTTTAATGCTATGAAAGCAATTAGAGTTTTGAGTTTTTTACTGACAATTATTACCGACAGTAAAATACTATTAACTATTCAAATTTTTTTGGGAGTTAGCATAATTATGGGTGCACCCCTCTATCTTTCCAAATTACAGAAAAAAAACTCCCTATAAGTTGGCAGGATGCACAAAAATAACCCTGGAGGGCATGCATGTTATGCAATATAAAACTTAAAGGGTAGGGTTTGTAATTGTAAGAGAGATGAGTGCAATATGTAAATTAGAAAATTTACAGTGCAGTAAATTATTAAAGTTACCGGGAGAATGTTATGTGATCTTTTTCAATGCTGAATAAATGCATGCTAGATATTATATAGGGCGTCATGAGTTATATGTAATGACATGTTTATCCTGCAGCATCTCATAAGTTTTCTGCAGGTGGAAGCATTGGTTTATGTACTGGATGGAGGTTGGACAATTATTAATTATTATTCACTAATTAGTATATATTTTTGCACAATTTCTCATGAAAATAGCCTTCTATTATTGAAATGGAAGGCACGGGAGAGCGACGGCGGCTTGAGATGGAGATAAAGCAGTGTTCCTGAACACATCTTCCTCCATGCTGTTGAAATTAGGCATAAAAAGGCGTTTTGAGAATCCGCAGTTCTAAACGGAGGTTAGGTAAAAAAAAAAGAGCGTTCAAAATATGTGAAACAAACTTCACAGATTAACCATACCTCGGGTGGTAATGTGGTATTATTCATTTTTTATATAGACAATATCTAAATCAGTCCCTGAAGTTTGGGCGAGAGTTGAAAACTTGAAATAGGCCTCTAAGGTTTAAAATGATTGAAATCAGTCCCTAAAATTTCTAATCTCTTCTAAATAGATCATAATTAACTGAATTTGACGAGTTGTCCACTTTTTCGTCCAGGTCAGGCGGTGACGGTGAACATGCATGAATTTCTTAGAGGTGGACGACAACCAGATCGCCGACAAGCTGCCGGAGAATCTCTGCAAAGGAAAGGCGTTGGCTTCCCTCATTGTTTTCAACAACGAGCTCACCGGAAACATACCGGAGGCGTTAGGCAGCTGCTACACCTTACTCAATCTTCAAATTCATAACTCTCCATCTGTGGCGAATCTCTCGGTCTTTGGCCGGTGTCCTGAGAGTGTTTTATGATGATACAATAACTTTGCAGACAAGCTTCCCGCAAACTTCTATGATATCTCGCTCCTGCAAGTGCTGTCACTAAGCTACAGCACGAACAATCCTGATGGCTGCAAATAGCGATTGGGGCGGCGAGAGGATCTGCTACATGAACTCGCGCCATTCGCTCCACTTTCTATCGCAAGCCCAAAATTTCCGGTGGATCAGATGGGGTGCTTGTTCCCTCAAGTTTTATCTCATTTGCGTCGGCTTCGTCACCTCAGGGAGGTTCAGGTGCGGACGAGGAGGCGGTGAGGATCTGCCGCCACTTGATCTGGACGGAAAAGTGGACAACTCAACAATTTCCATTAATTAGGACCTATTCAGATAAGGTTAGAAACTTTAGGGACCTATTTCAACTCCCACCCAAACTTCAAGATTGATTTAGGTATGTTGCCTTTTATGTAAGAAAATTTTTTAGGTGGGTTTCTCTTACCTAAGATCACGGTGAGAGGAGCACATCTAAGTCATTGGTTCTCTTACTTGCCGTATTTCTGAATTAAAAATACTATCAGTATTCTTAGATAGCAGATTCGCCGTAGAATCAATGATCATACGGCTGTATTTATCCTCCACCTAGAACTAAGTGAGAGAACTCACCTAAGTATTTCTCTTTATGTAATATAGCCTTATATTATTCGGGCTGATTGACAGGTGTTTTAAAATTGGCTTCCACATTGGAATATTACGAAAAAGAGCAAAAATAAGATAATAATAATAATAAAAGATGCCAAATTTGGTGTTGGCATCGCAGTGGAATTGGAGATCACGTGGTCCGCAGGAAGTAAAGAAATCGTGATTTTATAGGGCAATGCTATAAGCAGTCCCGTTACGCCTATACAGGCAATCCATTAATATTCACAGTCCAATGAATTTAAATATTTTTAGGACTGAGAATAACTGTTTTAGATGTTTTAGGACTGCTAATAGTGATTGTAGGACTGCTAATAGTGAACACCACCCATTTTATATTGGTTGAATGCATATAATAAGTGGTTGAAATGGTTTTATATATTTTGAGGTTTTGGACCCACCCGAGGTCCCGACCCAAAGAAAAAGATACCCCCGACCCCACCTTTGCTATCTTCTTCAATAACTAGCGGCTCACAACCCAGCACCCCCACATGTGGCTGCCAGTGCCTCCCCCCAAGCAGTCTATTCTTGTTGGATTATTAATATTCCCAATTCTTCATTTATATATATATATATATATATTTATATATATATATATATAATATTAACAGAATATGTACCATTTCGCCGGGCATAGTCCGGTAGCGGCAAGTATGTCGTGCATGTGTTGAGAATATGTGCGATTTCGCCGAGAAATATTTAGGTATGTGTAGTGCACGGTGATCATCAAAGATCACCGTGCGGGATAAAATACCACCGTATGATCCGTGATTCAACGGTGTAGATTGATTTCTAAAATACATGCATCATATGATTGTATTGAAATACAGCCGTATTTTAGATCAATCACGTGTAAAAAGTTGTTCTTGCATAGCAAAGGTGTGATAGGGGGTCGCACACTATGATCTATGCTCTATGGCGCGTTACACGCACGAACAATTTCTCCCATTTTGCCGGGCATAGTCTTCGGTATTAGAGCATCATCGTTTAACCTAATCATAGAAGCACCACTACTCATTGGGTGTGATACAAGCCTACTCGCAGAGACCATTACGGACGGAAGCCCAATCTTTAGGTTGTCCGTAGAATAGTGAAGCTGCCTGAGAGGCAAAAGTACTTTTGTTACGAGGGAATTAGACTTGTTAGAGGAATCTCTCGTTCCCGTAACCCTCTCGTCGAAGTTCTATTGGTTTATGGAAGGAGCTCTTCACATGCGCGGTTAGCATCAGAGTCTTCAATTTGTATTTTCTTGCTTATATAAGGGATTAGGGCTTGCCGTGATTGTCTGGGTCGAGTAGCTTTTGGGTATACCGATATGAGTTACTTTCAAGCCATATTTCGGCTTCAACGTCTTGATGTGATGAGTATGGACCTTGCTAGAAATGAAAGGTAAAAATAACAGGATTGGACGTTAGCGACAATCTGTCAAGTCTTGTGCCTAGAAAAGAGCTTTAGGAGTGCGCAATGCGAGAAATTTCGCCCTCAAGCAAACCATAAATGGCCTTGCAAGGATGGTCGTGATGTACCCTCTCTAGCACCGCACGGGCACAAGTACTCCCGTCCCATCATCACCGGTGATATCCTTTTCTATATGTGGAGTACAATTATAGTCGTCTCTCATCTCAAAATTACTCCCACAAAAGTAGGTTTAACCCCAAAGCTCCTACCATAACTTTACCGCTTGCTCCATCTTAAAAGGCCTCTCTAATACTCGAGAGACCCAAATTATTGCTTAAACCAGTTAATTTTCCTTCTAGTTTTGATGTGAAATTCATTTCATTCATGTCTCTCATCTCATGCCAAAATTACTCTCACAAAAGCACACTACACAGCTCCAATATCTGCATGTTAATAAATTGTTTTTCTATTCTATAATGTGAGTTTCAATTCATTCATGCACTTTCATTTACCCAAAAGCATGTCATCGAGTTATTGAAGGCGAGATCCGCAAGCGGTGGGCGCAGTTCGGGGATTTCCGGTTTATGATGCTCCGTGTGGACTGCTTTTTATGTATTTTTCTCTCGGCCGCAGCTCGGGATTGTGTTCTCCAGTGTGGGCCTTGGTTCATTAATGGCTTCATTGTTGGAATGGATTCTTGGTCGCCGGGGTTTGACCCTGTGTCGTTTAAAGGCCTCTCCTCGCCAGTTTGGATTCGGCTCACTCACCTCCCCCTTATGTGTTGGGATAGATCTAATATCGCCTGCATTGCGGCCCGGGTTGGTAAGCCACTATGGATTGACTCTACTATGCACGAATGGGGACGAATGGAATATGCGTTGGTCTGTGTCCGGGTGGACTTGTCAAAAGCTCTTCCAGGTGGAGTTCCAGTCACTAGTTCATTCTCGAACTTCTTCCAAATTGTTGAATATGAGGGGCTAGCCTCCCTATGTTCGGGTTGCGGCTGCGTTGGTCACTCGGATGGGGCTTGTAGGGCCTTCGCAACTACTCCAGCTTCGCATGCTCGACCGCCACGTACTCTGGCTCAGCGCGCTGCTCCTCCTCCTGGTCCAACTGCTCCCCCACCGGGGCATTCTGCCTCGACAGAGGATGGCGTGCTCGGCCCCGGACCATGGAATGTAGTTAAGCATCGCCGACGCCGACGTGGTGCGGCCAAGGCCCCGCCTGCATCCCCACGGTCACGTCCGCCTAAGGAACCGCCTGCTATGCGTCGACGCCCCCTCCCAATGTCGTCGACCGTCCGCCTCAGCCCAGACCTGGGCGCATCCCGCAGGCTACTCCTCCGCCTATGCAGCCCACCTCGGTCGATCCCGTGGATCTGCGGCCTGTGGATGTTATGGTTTCAGGGGCGGAGTTGGTTCTCTATGACTCGGAAGTGTTGTTGGCCGCTCCTCGCCCACACTGCTCCATTGACACCCGCGAGCTTGCTAGCCCCGGGTCAGTTGATACTCTTTCTCACAAGCGTAGGAAGGGGGATCTTGCTAGCGACGGCGAGGACGTGTCCTCTTCAAGGGGTCTATGACGAGCCTCATTTTGTGGAATTGTAGGGGAGCTCGGAAGAAGGAGGTTGGCCATCTTCTCCGAGATCTTATTTTGCGGTGGGGGGTTTCTTTTGTGGGCTTGTCTTAGACGATGGTGGAAGATCTCTCCCGCGTGATGTGGACCGGTTGGCGGGCCGGAATTGGGATTTTGTGCATCAACCGTCGGCTGGCAGGTCGGGGGGTATTGCGGTGCTGTGGCGGAGGGACGTTGTGCAGTTTATGCCGGTCTCTCTCTCGAGGAAATGTGTTATTGGGGATGTTACCTTCCCTGATAAGCGATACTGGCGGGTGATGTTCGTTTATGCGAACAAGGATGCTTATGTTTGGAGGCAGCTATGGTCTTTGCTGGAACAGTTTGCGACCCCGGATCTCCCGATGATTGTAGGGGGTGACTTCAACTGCCTTCTGCGGTCGGAGGAGCGGCAAGGCAGTCGGTCCTTTGTTTATTCACATGGGTCTTTGGAGTGGATGCGGCTGTGGCGGAGCGAGACCTTCAGGAGCTGGGTTTCACGGGCCCGACCTTTACTTGGTGTAACAACCAGCCCGGACTTGGGCGAGTTCTGGGCCGTTTGGATCAAGTTTTTTTTAACTCGGTGGGAATGGACGCTATTCCCTTGGGTTCGGTGCGACACTTGCCCCGTGTTGGATCTGACCACTGTCCTATTCTGCTGGCTTTGGGGGAAGTGTCGGCTGCTAGGCAGTCTAGGTGGATCAGGTTTGAGGACACCTGACTTTCTTACCCGATGGTGTGGAAGATGGTGTCTCGATCTTGGCTGAAGGCGGATGTCGGTGATAGTGCAGAGGTCTTGCAGCGGAAGTGTCGTCGTACCCTTCGGGCCCTTTTCTTTTGGAGCAAGAACAAGCTCAAGGATCTGGGTGCTCGAAAGGAGATTCTGGAGGCGGAGATTGTGGAGCTCCAGCGGCTGGAGAGCTTGGATGGTGGCATCTCGGAGGAGAAGACTCGGACTCTCATTGCGGCGGTTAAGGAGCTCCTGAGCATTCATGCTAGGTTGGCCACTTGGTGGAAACAGCGTGCAAAGGTGCAGTGGATCAACGAGGATGATGCGAATACCCGTTATTTCCACTCCATCGCCTCCTCTCATCTGCGAGGCAACCGAATTTCTCAGGTGGAGCTTGAGAAGGGTGACCTTGTTGAAGATCCGGAGGGCATCGAGGCAGCATTCTTGGACTTCTTTGATCGGAAGTGGGAGTGCGCGGCTCCTGTTCTTGCTGGGTGGCCGCTCCTGCCTTCCTCTAGGCGTCTCAATGGTGGGGCGGCCTCCTTGTTGCTGAAGGAGGTTTCTGAGGAGGAGATTTGGGGCATCATCAAGGCCATGAAGGCCAACCATGCTCCGGGATTAGACGGTTTTACTTCCTCTTTTTTGTCCACTTCTGGCCCATTGTGCGTACTTCTGTTTGCAGGGCCATTGCGATTTCTTTGCTTTTGGTCGTATGCCCAGTGCGTGGAAGGAGACATTGGTGGTACTCATTCCGAAGTGCCCCAATGCGTCTCGGCCGGATCGGTTCCGACCTATCAGTTTGTGTCAGACCATCTATAAGGTGGCGGCGAAGATCATTGTGGACCGCATGAAGGGGCTCCTACCCTCGCTCATCTCTGAGGAGCAGGGGGCCTTTGTTCCCGGGCGCTCTATTTCCCACCAGTGCTTCATCGCCCAGGAGGTGGTGCATAAGCTGGCGATCTCGACCTCTGGGACTGGGTTCCTCGCTATGAAGGTCGACATGGAGCAGGCCAACGACAAGATGTCGTGGGAGACGATGCGGCAGGTTCTGGCCATGTTTGGGTTTCCGGTGGAGTTTGCTAGTTGGATTCTTCAGTGTGTGGAGGGGCCGCAGTTTGCGTTGCTCCTTAACGGGCGACGTACGAGGTGGATCGAGGCGAGCTGTGGCTTCCGGCATGGATGCCCCCTCTCCCCTTATCTGTTCATTCTATGCTCTGAGCTGCTCACGCTTGCCTTCAGTCAGCGGGGGAACTCATTGGGCATTCTGATTGCGGCTTCAGGAACGCGAATCTCTCACTTGCTTTATGCCGACGACATCTTCATCACATCGGATGCCACCACGTCTTGTGTGGACCAGTGCCTTACCGTGTTGTAGGAGTACTGTACTTGGACTGGGCAGCTGATAACTTCTCAAAAAGAAGTTATTTAGTCTTTGTTTTAGACCATTTGCTTGACATTTTTGAGAAAATTAGTTTAATTGAAGTTATAATATGAAATAAATGTATATTTATTTTATTTATGACTAAATCGGTCTTTTTCCTAGGTATTGTTGCAAGAAAAGTCAAAAGAAAACATTTGGATGAAGGATTTTGTTCAAAAATGTTGTCATGGGAAAAGAGTTGCAGGATCCTGAAACAGGTTGCAATCTGTTCTGGACGAATTTCAGAATTTTAAAGTTAAATTAACCGTCATTTGCAAATCTGAAAGGAGGTGTCTCTTGGGCAGAACTTGTACGTTTTTAGAGAGAGGATTTTCGAAATTAAGGGTAGTTATGGAGAGAGAGCGTTGAGGATTAATACAGATTTTTCTATTTCCTCTTCATCTTCTTCCCTAATTTCCAATCCACACCATTGTCATTGGAGACTTTACTTGGAGAAGGCGACAAGAGGGCTGCAGCAATTCCACCGGGCTGATCGAAGGAGGAACTTCAGCGGAAACATCCTCCGTCATTTAGTTGATAATCCTGTCATGTTTTGTAAGATCTTCCCAACTATATTGTGTGTTCTCTCCGCCGCCATGAACTAATTCCTTTTTAATCTTGTATTGTGAGAATACTTTGTCTCTTGTGATGTTGTATGCTTGAATTTTGCTTTATGAATGTTTGTTGGACATCTTTATTGAATCTATAATCTTCATTTGAAACTTTTGGCCAAGGTTTTGTCTACGCTCCATAATTCGAGAGAGGAGTTGCGTAAGTGTGTTATAGATCCGATATAGTATTTGAAGGGAGAAAGAGATTTCCCCTTGATATTAGCAACTTTGGTTTTCGATCTTTATGCGATACTTGTCTCTCCCAAGGGGGAAATAGAGGCTAGGGATTTTCGATATCGAGAGATACGGATCTTCTACCTTAAAATCGTTGCAAGACGTTCCATCACACATCTCATATAGTAGTCACATTTATAAATTCATCACACTAGGCTTAGGAAATCACATTACAAGATTATCGTTCTCAACTGACAACCAAGTAATTTTCCTACGATCCATAGTTATTTTAATTAGTTGTTTTTATTATTCCTGAATTTAATGTTTCACAACCCATCATTATATTTGACTTGGATTTAAAGAAAGAGCACAACCAGTATTTGCAAGCACTAAATTCACCACCTCTCTGTGGAAACGATCTTAACTCACTCATTATTACTTGATTCGGCACGTGCACTTGCGTGTATTACGTATACCTGTTTAAGCCGTATCAGCAGCAGATCAACATATCGAAGTTCATGGTCGTGTTTGGCAAGTCCACCCCTACGGGGAAGTGCAACATGCTCACTCGCCGCTTGGGCTTTCAGAGGGTCTGAGAGTTTACTTACTTGAGCATTTTGCTGGCTACGTATAAGTTGAAACGCTCCGACTTTTCACACCTGCTCCTGAAGGTGGCGGAGAAGGTTCGAGCTTGGGGGAACCACCACCTCTCCTTGGCGGGCCGGGCCACCCTTGTCAGATCGGGGCTCATGGCCACGCCGATGTTCCTCTATACGCATTGCCATGTGCCTCGCTCGGTCCAGGAGTCTATAGAGCGGCTGACGCAGTTTTTTCTGTGGCAGAGGGCCCCTTCTCAGCTCGGGATGCACTATGTTAGCAGGGAGCAGTGTTGTTCTCCCTCTGTCGGGGGTGGGCTTGGCTTCCATGGAGTGAGTAGGCGGCAGGGCTCCTTGCGGGCAAAGTTCGTATGGGAGTTGATGCAGTCGGGATCCTTCCTTTTCCGCAGGTTTTTTTTGGCCCGGTACAATGTCCGTCTTTGGCGGGAGAGGATCACCCGACACGACTCTCCGGTTTGGTGGCTCATCAAGAAGGGCGCTGAATGCCTTCGGCCCCTGCTTCCCTGGAAGATTGTGGATGAGGATTCTGTGGATGTGCTTGTGCATGCTTGGATTCTTGACTGGCCTCTCTCCCGGTGGCCTACTTTCGGTGACTGCGGCTCGCTGGATCGAGTCGCTCCAGGTTTCAGCCGTCTTGCTTCCTGGTGGTGGTTGAGATGTTTCCGCTCTGTCTCAGTTATTTGGGCCGGATCTTGTTGAGGTTGTCCTCCAGATCCCGGTCCACAACTCTTTTCCCCAAGACAAACCAGAGCTCTGCACCCGCCTCAGCGGCCGTTCTGTTGCCTCCCTCGCCTACATGACCCAGTTTGACGGGGCTTGTACGGACTTTAGCTGGCTACGGAAGCTGAAGCTTCACCCGCGGGAGCGGATGTTTTGGTGGCGGATCCTTTGGATGTGATCCCCACCCGTGCGTGGCTTGCCCGTCGGGGTCTTACTGCTGAGCGGGGATGTCCTTGGGGCTGCACTTCTGAGGATACCCGGGACCATCTGGTCTTGGACTGCTGCTGTCTTTCGTCCATTCAGGTCGCTCTTCTGCGTTGGGGATACAGTATGCCTTCCTTCTCTAGCTGGGAGACTACGCGAGAGCTTCTCTCCTCTGCCTCTGCTGGCGCGCTTGGTCCAGCGAGGGTTTTTTGTTGTGCAGTGTACCAGTCCTGGCGTGGCCGAAACGCCAAGGTCCACCATGGCGAGGTGGCGACCTTCACCATCATGGCGGCAACCATTGTTGAGACCCTCTCCATTATGCGAACTCTACTAATCCAGGGGCACTGGGGTACCACCCAGCCTCACCGGCTGTCGACACCACTCTTTTGGTGCCCCCCGCTCCCTGGATGGATAAATTTCAATGTGGATGGTTCTCTCTCCTCGTTCGGGCTTGTTGGGCTTAGGATGGTGGCCCGCGATGACCGGGGTGCTCTCATCTTTGCTGTTGGGTCCCCGCCGGTGAACTGGGATCCTGGGGAGTATAGCTGGCGGCGGTCTTGGCTCTCAAGGATCTTATCCCGCCTTCTTTATATGGGGTGCGCGGGGCAATTGTGGAGGGCGGCTGCTTAACCTTTATGGACAGCTGTTCTACTGGTTTGCGTCGGGGCGACTGGAGCATGACGGTGGACGGCGAAGAGGACTTCTCCTTTTTGAGCGGCTTCCCTCAGCTTCGATTCCATCATATTGATCGTGAGGCCAACAGAGTTGCTGATTTCTGTGCTCGTTTTGTCCTACGGGGAAATTTTGTATGGCTAGATGTTGATAACACTCAGAATGAGTTTGCCGAGCTTGTTCGTGCAGACTTGGATGACATGCTGTAGTTTTGTTGTCCTTTTTTATTTTTAATTTCATGATATATGCGCTTTTCCAAAAAAAAAGCATGTCATCGATCTTAGATGCTTGTTATGAGTTTCTTTGTTCTCCGAGCTTCACCTGCCCCAAAGTCACTTCATACCCTCATCGAACCGACCTCGTCAAATTTATGAAGTTATAAAACCTCCCGGTCGGGTTTAGGGAGCCACAACTGTATTATTTCTCACTGAAAGGAGACTTCTTCTATGGAGTGATTTGAATTGTTAGTGTCTCTATGTAACTTGATTAACTTGTTGAGGTGTCGGCTACTCGCCAGGACATTGGAAGAAATGGCACGGGTGTGGTTGTATCAGCTTCCACAAAGATCTATCTATCTATTGGAAAGTTTTTTGAGAGTTTTAAAGATCCCATTTCAAAAAGAAAATTTAAGATTTTGAAAAATTATCATAAATATGAATCTAATGAAAAATTCAAATATTTTTTTCATTTTTCTAAAATTAAGAGAGTGAAAGAGAGGAGAGAGTTGTCTGAATTTTACCAAACTTTCAGGAAAGCTTAAGGAGAGGTCCTAGAGGATGATGTTAGCATATGTTATAGGAGCGAGCTAAAAAACTTAGATATGTGAAATTTACTATGATTTTATGTAATGACACTTAGGGTCCGTTCGTTTGGCAGGAATTGGATTCCCGCAGGAATTGGAATTGCTGATTCCGATTCCCGCAGGAATTGGAATTGACTTCAATTCCAATTCTGCTGTTCGGCTAACTGCATGAATTCTGTCATCAGAATTGGAATTGGTAATTCCGCTGTTCGGCTGTATGTCAGAATTCAATGGACGGAATTAAAATTTAAAATTTATAAAATTAAATATTAAACAGGATTAAAATATCAGAATTAAAATAGAAGTCCGCATTAACGTCGTACAAAATATAAGTCCACATCATAAAAAAGTCCGCAGCATACAAAACATAAGTTCATATATAATCAATCGAGTAAATGTAAGCGGAGCCAGGTCCTCCTAATTGGCACCGGTAAAGCGATGAACACGTCGCTCTTCGTGTCGTCAACACTCAGCATATCGATAGCCTGTATGACCTCAGCCTCAGTCAGATCTGCAATAGCTGCAATGGCCGCATATATCCTGTCTGCCTTTGAGATCGGAGGCGGTGGCTGAGAAGACAAACTGTTTTCATGCTCCATGTTCCTCGCTATAACAGTAACAGCATCCGCAATAACATCTACCGCAGATGTTTTCTTCTTCTTCTGGGGATGTGGCTCGACCTCCTCAGCCACATTATCTTCCACCGAATCATCAATGTGGATCTCGTTCATTGACTCCGATGCAGTAGCAGCATGAGCTCCAGTAGCTCTATCAACCCCACATATCATAGCTAAGTCACCCCAATTCACGATCACTTTGCCCCGATAATGTTTTACTGTCGGGTGTGCCTACAAGTTTAGTTTAAATTAGACTCGTAAATTTTCAAAATTTCTGAACATGCAAGTAATTGTCCAATTAAAATTTTACCTGAACATAGTTGGCCCAGACATCTTCACTGTCTACCTTCACCACATTGCGCTCCCAATCCCAGCCAAATCTCCTAGTATCTAGCATTGCTGATATCTCTTGGTAGTACTTATTCCATGTTTTTATTCGAGCCATTATCTTCTCCTTACTTATTTCGACGTTGCAATCCTCCTTTAATGCTTGAATTGCCGTTGTGTAGGCAACACTTTTCCATCCACTAGCCGCCTTGTTTCCCAAACTCTGTTGTTCGAGGAGAGCTGTGGATAAAGCACAGTCCATCTGTGATGTCCAGGGAACATAAGACCGTTCACTAGCTTTGACACCTTTTCCTTTGCTTTTATCCATCTACTGTTTGCACTTTAGTCATGCATAAATTGAAACAAGAATAAATCTTAGAAACAAGAATACACCATATTTGTGTTGCACGATATCATATTCGAGCATACAACATAATCGAGCACTTTACAGTAATAAAAATGCTTACGGGAAAATGACGCCATCGTTGTGTTGTTGATGCATTAGGGAGCTTTATAAACTCGGGGCCTAGCTTTAGAATAGCCCACAACACCTTGTTGAAATGACGGTTGATCGTATCAATTGAACGAAGATATGTTCCACCGACAACCCGGAATTTCTTATTGTGAGCTAAGACATATAAAAAGATACTAACTGACTCTCTAACTGCAACATTCTGGGTGTCTCTTAATAATCTACGACCGATTAGAATGTTACATAAAGTTTCAAAAGAGCTTTTATTCATACGAAGTTGGTTAAAACAGTTGACATCTGTTCCACTATATAATCGAGCATACAATGTCCTCCTTAAAACAGTCTTAGCATCGGCCTCTATACTAAGATCTCTTGCAATCCTGGGTTTCATCAAAACTACAGCGGCCGCAGCAAGAGCCGCTGTCACTGCTCCTCTTCTACGTCTACGACGCTTCTTTAGTTCATCCATCTACATATAAACAAATACACATTCACACACATTCATACACACACACATCACACATATACACATTCATACACACACACACCACACATATACACATTCATACACACACACACCACACACACCACACACACCACACATATACACACACATGTTTAAAATACACCACACATACACATTTATACACACACACACCACACATATACACATTCATACACACACCACACACACCACACATATACACATTCATACACACACACCACACACACCACACATATACACATTCATACACATACACATTAACACACACACCACACACATAAAAAATACACAGATCACACACACACACATGTTTAAAATACACCACACATACACATTTATACACACACACATCACACATATACACATTCATACACACACACCACACACACCACACATATACACACACACATGTTTAAAATACACCACACATACACATTTATACACACACACATCACACATATACACATTCATACACACACCACACACACCACACACACCACACACACCACACACACCACACACACCACACACACCACACATATACACACACACACATTAACACACACACACCACACACATAAAAAAAATACACAGATCACACACACACACATAAAAAAATACACCACAAATACACACACACCACACATATACACATTCATACACACACACCACACACATCACACATATACACGTTCATACACATACACATTAACGCACACACACACACACCACACATTTAAAAAATGCACAGATCACACACACATACACATTAACACACACACACACACACACATTTAAAAAATGCACAGATCACACACATACATACAAAAATTACACATTCATACACACACCACACACATACACATTCATACACACACTATACACACACATACACATATACACACACACCACACACATACACATACACCCATACAAATAAAACCTGCACACACACCACACTCATACACATACACAAACAAGCACTGAAAAAAAAACCTAGGGCAAGAAATCGTTGGTGAAGCCAAAAACGAAGCCAAAAACGAAGCCAAAAACTGCATACACACACAAATCGGTAGCTCTAGGGCAAAAACGAAGCCAAAAAACTGTTACCTGCTACCGGCGAGGAAGAACGACGACGGAAAATGGAGGCGCAAGTAGCGTAGGGAGCAGGGAAGTAGTGCTGGAATCGCGCGAGTAAGCTAACGACGGCGAGCGAGAATGGAGTCGGAGGGGGGAGCAGGGAGGCAGTGCTGGAATCGCGCGATAGCAGGGCAGCAGGGCGGGAATCGCGAACGAAGACGGCCAGCGGTGTGGGAATCGCGAAAGAAGAGCTCCAGAGGTTGGAAATGACGCTCACGAAAAATGACCTATTTCTATTTCCGATGGAATTCAAGTCAATGCCGATTCCGCCTTACTTTTTAGGTCTGCCGAACAGCATATATTGGAATTGGCAAATGAATGCCAATTTCAAACACCCAATTCCGATCATCCGAACGGGGCCTTAGATATATCTAAATACTACTCGAAGAAAAGCTGAACATCGCGTAATCAAGTGATAACGAGGTTTGAATTCACTCGACTCATGCTTTATGATAAAAAAATGATTTAATAATGGCGAGAACATGAGAATATCAATCCATGTGAAGATATTATGACGGTATCAATGATGATGAATCGATCATGTTTAAAGTTTAATGGAATAAACACATATTGAAATAATTGTGCATGTTATCATCATGAAAATGCCGTTGAATAACCAATGTCGTAATTGATCATGTTTAAGATACTCAGAAAATCGATGCAATGTGATGACATGAAAGCTAGCTACTAGTTAGATCAACACTGACTTTATTTTATTCAGTCCCCAATAACTCAAGGGGAAACATCTTCGGAGTAGTTCTCTCAAACGAAAACGGATTATATCCCTCAGTAGGACTTCGATCCATTTATGATTTGATGCATGTGGATTTTCGTGACGCTCCTATCTAGAAGCGGAATCCCACTATCCGAAGGACTTAGGTTCATCCAGCCTTAGGTGACAAGGAGCCCTCTGATTTACCCTCTGGTTTGTCCTACCGACCCAAATTGCACCCCTCTGATTTGTGGAAATTTGAGAAAGTTGGGTGCTTCACCAATCATGAGAGAGCTAGGCTTTTGTAATTTAGTAAAGTGTGGAGGGTGAGGTAGGGGGGGATATATGAGAGAGAGGAGTAGTAGTAGTAGTAGTAGTAAGTAGTATGAACATATTGGCGGTGGTCCAAAGGGGGGCGCATGGATTGATTGCTGCGGACAAAGGCACAGACCCATCCGACTTTAATGAATGCAAATTATTATAGGATATGATCTCAATCTGCAGTGACAGAGACTACTGGATGCACATGGCCTGTACTTACCCCTATCATTCACTCGCCATATAGCATAAAAAGTATCTCCTTTGTGGGTAAATTTCTGCACCAATTTCTGATACCGCTAACCACCTAAAAACTTCCTTCTTTTTAGGCTTCATTTAAACGACATTGTAAAGCGGGTAAATAAACGCTTGGCGGCGGCGTTTGCTGTGTTTGCACCCGCCGCGCCATGGAAAAAGCTCCAAAACGGAGCTTTTCGAGCCCCGCCTCCCCCCTCCGGTCCCAACCCCCCGTCTCCACCCGCAGGTGCTGCCCGCCACCGCCGCGCCAAATAAAGCCTTAGTTTCTAAGGCTCACTTTTGAGAGGAGTTTGCGGTTAGAAATGCAGCGGTCGGTCGCGGTGATCATGAACGCAGTGGTTTGAAACCGTGTGGTCTCAGACGTAGTTTTGCCGTTTGATAAAATTGTGTTTTTAATGCAGTCACGAACGTGAAAGCAGTTAAATCTTCTGCTTGATAGCACACAATTGTGGTGATGTTGACAATTTTTTTTTTTTTTCAAATCTAACAAAGGATTCGTGATGCCTAAAATAGAACAAAAAAATGAAGATTACACTATACATTTGAAATTATTCTTGAGATCCAACCCGTACATGGAGCTACCTGCTACCCAAGAGAAAAAAAAAGGAGTTGGCCAAAACAGCCAGCGCACACGGGTAGGGTATCGGAAGGAGTCACGAGGGGTTCTGGAGGTTCTTTCTATTAGCCGGTCCAGGCTTGGTTGGGCAGGGGGTTCTCCCCCTTTGTATTTAACCTTCTGTTTATGTTGCACTGACCATGGTTAAAGCTTCAACCGTGGTCAGTGCAACATAAACAGAAGGTTAAATACAAAGGGGGAGAACCGCCCTGCCCAACCAAGCCTGGACCGACTAATACTTTCCACGGCGTCGGCCGCCTGTCAAGGTCGAGAAAAGAAAACCTGACGCAGGACGAATCTATAGGCGGCGGATAATCCGCGACATAACCCTACATGCTATGCAAGTCCGACGGTCAAGCCGCAATTAGATAATAAACATAAAATATCCTACGCAGATAAATTCACAACAAGATACAATAATTAATTAGGGCGAAGCAAGCTTATGCTTTCCTCCGCGTGGAGGGCCAAAGCAAGAGCGCGCGGCGAATAATTTCTTCCTGCAGTTAGAGATTAATCCAGGCACAAACAACTATAATAAGATAAGCATCCAAGCAAGCATGTAATAATCATAACGTGACAAAGTTTTAACACCTTTAACCAATACAAAATACAACACAAATCTGAAAATAAATTAGGGTTGGAGCAATTTTAAACAAATCTGAATTTGGAGAAAAGAGGAGGTTTTTCGGTCGGTGGTGGACTAGATAGGGAAAGGGGGAGGTGGCTCCATGGGAGGAGAGATGTAGGCAACAAACCTGGAAGGTTTGGGTGGCTGGATATGAGAGGTGCGGGGTGGGATCGGGACTGTCTGGATTTGGGCTGCGCTACCCAGATCTGGACAGATCTGAAATCTGCTGGGTGGACAGGGGGCGGGCGAAGCTAGGGCTGTGGGGGGCTGTTGTTGGGAGGGTTGTCGGCAGGGAGTTATTGAGGGGGAAGCGACGTGCGGCTGTTGGGGAACAGGAGGGGCGGTGGAGGGCTGTAAGGGGTTGTCGACGGTGGGGTTTGCTGGAGGGGCTGGCGGCGTGCGGCTGTTGGGAGGACAGGGGAGGGTCGCTGTCTTTGTGATGTCGGCGGCTACAGCAAACAAGGAGGGGGCTGGCGGCAGGAAGAAAAGGAAGAGGGGTGGCTATTTGGTGGAGAAGAAGGAGAACAAGGAAACACAAAGATACAAAGAACACTTACCCAAGGAGTCGTCACCAAGGGGTTCCACGAAGTCGGCACCGCGGAGGGAATCACCAGAATGAAGGAAGAAGAGTCTCCAAACATTCAGCAATGAGAATTCCTGCAGCCATAAAGATCTATTTATAAGAAAACAATATTAGGGCAACCGAAATAGACGACTATGATTGGTCGGCGGTTCCGATGCCATAACTAAAATAAAATTCAAAATACATAATGTTATATATGAAATCGACTCGCAACACGAATCCGAACGCATCCACGGAGTCAGATCGTCGATCTGGGCACGCCATATATGGTAAGTCGCCAAATCAGCCCCGAAAGGGCCCAAAGCTCGTCCTCGCCTATGCTCCGCATCAATCTCCCCGGCTTGAAAGAATTCATCTCCCGATGAATAGTGGTCGGAATTCTCTCGCCGCATGCCAGGTAAAACTCGAAAGGGCCCGCCAGAGGTCATCCAAGTGTCGACGCTGAAAAGTGGCCTCGTCAATCAACTCCTCCGGACTAAAAAATTTCCATCCCCGATGAGTGGAGACGGACGTACTGAAGTCGAAGTTCGGGGGTGAATCGATCAAGCTCATCTCTCAACACACTAGTAGAAGGATCCGGTGGGATCGGAGGTGCTAATGGTGAAGCCGTTGGGGACAACATCCCGGGTAAGTAAGGGTCATAGGTGGGCTGAGAGCGGGGCAATGAATGTGGTGGCAATGGCTCGGGGGTAGACTGAGTGATGGGTGGTAAAACGGTGGTAAAGGCTCGGGAGGGCCGCCAAGACGTGGGCCCGAATACTCGTGAGGTGCAAAGGATGGCGTCATTACCTCGACATTGAACACAGTATTGGTACCCATGCTCGCGGGGATGTCCAGCTCATAAGCATTTGTCCAGATGCGTCTCAGGACTAAGTAGGGACTCATTCGCCTAACGCTCAAGCTTTTAGCAAGCCTCGCACGGAGCCTCACAACGCAGATTCTCACCATCACCTGCTCGCCTTCATGAAGTACCTGCACTTGTCAATGAACATCCGCATGTGATTTGCAATATTTATTACCAATATGGATTATTCGCCGGACCGACTCATGACACACATGCAAACGATGAATAGACAACACAACAGACTCATGCAAATGATGACGAAACGACTCAACAGACTCATGCAAATGATGACGAAACGACTCAACAGACTCATGCAAATGATGTAAATGAAACACGACGGATACAACGTACTCGCTATGGGAAAGGCTAATAACCTCTTGAAAATCTACCAAAGAAGGGGGCCTATCAGGAGGTTCTCTCGGAGGACTGTAGATAAACTCATCTCGTGTGTGACGAGTGCTTAGATGATCGTGAGAGACAACTATACTCAAATACGAGCTCATAAAGATCCAAGTGTCTCTCAGGGAATGTGACGCATCAAGGGGATCACCAGGAGGTGTGTAAGAAAAGTCATCGCGAATGCGATGACCGCCTAAGTGAAAATCGTGTGCACCGACCAGAAGACGTGACTCTATAGTGTAATGAGTGTCCCCGAAAAGAAAGAGCTCGTCTGGTGGGTCAGCAGGTGGTGCATCCCAAAACTCAGTGAGAGTGCGATGTGTCAGTAGGTGGTGCCTTAAATATTGGATGATCCTCACAATATCCATCCTCTGGTACGGGGTCAGGGACGATAATGGAAGAGGCTTCCATAAATCGATACTCATACATGCGGGATTCACCTGAATCGCATCCTCACCAGGATGTGGTGGCTCATCAGGAGGCTCAATAGAGGGCTCGTCGTAGAACTCGTCACTAGGGTCATGGTCCTCCAGGTGAGTACCATCGTGAGGGGTAGTGTCCCCGTGAATGGATGACATAGCCACTATGAGATCAACACCAGAAGGTCGGTTGGTGATAAGGCCTGTTAGGAGAGGTTCTTATCAAGGAGGTCTGGGGATTGAGCCACAGCCTCAACAACCCGCCGCGCTGAGAACAGGTGAGGAGACCGGTTGGGGTGCCTGAACTGCAGTCCTTCTGGCAGGCGTGCTTGGTCGTGGTCCGCTAGCTGGTGTGATGCCACGGGGTGCGGCGGGACCCCGACGTCCTGCATCAAAACCATTTTTAAATATAAAAGTTGATGGAGTTCCTTAGGTGAGGTAGGGCGTAATGACGGTTCATAACCATCACGTTCATGACCGTCACCGCAGTGCCAAACGGAGACGCCTGTAAAGCATTGTGACGTCACTCCCTAAAATCATGCGGTTAGGGGAGGAGTGGACACCCAAGTTATACACCCAGGACCAAGGAGCACGCTCGGTGCGGGACTAAACCGCTCCTTTTAACGAGTCACGACACACGCTCAGTCATCACTGTCCATTCCACATCACTACAACAAAATCGTTATACGGTGACGTTTTTTTATGCCTTTAGTGACGTTTTTTAAGCGTCGCGATAGTTTCCGTGACGTTTATAAAAACGTCACAAAATCGTCGTGATTGCGCGTGTCGCCGTAGCTCTCTGCGACGCTTTCACAGAAAAGCGTCACGATTGCTGATTATTTTATCGTGACGCTTTTACATAAAAACGTCACGATTGATGATTGTTTTATCGTGACGCTTTTACAAAAAAACATCACGATTGATGATTGTTTTATCGTGACACTTTTAAGAAAAAATGTCAAGATAGATAATTGATCTATTGTGACATTTTTTAAAAAAATGTCATGATAGATAATTGATCTATCGCGACACTTTCTAAAAAAACGTCGAGAAAATATTAACTCTACCACTATATTTTTTTTGTAAAATATCACCGTAGTTAGAACTCTACAATAACATTTTTCAAAAAAAATGTCACAACTTTTTTGCATTTTAAGCTCGCACACCAACCCACTTGAACGTTCAAAACCAAGTAGAAATGGAACATACTCAAAATTATATTCACAAGAAACAACAAACTATATACATAATATTAAGACTTTCATTTCATATCACATTAATAGATAACAATTTAACAAAACAATCATTTCATTTAGATAATGGTGCACACTACATCACTAAATAAAACAAACCATCATTTGTCATCATATTGCAGGATGTTCTTTCCAACTTGCTTCTAATATATCAAAGTCTACCAAAATACATTGAAATAACTAGACATCACGGAGTACAAAAGAAGATACATATAAATCAACTTAAACATCAAAATGATCTTCATGGTCCGTTGTCATCATATCACAGCTCCTCTTTTATCTCACCAACATTGAGATCTTTCTGCACAAAATAAACAAATATATAAATATAATACATCAAGATCAGTATATAATTAATAAGTTATAGACGTTTTGTTTTTATGTTAGAAGTAGGTAAGAACATCTAGACATATAACAAAACACAACAAGCACAAATGAAAAAACTAGTCTAAAAAATTTGAGATGCCACTAAATGATTCATCACCCGCTGACACACTATGTTAGCAAACATTACGTTATGCTGAAATAACAAATTACATTCTTACACTGATGAAGCAAGAATAAAACAAATCCTTAATTGAGGTGATTATAAAACATAATAATTTGACGACAAACCACAGTTATCCTAATTATATAGCCTCTAAACAGTCAAGGAGCATTGCTCCATAAACCCATGCAAGTTATATAGCCTCTAAAGATACAAAGTAAAAAAAATTTACATTAGAGGAGGTGCACAGGTGAAGGACTATGTACCATTCCAGAAGATAAGGGCATCAATCCTTGTCCAAATGAACCCACAGAACCTATCGGTTGAGGTGAAACCGCTGGTGAAAGCAATGGAGTCAGAGATCATGCTGCATCCAGGGATTTCAACCAATCTGTCCAAACAAAAGTAAATGTTGCTACAAATCAGACAAACCACATTTACCAGCTAACGGTTATGAAAATAATGGTGGAACTATTTTAACCCAATAAGCAAATACAAATCTCAACTAAGTTTAGGAGTCTACTGAACCTGAAGCACAGTACACTCTGAACAAAACATATGTTAATTAAGATTGCATAAAGAATCGCTAATTTAATATAGGTAGAGAGCGTGATCTGCCCTCATCCGTGTGAGTTTCATTGTGTAGGCTGCACCCTCATCTGTGCGGGCTGCACCCTCATCCGTGTGGGTTGCCCTCATCCATTTGGGTTGTGCCCTCATCAGTGCAGGCTGTGCCCACATTCTTGCGGGCTAGGCCCACATCCTTGTGGGCTGCGCCATAAAATTTATTTGTGCTTGGAGAGCTCCTCATTATTCATCACAACCTTTAGTGGAAAGAAATGATGCATTAGTACGACAAAAAATATACTTAAGTTGGATGGATTTGGAAAGAACACTGGAAGGAGAAGGAGACTACCTGAGATTGAGATTGGCAATTAACACTATTGCGGTCTGCCCTCATTTCCTTTATTAACCAAAAAGAAAACCCTGTAAATTGCAAAAAATATAGAAATAAGACACGACAATAATAATGAAGTGCATAATAATAAAGTGCATAAAAAAGAAATATATATGATTGCAAGTATTCTTAGTAAGTAACACTAGTAAAACTAAGTCAAAATTAAAGACCACTCGGTTGCAAAACATTAAGTAAATATAAGGAAAAACAAATATGGAGTTTAAAATACTCACCTGCAATTTTTCTGACAGGGATTTCGCTGCTGAAACTTCTGGTTGACAAGCCATCTCATCTCCATACTACAAAATTTATAAACATTTAGGTTAAAACTAAGATTTTAACCAAAATTTAGAAATATTTAGATTAGAACTAAGATTCTAACTATTTCAACAATATTACATGAAATACATTCAAATTACAAAAACATGACATATTTTGCTACACATGCCTGAATGCCATCCAAGACTGACACCTTGATGAAATCAATCCCATCTTCAAACACATACCTGCATTGATGTTACAAGCAACAATAATATAGAAATTATTAGTCACTAACCATAGTATTTTGATAACTATAGCTCATAATGGATAAATATTGAATGTAAAGGACTCTATATGCTCTTAGATGAGTAAGCAACACATTAGAAAATAATATAAAAAAGCAAAAATTCACACCTTATCGATTGCCATTAGAGGATAGATTGATAATTGCACTTACTGGTAATCCGCTGAATCTTGCTTCTTATTCTTCGAACCATATCTTAAAGAAATTTTCCCTGCAATAAAATCACCTTAGTTTATGATAACAATGACTAATAACATAAATACTCAATACACAATGATTGAGGAATAAATACTACCAATTTGATGTTCCTCCCATGCCTCCTGTTCTGCAAATGGGTTCATCTTCTCAGAAACACCAGAGTCCCTGAATAAAACATTTTATACTTGTTACACTCAAAAGGCTTCACTACCTCTCGTTATAAGAGTCACATATCCTGAACAATTGCAATATTAAAAGTTTGCGCGTGGACCGTTGATTGGGACAGTCAGCAGGAACAAGCATACCTATATCTTTGCATAGCTACTGCAAACCTTTTCTCTTGATTTATACCTCCATCTTCATCATAAGCTTATGGCATCCTTGATACGCGAAAAGCAGATATATAATTTACGCAAGTGCACGTGTCAGTTCAAGTAATAAAGTGTAAGTAAAGTATCGTTCACACGAGGAAGTGTCGAATCTAATGCTCGCAATTACTAGCTTAACCTTTTCTTTAGATCCAAGTGAATTAATTAAGGTGATTTATGTTAACAACGAGAAATCAAATTTAGTTTCTATAATAACTACTTTAGAATACTTGTAATCAGTTTAGGAAGATAGTCTCGTACATTGCTTTCCCTTGCTTATTGTAATGTTTTCTTAAAATGATTTATCATGAATGTTAAAATGACTATCGTGCAACGATTTGAAGATGAAAAACATGATCTCTCGATCTATGAAATTCGTTCACCCCGTATTTCCCTAGTTATCTCTAACATAGGTAACAATAGAGAGCGACAACAAGAACACAAATCAATGTTGCTACCGCGAAGACGAAATCTCTTTCTCCCTTCAACGATATACTAAATTTATGAAACACTTACGTCACTCCTCTCTCGAATCTCGCAGCGTAGTATTAAGACAGAAACTTTGGTGAATTAATTACGCAACTCCTCTCTCGAATCTTGCTGCGCAAAATAAGACATTCATCTAACCTGACTCCTCTATCGAATCTCGCCAAGCAAATTAAAGATGAAAACTTAAGCCAAAAATTCCAGGATAAAAATCATGAATCCAATAACGATATAGTCTCAAGCATTCATGACACAGAATTAAGATACAAAACTCTACAACGAGTCAAAGTACTCACATATACGAGACTAAGAGAATTTAGTTCATCACGAAGGTCAAACACAACGAAATTAGATAGATCTTACAAGACATGATGTTTAGAGATCTAAACGTTGCAGAAAATTGTACTCAGAATTGCGCAAATGTCCTCCTTGATGAAGATCCGGAGTGTCTTTCTCCTTTTCTCACGCCCTAGAACAGTTCTCCTCCTTCGATTTTTCCTGAATGATCCACTACTTCCCTCTCCTCTACGATAATAATCCTCTTTTCAACCGTCGAGACATGTTAAATTGCGAAATAGATGCAACCACCCATCATCGTAACCGCCAGAAGTACGTGGAGTAATTTCGGATTTAAATCTGTTGAAAACCGTCGGCATGTTGCAACATCATTTTCTGAACTGCAGGATATGTTGAAACATGTTTCTATACTTTCTTTATCAAACAGAGGCCAAAATGTTGCAACATCATATTTTTGAACTGCAGGATATGTTGCAACACTTTTCTGTACTCTTCAATCTGCCAAACAACTTATCAAACAGAGGCAAAGATGTTGTAACATGTATTTTCTGAACTACGAACTATGTTGCAACATTTCTTTCTGCACTTAATTAATTGTCTTCATCATTGACTCTTCAAAATTGATACTTCAGAATTTCTGCGCAATAACATATAGAATGACGATAATACCCAAACTTTCAACAAGAACATATATTACTCATGTTGATAACCTTTTAACTCATAATTATCAAATATTTTAATCAAAAGGGTAATAATTAAAGCACATGATAACTTCCTTTTGGGAAGTTATCACACCCCCACACTTAGCTTTTTGCTAGTCCCTAGCGAAATAAATCATTAAAATTAATTGAGTAAAAACACAACTATCAACACATAAACTTGAGTCACTTTACCCTTGAACTTAATTGACTAAGATTACTCAAGTGATTATCATCGACAATTGGTGGTCATGCCAATCATTAAAATTTCAAACATGTAAAAATTCATTAGTTTGATAAGAATTAAAGCTCAATTTTGATTTCCTAGTGTTGTGTGTGCTATTCCTTAAAATTATTTACTCCCAAACAACTTAACTCATTAAACTTGCACATAATTTGGAAAGGATAAAAATTAAGCTAAGTCATTGATTCAGCCTCCACAAGAATATAGTAGATAAATTTAGACAGAATTCATAAGGACTTGAGACGGGAGTGGCTTTGGCTTGGTAAGGAACTTATGGATAAATTTTGATAGTGGAAAGAATCTCCCTAGTTAAAATTCTTAATAACTCTCCATACTTTGGGGTTTATCAACATATATATATATATATATTTCTTTTCATAGTAGGGATCATTCCAAGTACATGTGTACATACCTAGGCCACATAATCACTATGATGTTTTTTTTTACTTCCTTTTTTTTTATTATATATCACAGTAGGGATCATTCCAAGTATGTATACAAATACCTAGGCCACATAATCACTATGAAATTTAACCATAATTTTTTTTTAAATTAAACACTCAAAGTTGGAAAAGTTACTAAGAACTAACTAGCAAAATTATAGGGAAATTATGCATGGTCAATTGTCTCAAAACGGCAAGGTTCAAACTCAAAGAATTATGGATGATCAAAACAACAGATGATTACATATACTCTATGTATTAGCATGAAACATGTGACTCAGTTCTTGCTCCTCCTTCGACCATTATGCTTATAAGTTAATGACTTTAATTCGTAGGGAGCAAACTCTTTTATGAAATGAAGTGCATAAATGAAATACATAAAAGAGCTCGAGCATATCTTACTAATTTCAAACTCATAATTTGAACTCTTAGGATTGACGTACCCACCAATAAAGTCAAATTGCATAACTTGAATAACATGCTTAATTAAGGAAATAAGGATAAAGCTATTTAAGTTAATATGTCATAGTGTATTTCCACTCATTCAGTAGAGGATATCCTACACACCTCCACACTTGGTATTTTACTAGGCCCTAGCAACGATATTGTAGAACAACATTGTAACACATAAATATGGAAGTAGGCATATGAAAAGAGATTAAAATAGTACTCCCCTGACATGTTGTTGCCCTAGCTTGTGTTGCCGCCAAAGTATGCCGGATGATAAACCAAGCTTGAGAGTTCCTGTAGAGCTATTGAGCACGCCACATGTAGAAGTAGAGCATGTTTATCTCAATAACAATTGAAACATATAATATTCAATTGACACTAAAGACTAACAAACCATGAGCATATACAATATAAAATCATGGGCATTCATCACAACATATAAACAGAAGTAGCAACATTCATATTATCACATCATATCAAAATAGTAGCAGCATATCCAAAAGAAAATATCACATAGTCAAGATCAGGACATCACATCCAGAAGAGTAGCATCAAAACAAAGTTCAATAACCAAAAGAGAAGCAAAGGAAATAAGAAAACTGAAATAAGATGGTCAATCATCAGCATCACTATCACTGGTAGCCGCGTCAGTCGGATCCTGCCTCGAACTGTCAGTGTGTAGCAGGAAACCGTCTTCGTTGAACCTTGATTGGTACCTGAAATTTGGTGGTCGAACTGTAGTCTTTGCGTTGCCGGATTGTTTTGACAGTTTCTCAGTCAGATAATCAAGTCGGTGATTGAAGTAAACATACTGATATCGTAAGTAATCCTTGATGTATTCAATGTTACTCATAATGGTTTCTTTCTCCGAAAGCGTGATAGGTGGCTCTTTGTCGAATGCAAGTGTATCCGATTCTGTTTGATCCGGTTTGGTTGGAGAATCAATTGACACCTTAATATTTTTCATGATCACTGCCTGCGTGATGTGATGCCCAACCGCAGTAATGATGTCACTTTCCTCAGCATTAACACCGACATTGTGACATAACTCCGTAATTAACGTGGGAAACCATAGTTGTTTGGTCTTTTCTGTGGTTCGCTCATAACAAATTTGTGTATGTATGATTTTCCCCACATTCAACTTGATATTTTTAAGTATGCTAAATATGAGAAGAGCTCTTTCCATGGAGACCTTGTTTGGGTGCCGCGTAGGCATGAGGCTGGTGTTAACAAACAGTAACCACGTTTTGGCTTCCCTTGTGAAAGTGGACGATTCAAAGATACGTTTGTTCTGAGCAGCCCAAGCGGGATCAGTTGTGTGGCATAGCACAGCACCTATTTCAGCTGGGGTGACGGTTGACTGCAGACTCTCGAATTCATCCCCTTCATTGCCCTCAATATCAAAAAATTCGTTTAGTGCATCAGCCGAAATATCCACAGTTTTTCCTCGAACAAGCACATTGTCATCTGTCCGAAACGGGAGGTTAGCGTAAAATTCAAACACCCATGGAAGAATGGCCTCAGTTCGTGGATGACAAAAGGTTTCCCACCCTAACTGATTGATTTGCCGCACATAACTTTCACTCCATGGCTTCGTCTCAATGTCAAACCCACGTTCATATAGAAAGTGCTTCAACTTTATGTCGTCAAATCTCGCCTGAGCTTCATCATTCACAAATCGTAAGATCGGTTGTGGTCTTTATTTTTGCTTTCCTTTCCGGTTGGACGACATTCCTTAATGAACGATGTAGGTGCTTAGAGACAACCCTATTTCGCTATGTTTGGGAACGAACCAAGAAAATTAGAAGGCTTACCGAAGTGGTGGTCGAACGTTGATGTAGCTACAGGTTATCGGCTCCACCTCCGCTCGTCGCTCGGAATCGCCCCCCTTTGCCGCTCGTCGCTTGGCTGTCTAATTCTAGGGCACGCGGAAATGAAAGGGTTTGGAGGGATCGGGTTTGAGATTTATGTCGAAAGTAATGAGGTGTGAGCCGTTTAGATCGAACCGGTTCAATATGGCGTAAACAGACAGAGGCTAAAATGTTACGACTTCTGAAAACGATGTTGCAACATAAAATTTCTTTAATTAAAGATTTGACAGAAGTCAAAATGTTGTAACTTACAAATACAGTGTTGCAACAATCTAGCGCTCGATTTTTTTTGTTTTTAAAAGGACACAGGAAAAATTCTATTAGAGGAAAGAGAGTAATTAACTTACAAATTCTTGATCAAATGATAAAATATAAACTTAATTTAACACTAATAACAAACTTTTTATATGTTAAAAAATGAGTTGCCTCCCAATAAGCGCTTAATTTTAAGTCCCGACAGGACTTTTCTACACTTGATGGTCTAGGCCAGGGTAATGACCGTCGCTTCCTCGCGATCATTATGCATGAAATAGTGTTAAGTCTCTGTCCATTAACCTTAAAGTCAGTTCCATCTTTTTCGTTGTATATGGTGATAACACCAAAAGGGTGAACTTCTTTCACTCGGAATGGTCCCGACCATCTAGACTTTAATTTTCCCGGGAATAATTTCAATCTTGAGTTATATAAGAGCGCGAGTTGACCTTCATTAAATTCCCTTTTTTCTATCCTTGCGTCATGCCATTTTTTAGTGCGTTCCTTATATATCTTAGCATTTTCATAAACATTCATTTCATCTAGTTTATTCAATTGAAAAAGTCTATTCTTACTTGCATCCCGAAATTCAAAATTCAATTTCTTGATGGCCCAATACGCCCTATGTTCTAATTCCACTGGAAGATGACAAGCCTTACCATAAACCATTTTATAAGGCGTCACTCCTATGGGTGTCTTAAATGCGGTCCTATATGCCCATAACGCATCGTTCAGTTTCTGTGACCAGTCCTTACGAGATGAACTTACCGTCTTTTCTAGAATTGATTTGATTTCTCTATTTGAAAGTTCAGCGAGGCCATTGGTTTGTGGGTGGTATGCTAAGGCAACTTTATGTGTCACTCCATACTTCCGCAAGAGTGTTTTGAATTGCATATTGCAGAAGTGTGCTCCTCCATCACTAATAATAGTCCTAGGTGTACCAAACCTTGTAAAGATATTCGACTTTAAAAAATTTAGTACAACCTTGGCATCATTCTTCTGGGTGGCTATAGCTTCTACCCATTTAGACACATAGTCTACCGCTAAGAGAATATATAAATTTCCATTTGAGTTCACAAACGGACCCATGAAATCAATACCCCAAACATCAAACACCTCTACTTCCAATATGTTGTTCAACGGCATGTTAGCTTTACGATGTAAATTTCCTGTTTTTTGGCATCGATCACATTGTTTTACAAATAAGTGTGCATCCTTGAATAGTGTGGGCCAGTAAAATCCAGCCCCTAATACTTTTATAGCGGTACGTTCTCCCATAAAATGTCCTCCATAAGGAGATGCATGACATTTTTCTAAGATACTTTGTACTTCTATCTCCGGAATGCACCTACGCATCAATTGATCGGGGCAGAGTTTAAATAAATACGGAGCATCCCAAAAGTAGGATTTCACGTGATGGAGAAATCTTTTTTTTTGCTGATAGTCCATATCGGAAGGAAAGACATTGTTAACTATGAAATTAACAAAATCTGCATACCAAGGCACGCTACCATCAGTGATCGCTAATAATTGCTCGTCAGGGAAATCGTCTCTAATCATAACTTGATTATATTTTTCACTCTCTTGTTCTAATCGTGATAAATGATCAGCAATAGGGTTTTCATCCCCCTTACGGTCTTTGATCTCCAGATCAAATTCCTGTAAGAGAAGAACCCACCTGATTAATCTAGGCTTTGCATCCCTCTTATCCACTAAATACTGAATTGCCGAATGATCAGTATAAACTATCACTTTAGAGTTAATTAAGTAAGACCGGAACTTATCAAAGGCAAAGACTACTGCTAATAACTCCTTTTCTGTCGTGGTATAATTTATTTGAGCATTCATGAGAGTTTTACTAGCATAATATATAGAGTGAAAAATTTTATCACGTATTTGTCCCAACACAGCTCCAACCGCATAGTTACTAGCGTCACACATTAAAACAAATGGTGCAGACCAATCAGGTGCAATAATAACAGGAGATGATATTAAGCTTTGCTTTAATATCTGAAATGCTTTAGAACAATTTTCATCAAAATTAAAAGGTGTGTCTTTCTCAAGTAAACTACACAATGGCTTTGAGATTTTTGAGAAATCCTTAATGAAACGTCTATAAAATCCAGCATGGCCCAGAAAACTACGAATGCCTTTGACATTCGTTGGTGGAGGCAGTTTATCAATAACCTCAATCTTTGCCCGATCAACTTCCATACCTTTGTTGGAAACTTTGTGTCCTAGCACAATCCCTTCTCGGACCATAAAGTGGCACTTTTCCCAATTCAAGACTAAATTAGTTTGAACACACCGACCCAAAACCTTTTTAAGTACATCCAAACAACTATTAAATGACTGAAAAAATACAGAAAAAACATCCATAAATATTTCAATGTCTTCATCAATAAGATCAGTAAAAATTGAAATCATACATCGTTGAAATGTCGCGGGAGCATTACACAACCCAAATGGCATTTTTCTGAATGCAAAAGTTCCATAGGGACATGTGAATGTAGTCTTTTCTTGATCTTCTGGTGCAACCATAATTTGGTTGTATCCAGAATATCCGTCCAAGAAACAGAAGTATTCACTACCCGCTAATCTATCTAATACTTGATCAATGAATGGTAGCGGGAAATGATCATTCCTAGTGGATTTGTTCAGTTTTCTATAATCCATGCAAATTCTCCAACCGGTGACAGTTCTAGATGGTATTAACTCATTCTTTTCATTTTTTACAACAGTCATGCCTCCCTTCTTAGGTACACATTGCACCGGGCTCACCCACTTACTATCAGAGATGGGATAAATAATGCCGGCATCAAGCCATTTGATAATCTCTTTCATTACTACTTCCTTCATGGGAGGACTAAGCCTACGTTGATGTTCTATGGACCCCATTGCATCATCTTCCAATAGAATTTTATGCATACAAATGGATGGGCTAATCCCTCTAATGTCAGCAATAGTCCAACCCATAGCCCCTTTAAATTCTTTTAAAACTTCTAGTAATTTGTCTTCATTCTCTTGTTCTAACGATGCATCTATAATGACCGGCAATGTGTTCTTTTCGCCAAGAAATACATACTTTAAATGTTCAGGTAGAGGCTTCAATTCTAGAATTGGGGGGTCCAAAATAGATGGTTTCATTACTTTAGGTTCACTAGAGCGATTTATTATCTCAAATTTCTTTAGAAAGGGTAGCCCTTCTTGTGAGTCAAGAAATTTAACACATTCTTCTATTTCTAAATCTTCTCCCCATTCTTCATTAGTTAGAATTGTTAAAAGTTGTTGCTCTAGATCATTTTTGACATGCAGTAGTTTGGTAGGCTCCTCCATTTCTTCTATGGAAAAACATTGTTCGCTATCATTTGGAAATTTAAGAGCTTTGAGAATATTAAACTTCACTTCTTCATCATTTACTCTCATCGTCAACTCACCCTTTTGGACATCTATAAGCGTCCTCCCCGTGGCTAAAAATGGTCTTCCTAGGATAATGGGTACATCCTTATCCTCATCCATATCTAAAACAACAAAGTCGGCCGGAAAAATAAATTTCTCCACTTTGACCAATACATCTTCAACAATTCCCTTAGGAAATGCTAAAGTTCTATCGGCTAGTTGAAGGGTAAGAGATGTTGAAGCAATCTCTCCTAGGCCTAACTTTTTGTAGATAGATAATGGCATTAAGTTAATACTAGCTCCTAAATCACATAACGCTTTACCGGAAAATTTAACTCCTATCGAACATGGTATAGTAAAGCTTCCGGGATCTTTTAGTTTAGGTGGTAGTTTCTTTTGCAGAATCGCGCTACACTCTTCCGTTAGCGCTACTATTTCTTTATCAACGAACCTTCTTTTTTTAGATAGAATATCTTTCATAAACTTTACATAACTAGGCATTTGTTCCAATGCCTCAGCGAATGGAATATTTATGGTTAGTTTCTTAAAGATATCCATGAACTTTTGAAATTGTTTATCTAGCTTTGTCTTTGCTAGCCTAGAAGGGAACGGTGGAGGAGGGTAGACAATTTCTTTCTTTTTATTAGTTTGTTGTTGCACTTCCTCTACTCCCGGTTCCTCATTTTCTATTGGCTTTTCTTCTTCTGATTGACTTTCTTTAATAGCTTTTTCACGTTCTTCCTCTTCTCTAATCCTCTCCAACAACCCATCTCCGCTTGAAATTTCTACTCCACTCCTCAACGCAATGGCTTTGCAATGGTTAGGTTGATCATCTCTTGTAGGATTAGATGTCGTATTAGAGGGTAACGATCCAACTGGTCTCTGACTTAGCGCAATTGCTAGTTGACCCAATGTGGATTCCATAGATCTAAGAGATGATTCAATCCCAACCATCCTAGACTCACTCTTTTGAAACATTCCTAAAATGTCGTCATCCGGTAATTTTTTTCTAGTGTTCAATTGGTTATTAGGGGGAGGATTTTGTATTGGGTTAATATTTTGGTTAAATCCCGACGGTTGATTCATTACTTGATTGTTTTTCCAAGAAAAGTTAGGATGTTGTCGCCACTCGGGGTGATAATGATTTGCAAAGCCAGGCGGAACTTGCCTAGGTTGTCCACCAATATAATTTTCTTCTTCAGTGACTTGATTTAGTTGCTCTACCGTGAGTGGTGCATTAGATGTAGGGTTAGATAAAGAATCTAACCTCTTATTAATTATGTTGAATTGTGATGCCATTTGAGCAGCTAATGATGTAATTTGATCTACTTGGTGGACTCCTACTGGATTGCTAGTCCCTTGTCTTTCATAAGCTTGGTAGTTATTAGAAGTAAGATCTTCCAATATAGCATAGGCATCCTCCGGATACTTCTTCAGTAGTGACCCTCCCGCAGCACCATCAACCAAGATCATGGTTGCGGTTTGCAAACCATTATAAAATGTGGAGACTTGTTGATGTTGGGCTAAACCGTGGTGTGGACATTTTCGTAATAGATCTTTAAAACGCTCCCAAGCGTCATAAAGAGTCTCTCCGGGGCCTTGCATAAACGTTGAAATATCCCTAATAAGCTTTGCAGTCTTTGAAGGTGGAAAATATTTATTTAAAAATTTCTCAACCAGATGATCCCATGTGGTAATTGACTCCTGAGGCACTGATGCTAACCAATCACTAGCCCTCCCTTCTAAAGAAAACGGGAATAATCTTAATAGGATTGCATCATCAGACGCACCATTGCATTTAAACATATCGCATATCAATAAAAATGTTTTTAAGTGAGCAGTTGCGTCTTCATGATTTAGACCTCCAAATTTACTATGTTGTACTAATTGCATAACTGTAGAATCCATTTTAAAGTTGTTAGCTTCGATTGGGGGTCTGACAATACTAAAGTGCAACCCTCCTCTTAGAAGCGCATTATAATCCCGACAAGTCATTCTTGGATCAGGAGGTTGAACATTTTGTTCAACTTGTCCGTTGGGATTCGCTTGTCCCTCATTGTCATTCCTATTGGCTTGTCTATTATTATTATCCATCGCAGGATGAATAATATTTTTCGCTTTTCGGCTTTTTCTATTTTTTTTACAAGTGCGTTCAATTTCAGAATTTAACGGAAGTATATCAACGTTCCGATGTCTGGACATGCACTAAACAAAACTCTAGATATAAGCACAAACAATATAGAATAAAAACTTGATCTCTAAATACTTAGGGTTTACTAATATTGCAAGAAATGTACTATTAGACCGTACCCTTTCCCGGCAACGGCGCCAAAAACTTGATACGCGAAAAGCAGATATATAATTTACGCAAGTGCACGTGTCGGTTCAAGTAATAAAGTGTAAGTAAAGTATCGTTCCCACGAGAAGTGTCGAATCTAATGCTCGCAATTACTAGCTTAACCTTTTCTTTAGATCCAAGTGAATTAATTAAGGTGATTTATGTTAACAACGAGAAATCAAATTTAGTTTCTATAATAACTACTTTAGAATACTTGTAATCAGTTTAGGAAGATAGTCTCGTACATTGCTTTCCCTTGCTTATTGTAATGTTTTCTTAAAATGATTTATCATGAATGTTAAAATGACTATCGTGCAACGATTTGAAGATGAAAAACATGATCTCTCGATCTATGAAATTCGTTCACCCCGTATTTCCCTAGTTATCTCTAACATAGGTAACAATAGAGAGCGACAACAAGAACACAAATCAATGTTGCTACCGCGAAGACGAAATCTCTTTCTCCCTTCAACGATATACTAAATTTATGAAACACTTACGTCACTCCTCTCTCGAATCTCGCAGCGTAGTATTAAGACAGAAACTTTGGTGAATTAATTACGCAACTCCTCTCTCGAATCTTGCTGCGCAAAATAAGACATTCATCTAACCTGACTCCTCTATCGAATCTCGCCAAGCAAATTAAAGATGAAAACTTAAGCCAAAAATTCCAGGATAAAAATCATGAATCCAATAACGATATAGTCTCAAGCATTCATGACACAGAATTAAGATACAAAACTCTACAACGAGTCAAAGTACTCACATATACGAGACTAAGAGAATTTAGTTCATCACGAAGGTCAAACACAACGAAATTAGATAGATCTTACAAGACATGATGTTTAGAGATCTAAACGTTGCAGAAAATTGTACTCAGAATTGCGCAAATGTCCTCCTTGATGAAGATCCGGAGTGTCTTTCTCCTTTTCTCACGCCCTAGAACAGTTCTCCTCCTTCGATTTTTCCTGAATGATCCACTACTTCCCTCTCCTCTACGATAATAATCCTCTTTTCAACCGTCGAGATATGTTAAATTGCGAAATAGATGCAACCACCCATCATCGTAACCGCCAGAAGTACGTGGAGTAATTTCGGATTTAAATCTGTTGAAAACCGTCGGCATGTTACAACATCATTTTCTGAACTGCAGGATATGTTGAAACATGTTTCTATACTTTCTTTATCAAACAAAGGCCAAAATGTTGCAACATCATATTTTTGAACTGCAGGATATGTTGCAACACTTTTCTGTACTCTTCAATCTGCCAAACAACTTATCAAACAGAGGCAAAGATGTTGTAACATGTATTTTCTGAACTACGAACTATGTTGCAACATTTCTTTCTGCACTTAATTAATTGTCTTCATCATTGACTCTTCAAAATTGATACTTCAGAATTTCTGCGCAATAACATATAGAATGACGATAATACCCAAACTTTCAACAAGAACATATATTACTCATGTTGATAACCTTTTAACTCATAATTATCAAATATTTTAATCAAAAGGGTAATAATTAAAGCACATGATAACTTCCTTTTGGGAAATATCACACCCCCACACTTAGCTTTTTGCTAGTCCCTAGCGAAATAAATCATTAAAATTAATTGAGTAAAAACACAACTATCAACACATAAACTTGAGTCACTTTACCCTTGAACTTAATTGACTAAGATTACTCAAGTGATTATCATCGACAATTGGTGGTCATGCCAATCATTAAAATTTCAAACATGTAAAAATTCATTAGTTTGATAAGAATTAAAGCTCAATTATGATTTCCTAGTGTTGTGTGTGCTATTCCTTAAAATTATTTACTTCCAAACAACTTAACTCATTAAACTTGCACATAATTTGGAAAGGATAAAAATTAAGCTAAGTCATTGATTCAGCCTCCACAAGAATATAGTAGATAAATTTGGACAGAATTCATAAGGACTTGAGGCGGGAGTGGCTTTGGCTTGGTAAAGAACTTATGGATAAATTTTGATAGTGGAAAGAATCTCCCTAGTTAAAATTCTTAATAACTCTCCATACTTTGGGGTTTATCAACATATATATATATATATATATTTCTTTTCATAGTAAGCATCATTCCAAGTACATGTGTACATACCTAGACAACATAATCACTATGATGTTTTTTTTTACTTCCCCTTTTTTTTATTATATATCACAGTATGGATCATTCCAAGTATGTATACAAATACCTAGGCCACATAATCACTATGAAATTTAACCATTTTTTTAAAAAAAATTAAACACTCAAAGTTGGAAAAGTTACTAAAAACTAACTAGCAAAATTATAGGGAAATTATGCATGGTCAATTGTCTCAAAACGACAAGGTTCAAACTCAAAGAATTATGGATGATCAAAACAACAGATGATTACATATACTCTATGTATTAGCATGAAACAGGTAACTCAGTTCTTGCTCCTCCTTCGACCATTATGCTTATAAGTTAATGACTTTAATTCGTAGGGAGCAAACTCTTTTATGAAATGAAGTGCATAAATGAAATACATAAAAGAGCTCGAGCATATCTTACTAATTTCAAACTCATAATTTGAACTCTTAGGATTGACGTACCCACCAATAAAGTCAAATTGCATAACTTGAATAATATGCTTAATTAAGGAAATAAGGATAAAGCTATTTAAGCTAATATGTCATAGTGTATTTCCACTCATTCAGTAGAGGATATCCTACACACCCCCACACTTGGTATTTTACTAGGCCCTAACAATGATATTGTAGAACAACATTGTAACACATAAATATGGAAGTAGGCATATGAAAAGAGATTAAAATAGTACTCCCCTGACATGTAGTTGCCCTAGCTTGTGTTGCCGCCAAAGTATGCCAGATGATAAACCAAGCTTGAGAGTTCCTGTAGAGCTATTGAGCACGCCACATGTAGAAGTAGAGCATGTTTATCTCAATAACAATTGAAACATATAATATTCAATTGACACTAAAGACTAACAAATCATGAGCATATACAATATAAAATCATGGGCATTCATCACAACATATAAACAGAAGTAGCAACATTCAGATTATCACATCATATCAAAATAGTAGCAGCATATCCAAAAGAAAATAGCACATAGTCAAGATCAGGACATCACATCCAGAAGAGTAGCACCAAAACAAAGTTCAATAACCAAAAGAGAAGCAAAGGAAATAAGAAAACTGAAATAGGATGGTCAATCATCAGCATCACTATCACTGGTAGCCGCGTCAGTCGGATCCAGGCCTTAGAGGCCTAACCAGACCCGGGCCTAACCGGGCTCAGACCCGGGCAGACCCGGGCCGGGCAACCAGGCTCGGGTTTTTTTTTGCACGCCTAATTTTAACGAGTAAGATGAGGAAATATTTTTTTAAATTCTGGAAGTAAGATGAGGAAATGTGATGTCAAAGCCAATGAACTGTACCAGCCTGTACTGTGGGGCCCTCTCTCTCTCTCTTCCAGCTGGCATACTTCCATTCAAGGAAGGAAACAAATGTAAGAGGAAGCTGTCATTTATCAACCCTACAAGTGTGCGGTTCACCATTGATGAAATAATTTCCTGTGTGGTCCTACTCAATATCAAATAACAGCCAGAAACCCTTGCACAGTACCACCCACATTTCTTTCTACATATTCAACTTTATCTTGTGGAACTCATTTCCTTGTCTGCATGCTATAAAATGACTCTACAATATTCTATGTTTTTAAACTATATATATATACACACGTGTATGCCTCCTTTAAAAGCTGACCAAGATTTGGGTTGGATCTGAACTGTACTTTGCTGTTTTTCTTCAGAAAAATTAAAGCATATAAATGGTGCATGATCAGTTTGCTCAGATTAGTTAATTAATTAATTCGATGGTTTTGACTAATTGGTCGGGGAGTATGCATGCTATGGGATTATTAAAGGTGTATTTTGAATATAAATGCGAGGATCATGGAACTCTATTAATGCTGTTAATTATTATTATTATTATTATTATTATTATTATTATTATATTCAGGCAACTAATCCACATGTTAATAACTTAATATCAATTTATTATTTAAGGGCGTGGGCATCATGGAAAGGCGTTGGAATTGACGGGAGTATTTCGGTTCCTTCATTACCTGCCTCGATCTCAGTGCACCACACGTGCGATCTCTTTCATTAGGGGGCGTTGATATCCGCACTGCAGTTTTGGCTATCCGCACTTTATTTGTATAAGTTATTACGTGCTTTTTGGAAGTACGGCTTGTACATGATTTTTTAGGAAAAATGTTCAACACGAAAGTTGTAGATCTCGACGAGATCTACAACTTTTGTGCTGAACACTTTTCCTAAAAATGCATATACAGCGTGTATTTCCAAAAATTCGATATAATTGCGCCTATGTTTCAATCAGGGTGACAATAAGTCTTGTGCATGCATTTTTAGGAAAAATGTTCAATATAATTTGCTTCTCGCACTCCAATGTTAATCTTAAATTAAAATTTTTAAAAATTTATCTGCAATCCAAAATGTTAAATACTAGTGCCAGACTAAATATCTTGTACCGAGACAAATCCCGCTAAAGAAAATAAATTAAATTCTGCTAAAGGATACAAAGGATTTGACCGAAAAGTTTTGAATTAATGAAAGATAAATAATGAAGCTAAAAGAGATAAATACTGGAGTGGGGAACTTGCGATATTCACCCGAGCTAATAGAAGCAGGGTGGCCGCGGGCTACGACGGCGGAGGTGGGCTTGCAGATGTGCGACGGCGGCCTCGGGCGAGTAAACGAGCGATGACGTCGGGTGAGCAGACGAGCGACGGCGGCGGCGGGCAAGCAGACGTCGATGGTGGCGTAAAGGGCGGGCAAATGAGGGAAGCGGGGTCGTGTAGGATTTTTACTGGGTGAGGTTAAAAAAGAAGAATGTAAGAAAAAATAAATGTTTTCTAAATTTTTGTAGTTAACAATCGTCTATTTTAAACTAGTTGGAAATCAATTAATTAAGTGAAAAAATTATTATATCCACGAATCAAAGCAATACTTGTATTTTATTTTTACTTTAATAAGAGAAAATAATATATAATTATTATCATGATGGAAGATGTATTTTTGAATTTTTTAGGTAATTTTAAATTTTTTGGAAGCGAGCAGAGGGGGAATTGTCGCCAGCGCAGTGTTCATGTGATTAGTCTTAACCCACCGTATAAAAAAAAAATTGTTAAAAACACCGCAGTTTTGGCTAGTCGCATCTCATTTTTTCCTAATTTTTCGCGTCTTTTAGAAATACGCATTAAACATGCATTTTTAGGAAAAGTGTTTAACAGGACAGTTGTAGATCTACAACTTTCATGTTGAACACTTTTCCTAAAAATGCATGTACCCGAGAATGTAATTCCCAGAATGACTCCAAAACCTTCTCATAATATTTGAGAAGAAAAATGAGAAGAAGAATAATTCTTACCCCCAAAATAGATTTTGGTTAGAATCATTTACCGAATAAAAAAAAGGTTTATGTTGATATATTCGAGTAATTAAACGTTTCACAAGTACAAAACTATATTTATTGTCATAACCAATAATTTCCACCGTACATTGGAAATACGCCTAGGTTTCGCGTCTTTAGGAAATATGTCATGTACATGCATTTTTAGGAAAAGTGTGTTGTAAAATCGGATCGAGTTAAGCCGCGGTAGCGCAACGTAATTTCACGAATGAGCAAGAACCAGTATCGCGCAAAATAAAATACGGAACGAGATTCTAACATACACAGACGACACAAAAGATTACGTGGTTCGGAGTATGAGACTCCTACTCCACGGGAAGAGCGCGCCGAAAGATCCACTATAAATATGAGAGTTACAAGATACAATAGTGAGACAAAAGATATAGCGTGGTGCGCCCAGTAGAATCTGCCCCCAAACTGCACTGGTAGCTATCGCGAGCGATACTGATATCGCCGAGCGATGTCTCGCACTGCCACCGGGCCCAAGACCCGCCGCCGCTGCTTCCGCACGCCTGGACCACCGCCCTACTGCCGCCGCTCTCACCGGAACCAAGTTCCGCGGCTGTCGCCGGCCTGGATCACACTAAGGGTCTCCGCCGCTGTTGAAGAACTCCTGGAGCCACCGCTGCCGCCGCCCGCTGCTTCCACCTGAAACAGCCCGAAAAGCTCCCTTGGCCTGAGGCCGCCTGTCGCCGCTGGACAGAGTCGTCGCCTCCTTGCCGCCGAGCTACTGGCGCCGCTGCTGCCGCTCACCTCTCTCAACTGCCTCCTCCCTCCTGCGGAATTTGCTTGGCGTAAAGGATGGCTGGGGGGACTGGTCCTATAAATAGGAGTCAAATAAAATCTCCCGTAAATAGGAGATAATCTGCAGATTTAGGAAAAATGCTAAAAATGGGTTTAGCCGGAATAGGAAGAAAATAATCCTCCTCATAATGAAGAATCCTAAATAGGATTAACCCAATAAGAGATTTCCTAATCAAAGATTAATCCTCACAAGTAACAAACCCCTCCCACGGATCGATGACATGGCGCGATCCGAATGATCCATGCGCGTGTGAGGTGTCACGATCCTAACAATCTCCACCTTGACGCCTCACGCAAACGAAACTCCACCTTGACGAACGTAACTCCACCTTCAGCTTAAATCTCCACTACCGGCGACTACGAGCCCCCTCTCCCTGGGGCCTGACCGCGATCAACGCGCATCAGAATGAGTCAAGTCAAGACCGCTCTTGAACTTGACTCCAGTCACTGGACTTCCTCGCAAGTCCGTACTAATATCCCTCCAGGATATCTCCCGCAACTTCCTGCCTCTACCTCTACCGAACTCCCTCAACTCCCGGTGGCGCACCCCGACGAGCTTCGCCCTTGCCCTATAGACCGAGTCTTTTGCAAGACGACTCGCACTCAACCTCTCACTGTGCGACTCTACCTTCTCCTGAGTGATCATGAGTTCCCTGGTGGGACCCTTGAGCCGGATGGCTCCCTTTGCGGCGTCTGGCTCTCCTGAGATGACTCTCCGCCCACGGATGCGAAGACTTTACCTCCGCCAAGGTCCTTTCTCTGCGCACACGCCCTCGCCACGAAACTTGCCCTGCTCCTCCGCCGGTCCTTCTTCCCAGACTTCTCCTTGCCGAGGAGAGCCTTGTGAAGACCTTGCTGGACGAGAACGGCCTTTATGCGCTTCTGCCAAAGGCCAAAATCAATCTTGCCGTCGTACCTAGAAATCTCGAATTTTGCCGACATTGTCTTGCTCGCAGAGCTACTGGGCGATCAAGATGATATTCACGGAACCGATCTGGGAAGATAGGGAGCAGACCAATGTCGTCACCCACCGTTGACCCAAATCAGAGAACCGGAACGTCCAGACGATCACCCCCGCCGAACCTCGCTTTGATACCAATTGTTGTGAAATCGGATCGAGTTAAGCCGCGGTAGCGCAACGGAATTTCACGAATGAGCAAGAACCAGTATCGCGCAAAATAAAATACGGAACGAGATTCTAGCATACATAGACGACACAAAAGATTACGTGGATCGGAGTATGGGACTCCTACTCCACGGGGAGAGCGCGCCGAAAGATCCACTATAAATATGAGAGTTACAAGATACAATAGTGAGACAAAAGATATAACGTGGTGCGCCCAGTAGAATCTGCCCCCAAACTGCACTGGTAGCTATCGCGAGCGATACCGATATCGCCGAGCGATGTCTCGCACTGCCACCGGGCCCAAGACCCGCCGCCGCTGCTTCCGCACGCCTGGACCACCGCCCTGCTGCCGCCGCTCTCACCGGAACCAAGTTCTGCGGCTGTCGCCGGCCTGGATCACACTGAGGGTCTCCGCCGCTGTTGAAGAACTCCTGGAGCCACCGCTGCCGCCGCCCGCTGCTTCCACCTGAAACAGCCCGAAAAGCTCCCTTGGCCTGAGGCCGCATGTCGCCGCTGGACAGAGTCGTCGCCTCCTTGCCGCCGAGCTATTGGCGCCGCTGCTGCCGCTCACCTCTCTCAACTGCCTCCTCCTTCCTGCGGAATTTGCTTGGCGTAAAGGATGGCTGGGGGGACTGGTCCTATAAATAAGAGCCAAATAAAATCTCCCGTAAATATGAGATAATTTGCAGATTTAGAAAAAATGCTAAAAATGGGTTTAGCCGGAATAGGAAGAAAATAATCCTCCTCATAATGAAGAATCCTAAATAGGATTAACCCAATAAGAGATTTCCTAATCAAAGATTAATCCTCACAAGTAACAAACCCCTCCCACGGATCGATGACATGGGGCGATCCAGACGATCCATGCGCGTGTGAGGTGTCACGATCCTAACAAAAGTGTTCAACACGAAAATTGTAGATCTGATCGAAATCTATAACTTTAGTGTCGAACATTCCTAAAAATGCATGTACAAGAAGTATTATCAAAAGACACGAAAAATTAGTTGAAGGTACGGTGCGACTAGCCAAAACTACGGTGCATTTAACAACTGCCCCAAAAAAACATATAGCGAGGGGGAAGCCGGGAAGGTATGTTTGTATACTACAAGATATAAGAATGCATAACAACTGACAAAAATAACTTAGAAATCATTTCTCATTCTATTTCCGGAAAGTTATACAAACGGTGCGAAATTTTATTTCATTTGAAGGTAAAAAGCACATAGAAAATTAACAATCTCGAAATTATTTTCACAGAAGAAAACTATCCTAAAACTGATAACATTCAGCCTATTTTCCATTCTGAAGGTTACCACGATTGAATCCATCACTTGGCATGCTGTTGTTTTTAATTATCGCCGCCATCTGATTCTGCTGCGCTACCTGAGCTCCATAAGCATATAGACTCATCGCCTGCAAAAAAACCAAAAAAAATCCGCTAAAATATATTGGCAAAACTATTAATCTGCAATTGTGAAAAAGTTCCCAAACTTTTTTTTCAAATGAATTTGGTTCTCAAACTTCCTAAAAAGTATGAAATCAGTCCCATATTAGCTTTCCGTCAAATGATTCAAAGGAAAATGCTCCACTTCCAGTCGCCGGACTGCTAGGTCAACAACACCGAGCTTAACTGCTACGTCATGAACGTCGAAATCAGTCCCACAATTGAACTAGATCTTGGAGCTATGGCGTTCCCCTCATCCTCTTCTCTTCATCTTCTTGTCCGGCCATTCCCAGCAGCCTTATATCAGCAACGACGGTCTTAACGGCTACTTCTGCAACGATGTTCAACCCTCTTGCCCCTACGTCTTAGAAAGTTGCCGTGGATGGAGGTTTTCCGTTAAAGCAATTTGATGGAGAGTTAGCAGGGGACGGATGAAAGCATTTGATGAAAAGTTAGCAGGGGACAGATTTCATCCAACTTAGAAAGTTTGGGGATCAAATTCATCCAATTTTTTTTTCTTTCAAAAAGGCTTCAAACTTCAGGGTCAAAATTAATAATTTTGCCAATTTATATATTCACCAACACGAAAAAAAGAAGAAGATCAGAAACTAACCTGTGGAGACGGTTGCATATGATGAAACCCAAGGAGGGGAGCAAATGATTCTGGCGTTTGAGAGCTCTGCATTTGATTTGAAAACCTCATGGGGTTAATGGATTGTGGGCACATTTGCATTTGATTTGCAGATGGAGATGAAGGCAACTGAAGCGCCATGGGGGATCCCCCGATCCCCAAACCCACGTGCGCCATGTAATTTTGAATATTGGGGAACATCATCGTCGCCATGCCACTCCCCATCCACATAATCTGAGAAAGATTATAAATTTATGTATGAATTTTACTGCATTTGATATAGAAATCATAGCACTGGATCATACTAGCTATATCAGTACCTGAACTTGCTGCTGAAGTGATTTCAAGTATTCAATTGTTTCATCAAGCATTGATGCTTTATCTGACTGAATCGTAGCAATTGGTTATTATAAAATAACTATGCTAAGTAATCCTGATCTGAAACAATTTTTTTTTTACCTTGGTGCAGTGAGGTATGAGGTCCTGTAAAGCTTTCATCTTCTCATTGATTCTGTCTCTCCTTTTCTACAAGTCATTAATTGTGGTATAAAATAGTGGAGGATTACATAAATTAGAGGAGGATTAATACATAGATATTTAAGCTTCTCGGAGTTTTACCCTCTCTGAAAAATTATGAACCTCGGCAGCTCGGCTTCTACGTGATCTCTGTGCGGCTTTCTTTTCTTCAGCAGACTCGTAGTTTGTTTCCTGTATGTCTTATAGTCAGTACTGCAAATTAATTGTACTCTGATAAGAAAAATTAGGAAGAATTGATGCAAGAATCGCGATGAAACCTCACTCGGGCTGCAGAATTCTTCAATTTCTCTTTCCTTTCTTTTGTAGCTCTGGTTGTTTATTTCATGCGGCCCTGCTGATCTGATGCTAACTCCAGACCTGCCTGACGATGATGTGCCGGTGATTTCGTATGTATCAGTCTGCGGTCTTTCTGATAGCATGCTTGTCTCAAAATCTTGTTTGAACTTTTTCTCCGGCAAAATTGTTGTTGCGTTGCTTAGACCCGCTTGGTTCTGAACTTGATTGCTCCCACAAATGCTTGAACCTGCCGTCATCATTGATGAAGACACTCCACCTTCTGAATGGATATTCATTTGGAGTCCATTTGACATATCAATTTTTTGTGGCCTTGAGAAGCGAGAGAAGTTGACATTGCTACTGTTCTCAGGGCGAACATATTGTTGCGCGGAGTCATGTACATATGGTTTAGGAGGAGACAATCTGTTCTGAAGGTGGGAAAGATTTAAACTTTTGTTTGTTTTGTCAGTTGTAATGGCATGTGGATTTGGTTCGCATAAGAAATCACAACCAAACTCTTTCTCTAAGTATTCGTATGGGAAAAATGAGGCAATCTCATCCTCCACAGCCGGAGTGGCTGAATTCAAAACACTCTTTTGATCTTCTTTTATTACTTCATTGACGACGGCTTGATGTTTTTTGAGAGCTGAGCTCTGCAGCAGCACGTTTCCGTTCTTCCACTGGAGCTCGGTGAATTCTGGGTCCAGTCTGTAAGTTTGATAAATTGAAGTTTTTCTCTGTTAATTATAGGATTAGGTAAAGATTCATAATTGATCATGAGTTATACAGGTTGGAGCAGAGAAAATTAAAGCAGGAACTGACCCCGTTGATCTTCTCTGGTTTGTTGCACCGAGAAAATTCTGATAGAACCTCGAATGCTCGTCCATTTTTGAATCAAAAGAAACTCGTAGTTCAAATACTAGTTTCTTCTTTGTTTACTGAAATATTAAAGAACAAATTAGCAAACAAATCCTCCGCATCTTTTTGCCTTTGAATAGAAACAAAATATGAAAAACCCTCCTTTGCAATAAGTTTATGAAAGCTAAGCGTTCTACATAATGGTTTTAGCCGAAGCTTGACGATGACTACAGAGTAGTTAGACACAAAGACGAACCGAAAAATAAAATAAATAGCTGACGGAAGAAAAAGGATGCAACTTTGAACAGAAAATGAAGCAACTGTTATAGTGAATCAATAGCTGATACAGCTAAACAGCTCCAGTTAAGAATCTAAAAAAATGATCAAACAATTCTTACCCAAATTGCATCAAGAGAAGGAAAAAACTGATGAATATGTCATCAACGGCAAGGAAATATCAAATCACACAACACCCCCTGCCATCATCAAAAACTCCCCATATAAAAAGAAGCAAGATGGAGAAGGCAGCGGCAAAGAAACACAAATATAACAGATCGTACAAAGAAGAACCATTGATAGAAAGACAGGGGACACAAGCACATGTAGCTTCTCCATTACTCACCATGCCCCCCGTTGTCTTCCTCTTCAACCAATGGTACAGATGGAACTTCCCTGGGAAACGCCTTCCCTGTCCCTCTTCAAGTATCCCAGAACTATATTATTAGACACTATTTGGCTTTGCCAATACCTCTCACTTATAGTGCTTAGAGCCTCTGTCATTCTATTGTTAGCTTAGCTTAGTGATCAGCATCTATCTCACTTTGTCTTTAATCCCATGAAACAACAGTCTTTTTTTCTGTTACAAGTACTACTATTAGGCCCTGTTTGGGGGCATGTCCCATCTTGCGTGGCGCAGATGCGCGGATGTAGGACCATAGAATTCGCACGTAAAACAGGTCCGGTCCGCGGCTCAATGGTAGCGTTCCGTAGGCTACAGAAATTTTTTTGCTCCGTTTTCAAATATAAGTTTGGGTGAAACAACAGTGCGACGCGTGGCATCATCTTGCAAGTCAAGAAGGAAATCACATTCATGATTGCGCACTTTAGACAAGGAAATCACTGAAAATTTTCCGTTCTTTCATGATTACGACATGTGCCCGATCACAAAAATTTCACAGGCCTACAGCCTTAATCTCATATATCATTATGAGTTTTGACTGACAATTATTACTGGCAGTAAAATATTATTAGTTACCAGGTGTGATATTTATCTATGTAGATTAAATACATGCTGTACAAATATAATATAAAGGGCGTGATTGTAGATGTTTCAGAGGTTCTTAAATTTTTAATTGGGAAATAATTTTTTTTTTTATCCCGGAGCACCTTACAAATCTGTTTATGCAATGAGATGGAGATTTTATTTGTCTGATAGAGTAGGTCGGTCAGTTGAAAATTATGAAGTATTATTCACTAATTAGTATAATTTATTAATTTTTGTAGTATTTCTCATGAAATGCGGGGTATGTTTAATTGCAGATGTGGATGTGTATAATATATCAATTCACAGAACAATCATACCTCTTGTGGTATTATTGTTCATGAATTTATGTTTATCGCTTTATATTGCTTGATTTAATAATAATAATAATAGGATAATAATACCACGAACCAAAAATAGCTAAGTAAGATAATACTAAAATAGAATAACAGCAAGTTGCCAAATATGGTGTTGGCATTATAGAGGGATGTGATAAATGAGGGGCCTCAGGAATTGGAGATCTCGTCGTCGGCAAAAAGTAAATGAAATCTTGATATATAATTATATATAAACATATTCCTTATGGTGTAATGGTGTCAACTATCAAATCAATCTTAGCCCTCTAGTCGTTGGTATCATCCATTTTTTATTTTTATTTAAGTTAAAAAAAAAATCTCTCCCTCAATATGCTCTTGGAATTGCGATCTACGAGGGGCGAAAGTGTCATCGTGTCGTTGATCGGACGGCCATAATTCTTTTGATGGTCCTCACAGTTACACCATTGGCCTCCAAAATTTTTCTTTGTTTACAATGGGTATATATATATTCACGGGACCCACCGGCGACGGCGGGCTCACTGACTCTTAGCGGGTTGCGCCCGCATTTGAGCGGGTTGTGCCTACATACGACAGTACCCGCCCGGCGACGACGGACTTCCCCCGCAACTTATACATATGAGTACTCAAAATGACCGTAAAAAATATACATCAATATTTTATAATTTTTTTTTTTTCAAAAACATTTATATTTTAACTAAAAATCATTTTAAAGTAAGCTATTATATTTCGAAGTTAGTTTTTGAAGGCATAATGATTATCTACTAAAAAGTCTACTAAAAAGTTTTGAATTTTATGAATATCCATCATTATTTTTATTATATGAGTATTGTGTAATTACTAATTACACAAATAGTTATTATATTTTATAAATTTCTATTTTTCTCATAATATATGTTAAGTCATTGGAGTAAAAAAATGAGACTATATTTGACACTTTTGAATGTTGCACCAAAGACAACTTCTTGTATATAATAGTTAAAGATATATTCACCCAAGTCCCAAGTCCCAAGTCCCAACCAATCGAATAAGATACCATTGACCCCACCTTCGCTATCTTCTTCAATAACTAGCGGCTCACAACCTAGCACTTCACATGTGGCTGCCAGTTTCTACCACTAGTCCCAAACAAGGCTGCTGGCTATTCTTGTTGGATTTTTAATATTCTCAATCCCGGCAGAGCTAAGAGTTTAATGGAATGTAAGAAAACTAAATTATCATGGCCTGATTAATGTTTTTTTTAGTAAAGGTCCGTTTGGCAAGATTGTAAAAGCGGCGGTTACAAAACAATCTTCGTTTGGCATAACATTATTGCTCTGATGTTGGGGGAAGTTCTTCAGCCTCAAAGAAGGAAAGGTTAGCTGCCAAGCTACAACTTAACCAAGTAAAACCTAGCATAATAAGAAAATCTAGATACAATATATTTTACTTTTGGTGCTGTGAAAAGGTAGGATATTTTGCTTTAAATTGTTGGTTTAATTTAACTGTTCAGAGTGACCCCCACATGAGAATCAGAAAGCAAAAGCTATTAATATCCCATAAAGACTCTTCTCTAACAAGCACCTAGGACCCAAGAAGGCATGGTTTCGTAAAGAATTGTAGCTGTTTTGTAGGTACGTCCAAAGACCACCAAGACTCCTGTGTGGTATTTGGACAGTGGTTGTTCCAGACATATGACTGGAACTAGAAGCTTCTTGAAGGAGTTTGCACATGTAGAAGATGGACCCAATGTCAAATTTGGAGGATCTGACAGAGGTGTAGTCAAAGGCTATGGTAAGATTACAAATAGTAGTATCACTATCACAATGGTAGGTTATGTTGAAGAGTTACAACATAACCTTATAAACATAAGTCAACTGTGTGACTTGGGAGGTCGAGCGTTCATAAACGACAGTTCATAACCACAACGTTTTCGATCGTCATTTAAGATAGTATTTACTTAGCCGTCCTAATGAAACTTTGTCGGGAATAGAATTTTGGCACGTGTCCGGATGGATCCACTGGAAATTTGTATCTTTCGTTTCAACCCGCTAATATTTTTTAGTATTCGAGTGCTCCTACAACTTGACAACCAAAAGCAACAATGTTTATTCTCCGCTATTCGTTTCAACCCGCTAATAATTTATTGAAGACCACAACTGTGAACTAGGGCCTGGTTGGTAAAGCGCCAAACGGAGAAAATGGGCTCGTGGTGGGATGCGGTGGGAAGCAGATTCCGCGACAAATCAGCTGCAGAGGAGATTTCCCCGCTGTTCTCGCATTTGCCCTATCCTGACCTCTCCTCCGGCGATTCACACGCAGAGCTTCGCCGACGATCCGCACACAGAGCTTCGCCGACGATCCTCTCGCACGCAGAGCTTCTCCTCCGACGATCTTCCTCGCGCACGCAGATCGCAGAGCTTCTACGCCTGTCCTCCGACAGGTAAATGCGAGCGTAGAGCCAATTACACATGAGGGGACAGGTGCACCTGAGATGTCTGCTTTGAGAGAATTCATTGCGCACAAATTAGAAAATGCTCACGGGTACAATTCAAACATATGTAGTTTAGCAAATAAACTATTTATTTTATATTAAATTTATCTAATCTAGTGTAATTCTCTTTTGCAGATGATATTTATTTGCGTTGAAGAAAATAGACCGTTATCTAATTGAATTATATTTATCGTAAATATTTATATCGAGCAAATTGTTTAATTTTTAGTTGGAATTCGTAAATTATGCGTAATGTTTAATTGTCATTACTGTTTAATTCCGCACCACTGTTTCACACAGGACTGCAAATACATTTTTTCAAACAGTTTCATGAATTTTTTCACCGCTGCAAAACAACAGATTTTTGCACCACTATTTCCCACCAATACTTCTCTCAGCGCTGCAGCTTAGCCAAGCATGCCCCTAACCAATGTCTATGCGCTATGGCTGACACCTCCCGTGGTCATACATAAGTATGTCTGCGTATAAAAATATAATAGCAAAAGTCGAGCTAGTGAATTCATAAGCTTACTTCCGTGAAGAAGAGGAGGAATTCAAAACTGGAGAAAATATTTAGAGTAGACAATGACAATTCGGCATTGATGAGACATTGACGCTTGCTCATGCAAGTGCATTGCATTTCAGTCCCTTTTTTTTTGGGTAATTATATTTGCAGGCCCTATATGGATATTTGCAGCCCAATTTTTACGAGTTATTATGGGCCTTTTGAAAATACTCTTTGTTAGATGCATTTTTAGGAAAAGTGTTCAACATGAAAGTTGTAGATCTCGTCGAAATCTACAATTTTGATGTTGAACACTTTTCCTAAAAATGCACCTAACATTGCGTATTTTCAAAAGACGCGAAAAATTTCACAATAGTCTCGCGCCTTTTGAAAATACGCAATGTTAGGTGCATTTTTAGGAAAAGTGTTCAACATCAAAATTGTAGATTTCGACGAGATCTACAACTTTCATGTTGAACACTTTTCCTAAAAATGCACCTAACAAAGAGTATTTTCAAAAGGCGCGTAATAACTCGTAAAAATTGGGCTGCAAATATCCATGTAGGGCCTGCAAATATAACCACCCTTTTTTTTTAGATAAGAATAGAAAATCAGTGCATGAATTTTTAGGGATTTTTTAAAATCAATATCTAAATTTTATTTTATTTGAAATGAGTCACAAAATTTTTTAAACTTTTTGAAATTAACTAATCTCTAAATTTTATTTTGTGTTAAACGATCTAATCTCTCAATTTTTTTAAATTATTTCTAAACTTTAATCATATCTTTTGAGTACCAATTTAAAGTTTTTAAATTCGAGTAACTTTAACGTGACTATAAAAAAAAAATTTATATGAAATAACTATATTTCATCGAAATAATATTTAGTGTGTTTACCCAGAAATCGGTGATCCTTCTCGAGGAGATTTTTTCTGCGTTTCTCCTACAGGACATGCGGCTAGGGATCTCCTGCCCGCCTAGTAGGGGCGGACTCCTTCAGGCCACCCAGCAGGGGCGGTCTCCTTCCTCAGGCCGCACAGCAGGGGCGGCCTCCTCCTTTAGACCGCGCGGGTAGGCGGTCTCCCCCTTCAGACCGCCCAAAGGCGGGCGGCCTTCTCCTTCAGACCGCCAAAAGGCGGGCGGCCTTCTCCTTCAGACCGCCAAAAGGCGGGCGGCCTTCTCCTTCAGACCGCCAAAAGGCGGGCGGCCTTCTCCTTCAGACCGCCCGAAGGCGGGCGGCCTTCTCCTTCAGACCGCCCAAAGGCCGCCTCCTTCAGACCGCCCAAAGGCGGGCGGCCTTCCCCTTCTGACCGCCCAAAGGCGGGCCGCCTTCTCCTTCAGACCGCCCAAAGGCGAGCGGCCTTCCCCTTCAGACCGCCCAAAGGCGGGCAGCCTTCTCCTTCAGACCGTCCAAAAGCGGGCGGCCTGCTCCTTCAGACCGCCCAAAGGCGGGCGGCCTCCTCCTTCAGACCGCCAAACCGGGCGGCCTCCTCCTTCAGACCGCCAAACCGGGCGGCCTCCTCCTTCAGACCGCCCAAGCCAGGCGTCCTCCTTCTTCAGACCGCCAAACCGGGCGGCCTCCTTCTTCAGACCGCCCAAGCCGGGCGGCCTCCTTCTTCAGACCGCCCAAGCCGGGCGGTCTCCGCCTTCAGGCCGCCCAGCATGGGCGGTCTCCGCTTTTAAACCGCCCAGGTGGCGGTCTCCATTGTTCAGACCGCGCGGGTAGGGATCCGGTCACCGGCTTACCGGAGGTGACGACATCGACCCGGAGCCTATAAATAGGACCCTCGACCATGAAGAAAGGACAGGCAAGTGGGGGGACGAAACTGGCGGCTAGAAACAGTCAGACCGCACCAAGCTGCGACCAGACCGGGCGACCAGTCCGGGCGACCTCTGCGAACAGTCCGGGCGACCTGTCCGAGCGACCTGTCCGAACAGGCCGGGCGGCCTCGGCGACTAGTCCGGGCGACCTCGGCAAACAGCCCACACGACTTACTCTTTTCTTACCCACAACTCTTTTGTATTTTCTCTTATTTCCATGTACTAAGCACAACAAGCTGTAATACAGATTATTAAATAAAAGGAAAGCCCGTCGCAGGAGTGTTATTTGCCGCGGCGGGCGAAGTCTGGCCTCGCCGCAAGCTAGCGGCCCTCTCTTCTTCTCTCTCACTCAGCTCTTCATTTACGACTCAAGTAACCAGCTGCTCGACCACTACCCCCTCTCTTTCCTCTGGGATTGAGCGTCGAGGGCGTGGGGACAATTTTGGATTCAACATAGTGGTACGAAGATATATAGCTATTTCAAATCAAAATTTATTTGTAGCAACATTAAAAGTTATCAGAATTAAAAAAAAACATTTAATAGATACTCAAAAGCCGCTATAAATTGGAAAAATGCCCGCACATTAAAATTAATTCAACTAATATATCTTATAACAAGTAATTTTATATCATTTAGTAAGCAGATTATCCCCTAGGACTGATTCAATTAATTTTGTAAGTTGATTAATTGATTTCACGCTACAAAAATTAGGGACTTATTTTAAAAAATATAGAGATTTATTTTAAACAACAAAATTTAGAGACTTATTTCAAAAAGCTCCTAAATTTTAGAGACCAATTTGTTTTTTTTTGTATGCTCAAGGATTTGAACCATTCTAGAGGACAATTACAAACGACAATTACAGAGGAACCATTCTTGTCAAATCTGTTAGAAATTTTAATTATAAAACATTATAAATTAAATGTTTTGATTAGAGCTAAATGATGTTTGGTGTTTGAGCTCCTCATTATGATGGAAAAGCTCAAAATCAAATTGGAGGGAATCCAAATTATTTGGAGGGAAACCTTTCATAAAAGAAATGATGAACCTTTAGTCCCACCTTGCTTATTTGCTTTCTAGCCAAAGAATATTTATATGTATTCACTCCTTCTTATTTGTTCAAAAGAACATAAGGAGAAACTATGAACCACACGCGCGCGCGCGCACGGACCGGATCCGGATCCGGATTTGGGGAATAATTGAATTGTATTTTTTGTACAAAATAGTTTCAGAATTTTACTCGGAGTTGCGTCGATTAGAATTCGGAGATGCGTCGAATAGATTTCGACGTAGCGTCGTTTTGCCCGCTGGAGTTGCGTGGCGTCGTATTGAACTCGACGTAGCGTCGATAAGGCTTGCGTCGATAAGTCCTGCGTCGATAGAACTCGACGTAGCGTCGATATGATGTCGACGCAACGTCGATTTCTCTTCACACGTTCTGTCGTTTTTACGCGTTCTCTTAACCGCTCTTTTGCGCGTCTTTCTCGCCAATATTTACGTTGGAAATATTCAACGTTTATTTTCCTGATTATGATCCTTCCCTATATAACCGTTCGTATTTATTGTGGCTTTATTTTATTGCCGTTTTACGAGATCGGATTTCATTGAAGATCTTGCGGTCCGAGTTATATATATATACTCGTTCTTCTCAGATAGTTTTACATGCTCTCATACACTCTTGTGCTCTCGGTTCCTGTGACGATATTCTTCGTGCTTCCTTTTCTTTACGTTTGCTTCATCAAGTGGTGGTTCGGGTGCTCTGTGCTTCTTCGGTGTCCGCGCACATCGGAGTTTCGGGATCTAACCGGGTGTTGTACCTTGGAGGAGTGAGCATCGGTTGAAAGCCCTGCCGGAGGGTGGTGCAACTTCTTTAGGGCAGTGACCACACGCCTTACCCAGGCTCGATTCTGATCTATATATTTTCTCTCTTTTATTTCTCATCCCTTCATGCAATTTTATTATTATTGCTGTTCATATTAAAAGTTCTGCTGTTTCAGTAAAAGTTTTTAAAACGAAAATTATCATATTTTATATTAATATAGGAATATAATAGTGAAAATATTCCGACAATCTAAAGAAGTTGATAATTCCACATCAATAGAATAAATAAAATCAATTAATCAAATGATTATCTCTGTTTTAGTGTTTACATGTACTGTTATTTATTGTATTTATTTTAAATTTCAGAAATCACTAATGGCTTCTAGATCTGAGGATTCTGCCGGGATCAAACCCGAGAAATTCAATGGAAATGGTTTTCGTCGTTCGCAAGCACAAATAGAATACTGGCTTAACACCTTAGGTCTTTTATCTGCAATCTTTGATGTTACTGCCGTAGAAACTGAAATCCCTAGCGCTGCAAATGCAGTCGCTTCAACTTTACCTTCATCCTCATCCTCAACTGCAAACACCACTAGAACTTACGTAAGACGTGTTCCTTATAGAGATCCGGTAGATATTGAATATCATTGCCGTAACCGAATTCTAAGTGCTTTGTCCGATAGTCTTTACGATGTCTTCCTTCAATATCGTACGGCTAAGGATTTGTGGTATGCACTTGAAGCGCGCTATAACCTTGACAATGCGGGTATAGAACGCTACAATGTTTCCAACCTCCATAAATTCAAGATTGATGCTTCCAAGCCCATCAATCCTCAACTCCATCAACTAGATGAGATGTTGTCCAAGATCCGAGTCGATGGCTCAATCCTTTCCGAAAATTATCTTGTGGCATGTCTTATTGATTCTCTTCCCGATTCATGGTCCGGCTTTAGCACTAGACTAAGACATGACCAATCAAACCTCACTTATGTTCAAATCCAAAATGCAATCCGCATAGAGGAGGAACATAAGAGCAAAAATTCTAAAATCCCCAAAGACCTTGCTCCTAAAGTAAATCTCACTGAATCGCAAGACAATCATTCTTCCCACCATCACTTCAAAGGGAAAGGAAAGAATTTCAAGAAACCTTTCCGTCAAGGTTCCCGCCATCAAAAACCCAATCATCCCAAGCCTGGTCCCTCTAACCAAAACCCAGGTAAAGGGAAATGGTGCTTCATCTGCGGCCGCACAAACCATCTGTCCACCAACTGTTTCTACAAGAAGACAGAACCCGTGATTGGCAAGTCTCGTGGAGACAAGCCTCAGGCCAACATGATCCAAGCACCGGTTCAACCTATCTTCAGGTTAGATTATACTCCTAGTCTTCTTCTCACTTGTTCATCAGATTGGTGGCTTGATTCCGGAGCAAATGTTCATACTTGTTTTGATCGTTCTTGCTTTGCCACCTTTCAGGACATCAATGGAGGAAGCGTGATCTTAGGAGATGCTTCTTCGGCACAAATACTTGGACGCGGGCGAGTGGATCTTAGGTTGACATCCGGGAAGACACTAGCCTTGCATGATGTGCTTTATGTGCCGAGAGTTAGGAAGAATCTTGTTAGCGGATCTTTGCTAGTGAAGAAAGACTATAAGATTGTCTAAGAGTCAAATAAAGTTGTAATAACATTTAATGATGTTTTTATTGGTAAAGGATATATCTGCGATGGTTTATTCAAATTGAATATTGCTGATTTAGAAGTAAATCAAATTTCTTCTTCTTCCTTAGTTTCAAATTCTTCTCCTGATTTTGGCATGCTAGATTAGGACATGTGAATTCTGATTGCATGAAAAGAATGATGTCCTTAAATTTAATTCCCAAAATCAATATTGCACCAAGTGCTAAATGTGAAATTTGTGTGCAAGCTAAATTTTCTAGAAAGCCTTTTAAATCAGTTGATAGAACTTCAAAACCTTTAGAACTAATTCATTCAGATGTATGTGATTCAAACTGCCAACCCACTAGAGGTGGAAATAAATATTTTGTAACTTTTATTAACGATTTCACTAAATATTGTTACATATATTTATTAAAAACTAAAGATGAAGTTTTTCCATACTTTAAGATTTTCAAAGCGGAAGTAGAAAATCAATTAGGAACCTCTATCAAAATTCTTAGATCCGATCGAGGTGGAGAATACACTTCGAATGAACTAACCAAATTTTGCCAAGAACATGAGATTATTCATCAAGTGACTGCTCCATATTCTCCCCAATCGAATGGTGTAGCTGAACGTAAAAATTGGACCCTGATGAACATGGTCAATGCCATGTTAGCCGAATCCGGTGCCCCGGAAAATCTCTGGGGAGAAGCGTTGCTCACTTCCTCCTTCATCCTTAATAGGATTCCATCTAAACAAAACGATAAGACACCTTTTGAATTATTCAAATTAAGAAAACCTAACCTCCAAATTCTTCGAGTGTGGGGGTGTTTAGCTAAGGTAGCAATTCCTGAACCTAAGAGAAAGAAAATAGGACCAAAAACATTAGACTCAATTTTCATTGGATATGCATCAGATAGTAGTGCTAATAGATTTCTCATCACTAATTCCCTAATTAGTGAAATATCTAACAACACCATTATAGAAGCTAGAGATGCAGCTTATTTTGAAGATAAATTTCCATATAAACCAAATAACTCATCTCAACCTTCAACTAGCTCAAACCAACCTTCCACTTCTTCTATAGAACCATTAGAAAATGACAAACCTAGAAGAAGCAAAAGAGTTAGAACCGAAAGATCCTATGATGAGGACTACTTCACTTATCTAGTTGAAGGAGATCCTAATACATATGAGGAAGCAATGACCTCATCTGATTATCCCTTTTAGAAAGAAGCAATTAATTTAGAAATTAATTCTATCTTAGAAAATAAAACTTGGATCCTAACCGATTTACCTCCCGGTGCCAAAGCCATAGGATGTAAATGGATTTTTAGAAAGAAATTAAATCCGGATGGATCCATAGATAAATATACGGCTCGCCTTGTAGCTAAAGGCTATGCCCAAAAACAAGGAATAGATTATCTAGACACATATGCTCCCGTAGCTAGAATAGCCTCTCTTCGTATTCTAGTCGCCTTGGCTTCAATCCATAGGATGATCATTCATCAAATGGATGTCAAAACCGCTTTCTTGCATGGAGACTTAGATGAAGAAGTCTACATGTCTCAACCCGAAGGTTTTGTGGTCAAAGGCCAAGAAACCAAAGTTTGTAAATTAATTAAATCTCTCTACGGTTTAAAACAAGCACCTAAACAATGACATCAAAAGTTTGACTCCGTAGTCTTAACTTTTGGCTTCAAATCTAATGAATTTGATAAATGTATTTATGCCAAACAAAACGGAAATGAAATTGTATTGTTATGTCTCTATGTAGATGACATTTTAATTTTTGGAAACTCAATTAAAATTATTAATGAAACCAAAAATAATTTATCATCCAATTTTGATATGAAAGATTTGGGGGAAGCAAATATTATATTAGGAATGAAACTAGTCAAAAATGATTCTAGCGTATCATTATCTCTTTCACACTCGATTGAGAAAATGTTGATTAAATTCAACCTATTTGATTCCATTCCCGCTTCTACTCCATATGGCGCTAGTGTAAAACTTTGTAAAAATACTAATGAACCCGTTGATCAACACAGGTATGCACAAATGATAGGATCACTCCTATACATAGCTAACCGCACTAGGCCCGACATTTCATATGTCGTAGGCCGCCTTAGTAGATATACTAGTAATCCAAGTGATGAACATTGGATAGCACTAAATAGAATATTTAAATATCTTCGTGGAACTATGGATTATAGTTTAGTGTACACGGGATTTCCCGGAGTACTAGAAGGATATTCAGATGCCAATTGGGTAACTGATTCGTTAGACGTTAAGTCAACGACGAGCTATGTATTCCTCCTTGGAGGTGCTGCCATTTCATGGGCTTCTACAAAACAAACAGTTATTTCTAGAAGCACTATGGAATCAGAGCTTATAACTTTGGACACTACATGTGCCGAAGCAGAATGGATTAAAAATTTACTTAGTGAAATTCCATTAATTGAAAACCCCATGTCTGCTATCTCTTTATATTGTGATAATAAAAGTGTTATTGATTTAACTGCTTCTAATAGTACTAATTCCAAAATGAATAAGTTCATGAGAATCAGGTACAAGTTCGTGAAGCAAAGAAGTGATATCACTCAACTATGTAAAGTCAGAATTGAATCAAGCTGATAATCTTACCAAGGGATTGTCCCGAAGGGAGATATTATTGTCATCGAGGGGAATGAGGCTTAAGCCCACATGATTTGCTGCCAACGGTGGATACCCAACCCATGTGATTGGAGATCCCATGAAGTGGGTTCAATGTGGTAGAAACGAAGCCGTTGATGTAGCGTAGTTGGGAGCACAAAATATAAGGTTGAGAAAACCTTCTCCCCATTCCTATGATGTTGTGCTCTACGTAACAAGTTAGGATGAACTTAATTAAGTTCTTAATGATTGCCAAAGGCATTTTCTTTGCGAGATATTGGTTACGAATATCTCTTGAGGCACCACCTATGTGGGGGTTGTTGTGAGGCCGCAACTTTGGGATCCGGGCTGAACCCAAAATAACTCTCATGAAAAATCAAGGAATGCGCATGGCCATTAACGCGCCCACCGCCATAACCCAAGAACAACCAATCTTTTGTGTGCTTATCTAATTTACCGGTCAAAAGTTTATAATTCAAAGCCTCTGACACATTATACTCTTCGGTAGAAGAAGTAAGTACTAAGTATAGATTCAAGATAACCATTCCATCTATAACCATTGCATTAGATACAACTTGATGAAGCAAATTTGTATTTGATTTTATTTATTATTAGTAATATCATAATTATGAAGTTCGCTTTTGGTTTATCGTTTTTGTGGGGGATTGTTAGAAATTTTAATTATAAAACATTATAAATTAAATGTTTTGATTAGAGCTAAATGGTGTTTGGTGTTTGGGCTCTTCATTATGATGGAAAAGCTCAAAACCAAATTGGATGGAATCCAAATTATTTGGAGGGAAACCTTTCATAAAAGAAAGGATGAACATTTAGTCCCACCTTGCTTATTTGCTTTCTAGCCAAAGAATATTTATATGTATTCACTCCTTCTTATTTGTTCAAAAGAACATAAGGAGAAACAATGAACCACACGCGCGTGCGCGCGCATGCACCGCACCGGACCGGATCCGGATCCGGATCCGGATCCAGATTTGGGGAATAATTGAATTGAATTGTATTTTTTGTACAAAATAGTTTCAGAATTTTACTCGGAGTTGCGTCGATTAGAATTTTACGTTTGCTTCATCAAGTGGTGGTTCGGGTGCTCTGTGCTTCTTCGGTGTCCGCGCACATCGGAGTTTCGGGATCTAGCCGGGTGTTGTACCTTGGAGGAGTGAGCATCGGTTGAAAGCCCTGCCGGAGGGTGGCGCAACTTCTTTAGGGCAGTGACCACACGCCTTACCCAGGCTCGATTCTGATCTATATATTTTCTCTCTTTTATTTCTCATCCCTTCATGCAATTTTATTATTATTGCTGTTCATATTAAAAGTTCTGCTGTTTCAGTAAAAGTTTCTAAAACGAAAATTATCATATTTTATATTAATATAGGAATATAATAGTGAAAATATTCCAACAAAATCGTCTTAAACAAGCTCAAGGAACTCGGCAGTAGCAAGTTCTAAAACAGCCTATAAAAAAACAAGTTGTTTCATATCGCGGACAATAATTTGCCAACCTATTAACTTCTCCGGGTATACGGTGGACGAAAACTTTGTCAAAATCAGCAAGAAATGATAAATGCATGGCCTAAGAAGAGGAAGTTAACCAAAGGGATCGCTTCAAGGAGTTGCTGCAAAACGTGATGATATTCTTGCAATCACTTTCCAAAATATGCCATTTAATTAGCCTAGAACAAAGTAGGCGGGAGAATCCGCTTCATGGCAAGAAGAGCTTCCATCTCCACATCGCCAGCTTCCCAGCGAGAAATCTTAGAACCAGCGGCAAATAGAACAACTCCTTGATCAATACGGACAACAAAGCCCAAACCAGCACAGTGGTTCGGGACGAGCGCACCATCGGTGTTGATTTTTATCCAACCTAGAGGGGGGCATCAAAAGTATGCGGGAGACAACCGCGAGGGTAATTGGTGGTCCAGTAAGGCCAGAATGGATATTCATTTGGGTAATTAACATTCTCCATAATTGTGGTCACAATGACCGTTGGGGTCCCGGCCCAAATTCTCGCCCATGCACTTTAGCCTTCTGAGCACACCAATTTTGATAGATGGCGTAACACAATACTCACAGCGAGCCAAGTTACAAGCGTCGAGTATGGTTAACTCTCTCTGGGAATATATTCCGCCCAACTCTGAATCAAATGACCCAACGCCGCAACACATGGCAAATGACAGCCAGGTTGGAACAGCTAGCCCCGAAGAAAATGGTTAGAGTTTTCAGGCTCAGATTAGCCACACGGGCAGTACAAATCTCCAACGAGTCCCCGCCGAAGAAGCCAACTTTTAGTCAGGAATGCAACCTTTGCGAGGTGCACCCGGAATAGTTTTTCACGGTGGGGGAGACAACTTTTTAATCCAACTGAAATCATGAGTTGATGCCGGAAAGAACGCCAAGTATGCAAGAGATGTTAAGGTCTAAACATTTGAGTAAGCTCTGGGACATTCGTTGGGGTGTCAGGATTGATGTGCAATTGCATAATAAGTTTGACAAGAGCAAGCCCAGAGTGTTGATGTGCACTCGCATATGTATGCTCAAGGGAATGGCAATTGAGGAACTTACAATGTTTATTTGCAGAATTAAGTTAACGAGTTAGGCTTCTTTTGACACCGGGTTTTTGCTCCGGTGAATTTCATAGGGATAATGCCATTGCTGGCGAGGAAATCTTTGAACTCCCCCGAGACATATTATCCTCATCTATCACTTCTTGTCCTTTAATTTTTCATGTCAAGTTGATTTTCTATCATATTTTTGAAAAAACAAAATTTTTCAAAAGTTTCATCTTTGGATTTAAGAAGATAAATGTGACTAAATCTAGAGTGATTATCGATAAAAGTTATCAGAAACTTCTGACCTCCTCTTGTGACAAAGCTTTTGTTGTCACAAATGTCGGAATGTATTAACTCTAGTAATTGTGTGCTCCTAAAAACCCGACAAAAAGGTGTTCTAGTTATCTTGGTTTGAGCACAAATTTCACATATGCCAAACTTAGTTGTTGTGTCTACGGGAATATTATGAGTTTTACCTAGCAGAAGTTGTTTTCTGTAGTTCACGTGTCCTAGTCTTGCATGTAAAGTCTTAGGATCTATCAAATTTGAACTGACTTGATTTACGACTTCGTTGACTAGACTCAATCTATAAATCACATTTAAGACATATGCACAACCAAAGTAATTCGAGTTAACCATTAAAGTTACTCTACCGTTACTAATGTTAAAAGACATACCAGCATCGCTTAACAAGCTAATTGAAACTAAATTAACAACTAATGTATGTATAAATTTAATATTTTTTAAAATTAAATGTGTACCTGAAGAGAGTAACAAATCCGCAGTCCCAATCTGAAGTAAATGAGCAGTGTCTCCATTCGCAAACGTCACAGTTTCGTTGGCTGTAGTGACATCCTTCAGTAGAGTAGAATTGTTGCAGACATGACATGCAGCACATGAATCTAGCCACTGTTATGTACTGACCTTTCTTTTACCAAGCATGACAAAAAAGTTGGTAGACGCAGTCTGATAAAACATGTTTGCTTTGTTATCAAATTTGGGTGTGCTGGATTCGCCCTTTTAGGTTGTCTGCATTCGGATGCACAGTGACCTCACTTGTTGCACTTGCCTTTACATTTTTTGATATTCCTGCTAGTGTCAACAACTGAGGGTGCACTGATTGGCGGTTTAGTCATCCAGACTTATGCTTTCGCTTAGGATGCATGACCATGTTAGCAGTAGATGACTGCTTACTAACCGTCTTTAAAGCATGCTTAGTCCGGTTCTCATTCTCAATGCAAATAAATCATTTGAGGTCTTTCAGACTAACCTGCACATTCTTCTGATACATCTCTGTCTTGAAGGAGTACCATGCCGATGAGAGTTTGAAGATGATGTCTCATGCAACAAATCCATCTAGCAGAGGGGTATGATGTTCTCAGTGTTGAGCTTGTCTACAAGAGCCTCAAAATCTGCAACCTGTGGAAGGTTCTTTCTGTCTTCAGCGAAAGTGGAAGTCATGAACTTGTTAACCCTGTGCGTCTTTAACATATTCTCTTCTTCCCCGAACTGACATCCAGAGCATCTCATATCTCCTTTGCAGTTTTCATCTTGCCAAAGGTCTCTGCCAGCTTATTTGAGAGACAGATGAGGAGGTAGTCATGACAAAAATCTCCATCGCTGAGCCACTGATCCTTATCTCCGCTTTCAAGCATTGTACTCTGAATTTGAGAATTTTTCCACCTTGACCATTGACACAGGAGAAGAGAGACTGCTACCCTTCGACATTTTGTGTCCCCACTTTCAAAATCATTTGCAAATTGGATTTGCTCATTGTGGTCTGCAATAAAAATTTTCTCCACAAGAGGAGATCTGACCTAGATTCAATCTAGATCGGAAAAAAAAGGCGGCGACGAAAACAAATTTGAAGCGACGGCGGCGCGCCTAAACGGGATCGAAAAAACCGTGACTAGAGGCGGTGGCACCCGACTAGAAAGGGCGGCGCCGGATCTCTAGTTGGCGGCTGGATCGAGAACGGATCCGGCTGGGAGATCGGGCGGCAACTCCGGTGAAAACCGGGATCGGGCGGCATGATCGACGGACGCGGGATCTAGCCCAACGGCGGAGGCGAGATCGGGAGGCATCACTTCAGGACAGTGGCACGCACGCACACGGGATCAGCGGCGGCGGGATCGGCCGACGGTGGGATCAGGTTGCAGCGGCGTCGGGATCGACGACGTTATCAAATCCGACTGCAAGAAACGAGCGACGTGCTTCCTCTCCCGAGTGAAAGGATCAGCGGTGGTAGCGGAATCGAGCGACAGCGGAGTCGGGATCGGAGCAGCAACAACGTTGAGATCGGAGCGGCAACGGGAACTCAGGGACACTCGGGCGTGGGGCTAGGGCAACACCAATGAAATCTTCGAGAATGTTAGTGCACTCGAAGCATCCCGTGTGGCCGTCGAGTTTGGAACGTCGACCTCTACGTTTCCCCCAACAGGAGTATTTAAAAACGTAACCCTAAATTCCCGACGGATTATTGGATTCCTATCGGTTCAAAACCAAAACCATTAAGTACCCGATATCTTTATTATAAATATACCTCAACATACTCTAGGGTTTCCACACAAAAGAACTATTCTCCTCAAAATGGCAAGTTTAATTAGGAGCTAATGGTGATTAAGAGTGGTCACAACTAGATTTTACCCATTTGAAAGAGTGATAGAGCTAGCTAAGCGAAGTCCCCTCATATAACACGAGAACTTGAGTTTTTTTTCCCTGAACACCAAAGGAAACAATTCGAGATCCAACATGTAGAATTTAATCGCAAATTGTAAAATATAAGCGTCGATTCAACTGTTCGTTTGTATGAAATTGTGTCTTCGGATTGAAATTGGTGGTCCCTGATGCGCAATTTCGGCACTGCTAATTAGCAGACACGTAATGCGATACGACGGCAGTGCACCGATCGCTCAAGTAATAAAAAATGGGAAGTTATCCCAAAGTATCGATCTCTCAAGGAATGCAGGATGTGGTGATAAGAAAATAGAGTGAGACAATTGTTATGACGAGTGAAAGAAAGTAAAAAAAAGGGGCTTGGTGATGGGTGATCTAGACTATTGCAGAAATAAGAGATGCGGGTCAAAACTCCGCTTCGCAAGGCGAGATGGATGCAACGGCCGCGATATCGTGCTTCGGAAGGCGCGTGGACGGAAAGTAACTGTGACGATTAAGGGTCGCACACACCTCTTCGCAAAGTGGGGGTGAGTGCAGCGGCCGCGATGCCGTGCTTCGGTATGTGGGTGAAATGGCCACAGTGCGGGGCTTTGATGAGGGTCGAAAGCACCTCTTCACTCTCACCTCTAGCTTTTGCTAGAGTGAGCTAGCTAGAACGTATGTGTGGAAGTGGAGTGGAGTGGAGGCGGACGCAACACAGAGCAATACAAAGGAGATTATGTAAACACCAGATAAATCATTCATAGACAAACAAATCATTCAAGTTCATTACACAAATATTCAACTAGTTATAACAAGATAAGTTAAGAGAAAACCACTCAAGAAGGAGAGCCGTCGGTCACGGCCGGAATAGCGAGTTGTCAATCCGCTTCCGATCTCGGTCGAGGGGTGCTTCCGGTGCCGGAGATCTGTCACTTTTTCCGGTGATCTCCACTTTCTCCGCAACAACTTGAAGAACGCTCACTAGGAAAGCTTTGCTGACGGCCGGAAGGGCTCCCCGATGGTAGAGAAACAACTCTTGATCACTGGAGGAGTCTCCCGGATGATCGAAATGGAATGGAGATGAAGATGGGATGAAAATCGCCCAAAACGGCGGGCTAATCGCGCCCCGGTATTGCTATCCGCCCTAAAATCGCGGAGCCGGGCTATAAATAAGCGCTGGAATAAATAGTGCGCACGACCAGTGGCGCACGACCAGGGGTCGTGCGCACTGGGCCGCTAGTGGTCGTGCGCGCTGTAGCTGGAAACCTGCAAGGCAAAACTACAGAAAATAATAAATCGCACGATCGTGCGTAGCAAACGCACGACCAAACTCCGAAGCTGTTTTTGGGCAGTAGATGAACGCGCACGACCAGAGGCGCACGATCAACTGATCGTGCGTGAAAGAAATGCACGATCAGTGGCATTTCAGGCATAAACTGCTCCTAAACAAACTCCGAACGTCGCACGACCCATGAACCTGCATGAAAACTCAAACATACCCGCTGGGGCACAGAAACAAAGCTCCCCAGCGACATAAAATATGCACCAAAAAGAATAAAAGGGGAACATCCAAGATAACACACAGAATAAGGCTTTGGAAGGTACTATCTACGCAAATGAACTACTAATCTAATATGAGCGATAATCCACCTAATGTGCAGTACCTATGCATGATAATAAGCCTAAATGAGTCCTAAAACATGTATATAATGGAGACTCATCACACCCCCAGACTTACTCGTTTGCACGTCTCGGGCAAACACTCGATCCTATGGTAGAAAAATGAACGTTAAGGAAGCAACTGTGCAGGCGAAACACGATGGGAAGTAAAGACTAACGAGCGTGAAAATAAAGTAGAAAAGATTTTAAAACAAAAACTATATTTTAAGAACTTCTACAAGTGTAAAGTACAAAATACCACTACTCTAAGGTGAATTATTGGTGAATCGTACAGTCACGCCCTAGGGAAAATAGCGTGAGCTGCTGAGGTGAGCGTTGTTCAAATTGGATCTAAAGAAAGAGCTCTCCAAGAAATCCATCAAGGTCGATGGTCATATGCTTGCCCTTTCACACCTTCTCCACTGCATGAGACGATCTCATCAAGAATCAGTAGGACTTTTAGGTTAGACTTGGGCTTGGGTTAAGGTACGGTAATGAAGTAGAAGAACGTAGGCTAAACGCACTCAACCTCCCGAAAATAAACAAAACTCAACCTTAACATCTTCACCTTGAAGCACACTCCCCCCAGACTTCATTTAAGCACTATGGTGTGCGCGAGACTACCACACTTGTGGTTCGATTCTTTGTAGAGATCTTTTACTCATTTTTTAGATCCATAGAGACATAATTTAGGATCAATCAAATTTTTTTTTTCAATCTCATCATCTTTTTTCTGCGCGCACACACCACATCACACAACCACATACTTGTTCTCCGCTTCGCACAATCATCATCAATATGTATAAGTTTCAAAGCTTGACTCTAGTGCGTTTTAGGTTAGGATATGGGGCCTTGGTGAAAGATTAGTGGAGTTTAACAAATAGGAAGGGTAAGGTTCAATTGGGCTAGCAAAGGATGACGTTAGGTTGGGAAATCAAAGCTCAACCGGACCAAATGATGGCCTACGTCATGCTCCCAACAAGATCATTCAACGCACTCGTTTTGAAAATAGTTTGGGGCAAGTTCTTAACCACCGAGCGAGCTCTCCTCTCCTTCCAACTCAAACAACACGAGGCTAACAGCTCTTCTACACTCGACCAAGGGCTACCGCTAGATTCACCAAATTCACCGTTTGAGTCGAGTATTAAGTAATTACACAAATGAAGTAAATAAAACTATAACTTTGTAATTAAATCTATTCTACGTGAATTTTTAAGCTGCGTGAGCACTGTACTAGCAGCACCGCACGGGTCACATCCTGTTCAGCCACACAATCCTAAACTAACAATCAAACTTCTAAACTTATACATCAAGCATTTACACGATAATTGCGCACAGGTAAAAATAAAATGCATGTGGAGTGCGTTATGCAAAGAGACAATAAATATAAATTTCCTAACACATCATTCTAGCATGTATGTGCGTGTAGCGTAAGCACAGGCTCGCTCCCCCCAGACTTGCATTGAAACACAAGAAAATATAATCTTTTGAAGCAAACTAAGAGCTGGGTTAAGAGTACATATGCTCCTAAGAGCATGCCAGAAGAGCGGTATAATCCTTCTTCAATGATCTCCTCCTCTTCATCCAATCAGGTTCACACCTGCATAGTTAAAAACAAAAGCAAAAGCAAACAAAACATGATAGAGATTAAATCAAGCAAACAGAACCGGGTGGTTCCCATGGGTTGTCTCCCAAGAAGCCCTTTTGTTTAACGTCCTTAAAGGTGGACCAAATACCTGTATTAAAGCAGTTTAAAAAGTCTAGGAATGAGCAAAGGTCAATAAATCCTAATTATTATTACAAGCTCAAAACAAATCAGCTATAAGCTGATTTGAAGTAGTAACAGCTGATGAAAGAAAAAGGTCCGGGGACCTGGTAGTAGGGGTGGAAAATAAGTAAGATGCTCAGCCTCCAACCTCAAATCTCCTCCTTTTTCGCTCTCTTCTTCTCCTCCAGTATTATATCTTCAAAAAAAAAAAAAAACGCTTGCGCCTTGTAACCAATCCTCAAGGGGAAGCACCAACGAAGATGAAGAAACAAGATGTTCCTTCACTGTATCTTCCTCATCCCGCCAGGCTTTCAGCTCTTCTATGCATAAGGTCTGATCAACCGGAGGAGGGGCATCCTGCATCCTTGTACATAAAGAAAGGGGGTCAGGAAATAAATTGGAAGAAAAACTAAAAGAAATCTCATCCGAGGGGACAATCCTGGCTTCATCCCCCATGGGGTGCGACAATGACAAACTGATGATATCATCGAAGATTTCGCTAGACTCCACAGCGCACGCAATGGCCTCCTCTACAACTTGGACTTCTTCGCACTAGACCGAAGCAGTTGCTTCAGCACAATCAAGGCTGTCCTCCTCCATGAGAGTGGACACCACATTGCGCAGGTCCGCAACATCCTTAAAAGTGACCTCAATAAAAACATCAGCAACAGATGTAATTTCGTGCGTGGCGGGAGAGGACGTGCTTCGTAAGAGTTTGGGCTCACTCTCCACGCAAGGGCACAAATCCACGCAAAGTGGTACATGAACCAAAGAAGTATGAGGTGTCGCATCAGAAACGGAGTCATGAGAGACACTGACGTACGTGTCTATTCCAAAGACTTATAAAGGTGAAGGTGGAAGTGTCACGTAATCAGAGGAAGAAGCTGTGCTCGCAGAATTTGAAGATGGGACGATCCGGATATCCGGCTCATCGTCATCCGCCAATTCGCGAAGATAAGCAGCACAGTCCTTCAAGGCGTGCTCTCTACTTTTGCAAAATAGGCACTGCTTTGCCGGCTTTGCCGGCACAAAAGGTGCGACAGCCGTGTAAAGGTGCGATAACGAAGGTGCATTAGAGTAGCCAAAAGACTTATGGGCTCCGTACAGTTTCTGAACAACACCATACTCCTTGGGACACCTATCACTAGCGTGGGATGTGTCCCCACACCAACGACATCGGATATTCAAATGCGCCCACATGATATAGAAGAAGAAAATAGCATGAAAAGGAATAAATTAAAAAGAATAAAAGACTCACTCGAAAATAATCGACTCACAAACAACATCTCATCACGCCTACAATCCCAGGCAACGGCGCCAAAAATTTGATGCGCAATTTCGGCACTGCTAATTAGCAGGCACGTAATGCGATACGACGGTAGTGCACCGGTCGCTCAAGTAATAAAAAATGGGAAGTTATCCCCAAGTATCGATCTCTCAAGGAATGCAGGATGTGGTGATAAGAAAATAGAGTGAGGCGATTGTTATGACGAGTGAAAGAAAGTAAAAAAAAGGGCTTTGTGATGGGTGATCTAGACTATTGCAGAAATAAGAGATGCGGGTCAAAACTCCGCTTCGCAAGGCAGGATGGATGCAACGGCCGCGATGCCGTGCTTCGTAAGGCGCGTGGACGGAAAGTAACTGTGACGATTGAGGGTCGCACACACCTCTTCGCAAAGTGGGGGTGAGTGCAGCGGCCGCGATGCCGTGCTTCGGTATGTGGGTGATATGGCCACAGTGCGGGGCTTTGATGAGGGTCGAAAGCACCTCTTCACTCTCACCTCTAGCTTTTGCTAGAGTGAGCTAGCTAGAACGTATGTGTGGAAGTGGAGTGGAGTGGAGGCGGACGCAACACAGAGCAATACAAAGGAGATTATGTAAACACCAGATAAATCATTCATAGACAAACAAATCATTCAATTTCATTACACAAATATTCAACTAGTTATAACAAGATAAGTTAAGAGAAAACCACTCAAGAAGGAGAGCCGTCGGTCACGGCCGGAATAGCGAGTTGTCAATCCACTTCCGATCTCGGTCGAGGGGTGCTTCCGGTGCCGGAGATCTGTCACTTTTTCCGGTGATCTCCACTTTCTCCGCAACAACTTGAAGAACGCTCACTAGGAAAGCTTTGCTGACGGCCGGAAGGGCTCCCCGATGGTAGAGAAACAACTCTTGATCGCTGGAGGAGTCTCCCGGATGATCGAAATGGAATGGAGATGAAGATGGGATAAAAATCGCCCAAAACGGCGGGCTAATCGCGCCCCGGTATTGCTATCCGCCCTAAAATCGCGGAGCCGGGCTATAAATAAGCGCTGGAATAAATAGTGCGCACGACCAGTGGCGCATGACCAGGGGTCGTGCGCACTGGGCCGCTAGTGGTCGTGCGCGCTGTAGCTGGAAACCTGCAAGGCAAAACTACAGAAAATAATAAATCGCATGACCGTGCGCACAATCGTGCGTAGCAAACACACGACCAAACTCCGAAGCTGTTTTTGGGCAGCAGATGAATGCGCACGACCAGAGGCGCACGATCAACTGATCGTGCGTGAAGGAAACGCACGATCAGTGGCATTTCAGGCATAAACTGCTCCTAAACAAACTCCGAACGTCGCACGACCCATGAACCTGCATGAAAACTCAAACATACCCGCTGGGGCATAGAAACAAAGCTCCCCAGCGACATAAAATATGCACCAAAAAGAATAAAAGGGGAGCATCCAAGATAACACACAGAATAAGTCTTTGGAAGGTACTATCTACGCAAATGAACTACTAATCTAATATGAGCGATAATCCACCTAATGTGCAGTACCTATGCATGATAATAAGCCTAAATGAGTCCTAAAACATGTATATAATGGAGACTCATCACACCCCCAGACTTACTCGTTTGCACGTCTCGGGCAAACACTCGATCCTATGGTAGAAAAATGAACGTTAAGGAAGCAACTGTGCAGGCGAAACACGATGGGAAGTAAAGACTAACGAGCGTGAAAATAAAGTAGAAAAGATTTTAAAACAAAGACTATATTTTAAGAACTTCTACAAGTGTAAAATACAAAATACCACTACTCTAAGGTGAATTATTGGTGAATCGTATAGTCACGCCCTAGGGAAAATAGCGTGAGCTGCTGATGTGAGCTTTGTTCAAATTGGATCTCAAGAAAGAGCTCTCCAAGAAATCCATCAAGGTCGATGATCATATGCTTGCCCTTTCACACCTTCTCCACTGCATGAGACGATCTCATGAAGAATCAGTAGGACTTTTAGGTTAGACTTGGGCTTGGGTTAAGGTACGGTAATGAAGTAGAAGAACGTAGGCTAAACGCACTCAACCTCCGGAAAATAAACAAAACTCAACCTTAACATCTTCACCTTGAAGCACACTCCCCCAAACTTCATTTAAGCACTATGGTGTGCGCGAGACTACCACACTTGTGGTTCGATTCTTTGTAGAGATCTTTTACTCCTTTTTTAGATCCATAGAGACATAATTTAGGATCAATCAATTTTTTTTTTCAATTTCATCATCTTTTTTCTGCGCGCACACACCACATCACACAACCACATATTTGTTCTCCGCTTCGCACAATCATCATCAATATGTATAAGTTTCAAAGCTTGACTCTAGTGCGTTTTAGGTTAGGATATGGGGCCTTGGTGAACGATTAGTGGAGTTTAACAAATAGGAAGGGTAAGGTTCAATGGGGCTAGCAAAGGATGACGTTAGGTTGGGAAATCAAAGCTCAACCAGACCAAATGATGGCCTACGTCATGCTCCCAACAAGATCATTCAACGCACTCATTTTGAAAATAGCTTGGGGCAAGTTCTTAACCACCGAGCGAGGTCTCCTCTCATTCCAACTCAAACAACACGAGGCTAACAGCTCTTCTACACTCGACCAAGGGCTACCGCTAGATTCACCAAATTCACCGTTTGAGTCGAGTATTAAGTAATTACACAAATGAAGTAAATAAAACTATAACTTTGTAATTAAATCTATTCTACGTGAATTTTTAAGCTGCGTGAACACTCTACTAGCAGCAACGCACGGGTCACATCCTGTTCAGCCACACAATCCTAAACTAACAATCAAACTTCTAAACATATACATCAAATATTTACACGATAATTGCGCACGGGTAAAAATAAAATGCATGTGGAGTGCGTTATGCAATGAGACAATAAATATAAATTTCCTAACACATCATTCTAGCATGTATGTGCGTGTAGCGTAAGCACATGCTCGCTCCCCCCCAGACTTGCATTGAAACACAAGAAAATATAATCTTTTGAAGTAAACTAAGAGCTGGGTTAAGAGTACCTATGCTCCTAAGAGCATGCCAGAAGAGCGGTATAATCCTTCTTCAATGATCTCCTCCTCTTCATCCAATCAGGTTCACACCTGCATAGTTAAAAAAAAAAGCAAAAGCAAATAAAACATGATAGAGATTAAATCAAGCAAACGGAACCGGGTGGTTCCCATGGGTTGTCTCCCAAGAAGCCCTTTTGTTTAACGTCCTTAAAGGTGGACCAAATACATGTATTAAAGCAGTTTAAAAAGTCTAGGAATGAGCAAAGGTCAATAAATCCTAATTATTATTACAAGCTCAAAACAAATCAGCTATAAGCTGATTTGAAGTAGTAACAGCTGATGAAATAAAAAGGTCCGGGGACCTGGTAGTAGGGGTGGAAAATAAGTAAGATGCTCAGCCTCCAACCCCAAATCTCCTCCTTTTTCGCTCTCTTCTTCTCCTCCAGTATTATATCTTCAAAGAAAAACCGCTTGCCCTCTTGTAACCAATCCTCAAGGGGAAGCACCAACGAAGATGAGGAAACAAGATGTTCCTTTACTGTATCTTCCTCATCCCGCCAGGCTTTCAGCTCTTCTATGCATAAGGTCTGATCAACCGGAGGAGGGGCATCCTGCATCCTTGTACATAAAGAAAGGGAGTCAGGAAATAAATTAGAAGAAAAACTAAAAGAAATATCATCTGAGGGGACAATCCCGGCTTCATCCCCCATGGGGTGCGGCAATGACAAACTGATGATATCATCGAAGATTTCGCTAGACTCCACAGCGCACGCAATGGCCTCCTCTATAACTTGGAATTCCTCGCACTGGACCGAAGAAGTTGCTTCAGCACAATCAAGGCTGTCCTCCTCTATGAGAGTGGGCACCACATTGCGCAGGTCCGCAACATCCTGCAAAGTGACCTCAATAAAAACATCAGCAATAGATGTAATTTCGTGCGTGGCGGGAGATGACGTGCTTCGTAAGAGTTCGGGCTCACTCTCCACGCAAGGGCACAAATCCACGCAAAGTGGTACATGAACCGAAGAAGTATGAGGTGTCGCATCAGAAACGGAATCATGAGGGACACTGACGTACGTGTCTATTCCAAAGCCTTCAAAAGGTGAAGGTGGAAGTGACACGTAATCAGAGGAAGAAGCCGTGCTCGCAGAATTTGAAGATGGGACGATCCGGATATCCGGCTCATCGTCATCCGCCAATTCGCGAAGATAAGCAGCACAGTCCTTCAAGGCGTGCTCTCTACTTTTGCAAAATAGGCACTGCTTTGCCGGCTTTGCCGGCATAAAAGGTGTGGCATCGTGTAAAGGTGCGATAACGAATGTGCATTAGAGTAGCCAAAAGACTTATGGGCTCCGTACAGTTTCTGAACAACACCATACTTCTTGGGACAACTATCACTAGCGTGGGATGTGTCCCCACACCAACGACATCGGATATTCAAATGCGCCCACATGATATAGAAGAAGAAAATAGCATGAAAAGGAATAAATTAAAAAGAATAAAAGACTCACTCGAAAATAATCGACTCACAAACAACATCTCATCACGCCTACAATCCCCGGCAACGGCGCCAAAAACTTGATGCGCAATTTCGGCACTGCTAATTAGCAGGCACGTAATGCGATACGACGGTAGTGCACCGGTCGCTCAAGTAATAAAAAATGGGAAGTTATCCCCAAGTATCGATCTCTCAAGGAATGCAGGATGTGGTGATAAGAAAATAGAGTGAGGCGATTGTTATGACGAGTGAAAGAAAGTAAAAAAAAAGGGCTTTGTGATGGGTGATCTAGACTATTGCTGAAATAAGAGATGCGGGTCAAAACTCCGCTTCGCAAGGTAGGATGGATGCAACGGCCGCGATGCCGTGCTTCGTAAGGCGCGTGGACGGAAAGTAACTGTGACGATTGAGGGTCGCACACACCTCTTCGCAAAGTGGGGGTGAGTGCAGCGGCCGCGATGCCGTGCTTCGGTATGTGGGTGATATGGCCACAGTGCGGGGCTTTGATGAGGGTCGAAAGCACCTCTTCACTCTCACCTCTAGCTTTTGCTAGAGTGAGCTAGCTAGAACGTATGTGTGGAAGTGGAGTGGAGTGGAGGCGGACGCAACACAGAGCAATACAAAGGAGATTATGTAAACACCAGATAAATCATTCATAGACAAACAAATCATTCAAGTTCATTACACAAATATTCAACTAGTTATAACAAGATAAGTTAAGAGAAAACCACTCAAGAAGGAGAGCCGTCGGTCACGGCCGGAATAGCGAGTTGTCAATCCACTTCCGATCTCGGTTTAGGGGTGCTTCCGGTGCCGGAGATCTGTCACTTTCTCCGGTGATCTCCACTTTCTCCGCAACAACTTGAAGAACGCTCACTAGGAAAGCTTTGCTGACGGCCGGAAGGGCTCCCCGATGGTAGAGAAACAACTCTTGATCGCTGGAGGAGTCTCCCGGATGATCGAAATGGAATGGAGATGAAGATGGGATGAAAATCGCCCAAAACGGTGGGCTAATCGCGCCCCGGTATTGCTATCCGCCCTAAAATCGCAGAGCCGGGCTATAAATAAGCGCTGGAATAAATAGTGCGCACGACCAATGGCGCACGACCAGGGGTCGTGCGCACTGGGCCGCTAGTGGTCGTGCGCGCTGTAGACGGAAACCTGCAAGGCAAAACTACAGAAAATAATAAATCGCACGACCGTGCGCATGATCGTGCGCAGCAACCGCACGACCAAACTCCGAAGCTGTTTTTGGGCAGCAGATGAACGCACACTGTAAGACCCCATTTTTTTTCTTTCCAAACACCGGGTCTTAGGCCCAGAACCGTCGCTTTGCGGTGACACCTTCCCTCGGGAAGGTCGCCACTACAAAATGCCGATCCTGCCGGCCAAATCGATCACGAAGAAAAGTACATTAAAGAAGATAAGTCTACAGAATCAACATGAAATATAAATGTCCACATGATATAACTGAATAAAAGATAACAAGGGTTACAATAATAAAGGGCTCGTGCCCTGTACATCATGTCCTCACTACAAGATCACTCATAAGGTAAAACTAAAGCTAATCGCCACCGTCACTGAAACGGAAGCACCCAACCTAGTCTGACCCATCCCTGCAGACTCTGTGCTCCACTGGTGCTGCAACACTGAATGCTTCTTCTTCTTTGTCCTGCGGTCGCTGCCTTGCAAACCACGTCTACGTCTTCGCCTTCGGCCTCCTGATCGCTGAGCTGGTGGGGTTCCACTCATCATGGGACATCTGACCCGAGTATGTCCCGGCTGGTGACAATGGTAACATGGCCATGGGGCCCACCCTGTCAGATCCTGCTGCACCTGTTTCTCTCCCATTCGATACGCCTTAAATATGGTGGTCAAACGACCGTCAGTCAAACTAGACTCAGTCAACAATCCCCCACCCCTAAACCCGTGACTCCTAGGCACCGGGCGGAGAGGAGTGAAGAGGAGGACCAAGGGCAGAGTGGAAACAAGCAGGTGACAACTATTCTAAAGAAAGTACAGTAAAAGATTCGCAAGGTTTATAAATTTAATTAACAAGAGTAGTAGAGTGTAACACGATTATAGCTAAAGTAAGCACAACAGTAAGTAAGTAAGTAAGAGAAGAAACCATTGGTTTATAGGGATTACCCCTATAGACCAAGGGGTCGTTTTGCAGGGCCTATCGTATAAGAAGTCCCATAACCGACTTATACGTTAGGCGTAGGTTGAATGCAATGTTTATGCTATGACATGCAAAGTATGCTGTTATGCTATGTTCATACAAGTGCAACTCACTCACTAGGACTCTATGCGCACATACCTTTAGTTCCCCCTTTTTGGAGCGAGCTAGACTCCCAGGATACTCCCGTAGTGGCAAACGGAAGCGGTGGGTTGGGCCTCGCCCACCTCTAGGTTGGTATTCACACTACCTAACCTAGACCTATCGTACGCCTATCGCAAAACCCGCGGAGCGTCTGCGTACTTTTGCTGACTGAACCGCCAGACTTTCAAGGCTAAGTGTAAATACCACACTCGCCGAGTCAACGTATTGACGTCGATGTGAATGACTGTCCAATACCGAAGACTCACCACCTTCAATGCGCATGCAACATGTTCTACTTCCTACCTCTGAGCCATAAGCTCCCCGGGCTAACCTGCCCGCCATCAATAACTTGCCGAGCCATCGGCTCGCCGAACCAACCCGTCCGTACCTTCAAACACTACTGGGTCACAAGCTCACCTGACTCAGCAATCCGCTCCTTCATCCACCGAGCCTACTGCTCGTAAACCAAACCAACTAACTTCTCGAAATCACGGGGTGTGGGTGAGTGTGTTATTAGTTAATCTTATACATCGTCTTACTCCTATAAGTTAGGGTTAGTCTTGGACTTCCCGAGGGTTACCCCGTAAGGGGCTCGCTACGGTACTAGGAACTACGATGGGATAACACCCCAATGTTCCCTTTCTCAAGACACTTAGTGTTGTTGATATCTACCCATAAGAACCCCCTCCTTGTTATTACAATTGAATTAAACCTAGGTGGCTTACGACTTTCCAAGACGGTCCTTCGTCATTCCCGGGCACCATTTTACCCTCAACCCACCAAGCACACTTTACCGTCTATAACCCTTCTTGTTGACCATCATACCTTCTCAACTAACTAGGTAAACCACTTACTTCCCATCCCTCCTAAGGATCCACTTGATTCTCAAATTTCACAGTTTTACTATACGCAGACCAAACTGATCATATGAAGCTCACAACTGAAGGTACTCCAAATACTCATCCAACTGACCCAAGCTATTTACTGGAGGTCTATCATGATATTATAAGGCAAATTCCAGAGAATCACATTTTTTCCCAATATTATTAATAATTAAAACAATTTTTCCAAAATACAACTTCCTAAGGTTTGAACTACAAGTGCACTTTTCTGACTTACAGTGCCTACAAAGATTTTTACATAAATCAAGGGTACCTAATAATCAGTAGATATGAATTTGTAGGAAATTCCAACAAGGTTTACTATTATTAAAAATTCCAAAACCCATTAATTTTCAATTATTTCCAAAGGAGGTACCCTCATATAAACTCCAAACCTTATGCAAATCTATACAGACGTGATTCATACTAAAATATTCTGCCCTACAAAATTTGACCATATTCCATAGAGGTTACATTTGTAATTTCCACAAAGGATATATTTGCAATTAATTCCAAATTGAGCTAGAGGTACCAAAAATATCAATCCAAAAATTATGAGAAAATTACTGTGGGTTAATAGTGGTATGAAATGACAGCCAGAAAAGTTTCATGAAATTACAGAAAACTATCACCCTACAATTAATCATCCCAATAATTGCCAACAATATGACTAATTACAATTTGGACCTCCAAAAGTCTTCCAATGGTTCTAATAGAATCTCCAGGGATTAATAATATCAAAACTAAGTTGTTGACAGAAGATGGTTAATTACTAAGTATTATTTCTTCCTAAATCCCAAAAACCTAAATGTTTACAAATCTACCCAAGGATTTATTACCTAGGGTTGGCAACTCCAAATCCCACCAATTTCTCATAGGAGGGCTCTCTGGTCACCAAGACCATCTCCCCAAAATTCTAGGACAAACCATAAAGGTTTGATCCCTCTTCCTTCATTGACCTCTAAATGCACCCCTTAGGGTTTAGCCTAGGGTTTGGGTCCATACTTCCCCAAATCCACCCAAACTTCTTGTGAGGGTGTTTAAACACTCATAGAACTTAGAGGAGTCCATTACACACCTCTCCAAGGACAAACCCTCATATGTCCTTCTTAACCCCAATTTCCACTCCATAGGGATCAACCCTATGGCCTTGGGCAAATCAACTCCAAAGCTCACCATCTTCCTCATGGGGTCTCAAATTTATCCCACTGACCTTCACAAGAAGACTCAAGTCTTTAAGGGCCCACTTGGCCAATGGATCTCTACTTGGCTAAATGCACCCCAAGGGGCTCCAACTTCATGTCCTAGGGCAATCCAATTCCCCATGACCCCAAAGCTCACCTGGAGGTGATTTGGGTGATGCTAGGGCAGTGGACAAAACTCCACTCCAATTGGAGGTGGATTGACCATGAAAAACCCCAAATAACTCCTAATCACAATTTTCCCCTTATTGGGCAAATTTTTGGCCCAATGACTACCTAATCAAATGAACCCCAAATGAGTTGAAATTTTAACCAGGGGCTTATCATGACTCTAATAACACCCCACCAAAATTTGGTGGAGATTGGAGGTCATTTGACCCTCCAAATAATTTATGCACAGATTATTAAAGTTTTACAAAAACTTTAGGAAAAAGTTTTCCAAAAAATCCCATTTTTGGACAGGACCTAGATATAGGTGAGATTAGCCCATACCCCAAATTTCAAATCATTTGGATGACTGGTTTGGAGTGGGAAATTATTTTAAGGTCTGGACATCCCTATGGATAGACTTCACCAAAATGAGTGATGCGGTCCAATCAGGACTCCAAATTGAGTGAAATCAATTTTAAATTAAACTAGACATCAAGGGCTACATTTTCTATGTTGACCACTTTTTCCAATAGAGCCTCTAACTATTTTTAATATTTAAAACCAACTGCTGCAGTTATATACAAAAAAAAAATATATTAAATAACATGGATAATATGAGATCTAGCACAGATCTCAAAGGCTGATCCGTCGGCTGGGAGGTTGTCTTCAACCTCCAGCCGACGGTTAGGATGAACCGCGCCTGGGCATACTTCCCATCCATTTTGCCGAACATCCGGCCACCTCCCCGACCAACCACCACCGCCACCACCTCCGTCGAGGTGGTGGCCGACGTTTGGCGGCGGAAAGCCGCCGGTGGGGGGAGGATTCCGGCGACCCGTAAGGGTCAAAACCGACGGAAATCCAAGGAGATTTTTCTCCAAATCGGGCTCGATTCGTGCCCGATTTCTCCAACTAACGACCCTAGATCTATGCACGAATAAGGAGGAGGGGGATCAGACCTCATTTGGTGTGATTCGTGGCTCCGTTTGCCGGCCGCCATTGTTCCTCCTGGGAGCTTTGGGTGCCATGGAATCTCCTCCTCTGAGCACTGAAAGGGTCGGGAAAGTGGGGGTTTCAACTCCTTGAGAGCTTCTGAAGCTAATGGAGGCCTCAATTTAAGGGGAGGAGGGCTCCATCAAGAGATCACCAAGTGACCCCTCCTCTCCCCCATGGCCGGCCACCCTTATGCCTCCCCCCTGCCTTCAATTCCTCCAGAAAACTCCTGGAATTCCCTCCACATTCATCAGGGTAGATGAAAGGGGTCATCAATGGGGGTTCCAAGGGGTGTATCCTCTTAATGGCCATGAACACCACCTTCTCTCTCCTCCAAAATTGGGTTTTTCTCTCTCCTACTCATCATGGTCGATTTTTCTCTCTCTCCTGTGTTTAATTATCAGCCTACTAGGCTGGTTGACCACCCACATGAGCTAGCCCAAAGGGGTTGGGCTAGGTTTAAGAGATTTGACCTAATTTGGGCAAGTTTGACTTTTGGTCAAATTGACCAATTGGGTGACCCTAGGATGGGGCTTTTGGGTCCATTGGACTCCAAATTAAATTTAGAAACTACTAGTGGGGTCAATTTGGTCACATGAGCCTTAGTTAACCCAATATAAGTTGATTTGACCAAAACAGGCTAAGTTGACTTTGGTCAAATTGAGCCCTAGGGTTGACCCAGTCATGGGGCTTTTTGATCCACTGAGTCCCCTATGATATTGTAACACTATGGGTAGGGTCAATTTAATATGGTGGTGGTCAATTAGGGCACTTAGTGAAGAATTGCCATTTTGACCTAAGAAGGCATTTTGGTCAATTTGCACCACTGGGGGTCCCATGATGGGGCTTTTAGGTCTACTAGATTTCTTCTGATATTTTAGACCTAGATGTGTGGTCAAATTGGCATGGTGGAGGTCAATTAACTCTAAATAGGCTACTTTGACCAATTTGGGGTTATGGTTGACTTTGGTCAATTTGGCCTCTTTGGTTGACCCCAATGGGCCCTTGGTGCCCTAAGGGGACCCCTAATGGGTTAGGGATACTATGGTGGGGTCAAATGGTCAAGTTGAGGCCCTAAAGTCCAACCCTAAGCTTGGTCACTGGAAATTGCTATTTGCAGTCCAAGGCACTTTCAACCCTAATCTTGCCTAAGTTAAAGGGATTTCTACACTACCAAGGCCTTGTCATGACCTTGTCAAGACAGATTCACCTGGGGGGTCTAGCTGTCTGGGGGATGTTACACGCACGACCAGAGGCGCACGATCAACTGATCGTGCGTGAAGGGAACGCACGATCAGTGGCATTTCAGGCATAAACTGCTCCTAAACAATCTCCGAACGTCGCACAACCCATGAACCTGCATGAAAACTCAAACATATCCGCTGGGGCATAGAAACAAAGCTCCCCAGCAACATAAAATATGCACCAAAAAGAATAAAAGGGGTGCATCCAAGATAACACACAGAATAAGGCTTTGGAAGGTACTATCTACGCAAATGAACTACTAATCTAATATGAGCGATAATCCACCTAATGTGCAGTACCTATGCATGATAATAAGCCTAAATGAGTCCTAAAACATGTATATAATGGAGACTCATCAGTCCCATTCTACTAAAAATGACTAAATTTCAATTCTAAGACCCTAATATTTTGTTTATAGCATGATTACAAATTTAGCTCAAAAAATATTTTGATTTTTGTGTCGAATCATGCTTTGATTGAAGTTAACAAACAAATTATCGAGCCAATCTCAACTTAAACGGAACTTAAATTTAAGTTTTGATAAGATTAACCTAGCTCGTGATTAAGGTTCCATTTGTTTGTGCATTTTTTCTCTATTACACTTTTCAAAATATGCAAAAGCTGATTATTTATCATTTAAATAGCTTTCATTTGAATTAAAGTACCAATTTCTAAAATTATCGTCTTATGTATGAGTCCAACCATCCGGAGAGAGCTTCATTGTAGAACATTATTTTATGTTCATCTTCAACCGCTATCACCCACTCAAACAGACCCTAAATCATGTAGATCCAATTTGGGGGTCTCGTGCAAACGTACACCATTGCGATGCTCGTGTTCTGCACATTAAGCCAACCGGTCTGTGAGTGTTACTAGGAAGCAACACAGCTTATTTAATTAGTTCAGCGTTACTATTGGAGAAATTCCTGATTTGACCTAACACTACAAGAAAAATGCAAATTAGAAAAATTTTTAGAAAGAAATAGAAAATTCTTGATAAGGAATGTTGGTTTTGACATCTCCAACAAAATTAGAAACAACAAATGTTCGTTGTTAAATTATAAATAAATATTTTTGTGGCAAATTTTTTGTTGCCGATTAGGATCAATTTTTTTGCTTTTTAAATTTTTGTTGCTGATTAGAAATAAATTTAGTATCAAAAATATTGCTTGCAACAATTAAGTAATATAAAACAAATATTTAATAATAAAAAAATGCATAGAGAAGAGCTCTTCCCTTTTTTTAATATATAATAGGTGAGCACACATAATGTAATATAAAATGTAGCAATATGTGTTACAATTATGTATTTCATAAAAAAATTGTATCAATTACCCAAATATTTTTGTAAGTTAGCATATTTACATGTTACACTCATCTATCCTTTGAAATAAAAAATACCTCATCTGCAAGTTTACATTTCATAGCATGCATGCACAAAAATATCATCTCGAAGAAAATCTTTAGGAGGATAGATTTGTGCATGCATGTTACGAAATGTAATCTTACACTAGGCTTCTCGCCTTCTGTTTGTGAAGAGGATGGTGAATGGACACGTTAATGTTCGTCGCGGTCGGAAATCTAAGAGGAATTATATATCTCTTCTACAGTTGGTTTTTGACGTGGATTACATGAGCTAGTATCTTTAACTCTTTATTTATTGTTCGTGGTTGAAATACATAGCCAACCATCAAGTGCGCGTTGCATTAAATTTGATAGGATTTAATTGGAAGTGTTTGCGCCCGCCTACGCACTGGCCGACATCGTGGTAGTCGAGGAGGAAGATATTTTGCCGTACATAATGAGTGAGATTCACAGCGCGTGGCGTTGTCGGAGAAGAAGATCAAGTTGTCGTCTTGAGTGCATATAGAAGGATCCCGTTGAGGAGGACAAGATGATGGCCGTCGGGGGGACCAGACTATGGCAATTGGATGTCTTGATGAATGAAAATTCTCATAGGAGTTACTCTCTCTCCGTCTATCTATCTATAGCTTTAACTATTAAATACAAAAAGTTGCCTTTGGTGCAACATTCAAAATTGTCAAATATAGCCCCATTCTTTTACTCCAATGACTTAGCATATATTATGAAAAAATGGAAATTCATAAAATCTAAAAGCTTTTTAGTAGACCTTCTATACCTACTATGCTAGGTAATCATTAGATCTCTTAGACCTACTTCAAAATAAATTTTTGCTAAAATATAAATGTTTTGAAAAAAACCAATTATAAAATATTAATTAAAATTTTTGTGCGGTCATTTTGAGTAATCATATGTATATGTTGTGGGCGCAACCGGCTTGATGTGGGCGCTGTAAGATCCCTTCCCCGCTCCCGGGGCCAAGCGGACCTTATGCCCAGAACCGACGCATTGCGGTGACTTCCAAAACACGGGTTGGGCTACACCACGCAACGTCGACCCTGTCGGCTACGATCATAGTGCGAGCAATAGTAAAAGTGAGTACAAGAGTGAGTACAAACTAAGCAAAGGAAGTCCACAAATCACATTCCAATATATATCAAAAGCTAATCAAAACGATATATAAATAAGTCCGAGCATGAAAATAGAGAGTACATAAATGAAAGGGCATAAGCCCGGTACATCATGAAACAAATCTCTCAGATCTCACATCCTCTCTACATGCGGAAGCTATTTCAACATCACACATCACTAGCACTCAAAATGTAATCCACCTGATGTCTCGTGGTCGCTACCCGCTGCGTCGCTGGCTGCTCAGGTCCTGCCCTCGTCTCCTGCGGTGCGTGCGACAGCTCCGTCTCCTCGGAATCCTAGATTGTTTTTCGGCCCCAATGCAAACCGTCAGTCAAAAATGACCGAGCTCGCTAGGTCCCCTCCTCCTCCTGCGACTCCTAGGTACCGCGCGGGAGGAAGAAGCGGGGGACGAGCAAGGAACAAGCAGGTGACAGGGAAAGTGTTGACGCCAGGAAAATCCTGACCTCAAAATTCGGACCTTTGCAGCCGGAGGCTACTTGCCCAGCTGTCCGACGAGATGGTCAAGCTGGCGACTACGAGGAAGCTAGGAGAGCAACAACAACAGGACCCCAGGCGCTGCGGTAGGGAGGTCCCACCACGTACCCGGAAGCTCAAAGGAGTCTTCCCCTCCACAACCAAGAATGGCCGAGCAGGATACGAGGAAGGCACCGGCTTGGTTAGCAAGCAGGGGTGACAGGCTCGAGAATTTGGAAATCCAAGTACCCCCGGGGTCCTATTTATAGGCAACCAAGGGGTAGGGGGGGGGGGTTATAGCCCAGCCCTAACCTGGCGACATACGGGATACTCGGCATGTATCTCCGACCATAGTCGCCCATCTGACGAGTATTAGTTGCTGCTCACACAAGCCGGGCCAATACTCGCGCAGGTCTTCTGTGGCTTGCCGGGCACCTGGGGCGACATACGGGATACTCGGCACGTATCTTCGAACATAGTCGCCCATCTGGCGAGTATTTAGTCAATACTCGCCAAGCCCTCTTTTGCTCCTGCTGGCTGATTTGTCTGCCTCTTTGACTTTGACATCTGCCTACGTGGCCTTGAGTGGGTCCTACCCTCGGAGAATAAGGGTTGTACACAATCCCCGCTCTTTGCGAGTAACATAGTTGCTCGGAAAGAAACATCCAACCTTTATTTCGACGAGCTTCTGTCTGGGCGAGTATTGGGAGATACTCGGAATCTTGCCGGCTGACGTCCGGGCTCTATATATAGGGGGGGGGGGGGGGGGGGGGGTCTCTGACGGAAGCACCTTTCTGCACTCGCCTACAATGCCGCTAGCTTTTGCTGAGGCTGCCAAAAAGGCCAAGGCTGATCTCGCGAATCTGATCGGCGTTCCCACTCCTCCTTCTCGCATGGACGTCGAGGTTGACGCCTTCCTTGCTAATAAGAAGAGGAAGAGGGCGGCTAAGAAGAAGAAGAGAGAGAAGAAGAAGGGGGCGACTATGGAGAACGTCGCCGATCCTCTGAGCGAGCAGCGTCAGCAGCTGCTGGAAGATTTGGGTCTCTCTCACGAGGGGCTCTCGCCTGCTCCTGCTCCTCCTCCTCCTTCGGCAGAGGTCGCCCCGGAGGCGAGTAGAGCTGGGGCCCAAACTCTAGCCCAACCGGACCTTCCTCCTGCGCGAGGTGAGTTCTTTAGTCGCTGTTCTAAAGACTATGCTGCTATAATAACCACTCCTGGTGAGATTTCTGACGCTTTTTGCTTCTGTTTTCAGATCCGCCGAGTACCGAGGTTCGGGAGGAACCTTTGGACGCTCTGCCGCTGCGATCATCCTCGATGATCTCGCCTGAGGGTGGGTCTCGGGGTGGTCGCTCAGTGAGGATTCTCCACAGCTCTTCTGTGGAGAAGAGGCCGATGAGCGAGCATGGGGCTCCTCTCTTAAGCATCAACCCTCCTCCGCCACCACCTACCTTGCGACCAGAACCGGCGTGCAGCTCGCACCTACCCGGGGTCATGCTGCCGCCTCCTCCTCCTGGACTTCCGCCCTCAGTGGCTCCTCCGGGCGATCAGCGCCCTTTTACTTCAACTGCTCCCTCTACCCACCAAGGGGAGTCCTCGCGCAGGGGCGGGACAGGAGGGTCTTCTGCCTTCTTCGCTCCCAAGGGTGGAGGGCGCGTAGGAGATGGTCGCGGCCGGGGGAACATGCCCTTCAACCGGGATCATCCTGGCGGCCATTCTACTCGCCGAGATGGCGTCCATCGCTCTCCCTCCCCGCACCGAGGAAGGGCTTCTCCTCATCGGCGATCTCGTAGCCCTGCTCGCCGACGCTCCCGTAGTCCTCGGCCAGGTACTTGGTCGCTGCTTTTGGATAGTTGCCACCGCTCTTTTGATTCTGCTGGAGTTCTGACTCTTCATCTGCTCTTCTGCAGTTCGTGCTCATACTCCCGTGGGAGCACTGATCGACGCCGTTGGGCTCCCCCCTCGCGAGTACCAAGAGAAAGCTACTCGCGCCATCTTGGACTTGGAGTCCAGGATAGAGCGGCTATCGATCTGCGAGCCTCATCGGCGCTTGACTGAGGTGGAGTCGTGGGTTGAGCGTATAGCGGCCAGTGACCCTCACCGCCGCCTGACTGATTTGGAGGCGCGAGTATCCCGGCTGGAGGAGTTTGATACTCGCCTGTTGGGTACTGAAGCTCGCCTCCAGTCTATCAGCGACTTGGAGCGCAGGGTGGCACGGATCGAGCACCGGCAGCAGCTGCATCATGACGAGCTGGTCGGGATGCGCGCGAGCATGGGTTCGGTGGGGAGGCTGGCGAGGATCGAGGACCAGCTGCGACAAGGCGAGGACGCTATGTCTGTGGCCTCCGAGCATTTCAAGCGTGCTCGCGACATGGGCTGGGTCGGACGACATCCTCAACCTCAGGATCCCCAGGCGACCACTCAAGCGCAACCCTAGCCGTTGCCCTTTCTTCAGTTTCTTCTTCTTTGTATCTTGTAGCTCCTGGCGAGCATGCTTTGTATCTTTGAACATCTTATTATTTGAAGTGGTATTGATTTGCCGAGTAATTGAATACTCGCCTTTTATTCTTGTCGCCTGCATCCTGGCGAGTTTCTTCGTGTTTCTGTGATGCAGGTACTCGCTAGCTGAAGGTCGGCATTTTGACGTGCTCTGAGCTTTTGGCGATTTACTTCGATACTCGCCACCCCCTAGTCATACCCGCGGAGTCGTGTTCGACAAGCCAGGCTACCCGACTACTATAAATAGGGGGGGGGGGGTGGGTGAGTCTTAAAATACGCTTTCGGCGATCTCTGGCTTCTTGAGCGAGTATCTTTCAGACTTCCTCTCTTCGCCCTTCTTCCAATACTCGCTCTCTTCCCCAAGATGACTGACGAAGCGAACATCAGGCGAGCTAATCATGCGAAGAACTTCGAGGAGAACATCTTCAAGAAGCCGATTACCCAGCAGAAGGACTTGGACGATTTCAACGCCAAGTTCGCAACTCCGGGGTATGTCGCCAGGCTTCCTCGCCAGTCTGAGCGACTAAACACCTCCTCGCTCCTGGCGATGATCTTCCCAATCCGGCAATTCGAGGTCGGCCTGCGACTTCCCATATGGCCCGAGCTCCGCAAGATACTCGCCTTCTATGGGATAGTCCCCGCCCAGATCAGTCCCAACGGAGTGGCGATTATCATGGGATTCCTGTGCTTCCTGCGGGAACAGAATATCGTCTTTGACCTTGCGGTCTTTAGGTGAGTATTCTCGATCATGGCGACCGGCGAGGGCGTCATCTTCCTGTGCAGCAACGTCTGCACTCTGGCGGGCACTTCCAACAAGAACCATCGCTGGGTGGAGCGACTAGTCGCCATCGAAGGCGTCTTCGCGGGCATCTCCAGCTCGCCCCTCCGGCCGTCGGAGAATGTCTTCACCGTCCCCTTCTTGAAGGACGGTCAGGAGAAACTGCTCGATTCCTTCAGGCATCGTCACTTCGATGTGATATTCTGGAGGAAGCGAGTAGACGAGCTCATGGAAGTTCGCCTAGGGGAAGGTACTTTTTGCGCGAGCATCAGCCATACTCGCCCTTGAGCTTTGATTTAGGCGACTAATTTATGGTCTCCTTGTTTGCAGGTGTGCAAACTCTTCAGCGCGACGCTCTTCCTCCTGCGGTGAAGGTGACGGCTGCCACCCAAGGGGGTGCGGGAACCTCGGCGCGCGAGGTTGGGGGCTCCTCCCCAATCGTCTTGTCGCCAGGGGGCGACAATCCCAAGGTCGCCGGCGATGAGGCCAGTACCTCCAAGAAGCGAACGAGCAAGGCTAAGGCCTATGAGCCCAAGAGGAGGAAGAAGGAAGTCGCCCACAGGGATCTGGATAAGAAGGCGGATCCTTCGGAGGCTGGCGAGCCGAGCGACCATCCGCTCTTCAATGAGGGCACCCGCAGCGAGGATGCCTATGGTCGCCCATTGGTGACCTGGGCTGAGCGCGCCCACGAGGTGACCCTCAGCTCTAACCTCCCCGCCTGGTCGGATGAGTGGGAGGAAAAGGGGGAGGCCTTCGATGTGACCTACGTCCTCTATGGTCGCGCGGACGCCGAAGTTCTGCAGGACACTACTGCCGAGGATCTGGCTCACCAGACCTCGCGCTCCCTCTTGCGGTCAGCCGAGCTGGCTCACGCAACGGCAAGGCGACTACTTGAGTACGAGCAGGCGATCAAGGTGCAGGGTCCGAAGCTGATCCCCTTCGCGCTCTGGGTCAAGGAGTTCGAGGTACTCGCTTTTGCGACTTTGCTTGTTTCTGAGATACTCGCCACCTTGCCGACAACTTTTAACTAACTTTTCTTCTTTTTACCTTTCGCAGGCTGCCGAGCTGGAGTCGACGAAGAGGCTCTCCCAGGCTGAGAAGGAGTTGGAGGATACTCGCTCGGCCCTGGAGGTCGCCCAGATCCGTATCGCCGAGTTGGAAACTCGGCCTGCCGAGCAGCAACCGGCAGAGGCGGCCATTCCTAGGGGCAAGCGCATAAGGATGCACGGCGACGACATGCCTTATATTCGCCGGGAGATCGCGCGAGCAACGGGACGTGCAAGGGGGGAGCTGATCTCGGCCGTCATTGCAGAGGCTTGGACTTAGGGGGACGTATAACCGAGGCATTGTCCCATCACCCGTTCTGAGCTTTTACGTGAATCAAGTCGGAGGCCAGTTTCCCAACCTAACGCGGAGATCGGCTTTGCCTGCTTTTCTTCTTTTTCTTGAAAACACAATTTTGACAAAGCAGATAAGGGTGAGCACCACCTTTGCCGAAGTCGATTATTCCTTCGTCGGATTGGGAGGTCGGCGTCCAGACTTCTTCCTGATAATCTCACCAGTCGGATGAGAAATGCCGCCGGTGGGAACCGCGGCCAACATGCAAAGGGGGAGCTGATCTCGGTCGTCATTGCAGAGGCTTGGACTTAGGGGGACGTATCTCCGAGGCATTGTCCCATCACCCATTCTGGGATTTTACGAGAATCAAGTCGGAGGCCAGTTTCCCAACCTAACACGGAGATCGGCTTTGCAAGATTTTCTTCTTTTGCTTGAAAACACATAGCTGGAAGTGACAAAAGACTCACCATTTCCCATGTTTCAGGGAGGTGATGGTTTTATTTATGGACAATAAATTTACAGGGGTGGAATGTGTACATACTCCCGCTTAGCAGCCAAACATTTTCAGGTTGTCGCCCTTCCAGGTGTTTTCCAACAGCTCCCCTTCATGATGAAGGGTTCTTCCCGTCTTGGATTGAGCTTCCCAACGGTGGCTGCTCTTCCTGTCGCGTCCGCCTTCTTTCGCTTACCTGAGAAATCAAACAAGGGAACCATCCAAGACCGCCATCCTTCTCGCCTTGATCTTTAGGTTGTCAAACGTGTTCGTAAGAACGACGTAAAGATGACACGGACAGAACCCCCGCTGCACACCAGGATCCGGTTGACGGTGGAGTCTTCGACGATCGCATGAATCACCTGGGCATCACGGAAGGGATTCTCATCCCTGAACATGCCCTCCTCCGAGAAAGTGATTTCCTCTAGCGGGGATGACGCTTGAGAGGTTGGAGCGACATCTTGGCGGTAGGCTTGGTGGAAATTCGTTTTGCGGAAAGATCCGAGCTCCGCTTCTCCAAAACTCACTCCTACCTCCCCGGCTGATCCTTCTTTGACATTCTTGGCTGACCCGATCCTTATTCCTCCTTCGGCTATTCCTCCGGTTACGACTCTTTCCCCGACGGATATGGTCGTCTCTCCCCGAGCAATGATTCATCGCGGGATCTCTGAATCCTTCTGGCACTGGCGCGGCGACGGTCTCCTCCCAGAATGGCTTCTCACCAAACTGACGACGACCCCCTTCTTGGCGAGCATTGCCCCAATACTCGCTAACACGGCGAGTACCGAAGTACCTCGCCTGCTCCTTCTCTTTACGGAATCGGATTCTACCAGCTTCCTGCGAGACTTGCGAGTAGAACTGCGACCTCCTTGGTCGCTCCAGCTCCTCTCCATGCTCCTTCCCTGCTTGCTGAGGGTGAGCACCTTCCTCGGTCAGGATCGGGCGATGAGGCGAGATCGCCGTTCCTTCCGTGCGAAATTGAAGGACTACTCGCAAGGACTCTTCCGTCCGCCGCGCGAATTCTTCGAAGACTGCCAACATCACAAACTCGCCACCACCGACCGAGTTGCCAACATCATCCTCATGGTCGCCTACTACAACCATCTTTTCTTCCGACTAAGCTTTCTTTCTCTGACTACTATCCACGCTCACCGCACCAAAGTGTTGACGCCAGGAAAATCATGACCTCAAAATTCGGACCTTTGCAGCCGGAGGCTACTTGCCCACCTGTCCGACGAGATGGTCAAGCTGGCGACTACGAGGAAGCTAGGAGAGCAACAACAACAGGACCCCAGGCGCTGCGGCAGGGAGGTCCCACCACGTACCCAGAAGCTCAAAGGAGTCTTCCCCTCCACAACCAAGAATGGCCGAGCAGGATAGGAGGAAGGCACCGGCTTGGTTAGCAAGCAGGGGTGACGGGCTCGAGAATTTGGAAATCGGGATCTAGAAGCTCAAGCACAGGTGCCAATCCAAGTACCCCTGGGGTCCTATTTATAGGCAACCAAGGGGTAGGGGGGGTTTATAGCCCAGCCCTAACCTGGCGACATACATGATACTCGACATGTATCTCAGACCATAGTCGCCCATCTGGCGAGTATTAGTTGCTGCTCGCACAAGCCGGGCCAATACTCGCGCAGGTCTTCGGTGGCTTGCCGGGCACCTGGGGTGACATACAGGATACTCGGCACGTATCTTCGACCATAGTCGCCCATCTGGCGAGTATTTAGTCAATACTCGCCAAGCCCTCTTTTGCTCCTGCTGGCTGATTTGTCTGCCTCTTTGACTTTGACCTCTGCCTACGTGGCCTTGAGTGGGTCCTACCCTCGGAGAATAAGGGTTGTACAGAAAGTAAACTAGTATATACATAAGTGAAAAAGGGGGCTAATCTAAGCATGTATAAGCAGGAGTATAATAAAGATGTACAACAGTAAATAAACAGTAAGTAAAGCAGGTAAAGCAAAGCAGAAAGAACAGCAGCGACAAGTAATCAATCTCGTACCCTAACTTATATGAATGCCCATACAAACTTATAAGTTAGGATTTCCAGGAATTATAACTCATCATATAAAAGAGCCCATACTAATTTATATGATGAGGATCTGCAAGTGCGTATGTTATGTTATGCCATGAATGTTTTATGCAATGAAACTCACACACACGACTCTATACGCATAGACCTTTATAGTTCCCTCTGTTTGAAAGGAAGCCAACCTCTCAGGTACCAACCGTTGTGACACATGGTGGTAGCGGACCAGGCTGTCCACTCCTAGGCGGGTATACACTCTACCAGGCCTAGACCGCACGTACGCCTCGACGCTAAACAACCGCGGAGCTCTTCGTACTCTTTGCTGGAGTCCACCAGACTGTGAGCCAAGTGAGAGGTGTCTTCGGGGAACTGTCGTCCCGACACGTAGCCAAGCTGGCCCCTTAGACCCCTACACACCCTCTAAGTCAACGTACCGCGGTCCGAGTGACGACCTGCCTAGTACCGAAGACCTGCCACATTTCTAAGAATGTTACCGGGATAATCATCCCCTCGAGGTTCCCGCTCGTCTAACCAGGCACCACAATCCTGCCACTCCCGCAAGTGGGAGGAGATACATAAATCCAAATCTTACCCTACTATGGCTACTCTTGCCTACTTTAATTGTTATTGCAATTTAGGGTTAATCTTGGACTTCCCGAGGTACATCCGGTGAAGGGCCCCTAACGGTACTACAGATCAATGGGCTCAACCCCACCATCCTCCTCAGGACAATTACTCTAGTCGGTGATTAACATTTGGTTCACCCTCATTATTTCATATACTTAGAGTGATTTAGCTCAACACCCGTCCCACCCAAATGGGTTGGACGTACCTCCATTCCTCCTACGTTGACTCTAGCACAACCTCACAGCTAACCCTAGGATTGACCCTCCTTGAATCCTTGTGTGCTATTACTCAATTACTGATTGTATACAACTTCTAAACACTACTTAGTGGTCTGAATTGTCTAAAACTCAAAATTCTGTTTTTACTAAACGCAGACCACTAATTTGAACTAACCATCAACCCCATAAGGGAACCCTTCTAAAATTCATCACTAAGGTCTCTAATAATTATCCTAGGCTCTAACTGACCTTAGTAAGGTATGTTCAAATTTTCATAATTTTCCATATTAAATTGATATTTAATATAATTTTAAGTAGTAAGGCCTTAAGTCACATTACACATGAACTACCCTCAAACTGGTTCTTCATGCTTCATGAGAATTATCAGTAATATAATATTCCATATCATGGTGGTTAACTGAGTATCATGACCCTAGGATGTCACCTGGCCTACTACATCATCATAATTGTATAATTACCAAAATGCCACTATAATTAGGAAAAATAGTAATTCACTTCTGCAAAATCTACAAAAATTACCATGTGTCCAAATGGGGACCTAGAGTCCACTGCCAAAATATTGTGTCATTACCATGTGTTCTGATATTTTAAGATGATTAAACATCCAAAGGCGGCAATTATCAATTTCTACATGAAGTACATGAAATATAAATCTACATGCTTCCAAACATTTATCATGAGCATATATTAACCTAAAACCACAGTTAACCAAGTATCACATCATTGCCCCATGATTTGATATTTTAAAAGATTTAATACTCAAGGGGTGTAAATTCTAATTTTTACATGAAGTACATGAAATATAAATCTACATGCTTCCAAACAATTATCATGGGCATATATTAACCTAAAACCACAGTTAACCAAGTATCACATCATTGCCCCATGATTTGACATTTTTTCAAAATTAAATTCCCTTAAGCTAGCAAGCACTCAAAATTTCCTATACAAGGAATAACACTTCCATAACTCAGGGAAAAATTACCATAGCCCTATTTCACCCTATTCCAGCCATTGATAGCATATCAAAGTCATACAAGGTGATATGACCATGCACTTCATTTTATTAAGGAAAGAGTGGTAATTCCATTTATTAAGAGGAAAAATACTAAAAAGCCTCTAAAAATTCCCATTAAATTATCTAAGACCTTTTATGCCCATACAAGCATAACTACAAAGTTCTGAGCCAAGGCTTGATCATTTGGTCCTATGACCTTCACAAATCTCAACATTGCACCCTTAAGGTCTACCCTTAGGGTTTTAGGTCACACCACTCTAATGGCTCCAAATGGACCATTAGGGTGTGACCCAAGCATTTGCATATCCATACCCACATATCCAACATGATGGGAGGGGGCTAACACACTCAACTCCTCAAAATGACCTAAACCCTAATTTGACCTTTAAAGGCCCTCATTAGGGTTTCCAATTTTCCATACTAAATCAACTCCAAATAGAGTGAAATTTTAGGTAGGCACTACTCATGTACAAAATGGTATGCCACCAAAGATTGGTGCCATTTGGACATCATGTGCTCCAAAAATCAACTTAATTTAAATATCCTAACTACCACAAAAACCATAGGTAAAAGTGTCCACCAAGGGCTGCCCCTTTGGCATGGTGTGCCCCTAGGGTATACTAACCCATGGTTAAAAGCACAACTCCAAAGCTTGAAGGGTTTGACCTAGGTAAATTTCTAATGGACTGACCTAGTGTAGGACCAGTCCTAGTAAAAAGGCTCCTTTGGGGTCTACTGACCTCGAAATGCCAACATCTTAGTTTCTAATGAAACTAGACAGTTAGGGCTACAATAGTGTGTCTCACACCATTTTCATGATTTGGCCATTAAGGGCCTCAATTTGGCTCCTTAAGTTAAGTAAAGTTTCTGGCCTAACCCACACAAACCCATAAGCCATCCTCACTCCAAAGAGGGTTCACCCACAAGGAGTGGTCCAATGGACCCAATATTTTTAACAGTGTGTGGACTTATCCTAAACTTCACCCCACCCTAATATGGGGGTCCCACAAGGGGGTTTGGCCACCTAATTATCATAAATTTCATTTTCAATGTTTGTACAAAAACTATAGAAAAATGTGCCCCAAAAATTCTGATTTTTGGGCACAATGTAGGTCAGGGATAGTTACAATAGGGTTTAAAATTTCAACCCTAAACTCCAAGCCAAATGGGAGTTATGGTTGATTTAGTGGTGGGAATTATTTTGTACCAGTCTCAGCAAAATGGCTCTACAGGAGTCAAAACAACTCCAAATGGTTTGATCTAAGGTTCAAATGAAAGTAGACTTCCAGATCTATAAAAGTTATCTCAGGGTTTTTAGGGACTCTAAGGGCCTTAAAATTAAGCTACAAAAAAGGTTACAAAACTGCTAACAGCACACCAAGGCCATGTATTAATTAAGGCGCTGATTTTGCACAGATCTTAAAGCGGATCGGGCGGCGCTCCTTCATCGTCTTCCTCGAGCCAACGGCCCAGATCGGCCCGTCCTGGAGCCGCTTGGAACCGGAAATCTCGGCCATCCCTCCATCTCCCTGGCCAGCCACCGCCACCACCACCTCCGTTGAGGTGGTGCCGATCGATTGGCGGTGGATTGGTCGCCGGAGGAGGCGGTTTCCGGCGGTTCTACCGAGAAGCCAAAACGGCGTAAAATGGAAAAACTCCGAATTGAACTCGGCTCAATTGAGCTCGAACTCGACTCCTAACAATCCTAGATGCTAACACAGTCAGAGGGGGGGGGGGGGGAAGCGAACCTGGAAACGGGCTGGGCGGCGAGTATTCCGGCGGTTTGCCATCTCCTTCTCCGTCTCCGGCGAGTTCTCGTCAGCTAGCAAGCCTCCACCGAATTCGTTGATTCAAGGCTCTTACTCGACTGTAAAGGAGCTTCTGAAGCTCGTGGAGGGGTTTAAATAGGGAGAGAAGGTCGTCCTTGGAGTGGCCCAAGGCTGATTTCCCTTCAGGGAGTGGCCCAAGGCTGATTGGGAGGAGAGAGAGGGAGAGGGGAAGGCTTTTGCTTTATCAATTCACTTTTTGTCCCCTCTTTTAGCCCAATCCCACATTTGGGTTAGCTTGGGTTAGCCCAATCTCTTAGCCACAGCTCACAAGGTCTCTTATGAGCCTATTTAATTTTACAAACTTTAGACTTAGGCTCTATTTAATGTAGATATTGATTTGGTCACTCAAATTGGGCTTAAGCCCATTTGGGTTGACTTTGACTTTGACTATTTGGGTTGACTGGTCCCCCATGTAGGTCATGGGTCCCATGTCATCTCCCAATAGTGCTTGGCCCATGGTGGGGCCCTATTTGGCCCAATTTGATCCAAAGGTATGAAATTACCCAAAATGCCCTTCCTTGGGACTTTGGCCAAATTGAGGTGAATTGACCCTTCCATGATGGGGCTTTTGGGCCTCTTAGATCCCTAATGATGTTCAGAGACTAGATGTGGGGTCAATTTTAGGGTTTGAGTGCAGGTTGACCACATTTGGGTTGAGTTGACCTTTTTGCCCTAATTTGGATTTTGACCAAATTGGAGAGGGTTGACCATCCTATGATGGGGCTTTTGGGTTCAAGGGGTCCCTAATCATGTTTAGAAAGTAGGGGGAGGATCAATTTGATCATTGTAAGGCTAATTGGTCCTCAATTGATTGATTTGGGTTTTTGGCCTTAAAGTGCCCTAATTAGGGCATTGGCCCAATTAAGGGCAATTGGATACCCCATGATGGGGCTTTTGGGACCTTTAAGTTCAAAATTATATTTAGAATATAGGTGTGAGATCAATTTGGTCATTGGGTGGCCAATTGGTTACAAGATGGTGGATTTGACCATTTTGCCCCTTGTCACACTTTGGCCCAATTGAGGAGGATGGGTCACCTCATGATGGGGCCTCTGGGTCTAATAGGTCTCTTTTGGTGCTAGGCGTATAAGGGGGAAGTCAATTTGGCCACTTGGGGGTCAATTGCCCCTTAATTGATTGGTTTGGTCCATGTTCACCTAAGGTGATTTTGGGCTAATCCTATGGAATTGAGCCCCACTAAGGGGTGATGATCACCCCATCACCCTTCCTTAAGGTTTAGGGGACTAAGGATGGTCTCATTTTGGGGAAATTGGTGTTGGATCTTACGGCGCCCTTAGAGGGGGGGGGGGGGGGGGGGGGGTGAATAAGGGAATAAAAAATCTTTTATAATTTTATGGAAATTACTAAATTGTTTTATAATATGAGAAAGGCAAAATAACAATTTAGCTAATTTGTGAGAATATCATAATTTTCATCTTTAGAAATAAGTACTAAATTGTTTTATGATTAACGTTGACGACATGGTCATGGTTTTCCTCCACAAGGAGCGATATCCATCCGGAACTTATAATAAGCTGCAGCCCCGACGATATGGTCCGTTCCGCATCACTCAGAAGATTAATGACAATGCTTACGTCATCGACCTACCACCATAACTCAACATCTCCTCAACATTCAACGTGGCTGACTTGTCCCCTTATGTCCCCTCTGATGTTCCACTCTACCCCGAAGAGACCTCGAGGTCGAGCTCTTTTGATGAAGGGGGGACTGATGTAGAACGAGTTGCAGATGAGTTCATGGAGCAGTGGGATCGGCGCACACGGAGCAAATAGCCGCGACATTCTTGGCGCCAACATCGCATGAAGATCCTTATTTTCGGCATTTCCTCATATTATGCGCGGATGTTTATTTCCAGTTTATTTGTCTATGTCCTATTTTGTTATTTCATATTTTAATTTGTATTATTGTGAACTGCCGCATCCTAACTATATATATAGTTAGGTTGCTTTCTTTTGGAATTAATGAAAACTCTATTTTGCTCTGGCAAAGAACTTACTCTCCGCCGCCAACAGGAACAAGAGGACGACCGCCTCCCCTGGTGGATTCCAGGCCTGAACGCGAGCGCCGCTTGTGGATTCCGGCACTACTGGTGGATTCCAGCACTTATCTACACCTTCTCCTGCGTCATTTTGCCATCTCCTTCTCCGTCTCCGGCGAGCTCTCGTCAGCTAGCAATCCTCCACTGAATTCGTTGATCCAAGGCTCTAACCCGACTGTAAAGGAGCTTCTGAAGCTCGTGGAGGGGTTTAAATAGGGAGAGGAGGTCGGCCTTGGAAGATCTGAAGCTGGGGGTCACGGAATTGCCACCTCAGCCGACATGGCTGCCTTTAAAAGCTTTCCAGCTCCTCCTCAGCACTCATCTCCCTTCAGGGAGTGGCCCAAGGCTGATTGGGAGGAGAGAGAGGGAGAGGGGAAGGCTTTTGCTTTATCAATTCACTTTTTGTCCCCTCTTTTAGCCCAATCCCCCATTTGGGTTAGCTTGGGTTAGCCCAATATCTTAGCCACAACTCACAAGGTCTCTTATGAGCCTATTTAATTTTACAAACTTTAGACTTAGGCTCTATTTAATGGAGATATTTATTTGGTCACTCAAATTGGGCTTAAGCCCATTTGGGTTGACTTTGACTATTTGGGTTGACTGGTCCCCCATGTAGGTCATGGGTCCCATGTCATCTCCCAATAGGGCTTGGCCCATGGTGGGGCCCTATTTGACCCAATTTGATCCAAAGGTATGAAATTACCCAAAATGCCCTTCCTTGGGACTTTGGCCAAATTGAGGTGAATTGACCCTTCCATGATGGGGCTTTTGGGCCTCTTAGATCCCTAATGATGTTCAGAGACTAGATGTGGGGTCAATTTTAGCTTTTGAGTGCAGGTCGACCACATTTGGGTTGAGTTGACTTTTTTGCCCTAATTTGGATTTTGACCAAATTGGAGAGGGTTAACCAACCTATGATGGGGCTTTTGGGTCCAAGGGGTCCCTAATCATGTTTAGAAAGTAGGGGGAGGATCAATTTGATCATTGTAAGGCTAATTGGTCCTCAATTGATTGATTTGGGTTTTTGTCCTTAAAGTGCCCTAATTAGGGCATTGACCCAATTAAGGGCAATTGGATACCCCATGATGGGGGCTTTTGGGACCTTTAAGTTCAAAATTATATTTAGAATATAGGTGTGAGATCAATTTGCTCATTGGGTGGCCAATTGGTTATAAGATGGTGGATTTGACCATTTTGCCCCTTGTCACACTTTGGCCCAATTGAGGAGGTTGGATCACCACATGATGGGGCCTCTAGGTCTAATAGGTCTCTTTTGGTGCTAGGTGTATAAGGGGGAAGTCAATTTCGCCACTTGGGGGTCAATTGCCCCTTAATTGATTGGTTTGGTCCATGTTCACCTAAGGTGATTTTGGGCTAATCCTATGGAATTGAGCCCCACTAAGGGGTGGTGATCACCCCATCACCCTTCCTTAAGGTATAGGGGACTAAGGGTGGTCTCATTTTGGGGAAATTAGTATCCAATTGGCCCTCCTTAGTAGCTTGGGTCCTATTTGATTAGGACTTTCGGTGTGCACTTAACAAAATTCTCATCCTAAGGGGTCCTTAAGGCCCCTCATCCCACCCTTTGAGCTCACCATTCTCACACTAGGGGTCTAGTAGGATTGGGGATGTTACAAATCCCAATAAACAATAAAATAATTTCGTCCTCGAAATTCTAGTTTGGGTCTACGGGATGCAAGTAAAGCACATAAAGGAATGTAACTTACAATATTAAGCCGTACCTGAAGTAAAAAGACCCGAGTAGCGCTCCCGCATGAGGTCCAAGGGCTCCCAAGTGTGCTCCTCTCGCCCATGATTGGACCACAACACCTTCACCAGCGGGACCTTCTTTCGCCGCAAGACGCGGACCTCCGCATCGTCGATCCGGATAGGCTCTAGCATGACCGATCGGTCGGGTGCCACCGGGCCTGAAGTAGACTCCACAAGCTGTTCGGGCCGAAGGAGAGCTATCCGGAGGGAGGAAACGTGGAAGACGTCGTGCACGTTCGCCAGCTCGGGCGACAGCTCCAGCCTGTACGCCAAAGGACCGATCCTCTCCCGGACCGGATACGGCCCCATGTACCGAGGACTGAGCTTCTTCCGCCCTTTCATCCGTGTAACTCCATGCATCGGGCGTATCTTCAAAAAAACACGATCTATAACATCCCGACTTTTATTGGGCCACTAGACCCTAGTGAGCCCAATAAAAGTAGGCCCGAGCAGTAGAAAACTACCATTTTAAGTAATGTTGCGCGCCGCAACTAAGTCATTGGGGTACAATGACCAAATGAACCCCGAATTGACTTCCGTCAGTTCCGTTAGACTCGTATGAACAATACGAGCGCAACGGAATTCGTTGCACTTCAATCCGAGGTCGTTTGGAGAATACGACCATTTCGGGTATTGTAGCGCGCCACTACCTCATTATTATGAATAGTGACCGTACGACGTTAGACTCGTATGAACAATACGAGCGCAACGGAATTCATTGCACTTCAATCCGAGGTCGTTTGGAGAAAACGACCATTTCGGGTATCGTAGCGCGCCACTACCTCATTATTATGAATAGTGACCAAATGAACCCCGAATTAACTTCCGTCAGTTCCGTTAGACTCGTAAGAACAATACGAGCGCAACGGAATTCGTTGCACTTCAATCCGAGGTCGTTTGGAGAAAATGACCATTTCGGGTATCATAGCGCGCCACTACCTCATTATTATGAATAGTGACCAAATGAACCCCGAATTGACTTCCGTCAGTTCCGTTAGACTCGTATGAACAATATGAGCGCAACGAAATTCGTTGCACTTCGATCCGAGTTCGTTTGGAGAAAACGACCATTTCGGGTGTCGTAGCGCGCCACTACCTCATTATTATGAATAGTGACCGTACAAACCCCGAATTGACTTCCGTCAGTTCCGTTAGACTCGTATGAACAATAGAAGCGCAACAGAATTCGTTGCGCCTCTATTTAAGGTCGTATGGAGAGTATGCCATTTTAGGGTTATGCAGACCACATCAGTGCAATGCACGAAATATAAAGCGCACGAACCCGGTATCAGCCCCGGCATATCATAGTGGACCCCGGGACCCTAGAAGACCCCGTCCTAGGTTGACCTCGGTCAACCCCCCCCCCCCCCCCCCCCCCCCCCCCCGGCTTGAAATTTATTGGGAAATGAAAAGAAAAGGGGGGGGGGGAGGAGAGAGAAAGGCCCCCCAAAGAAGGGGGCTGCCCATGAATAGGCAGCCCCTATTTGGGGCAAAGTGGGCAGGAGAGAGAGAAGGGAGGGGAGGGGGAGAAAATATCTTCCCCTCCCTTATCCCCACGTGGGGAAAAAGAAGGAGAGGGGGGAGGTCTCCCCCTTCCCTATATAAGGGGGGGCTCGGCCCCTCCCTGAAGCTCACCCCCCCCCCCCCCCCCCCCAACTCCTCTTCCTTCCACCCTGCCGGAGCCAGCCCAACCACCACCTCGCCGGAACCCTACCCAACCAAGCCGCCGCCACCTCCCTCCTTCTTCATGGCCGGCCGACCACCCTCCCAAGCCCAGGTTGAACCACCTCCCCTCCTCCTTCTTATCTCCTGGAGGCAAGCTTCCCCCTCCCCATCGCCGGAGCGCCACCAGCGCCACCCCGAGCTTGCTCAGGTGGCGACGCTGGCCGTGGAAGCCAAACCCCCAGCGCCGGTGGTGGCGCTGGGGGAGCAGGTCCCCACTCGGGGACCTAGGCGCCGACGAAGAGGAGGCGGCCAGGCCGCCGGAGGACGCAGCCCCGGCGGCGCCCGAGTCCTCCTCCCCCTTCTCTTTTCCTGTAAGGCAAATCCCGCCAACCCCGGTGGCGGCCGACGGCTCCAGGACGCCGGACCCCCGCCGGAGGTCTGCCCTCTCCCCGGCGCCCCGACCAGGGGTGGCAGGGAGGGCCCTCCCCGAGGAGGCGGCGGCGCAGCCAGCTTGCATGGCCCATGCAAGCTGTGTCGCGCCTCCCCGCCGCCTCCTGCCCTAACTTCCGGTGGGGTCCGGCGGCGCCAGGCCGCCGGACCACCACCAGAGTGGTTGCCGACCCCCGGCGCACCGAGCGGGGGTGGCACCAGCCCCTCTCCCCACGGGGGCGGCGGCGCGGCGGCATGCATGGTGCATGCAGGTCTCCGCCTCCCACCCCCGTTTCTGCTCTAATTCCGGCGGTGGCCAGCGGCGCCAGGCCGCCGGACCACCACCGGAGGAGTCGCCGGCCCCCGACGCGCCGACCGGAGGCGGCGCCAGCCCCAGCCGGCCGCTGCCCGGCGGCGGCAGCGGCCGCCTCCCGATGTTAAATCGGGAGCCTCGCGATTTCCTCCCAGGAAATCGAGCGGCTCCCGCCACCTTAATTCCCGCCTTCCCCCCCCCCCCCCCCCCCCCCCCCCCCCCCCCGCCTCAGCATATGTGCCCCCACAGCGGATCCGCTGCGGGGGCCGCGAGAGGGCGCAGGGTGCAAGACCCATGCGCCTCCTCCCTTTCCCTATCCGCACCCCAAAACAGCCCCTCCCCCACTTTATTTTTTTAAGGGCAAATGGGGTATTTTCAGGGGAAACTTTCTAAATGTAAAATGTGCCCCACTCTAAGGGGCACCTCCAGTAATTTTTGGGGAATTTTAGGAAAAGATTTAATATTTGTAAAACCCATTATAAAGTTTATTTTAAGAAAATAAACGCCCAAATAAGTTCGCAAAAATCACCAAAAATCATGGGCTCTAATTAAAGGTATTTTTTCAACTATTATCAAAGTTGGGAGGTGTGACCTCTGGTTTTGGTCCTCCAAAAGCTTTTACAAGCGATAATAAACGCCCGAAAAAGAGCGAAATTCATGAAAATGAATCGGCGTCCCCTCGACGCATATTTTTAAACGCTTAATAAAGATTACGCGTATCGATCCAAAGAATCGACTAAGTTCGGAATATCAACGCAAAATCGGATGAAATCGCGGCGCGGCGCTGAAACTCGATACCGTCGCGGCAATAATAAAGGGACGAACTCATAACAAAAGAATAAGAGCAGAATCTCCTCCTACGAACGGAGTCGACGAATGAAGCCTCCTCTTATGGAGTGATTGGACTACTAACCCTTTTTATATGCTTACTGCTTTCTGTACTTTCGTTTAAATCCAGTCTCGCACTGGTCCCCCACATTTACATTCAGTACTTTCCTTTAAATCCAGTCTCGCACTGGTCCCCCGCATTTACATTCTGTACTTTCATTTAAATCCAGTCTCGCACTGGTCCTGTCATTATGGCCTTTGCTTTCGGCCTAATTTTTTTGCATATTATGGCCTATGCTTTCGGCCTAATTTTCTGCTCATTATGGCTCTGCTTTCGGCCTAATTTTCTGCACATTATGGCCTCTGCTTTCGGCCTAATTTTCTGCATATTATGGCCTCTGCTTTCGGCCTAATTTTCTGCACATTATGGCCTCTGCTTTCGGCCTAATTTTCTGCATATTATGGCCTCTGCTTTCGGCCTACTTTTCTGCTTAACATGGCCTCTGCTTTCGGCCTACTTATCTGCTTAGTGTTATGGCCCCCTGCTTCCTGCCTAATTTACTTACTAAATGCAGCGCTGTCGTGGCTATAATGCGGTGCTTATCCTCCCTTCTGCGAGGCCTTAGTTGGGGAGAACCCGGAGTCGAGTCCCTCCTCCCAGGTTAGCCCCAATCAAGGAGCCCTCATACCGCTAAGCCTCCCGGTCAGAGGTTGTGGGATAGGTCGAGTAATCTGCCACGTACTTTAAGCGCTTGTTTTATTATTAAGCGGGTGAAGATTGTTTGGAAGTGGCGGGTTGGTCACGCTCGCAGACCGTTCGTACCGGTGCGGGTGGGTTGACGACTCATGGCGACAGGGAGATGTGCACAGCGGGTTATCACCACTCCGAACCTGCAGTTTTACCTCCGCTGGTCGGCCTACAAATCGGTTCGCCGGATGTCGCTCACATCCAACTGGTACACCAAGTTGTACATGAGGGCCTTAGTGATACGGTACGACTACATTCAGAAGTGGCAAGACTGGCCACTGTCACCGACAGCCACATCGGTGAGGCCCGCGTGGTTAGCTCCCCTGCTTGAAGAAAAGCGGTCTAAACTGTGTCGACACAGGGTCTTTTGTGTGCGTACAGGTTTGAATACCTGGGTGTGTGCATGCACATAATAGTGGCGTATTTGCCATACGACGCGATTACAGATATTAGGGCGGAAGGCCCTATCTATATATACATATATATATATATATATATATATATATATATATATATATGTTTACCTGCTGCTAACCCTCTTCCTTGCTTCGGCTATTTTATTTATGTCCTTTAGCCGCCCCCTGGATATGGATCTGGGGAGGGGATGTATTTTCTGCTTAGCTCTGTGACTAACGGTTATTTCTTATAACCAATCACAGGAGATGGGACAGCGAGGAGCCCCCGCACCACAGGATGATATACCAGCCTTGGAGATGGCCCGTTCGATTACCCCAGCCTCGCCCCCGATCTTCCGCGACGTGAGTCCTAGATTATAGGATTAGACTAGGATCTTTTGTTTCGTCGATGTATCCCCCGAGGCAGTAGTTGTAAACATTAGGCTTCGGCCCTGTTCCAATATATGAGTATAAGCTGTGTGCTTGTTTTTATATCTTTCGATTGCTTCCGCTATGCGTTCTGATGTGATGTTATGATTCTTGTGCCTGACAAGGAGACCGCTCGGTGCTTGAAAAGGGTGGGACGTTGCCACCCGGAAAGCGCTAAGTAGTCATCATTGGGCAGTAAGATACCCCCTCCCTGAACCAGGTTCAGTTTGGGGGGGGGGGGGGGGGGGAGGTCTTAACAAATGGATCAGAGCTACCACGATCCGACCACATGGGGCAGTCTTTCGATCCTCCCATTCCCGGTTCCGTTTCTTGGTTTGGGACGAACCACGCAGCGGAATCCTGGTAGACCCTTTAGGTTTAAGGTTAAGGATTCGAGACTGCACGGTAGTACACCCGCATGCTTTCCGCTTTCGTTTCGTTTCAGTCCTGCAAAATTCCCTTATTTTTGCAAGTACTGATGTTCGTTTTGTTACTTCTCCAGATACCCGAGTCGAGTAACGGGAGATCCTTCTCCAGGGACCAGTACCACCCTACCACTCCACCACCAGCCTCGGCCACTCCAGCCGCAGCCCCATTCGGGGATACAGAGCTGGGACGGACCCTGATAACATTGTTAGTCGCTTTCCAGACAGCCACCCTACGGCCACCCCAGTAGGCCACCGTACCCACCAACCTTCTGACGACATTCCGGGGGCTAAGGCCCCCCAGCTTCCGAGGTACCGAGTCAGCCATTCAGGCCGAGGAGTGGGTGGAGAGGGTAGAGGAGCTCCTAGTCGGGATGATGTGCCCCGCCATAGCCGCAGTATCCTTGGTGGTGACTATGCTAGAGGGCTATGCCCGAGATTGGTGGAGGGACGCCAGCCGCTCTACCTTCAGAGGGCGACCACTCAGCACGATCCTCTGGGGGGAGTTCTCAGAGGCCTTCTTAGAGCACTTCATTTCGGATGCGGACCAGATGGCACTCCAGGAGCGGTTCCTGCAGATCCGGCAGGGAGATAGGACAGTTCCAGACTACCAGAGAGAGTTTATCCACTTGGCCCGCTTCGCCGGGACCTTAGCAGGTATGGATAGAGACAGATCGGCCAGATTTTACCGGGGATTACGAGACGATCTCCGTCAGGCCCTGATCATGATTTCTCAGGCATCCTTCCACACGATTGCCTCACATGCCACCGCTCTAGAGATGGATCAGCGGATGGTGGCCCAGCAGCGGAGGGGACACGTGGGTGTTCCCCGGACTCAGGGCCGAGAGAGAGGAGTAGGCCCATGCAGACAGGACCAGGCCAGGAGACAACGTCAGCGTCATCAGCCATATAGACAGGCACCTCAGCCCCGACCAGCACCTCAGCCCCGACCAGCACCTATAGCCCCAGCACCACCAGCCCCAGCACCTCAGGCCGCCCCCGCCGCACGACGAGATGTTCCCTTCGCAGGGAACTGCTACCTGTGCCAGCAGCCCGGGCACATACGAGCCTTTTGCCCACAGGCGGTAGGTAGGCCCGACCTAGGAGCAGTACAGGGAGCCGCGGAGAGAGGACGAGGACGAGGTGGGCGTAGAGGACAGCCTGCAGGCAGGAGAGGCCAGGCCAGGCAGGGTAGAGCAATACCCCTCGACGCGTACACCTTAGATCTCCAGCACGGTCCTACTCCAGACGTAGTGATAGGTATCTACTTTTAGTAGTTACGATATCCTAGGGAGATGTGATAGTTATATATATATATGATGTGATCTTTTGTTTGTATAGCATGTATGATCCCTATTCCGGTATATCTATAAAAACTTATGATCATAGTATACATGTTATCAGGTCTACTTTTGGTAGAAGGTCATCCCACTAAAACGCTATTCGATACCGGTGCCACGCATTCACTCGTCGCACAGAACTTCATCGCTGACAAGGGAAATACTGTACGATCATCCGGGATGTCAATACGAATACGACTCCCGGATGGATCAGATATGACGTCCACAGAAAAGTGTTCCTTCCAAGCAATGCTAGGAGGAATGGAATTCGAAGTCAACGCGACCGTTTTGGCGATAACCGGATTTGACATCATTCTAGGGATGGATTGGTTGACCGAGCACAGCGCCCAAATTGATTGTTCAACTCGAGAAATCCGCCTCCAGAATCCGAATGGGCAAATTATCACACTAGCAGGTATACCATCTGTCACTCGCATTATTTTAACATCCGCACAGACAGTGAAGGCAGTCCGACGGATGGACGAGGTATACCTAATTTACTTCGAGATGGAGGACAAGACACAGGTGCTCTCTAGAGTACCCATAATTCGGGATTTCCCAGACATCTTTCCAGAATTTCTTCTCGGGTTGCCCCCGCAACGGGAAGTGGACTTCCAAATTGAACTTACACACGGGGCCCGACCCGTGTCCCGAGCTCCGTACCGAATGGACCCGAGAGAACTGGCCGAGCTAAAGATCCAACTACAAGAGCTAGTTGACGCCGGTTTCGTTCGCCCAAGTACCTCGCCCTGGGGAGCCCCGATGCTATTCGTTAAAAAGAAGGATGGATCCCTGCGTCTCTGTGTGGACTACAGGGAACTGAATAAGCTCACTGTCCGGAATACTTATCCTCTGCCCCGAATAGATGAACTGTTTGACCAATTACAAGGCGCGCCCGTCTTTTCCAAGATGGATTTAAGATCCGGCTATTATCAACTCAGAGTACGAGAAGAAGATATCCCCAAGACCGCCTTCAGCTCCCGCTATGGACTTTACGAATTTATGGTGATGCCGTTTGGGTTGACCAACGCTCCCTCCGCCTTCATGGCTTTAATGAATACGGTGTTTAAGCCCTTCCTAGATCACTTCGTGATAGTCTTTATAGATGACATACTCATCTACTCGAAGAGCAAAGCTGATCATTCCCGGCATCTCCAAATGGTACTGCTCAAGCTGAGAGAGCACTCGCTCTTCGCAAAGTTCAGCAAATGTGAGTTCTGGATGGAAGAAGTCGGCTTACTTGGACACACAGTTAACAAGAACGGAGTAGCAGTGGACCAAGCTAAGGTACGAGCGGTACGAGACTGGCCGCCACTTAAGTTAGCAGCAGACATCAGGAGTTTCCTTGGCCTCGCCGGTTACTACCGAAAGTTTGTGGAGGGATTCTCTAAGATTGCATTACCACTTACCGCCCTAACCAAAAAGGACGCGACGTTCCAGTGGTCTCCTGAATGCGAAGCAGCATTCATAGAGCTAAAAAACGACTGATATCAGCCCCGATTCTGACACTTCCCTCAGGTACAGAGGGCTTCCAGATCTACGCCGACGCATCACTTAAGGGATTGGGAGCCGTACTAATGCAACACGACAAAGTAATCGCATACGCCTCCTGGCAACTGAAGCCTCACGAACTAAACTACGCCACCCATGATCTAGAACTGGGTGCGGTAGTTTTTGCATTAAAAGTTTGGAGGCACTACCTCTACGGAGTGCGATGCGAGATCTTCTCCGATCATAAAAGCCTCAAATACATCTTCACCCAGAAGGAGCTAAATCTTCGACAGCGCCGGTGGCTGGAGTTCTTATGCGATTACGACTTCGCTCTCCAATATCATCCCGACAAGGCCAATAAGGTTGCAGATGCTTTAAGTAGGCAAACTTCGATGGCCAGTAGCTGGCTGGAGATGATACCAGAGGAGTTGATCAAGTCCTTGGCAGACTTGGATATCATCCTCGTTACCCGCAGGAACCCGATGGAATATCAGGCCCACCTCTATTGGATGGAGATACAGTGTGACATCAGGGATAGAATACGAGAAGCCCAGAAGATCGATGTCGAAGCAGCCCCGATCATTCAAGCCTTGCAATACGGTGCACAAGAAGACTACAACTTGTATGATGGCATCCTGCAGTACAGACACCGCATATTTATTCTCGCTGTAGAGAGAATCCGGGAAGAGATCCTCCGTGAAGCACACCAAACGAGGTACTCCATACACCCGGGGGTAGTGAAGATGTACACGGACCTGCAAAGGACACTGTACTGGCCAGGAATGAAGAGGGATATCACCGAATATGTAGCACACAGCCAGACCTGCCAAATGGTCAAAGCAGAATGTCGTAGCCCAGGAGGTTTGCTACAACCCCTGCCAATACCAGAATGGAAATTCGAGGATATCTCCATGGACTTCGTCCATGGCTTGCCCCGATCTCGTGCAGGGAACGACTCAATATGGGTCGTAGTAGATCGCCTCACCAAAGTGGCTCGTTTTATCCCGAACAGACAAGGCGACGGTGTCGACATATTAGCTCGTCTATTTATAGAGCAAGTGGTCCGATTTCACGGGGTACCCAAGTCAATCGTGTCTGACCGCGATGGACGCTTCACGTCAAAAGAATGGAGGCGAGTGCAGGCTTATCTGGGAACCAGATTAGCTTTTAGCACCGCCTTCCATCCCCAGACCGACGGGCAAACAGAAAGGACGAACCGGACGATGGAAGACCTCCTCCGATTATGCATAGTGGAACACAACGAGCCTTGGGAGCAGTTACTGCCCTTAGTGGAGTTCTCATACAATAACAGCTTCCAGGCGAGCATCAAAATGGCACCTTACGAAGCCCTTTACGGAAGACGTTGTCGAACACCACTATCATGGGCACAGGACGAGGACCCCGAAGCTTTAGGAGTCACCTATATAGATGATACCAAGGCAGCTATAAGGTTGATTCAAGAACGTATGCTGGAGACACAGAGTCGTCAAGCCAAATATTATGATGCACGTCATCGGATGGTGGAATTCAACGTGGGAGATATGGTTTTCTTGAAAATTAAGCCTATGCACGGGATATCCCGAATAAAGAAGCAGAAAAAGCTGGACCCCCGCTATTTAGGCCCATATCAAGTCATCGAAAGAGTTGGCCCGGTGGCTTATAGGTTAGCTCTGCCAGCTGAACTGGGAAACCTTCACGACGTATTTCATGTCTCCTCGCTAAGACGTGTTCTACGCCAACCGGAGCAGCATCTACCCACACCACCAACATCAGTACAATCCGACCGATCCGTCCAACTTGAACCAGTGAAGATAGTGGACTCCAAGATCAAAGAACTGCGAAACAAAACCATCACGATGGTCAAGATCTTGTGGTCAAACTGTGGACGCGAAGAGTTTACTTGGGAACCGGAAATGCTCGTTCGAGAAAAATACCAGGCACTCTTCCCCCAGGTATATCCTTTAAACCCCTACTTTACCCAATTTTCGGGGACGAAAATCTCTTTATTTTTAATTGGATTGTAACATCCCGACTTTTATTGGGCCACTAGACCCTAGTGAGCCCAATAAAAGTAGGCCCGAGCAGTAGAAAACTACCATTTTAAGTAATGTTGCGCGCCGCAACTAAGTCATTGGGGTACAGTGACCAAATGAACCCCGAATTGACTTCCGTCAGTTCCATTAGACTCGTATGAACAATACGAGCGCAACGGAATTCGTTGCACTTCAATCTGAGGTCGTTTGGAGAATACGACCATTTCGGGTATCGTAGCGCGCCACTACCTCATTATTATGAATAGTGACCGTACGAACCCCGAATTGACTTCCGTCAGTTCCGTTAGACTCGTATGAACAATACGAGCGCAACGGAATTCGTTGCACTTCAATCCGAGGTCGTTTGATGAAAACGACCATTTCGGGTATCGTAGCGCGCCACTACCTCATTTTTATGAATAGTGACCAAATGAACCCCGAATTGACTTCCGTCAGTTCCGTTAGACTCGTATGAGCAATACGAGCGCAACGGAATTCGTTGCACTTCAATCCGAGGTCGTTTGGAGAAAACGACCATTTCGGGTATCGTAGCGCGCCACTACCTCATTATTATGAATAGTGACCGTACGAACCCTGAATTGACTTCTGTCAGTTCCGTTAGACTCGTATGAACAATACGAGCGCAACGGAATTCGTTGCACTTCGATCCGAGGTCGTTTGGAGAAAAAGTCCATTTCGGGTGTCGTAGCGCGCCACTACCTCATTATTATGAATAGTGACCGTACGAACCCCGAATTGACTTCCGTCAGTTCCGTTAGACTCGTATGAACAATATAAGCGCAACAGAATTCGTTGCACCTCTATTCAAGGTCGTATGGAGAGTATGCCATTTTAGGGTTATGCAGACCACATCAGTGCAATGCACGAAATATAATGCGCACGAACCCGGTATCAGCCCCGACAGATCATAGTGGACCCCAGGACCCTAGAAGACCCCGTCCTAGGTTGACCTCGGTCAACCCCCCCCCCCCCCCCCCCCCCCCCCCCCCGCCCTCGGCTTGAAATTTATTGGGAAATGAAAAGAAAAGGGGGGGGGGGAGGAGAGAGAAAGCCCCCCCCCCCAAGGAAGGGGGCTGCCCATGAATAGGCAGCCCCTATTTGGGGCAAAGTGGGCAGGAGAGAGTGAAGGGAGGGTAGGGGGAGAAAATATCTACCCTTCCCTTATCCCCACGTGGGGAAAAAGAAGGAGAGGGGGGAGGTCTCCCCCTTCTTTATATAAGGGGGGGCTCGGCCCCTCCCTGAAGCTCAACCCCCCCCCCCCCCCCCCCCCCCCCCAACTCCTCTTCCTTCCACCCTGCCGGAGCCAGCCCAGCCACCTCCTCACCGGAACCCTACCCAACCAAGCCGCCGCCACCTCCCTCCTTCTTCATGGCCGGCCGACCACCCTCCCAAGCCCAGGTAGAACCACCTCCCCTCCTTCTTATCTCCTGGAGGCAAGCCGCCCCTCCCCATCGCCGGAGCGCCACCAGCGCCACCCCGAGCTTGCTCAGGTGGCGGCGCTGGCCGTGGAAGCCAAACCCCTAGCGCCGGCGGTGGCGCTGGGGGAGCAGGTCCCCACTCGGGGACCTAGGCGCGGACGAAGGGGAGGCGGGCGGGCCGCCGGAGGACGCAGCCCCGGCGGCGCCCGAGTCCTCCTCCCCCTTCTCTTTTCCTGTAAGGCAAATCCCGCCAACCCCGGCGGCGGCCGGCGGCTCCAGGCCGCCGGACCCCCGCCGGAGGTCTGCCCTCTCCCCGGCGCCCCGACCAGGGGTGGCAGGGAGGGCCCTCCCCGAGGAGGCGGCGGCGCAGCCAGCTTGCATGGCCCATGCAAGCTGTGTCGCGCCTCCCCGCCGCCTCCTACCCTAACTTCCGGTGGGGTCCGGCGGCGCCAGGCCGCCGGACCACCACCAGAGTGGTTTCCGACCCCCGGCGCACCGACCGGGGGCGGCACCAGCCCCTCTCGCCACGGGGGCGGCAGCACGGCGGCATGCATGGTGCATGCAGGTCTCCGCCTCCCGCCCCCGTTTCTGCTCTAATTCCGGCGGTGGCCGGCGGCGCCAGGCCGCCGGACCACCACCGGAGGAGTCGCCGGCCCCCAGCGCGCTGACCGGAGGCAGCGCCAGCCGCAGCCGGTCGCTGCCCGACGGCGGCAGCGGCCGCCTCCCGATGTTAAATCGGGAGCCGCACGATTTCCTCCCAGGAAGTCGAGCGGCTCCCGCCACCTTAATTCCCGCCTTTCCCCCCCCCCCCCCCCCGCCTCAGCATATGTGCCCCCACAGCGGATCCGCTGCGGGGGCCGCGGGAGGGCGCAGGGTGCAAGACCCCTGCGCCTCCTCCCTTTCCCTATCCGCACCCCAAAATAGCCCCTCCCCCACTTTATTTTTTAAGGGCAAATGGGGCATTTTCAGGGGAAACTTTCTAAATGGAAAATGTGCCCCACTCTAAGGGGCACATCTAGTAATTTTTGGGGAATTTTAGGAAAAGATTTAATATTTTTAAAACCAATTATAAAGTTTATTTTAAGAAAATAAACGCCCAAATAAGTTTGCAAAAATCACCAAAAATCATGAGCTCTAATTAAAGGTATTTTTTCAACTACTATAAAAGTTGGGAGGTGTGACCTCTGGTTTTGGTCCTCCAAAAGCTCTTACAAGCGAAAATAAACGCCCGAAAAAGAGCGAAATTCATCAAAATGAATCGGCGTCCCCTCGACACATATTTTTAAACGCTTAATAAAGATTACGCGTATCGATCCAAAGAATCGACTAAGTTCGGAATATCAACGCAAAATCGGAATGAAATCGCGGCGCGACGCTGAAACTCGATAAGTTATGGCCCCCTGCTTCCGGCCTAATTTACTTACTAAATGCAGCGATGTCGTGGCTATAATGCGGTGCTTATCCTCCCTTCTGCGAGGCCTTAGTTGGGGAGAACCCGGAGTCGAGTCCCTCCTCCCAGGTTAGCCCCAAGCAAGGAGCCCTCATACCGCTAAGGCTCCCGGTCAGAGGTTGTGGGACAGGTCAAGTAATCTGCCACGTACTTTAAGCGCTTATTTTATTATTAAGCGGGTGAAGATTGTTTAGAAGTGGCGGGTTGGTCACGCTCGCAGACCGTTCGTACCGGTGCGGGTGGGTTGACGACTCATGGCGACAGGGAGATGTGCACAGCGGGTTATCACCACTCCGAACCTGCAGTTTTGCCTCCGCTGGTCGGCCTACAAATCGGTTCGCCGGATGTCACTCACATCCAACTGGTACACCAAGTTGTACAGGAGGGCCTGAGTGATACGGTACGACTACATTCAGAAGTGGCAAGACTGGCCACTGTCACCGACGGCCACATCGGTGAGGCCCGCGTGGTTAGCTCCCCTGCATGAAGAAAAGCGGTCTAAACTGTGTCGACACAGGGTCTTTTGTGTGCGTACAGGTTTGAATACCTGGGTGTGTGCATGCGCATAATAGTGGCGTATTTGCCATACGGCGCGATTACGGATATTAGGGCGGAAGGCCCTATCTATATATACATATATATATATATATATATATATATATGTTTACCTGCTGCTAACCCTCTTCCTTGCTTCGGCTATTTTATTTCTGTCCTTTAGCCGCCCCCTGGATATGGATCCGGGGAGGGGATGTATTTTCTGCTTAGCTCTGTGACTAACGGTTATTTATTATAACCAATCACAGGAGATGGGATAGCGAGGAGCCCCCGCACCACAGGATGATATACCAGCCTTGGAGATGGCCCGTTCGATTACCCCAGCCTCGCCCCCGATCTTCCGCGACGTGAGTCCTAGATTATAGGATTAGACTAGGATCTTTTGTTTCGTCAATGTATCCCCCGAGGCAGTAGTTGTAAACATTAGGCTTCAGCCCTGTTCCAATATATGAGTATAAGCTGTGTGCTTGTTTTTATATCTTTCGATTGCTTCCGCTATGCATTCTGATGTGATGTTAAGATTCTTGTGCCTGACAAGGAGACCGCTCGTTGCTTGAAAAGGGTGGGACGTTGCCACCCGGAAAGCGCTAAGTAGTCATCCTTGGGCAGTAAGATCCCCCCTCCCTGAACCAGGTTCAGTTTGGGGAGGGGGGGTCTTACACGATCCCCCACCTGGAACTCTACCATACGGTGTCGGGCGTCATAGTACTTTGCCTGCCTGCTCTGCGCCTCCAGCATCCGATCCCGGATCAGTCGAACTATAGCATCCGTCTCCTCTATATAATCTGACCCCAAGGCCCGCGGGTCCTCATCCTGTACCCACGAAAGAGGGGTGCGACACTTTCTCCCATAAAGTGCCTCGTATGGTGTCATCCCAATGCAAGCCTGGTGTCTGTTATTGTATGAGAACTCAATCAGCGACAAAAGTTGCTCCCAAGGCTTGCCCGTATCCAGAATGCACAGTCGCAGTAAGTCCTCCATTGTTCGGTTGGTACGCTCTGTCTGACCGTCGGTCTGAGGGTGGAACGCAGTGCTGAAAGTCAACCGGGATCCCAAGTAGGCCTGGACCGCTCTCCACTCCCTGGAGGTGAAGCGTCCGTTTCGATATGAAACTATCATCTTGGGCACCCCATGATACCTCACTACCTTCTCCACAAACAAACGAACTAGGTCGCCGACCGGATCCCCCTTCTGAACTGGAATGAACCGTGCCACCTTGGTCAACCTGTCGACTATCACCCAGACGGAGTCGTTCCCCGAGCGAGAGCGCGGAAGGCCGTGCACAAAATCCATAGATATATCCTCGAATTTCCACTCCGGCACCGGGAGTGGCTGCAATAGTCCTCCTGGAGCCTTGCACTCCGCCTTCACCCTCTGACAACCCTCGCAATGGGTCACAAACTGTATGATATCCTTCTTCATCCCTGGCCAAAACACGACCTTCCGCAGGTCCGCCGCCATCTTGGTAATGCCGGGGTGTACCGAATACTGGGATCAATGGGCCTCCCGAAGAACCTCCTCTCGAATCCCCCTCCCGGCGGGGATGTAAACTCTGCCACGGTGGTGAACGAGGTCCTCCTTCAAGGAGTAATCTCCAGCATCGCCATCTGCCAATGATCTGAATACCAGCTCCAAAGCCGGATCCTGCTGCTGTCCTTCCCGAATACGGTCCCGTATATCACAGATCATACTCTTCGAAGCTAAGTACTCGGCATATACTCCTGGGTCGGCTCTGCTCACCAGAGTAATTTGCATATCCCGCAGCGTCTGCTCCAACTCCATGGCCATCACCCTGCTCTCTGCCTCGGAGGTACTGTCCCTCCTGCTTAGTGCGCCTGCTACTGTGTTGGCCTTGCCCAGATGATAATGCATGGTGTAGTCGTAATCGCACAAGAACTCCAACCATCGCCGCTGTCGTAGGTTGAGGTCCTTCTGGGTGTCGATGTACTTGAGGTTCTTGTGATCCGAGAAGATCTCACAATGAACCCCGTATAAATAGTGTCTCCACACCTTCAAAGAAAACACGACCGCTCCAAGCTCTAGGTCGTGCACCGGGTAGTTCATCTCATGTTTCTTCAGCTGGCGGGAGGCATAGGCGATCACGTGCCCATGCTGCATAAGTACCGCTCCATCCCCTGATATGACGCGTCGGTGTAGATCTGGAATCCTCCCTTCCCAAATGGTAGTGCAAGGATAGGGGCTGAGATAAGTCTGTCCTTCAGCTCTGCATAGGCCGCCTCACACCGCGGCGTCCAGTCAAAAACAGCATCCTTCTTTGTCAACGAAGTGAGGGGAAGTGCAATCCTGGAGAATCCCGCTACGAACTTGCGGTAATACCCCGCTAACCCCAAGAAACTCCGGATATCCGCTGCGGTCTTCGGCCTCGGCCAATCTCTGACAGCCTGCACCTTAGCCAGATCTACTGCTAGGCCGGCTCCGCTGATGGCGTGTCCCAAGAAAGCCACCTCCCTCAACCAAAATTGGCACTTCGAGAACTTGGCAAACATCTGGTGCTCCCTCAGCTTCCTCAGCACCGCTGCTAGATGGCTGGCGTGCTCCTCCTCGGTCCTCGAGTAGACCAAAATATCATAGATGAATACTATCACAAATATATCAAGGAAAGGCTCGAAGATCCAGTTCATCATACTCATGAATGCTGATGGGGCGTTGGTGAGCCCAAACGGCATCACCGTAAACTCGTACAATCCATATCTCGAACTGAATGTGGTCTTCGGTATATCTTCCTCCCGTATCCTCAACTGATATTAGCCCGACAGCAAATCCAGCTTGGAGAACCAGTGGGCACCCTACAACTGGTCAAACAGCTCATCAATACTCGGTAGCGGATAGGTGTTCCGCACCGTCAACCTATTGAGCTCCCGATAGTCGATACACAGTCGGAGAGTCCCATCCTTCTTCTTTACGAACAAGACTGGAGCTCCCTATGGGGAAGAGCTCGGCCTCACAAACCCGGCCTCCACTAGCTCCTTCAACTGCACTCTGAACTCTGCCAACTCCTTGGGTGCCATGCGGTACGGTGCCCGGGACACTGGCCTCGCCCCGGGTACTAGCTGAATCTGGAAGTCTACGTCTCTATGCGGCGGCAAGCCGGGCAACTTCTCCGGGAATACGTCGGAGAAGTCCCGGACTATCGGTACCTCGTCCACCGATATCTTCAACTTTTCCATCTCGAAGCAAATGAGGTATACCTCCTCCCCCTGCTCATGGGCCTTCACGACCTGTGTAGAAGATAGAGGGGTACGAGGGATAGATCTAATACCTCCGACGGTGACCCAGGTGGTCCCGTAAGCCAGTAGCTCGATCCTCTTCGTCGCACAATCGATCTTGGCATGGTGGTAGTGCAACCATGACATGCCCAAAATCAGATCGTAATCGGGTAGCTTCAGGATCGATGCCCAGGACTCAAAGATCTCTCCCTCGATTTCAAGTTCCATGGTGCACTTGGCCGTGGTGCGCATCTCTGAACCGTCTGGAAGTCGCACCCTCCTTACTATGCCATCGATCCTCTGGATCCCCTCCAAGCCTATGAGGAAGTCTTCCGAGATAAAGGAGTGTGATGCACCCGTGTCAAACAAGGTGTGTGCGGGTTTTCCGTTGATGAGCACAACACCTATGGGTTATTGGTTGGTTTTATTATATAAGGTTAAGCTACTACTAAAGCTAAGGGAATTTAAGAACTTGCAAGTACATAACAAAAAATATACCTGCGATGACCTCCTCGGGGTTCTTCGGCTGGGCGAGGTCCAATGCAAAAGCCTGCTCTGGCTGCCTGTTCCTCTCATGAAATCTTCGGCCACGGCCACGTCCACCTCCCCGGCCCTGGTGTGCTGGAGGTGCTGGAGGGGCTGCTGGAGGGGGTGGTGGGGGTGGAGGGAAACGCCGCGGGCAATGGATCCTGATGTGCCCCGACTGGTTGCACTCAAAACAGACCACCGGGGGTCGTCCACGACCGTCTGCTCTCTCTGGCTCCATAGCTCGTAGTGGCTGAGGGGCCAACACCATCTGAGGTGCTGCACCGGTGCCTCCAAAGGACGAGGACGTCCTCCACCCCTCCTGAGCCTCATAGTTCTATCCTGCTGTCGGTCACTGCCACCCTCTCCATGATACATCTTGTCCGCTGATCTCTTGCCCTTGACCTGCTCTGACAACTGGTCTGCCTCAAACTTCTTCGCCACCTCTATAATCTGAGTCAGGGTGCCCTCTGATATGAACAGGAGAGCCAACCTGAGAGGGGCCCTCAACCCCTTGTAGAACTTCTTCGCCAAGCCTTGATCATCCACAAACCGTGTGTAACATCCCGACTTTTATTGGGCCACTAGACCCTAGTGAGCCCAATAAAAGTAGGCCCGAGCAGTAGAAAACGACCATTTCGGGTATCGTAGCGCGCCACTACCTCATTATTATGAATAGTGGTCGTACGAACCCCGAATTGACTTCCGTCAGTTCCGTTGGACTCGTATGGACAATACGAGCGCAACGGAATTCGTTGCACTTCGATCCGAGGTCGTTTGGAGGAAAACGACCATTTCGGGTATCGTAGCGCGCCACTACCTCATTATTATGAATAGTGGCCGTACGAACCCCGAATTGACTTCCGTCAGTTCCGTTGGACTCGTATGGACAATACGAGCGCAACGGAATTCGTTGCACTTCGATCCGAGGTCGTTTGGAGAAAACGACCATTTCGGGTATCGTAGCGCACCACTACCTCATTATTATGAATAGTGGCCGTACGAACCCCGAATTGACTTCCGTCAGTTCCGATAGACTCGTATGGACAATACGAGCGCAACGGAACTCGTTGCGTCTCGATACGAGGTCGTATGGAGGGTATGCCATTTTAGTCCTATGCAGATCGCCTCAGTGCAACGCACGAAATATAAAGCACACGAACCCGGCATCGGCCCCGGCGACTCTTATCATGTCCCGGGAGCCGAGGAAGACCCCGCCCTAAGTTGACTTGGTCAACCCCCCGCCCCCCCCCCCCCCCCCCCCCCCCCCCCCCCCGGTCTGAAATTACTTGGGAGAGAGACGAAAAGAAAAGGGGGGGGGGGGGGGGGGGGGGGGAGAGAGAGAGAAGCCCCTCCCCCAAAAGGAAGGGCTGCCCATTCATGGGCAGCCCCCCCCCCCCTATTTGGGCAAGAGGGGGGGGGGGGGGGGGGGCAGGAGAGAGAGGAGGGAGGGGAGGGGGAGAAATATCTCCCCCTCCCTTATCCCCACGTGGAGGAAAAGGAAGGGGGGAGGAGAGCTTCCCCCTCCCTATAAAAGGAGGGGCAGCCCTCTCCATTTCCCCCCACACACACCACCTCTCCCTCTCTCTCAGTCCTCCCCTGACGGCAGCCCCCAGCCAGCCACCTCCTCCTCCTCCCCCTTGCTGGAGCAAGCCACCCCAAGCCGCCATCCTCACCTTCCTCCTCCATGGCCGGCCACCACCACCCTTCCTCCTCCCGAGCACCACCCCCTACCCAGGTAGAACTCCTGCCCCTCCCCCTTCCTACCTCCCGGAGGAGGCCACCCCTCTTCCCGTCGCCGGAGCGCCGCCGGCTGCCGCCCCGAGCCTTGCAAGGCTCGGGGAGGAAGCTGGCCGTGGAAGCCTCCTCCCCCAGCGCCGGTGGTGGCGATGGGGGAGGTAGGTCCCCTCTCGAGGACCTCGGCGCCGGCGCTGGGAGGTGGTCAGGCCGCCGGCAGGCACGGCCGGCGGCGCCCGTGGCCTCCCCCTCCTCCCCGTACTTCCTGTAGGGGGATAACCCCCTTCCCGGGCGACGGCCGGCGGCTCCAGGCCGCTGGGCCACCGCCGGGGGGTTGCCCCCTCCCCGGCGCCCCGACCAGGGGCGGCAGGGAGGGCTGCGCGCGAGGAGGCGGCGGTGCGGCAAGCCGGCATGGCTCGTGCCGGCTGCACCGCGCCTCCCCGCCCCTTCTACCCCACTTTCCGGTGGGGTCCGGCGGCGCCAGGCCACCGGGCCACCACCGGAGTGGGCGCCGGCCCCCGGCGCACCAACCGGGGGCGGCACCAGTGGGTCCCCGGCGGGAGGGCGGCGATGCAGCGGGCCTGCATGGCCCATGCAGGCCACGCCCCGTCTCCCGCCCTTTTGTAACACCTCCCCCGGTGGTGGCCGGCGGCGCCAGCCCGCCGGACCACCCCCGGAGTAGTCACCGGCCCCCGGCGCACCAACCGGGGGCACTCCCCGCACCCCCCCCCCCCTCCTGGCAGAGGCGGCGGCGGCTAGCATGCATGATGCATGCAGGCTGCCACCGCCCCCGTGCCGCTCTCGGCACTAACCCCGGCGGTGGCCGGCGGCGCCAGCCCGCCGGACCACCACCGGAGTGGTCGCCGGCCCCCGGCGCACCGACCGGGGGCGGCGCCGGCCCCAGCAGGCCGCTGCCCGGCGACGGCAGCGGCAGCCACCCGAGCCCAGTCGGGGGCCGCACGATCTCCCCCAGGAGATCAAGCGGCCCCCGCTTCCTTAATTCCCGCCTCCCGCCTCCTCTTGTGTGCCCCCACAGCGGATCCGCCGCAGATCCGCTGTGGGAGCCGCGGGAAGGCGCAGGGTGCAAGACCCCTGCGCCCCCTCCCTTTCCCTAATCGCACCCCAGAACCCTCCTTTCCCCCTATCCGCACCCCAAACCCCCTTAACCTTCCTCATTTTTCTAAGGAAAAACGGGGCCTTTTCAGAAAAAGTTTTCTAAATGAAAAATGTGCCCCACCCTTGGGGGCACCCCCTGTAATTTTTTGGGATTTTTAGGAGGGGTTTTACTATTTTTAAAACCCAATATAAAGTTTATTTTAGGTATTAAAATGCCCAAATGTGTTTCTAAAAATCCCCAAAAATTAGGGGCACTATATATAGGTATTTTACAAATACTACCAAAGATAGGGGGTGTGGACTTGTGATTTAACCCCTCAAAAGCCTTTTCAAACAAAAATAGACGCCCGGAAAAGAGCGAAATTCATTAAAACGAATCGGCGTCTCCTCGACGCATGTCTTAAATACTTATCCAAAATTATGCGTATTAAACTAAAAAGATCGACTAAGCTCGGAGAAGCAACGCAAAAATCGGAACGACATCGCGACGCAGCACCAAAACGTAACCCCGCCGCGACAATAATAAAAGAACGGAGTCGTCGATCGAAGCCTCCTCTTATGGAGTGATTGGACTACTAACCATTTCTTCTTATGCAATTACTTTCGTTTAAATCCAGTCTCGCACTGGTCCCCCGTACTTATTTTCTGTACTCTCAATTAAATCCAGTCTCGCACTGGTCCCCCGTACCTATTTTCAGCACTTTCGTTTAAATCCAGTCTCGTACTGGTCCTTATTACATGGCCTTTGCTTTCGGCCTACCTTTCTGTTTATTACATGGCCTTTGCTTTCGGCCTACCTTTCTGTTTATTACATGGCCTTTGCTTTCGGCCTACCTTTCTGCTTATTACATGGCCTTTGCTTTCGGCCTACCTTTCTGTTTATTACATGGCCTTTGCTTTCGGCCTACCTTTCTGCTTATTACATGGCCTTTTGCTTTCGGCCTACCTTTCTGTTTATTACATGGCCTTTGCTTTCGGCCTACCTTTCTGTTTATTACATGGCCTTTGCTTTCGGCCTACATTTCTGTTTAAATATTATGGCCCATGCTTCGGCCTAATTTATTTACTAGTGAAGAGCTGCCGTGGCAACAAATGCGGTGCTTATCCTCCCTTCGGCGGGGCCTTAGTTGGGGAAAACTCGGAGTCGAGTCTCTCCTCCCAAGTTAGCCCCAAGCAAGGAGCACTCATACCACTAAGCCTCCCGGTCCAAGGTCATGCGACCGGTCGAGTATGAATTGCCACGTGGCCTAAAGCTTCGTTTAAAAATAAGCGGGTGAAGATTGTTTGGAAGTGGCGGGTCGGTCACGCTCGCAGACCGTTCGTACCGGTGCGGGTGAGTTGACGACTCATGGCGACAGGGAGATGGGCACAGTGGGTTATTACCCTCTGAGCCTGCAGTATCGCCTCCGCTGGTCGGCCTAAAAATCGGTTCGCCGGATGTCGCTCACATCCATTCAGTACACCAAGTTGTACGGGAGGGCCTGAATGATACGGTACGACTACATTCAGAAGTGGCAGGACTGGCCACTGTCACCGACGGCCACATCGGTGAGGCCCGCGGGATTAGCTCCCCTGCTTGAACTAAAGCGGTCTAAAACTGTGTCGACACAGGGTCTTTGTGTGGGTACAGGTCTTGAGAACCTGGGGTGTGTGTATACGCGCGATCGTATTATAGATTTATTATGCCGCGCGATTGTGGTTATTCGGGCAGGAGCCCCGCTTTATTTATATAGATGTGTATGTATATGATTACCTGCTGCTAACCCTTTCCTTGCTTCGGCTATTTCAATTCTGTCTTTAGCCGCCCCCTGGATACGGATCCGGGGAGGGGGATGTGTTTTCTGCTTAGCTCTGTGACTAACGGTTATTTCTTATAACCAATCACAGGAGACGGGACAGCGTGAAGCCCCCACATCACAGGTTGACCGGGAAGCCTTGGAGAGGATCCGTTCGATTACCCCAGCCTCTCCTTCTATCTTCAGAGATGTGAGTACGAGTATATAGGGACGAGCCCAGGACTCCCTTTTGACTTAGCATATGTAGTCTACGGACAATATTTTGTAAACGATAGGCTTCGGCCCCGTTAAGTTGTAAATATAAGCTGTATGTTTGGTTTGCCCATCTTTTGATTGCTTCCGCTATGTGTTCTGATGTGAGGTTATGATTCTTGTGCCTGACAAGGAGACCGCTCAGCGCTCGAGGGGGGATGGGACGTCACCACCCGGGGAGCGTTAAGGGGTCATTCTTGGGCAGTAAGATCCCCCCCTCCCTGAACACGGTTCAGGATTGGGGAGGGGGGGGGGGGCTTACAAATGGATCAGAGCTACCACGATCCGACCACATGGGGCAGTCTTTCGATCCTCCTTCCCCCCGGTTCCGTTTCTTGGTTCGGGACGAACCATGCAGCGGAAGCCTGGTGGACCCTCTAGGTTAAGGTTAAGGACTCGAGACTGCACGATAGTACACCCACACGCTTTCCGCTTTCTTTCCTTTCATTCCTGCAAAATGCCCTTAGTTTTGCAAGTTCTGACACCCGTTTGTTACTTCTCCAGATACCGGAGTCAAGTAATGGAAGATCTTCCTCTCAAGACCAGTACCACCCTACCACTCCACCACCAGCTCAGACCGCTCCGGCCACAGTTCCATTCGGAGAGACAGAGCTCGGGCAGACCCTGGTAGCCCTGTTGGCCGCCTTCCAGACAGCCACTTTACGGCCACCCCAGCAGGCCACCGTACCCACTGATCTACTGACGACTTTCCGAGGGCTAAGGCCCCCCACCTTTCGGGGTACAGAGTCGGCCATCCAGGCCGAGGAGTGGGTGGAGAGGGTAGAGGAGCTTCTCGTAGGGATGATGTGCCCAGCAGTAGCCGCAGTATCCCTAGTAGTGACCATGTTGGAGGGCTATGCCCGGGACTGGTGGAGGGCAGCTAGCCGCTCCACTTTTAGAGGGCGACCCCTTAGCACCATTCTCTGGGGGGAGTTCTCGGATGCTTTCTTAGAGCATTTCATTTCAGATGCAGACCGGATGGCACTCCAGGAGCGGTTCCTACAGATCAGACAGGGAGATAGGACGGTTCCAGACTACCAGAGAGAGTTTATCCACCTGGCCCGCTTCGCCGGGACCTTAGCAGGTACAGATAGGGACAGGGCGGCCAGATTTTATCGGGGATTACGAGACGACCTCCGTCAGGCCCTGATCATGATATCCCAGGCATCCTTCCACACGATCACCTCACATGCCACCGCTCTAGAGATGGATCAGCGGATGGTAGCCCAGCAGCGGAGGGGACACGTAGGTATTCCCCGGACTCAGGACCGAGAGAGAAGAGCAGGTCCTCGCAGGCAGGGCCGAGACGGGAGACAGCGGCAGCGTCACCAGCCATATAGGCAGGCACCCCAGCCCCGACCAACACCCCAGCCCCGACCAGCACCCCCAGCCCCAGCACCACAGGTCGTCCCGGCCGCACGACGAGATGTTCCCTTCGCAGGGAACTGCTACCTATGCCAGCAGCCTGGGCATATACGAGCCTTCTGCCCACAGGCTACCGGGAGACCCGGTTTAGGAGCAGTACAGAGAGCGGCGGAGAGAGGACGAGGTGGACGCAAAGGACGTCCCGCAGGCAGGAGGGAGCCGGCTAGGCAGGGCAGAGCAGCACCGCTCGAGGCATACGCGTTGGATCTCCAGCACGGTCCTGCTCCTGACGTAGTGATAGGTATCTACTTCCGATAGTACGATATCCTAGGAGATGTTTTAGCTTATATATTGGGACTTTTTGTATATGTCATCCCTACTCTTGTATATCTGTGAAAAGCTTATGATTATGATATATATACATATATGTTATCAGGTTTACTTTTGGTAGAAGGTCGTCCCGCTAAAACACTGTTCGATACCGGCGCCACACACTCTTTCGTTGCACAAAACTTCATCGCCGACAAGGAGAACACGGTGCGATCATCCGGGATGTCAATCCGAATACGACTCCCGGATGGATCAGATATGACTTCCACCGAGAAGTGTTCCTTCCAGGCAATGCTAGGAGGCATAGAGTTCGAAGTCAACGCCACCATCTTAGCAATAACCGGGTTCGACATCATTCTGGGGATGGATTGGTTGGCCGAGCACAGCGCCCAAATCAATTGTTCGACTCGAGAAATCCGCCTCCAGAATCCGAATGGGCAATTTATCACGCTAGCAGGTATACCCTCCGTCACCCGCATTATCTTAACATCTGCACAAACCGTCAAGGCAGTTCGACGGAAGGACGAGATGTACCTAATCTACTTTGAGATGGAGAACACGACGCAAGTACTCGCCAAAGTACCTGTGATCAGGGACTTCCCAGATATCTTCCCAGAGTCACTCCCCGGGTTGCCCCCGCAACGGGAAGTAGACTTCCAAATCGAACTTACTCAAGGAGCCCGACCAGTGTCCCGAGCACCATACCGGATGGCCCCGAGGGAACTGGCTGAGCTCAAGATTCAGCTACAAGAGTTAGTCGACGCAGGATTCATACGTCCTAGTACCTCTCCCTGGGGAGCCCCAGTACTGTTCGTTAAAAAGAAGGATGGATCGCTGCGCCTCTGCATCGACTACAGAGGTTTGAATAGACTCACCATCCGGAATACCTATCCCCTACCCCGGATAGATGAACTGTTCGATCAACTACAAGGCGCGTCCGTCTTTTCCAAAATGGACTTAAGGTCCGGCTACTATCAACTTAGAGTACGAGAAGAGGACATTCCCAAGACCGCTTTCAGCTCTCGCTACGGACTATACGAGTTCATGGTAATGCCATTTGGATTAACCAATGCCCCGTCCGCCTTCATGGCTTTGATGAATACGGTATTCAAACCCTTCCTAGATCATTTCGTAATAGTCTTCATAGATGATATTCTCATCTACTCAAAGAACAAAACCGATCACTCCAGGCACCTCCAAATGGTACTACTTAAGCTAAGAGAACACTCACTCTTCGCCAAGTTTAGCAAATGCGAGTTCTGGATGGAAGAAGTCGGCTTTCTGGGACACACCGTCAATAAGAACGGAGTAGCAGTAGATCAAGCCAAGGTGCAAGTAGTGCGAAATTGGCCGCCACTTAAGACAGCGGCAGACATCCGAAGTTTCCTTGGCCTCGCCGGCTACTACCGTAAGTTCGTCGAAGGCTTCTCCAAGATCGCATTACCACTTACCACTCTCACCAAGAAGGATGTGACATTCCAATGGTCTCCTGAATGCGAGGCGGCATTCATCGAACTGAAGAACCGGCTGATATCGGCCCCAATCCTAACCCTCCCCTCCGGTACCGAGGGTTTCCAAATCTATGTTGATGCCTCTCTGAAGGGATTGGGGGCCGTGCTTATGCAACATGGCAAGGTAATTGCCTATGCCTCACGTCAGCTCAAGCCGCATGAACTAAACTACGCCACCCACGATCTGGAGCTGGGGGCGGTAGTTTTTGCATTAAAAGTCTGGAGACACTACCTCTACGGGGTACGATGCGAAATCTTCTCCGATCATAAAAGCCTCAAATACGTCTTCACCCAGAAAGAGCTAAACCTCCGGCAACGCCGGTGGTTAGAATTTCTCTGTGATTATGACTTCGCCCTCCAGTACCATCCCGGCAAGGCTAATAAAGTTGCAGACGCCCTGAGTCGGCAGCCTCCGAGGACTGGGAGTTGGTTAGAAATGGTGCCAGAGGAGTTAGTCAAATCATTGGCAGAAATGGATATTATCCTCATCACCCGCAGAAATCCGATGGAATACCAAGCCCACCTCTATTGGATGGAGATACAGTGTGACATCAGGAATAGAATACGAGAAGCCCAGAAGACCGACGTTGAAGCAGCACCGATCATTCAGGCCTTGCAACACGGTGTACAAGAAGACTACAACCTGTACGATGGCATCCTGCAATACAGACACCGCATATTCATTCCCGCTGCAGAAGGGATCCGTGAGGAGATACTCCGTGAAGCTCACCAGACAAGGTACTCGATACACCCGGGAGTAGTAAAAATGTATACGGACCTGCGCAGGACCCTATACTGGCCAGGCATGAAGAAGGATGTCACTGATTATGTAGCGCACTGCCAAACCTGCCAAATGGTCAAGGCCGAATGTCGTAGCCCAGGAGGTCTACTACAACCCCTGCCAATTCCAGAATGGAAGTTCGAGGATATTTCCATGGATTTTGTCCATGGCTTACCCCGATCCCGTGCAGGTAACGACTCCATATGGGTAGTAGTGGACCGCCTCACCAAGGTAGCCCGATTCATCCCGAACCGGCAAGGCGATGGTGTCGACATTCTAGCCCGACTATTTATCGAGCAGGTAGTCCGATTTCATGGAATACCCAAATCAATCGTCTCGGACCGCGATGGGCGCTTTACATCGAAGGAATGGAGAAGAGTGCAAGCTTATCTGGGAACCAGATTAGCTTTTAGCACCGCCTTCCACCCCCAGACCGATGGGCAGACGGAAAGAACAAATCGGACGATGGAAGACCTTCTCCGATTATGCATAGTAGAGCACAACGAGCCATGGGAGCAGTTACTACCTTTGGTAGAGTTCTCATATAACAACAGCTTCCAGGCAAGCATCAAGATGGCACCGTACGAAGCCCTCTACGGAAGACGCTGTCGGACCCCGCTATCTTGGGCACAGGATGAGGACCCCGAAGCCTTGGGAATCACCTACATCGACGATACCACCGCCGCAATAAGACTAATCCGGGAACGCATGCTGGAAGCGCAGAGCCGACAGGCCAAGTATTACGACGCACGTCATCGGCAAGTGGAATTCCAAGTGGGAGATATGGTTTTCTTAAAGATTAAGCCAATGCATGGGATATCACGAATCAAGAGGCAGAAAAAGCTGGACCCCCGCTATCTAGGCCCGTATCCAGTCATCGAAAGAATTGGCCCGGTGGCTTACAGGTTAGCTTTGCCAGCCGAGCTGGGGAGCCTTCACGACGTATTTCATGTCTCCTCGCTAAGACGTGTTCTGCGCCAACCAGAGCAGCACCTCCCCACACCCCCAACATCAGTACAATCCGACCGATCTGTCCGACTCGAACCTGTGAAGATAGTGGACTCCAAGATCAAAGAACTGCGGAACAAGACGGTCACAATGGTCAAGATCTTATGGTCGAACGGTGGACGCGAAGAGTTCACTTGGGAACCCGAGACGCTCGTACGAGAAAAATACCCGACGCTCTTCCCCCAGGTACATCATTTAAACCCCTACTTTAGCCAATTTTCGGGGACGAAAATCTCTTTATTTTTATTGGATTGTAACATCCCGACTTTTATTGGGCCACTAGACCCTAGTGAGCCCAATAAAAGTAGGCCCGAGCAGTAGAAAACGACCATTTCGGGTATCGTAGCGCGCCACTACCTCATTATTATGAATAGTGGCCGTACGAACCCCGAATTGACTTCCGTCAGTTCCGTTGGACTCGTATGGACAATACGAGCGCAACGGAATTCGTTGCACTTCGATCCGAGGTCGTTTGGAGAAAACGACCATTTCGGGTATCGTAGCGCGCCACTACCTCATTATTATGAATAGTGGCCGTACGAACCCCGAATTGACTTCCGTCAGTTCCGTTGGACTCGTATGGACAATACGAGCGCAACGGAATTCGTTGCACTTCGATCCGAGGTCGTTTGGAGAAAACGACCATTTCGGGTATCGTAGCGCACCACTACCTCATTATTATGAATAGTGGCCGTACGAACCCCGAATTGACTTCCGTCAGTTCCAATAGACTCGTATGGACAATACGAGCGCAACGGAACTCGTTGCGTCTCGATACGAGGTCGTATGGAGGGTATGCCATTTTAGTCCTATGCAGATCGCCTCAGTGCAACGCACGAAATATAAAGCACACGAACCCGGCATCGGCCCCGGCGACTCTTATCATGTCCCGGGAGCCGAGGAAGACCCCGCCCTAAGTTGACTTGGTCAACCCCCCCCCCCCCCCGGTCTGAAATTACTTGGGAGAGAGACGAAAAGAAAAGGGGGGGGGGGGAGAGAGAGAGAAGCCCCTCCCCCAAAAGGAAGGGCTGCCCATTCATGGGCAGCCCCCCCCCCCCCCCCCCCCCCCCCCTATTTGGGCAAGAGGGGGGGGGGGGGGGGGCAGGAGAGAGAGGAGGGAGGGGAGGGGGAGAAATATCTCCCCCTCCCTTATCCCCACGTGGAGGAAAAGGAAGGGGGAGGAGAGCTTCCCCCTCCCTATAAAAGGAGGGGCAGCCCTCTCCATTTCCCCCCACACACACCACCTCTCCCTCTCTCTCAGTCCTCCCCTGACGGCAGCCCCCAGCCAGCCACCTCCTCCTCCTCCCCCTTGCCGGAGCAAGCCACCCCAAGCCGCCATCCTCACCTTCCTCCTCCATGGCCGGCCACCACCACCCTTCCTCCTCCCGAGCACCACCCCCTACCCAGGTAGAACTCCTGCCCCTCCCCCTTCCTACCTCCCGGAGGAGGCCACCCCTCTTCCCGTCGCCGGAGCGCCGCCGGCTGCCGCCCCGAGCCTTGCAAGGCTCGGGGAGGAAGCTGGCCGTGGAAGCCTCCTCCCCCAGCGCCGGTGGTGGCGCTGGGGGAGGTAGGTCCCCTCTCGAGGACCTCGGCGCCGGCGCTGGGAGGTGGTCAGGCCGCCGGCAGGCACGGCCGGCGGCGCCCGTGGCCTCCCCCTCCTCCCCGTACTTCCTGTAGGGGGATAACCCCCTTCCCCGGCGACGGCCGGCGGCTCCAGGCCGCTGGGCCACCGCCGGGGGGTTGCCCCCTCCCCGGCGCCCCGACCAGGGGCGGCAGGGAGGGCTGCGCGCGAGGAGGCGGCGGTGCGGCAAGCCGGCATGGCTCGTGCCGGCTGCACCGCGCCTCCCCGCCCCTTCTACCCCACTTTCCGGTGGGGTCCGGCGGCGCCAGGCCACCGGGCCACCACCGGAGTGGGCGCCGGCCCCCGGCGCACCAACCGGGGGCGCCACCAGTGGGTCCCCGGCGGGAGGGCGGCGATGCAGCGGGCCTGCATGGCCCATGCAGGCCACGCCCCGTCTCCCGCCCTTTTGTAACACCTCCCCCGGTGGTGGCCGGCGGCGCCAGCCCGCCGGACCACCCCCGGAGTAGTCACCGGCCCCCGGCGCACCAACCGGGGGCACTCCCCGCACCCCCCCCCCCTCCTGGCAGAGGCGGCGGCGGCTAGCATGCATGATGCATGCAGGCTGCCACCGCCCCCGTGCCGCTCTCGGCACTAACCCCGGCGGTGGCCGGCGGCGCCAGCCCGCCGGACCACCACCGGAGTGGTCGCCGGCCCCCGGCGCACCGACCGGGGGCGGCGCCGGCCCCAGCAGGCCGCTGCCCGGCGACGGCAGCGGCAGCCACCCGAGCCCAGTCGGGGGCCGCACGATCTCCCCCAGGAGATCAAGCGGCCCCCGCTTCCTTAATTCCCGCCTCACGCCTCCTCTTGTGTGCCCCCACAGCGGATCCGCCGCAGATCCGCTGTGGGAGCCGCGGGAAGGCGCAGGGTGCAAGACCCCTGCGCCCCCTCCCTTTCCCTAATCGCACCCCAGAACCCTCCTTTCCCCCTATCCGCACCCCAAACCCCCTTAACCTTCCTCATTTTTCTAAGGAAAAACGGGGCCTTTTCAGAAAAAGTTTTCTAAATGAAAAATGTGCCCCACCCTTGGGGGCACCCCCTGTAATTTTTTGGGATTTTTAGGAGGGGTTTTACTATTTTTAAAACCCAATATAAAGTTTATTTTAGGTATTAAAATGCCCAAATGTGTTTCTAAAAATCCCCAAAAATTAGGGGCACTAAATATAGGTATTTTACAAATACTACCAAAGATAGGGGGTGTGGACTTGTGATTTAACCCCTCAAAAGCCTTTTCAAACAAAAATAGACGCCCGGAAAAGAGCGAAATTCATTAAAACGAATCGGCGTCTCCTCGACGCATGTCTTAAATACTTATCCAAAATTATGCGTATTAAACTAAAAAGATCGACTAAGCTCAGAGAAGCAACGCAAAAATCGGAACGACATCGCGACGCAGCACCAAAACGTAACCCCGCCGCGACAATAATAAAAGAACGGAGTCGTCGATCGAAGCCTCCTCTTATGGAGTGATTGGACTACTAACCATTTCTTCTTATGCAATTACTTTCGTTTAAATCCAGTCTCGCACTGGTCCCCCGTACTTATTTTCTGTACTCTCAATTAAATCCAGTCTCGCACTGGTCCCCCGTACCTATTTTCAGCACTTTTGTTTAAATCCAGTCTCGTACTGGTCCTTATTACATGGCCTTTGCTTTCGGCCTACCTTTCTGTTTATTACATGGCCTTTGCTTTCGGCCTACCTTTCTGTTTATTACATGGCCTTTGCTTTCGGCCTACCTTTCTGCTTATTACATGGCCTTTGCTTTCGGCCTACCTTTCTGTTTATTACATGGCCTTTGCTTTCGGCCTACCTTTCTGCTTATTACATGGCCTTTTGCTTTCGGCCTACCTTTCTGTTTATTTCATGGCCTTTGCTTTCGGCCTACCTTTCTGTTTATTACATGGCCTTTGCTTTCGGCCTACATTTCTGTTTAAATATTATGGCCCATGCTTCGGCCTAATTTATTTACTAGTGAAGAGCTGCCGTGGCAACAAATGCGGTGCTTATCCTCCCTTCGGCGGGGCCTTAGTTGGGGAAAACTCGGAGTCGAGTCTCTCCTCCCAAGTTAGCCCCAAGCAAGAAGCACTCATACCACTAAGCCTCCCGGTCCAAGGTCATGCGACCGGTCGAGTATGAATTGCCACGTGGCCTAAAGCTTCGTTTAAAAATAAGCGGGTGAAGATTGTTTGGAAGTGGCGGGTCGGTCACGCTCGCAGACCGTTCGTACCGGTGCGGGTGAGTTGACGACTCATGGCGACAGGGAGATGGGCACAGTGGGTTATTACCCTCTGAGCCTGCAGTATCGCCTCCGCTGGTCGGCCTAAAAATCGGTTCGCCGGATGTCGCTCACATCCATTCAGTACACCAAGTTGTACGGGAGGGCCTGAATGATACGGTACGACTACATTCAGAAGTGGCAGGACTGGCCACTGTCACCGACGGCCACATCGGTGAGGCCCGCGGGATTAGCTCCCCTGCTTGAACTAAAGCGGTCTAAAACTGTGTCGACACAGGGTCTTTGTGTGGGTACAGGTCTTGAGAACCTGGGGTGTGTGTATACGCGCGATCGTATTATAGATTTATTATGCCGCGCGATTGTGGTTATTCGGGCAGGAGCCCCGCTTTATTTATATAGATGTGTATGTATATGATTACCTGCTGCTAACCCTTTCCTTGCTTCGGCTATTTCAATTCTGTCTTTAGCCGCCCCCTGGATACGGATCCGGGGAGGGGGATGTGTTTTCTGCTTAGCTCTGTGACTAACGGTTATTTCTTATAACCAATCACAGGAGACGGGACAGCGTGAAGCCCCCACATCACAGGTTGACCGGGAAGCCTTGGAGAGGATCCGTTCGATTACCCCAGCCTCTCCTTCTATCTTCAGAGATGTGAGTACGAGTATATAGGGACGAGCCCAGGACTCCCTTTTGACTTAGCATATGTAGTCTACGGACAATATTTTGTAAACGATAGGCTTCGGCCCCGTTAAGTTGTAAATATAAGCTGTATGTTTGGTTTGCCCATCTTTTGATTGCTTCCGCTATGTGTTCTGATGTGAGGTTATGATTCTTGTGCCTGACAAGGAGACCGCTCAGCGCTCGAGGGGGGATGGGACGTCACCACCCGGGGAGCGTTAAGGGGTCATTCTTGGGCAGTAAGATCCCCCCCTCCCTGAACACGGTTCAGGATTGGGGAGGGGGGGGGGGGGGGGGGGGGGGGGGGGGGCTTACACCGTGCCCCCGCGAACCTGGCCAAATGAGAGAACTCTCTCTGGTACTCGATCACTGAACGGGTCCCCTGAGTCAGGTGCATAAATCTCTCCTCCAACACATCCCTATCCGTAGCTGATACGAAGTGGTCCAGGAACACCGTGTTGAACTCATCCCAGGTAATCCCCGAGTAATCTCTGTCGCGGAAGGTGGAATCTGCCAGTGACTTCCACCACCTCTTCGCGTGGGCATCCAGTGCTGAAACTGCTAAGGATACGGCCTTGCTGACCGGGCAACTAATGCCTGCCAGCATCTCCTGAATCGTATCCAGCCACTCTTCCGTCTTCACCGCATCCTCTGTCCCTCTATATACCGGTGGGGACAGACCCTTGAACGTGCTCAACCAATTCGACCCTGGGTTCAGCTGAGGTGCTGGAATCACCTGAGCCCGAAACGCGTCCAAGATCGCTGTCAATGTCTGCCCTAACTCCGTCTGCTGGAAGGGAGTGGCAGTCGGAGGAGGGGGAGTGGTGTCCTGAGGCTCCTCGTCTCTAGCAGCCTGACACGAATATAAGAAGTTTTAGATGATTGAAGAATATAAATCATGCTTAAAGGACTTAGGAATGTGGTTTCGTACATGGGCACACCACTGCTTCCGCTGCGTAGTTTGCCCCCAAACTACACTCGTGCGGGGGTGGCCCAAGTTGTTGTGAACTAATTGATCGTACCCATGATCGTTCGTTGCTCTCTGATACCATTTGTAAGATCCCTTCCCCGCTCCCGGGGCCAAGCGGACCTTATGCCCAGAACCGACGCATTGCGGTGACTTCCAACACACGGGTTGGGCTACACCACGCAACGTCGACCCTACCGGCTACGATCATAGTGCGAGCAATAGTAAAAGTGAGTACAAGAGTGAGTACAAACTAAGCAAAGGAAGTCCACAAATCACATTCCAATATATATCAAAAGCTAATCAAAACGATATATAAATAAGTCCGAGCATGAAAATAGAGAGTACATAAATGAAAGGGCCTAAGCCCGGTACATCATGAAACAAATATCTCAGATCTCACATCCTCTCTACATGCGGAAGCTATTTCAACATCACACATCACTAACACTCAAAATGTAATCCGCCTGATGTCTCGTGGTCGCTACCCGCTGCGTCGCTGGCTGCTCAGGTCCTGCCCTCGTCTCCTGCGGTGCGTGCGACAGCTCCGTCTCCTCGGAATCCTAGATTGTTTTTCGGCCCCAATGCAAACCGTCAGTCAAAAATGACCGAGCTCGCTAGGTCCCCTCCTCCTCCTACGACTCCTAGGTACCGCGCGGGAGGAAGAAGCGGGGGACGAGCAAGGAACAAGCAGGTGACAGGGAAAGTAAACTAGTATATACATAAGTGAAAAAGGGGGCTAATCTAAGCATGTATAAGCAGGAGTATAAGCAGGAGTATAATAAAGATGTACAGCAGTAAATAAACAGTAAGTAAAGCAGGTAAATCAAAGCAGTAAGAACAGTAGCGACAAGTAATCAATCTCGTACCCTAACTTATATGAATGCCCATACAAACTTATAAGTTAGGATTTCCAGGAATTATAACTCATCATATAAAAGAGCCCATACTAATTTATATGATGAGGATCTGCAAGTGCGTATGTTATGTTATGCCATGAATGTTTTATGCAATGAAACTCACACACACGACTCTATGCGAATAGACCTTTGTAGTTCCCTCTGTTTGAAAGGAAGCCAACCTCTCGGGTACCAACCGCTGTGACACACGGTGGTAGCGGACCGGGCTATCCACTCCTAGGCGGGTATACACTCTACCAGGCCTAGACCGCACGTACGCCTCGACGCTAAACAACCGCGGAGCTCTGCGTACTCTTTGCTGGAGTCCACCAGACTGTGAGCCAAGTGAGAGGTGTCTTCGGGGAACTGTCGTCCCGACACGCAGCCAAGCTGGCCCCTTAGACCCATACACACCCGCTAAGTCAACGTACCGCGGTCGGAGTGACGACCTGCCTAGTACCGAAGACCTGCCACATTTCTGAGAATGTTACCGGGATAATCATCCCCTCGAGGTTCCCGCTCGTCTAACCGGGCACCACAATCCTGCCACTCCCGCAAGTGGGAGGAGATACATAAATCCAAATCTTACCCTACTATGGCTACTCTTGCCTACTTTAATTGTTATTGCAATTTAGGGTTAATCTTGGACTTCCCGAGGTACATCCGGTGAAGGGCCCCTAACGGTACTACAGATCAATGGGCTCAACCCCACCATCCTCCTCAGGACAATTACTCTAGTCGGTGATTAACATTTGGTTCACCCTCATTATTTCATATACTTAGAGTGATTTAGCTCAACACCCGTCCCACCCAAATGGGTTGGACGTACCTACATTCCTCCTACGTTGACTCTAGCACAACCTCACAGCTGACCCTAGGATTGAATCTCCTTGAATCCTTGTGTGCTATTACTCAATTACTGATTGTATACAACTTCTAAACACTACTTAGTGGTCTGAATTGTCTAAAACTCAAAATTCCGTTTTTACTAAACGCAGACCACTAATTTGAACTAACCATCAACCCCATAAGGGAACCCTTCTAAAATTCATCACCAAGGTCTCTAATAATTATCCTAGGCTCTAACTGACCTTAGTAAGGTATGTTCAAATTTCCATAATTTTCCATATTAAATTGAGATTTAATATAATTTTAAGTAGTTAAGGCCTTAAGTCACATTACACATAAACTACCCTCAAACTGCTTCTTCATGCTTCATGAGAATTATCAGTAATATAATATTCTATATCATGGTGGTTCACTGAGTATCATGACCCTAGGATGTCACTTGGCCTACTACATCATCATAATGGTATAATTACCAAAATGCCACTATAATTAGGAAAAATAGTAATTCACTTCTGAAAAATCTACAAACATTACCAGGTGTCCAAATGGAGACCTAGAGTCCACTGCCAAAAGATTGTGTCATTACCATGTGTTCTGATATTTTAAGATGATTAAACATCCAAAGGCGGCAATTATCAATTTCTACATGAAGTACATGAAATATAAATCTACATGCTTCCAAACAATTATCATGTGCATATATTAACCTAAAACCACAGTTAACCAAGTATCACATCATTGCCCCATGATTTGATATTTTAAAAGATTTAATACTCAAGGGGTGTAAATTCCAATTTCTACATGAAGTACATGAAATATAAATCTACATGCTTCCAAACAATTATCATGTGCATATATTAACCTAAAACCACAGTTAACCAAGTATCACATCATTGCCCCATGATTTGACATTTTTTTCAAAATTAAATTCCCTTAAGCTAGCAAGCACTCAAAATTTCCTATACAAGGAATAACACTTCCATAACTCAGGGCAAAATTACCATAGCCCTATTTCACCATATTCCAGCCACTGATAGCATATCAAAGTCATACAAGGTCATATGACCATGCACTTCATTTTATTAAGGAAAGGGTGGTAATTCCTTTTATTAAGAGGAAAAATACTTAAAAGCTTCTAAAAATTCCCATTAAATTATCTAAGACCTTTTATGCCCATACAAGCATAACTACAAAGTTCTGAGCCAAGGCTTGAACATTTGGTCCTATAACCTTCACAAATCTCAACATTGCACCCTTAAGGTCTACCTTTAGGGTTTTAGGTCACACCACCCTAATGGCTCCAAATGGACCATTAGGGTGTGACCCAAGCATTTGCATATCCATACCCACATATCCAACATGATGGGAGGAGGCTAACACACTCAACTCCCCAAAATGACCTAAACCCTAATTTGACCCTTAAAGGCCCTCATTAGGGTTTCCAATTTTCCATACTAAATCAACTCCAAATAGAGCGAAATTTTAGGTAGGCACTACTCATGTACAAAATGGTATGCCACCAAAGTTTGGTGCCATTTGGACATCATATGCTCCAAAAATCAACTTAATTTAAATATCCTAACTACCACAAAAACCCTAGGTAAAAGTGTCCACCAAGGGCTTCCCCTTTGGAATGGGGTGCCCCTAGGGTATACTAACCCATGGTTAAAAACACAGCTCCAAAGCTTGAAGGGTTTGACCTAGGTAAATTTCTAATGGACTGACCTAGTGTAGGACCAGTCCTAGTAAAAAGGCTCCTCTGGGGTCTACTTATCTCCAAATGCCAACATCTTAGTTTATAATGAAACTAGACAGTTAGGGCTACAATAGTGTGTCTCACACCATTTTCATGATTTGGCCATTAAGGGCCTCAATTTGGCTCCTTAAGTTAAGTAAAGTTTCTGGCCTAACCCACACAAACCCTTAAGCCATCCTCACTCCAAAGAGGGTTCACCCACAAGGAGTGGTCCAATGGACCCAATATTTTTAACAGTGTGTGGACTTAGCCTAAACTTCACCCCACCCTAATATGGGGGTCCCACAAGGGGGTTTGGCCACCTAATTTATTGGAGAATGAACTGGCCAGCCCACATGAACCGGCATTTCCAGCATCAATAAAAGCAATCCATAATTGTAACTGTTTCTTAAAGTAGACGTTTGAAGCTCTTTGGAAACATATTTTATTTAATGCTGTCTTAATTATATGGGCACCTGACGATATGTATTCAGGGTCTATATAAGCCTTTTATCTTCCTGCTAATACTTCAAGAGAACATTGTTATCAAATGTTTCTTCCTCCTGTTGTCCTCTCGCCCGTTCAAACTTACCATTAAAATACTCGTCTCATGATCAAAGACTATCAGTGGTATCAGAGCTTCAGGAGATTGGAATCAGGGACTGTCTTCAACCATTCGGTATGAGCTCATCATCTACCGCTTCTCCCTCATTCTCTCATCACTCTCCCCCCATTTTCAATGGGGAGCTCTATGATCATTGGGCCGTGAAGATGGAGACGCTTTTGGATTCTCAAGACCTATGGGAGATCGTCCAGAATGGTCCCCAAGCCTCCGAGAAATCAAAAGATGGTAAAGAAGCTACAATACCCAAAGCAGAAATATAGAAAAACTCTTTGGCATTGCTCACCATCCAAGAAGCCGTCTCCCCAATCATTTTCCCACGCATCATCGGAGCAAAAACAGCAAAGATTGCATGGGACACTCTAAAGGAGATATACCAAGGGGATCAAAAGGTAATCTCTATACGAAAAGTAAATGTAAAGAGACAATTTGATGCCCTCACCATGCAAGAAGATGAAACCATTTTTGAGTTCATGCCCAAATTAACCAATCTATCAAATCAGTTGAGTAATTTGGGCTCTCAAATACCTGAGAATGAATTAGTGTTGAAAATTCTTACAAGCCTTCCTAGATCTTATGATCACATTGCTGCGGCAATAGAGGAGAGCAATGATTTGAATACTCTTCCTGTTGCTGCACTAATTGGCAAGCTGCAGTCTCATGAGGAGAGATTGAAACGTCACCAACCAAATATAACCCATGCACTTCAAACCAAGATGCACATCAGCAAACCAAATTCAAATACCAAGTCTTCTGGTAACACCAAGAAGTTCAACAACCGTGGACCAAATTGGAAACCTGCAACACAATCAAAATATCAACAGACTCAAGGAGTACAACATGAGAATAGTCCCTCAAATGGCATGTTCTGCTCTCTCTGCAAAAAGACAAATCATGACACAGCCAAGTGCTTCTATAAGTGTAAGAGATGTAAGAAGCCCACCCATTTCGATCGTGACTGTTGGTACAAAAACAAGGAAGAGGCAAAGTTCACATAAGACACAAAGGTAGAAGAAGAAAAACTTTTCCTCACTTGCAGCCAGGATTCAATCGAACCAAAATCATCCTCAAATTGGTTCATTGATTCCGGGTGCTCAAGTCACATGGCAAACGACAGAAGCTTGTTCTCAGACCTGGATGAAAGCTACAAATCTGTAGTTCACCTGGGAGATGGCAACACAAGGTGCATAGAAGGGAAGGGAAATATAGTCGTAAAAGATTCAGATGGAAAGAACAAAACTGTCTCGAATGTTCAATTTGTGCCCTCGTTGGCTCAGAATCTGCTCAGCGTTGGCCAATTAATTGAAAATGGCTATACGGTGACGTTCAAATCCAAGAATTGTTTGATCTCTGACTTTTCCAATGTGCAGGTAGCCTCAGCAAAGATGACTAAGAACAGACTTTTTCCCCTTTCCCTCGAAACATATGATCAAAAGGCCCTCTCCACTATGGGTCGCCATTTCGATCCAGTCATCACTTGGCATCATAGGCTGGGCCACTTGAACTATGATTCAATGAAGAATCTAATTGAGAATAAGCTTGCTATTGGAGTACCTGAGCTCAAGATTCATCACAGCCGGTGTGACACGTGTGCAACAAATAAATCTCATAGACAACCTTTCTACTCAGCTGGGAGGCAAAGTAGCAACCTGTTGGAGCTCCTTCATTGTGATCTGTGGGGGCCTGCTTCCTCCTCCACCATTGGTGGCAAACGGTACTACTTTCTTATAGTAGATGACTACTCAAAGTTTTCTTGGATTTTCTTCCTTTCACAAAAATCTGAAGCATTGTCTTATTTCATCGACTTTAAGAGGGAGATAGAAAATAAGCTAAGCAAAAACATAAAAACCATTAGAAGTGATAATGGAGGGGAATTCACCTCACATGCTTTCCTACATTTTTGCAAAATTAATGGGATAAGACATGAGTTCACTGTCCCTGGTTCTCCCCAACAAAATGGAATAGTAGAAAGGAGTAATAGGACTGTTGTTGAGATGGTCAGGTCCATGTTAAACCATAAAAAGCTCCATAAAAGTTTTTGGGCAGAAGCTGCTAACTCTGCCGTATACATATTAAATAGAGTTCCAACCAAAGCTCTAAAAAACAGCACTCCATATGAAATGATATATGATAAGAAGCCAAATCTCAGCCACTTAAAAACTTTTGGGTCAATATGTTTTGCTCACATACTGAAAGAGAAGAGGGACAAGCTCGACCAAACTAGTGAGAAGTGCATACTTGTAGGCTACAGTGATGTCAACAAGGGATACAGGCTTTATAATCCTGTCAAACAAGAATTGGTCATTTCTAGAGATGTGACTTTCCATGAAGAAGAAGCATGGGAGTGGGGATCAGCCCAAGAGGTTGAAACCATCTCTACTCCCACAATCTCGGTTGAATTAAAGAAAAATTCCCTCCAAGAGATTGAGGAGGATCCAGAACATCAAGAGGGACATTCACCCTACGGTTCAGATTCTGAGTCATCATCTCCCCATCGAACCAGGTCACTCCAAGAAATTTATGAAGCCACTGATGCTGCATCCACTGATGCTGCATTTTTTCATTCCAATCCCACAAACTACTTTGAAGCTGTCTCACATGCAGAATGGAAGAAGGCAATGGATGAAGAAATGAGAGTAATAGAGAAAAACAACACTTGGCAACTTGTTCCCAAGCCTGAAGGGAAACCTGTCATCGGTTTGAAATGGATCTACAAGCTCAAGCAAGACCAAGATGGGAACATTATTAAGCACAAAGCTAGAATTGTTGCAAAGGGGTTCTCTCAGAAATATGGGAAAGATTATGAGGAGACCTTCGCGCCTGTGGCCAGAATGGAATCAATCAGACTCATCCTTGCTCTTGCCGCAAATAATAGCTATCCAATTTATCAACTCGATGTAAAATCTGCTTTCTTAAATGGTGAACTAGTAGAGGAGGCGTATGTTGAGCAGCCAGAAGGCTATATGAAAAGAGGCAGAGAAGATCATGTGTATAAGCTCAATAAGGCCTTGTATGGACTTAAGCAGGCTCCCCGTGCTTGGCACGCCAACATCACTGCCTATTTCAGAGAGGAAGGCTTGACCCCGAGCAAATATGAGCCATCTATCTTTATAAAAAATGGACCAAATAACCAGAAATTGATTGTCTGCCTTTACGTAGATGATCTCTTGATCACCGGAGGCTGCAACGACACCATCAACAACTTCAAAGAAAAGATGAAAAGGAGGTATGAAATGACTGACTTGGGACATCTTAGCTTATTTCTTGGCATGCAGGTAAAGCAGCAGTCAGGATCGTTCTTCCTCTACCAAGAATCATATGCAACAGAAGTACTGAAGAAGTTCAAAATGTGGGAATGCAACCCATGTCTAACTCCTATGTGCACCAACTTGAAGCTCACCAAATACAAAGAAGGGGAGGAGCTCGCTGATGAAGGGACCTACAGGAGTTTAATTGGCTCACTCATATACCTCACCAACTCCAGGCCTGACCTTGAACACTCTGTGAATCTACTATCCCGTTTTGTAAGCCGGCCCACAAAGCAGCATTTTGAAGCCGCAAAACGCCTCTTAAGATACCTGAAGGGAACACTCTCTCTTGGCATTCTCTACACCAAAGATCTCAACCCACGACTCACAGGGTACTGTGATTCAGACTGGGGAGGCTCTATTGATGATCGAAGAAGTACAGAAGGATACGTGTTCTTCTACGGGTCCAACCCTATAAGCTGGAGGTCCAGGAAACAACAAACGGTTGCCCTCTCAACAACAGAGGCTGAATACATGGCCATAAATTCAGCAATCTGTGAAGGGATTTGGCTAGAATGCATGCTAGAAGAACTAACGGAAAAGAAGAAGGAAGCAATACTGTTAAAATGCGATAACACCTCTTCTATCGCACTTTCCAAAAATCCCGTGTTCCACAACCGAAGCAAGCACATTGAGATTAAATATCACTTCATCCGGGAGAAGCTTGAAGAAGGAACTGCTAAGCTCGAGCACTGCCCAACCCTAATCCAACTCGCCGACATCTTCACAAAGTCTCTCAGCAGAGAGCGCTTCGGTGACCTAAGAGGAAGACTGAAGATCGTACCCCCGTCCGGCTCAAGGGGAGGTATTGGAGAATGAACCGGCCAGCCCACATGAACCGGCATTTCCAGCATCAATAAAAGCAATCCATAAATGTAACTGTTTCTTAAAGTAGACGTTGAAGCTCTTTGGAAACATATTTTATTTAATGCTGTCTTAATTATATGGGCACCTGACGATATGTATTCAGGGTCTATATAAGCCTTTTATCTTCCTGCTAATACTGCAAGAGAACATTGTTATCAAATGTTTCTTCCTCCTGTTGTCCTCTCGCCCGTTCAAACTTACCATTAAAATACTCATCTCATGATCAAAGACTATCATAATTATCATAAATTTTATTTTCAATGTTTGGACAAAAACTATAGAAAAATGTGCCCCAAAAATTCTGATTTTTGGGCACAAAGTAGGTCAGGGATAGTTACAATAGGGTTTAAAATTTCAGCCCTAAACTCCAAGCCAAATGGAAGTTATGGTTGTTTAAGTGATGGGAATTATTTTGTACCAGTCTCAGCAAAATGGCTCTACAGGAGTCAAATCAACTCCAAATGGTTTGATCTAAGGTTCAAATGAAAGTAGACTTCCAGATCTATAAAAGTTATCTCAGGACATTTTTTTGATTTATGGCCTCTAAGGGCCTTAAAATTAAGCTACAAAAAAGGTTACAAAACTGCTAACAGCACACCAAGGCCATGTATTAATTAAGGCGCTGATTTTGCACAGATCTTAAAGCAGATCGGGCGGCGCTCCTTCATCGTCTTCCTCGAGCCAACGGCCCAGATCGGCCCGTCCTGGAGCCGCTTGGAACCGGAAATCCCGGCCATCCCTCCATCTCCCTGGCCAGCCACCGCCACCACCACCTCCGTTGAGGTGGTGCCGATCGATTGGCGGTGGATTGGTCGCCGGAGGAGGCGGTTTCCGACGGTTCTACCAAGAAGCCAAAACGGCGTAAAATGGAAAAACTCCGAATTGAACTCGGCTCAATTGAGCTCGAACTCGACTCCTAACAATCCTAGATGCTAGCATAGTCAGAGGGGGGTGGGGGGGGGGGGGGGGGGGGGGGGGGGGGGAAGCGAACCTGGAAACGGGCTGAGCGGCGAGTATTCCGGCGGTTTGTGATGTAGAACGAGTTGCGGATGAGTTCATGGAGCAGTGAGATCGGCGTACACGGAGCAAATAGCCGCGGCATTCTTGGCGCCAACATCGCATGAAGATCCTTATTTTCGGCATTTCCTCATATTATGCGCGGATGTTTATTTCCAGTTTATTTGTCTATGTCCTATTTTGTTATTTCATATTTTAATTTGTATTATTGTGAACTGCCACACCCTAACTATATATATAGTTAGGTTTCTTTCTTTTGGAATTAATGAAAACCCTATTTTGCTCTGGCAAAGAACTTACTCTCCGCTGCCAACAGGAACAAGAGGACGACCGCCTCCCCTGGTGGATTCCAGGCCTGAACGCGAGCGCCGCTGGTGGATTCCGGCACTACTGGTGGATTCCAGCACTTATCTACACCTTCTCCTGCGTCAAGTGGTATCAGAGCCATGACAAACGGCGGAAGTTCACGCGCAAACCCTTCGACCACCGGACAAGGGGGAGAAGCCCCGTGGGGCGCCGACTTGGCCGCCGTCAATCAACGGGTTGAGCGGATGATGGAACGCGTGGAGGAGAATATGACCCGTCAACTGACCGAGATCCGGACACTGTTTGCTGGGTTGGGCACGACGGCTCGCGCAGCCGAGGACGGGGCAGAGGAACTTCGTCGCCAACCGCCACCGACCAACCGGAACCCCTTCCGCGCCGACAGTGTTTTGGCCGATAACGACGACGATGAAGATGGTGGCTTCGCCGAGGTCACTGCTGCGGCCCGGGGGCGCCGGACATACAACCATCAGGATGATTTCAGGATTAAAGCAGATATCCCAACATTCGCCGGCAACATGAACATGGAAGGCTTCCTCGACTGGATTTCAGAGGTTGATCGTTTTTTCGATGTCTTTGACATCCCAGATGACAACCAACGCGTGAAGATGGTCGCCTATCGTCTCAAAGGAGGCGCCTCGGCATGGTGGGATCAACTATAGACTAACCGTCAACGGCAAGGCCTTGCTCCGGTGCGCACGTGGCGGAGAATGATGCAACTCATGAAAGCGCGCTTTCTCCCACCAGACTATGAGCAATTTCTGTTTCAGGAATTACAAAATTGCAAGCAAAATCGCCTCAGCGTGGAAGAATACACCGCCGACTTCTTCCGTCTATCCGCCAGAAACAACCTGCAAGAGTCTGATCACCAACAGGTTGCAAGATTTATCAATGGTCTGGATTATCCTATTCAAGATCGCATCCTCCTCCAACATGTCCACTCTGTCCACGAAGCTCACAATATGGCGCTCAAGATTGAATTCCAACTCAATCGGGTCGCGTCCCGCTCTGCAAATACCCGGCGAGAATCAACTTTGGGGGGACCTGCTGGTTCCCAACCGACCCAGCCAACCACGTCTACCCAACCGGCTCGACCTCCTATTAATGAACTTAAGAAGAATCCATATGTTAAACCGGGGGGAGATCGATGCTATCGGTGCCACGAAGTGGGACACCGATCAAACACGTGCCCCACACGTAAGCCCGTCCATCTAGTCGAGCAGGACGACAACGTGGACGCACCCTCTGGAGACGATGGCGACATTGATGAATTCGTAGGGGAAGATGAAGGCGACGAAGTATGTTGCGTGGTGCAGCGCCTACTTTATGCGCCGAAACTGGAAGCCTCGCAGCGCCATAATATTTTCCGTACAAAGTGTACCGTTAACTCCAAGGTGTGCGGAGTGATCATCGATAACGGGAGCGCAGAGAATTTTGTCTCGTTGGCGTTAGTGACCCACTTGAAATTGCCAACGGAGCCGCATCCATCGCCCTATTCCATCGCATGGATCCGTAAAGGAGGGGAAGTACAAGTGACAAAGGTGTGTCGGGTCCCTCTCTCCATGGGCCGTTCTTACCGTGATGAAGTTAAATGCGATGTGGTGGAAATGGACTGTAGCCATATCCTACTCGGAAGACCGTGGCAATACGATGTTGATGCTCTACATAAGGGACGCAGTAACACGTACCTTTTTACTTGGCATGGTCAGCGGATTGCGTTATTACCCAGTCCCCAACCGGAGCAGAGACCCCGTCAAAGTCTATTGCGGAAACTCAACCGGTCCTCTTAATCAGCGGCCCAGACTTCTGCTCATCGCTTGAAGAACATCCCACTTCAGACATCTTTGTACTGCTTATTAAGGGGCCCCAATATGACCCAACTGGACACCAGACCACAACAAAAATTCAGCCACTGCTGGAGGAATTTCAGGATGTCATGCCGGAGGAACTGCCGCATGGCCTCCCGCCATTAAGAGACATACAACATCAAATCGACTTAGTGCCCGGTGCAAGTCTTCCGAACCTTCCGCACTATCGTATGGGTCCGCGCGAGCGAGAGGCTTTGATGAACATTATACATGATTTATTATCAAGAGGGTTGATCCGCGAGAGTATGAGCCCTTGCGCGGTGCCCGCCTTATTAACCCCCAAGAGAGATGGCAGTTGGAGAATGTGCGTGGACAGCCGCGCCATCAACAAGATCACGGTCAAATATAGATTTCCTATCCCTCGACTAGACGACATGTTGGACCAATTGAGTGGGGCAACTATATTCACCAAGTTGGATTTACGCAGCGGGTATCATCAAGTTCATGTCCGCGAAGGAGATGAATGGAAAACGGCCTTTAAAACACCGTTTGGCCTCTACAAGTGGCTCGTAATGCCATTTGGAATGTCTAACGCACCGAGTACTTTTATGCGCACAATGACTCATGTTTTGAAGCCTTTTGTTGACCGCTTTGTGGTTGTGTACTTTGACGATATACTCATTTATAGTCGGGAGGAACATTCTCATTTGGACCATTTGCGGCAGGTGTTGACAACATTGCGGGAAGCCCGTCTGTATATAAATCTGAAAAAATGTTCTTTCCTTGAACCACGCTTGGTCTTTCTTGGGTTCGTGATTTCAGCGGACGGGATTCGGGTGGACGATGTGAAGATCAAGGCTATCGCCGAGTGACCGACACCCACGAGTGTTACGGAGGTGCGCAGTTTTCATGGCTTGGCAACGTTCTATCGGTGCTTTGTCCCCAATTTTAGTAGCATTGCGGCGCCTCCCACCGCCTGCCTTAAAAAAGGCCCATTTATTTGGAACGACGCCGCCGCCCAAAGCTTTCAACTGATTAAACAAATGTTGTGTACAGCCCCAGTGCTCGCGCTCCCAAACTTCGACAAAATTTTTGCAGTGGAATGTGATGCTTGTGGGGTCGGCATTGGCGCGGTGTTATTACAAGAGTCCCGACCCATTGCTTTCATGAGTGAGAAGCTCACCGAGGCGCGTCAAAAGTGGTCAACATACGATCAAGAGTTCTATGCCATCTTCCGAGCCATGAAGGTATGGGAGCCTTACCTCATTCAACGTGAATTCATTATATATTCTGATCATCAAGCGCTACGGTACATCCAAAGTCAAAACATATTGACAAAATGCATGCCCGATGGATTGCGTACATTCAAAAGTTTGTCTATGTTATACACCACAAGGCCGGCGCAACCAATCGCGTCGCGGATGCGCTAAGTCGACGAGCCGCCCTCCTAACAACCGTCAGCCATGAAGTGGTTGGATTCGAATGTTTGAAAGATCTGTATGTTGATGATGAGGACTTCAGTCCTATATGGGCGAAATGTGTAGACGGCAAACCCATTGGCGACTTCCACTTGCATGATGGGTTTTTGTTTCGCGGCAATCAACTTTGCGTACCTCGGACTTCGCTCCGCGAGAAACTCATCTGGGACCTTCATGGAGGCGGCCTCGCCGGCCATTTGGGCCGAGACAAAACTGTTGCTTTCGCCGAAGAACGCTACTACTGGCCACAACTAAAGCGCGACATAAACAAATACGTCGCCCGATGTCCGGTATGTCAGGTTGCCAAGGGCCACGCGCAAAATACCGGCATGTACACCCCCTTCCAATTCCGGAAGCAATTTGGGAGGATTTGTCCATGGACTTCGTCCTCGGCCTTCCCGAACACAACGTGGCATGGACTCGGTGTTTGTGGTGGTCGACAGGTTCTCAAAAATGGCTCATTTCATCGCCTGCCGGAAAACTTCGGATGCATCCACATTGCTAAGCTATTCTTTCGTGAGATCGTCCGTCTACATGGCGTTCCAAAATCGATCACATCGGATCGTGACACTAAGTTCCTTTCGCATTTTTGGAAGACTTTATGGCGTTTGTTCGATACGTCGCTCAACTTCAGCAGTACAGCGCACCCCCAGTCGGATGGGCAGACGGAGGTGGTGAACCGAACCTTAAGCAACCTCATTCGGAGTATTTGTGGGGATAAACCGAAACAATGGGATCAAGCTCTCGCCCAAGCCGAATTTGCTTTCAATAGCGCTGTCAACAGGTCAACCGGAAGGTCCCCGTTCGCCATCATCTATGCTCGGCCGCCGCGGCAGGCCATCGATTTGGCCAACCTTTCCCCCGGGCCGGGCATCAGCATTGCTGCAGGAAACTTGGCGGAGCAGATCCAGGAAGTCCAGGCCGACGTCCGCAAGAAGCTGGAACAATCCAATTCAAAATACAAAGCTGATGCCGACATTCACCGCCGCAAGAAGCTTTTTAACGTTGACGACATGGTCATGGTTTTCCTCCGCAAGGAGCGATATCCATCCGGAACTTATAATAAGCTGCAGCCCCGACGATATGGTCCGTTCCGCATCACTCAGAAGATTAACGACAATGCTTACGTCGTCGACCTACCACCACACCTCAACATCTCCTCAACATTCAACGTGGCTAACTTGTCCCCTTATGTCCCCTCTGATGTTCCACTCTACCCCGAAGAGACCTCGAGGACGAGCTCTTTTGATGAAGGGGGGACTAATGTAGAACGAGTTGCAGATTAGTTCATGGAGCAGTGGGATCGGCGTACACGGAGCAAATAGCCGCGGCATTCTTGGCGCCAACATCGCATGAAGATCCTTATTTTCGGCATTTCCTCATCGCGGATGTTTATTTCCAGTTTATTTGTCTATGTCCTACTTTGTTATTTCATATTTTAATTTGTATTATTGTGAACTGCCGCACCCTAACTATATATATAGTTAGGTTGCTTTCTTTTGGAATTAATGAAAACCCTATTTTGCTCTGACAAAGAACTTACTCTCAGCCGCCAACAGGAACAAGAGGACGACCGCCTCCCATGGTGGATTCCAGGCCTGAACGCGAGCGCCGCTGGTGGATTCCGGCACTACTGGTGGATTCCAGCACTTATCTACACCTTCTCCTGCGTTAGTTTGCCATCTCCTTCTCCGTCTCCGGCGAGCTCTCGTCATCTAGCAATCCTCCACCGAATTCGTTGATCCAAGGCTCTAACCCGACTGTAAAGGATCTTCTGAAGCTCGTGGAGGGGTTTAAATAGGGAGAGGAGGTCGGCCTTGGAAGATCTGAAGCTGGGGGTCACGGAATTGCCACCTCAGCCGACATGGCTGCCTTTATCAGCTTTCCAGCTCCTCCTCAGCACTCATCTCCCTTCAGGGAGTGGCCCAAGGCTGATTGGGAGGAGAGAGAGGGAGAGGGGAAGGCTTTTGCTTTATCAATTCACTTTTTGTCCCCTCTTTTAGCCCAATCCCCCATTTGGGTTAGCTTGGGTTAGCCCAATATCTTAGCCACAGCTCACAAGGTCTCTTATGAGCCTATTTAATTTTACAAACTTTAGGCTTAGGCTCTATTTAATGGAGATATTGATTTGGTCACTCAAATTGGGCTTAAGCCCATTTGGTTTGACTTTGACTTTGACTATTTGGGTTGACTGGTCCCCCATGTAGGTCATGGGTCCCATGTCATCTCCCAATAGGGCTTGGCCCATGGTGGGGCCCTATTTGGCCCAATTTGATCCAAAGGTGTGAAATTACCCAAAATGCCCTTCCTTGGGACTTTGGCCAAATTGAGGTGAATTGACCCTTCCATGATGGGGCTTTTGGGCCTCTTAGATCCCTAATGATGTTCATAGACTAGATGTGGGGTCAATTTTAGGGTTTGAGTGCAGGTTGACCACATTTGGGTTGAGTTGACCTTTTTGCCCTAATTTGGATTTTGACCAAATTGGAGAGGGTTGACCATCCTATGATGGGGCTTTTGGATCCAAGGGGTCCCTAATCATGTTTAGAAAGTAGGGGGAGGATCAATTTGATCATTGTAAGGCTAATTGGTCCTCAATTGATTGATTTGGGTTTTTGGCCTTAAAGTGCCCTAATTAGGGCATTGGCCCAATTAAGGGCAATTGGATACCCCATGATGGGGCTTTTGGGACCTTTAAGTTCAAAATTATATTTAGAATATAGGTGTGAGATCAATTTGGTCATTGGGTGGCCAATTGGTTACAAGATGGTGGATTTGACCATTTTGCCCCTTGTCACACTTTGGCCCAATTGAGGAGGATGTGTCACCTCATGATGGGGCCTCTGGGTCTAATAGGTCTCTTTTGGTGCTAGTTGTATAAGGGGGAAGTCAATTTGGCCACTTGGGGGTCAATTGCCCCTTAATTGATTGGTTTGGTCCATGTTCACCTAAGGTGATTTTGGGCTAATCCTATGGAATTGAGCCCCACTAAGGGGTGATGATCACCCCATCACCCTTCCTTAAGGTTTAGGGGACTAAGGATGGTCTCATTTTGGGGAAATTGGTGTTGAATCTTACGGCGCCCTTAGAGGGGGGGTGAATAAGGGAATAAAAAATCTTTTTATAATTTTATGGAAATTACTAAATTGTTTTATAATATGAGAAAGGCAAAATAACAATTTAGCTAATTTGTGAGAATATCATAATTTTCATCTTTAGAAATAAGTACTAAATTGTTTTATGATTAAGAGATTGAAATAAACAATTTAGTTAAAGTAATTTGAATTGAAAGCTTTGTAACCAATATATTAAAGATAACGCCAAAGGAGAGAAATCAAGTAAACACAAATAGAGACATGATTGTATTTATATAAAAAGGTGTTTACAAAAATTGATTTCAATATCGCTAGAAATCGCAGACGTACATATGTAAATAATTTTTCCTTTTCTATACCAACTCGTATCCCCACGAACCGGTTGGCTTTAGCCTATCCTTCCCCGGATAAGGCCTCAAGCCGCTCTAGCCAATCCTTCCCCGGATATGGCCTCGAGCCCCCCTAGATCTAATCACCTAGAACTAGTCACCAACACAAGGCGAATTTCCCCCTAAGTACTACCCAGACCTAGTCGCCAACACAAGGCGAATTCTCTAAATGGTTACAAAAGTATGGAATGGAAATAATGAAAAACAATAGTAAAACTCCCTATATAAGATCTCTGGAGTTGAGGATGAAGGATCGCTGTAGTATAAGCGAGGTCGAAGCGATCGTCCTTCGGATGTAGCGTGACGTAGTCCTCCTCCAGAATTCTCCTTAAGCACTTATAGTTCTCGCACACTATAAACACACGACAAGCAATATCAAATACAATATGGGATTTGTTATTCTCAAACAAAGGGATGTGACACACATGTCCAACAATTGGTATCCAATTGGCCCTCCTTAGTAGCTTGGGTCCTATTTGATTAGGACTTTAGGTGTGCACTTAGCAAAATTCTCATCCTAAGGGGTCCTTAAGGCCCCTCATCCCACCCTTTGAGCTCACCATTCTCACACTAGGGGTCTAGTAGGATTGGGGATGTTACAGGCGCAGCCTGGAGCGTCATGGGCGTAGCCCGCCGTTGCCGGCCTGGTACTATCGCGCTTGGCAGGGGCGGGCGAAGCCCGCCGTCGCCGGCTGGGTACTGTCGCGCTTGGCAGTAGGGGCGGAGCCCCGTGCCTGTCACTCGTGTGTGTGTGTGTGTGTGTGTGTGTGTGTGTGTGTGTGTGTGTGTGTGTGTGTGTGTGTGTGTGTGTGTGTGTGTGTGTGTGTGTGTGTGTGTGTGTGTGTGTGTGTGTGTGTGTGTGTGTGTGTGTGTGTGTGAAGGTTCCGATTTCATTCAATCTCAAATCCAAACCCTACATTACCGAACTAAAAATACCCCCACTCACCATTAGGCTACTCTCCCACCCACTAAGTGAATGTTGTTGATATAAAGAGGGCCGAGGAGATTACTTCAAAGAAAACACTAACAAGAACTCACACAGGTTTTAAGTATTACGCTTTTGATTTTACAAAGAAAACCTTCACCCTCTTATCAGATACAACACTGATATTTATAGGCCCAAGTAGTTGATGCCTACACCTCTTAAATATCAAGAAGTTTGTACAGACCCAAAGTGGGAATCAGCTATGAATGAAGAATGGCAAACAATCCAAGACAATAATACTTGGAGTCTAGTGGATCTTCCTCCCAACAAATTTCCTATTGGTCTCAAGTGGTTGTTTAAAACCAAATACAATGAAACATGTAAGGTCTTTAAACACAAAGCACGCTTGGTGACAAAGGGATATGCACAAAAACCAGAGGAAGATTATGATGATACGTTTGCCCTTATAGCCCGGATGGATACCATACGTCTTGTATTGGTCTATGTTGCACAACACCAATATCTTGTATTCCACATGGGCGCTGAAAGAGCAGCATTCCTAAATGGAAAGATCAAAGAAGAAATTTATGTTTAGCAGCCATCTGAGTACATCTGCCAAGGCAATGATAAAACAAAAGTATATCGTCTTCATAAGGCACTCTATGGATTGAAACAAGCTCCAAAGGCTTGGAATGAAAACATAGATCAACTAAAGAAAACACTAAATAAAAGAGGGTTTTCCTTGGCACACGAGTTCTTGTATTTGTTCTTTTTACAGATGATGCAATATTTATCCTCTGGACCTCGTGTGCCCATCCGGGCTACGTTTGAGGTTTTGCATCTAAAGAAAACACTAACAAGAACTCATGTGCCCATCCGGGCTACGTTCGGATGGGCATCACTATCAACCGTGGCTACGTTTGAGGTTGCTTTTACAAGGGTCGTCATTTGAGGTTGTTGTTGGCAAAGGAAAGACTGATGCTTGACATGTGACATGATTAAGATAAATAGACGGTTATTTGTAACTGTGGTTGAGCCTAGCAGGGCACCTGAGGCGTTATGAGAGATATGATGACATACCGCCGTTGTATTCCAGCCAAAAGTCTCAGGATATACTTGGTTCAGCACCTACAAAAGTTTAACCAAAAGTCCTAAGTCAAATCAGAGTTTATCCTGTTACCACTTGTACAAGGATATTGTAATAAAATAACACTTTGTTATGTATATTACTTTTAAAATGAAAGGCACCAACTACTTGGGCCTATAAATATCAGTGTTGTATCTGATAAGAGCGTGAAGTTTTTCTTTGTAACGTAGAAGCGTTTAATACTTAAAACCTGTGTGAGTTCTTGTTAGTGTTTTCTTTGAAGTAATCTCCTCAACCCTCTTTATATCAACAGTGGTATCAAAGTCACTTCCTTTCTAATATAGGGACATCATCGGAGGGGCATCACTATGACCTCTGCAAGTATGCTCTCGGTTTCTCAAACCTCCATTCCAGTATTCACGGGGGAGAAATATGCTTACTGGAGCATCCATATGAAGGCACTACAAGAAAATTGACATTTAGTGACGAAAATTTTGGTCACTAAATATTGTGGTTTGGTCACTAAAGATATTTAGTGACCAAATTTAATCCGTCACAAAGGTGGTTGCAAAATGGGCGTCACAAAATGTCTTTAGTGACCAAATAAATTTCCGTCACTAAATATATGTTTTTAGTGACAACTAATTTTCATCACTAAATATACATTTTAAGTGACCATTAATTTTCGTCACTAAATATACATTTATAGTGACAACTAATTTTCGTCACTAAATGTGCATTATTAGTGACAACTATTTTTCGTCACTAAATGTATTTTACTAGTGATAACTTTTTTTCGTCACTAAATATATTTAGTGACAAAATTTATTTAGTCACTAGTTGTAAAATGAAATAATAACAACTTTTGGTTACTAAACTTATTTATTTTATCATTAAATAAAACAATAAATAAAATATTCATTTGCTAAAAAATCTCATGAGTGAAAAGAGAAATTTTCTTTAAATTTATTAATAGAAAAAAAGGTGGGAGATAGCCCAAACCCTTCAGTATAGACAAATAGAGCTTTTAACTCTATTAAACTCAATACATAAAAATTTTCTATAATAAACAAAAATTACATAATAATTCTTTCTTTACATACAACACAAAATAAATAAATATACTATGCTGAACAAATATATTGTGATTTCTCCATCCTCTCAAAGCTCCCCATCTTGAAGCTCCTTATAGGCACCATTTCTTCATGGACAATGGCATTAGGAAATAACCAATGTCTGGGAACAGTTTAGTCATATGCCTTTTCCCATTGCAAAGCACGACCATTTTAAGAGGTAATAGATGATGATGAAATCAATCTTCAAGAACACTCACAGTCTGACTAGGATCCAGTGACGCAATCTCTTCTAAAGGTGTTATAGCTGATCCTTCCACAATGGCAGTGGTTGAGAAGATGCCAATTGACTATTTTAGAATCAAGTGTGAAACTAGAAAGAAAAATAATTCATGCAACATAAGAGTAGGTTCTGTACAACACCGTGTATTTAAAATATTGAGCAGAGATTATCTTTCAGGTATCAAAATATTTGCATTGAAGATTCTAAGCTTTTATTTGTCTCTGCATCTTCAGCAGCTATGCCCGTCAAAAGTTCATTTGAACAATTTGAAACTAGTAATTCAATGCATAATAGGAAAAAAGAATATTGCACCTGACAAAAAAAAAATATTGCACCTGCAATCCATTTCCATTTACAGGATATAGTAGGATGTGGAGGTTAGATGAAACAGTAACATTAAGATCATTGATAGAGATCCTTGTAGATGACAATTCACAAGGCTTTTTTGCACAAGGTAAACCAGATTGCTCCTCTAACCATGCTTCAAATGCAGTGCTTGATGTCAAATTAGTAACATCTGAAGAGACTGTCATGGATAAATTTTTCATTAAATGTGATACATACAATAAATGAAAATCACCAAGAAGATTGTGCAAGGATAAGTAATTTAGTGCTGTAAATTTATAGCAGAACTTGCTAATTGAGAAGCTAATAATCACAAATGTGATACATACAATAAGAAAGTTCACTACAACAAAATATATCTTCGATAACATTTTTTTTCAGGCTTTCCGCGATGCTTTTTAAGGGCCGCAGAAGCATTCGTGGCTCTTTAAAAAGTGTCGCTAAAGCATCGTCGCTGCGACCATCGCGGTAGAGCTTTGCGGCGCTTTTTAGAAAAGCGCCGCAGTAGCCTTCAGGAATTCGCCCCGTTTTCCAACAAAACCGTCGCAAATGCTTCTTGGCAACCGCAATGCTTTTCTAAAAAACACCGCAAATAATTGCAACTTTTTTAAAAAAGCGCCGCAAATACCATGTCGCTGTAAAAAAAATTGCAACCAATTGCATTTCTCCTATTCTCACAACTGAATTATATCGTTGTGCATAAAGAAATGAAGCGCGCACCTACTCTAAAGAAGCATCAAGTGGGACAGCAGGTTCAGTGAAAAATGGGCTTGCGCCCCACCCCGTAAGCTGACTCTATTGCCTGCCGGTTAGCGACACTTTGGGGATCAGCCTAGATACGAATCGCTACGCTTCTTTGAGATGAAAATCTCGTCGGTTGCTGCGCTCTCTGCGGGTAATAGCAATAGCAAGAGAGTGAAGAAGATCCAAGTCAGCAGGGATTGAGTCCGACTTCCAGATCGTCTAATTATTGAGATTCATGGGTCAGGCTTTCCTAGGAATGCGAGTTCTAAGGTTTCTTTTTCTTTCTCCGGGTGAGTTGACGTGACAGAGATCAAACTCTCTGGATTGGATCTCAACTTTCTCGAAAGCTTGCTAAAAGTGATTCCCTAGAAAGAGCTTCTTTAGCCTTGACTTTAGCCTTGACTTTAGCCTTTAGGGCCCAGAGGCGAATGTCGTGAGAAAAGAAGAAAATCAAGGCGAAAGGATATCAGAGCCGTGATAGCGGCGAAGAGGTCAAAGTGAGTTGGAAACCCAACCTCTGAGTTCGTCTAGCTTTGCATTGCTTGCCTAGCTTAGACTGGGCCCCGCCCGAATCAAGCCCCATACCGCCCCGTGGGAGACCACAACGAGCTTGCTTCTTTGAGGCGGGGACAGTTCTTGCAGTGGAAAGAAAGGGCGAAGGTCGAACGTCCAAGTCAGGGCCAAAGACCGTGGCTACCCTAGTTTAGTGAAGATTTTAAGGTCTAGTACAACTATTAATACTTAGTAAAATCCAATATATATGAACACAGTCAAAGACATCGGCTGCCCAACTTTATTAGCAACTACCACAATCATTAAACACTGACTTAGATAAAGCAAATAAATATGGTAACTAAAAGTATGGGCCAAAGTAAGGAAATCTAAACTACAACAAATATATAACAATCTCCTTCTCATAAGTATACTTGAAAGGTTTGCATCTGGGAATTGGTCCATCTTCACCAGTCATGATATATGCAGACCTACTCAATCTAGAAGCAGGCAACAAACAATAGTTTTGCAATGTTAAAGAAAATGTAGCTACTGAACAAGACCATTAGTAATGGTGACAAAGATTACCTCACTATGCCACCTTGCAATATATTTAAGAGAACGGTCTTTGTTATATCATTTGCATGATAGCCCACACTAAGAATAGTTTCACCTTACCGCACACAAATAAGATGACATAAGTTCTGACAATTGATGAAGTAAATATTCATTAGCACAAACAGAAATTTATGTGCCAAATTTTTCAAATGCACTAACAAATTGGTTATAAATATCTCAAATATTAGTTACCTTGTCTGTCCTGGATATTTCTATTATTATACAAATAATCAAGAGCTATACTTTTGATTTTGATTACATCAATCTTTTAAAACCTCCACATAATTATAGTTTTTAATATTGCTAATTATTGGTTTAAACTATAAGGTATAAATAAATAATTTGTAAACATGGATGACCAGGTAGACAATAGACTACATCATTATGTACAAAAATTGTAGGGTGAATTCTCAATTAATTTAGACTAGAGAAGCAAATACAAATAGAGACTTGGGCTAACTGAGAGGAGTGTCTTATGAATGTGACAAACTCAAATGAGAGGTTTTGATAATATCAAAAAGGTAATAGGAAGTCCTAGTAATTACCTAAACTCACAGGAGAGATCCACCTAGTACAAAATGTTGAGAACATACTTAAAGTGCATGCCAAAAGTCGTTTGATAGATTCACTAGAGTTTGCAATATAAGTCAAAAGAAAATACACAGTTGCTATAACTGATGCCAAGTTTAAATTCTTATGAAAGTACCCTCCAAAATAGAAAAAGATATATCATTAATAATCAAATGTTAATATTACTTAATCAAAATGCTAAGTACAATTACCTGCAACAATCCTGTCTACTCCAACTATATATATCAAAATGCCCATTTGGAACGGAAGTCAGATTGCAACTGGAGGTGGGGAGGCGAGGTTGGAGGCGCGTGACATGTGTTTTGGCGAAGGAAGGTGGGAGCAAACGCCGCGCGCGCACTCGCAAGGCGCGTTTGTTTTTCGCCTTGCGGCGGCGGCGGCTCCCGTACCGGCATCCCGACGCCTAAACAAACAGACCCTTAATGTGATGATTTAGTAGATGAATACAAATATAATTGATTTAATTTGCAAGAAACTGTTTTACATAAATGTTATAGTTGCAAATTCAAAGGTATACAATTAGACCTTCAAACTTGAAAATTTTGATAGTGTGATCATAAGAGTAAACATCAAGTAACAAAATAATTATAAATGACTAAACAAACAAAATATTGTTCTTATGCCAAAAACTTTTCACAGTAGTTGTCTGCGTTAGGAACTAGCTTGGTTATCTAGATTCCACAATTACACCAGCAATGGCTACATACTAAATACATTGCCAAGTCTACTCGCTTATTTTTGAAACAATCCCCCAGATGCATTTATTCTCTGTGAAATAGCCTTATGTTCAAGTACTTGGTGCTATTTGTGAGGGGTTGCTCAAAACATCCGGAGGAAATCTAAGTAGAACTGTCTCTCCGTTGCCTCCAGCTAGGTATATATATAGCAGAATACCTAGGGTTTCCACACGCGTAGCCCCCGAGCTCGTTATTCGTCCGAATATACACTTACAATCTCCTCCTATATTCGTGATAAATAACGTAACGTTTCGGGGTGCTGGAGAGTAGACAAAATAATAAACAAACTAAACAAAGCATTTAGGATAGATCATACTAATCAACATATGAAAAAAGGTTTTTGCCTAAACGGCATACCAACAAACCACAGATGCTATCCCAAACAAAGTCTGAATTATTATTACAAACATAACATGAAATAAAACGTTTGATGATTCTACTCGTCTAGTAGATCATCATCATCCATGTCCATGTCTACATCTCCTCCATAATCTCCACTGTAGCCTGCAAGGAATTTCACGAGTCGGACTCTATGAATTCATAATCGTATGCAGTAACGTTTAAAGTAAACTAGCTCTTACTAAATGAGCTTAGCACTTCTAGCAACGGTGAAGTAACTCTGTCAGCATCTCATCCAGTCTAACTAGGACTAGACCCGTTATCTTACTCATTACTGATCATTATGTGTCTCACCAACACATGTGGGCACACATCACGTGCAACATTATCAAATGTGGAACAATGTGCTGTGACCAATAATGTTTAGATTAACATTTACAACGACTTTCAATTTCCAGTTGAATAATTCTTGAATCAACTTACAATGAGAAAGTTGCTTGGTTATCAAATGTGGAATAACCGGCACCAGACTATCTTGGGTTTTCATCAAGAAATTATTTGGGTTTTCAGTCTGTTTTTAGATGCTTGAATGTTGCGACTAGGTTCTCACTGTTAAAACATAAACTGCGGAGGAAAGTTTCATATTTTTATGAACTTTAATCTCATTTCCCCCGATGTTTTGATTGTGAGAGCTCTATTCAATCCATTGGTCAAAGGGTCTGCAACATTATCTTTCGATCTCACATCAATAAGGGACATAATCCCTTGACTTGTGAGAGAGGTCAACCAGGATTGTTTCAGCCTGAGATGCATTCTTTTGCCATTGAACAAAGTGTTCGTAGCAATCGTTTTAGTAGCCCGATTGTCGCAGTAAACCGCAACAGAACTCATTTTCAGGCTCGACAAAGGAATGTCCATCACCAAATCTCTCAGCCATTCGGCTTCTTCTCCTGCTGACGCAAGAGCGTAGAGTTCGGATTCCATATAAGAGAGAGCAATACAGGATTGCCTCTTGGACTTCCAGGCTACAGCTGCTCCTCCTAGTGTAAACATAAAACCACTAGTGGACTTGCTGTCATTTAATTCTGAGCACCATGATGCATCAGAATAACCTTCAAGAACTGAAGGCTGACCAGTGTAAACTAAAGCATACTTTTGAGTGTGCTTTAAGTATCGCATGAGCCTACCCAAGGCGTTCCAATGGTCTTTACCCGGATTACTAGTGAATCTGCACAACATGCCGACCGTAAAGGCTATGTCAGGTCTAGTGCAGACCATGTCATACATGAGGCTACCAAGCAGTTTAGAATAATCTAACTGTCTAACCATAGCTCCTTCATTGGGCTTTAGGCGGTTAGTGTAGTCGTATGGTGTCTCAGATGCGCTACTGGCACTGTATCCACACGTGTCCAACAAGGACTTTATGTAGTGGCTTTGACTTAGGGAAATACCATTTTTCCCAAATCTCACTTGCATGCCTAGTATAGTGTTAACTACACCTAGGTCTTTAATGCTAAATTCTTTTATGAGATCTGACTTAACGTCATCCACTTCGGATTGATCAGACCCCAGAATAAGCATATCATCCACGTACAAGCATATTATAGTGACTTTATCCGATCTATTACGTATGTAAAGACATTTATCCGAAAGACTCGACATGAATCCCATGTTCTTTACACTATAGTCGAACTTCTCATGCCATAATTTCGGTGCTTGCTTTAGTCCGTATAAAGACTTAAGAAGTTTACAGACTTTCGTTTCGTGACCGTCTACAATGAAACCTTCAGGTTGACTCATGTAGATCTCTTCGGTCAGATCTCCGTTCAAGAACGCAGTCTTAACATCGAACTGATGAACAACAAAGTGCTCAATAGATGCAATAGCAAGGAGAACTCGAATGGTTGCCAAGTGACACACGGGTGAGTAGACATCAAAGTAATCTACTCTGCTTACTTGTGTGAAACCTTTAGCCACCAGGCGTGCTTTATACTTAGCTACGCTACCATCAGGATTCAATTTCTTTTCCAGAACCCACTTACACCCTACGATTTTAGCCCCTATTGGCTTATCAACCAACGTCCAGGTGTTATTCTGAAGAAGAGAACTCATCTCTTCATCTATAGCTTCTTTCCAGAGTAGTGAATCCCTGGATCTCATCGCTTCCTTATAGGTGGATGGATCGGCCTCAACGTGGTAGGTCACAAAGTCACTACCGAAGGTTCGTGGAATTCGCTCTCTCACAGAAGTTCTCCTAGACTCTAGGCCAGAGTTATCTACCGGAACAGAATAGGAGGTGCTCGATACTGAAGTAGGATCTTCTTCAGTAATAGTTACTTGCATACCTGGGATTGTTAAGTTCTTATCTTTGAGGAACTTATCCTCGAAGAACACCGCATCCCTAGATTCTATTATGATATTATTAGAAATATCAAGGAACCTATTTGCAGCACTATCCTCAGCACAACCTAAGTAGACACAAGTATTGGTCCTAGGTCCAACTTTAGGCCTTCTAGGGTCAGGAACCCTGACATAGGCTATACAACCCCAAGTCTTAAGTCGAGTAAACGACGGGGGTCTCTTAAACCAAAGTTCGTAGGGAGTAACCTCTAACTTAGCATGAGGGACTTTATTCAGAATGTGATTCGCGGTCAAGACTGCTTCACCCCAATAAGCGGAAGGCATGCCTGCAGTGAGCAGCATATAGTTCAACATCTCTGTTAACGTTCTATTCTTGCGCTCGGCTATGCCGTTAGATTGGGGGGAGTAAGGAGCAGTGGTTTCTGCCATGATGCCCTGTGAAGCAAGGAAGCATCTGAACTCACTGGACATATATTCTCCTCCTCTATCACTCCTAAAACGTTTTATTTTCATGCTTAGTTGATTTTCTACCCTGGTTTTGAAAAGACAACTTTTCAAACGCTTCATCTTTAGTTTTAAGCAACGAGATATGACAGAATCTCGTGCAGTCATCTATGAACGTGATCATATACTTCCTCCCACCTCTGGTGACAAAACTTTTAAAGTCACAAATATCGGAATGTATAAGCTCAAGAGGTGTTGTGCTCCTAGTAACCGTCCCAAAAGGTTTCCTAGTGATCTTAGTCTGAGCGCACACTTCGCATTTTTCAAGTGGAGACTTAGTGTCTAATGTGATCTTGTGAGTTCTAGCTACTTGGAACATTTTCCTGTAGTTTACGTGTCCTAGTCTCTCGTGTAGAGTCCTAGGGCTAACTAAGTTCAACTGAACTTGTTGGACTACCTCACTTGCTAGACTCAAACGGTACATCCTATTTTGGACATAAGCACATCCAAAATAGTGCGAGTTAACTGACAAAGTCACCCTACCGCTACAGAAGCTAAGCGACATACCCGCATCACATAACAAACTAATAGACACTAAGTTAGCAGCTAGAGAAGGTATAAATTTGGCATTCTTTAAAAATAAAGACTTACCTGAGGAGAGCAGCAGAGTTGCATTCCCCACCTTCAACACGTCAGTTGTGCCTCCATTTGCTACAGTAACTGATTCCTTTGCATCCTTCAGCTCTGTCAGAAGATTAGCATTGTTGCAAACGTGGCACGTTGCCCCCGAATCCAGGTACCACTCCGTGTTGGCCTGCGCGTGTCCGACCATGGCAACAAAGTCGGATGGCTCAGCTTGGCGGACCAAATGGGCTTGGTTGCCTTCTTGTGGTGCCCGGGTTCTCTCTTTCCTCGGTTGCTTGCAGTCAGATGCGCAGTGTCCCCACTTGTTGCAGTTATACCATTTACCCTTAAATTTCTTAGAGGGTTTACTCGGGCCTGCAACCTGGGGGCTACTACGAGACGTTTTAGTCTTGGGAGGGGGCGGAGGCCGCTTGGAGCTGGAAATCATGTTGGCAGCAGCCTTCTGCTTGCCAACAGCTTCCAAAGCGTTCTTCGACCTGTTCTCATCCTCAATTCGTATGAAACGCTTGAGGTCGTTCAGACCAACCTGCATCTTCTTGCGATACATTTCCGTTTTGAAATTGTACCACGAGGAGGGCAATTTATACACAATCGTGCCCGCAACAAAACTTTCGGGCAGACTGATGGACTCACTATGCAAAGAATCAATTAAAATTTTAAACTCTGATACCTGAGGGAGAATGGCTTTCTCCTCGTCGAAGCTGAAAGAGTGGAACTTGTCCACTAGGTGCGTCTTGGACATGTCCTCCTCCTTCCTGAAGTGCTCCTGCAGTGCATCCCAGATCTCCTTTGCAGTGCTCATCTTCATGTAGGTCTGGGCCAGGCTGGGAGACAAACAGTTGAGCAGGAAGTCCCTGCAGAAGTCTTCATCTGAAAACCACTGGGCCTCATCAGCAGTCCCAACGACCTCAGCGCTATCGGACTGAACTGTGTAGTACACGTTCAGAAACTTCATCCCGAACTGAGTGTTCAACTTCCAGGTGTTGAACTCAGTCGTCGTGAACTTCTCCAGCTTTAGCATCGGAACGGGGGTCGAGAAGTTGTTCCCCTTCATCATTGTGCTTGGAGACGGCGGCGGCGGGAAGAGGCGGAAGGCGGCTGAGAGGGATCTGGAGGTACTGGAGAACAGGGGCGCACGAGCACTGATGCTGAAGAGCGCACGGTCAGTGATCGTGCGTGAACTGCTGAGCGCACGATCAGTGGTCGTGCGGGAACTGCTGAAGAGCGCACGATCAGCGGTCGTGCACGAAGGGTCGAGCGCACGATCATCGGTCGTGCGCGAACTGGTTGGCTGCTGAAGAACGCACGAGCAGCGGTCGTGCACGAGGGGTCGAGCGCACGATCAGCGGTTGTGCGCGAACTCCTACTTTGCAAGCAGCGGCTCGTCTTCTTCGCAGATCTAGGGCACCGGCTGAAGCAGATCTGGAGCTTCTTCCTCCAGGCAAACGGCAGCAGCAGCGGCGAAGACGCGAGAACGAGGGCTCCGGGGAAGGACGGGATCGCGATCTTCTTCTCGAACGGCAGACGACGCACGCGACCGGCAGCAGCGCCGGAAGAAAGATCCGCGACGGGGAACGCGACGGGAAGCACGATCGACGACGGCTAGCAGCAGCGACCTACCTGCTTCGTCGATCTCCTTCCTTCCTTCACGAACGACGGCGGCTGCAGAAAAGGCGCGATCGAGCGGCAACTTCCGGACGACGGGAGCGAACCCTAAGGCGTGTTTCGAGATTGTGAGGGGTTGCTCGAAACATCCGGAGGAAGTCTAAGTGGAACTGTCTCTCCGTTGCCTCCAGCTAGGTATATATATAGTAGAATACCTAGGGTTTCCACACGCGTAGCCCCCGAGCTCGTTATTCGTCCGAATATACACTTACACTATTTACCCTATAATCATTCCTTAATTCATCATTTCTAGCATTCTACACATCCACTTAACATTATCATGTCTAATATGCTAATGTTAGAAATGATAATGTTACGGAGATGTGCAGAACTAGAAATCATATTGAAGGCATGTGTAATGGATTTTCTGCTAAACTATAGTCCGGCGCTCTAGATTAAAGTGCATTTACAATTGAAGAAATTTTCTTAAGTAATTAGAAGTGAAACATAATAAAATGAAAATAGAACAAGGATAATAATGATTATAGTATACCTTGCCCATTGTCATTAGCATCCATAACCTCCACCATTTAATACTCGTCCGTTTGGAATTTGAAGAAGAAAATCACAGCAGAAAGGATATCAAATTCCACAATCAGCCGGGAACGTATGGCAAAGGATCAGTCACAACATTATGAAGCTAGAAAGGCAGGCTACGCAGCAAAACCTAGGGAGAGAATTAGTTTTCCTACCAGCAATCGAAATGGTGAAATCCTATTTCTAATATTAAATTTGGCAAAGCTCAAATCGATCTCCGATGGTCGAGATTTTGAACATCCAAAATCTTGCTCCATGTTATTAAAAAAAAAATATCAGAAGAAAGCAACAAATAGACACGATCACTTAGAACCTTGTTCGGAGCAATCCAATTGCTAAAATAACCCAAGTATGTAAACAGAACAGTGGAAGAAGAATTCGCACAGGAAAATATGAAAATAATCAAAATCAACGCCGAAAAATCGAATTAAATAAAATTCAAGTTGAAGAAGAAACCAATGATCGCACAATGGAAGAAGAAAATGCTTCGCAGAAGCTCAACGTACCGGGAAACAAGGGTGTGGATCCTAGAAGTCCCAGAAATGGCGAAGAGGATATTACCTCCCTAATTTCACGAAACGGAGTCGTAGCCTAGTTGCCCTCGTCGTCGACTCATCATCTCGTCGAGGTCTCGTCTTCTCCCTCGACAAAGGATTTAGGGACTCGGGATGCTCTTCTTCGTGGCCGACGCGTCATCGAGGTCTGGAAGCAGGATGGCAGAACTCCGAACGGTTGAATAAGTTAGGGCACGTCCCTTTGTTTTGCGGTGATAAAATAGTAAGTCAGTGTTAGAATTGAAGTGAGCTAGCGCCGGCGCTAGCGCTAGCGCCGGCGGTAGCTACTACTCGCCACCCCCCTTGTTTTGCCTATAAATAGAGGGGTACCCCCCCCCCCTAAGAGCATGCTTTCAGAGAGTGGCGAGTATTGCATTGAAAGTGGCGAGTATCCTCAACTTTGAGCGAGTTTGAGATACCAGAGTGCTACCTGGCGAGCATCGGACTTGGAGTAAGTTCAGTCAGCTCCCTTGAGCGAGTAGCGAGTATTGGAGATACCGCCTGGCGCTAGCGATAGCGCTAGCGATAGCGCTAGCGATAGCGCTAGCGATAGCGCTAGCGATAGCGCTAGCGCTAGCGATAGCGCTAGCGATAGCGATAGCGCTAGCGATAGCGATAGCGCTCGCGGTAGCGAGTATTGGAGGAAGCGGCGCGTGGCGAGCGTGCGAGTAGCTGGGAGTGCGAGCAGCGAGCTTGCGAGTAGCAGAGCTAACGCCTGGCACTAGCGATACCGCCGGCGATAGCGAGGAGCGAGTATCACCTGTGCGGTGTGCTCCGGAGGAGAAGCGGACCTTGTCTGTGACCAAGTTCTTTCCTACTATTGGCTGTTGTGATTCAAGTTGGATGCAACTTGTATTCAGCCTTGTTCAGTTGTAACTAGCTACCAGAGTTATTATTGTGAAAGATTGTGTTCATCTATTTGGTGTCCTTATTCTCCCGTTGGTTGACGTGTTCTTCCGACTACAAAATATTTCACATGGTATCAGAGCGATAGTGGGAACAAGGACGAAGCAACCCAGATGGACGGCGGAGGAGGGTATGCTAGGGGACTTGGCATCGAGCTGCTTACTCAAACCAACTACAATAAGTGGATGTCTTGTATGGAGAGCTACCTTCTTGGAGAGGATCTCTGGGAGGTTGTTGGTGGTGGGGAGCAAGAGGAAGTAGTAGCTGTCGGAGATAATGGTCTAGCTGTGAGAGCTTGGAGGAAGACCAACGCCAAGGCGGAGTTCACCTTGAAGAGAGCCATATCACCTGACTTGTTCGACCACATCATTGGTTGCAAGTCAGCGTCTGCGATCTGGATAGCCCTCGATGGGTTATTCAACAAGAAGAATGTGGCGCGGCTACAATTCCTGGAGAATGAGTTGGCAAAGTCGACTCAAGGCGAGATGGCGATATCCACCTTCTTCCTGAAGGTGAAGAACCTATGTGGGGAGATCTCGGCCTTGGATCCTGAAGAGCCAATCTCAGAGGCGAAGTTGAAGCGGCACATACTCCGAGGCTTGAGGAGGGAGTATGTCCCCTTCGTTACTTCCGTGCAAGGATGGGCTACTCAGCCCTCCCTTCTGGAGCTAGAGAACCTGCTATCGTCACAGGAGAGCTTGGCGAAGCAGATGGCGGGAGTATCCATCTCAGGTGGAGATAGCGACGCCTTGTTCTCAGGAAAGAGGAGATCCTGGGACAAGAGAAAGAAGAACTCCGGAGATGGACCTTCAACGTCCTCTCAGGGAGATGGGAGGAAGTTCCTCCCTGCGCGCGATGAGAAGGGGAGATCCCTTTGCTTTGCATGTAAGAAGTACGGGCATATGGCAAAGGACTGCTGGTCCAATCTAAAGGCCGGTCATGCTGCTAACAAGGAGGGAGATCACCAGAGAGGTGGAGGAAGAAGTGGAGGTCACCAGGGCGGTGAGAGGGGGGACAATTGTTTCCTGGCAGAGATGACGGCAACGTCGGTCGATGTCTTAGCCTCCATCAACCTCGAGAACGACTGGATAGTGGATTCCGGTTGCGGGTATCATCTCACTGGAGATATGTCCAAGTTCGACTCCTTGGAAGCGTATGAAGGAACGGATGCTATCATCACTGCGGATGATACGGTACATCCCGTGGAGCGAGAAAGGAAGGAGTCCCTTGGGAGTAGAGACAAGCCAGTGACACTGAAGAGTGTGTATCATGTGCCTGGCATGAAGAAGACCCTCTTCTCGGTGGCTAACGCCGTGGATGCTGGATACCACATGCTATTTGGACCGAAGGAGGTGAAGTTCCTGAAGAACCTATCGTCTGTCGATGCTGACGTCACGCTTACCGGGAGAAGGGTGAAGGATTTGTATGTTCTGTCTGCAAATGCCTACGTGAACAAGCTGAAGACAAACGACAGCGCTGTGATCTGGCATGAGAGGCTGGGTCATGTGGGGATGGAGAAGCTGAAGATTATGGCGGCAAGGGGCCTAGTGAGTGGCCTGCCTCATCTCTCTTCCTACGGCGACGGCCATGTGTGCGACGGATGCCAATATGGAAAGTCACATCGACTTCCATTTGACAAGTCGGAGACCAGGTGTAAGACACCTCTTGAGTGCGTACATGCTGATGTTATGGGGCCGTGCGCCACCCTTACTTATGGAGGCAATAAGTATGCGCTGGTTCTGGTGGATGACTACACCCGCTATACGTGGTTGTTCTTTCTGAGAGAGAAATCAGAAGTCTTCAACAAGTTCCTCGAGTGGAAGGAGCTTGTGGAGGGGAGGCTGGACTGTAGAGTGAAGAAGCTGAGAAGCGACAATGGAGGGGAGTTTACCTCCAATGAGTTTGCTTCTTTCTGCAGGAGGTTCGGCATTCAGCGGGAGCTCTCCTGCGCTCACACCCCGCAGCAGAATGGGGTGGCAGAGAGGAAGATCCGCCATCTGGTGGAGACTACCAGGAGTTGGCTACATGCCAAGAGCATTCCCAAGGCCTTATGGGCGGAGGGAATGGCGTGTGCTACTCATGTGATCAACTGGCTACCTCTGAGTCCTAACAGGATGGTGTCTCCACACCAGCTCATGTTCGGGGAGAAGCCCAATGTGGGTCACATGAAGGTGTTCGGTTCTACCTGCTTCGTGCAAGTCCCGAACGCTCAGAGAACCAAGTTGGAGCCGAAAGCGAGTAAGTATATCTTCATCGGCTACGATGAGCGGAAGAAGGGGTGGAAGTGCATGGATCTGCAGACCCACAAGTTCGTCGTCTCGCTCAACGTAGTATTTGACGAACTGGTCTCATACCAGGGAGTCTCTTCAGTGGAGCTGCCGGAGAGTGGAGAAGCTAGCAGGGAGGAAGAGTGGGTCACTGAGGACCCTACTGTGGAGTTGGAGTTATCTCCAAGTGCTCCATCGCTATCTGGCTCAGGAGGAGCTTCTGGTTCGGGAGGAGCTTCTGGCTCAAGCGGAGCTACGAACTCAAGAAGCAGGGAGAGCACCGCTTCAGGAGGAGTTCAGAGAGGAGCTCAGAGAGGAGCTCAAGCAGAGGAGTCTACCGGAGTGGTAGATAGTGGTCAATCCTTGAGGAGGTCGAAGCGAACCATCGTTCTGCCTGCTCGCTATAAGGAGGGGAACTTCGTGAGTTTGATTTCCTGCTTCTTCGCAGGACCACTCGATGAGAGGGAACCTGCCTGCTTTGAGGATGCAGCTGACATCAAGGAGTGGGATACGGCCATGATCGAGGAGATGGAGGCCCTTGAGAAGAATGAGACATGGGACCTGGTTCCCATGGTGGAGGGCATCAAACCTGTCACCTGTAAATGGGTGTACAAGGTTAAGAAGAGAGCTGATGGAGAAGTGGAGCGGTACAAGGCTAGGCTTGTCGCTCGGCGCTTCTCGCAAACCTACGGAGAGGACTACGAGGAGACATTTAGTCCTGTCGCAAAGATGACGTCGGTGAGGATGATCATCGCTCTGGCGGCGTGCCGAGGTTGGAAGCTGTGGCAGCTTGATGTGAAGAATGCGTTCCTATACGGAGAGATAGACAAGGACATATTCATGGTGCAATCACCTGGATACGTGTCCAAGTCTCTTCCACGTCATGTCTGCAAGCTGAAGAAGGTCCTCTACGGGTTGAAACAGGCGCCGAGAGCCTGGTATGGGAAGATTGCGGAGTACTTGCAGTTCTGCGGCTACGATGCCTCAGACTCAAACTCCAGCATGTTCGTGAAGAAGAGTGGAGGTCTTCATGTGCTAGTGCTGCTATACGTCGACGACATGATCGTGACAGGGAACAACCCTGAGGAGGTCGCGGCGCTGAGACAACAGCTTTCCATACGTTTCAAGATGAAGGATCTTGGTGAACTGCACCATTTCCTTGGCCTCCAAGTTGAGAAGAGAAGAGGCGGGCGCGCTGTATGTTTCCCAGAGGGCGTATGCCGAGAGGATCGTCGAAAGATTAGGCATGAAGGAGGGGAAGAGCAGTTCCTGATCCGAAGATCTTTCGGGCACTGATGGGGAGTCTTATCTACCTGACTATCACGAGGCCGGACATCGCCTTTGCTGTCGGCCGAGTTAGTCAGTATATGCAGGAGCCGCGAAAGCCTCATCTGGAGGCAGCCAAAGGGATACTGAAGTACGTAAAGGGAACCCTTGAGATGGGGTTGTCCTATAAAGAGAAGTCTGACTTCAAGCTGCATGGGTACACAGATGCAGACTACGGAGGTGACGCTGATGATCGCAAGTCGACATCAGGTTACGTGTTCTTGTGTGAAGCAGCTGCTATCTCGTGGTGTAGCAAGAAGCAGGACTCTATTTCCCTTTCTACCACGGAGGCCGAGTACAAGGCGTCGTCCTTAGCAGCTCAGGAGTGTGTCTAGCTAAGGAGACTAGTGGAGGATGTGGACGAGGAGGTCAGCGGACCTATTGTGCTACATGGGGACAACGAGAGTGCATTGAAACTGGTAACCAATCCAGTGTGTCATGCAAGGACCAAGCACATTGAGATCGAGCATCACTTCATCAGAGAGAAGGTGCTGGGTGGCTTGATCGCTGTGGAGCATGTGCGGAGTGAAGAGAACCTTGCAGATATATTCACACAGCCCCTATCTGCGGGGCCGTTCCGGAGGCTTCACTCATTGCTTGGAGTTGTTCCTGGAGCTCACTTCAAGGGGGAGTGTTAGAATTGAAGTGAGCTAGCGCCGGAGGTAGCTACTACTCGCCACCCCCCCTTGTTTTGCCTATAAATAGAGGGGTACCCCCCCCCCCCCCCCTCTAAGAGCATGCTTTCAGAGAGTGGCGAGTATTGCATTGAAAGTGGCGAGTATCCTCAACTTTGAGCGAGTTTGAGATACCAGAGTGCTACCTGGTGAGCATCGGACTTGGAGTAAGTTCGGTCAGCTCCCTTGAGCGAGTAGCGAGTATTGGAGATATCGCCCGGCGCTAGCGATAGCGCTCGCGGTAGCGAGTATTGGAGGAAGCGGCGCGTGGCGAGCGTGCGAGTAGCTGGGAGTGCGAGCAACGAGCTTGCGAGTAGCAGAGCTAACGCCTGGCGCTAGCGATACCGCCGGCGATAGCGAGGAGCGAGTATCACCTGTGCGGTGTGCTCCGGAGGAGAAGCGGACCTTGTCCGTGACCAAGTTCTTTCCTACTATTGGCTGTTGTGATTCAAGTTGGATGCAACTTGTATTCAGCCTTGTTCAGTTGTAACTAGCTACCAGAGTTATTATTGTGAAAGATTGTGTTCATCTATTTGGTGTCATTATTCTCCTGTTGGTTGACATGTTCTTCCGACTGCAAAATATTTCACAGTCAGACCATTTCATTTGTATTTTAGATTTTAGTAATGCGAATATGAAAAAACACTTAAATAAATTTCTCGTATTTTGCGTAATGTAAAAATAAGACTGAATCTATAATTTTTAAAGGTATTTTACAATATTTATCGCATATTCATCGTGACCGGTTCTTGCGGTGCTTCATGTTATTTCACGTGTCTCTCACCGGCGACTATCGGTGATATTCCTAAGCCGACAACCACTATACATTGCCTTTCTGATCGTGCCATATTATTCTCACGTCAACTCTTTTTTGTCGTTCGTTCTCTCACAATACCCCACCCCATCCGTTGGCTCCCTCAACATTGACGAAGCTATGAACTTATTGAGGAGACTTATATGTTTAATGATATTTTATTATAAAATGATTTTCATTTAGGAGAGTAAATGAATTTTTTTATGAAAAATTTCCAAAATTTTGATAACTAGTGACTAATTTTTTTGGTCACTGAATAAATAATTTAGTGACTAAATTATTTTTGGTAACTAAATACTTTAGAAAATTAATTTTAGTGATAGAACTTATATTTCGTCACTAAAGACATGTCTTTAGTGACCAAATATTTATTTCGTCATTGAAGACATGTCTTTAGTGACGAACAATATTTCGTCACTAAATAGGTATTTTCAGTGACAAAATATATTTCGCCACCAAGTTTTCGTCACTAAATGTCTATTTTCTTGTAGTGAGGCCATTTTTACCTCACAAAGCTTATGGGATATGATACAGAATGGGCCGAAATTGATATCTGTAAAGCCTACTGAATTAGGGAAATCCATGGAACCTCAAATAAAAGAAGACGACATACAAAAGGATGCTCGTTCCATCTGCCTTATATATCAAGGAGTGGTTGATAATATCTTCCCTCGCATACTGGGAGCTCAAACAGCCAAAGCAGCTTGGGACATCTTACAAGAGGAGTTTAAAGGCGATGCCAAAGTAATAGATATGCAATTGCAAAACGTCTGGAGAGATTTTGAGAATCTATCTATGAAACCTGGAGAAAAGGTTGTGGCATCACTAGCAAGAACACTATATATCATCAACCAAATTCGTAGTTATGGTGACACTATAGAGGATAGAAAGATAGTTCCCAAATTACTACGCAGCTTGCCGCCGAGTTTTTATCCTGTAGTCACTGCTATTGAGGAGTCCAAATGTAACGGTCCAGGCCCGCCAACACGGGAGTAAGGGTTGGTCGCCCATAGTTCCTCAACCTTCAACCTAGAGCTCTCCTTTGGGGGGAGTAAGGGTTGGTCGCCCCTCATCTCGGTGAGAGCCCCGAACTCTACAGAAACCGAGAAATCGGTTTCAACAAAACATCTTCTTGCCCTATAATGATCAATATTTTTGAAAGGAATATATAGCTAGACATAAATTATTTTACAAAAAATTATATATATCATTGATAATTGATATATATGAATCCTTTTACTGCCCGTTAAATGATAATAATAAACTCCATACCCGTTGAAACTTTACATGTCCATTCTACTAACTCATCTTTAGTTGGAAACACTAAGTGCATGCGTAATGAAATATTTACCAACATCTAGTTCAAAGGATTGAGATGACTCTTCGTTACAACATTATCAGGCGAGATTGTTGATTTTTTTAGGATTTTCTGAAAATTGATGTGCATATAACCAATTTTGACGTGCATTTAACACCAGCCTAAAAAAAAGAGAGTTGTTATTAGCAGTCCAATTCTTGCTATTCGCAGTCCAATTTCTGAGTTATTACGTGTTTTTTGAAAATACGCCCTGTACATGCATTTTTAGGAAAAAAATTCAACATAAAAATTGTAGATCACGTCGAGATCTACAACTTTCGTGCTGAACATTTTTCCTAAAAAACATGTACAAGACGTATTTACAAAAATTACTCTCATGTTTCAATCAGGGCGGCAATACGCCTTGCGCGTGCATTTTTAGGAAAAGTGTTCAACACGAAAGTTGTAGATCTCGACTAGATCTACAATTTTCGTGTTGAACACTTTTCCTAAAAATGCATGTACAGATCGTATTTTCAAAAAGCACATAATAACTCATAGAAATTGGACTGCGAATAGCAAGAATTGGACTGCTAATAACAACTCTCTAAAAAAACATGCGGACAAATAACAGAAAATTATTATTAAAAAATTATAACCCATTACCGACCCGATAAGATTTCGGTTTTTAGTTTTGACTGTTTTCTGCTTTTGAACGCGTCAGATGCGGATCGACGAAGGTGGCGAAAATGGCAAGAGCGGGACACGTGGAAGATGCTGAGTGGGCGGTAGAGGTGCAGCGTACCTATATATAAGGAGCGGTTGGTTTCATCTAAAACACGTACACAGTGAACAACGCCTCTCTCCGAAGTCCCCATTCGGCAGAAACCCTAAAGATTCACTCTCCATCTTCTTCGCAGGTGCCGGAGATAATTAGTCGAGGGATCCGAAAAGAGAGATCCGAAAACGACCGCCTCCTGCAACTCTCCTTCCTCGCTGCCGTCGTTGAAGGCCCCCGTCGCATTCCTCCGCTTCAACGTCGGCGTCGTCCCAGCCATTCTTCCTCCGCCGAAAGTTTTGCTCTTTTACGCTCCTCAGGCCGCCGCCGTTTCCCTCCGGCTTGACCGTAAACGCCGGACTTTCTCAAGCGACATCCGCCTCTCATCTAATTTGGGTAAAAGCATTTCTTCTTCTTCTTCGATTAATTAATTTCGCTTCTTTTATATCCTCATTATCAATGTCAATGAATTGTTTAATCATATTACTCTGCAAAACTTCTTATATGCTTATATTGCTATTAATATTTTTATTAATACACTTGTTGATTTCATTTTGTTAGCACTTATCCAGTTCTTCAATTTATATTGCAAAAACAAATGCGTGTGTATATATATCTTTAACTACTATATACAAAAAAGTTGTCTTTGGTGCAACGTTCAAAATTGTCAAATATAGCCTCAGTCTTTTACTCCAATGACTTAATATATATTATGAAAAAATTGAAATTCATAAAATATAATGGTTATTTGTGTAATTATACTAAATCCCTATAATAAAAATAAAGATGAAAATTCATAAAATACAAAAGTTTTTTAGTATACCTCCTACAACTACTATGGTAGTAATCATTAGACCTCCTAGACCTGTCATCGCCGGCCGGGTATTATCGTGCTAATTGACACTAAGGGCGGAGCCCCGTGCTTGTCACTCGTGTGTATATATATATATATATATATATATATATATATATATATATATGATTAAAATTTTAATCATTTCTTCACGTGATGTGTTCATATTTAAAACGTAATAACAAAATTTGGGTCTGTTTGTGATTTATTAATTCTAAATATATGTACTTTAAAGCTGGATTGTTCCATTGTAATGGTCTAGAAGCCTTTATGAGTTCGCCGGTGAGTCCGCCGGCGCCATAAGAGGAGAAGGTCGAGCTTTCGGGATCTTATTCCTAAAGCTGCTCCTAATTATTATCTAATAAGATGTCAAACTAAGAAATAACAAAGTATATCATTTCATATGTCCTTTAGTTCTAGTACATGCCTATTTATAGGCTTATATTTAATTAAAGAAAAGTACATTATAGTTTGTTGCAGCTAATTCCTAACGTCAGCCATCTAACATTTTACTATGAATTAAACTGTGGCCTTTCATGTAGCCATGCCCGTTATAGCCATTCAAATTTTTTGATTTATGAAAATTTCTATTTGTAAATTTGAATGTCTGTTTTGGAAATCCAAAATATTTTTTCCTTAGTAAATAGGATAGATATCTTTAGCTTAAATTGTTATACAACAGTTAATTTAATTATTTTATTAGGGAATATAGAGTTTCAAAAGTCATAATTAATAAAATAATTTGATTTTAAAAGATTGCTTTCTATTATTATCTAGTCATCTAAATAATTTTTCATAAAATTTGTATTTACATTCCCAAAAATAATCTGGTAAACTTATAGCATCTAAATTGACAAAGATAGATTGGCTCGATGGAGCAAATTAATTGTAATATGTAACAAAAACTATATTAGATATGCTCGTGCCGGTGGTCAGGATCTTCTCGTAAGCACCGGTGGCGAGTTCGGGCAATCTGGGCAGAGAACTGGGAAGGAGAAATAAGAAGGTCTTTAATTTGGTGGTTCAACAATTAAAGGCACATGTGAAATTAAAGAAATGCCATTGTATTTAGCACAAAACTCATATAATATATACCTAAAGAACAATGGAAGATATAAATGTATAGTTGATATAAAATTTCTTTGTTATTGACTTTTGTATTTATACTGCTTTCTATTTTATAATAAAATAACATATACATTATAACTAATAAATTGTACGGCTGCTGAAGAGACCCATATATATATATAATTAAAAGTTTGGCCGTAGGATTGGCTCCAATTTTTCAACCCGTGGGCGTGAAGTATTCTCAAATGGCGTTTTAATTAGATGGTCAAAAAATATATACAAGAAAAAAGAAATTATATATAATATAATATATATTTTAAGTTGGAAAAATATATAATCCGGCCTCTCTCCAGCTAGCTACATATATTAATCTCCTCACTTTATAATGCAGGATCAGCCCGAACCGTCTCTGCGAGATCGAGAAGGAATAGATGGGCAGGCAGTTCAACCTCGTCTCCGGCATACGAAGAAGGCTGCGGCGGTGGAGAAAGAAGAAGAGCGAGGCGGTGGTGCCGACCACGGATTCAAACGACAGGCGGCTGAATTCCGACGAGCACGCGGAGCTGCTGGGAAAAGTGGAGCAGAAAGGGGGCTTCGCGCTGATGACAGTGGGCCGCGTCGACGACGGAGGCATAGTGCCGGCGGCGGAGCGATTTTGGGTGAGAGTGGAGCTCTTCAAACAGCCGTGCATGGCGGCGCTGTTGCGCCAGTCGAAGCAGGAGCTCGACTACATCTTCAACGGCGTTCTCCGGATTCCCTGCGACGCCGATCATTTCAGGCTGGTCATCAGAAAGGGCGGCTGTTCTAATATGGCTTCTGTTATCGGTTATGATGATTAATTAATTAAAGTTTATTTGGTTAATTTGAAATTTTAGAGAAATTTTATTTTCTATTTATTTGGATAATGAGAAAACTAATTTGTTTTGCATATTGCGCTTCTGATGCTTTCTTTCATTTTTTTTCCCGCAATTAATATGCAAAAAATATTTGTTAAATTTGCGGTAGGACTTGGATGGAAGATTATTACACTTTTCTACATTTTGTTTCCAAGTTTTAAAATTGCAAAGCTCTAAATAATTACTTCTTTCATCTCCAAGTTTTCGTAATGAAAAAGGTATAATTAAATTTGTTCAATCTCTTATTTTAGAATTTAATAGTTTTTCAAACTCTCATGACCCAATATTCAAGTGCATAGATGGATAAGTTCCATTAGTCTCACTCCCTATACAGGATGACCATGCTTCCGTATATACAGAAGCTTAAGCGGTGGAGAGTTGTTTTACAAAATTTTACATTCGTACTCTTACATTTACATTGGGCCCAAAACTGATAGTTGGCCCATTAGCTACTTCCCTCATATAGCTGATATACATACATCAGTGATATGGTGCAGAGGTTATTTACTAATAAAAATGACCTTACCAGCCTCAGACTAATTGGACTTCTCTGGCTCTAAAGTCTCATTGGTTATACTATGGCAGATGATTGAGGTGACCCATGGCAGGCCCCCATGGCCCATCATGGCCCTTAGCCTATTAAATTCTACCCAAAGTCTACCCTCAAGGCCCTCACATTTTAATCCCTTAGAGCTCGCTTCTAGAAGGTCGATCTCTCCCCCTCATATAAATAGGGGGTGCATTCCCCTGCTGAGTTACACAGAAGATAGGTCATAGGAAGATTAGGTGTTGATAGGGTTCCCCTAAAAGGTTTTGGGTTGATTCGAATCAAGTGTTTTCTCATCGCAGCCTCGCTCGGACCGCTCCACAGAGCGTGCTTCTGCTCCCGCTCCGCGGAGAGCGCTTCCACTCCGCGGAGAACCCTTCCGCTCCCGCTCCGCGGAGAGCCCTTTCGCTCCTGCTCCGCGGAGAGCCCTTCCGCTCCCGCTCCGCGGGGAGCGCCAGCGCTCCCGCTCCGAAGAGAGCGCTTCCGCACCCGCTCCGCCGAGAGCGCTTCCGCTCCCGCTCCGCCGAGAGCGCTTCCGCTCCAGCTCCGCCGAGAGCGCTTCCGCTCCAGCTCCTCCGAGAGCGCTTCCGCTCCCCGCTCCGCCGAGAGCGCTTCCGCTCCCCGCTTCGAAGAGAGCGCTTCTGCTCCCGCTCCGTAGAGAGCGCTTCCTCTCTAGCCAGCTCCACAAGAGCGCTTCCGCTCCGGCCAACTCCCCAAGAACGCTTCCGCGCACTTCTGCTCCACGGAGCTCGACGCTGTCATTCATCGCCGGCGGCGATCGCCGGGCACCACCACCACCAAGGAGGCTGCCCGGGCTGCCCAGCGTGACCGAGGGGAAAGCTCGTCATAATCACAAAGTTGACAACCCGCGTCCCCCGAATCAAGCATCCTCATTCGCTCGCCCAAGAATCAGCATGACGCAGTTACCAGAACGCCCTCCTCAAAAACTATAAAAGGAGGGCCAGGCCTCCATTTGAAGACACTTTTTGGTACTGGGAGAAGAAGGAGCTCTAGAGTTTTCCGGCGAGAACTCTCGGAAGATCTTCATCGACCTTCGAGCTACCCTCAGAGATCTCCCTCAACACTCTAGCTTATTTAAAGCACTGGGAGAAGAAGGAGCTCCGCGCTCCGCTCCAGGCTGCTCCGCATCGCTCCGCTCCAGGTTGCTCAGCAGCGCTCCGCTCCAGACTGCTCCGCAGCGCTCCGCTCCAGGCTGACCCCGAGCACGCTTCACTACGATCGGCTCCCCAGGACTTGAAGGACTTAACAAAATCTCTGTAACGAGCGGTGGCTTGTCACCCTCGGAAAACAATTCTCTATGTAACTCACAAAACTAGTGGATCGTTCAGAACTGGGCTAGGCCCCGTGGTTTTTTTCCTTTTCGGGTTTTCCACGTAAAAATCTCGTTGTCTACTGTTGGTTCTCATTTTTGACTGTTTGCGCGTTCGGCTCGCTCTCGAGCTAAGGCGGTTCAGCTCGACCGGTCCAGGAGAGCGTTGAACGACTCGCAACAGGTGCAGTTTCCTTTTTGGCGGTCTGAGAAAGCAGTTGGACTTGGAGCGAGTTCGGCAATCGACCTAGAGCAGGTTACTTGAGTACAAGTGATTGCGAGGTAGCGCCGACGGTAGGAGGTAGCGACAGCGGTAGTGCTTCTGCGGTCTGGCGGTCTGCAAGCTGCGGTCACTTCAGTGGAGTGCGCGAGCAGCGAGCTCGCGATCTAAGAGTTAGCGCAGGGCGGTAGTGCATGCTGCCAGCGGTAGCGAGCAACACCTGGTGTGGGTGCTGTGGAGGAGAAGCGGACACTGTCCGTGACAAGTTTATTTTTTTCTTCTATTCTGGTTGTTGTAAATCGAGTTGTATGCAACTTGTATTCAATCTTGTTTACCCTATTTACTTATAACTATTTGTCAAGTAATAAAGAGTGAAATTTTTCTGTTCATCCTTGGTGTTCTTGTTCCGGTGTTGGTTGTTGTGTTCCTTCGACCGTAAATATTTCACAATTATAAGCATGAGTCGACCATCTGGATAAACGGTGTGAGACTAATCTTGGCATGCCTTTTTTTTGTTCATGCTGGACCGTCTAACACGCCCCTCAGCATGAACCTGACTCTGATACCAATATTAAAAAATGCTCTTCAGGATCTTGCTAAGCAGGAAGAAGACATGGAAAATAGGGCATAACAAAGATAAGGAAGAGGGAGACTGAATATAGATTTTACTGATAATAATCTTCACTGTTACAGGGCTTTAAATAAGACAAAGCATGCAATGCGTTACATTCAGAAAATAAAGGCCATTGATAACTTGGCGTTACAGATAAGTTATGCCACTTGTTGAAAATAAATTGCTAAAAGAAAACTGATGAAATTCTTTATTGCAGCGGCCCTTGATTAACCACATTCCTGTTAAACCTAATCCTGCATGTGAGTAAAGCAGAACAAACAAAATCGGGAAGAAATCAGAATAGAGAAGAAGCTCTGTCCAAGACCAAGTAGATATACTTGGGAGACTTTTGTGGACATCTCTGCAAGTGGCTGAAAAAGGCCAAATCCTGAAAAGGCCAAAAATATGTAATTAGAAACTCTATAAATAGCCCATGAAGGCAGCTTTGTAAAAACTACTGTTGAAAGCTAATAAAAAGGAGTTTTGAGTTTTGTTGTGTATCTTTTAATTGTTTAGCCTTTGTTCTCAAATTAACATTGGTATCAGAGGTAGGTTGGGTTTGCACTATGCCATCAGTATAAGTGGAATCTGTTCTTGATGCAGTTGGTTAATCATCAAGGTAATCTTTATACCGATCACTTTACATCATATGGCATCTAGCTCAACAACACCCTTGGCAACTTTCCAATTCACCCAAAATGGAGTACCCATATTTGACGGTGAGAATTATAATCAATGGCAAATACAAATGCAAACATTGTTTTTGTCACAAGGGTTGTGGTCTATAGTAACATACGGCTTTGATAAGCCTACAATCAAACATCCTCTGAATACATGGGAAGCTACAGCTTCCAAGGAATATCCAGAAAACGTCAAAAGAGATGCAAGAGCACTGCTTTATATTCAGCAGGGAGTAAGTAGAACTATATTCTCAAGCATTATTGCAGCTGAAACATCCCAAGATGCGTGGGCTTCACTGCAAACTGAATTCAAAGGCTCTAACAGAATCATTATTATTAAACTCCAATCAGCATGGACAGAATTCGACAATATTCTGATGAGAGAAAATGAAACTATCACTACCTTCTTTTCACGACTAGGTGTGTTAATTAATGACATCGAATATTGGGTGATAAACTAAAAGATAGACAAATTGTGTTAAAGGTTCTACGCAATTTACCTCCAAGATATAACCAAATTGTAATGGCTATTGAAGAAGCAAAGGACTTCAATACTTACTCCTTACTTGAACTCAGAAGTTTTCTGCAAGCTAATGAAGAACGCTTGACAAGGTTCAATCCTCCTGTAGAGCAAGCCTTACAAACTAAAGTTAGTAAAGTTAAAGCAACTCCTATGATAGAACAATCATCATCAAGAGGCAATTTCCGAGGCAATTCCAGAGGAATGAACAGAAATAATTGGAGAGGCAGTACTAGAGGAAGAGAAAGTAGAGGTGGCAGTGTGAAATATTTTGTAGTCGGAAGAACACGTCAACCAACGGGAGAATAAGGACACCAAGTAGATGAACACAATCTTTCACAACAATAACTCTGGTAGCTAGTTACAACTGAACAAGGCTGAATACAAGTTGCATCCAACTTGAATCACAACAGCCAATAGTAGGTAAGAACTTGGTCACGGACAAGGTCCGCTTCTCCTCCGGAGCACACCGCGCAGGTGATACTCGCTCTGATACTCGCTCCTCGCTACCGCCGGCGATATCGCTAGCGCCGGGCGTTAGCTCTGCTACTCGCGAGCTCGCTGCTCGCACTCCAAGCTACTCGCACGCTCGCCACGCTTCACTTCCTCCACTACTCGCTACTGCGCGCGCTAGCCACTAGCGCCGGGCGTTATCTCCCGAGTAGGTACTCGCTCGTTCCTTCTCTTCTCGCTAACGCAGGCGCTATCCACTATCGTCGGCGCTATCTCGCGAGTAGGTAACTCGCCGGCCGAACTTACTCCAAGTTCGATGCTCGCCTGGTGGCGCTCTGGTATCTCTAACTCGCTCAAAGTTGTGGATACTCGCCATTTTCAGAATCGATACTCTTTAGGGGGGTACCCCTCTATTTATAGGCAAAACAAGGGGGGTGGCGAGTATGAGCTAACGCCGGCGCTAGCGCTAGCTCACTTCAATTCTAACACTCCCCCTTGAAGTGAACTTCGGGAACAACTCCAAGCAACGAGCGAAGCCTCCGGAACGACCCCGCAGATAGGGGCTTCGTGAATATATCTGCAAGGTTGTCTTCACTCCGCACATGCTCCACAGCGATCAAGCCACCCAGCATATTTTCTCTGATGAAGTGATGCTCGATCTCAATGTGCTTGGTCCTTGCATGACATACTGGATTGGTTACCAGTTTCAATGCACTCTCATTGTCCCCACGTAGCACAGTAGGTTCGCTGACCTCCTCGTCCACATCCTCCACTAGTCTCCTTAGCCAGACACACTCCTGAGCTGCTAAGGACGACGCCTTGTACTCGGCCTCCATGGTAGAAAGGGAAATAGAGTCCTGCTTCTTGCTACACCACGAGATAGCAGCTGCTCCACACAAGAACACTTAACCTGATGTCGACTTGCGATCATCAGTGTCACCTCCGTAATCTGCATCCGTGTACCCATGCAGCTTGAAGTCAGACTTCTCTTTATAGGATAACCCCATCTCAAGGGTTCCCTTCACGTACTTCAGTATCCCTTTGGCTGCCTCCAGATGAGGCTTCCGCGGCTCCTGCATATACCGACTAACTCGGCCGACAGCAAAGGCGATGTCCGGCCTCGTGATAGTCAGTTAGATAAGACTCCCCATCAGTGCCCGAAAGATCTTCGGATCAGGAAGAATCCTCCTTTCTTCCTTCCGAAGCTTCAGCCCAGCCTCCAGAGGAACGGAACTGCTCTTCCCCTCCTTCATGCCGAATCTTTCGACGATCCTCTCGGCATACTCCCTCTGGGAAACATACAGCCCGCCTCTTCTCTTCTCAACTTGGAGGCCAAAGAAATGGTGCAGTTCACCAAGATCCTTCATCTCGAAACGTATGGAAAGTTGTTGTCTCAGCGCCGCGACCTCCTCAGGGTTGTTCCCTGTCACGATCATGTCGTCGACGTACAGCAGCACCAGCACGTGAAGACCTCCACTCTTCTTCACGAACATGCTGGAGTCTGAGTCTGAGGCATCGTAGCCGCAGAAATGCAAGTACTCCGCAATCTTCCCATACCAGGCTCTCGGCGCCTGTTTCAACCCGTAGAGGGCCTTCTTTAGCTTGCACACATGACGTGGCTGAGACTTGGACACGTATCCAGGTGGTTGCACCATGAATATGTCCTTGTCTATCTCTCCGTATAGGAATGCGTTCTTCACATCAAGCTGCCACAACTTCCAACCTCGGCATGCCGCCAGATCGATGATCGTCCTCACCGACGTCATCTTTGCGACAGGACTAAATGTCTCCTCATAGTCCTCTCCGTAGGTTTGCGAGAAGCCCCGAGCGACAAGCCTCGCCTTGTACCGCTCCACTTCTCCATCTGCTCTCTTCTTAACCTTATACACCCATTTACAGGTGACAGGTTTGATGCCCTCCACCATGGAAACCAGGTCCCATGTCTCATTCTTCTCTAGGGCCTCCATCTCCTCGATCATGGCCGCGTCTCACTCCTTGATGCCAGCTGCATCCTCAAAGCAGGCAGGTTCCCTCTCATCGAGTGGTCCTGCGAAGAAGCAGGAAACCAAACTCACGAAGTTCCCCTCCTTATAGCGAGCAGGCGGGACGATCGTCCTCTTCGACCTCCTCAAGGCTTGGCCACTATATACCACTCCGGTAGACTCCTCTGCTTGAGCTCCTCTCTGAACTCCTCTCTGAACTTCTCCTGAAGCGGTGCTCTCCCTACTTCTTGAGTTCGTAGCTCCCCCTGAGCCAGAAGCTCCTCCCGAGCCAGATGGCGATGGAGCACTTGGAGATAGCTCCAACTCCACAGTAGGGTCCTCAGTGACCCACTCTTCTTCCCTACTTGATTCTCCACTCTCCGGCAGCTCCACTAAAGAGACTCCCTGGTATGAAACCAGTTCGTCAAACACTACGTCGCACGAGACGACGAACTTGTGGGTCTGCGGATCCATGCACTTCCACCCCTTCTTCCGCTCATCGTAGCCGATGAAGATACACTTCCTCGCTTTCGGCTCCAACTTGGTTCTCTGAGCGTCCGGGACGTGCATGAAGCAGGTAGAACCGAACACCTTCATGTGACCCACATTAGGCTTCTCCCCGAACATGAGCTGGTGTGGCGACACCATCCTGTTAGGACTCAGAGGTAGCCGGTTGATCACATGAGTAGCACACGCCATTCCCTCCGCCCATAAGGCCTTGGGAATGCTCTTGGCATGTAGCCAACTCCTGGTAGTCTCCACCAGATGGCGGATCTTCCTCTCTGCCACCCCATTCTGCTGAGGGGTGTGTAAGATCCCCCTCCCGGAACACAAAACACGGTCGAGGGGAGTCTTATGCCCAGGACAGCCGCCTTGCGGAAGCGCCAGCACACGAGCTAGCCTCCCCCACAAGACGCCTATCCTGTCGGCTAAACCAACTACACAGCGCCAACCCATCAATGAAAGAAAGTATTAAAAGCCATAGATTCACAATAAGTAAGAATGTCCAAACAGTAAGTACAAGAAAGACAGAAAGCTACACAAGCTCCTGCAAATCATCAGAGTAACCAGCTAAATACCCCAAGGGCTACATCTCAAAACACTCACCCGCCTCTGTCACTGACGGCAGCTAAGGTGCCATAAACCCCAAGCCTGCACACCTGACCTGGCTGGCCTCCGGTGTTGAACGCTGCTACACCACTGTATGTGCTCCTAAAAAGAGGGACGTAGCAACCGTTAGTCATAAAGACTAAGTGGCTTCCCATCCGCTCCCCCGGCGTCTCCAAGGCACCGGGCGGAAGGAAAGGAAGAAAAGCTGCAATATAACAGTAATATACAAAGCAGGTGACGGGGAAAGTAAACTAGTATATACATAAATTCTAAGCTACACAAGTGTAAAAGGGGTAATCTAATCATGTATAAGCAGGAGTATAATAAGGTGTACAGCAGTAAATAAACAGTAAGTAAAGCAGGTAAAGCAAGACAGTAAGAACAGTAGCGACAAGTAATCAATCCCGTACCCTAACTTATATGAATGCCCATACAAACTTATAAGTTAGGATTTTCAGGAATTATAACTCATCATATAAAAGAGCCCATACTAATTTATATGATGAGGATCTGCAAGTGCGTATGCTATGCTTATGCTATGAATGATTATGCAATGAACTCACACACACGACTCTGTGCACACAGACCTTTGTAGTTCCCTCTATTTGAGAGGAAGCCAACCTCTCGGGTACCAACCACTGTGACACACGGTGGTAGCGGACCGAGCTGTCCACTCCTAGGCGGGTATACACTCTACCAGGCCTAGACCGCACGTACGCCTCGACGCTAAACAACCGCGAAGCTCTGCGTACTCTTTGCTGGAGTCCACCAGACTGTGAGCCAAGTGAGAGGTGTCTTCGGGGAACTGTCGTCCCGACACGCAGCCAAGCTGGCCCCTTAGACCCCTACATACCCGCTAAGTCGACGTACCGCGGTCGGAGTGACGACCTGCCTAGTACCGAAGACCTGACACATTTCTGAGAAAGTTACCGGGATAATCATCCCCTCGAGGTTCCCGCTCGTCTAACCGAGCACCACAATACTGCCACTCCCGCAACTGGGAGGAGTTACCTAAATCCAATCTTACCCTACTATGGCTACTCTTGCCTACTTTAAATGTTATTGTAATTTAGGGTTAATCTTGGACTTCCCGAGGGTTACCCTGTAAGGGGCTCGCTACGGTACTAGGAACTACAATGGGATGACAACCCAAAGTTCCCTTTCTCAAGACACTTAGTATTATTGGTATCCACCCATAAGATTACCCTCTTATCATCTCATTTGAATTAAACCTCAGTGCTTTATGACCCTCTAAGGGGAAAGACGATCTTTCGTCAATCCCGAGCACAGCCTTACCCATAGCTCACCAAGCACTCTCTCATCACCTAAGCTCCTTTTTGGTGTCCTCAACCTCTTCATCCAAATCAGGTACACCAACTACCTCCCATTCCCACCTAATGGTCTACAAGTTATCTCCATTCTACCGTTTTACTATTCGCAGACCAAATGAGTTATATGAACCACATAAGGGGAGGTACTACAAATATTCATCCAATTGACTCAAGATTATTACCAGAAGACTATCATGATATTATAAGACTAAGCTCGGCTTTTACTCAAGGGTTGTTTCTCATCCAACCCTGTTAAATTCAACATATATATTTAAATGTTAATACATACTACGCCATCAATCGTCTATTACATAATTTTTCCCAATATTTAAGTCAATCACCTCCAATGTTATATTTAAATCATAATAATAACCTTTACATATAATGTAATTAGGAGCACTATTCAAAACACAACTTGCCTAAAGTTTCATGCACATATTTATTGTCCTAGAGCGTCATCAAACAAGTGATCAATCAAATGACTATATTAAACCCAAGACTTCTAAAATTTCTTCTACTCGTCAGGGTTAGCGTCTTAAGTGTTTACACCATATCCCAGCTCATTCGGAATAATCTTGATAGCTATTTACGGCACAATAATTTTATAACCTAATATTGACAAATCACAGCAAGTTTATATCCGAAGATTATGAAATTTAAGAGGGATGTCCACATTGTCATCAATATTTATCTACCAATTCCAAACATCCTCCGATAAACAAAACAAGGTAAATCACCAAAATATATATAAACAAGGATCCATTTCAATTCCGATCTCGCTAAAGCCTCTGGCATAGACTCGCTGCTTTGTTACGATCACAATTTATTATTCACAAAATGATAATAAATATTCATCTAAAAAAACCATGAAATTCTACAGCGATATGCACATCGTCATCAACATCATCTCTACAATTTTGTTTTGAACAACAACAAGTATCAATGAAGTTATTCCAAAATTCATCGAGACTTAGGCTACCAAGACACAGAATACTAAAACTGAAATTCTGAGAGTTTCACTACACTAAAATTTGCGTGCCACCCCATTCTAGAAAGTTAACAACAAGTGCTACAATTTTTATGTTGAACCGAAGGTCCAATTCCAAGTGTTTCATCATCAAACAAGCTCAACAAGTTGGCTGTGTAATAGATGACAGCAAACTAACAAACCTTAATTACACAGTCTGTTTTCAAGGGTTGTCTAGGGAGCTACTAGGCTCCCCAAAATATGCACAGCCACTCATCTCGAAGGATTTTCCGACATGTTGATCCCAAAACCTGAATCCCACTATATCGTGCCCAAAACTGAACTTGAACACAACTGCGCGCAGAAAACAGATTTCTGCATCGGTCTGCAGATATAATTTCTGCACGTATCTTAAAGTAAATCTAACGACATTTGTTTATCTTCTTCCTCCAGCAAGGGGGTAAAATGAACAGTGTTATTTCCTCAAATACTCCCTCAAAAGACCACCAATCTTCACGAGATCAAGTCCTCTCTCTTCGTATTGAAGAGAGGGGTTGAGTGAAGCAAATCTCACGGCGATCGCCGCCCTAGAACGGAAGTTCTAACGTGGTCTTCTCCTATGGAAACACCATAACTCACAAGGTTGGGTCCTCTTGGCCCAACATCTCTCTTATGTGATCTAAAGATCTAGCACCAAGGGAGAGGGGAGGAAGTCACCTGATTTCCGGCTGACGTTCGCGGTTGTCTCCTCCGCGGCATGGCGGCAGTTGGCCAAGACTGATTAAAGGGTCCTGATCCACAGAAACATCCAACAAGTAATCAGTCAACATTACCCAAACTAAAAAGAAAGGAAACAGCAGACAACATGAAAAGTTAACAAATTAATAACTTCCCAAAGACTCCCATCCTTTGATTCATAAAGAGAAACTGATTGCAGACGGCCAACAGGACTACCATATAAAATTTCTTCCCTGGTATAGGAGTATAAATGACAGCAAATAGGAATAGGAATAGGAATAGGAATAGGAATTCCCCCTGCAAGATAACAGTTCATATATAGACTGAATCCCCCCCCCCCCCCCCCATAAAATTGAAGAACACAAGGTACCAAACAACATGGGGCAGCTTGAGGGACCAAGCATAATAATTCCCAAACTCAAACCCATCCATCACTCTTTAATCGGCCAGAAGGTAAAGCAGGGCCCAAAAGGAAAAATCAGCAAACATTACTAGAACTGACTGGCCAGCTTATGCACAATAGCCGTCCAACATTTAAATCAAAGCTCAAATTATAACATGAAAGAGGAGCAGCAACTGCCGGGTACAACAGCTAATTGGAGGAGAATCCCCAATTTAAAGCATGAATAGGGAAGTCCAAAGCCCAAATCAAAACATAAACATGTAAGCCCAAAATCGGACAGCCACATTAAGAAGAAAAGAGCACCAGCAGTTTCTCCAAATAATCAGTGAAACAAGACTAAAAGGGAAGCAATAACAGCCGGCCAAAGGAGATCAGCAAGATGGAGTCAACAAACAAAAGCTGTCAACCAAACGGACAAACCTCAACATGCTTTCTTATCATATAAGATAATAACCCATAACCCAGATCTAAAAGAAAATAAGAGATTGCGTCGAGAAGAGGCTTACAGTGCAGGTAAGAAAGTCTGGGAAGAGAAGGAGAGTGCTTCACTCGGCCTAGATCTGGATGGCTGGAGCTGGGTGGTCGGCCAAAACAAAGTTGGTCGGAGCAAGATGGAGGTCGGCCATGGCAAGAGAGGAAGAGGTTTGCTGGCGCCATGGAGCTGCTCACCGGAAATGTCGCCGAAGAAGAGAGGCTCGGCCATGGATCTGGAGGTTGCCGGCCTTGAGGGAGAAGGTGGAGGTCACCGGAGGAGCTTCTCGGGAGGAGTTCCGACCGGAGTCAAGCTTGTCGTGAGGAGTGCCGGAAAGAGTCGAACTCGCCGGAGGAGGATGCGCCAGAGAAGAGCTCGTCGTGAAAGCTAGAGAGAGAGGGAGGGGGTTCCGCCGTCGGGTGCTAGGAGGAAGAAGGCGGATACGGGTAAGTTCTAAACCTAACATTTATATTTATACAACATATATATTATTATTATTATTAAATTTTTAAAACATTAACTTGTTGCATTCAAACGCTCATATTTCGCTTTACAGGACTCGGAATTTATCCCGGACAGGCTCGTTACGACCGTCTCGCCGATACGCATCTATCGGAACAGTGCACGATCAAATCCGAGTTCGTTTGCTCATTTTACGCTCTCCGGAGCGTTTGCGGCCTAATTTACGTAAGTGTCAAAAACCCTTCAAACGACGTCGGAATCGCAAACGGATAGATTCGTTGAACTCGTATAGGCTTCACGAGTCTAACAAGACGGACTGCGGTCAATTGCTAGGTTGTTTGGTCAATTTCACCATTTTGGATAAATATGCTATTCGCAGACCACATTAATAAATTCGCCGATTCTCATCAGAATCGAGCGCGGACAGTTTTGTTGAACTCGTATAGGCTTCACGAGTCTAACAAAACTGACTGGGGTGAATACCGAGACCGTCTGCTGCATATCGCCTTTTGGATAAATATGCTATTCGCAGACCGTGTCATTTGAGCTAACGTACGCACTATAATTCCTTCAAGATGATACACCTCCTTCGAGTTTTATTGCTCAAATTATACTCTCCGGACAGCTCGGATCCCGATACAGCAAACATCGAGACAAGGAATAGAACTGGTACTCGCCGCATTCGTCGAGTGCACTTCCCCGGCTCAGGTGCAAGCCTGGCCCTCAGTACACCCCGAGCTCGAGTCAACTCGCTTGACTCAAAAACGTGCACAAGGGGTCTAGCTCGAATCGGGATGTTACAGGGTGTGAGCACAGGAGAGCTCCCGTCGAATGCCGAACCTCCTGCAGAAAGAAGCAAACTAATTGGAGGTAAACTCCCCTCCATTGTCGCTTCTCAGCTTCTTCACTCTGCGGTTCAGCCTCCCCTCTACAAGCTCCTTCCACTCTAGGAACTTGGTGAATACTTCTAACTTCTCTCTCAGAAAGTATACCCACGTATAGCGGGTGTAGTCATCCACCAGAACCAGCGCATACTTATTGCCTCCATAAGTAAGGGTGGCGCACGGCCCCATAACGTCAGCATGTACGCACTCAAGAGGTTCCTTACACCTGGTCTCCGACTTGTCAAATGAAAGTCGATGTGACTTTCCATATTGGCATCCGTCGCACACATGGCCGTCGCTGTAGGAAGAGAGATGAGGCAGACCACTCACTAGGCCCTTTGCCGCCATCATCTTCAGCTTGTCCATCCCCACATGACCCAGTCTCTCATGCCAGATCACAGCGCTGTCGTTTGTCTTCGGCTTGTCCACGTAGGCATTTGCAGACAGAACATACAAATCCTTCACCCTTCTCCCGGTGAGCGTGACGTCAGCATCGACAGACGATAGGTACTTCAGGAACTTCACCTCCTTCGGTCCAAACAGCACGTGGTATCCAGCATCCACGGCGTTAGCCACCGGGAAGAGGTTCTTCTTCATGTCAGGCACGTGATACACACTCTTCAGTGTCACTGGCTTCTCTCTACTCCCAAGGGACACCTTCCCTTCTCGCTCCACGGAATGTACCGGATCATCCGCAGTGATGATAGCATCCGTTCCTTCATACGCTTCCAAGGAGTCGAACTTGGACATATCTCCAGTGAGATGATGCCCGCAACCGGAATCCACTATCCAGTCGTTCTCGAGGTTGATGGAGGCTAAGACATCGACTGACGTTGCCGTCATCTCTGCCAGGAAACAATTGTCCCCCCTCTCACCGCCCTGGTGACCTCCACCTCTTCCTCCACCTCTCTGGTGATCTCCCTCCTTGTTAGCAGCATGACCGGCCTTTAGATTGGACCGGCAGTCCTTTGTCATATGCCCGTACTTCTTACAGGCAAAGCAAAGGGATCTCCCCTTCTCATCGCGCGCAGGGAGGAACTTCCTCCCATCTCCCTGAGAGGACGTTGAAGGTCCATCTCCGGAGTTCTTCTTTCTCTTGTTCCAGGATCTCCTCTTTCCTGAGAACAAGGCCTCGCCATCTCCACCTGAGATGGATACTCCCGCCATCTTCTTCGCCAAGCTCTCCTGTGACGATAGCAGATTCTCTAGCCCCAGAAGGGAGGGCTGAGTAGCCCATCCTTGCACGGAAGCAACGAAGGGGGCATACTCCTTCCTCAAGCCTCGGAGTATGTGCCGCTTCAACTTCGCCTCTGAGATTGGCTCTTCAGGATCCAAGGCCGAGATCTCCCCACATAGGTTCTTCACCTTCAGGAAGAAGGTGGATATCTCCCTCTCGCCTTGAGTCGACTTTGCCAACTCATTCTCCAGGAATTGTAGCCGCGCTACATTCTTCTTGTTGAACAACCCATCGAGGGCTATCCAGATCTCCGACGCTGACTTGCAACCAATGATGTGGTCGAACAAGTCAGGTGATATGGCTCTCTTCAAGGTGAACTCCGCCTTGGCGTTGGTCTTCCTCCAAGCTCTCACAGCTGGACCATTATCTCCGGCAGCTACTACTTCCTCTTGCTCCCCACCACCAACAACCTCCCAGAGATCCTCTCCAAGAAGATAGCTCTCCATACAAGACATCCACTTCTTGTAGTTGGTTTGAGTAAGCAGCTCAATGCCAAGTCCCCTAGCATACCCTCCTCCGCCGTCCATCTTGGTTGCTTCGTCCTTGTTCCCACTATCCCTCTGATACCATGTGAAATATTTTGTAGTCGGAAGAACACGTCAACCAACGGGAGAATAAGGACACCAAGTAGATGAACACAATCTTTCACAACAATAACTCTGGTAGCTAGTTACAACTGAACAAGGCTGAATACAAGTTGCATCCAACTTGAATCACAACAGCCAATAGTAGGTAAGAACTTGGTCACGGACAAGGTTCGTTTCCCCTCCGGAGCACACCGCGCAGGTGATACTCGCTCTGATACTCGCTCCTCGCTACCGCCGGCGGTATCACTAGCGCCGGGCGTTAGCTCTACTACTCGCGAGCTCGCTGCTCGCACTCCAAGTTACTCGCACGCTCGCCGCGCTTCGCTTCCTCCACTACTCGCTACCGCGCACGCTAGCCACTAGCGCCGGGCGTTATCTCCCGAGTAGGTACTCGCTCGTTCCTTCTCTTCTCGCTAATGCAGGCGCTATCCACTATCGTCGGCGCTATCTCGCGAGTAGGTAACTCGCCTGCCGAACTTACTCCAAGTTCGATGCTCTCCTGGTGGCGCTCTGGTATCTCTAACTCGCTCAAAGTTGAGGATACTCGCCACTTTCAGAATCGATACTCTTTAGGGGGGATACCCCTCTATTTATAGGCAAAACAAGGGGGTGGCGAGTATGAGCTAACGTCGGCACTAGCGCTAGCTCACTTCAATTCTAACAGGCAGAGTTAAAGAAAACCAGTCTTACATTGAAAAAGGAGATCTATATTGTGTTCTATGTAAACGCACAAACCATGAACTCAAAGATTGTTTTTTCAAATGTAAGACTTGTAGAAATCACACTCATTTTGAAAGAGATTGCTGGAGCAAAAATAAACAACAAAACAATTTGACTGAGCTTACTCCAGTAGATGTTACTCAACCTGATTTGGTCTTCCATACATATCTGTCCACAGAAGATGAAAAACATGATATCTGGGTAGTGGACAGCGGCTGTTCAAATCACATGAGTAACAACCGAGACAGTTTTGTTGAATTAAATCCAACTCAGAAAGCAGATGTATATATGGGAGATGGGAAATCTTTACAAATAGAAGGAAAAGGTATTATCTCAGTTCTTACAGTACAAGGTATACCAAAGGTGATCCATAATGTTTTGTATGTACCCCAATTAGCTCAAAACCTTTTGAGTGTTGGACAATTAATTGACAAAGGTTATACAGTAGTATTTGATGCTAAACATTGTCAAATAATTGAAAAGGCAGCCCAGATGATTATATCTTCCATACCAATGGCTTCAAACAAGATTTTCCCCCTACTGATCAATTACAATTCAGCTCTCATATGTAAGGAAAATGTGCAAGCAGAAACTGTATTGTGGCATCAAAGATATGGTCATCTGAATTATCATGATCTTAGGGAACTCAGATCAAAATGTCTAGTGCATGGCATGCCTCTGATAAAACCCATAACAGATACATGTGAACATGATATTTTTGGGAAACATCATCAACAATCATTCCCCAAAGAATCTACATGGAGGGCCTCATTACCTTTGGAATTGGTTCACATGGACTTATGGGGACCATCATCTACACCATCATTGTCAGGTAACAGGTACTTTCTATTAATAGTAGATGATTACTCCCGTATGCAGTGGGTCTATTTTCTGAGACAGAAATCAGAAGATTTCCAATATTTTCTGTACTTTAAATTGTTGGTTGAAAAACAAAGTGGAAATCAAATCAAGGCCATAAGAAGTGATAGAGGAGGTGAGTTCTTGAGCACAGAGTTTACAAATTTCTGCCTAAATCAAGGGATACATCGACAGTTAACCACAAGAATGACTCCTCAGCAGAATGGAGTTGTGGAAAGACGTAATCGTACCATTGTTGAAATGGCAAGAACAATGCTTCATGACAAAGATTTACCAAAAACATTTTGGGCTGAATCTGTGAACTGTGCAATCTACATATTGAATCGTTCTCCAACAAACGCTCTAAAAGTAAGCACCCCATATGAAATGTATTATGGCCGGAAACCAAGTGTCTCATATGAAAATATTTGGCAGTGTGGCTTATGCATTTGTTACCAAAGAAGCTAGAGACAAACTGGATAAAAAGGCAGAAATGTGCATAATGTTGGGATATAGTTCAGAATCTAAGGGTTATAAACTTTATAACCCTGTAACTCAAACATTGATTGCATCTAGAAATGTAATCTTTAAAGAAGATAAGTCCTGGAGTTGGACTAAAACTGAGGATCAGAATCGAAGGTGGTTGTCGGCGGTTGTAGAAGAGGATACTTGTCAAGAGACTATAGATCCAAACCTGCCATCCAGCCCAACTCAACCAAGCACATCAAAGCAAATAGCCATTGGTGAAGATTCATCATCTCCTCCAAAGAAATACAGAGAACTTTCTGAATTTTATCAAGATGAACACTTAGCCCTGTTCACTACAGAAGAACCACATACCTTCCTTGAAGCTCAATCTCAACCTCAATGGATAGCTGCAATGGATCAAGAAATGGAAATGATAGAGAGAAATAAAACCTGGAAGTTGGTTGACAAACCCAACAATAAAACTATTATTGGGTTAAAATGGATATATAAGATTAAGTTTCTAGGGAATGGTAAGAAAAATAAGTATAAAGCCAGGCTAGTAGCCAAGGGGTATGCCCAAATTCCTGGAAAAGATTTCACAGAAACTTATGCACCAGTTACTCGCATGGAAACAGTGAGAATACTACTTGCAATTGCTACTCAACTTCAGCTTCCTGTCTATCAACTTGACATTAAATCAGCTTTCTTAAATGACAACTTGAAAGATGAAGTTTATGTAAACCAACCAGAAGGATATATTGTAGTCGGAGAAGAAATGAAAGTCTATCGCTTAAACAAAGCTCTCTATGGATTGAGACAGGCTCCCCGTGCATGGAATGCTCACATAGATGCATTTCTAAAAGAACAAAGTTTTGTTGCATGCCCCTCTGAAGCATCTTTATACATCAAATGAAGCAGCCAAGAGAAATTCCTTCTATTAGCATTATATGTAGATGATATCATCTACATAGGTTCTGATATACAAGGATTAAAGCAGTTTAAAGAGAGTATGATGCAAAATTATGATATGACTGATTTGGGTAAGATGAGTTATTTCTTGGGATTACAAATATCTCAACAATCCAATGGGATATTTGTTAATCAGACCAAATACATAAATGATCTTCTTACTAGATTTGCAATGCAAAATGCTCATGTTGTATCAACTCCAATGGTAACATATGAGAAATTATATGCATCTGATACTTCTCCGAAAGCTAATGAAGAATACTATCAACGACTTGTAGGATCGTTGATTTATTTAACACAATCGAGACCAGATATTGATAGTGTTGTTGGAATTGTAGCAAGATATATGCATAGCCCAACTCAAAATCATCTTACTGCCGCAAAGAGGATTCTACGTTACTTAAAAGGAACAAAAGAGCTGGGTATCATGTATCAAAAAGATGAAGACAATTCTCTAAAGGGTTATTGTGATAGTGATTGGGGCGGAAACTTGGAGGATCGTAGCAGCACCAGTGGTTATGTATTTTTCTTGGGTTGCAAACCGATATCATGGAGTGCTAAACGCCAGAAATCTATAGCACTCTCCTCAGCAGAAGCTGAATATGTAGCCATCTCTTATGCTGCTACTGAAGCAGTATGGTTAAAACGTCTACTAAAAGAAATAGACAAAGAGGGGAACAAGAATGAAGAAGATGAAGAAGAAATCAAAGAGCAGAAAGACAAAAACCCCGTCACATTGTATAGCGATAGTCAATCAGCCATGGCTATTGCTCATAATCCTGTGTTCCATAGTCGGACCAAGCATATTGACATTCGCCATCATTTTCTTCGACAATTGATAGAGAAAAATGAAATCAACCTTGCCTTTTGCAGATCTGAGAAACAAATCGCAGATTTGCTTACAAAACCTTTACGGCGAGATCGTTTCGAAACATTGCGAAGAAACATCGGCGTTGTTAGCCCGCAAGATTAAGGGGGTGAATGTTAAACCTAATCCTGCAGGTGAGTAAAGCAGAACAAACAAAATCGGGAAGAAATCAGAATAGAGAAGAAGCTCTGTCCAAGACCAAGTAGATATACTTGGGAGACTTTTGTGGACATCTCTGCAAGTGGCTGGAAAAGGCCAAATCCTGAAAAGGCCAAAAATATGTAATTAGAAACTCTATAAATAGCCCATGAAGTCAGCTTTGTAAAAACTACTGTTGAAAGCTAATAAAAATGAGTTTTGAGTTTTGTTGTGTATCTTTTAATTGTTTAGCCTTTGTTCTCAAATTAACAATTCCTTCCAAGGTCTATAGCGCCCATCCCTTAAGAACCACTGTGATTGGCAGTAATCATATGCACTATACCTTGAAATCATTGGGCCAAATGTATGAATTAATTGCTATTATGATTTACACTACCATCTCCTCTCCAATTAGTTCTCATGAAGATAGAACTCTCAACAAGTCTATGTGAAATCCCATGCATTCTCGTTCGCACTTTTGAATATTTCACCGACAATCATGGCAAAACCTTTTAAGCCGTGATAAATATACTAAAGTTGAAGACATCCAGCATTGCTCCTTGGCTGTGAGAGGATGAGATGACTGAAATTACTTTTTGATCCGCATTAGTTTTTGAAACTGCGATGTGTTTCTGATCTCACTGAGTGACTTTTTGGTTGGGTGGTGGGGGTTGAAGATGAAGATGAAACAATATTCTCGAATGAAATTCTCTTCTTGACAAAATCATGTTTTGGGGGATCGATGGTTCCAAATGAAGGCTATTTAAACAGGCAAGCGTTTGTGTAAAAAAATGCTCAAACAAACGGAGCTCCATCAAGAACATTATCACCAATGCGAAGTGGTTTCATTAGTACATATATCACCAACGAGTTTATATATTTTTTAATTAATATGGCCATTTACAGGGAACTTCCCTGTAAATTTGCTAAATTACAGGTTGCACCTCTCTTACTTTTGAAATTACAAAGAAAACATCTCCTGTGAGTTTACATTTGATAACATCCATGCATAAAAAGACCCTCCCTGGAAATTTACTCCAAGAAGGTATTTTTGTGCATGGATGTTATGAAATGTAAATTTTCTGTGGAGGATTTTGTAATTTCAAAAGTAAGAGGGGTGCACTCTGTAATTATGCTAATTTCCAAGGGAAGTTTTGGTAACAATCCTTTTTTTAATATAATAACAGGGCAATTACATTATATAATATGTCATGAAGCAAGCATTCCATGTCTACCGCGGTATCATGCCCATTGGATCCTCTGCAACATACGTACCACAACTTTCCATGCAACAACAAAGTAAGACATGTTCCACGCCACTGTCCTGGGGTTGCAGGCGATCTTGCAGTCGCTCTTCTTGCAGCTGGGAGCAGAACATCTGCTGCAGTCTGGCGAACAGCTGTATATATATATATATATAAATGACGCCTCTCTGTTCACGAAGGAGAAGGGGAAATAGTTGGAGATTGTTTTCTCCTCTTACTTTCATGGCGGACACCCATATGAAGCTCACACTCATCGGCATTCTCATCTTCTTGTCGATGATTTTCTTCGTCACAGCAGAAGTCTTCTTTGAGGAGCGATTCGATGGTGTGTTGGTGACACATACATTTTGATATATATATATCCCTGCATTTTTTATCTCATACATACACAAAATATGCACATAACAGTGTTGTTTCACTCCATTTTTTAGTGATTTAGAGTGTAATGATTGGATTTTAGGACACATGTATGTTAGGTGTTTTGGAATAGAGCCACTGATTTTGTGGATTTTGCTTTTCAGATTTCAAATTAATGTACACATTGAGTTATTTTAACTCAAACTTTCAGATTGTTTGGGCGTCTTTTCGCTGTTATGTTTTTTTTTTTGAAAAAAACTTAAATACTTTGTGCCCGTTTGAATAATCTCAAAGTTAGAAGTTGTATTATGCTTGATTCAAATCGTATGGAGGATGTAAGTTCAAGAACATTGTTTTATCTTCATCTCCAACGTCACCACCCACCAAAACTGCTCCTCAAATTTCTCCATTTTTCTTATTATCTGCCTTAAGAAAGCCCGTCATATTGACGAAAAATTAATGAAATCAGGCCAATTTGTAAGAGGATTCTAGTGGCTTTTTTTACATCTCAATATATTTATTCTTTTAAATAAAACTTTACCCTGAAATATTTTAGAAAGTAAATAAAATCAATATAATCATGTTTCATTAACAAAAGTTTATTTTGCATAATGCATATGTTCTTCTTCTTCTTTCTTGCAAAGAACAAACAACCCCTTGTAATGTTTTTTTTCCTGATATCAACTAAATATGATAAAAACATTGACACTTCAGAGTAGTATCTGATTACCGATTTGTGAGCACTGAACAGAACAAAACAATCATGGAACATTGTTACTTTTCACTTTATATAGAATCCAGACAAATGTTGCTCGGTTTCCAGCAAATTTTATGTTGAATCTTTGATCTTTTTATTATTAATCTTTGCATCGAGTTAACAATTTGCATATGACATGAAATGAAGATGGATGGGAAGAACGTTGGGTAAAATCTGACTGGAAAAAGAGTGAAAACATGTCAGGGGAGTGGAATCACACTGCTGGTAATTGGAGCGGAGATCCTCAGGACAAAGGTCTGCAAACTTATTCATGACTATTTTCTTCATTTGTTTTGTTTCATTTTATTCAAATCTGACATGCAGCTTGATGAATTTTTAGAGCCATTATTCTGATCAATACTCTATCCCCCATTTTAGGCCTTCAAACAACTGAAGACAACAAGCACTATGCCATTTCAGCAGAGTTCCAAGAGTTCAGCAACAAGGATAAGACTCTTGTTTTCCAGTTCTCAGTAAAACATGAGCAGAAGCTTAACTGTGGTGGTGGCTACATGAAGCTTATTAATGATACAATTAACCAGCAAACCTTTGGTGCTCACACCCCTTATAGGTTAATCCATACCCATTAGTTTATATCTCACAATTGGGACCTCCATAGAAGTTTGCATAATTACATAAACCTCCCCTCTATGTTTCAAAACTACAAAAATCTCTCATGTTTGCTCTGTTTACAAAACTCCTCTTTCATTAACATTTTGAAATGATAAAATCAGCTAAAATATTTTTGGATTTTTCATGAATTCCCTTTATGTTAACTTGATTGTCCAAGTTTACACTTTCCCTGTCTTATCCTTTGCAAATTTGAGTTATTACAAATGGTAAACTTGAGGAAATAAGAAACCCTTTTATTAGCTCTTTTTATCATTTTTCATCCAAAATTCTAACGGAAGAAGGGTTCTGTAAATAGAGCCAACTTATAGGGGAGATTTTTGTAACTTCGAAACAAAGAGGAGATCCTTGCAATCATGCAAACTCCCAAGAAAAGTCCTGAAAATTAACCATGTATATATACATATATCTATGTAAGCAACAAGATAACATATTACATTTTGCAGTATAATGTTTGGGCCGGACATTTGCGGAGACGCCAATAAGAGAGTTCATGTTATTCTCTCCCGCAACGGCAAGAACAATAAGATCAAGAAAGAAATCCCGTTTATAAACGACCAACTCACTCATGTCTACACCTTGGTGATTAGACCTGATGCTACATACAGCGTCCTTACTGATAACGAGGTCAAGCAATCTGGAAGTATTTATGATGATTGGGACATTCTTCCTCCCAAGAAAATTAGGGATCCTGATGCTAAAAAGGTATTGTTACACTGAATTTTTAGTGGAAATTGTTCTATTTAGATTTAAGACTGATTACTTTGCTTTTGTTTATGAACAGCCTGAAGACTGGGATGCTAAGGAGTTTATACCTGATGTTCGGGATACTAAACCAGAGGCATTTTATCTATATTAACACATATATAAGTTCATTATTTCGTCTTACTTATGATATTTCGGCACATTTGAATTGAATTTGAATTTATTTTCAAGGGATATGATGACATTCCATCAGAAATCCCTGACCCAAATGCCAAAAAGGTAAAGGCAATACTATAATCTTTTCAACAATACAAAGACCATGGAATCAAGCTTCTCCCCTTCATCTTTTGCAGCCAGAGGATTGGAATGTTGTAGAGAAGGGAGAGTGGAAAGTACCCATGATCCCAAATCCACAATACAAAGGACCATGGAAGCCAAAGGTTTTGACATCATATTTTTTTCAAGTAAATTGTTTGAAATGTATAGTTTCTCATCATTTCCTTACTTAATTGGCAGAAAATCAAGAATCCTGAATACAAGGGGATATGGAAGGCACCAATGATTGACAATCCAGGTTGTTTTTATAGACTTTTTTGAATTTTATTTTGTTTCTGTACATTTAGCTGACTTCCTTGATGTTATTATAACACAGAATTTGAAGATGATCCTTATATCTATGTTTATCCTAACATAAGATATGTGGGGATTGAGTTATGGCAAGTAGGTGGATTCTGGATCTTTTTTTTTTTTGATATATTCTTTTTTATTTTATTTTTTCTAATGTGGATAAATGACAGGTTAGAGCCGGGACATTGTTTGATAACATTTTGATATGTGATGATCCTGAATATGCTAAGAAGATCGCAGAGGAAACATGGGGCGAGATAAAAGATGTACAAATGTTGTCCTGGTTCTCTTTTTATTAAAAATTCTATCTTAAAGAGTACGATAGATTAAGCAAATTATATTGTTCTTCGTTACAGACTGAGAAAGTTGCATTTGAGAAGACCAAGAAACTGAAGGAAGAAGAGGTGCAATCCTCATTAATTCATTTGTTTTCGTAAATTTTCATACTTTTTTTCATCAATTTTCTTTATTTATATATGTTTATACCTAAATAAATCATTATGGCAGCATTCTCACAAGTTAAACTATCTCATCATGGAACAAGCCCTCCTCCTTTACATGAATAGATAGATATGTTATAAGGTCTCATAATTTTTCATACGCACGAGAAGCTTACTTTACTAATGTATGTCACTGTATTGTTTTGTATCTTGAACCCATGATAGCGTGATTACAATCTACGATAAGAACTTTCTTATATATCCATGATATTAAAGGTTTCTTTTTCTTCTTTCCCACAGGAGAACATAGAACATGGCACTTCAGCAGTAAGTTTTCAAGATAATTATTAATTTCACCTCGCATGTACAAATTACTCATGAAAACATGAAATCTTTGTTGATAGGATGACATTGATGACGATGAACCAGATCATGAGGAGCCTGATTGGGAAGCAAAGCTAAGAGAAGAAGACGAAGGAAAACATGTACTGTAGCAATTCCCTCTTAATGGCTATTATTAGATTATTCCTTGAACTGTCATGATTCTAGCCGTTTGTTTTTCCTCTTATAATTTCAGGATGAGCTTTAAAAGAAGTGCGGCGAAGGATGAATAAGAGCAGAGTTATAGCATGTTCTTTTATATGTGTTGATGATCTTTTTGGTGTAGAAGAAATTGAATAAGTGTGGATTTATCCATTATTTTGAATATTGAAAAAACGAGATTGTCAAATTTTCTCGCGGCTAATGTTGAACATATAATGTGATGGACTGTAGATTGGCAACTCCAGAGCTGAGTATCAGTTTGTATGTTACCTTCCATAAAGATCAGGGACATCACGCCAAAAATTAAGGCTAAAATCTCAAAGAATTTGAAGAGCTTATTCAATATTCAACAAGGTGAAATAAAATAATTTCAATGATAGACTCTTCTAACGAACATCGTAGTTGGAGGTGTCAATCTAATCATACACAGAGAAACTGAGAAATGCAGCTTCAGGACACGATTACGACTTTAAGGACCCACCGCCGCCTCATCGAGCAGCATCACCTTATTATTAACCAAAATATTCATGATCTCTCATGACCCACACTTGGAGGTGAAATATTTTGTAGTCGGAAGAACGCGTCAACCAACAGGAGAATAAGGACACCAATAGATGAACACAAGCTTTCACATAATAACTCTGGCAGCTAGTTACAAATGAATAAGGTTGAATACAAGTTGCATCCAACTTGAATCACAACAGCCAATAGTAGGTAAGAACTTGGCCACGGACAAGGTCCGCTTCTTCTCCGGAGCACATCGCGCAGGTGATACTCGCTCCTCGCTACCGCCGGCGGTAACGCTAGCGCCGGGCGTTAGCTCTCCAACTCGCAAGCTCGTTGCTCGCACTCCAAGCTACTCGCATGCTCGCCGCGCTTCGCTTCCTCCACTTCTCGCTACCGCGTGCGCTAGCCACTAGCGCCGGGCGCTATCTCCGAAGTAGGTACTCGCTCCTTCCTTCTCTTCTCGCTAACGCAGGCGCTATCCACTATCGCCGACGCTATCTCGCGAGTAGGAAACTCTTCTGCCGAACTTACTCCAAGTTCGATGCTCGCCTGGAAGTGCTCTGGTATCTCTAACTCGCTCAAAGTAGAGGATACTCGCCATTTTCAGAATCGATACTCTTTAGGGGGGGTACCCCTATATTTATAGGCAAAATAGGGGGGTGGCGAGAAGGAGCTAACGCCGGCGCTAGCGCTAGCGCTGGCGCTAGCTCACTTCAATTATAACACTCCCCCTTGAAGTGAGCTCCGGGAACAACTCCAAGCAACGAGCGAAGCCTCCGGAACGGCCCCGCAGATAGGGGCTTCGTGAATATATCCGCAAGGTTGTCTTCACTCCGCACATGCTCCACAGCGATCAAGCCACCCAGCACCTTCTCTCTGATGAAATGATGCTCGATCTCTATGTGCTTGGTCCTTGCATGACACACTGGATTGGTTACCAGTTTCAATGCACTCTCATTGTCCCCGCGTAGCACAGTAGGTCCGCTGACCTCCTCGTCCACATCCTCCACTAGTCTCCTTAGGCAGACACACTCCTGAGCTGCTAAGGACGACGCCTTGTACTCGGCCTCCGTGGTAGAAAGAGAAATAGAGTCATGCTTCTTGCTACACCACGAGATAGCAGTTGCTCCACACAAGAACACGTAACCTGATATCGACTTGCGATCATCAGCGTCACCTCCGTAGTCTGCATCCGTGTACCCATGCAGCTTGAAGTCAGATTTCTCTTCATAGGACAACCCCATCTCAAGGGTTCCCTTCACGTACTTCAGTATCACCTTAGCTGCCTCCAGATGAGGCTTCCGCGGCTCCTGCATATACCGACTAACTCGGCCGACAGCAAAGGCGATGTCCGGCCTCGTGATAGTCAAGTAGATAAGACTCCCCATCAGTGCCCGAAAGATCTTCGGATCAGGAAGAATCCTCCCTTCTTCCTTCCGAAGCTTCAGCCCAGCCTCCAAAGGAACGAAACTGCTCTTCCCCTCCTTCATGCCGAATCTTTCGACGATCCTCTCGGCATACGCCCTCTGGGAAACATACAGCCCGCCTCTTCTCTTCTCAACTTGGAGGCCGAGGAAATGGTGCAGTTCACCAAGATCCTTCATCTCGAATCGTATGGAAAGCTGTTGTCTCAGCGCCGCGACCTCCTCAGGGTTGTTCCCTGTCACGATCATGTCGTCGACGTACAACAGCACCAGCACGTGAAGACCTCCACTCTTCTTCACGAACATGTTGGAGTCTGAGTCTGAGGCATCGTAGCCACAGAACTGCAAGTACTCCGCAATCTTTCCATACCAGGCTCTCGGCGCCTGTTTCAACCCGTAGAGGGCCTTCTTCAGCTTGCAGACGTGATGTGGAAGTGACTTGGACACGTATCCAGGTGGTTGCACCATGAATATGTCTTTATCAATCTCTTCATACAGGAACGCATTCTTCACATCAAGCTGTCACAACTTCCAACCTCGGCACGCCGCCAGAGCGATGACCGTCCTCACCGACGTCATCTTCGCGACAGGACTAAATGTCTCTTCGTAGTCCTCTCCGTAGGTTTGTGAGAAGCCCCGAGCAACAAGCCTCGCCTTGTACCGCTCCACTTCTCCATCTGCTCTCTTCTTAACCTTGTACACCCATTAGCAGGTGACAGGTTTGATGCCCTCCACCATGGGAACCAGGTCCCATGTCTCATTCTTCTCTAGGGCCTCCATCTCCTCGATCATGGTCGCGTCCCACTCCTTGATGTCAGCTGCATTCTCAAAGCAGGCAGGTTCCCTGTCATCGAGTGGTCCTGCGAAGAAGCAGGAAACCAAACTCACGAAGTTCCCCTCCTTATAGCGAGCAGGCGGGACGATCGTCCTCTTCGACCTCCTCAAGGCTTGGCCACTATCTACCACTCCGGTAGACTCCTCTGCTTGAGCTCCTCTCTGAACTCCTCTCTGAACTCCTCCTGAAGCGGTGCTCTCCCTGCTTCTTGAGTTCGTAGCTCCCCCTGAGCCAGAAGCTCCTCCCGAGCCAGAAGCTGCTCCCGAGCCAGATGGCGATGGAGCACTGGGAGAAAGCTCCAACTCCACAGTAGGGTCCTCAGTGACCCACTCTTCTTCCCTGCTAGATTCTCCACTCTCCGGCAGCTCCACTGAAGAGACTCCCTGGTATGAGACTAGTTCGTCAAACACTACGTCGCGCGAGACGACGAACTTGTGGGTCTGCGGATCCATGCACTTCCACCCCTTCTTCCGCTCGTCGTAGCCGATGAAGATACACTTCCTTGCTTTCGGCTCCAACTTGGTTCTCTGAGCATCCGGGACGTGCACGAAGCAGGTAGAACCGAACACCTTCATGTGACCCACATTGGGCTTCTCCCCGAACATGAGCTGGTGTGGAGACACCATCCTGTTAGGACTCAGAGGTAGCCTGTTGATCACATGAGTAGCACACCTCATTCCCTCCGCCCATAAGGCCTTGGGAATGCTCTTGGCATGTAGCCAACTCCTGGTAGTCTCCACCATATGGCGGATCTTCCTCTCTGCCACCCCATTCTGCTGAGGGGTGTGAGCGCAGGAGAGCTCCCGCCGAATGCCGAACCTCCTGCAGAAAGAAGCAAACTCATTGGAGGTAAACTCCCCTCCATTGTCGCTTCTCAGCTTCTTCACTCTGCGGTTCAGCCTCCCCTCCACAAGCTCCTTCCACTCTTGGAACTTGTTGAAGACTTCTGATTTCTCTCTCAAAAAGTACACCCACGTATAGCGGGTGTCATCATCCACCAGAACCAGCGCATACTTATTGCCTCCATAAGTAAGGGTGGCGCACGGCCCCATAACGTCAGCATGTACGCACTCAAGAGGTGCCTTACACCTGGTCTCTGACTTGTCAAATGGAAGTCGATGTGACTTTCCATATTGGCACCCGTCGCACACATGGCCATCGCCGTAGGAAGAGAGATGAGGCAGGCCACTCACTAGGCCCTTTGCCGCCATCATCTTCAGCTTGTCCATCCCCACATGACCCAGCCTCTCATGCCAGATCACAGCGATGTCGTTTGTCTTCACCTTGTCCACGTAGGCATTTGCAGACAGAATATACAAATCCTTCACCCTTCTCCCGGTGAGCGTGACGTCAGCATCGACAGACGAAAGGTTCTTCAGGAACTTCACCTCCTTCGGTCCAAACAGCACGTGGTATCCAACATCCACGGCGTTAGCCACCGAGAAGAGGTTCTTCTTCATGTCAGGCACATGATACACACTCTTCAGTGTCACTGGCTTCTCTCTACTCCCAAGGGACACCTTCCCTTCTCGTTCCACGGGATGTACCGTATCATCCGCAGTGATGATAGCATCCGTTCCTTCATACGCTTCCAAGGAGGCGAACTTGGACATATCTCCGGTGAGATGATGCCCGCAATCGGAATCTACTATCCAGTCGTTCTCGAGGTTGATGGAGGCTAAGACATCGACTGACGTTGTGGTCATCTCTGCCAGGAAACAATTGTCCCCCCTCTCACCGCCCTGGTGACCTTCACCTCTTCCTCCACCTCTCTGGTGATCTCCCTCCTTGTTAGCAGCATGACCGGCCTTCAGATTGGACCGGCAGTCCTTTGTCATGTGCCCGTACTTCTTACAAGCAAAGCAAAGGGATATCCCCTTCTCATCGCGCGTAGGGAGGAACTTCCCCCCATCTCCCTGAGAGGACGTTGAAGGTCCATCTCCGGAGTTCTTCTTTCTCTTGTCCCAGGATCTCCTCTTTCCTGAGAACAAGGCTTCGCCATCTCCTCCTGAGATGGATACTCCCGCCATCTGCTTCGCCAAGCTCTCCTGTGACGACAGCAGGTTCTCTAGCTCCAGAAGAGAGGGCTGAGTAGCCCATCCTTGCACGGAAGTAACGAAGGGGACATACTCTTTCCTCAAGCATCGGAGTATGTGCCGCTTCAACTTCGCCTCTGAGATTGGCTCTTCAGGATCCAAGGCCGAGATCTCCCCACATAGGTTCTTCACCTTCAGGAAGAAGGTGGATATCGTCATCTCGCCTTGAGTCGACTTCGCCAACTCATTCTCCAGGAATTGTAGCCGCGCTACATTCTTCTTGTTGAATAACTCATCGAGGGCTATCCAGATCTCCGACGCTGACTTGCAACCAATGATGTGGTCGAACAAGTCAGGTGATATGGCTCTCTTCAAGGTGAACTCCGCATTGGCATTGGTCTTCCTCCAAGCTCTCACAGCTTGACCATTGTCTTCGATTGGAAAGACTTTTGCCTGCTCTTCTCCTCCAACGACCTCCCATAGGTCCTCTCCAAGCAGGTAGCTCTCCAAGCAGGTAGCTCTCCAAGCAAGACTTCCACTTCTTGTAGTTGGTCTGGGTGAGCAGCTCAATTCCAAGTCCCCTAGCATACCCTCCTCCGCCGTCCATCTTGGTTGCTCAGTCTTTGTTCCCACTATCCCTCTGATACCATGTGAAATATTTTGTAGTCGGAAGAACACGTCAACCAACAGGAGAATAAGGACAACAATAGATGAACACAAGCTTTCACAATAATAACTCTGGCAGCTAGTTACAAATGAACAAGGCTGAATACAAGTTGCATCCAACTTGAATCACAACAGCCAATAGTAGGTAAGAACTTGGTCACGGACAAGGTCTGCTTCTTCTCCGGAGCACACCGCGCAGGTGATACTCGCTCCTCGCTACCGCCGGCGGTAACGCTAGCGCCGGGCGTTAGCTCTCCAACTCGCAAGCTCGTTGCTCGCACTCCAAGCTACTCTCATGCTCGTCGAGCTTCGCTTCCTCCACTTCTCGCTACCGCGTGCGCTAGCCACTAGCGCCGGGCGCTATCTCCGAAGTAGGTACTCGCTCCTTCCTTCTCTTCTCGCTAACGCATATGCTATCCACTATCGTCGGCGCTATCTCGCGAGTAGGAAACTCTTCTGCCTAACTTACTCCAAGTTCGATGCTCGCCTGGAAGCGCTCTGTTATCTCTAACTCGCTCAAAGTAGAGGATACTCGCCACTTTCAGAATCGATACTCTTTAGGGGGGGTACCTCTCTATTTATAGGCAAAACAGGGGGGTGGCGAGAAGGAGCTAACGTCGGCGCTAGCGCTAGCGCTGACGCTAGCTCACTTCAATTCTAACAGGAGGAACTCCTTCACCATTATTACATGTGTCAAGCGGGCAATGCTTTATTTATTAATCTAGGATCATCGCAACCTACACCATGAGTTCAGTGAGGTCATTATGTGCGTGATATATCTCTTTCAAGATCATTACTTGTGGCACTTCATGTCACATCCTAGTCCGGTAAGCTTGAGTTAATGAAGCGGGAACAATAAATGCGATTAATGCAATGCATAGGATGCAGATAGAGCTAAGGAAAGAAAGAACATATTAACACATGTTTTAAGTCTTTTATTTTCCAAATATTATTTTCTTTCTTATTGAAAATACCTAATTTATAAGTTAGCACTTACAATATGTCGATAGGCCTAGCCGGAGAGCTCTCTGCCTTTATAGGGAAGATTGGACCAAACATCATGCAGAGAGATAGTCCGCCAAACAGGAGAAAGCGTCACTCCCATGATATAAGTCTTATAGAATATAGTCAAGCACCCTTAGATTATGGGTGGCTTCTTGATTTGGGTTGATATATTGTTGAGATTGTGCCACCTCGCCGATCCATGGGATTGGTTGATTCCTATTTTGGGGAAACCCTATTTTGGAATATCATTTTAAGGAGAATATATATTGCCACATTCACCGGGCTGGCCTTCCATTGTTTTTCCTTGGCACCTATATTTGGCATTTATATTTATATAAGATGCTTATTTAATAGGAGAAATCTGATTGCTATATTTGGAACAACCGTGAATATGATGGTGATATATATAGGGCATGCAACGTATCTTTTACCGTAAGAAGGAGAAGAAGAGCGGTGGTCCAGGAGGCTGCAGCGGCGGCGGCGGTTTCGTCCCAGGCGCAGGCAGCGGCGGCAGAGGGACTTGGTCCCAGTGGTCCAGGAGGCTGCGGCGGCGGCGGTAGGTTCGTCCCAGGCGGAGACTTGGTCCCGGCGGGTCAGAGGCGGAGCAGCGGCGGCATCGGCAGGTGATCCAGGCGTGCGGCGGCGGCGGGACGTGGTCCCGGTGGCAAGCGGTGGTGTGCGACGGCTGTCCAGCGGAGGCGGCGAGGTGGGATCGGCCAGGCAGCACCTGTTGTGCGGGAGGAAGAAGGCGGCTGTCCGAGGTATCGCTCAGCGATATCCTCGGCGACAACGATAGCTCCAGTTTTTTTCGGTTTCTGTTCTGTTTATCAGTGTAATCTCTGTAACTCCTCATTTTTTTCAGTGGATCTTTTCCAGTGCGCTCTCCCCGTGGACGTCGGAGCTCCTCTCCGAACCATATATTTTTGTGTCGTCTGTGTATGCTTGATATCTCGCTCGTACCATTTTATTTTTCGTAATTGCTTTGTGCTCAATTTTTTCCGTTGCGCTACCGCGGTTCTCGATCCAATTTCATAACAATTGGTATCATAGGGAGGTTCAGCGGGGTGATCGTCTGGACGTTCCGGTTTTAGATTTGGGTCAACGGTAGGTGACGATATCGGTCCGCTCCCTACCTTCTCAGATCTGATCCGTGAACATTATTCAGATTTCCCAGTAGCTCTGCGAGCAACGCAATGGCGACAAAATTTGAGATTTCGAAGTACGACGGCAAAATCGACTTCGGGTTATGGCGGAAGCGGATTAAGGCGGTTCTCGTTCAGCAATGTCTCCACAAGGCGCTCCTCGGCAAGGAGAAGTCCGGAAAGAAGAATGACGAATGGGATGAACTGGATCTGAAGGTCATCAGCACGATTCAGTTGTGCTTAGCCGATGAGGTCATGTATAACGTTGTCGACGCTGAGACAACGGAGGATCTGTGGAAGAAACTGGAGGAGTTGTACATGTCGAAGTCTCTCACGAATAAGCTCTACATGAAGAGACAGTTGTACAACTTGAGGATGTCCGAGAGCAATCAGTTACTAGAGCACATGAACGTGTTCAACAGACTCATCTCCCAGTTGCGTAGTATGGACATTAAGGTCGAGGAGGAAGACCAGGCTCTGCTCCTGTTGTCTTCATTGCCGAAGTCCTTCGATCATCTGGTCACCACGATTCTGTATGGGAAGGACACCCTGAAGATTGAAGAAGTGATGACAACGCTGCTCTCGAACGAAACGAGAAGCAAGTCGAGTCCTAGTGACGACGTGGGCTTATTCGTGAGGAGCAATGACCCAGTACGGGGTAGATCGAGAGGAAAAGGCAAGGAGGAAGACCAACCTAGGTTTAAGTCCGGAGGCAGGAATACTAAGTGTCAATACTGCAAGGAGGAGGGGCACTGGAAGAATAACTGCCCGAAGAAGAAGTCTAAGGAGCAGCCGCATGAGCCATATCAGGCTGCGGTAGCATCTGAGGATGAGAACGACGCCGACGTTCTTCATGTTTCACCCAGTCTTGAGACCACAGGTTCCTGGATCATGGATACAGGATGTTCGTACCACATGTGCCCGAACATAGAATGGTTCTCCAGCTTTGGGCAGTGTGAGGGCGGTCATGTTCGTATGGGGAATGACTCAGAGTGTGAGCTGTTGGGAGTTGGAAACATCAAGATTGAGATGTTCGACGGAGCGGTCAGGACACTCACCAACGTTCGGTATGTGCCCAACTTGAGAAAAATCTTGATTTCTCTAGGCACTATGGAGGCCGCCGAGTATTCTTTTACCGGCAGCAGTGGATATTTGAAGATCGCTAGAGGTGCGCAAATAGTCATGAAAGGAGAGCGTTCCGGTACCCTCTACAGTCTGATCGGCACCACGATTTTCGTGGAGAAGAAGGGCAGAGTGTTATCTCAGAAGTGCCCAGACACTGCAAGGTGAGCCATCTGGCTCAAAGATCCCACCAAGAAACTCAGTACGACTCAGAAGGCGGTAGAGCTGCATAGTGAAAATCAGAGTGCGAGTTGTTTTGCAAAAGACCCGGTTTATCGTGCAAGAACAAAGCACATCGATGTGCGTTACCAGGAGTCGAAGGAGTTCGCTAGAGGTGGAGGCGTGAAGTGGCGGATGTCCGAGGTATTGCCCAGCGATATCCTCGGCGACAGCGATAGCTCCTATTTTTTCGGTTCCTGTTCTGTTTATCAGTGTAATCTCTATAACTCCTCATTTTTTCAGTGGATCTTTCTCGGCGCGCTCTCCCCGTGGACGCATGAGCTCCTCTCCGAACCACGTATTTCTGTTTATCGTCTGTGTGCTTGAAATCTCGTTCTATGTTTATTTTGCGCTATTGTTTTGCTCGATCAATTTCCATTGCGCTACCGCGTTACTCGATCCGATTTTATAACAATATACTGGTATGATAGACATACGATTTTGTAGGAATTGGAATTGTCACAATTCTAATTCCATTAATCTCACGGGAATTGGAATTGAGTCAATTCCATTAATTCTATCGTTCGGCTACAAATCAAAAATTCTTTAAGTTGAAATTGGAATTGTCAATTCTTCACTCATTTTCGAATAGTGAGAACGTAAATCACATGGCAACAAATGGATATATATAATTACAAAGCTAAAGCAGAGACAGATTCAAACTCCACCACAAAATTGTGAATCCATACATAATAGAGGTTGTTGGACGGTCCAGCATGAACCAAAAAAAGGCATGTCAAGATTAATCTCACACCGTCTAACCAGACGGTCCACTCATGTGCTTATAATTGAGTCCTCCTCTCCTATCTTTGACTTGAAATGGAAAATGAGCGCGGTGACTTAACAGGGGAATGCCTCAGTTGTTTGTAACAGAGAATTAAGCAGCACATCATCAAGTTGTTTCCTATTCTGACGACTTCTTTATAAATTTATGGTGACAACAAGGAAGATCAGAAGAGAGAATTAAGAGAGAGAAACTATAAATTTATACGAAGCAAATTAATACATGCATAGTTTATATATATCAATAAGCACATAGAAATGCTGATGCTATGATACAAGTAAAACAGAACATAAGTAAATGTGATCAACAACACCGTGAAATTAAAACGCATGCATGATAAGTAAATTATGCACGAAACAGAACATAAGCAAACGAATGATGGAGATGAAAAACGAAATTATGCACGCATGACGCTTGCATGAAAACTTCATGGATGGTTGGACTCTGCTGCCAAGTGAGGGATCTCCGGCACAGGCGGCAGTTTTGGCTTTGGCAAATCATGAGGGATCTCCGGCAATGGCGGCAGCTCCGGTTTCGGCAGGTCATGGGGCAGCGTCGGCAATGGGGGAAGTTCCAGCTTGGGTAAGTCGTGAGGGATCTGTGGCAGCGGGGGCAGCTCTGGTTTGGGCAAGTCATGGGGGATCTCCGGCAGAGGGGGCAGCTCTGGTTTCGGCAGGGCATGAGGGATCTCCGGCAGAGGGGGCAGCTCTGGCTTGGGCAGGTCATGAGGGATCTCCGGCGGCGGATGCTCAGTAGCAGGAGGAAGCTTCGGCTCTTCGGACTTCACCGGAGATTCCTCATGCTTCGACAGAGAAGTGGGAAACTCTGGGAATAATGGGGTGAGATGTGGAATAGGGAATTCCGGCAGTGGAGGGAGTTCAGGCAGTGGAGGGAGTTCCGGCTTAGGAATAAAGTCGGGAGTTTCATCGGGCTGTGGGCTGTCGTCGAGCAGAAGGCGGGCGGCGGCGTGGCATGCAGGGTCGGTGGAGAAGATGAAGGCGATCAGGAGAAGGGAGAAGATGAAGAACAGAGTGGTGTGGGAATTAGTAGACATGTTTTAGCTAGCTAGTGATGGAGAGAGCATTGTATTGCTTGTGGTATTTATAGGATAATACTAATAATTAGGGTTATGGTTTATTTTGAGTTGGATGATATGTTGACCTACTTGAAAGTTTCTGGGTGGGTGAGCTAATAATATTGTCTCTGTTTGGCTGGAAAATTAGAGAGTGAGAGGAACTGCTGTGTTTCTTAGAGAGAGAGAGAGAGAGAGAGAGAGAGAGAGAGAGAGAGAGAGAGAGAGAGAGAGAGAGAGAGAGAGAGAGAGAGAGAGAGAGAGAGAGAGAGAGAGAGAGAGAGAGAGAGAGAGAGGTGCTGTTGTGCTTCTGTGTTTGGCTGTTTGGCTGTTAGCTCACCTTCCTATCTATGCTAGGGGCAGTTAATACTTAAATAGTAAAAAAAATGGGTTATGCAGCTTCACGTTTCTACTTCATCTTATCTCTCTCTCTCTCTCTCTCTCTCTCTCTCTCTCTCTCTCTCTCTCTCTCTCTCTCTCTCTCTCTCTCTCTCTCGCTCCTCGCCTCCCACAGATTTCCGGCGCCGGCCGGCCGAAGATTACCCACACTTCTTCAGCAACAGCAACCTCAAGCTCCTCTGGGAAGGGGAGGCATCCATATCATGCCCACAAAGCTAATCGCATGTATAGAAACAAATAGTGAGAAAAGGAATTATAGAGTATAGATAAATATTGTCAACCACAAAGATAGAAAACAACCATTGTATACTAAACGAGTAACAGTGCATGGGTGCCTCCCATGCTGCCAACGACAGTACTCCAACCTCGCCAGTGCTCCGGCGCAACGATACTCCTGCCACTCGCAGTCCCCCGAGCGCACGATTGTAATCCCAATGGCATCGTGAGGAGGGAGGGATTTTATTTAATGAAATAAAAAATATAGAAAGAAAGAGATTGACCGGAGGGTTAAGATTGCTTTCATGGTCCACACCGTTGCATCATAAGAAGATATCTGTATACATTAGTATAGATATAATATCAATGGAAGAAAAAAAATGTAAGAAAAGAAAACCTTGTGAATTATGCTGCACACCCCCACATCAAAACCACTATCCAGACGTCCACATACCTTGAAGCATAATCCAACGGACGAGATTTCAAGCTACAAAAGACTACCAAGTTAAAACTTTTATTTAAAATAACCGAGGTAAAAAGGAGGCCAGCAATGTTAGACGGCGGTAAATTTTCTGCATTAAAAAAAATCAAAATCACACTCTGATAAAATCCAAGTACAAGGTGAAAAACACCAGCAGCAGTAAGTTTCATCCAAACACAAGTATGTAGTCTTCAGCCTGAGGAAGCTTCTTCGCATCCTTGAAGAGCTGACGCCAGCCAATCAGATGTGGATGTCTGGATCTCCGGATCGATGCGGGCGGTTAAGTTCACCGGCGTAATAGCAATCTGTACAGCGCTGGCGTCAGTAGATCCGAGCAAAAATTATGAGATGCAGGCATAAGAGAGGGCGAAAACGGGTCTTTTCGTTTTTACCCCTAGGGTGATCTCTCTAGGAAATCTGGAATCATACTCAATATTTTAGAAAATATTTGAAATATATACTGTCGTTGCTCTACATAATATTAATTCTTCTTCCCTCTCAAGAATTTTTGCACGGGTACACCGTGCCACGAACGCCAGTATGCTGAAAGGTAATCGCGTGTTTTACTTACATAGCCATTTTCCACAGCTCTGAAGTCTAGCTCCTCGTCTACATCTTCCTGCTCTTTCTGCAAAAACTGTAGAGAAAATACACCGAGATAGGCGGATCAGCATACGAGATATGGTGCTTAATCAAGTAAAAAAGGGCAGCCCGGTGCACAAAGCATCCCAGCGCAGCGGGGGTCCAGGGAAGGGTCCCACCACAAGGGTTAATGTAGGCAAACCTTACCCTGCATTTTTGCAAGAGGCTGCTTCCAGGATTCGAACCCGTGACCTCAAGGTCACACGGCAACACCTCAACCGGTGCTTAATCAAGCAATCAAATAAATGTTTAATGGCATTCACTCTTTCGAGGCAACTGCTTTAAGTAGAACGAGCAAGATCAAATATTTGGAACACCACAAGTGAGGATTGCTAATGGTGTCAATTTCATTAAAATTGAAGAGCAAGTCACACGATCCATGCATAGAGCTAGATTGGGAGATTGGATAATTCGGGCCGTTGGATTCAGTAGTCATATAAGATGGCTTACAAATACAAGGAAACCCTCAACTACCGGCAACACTAATAAAAAAAGCATTTTCATTTCAGCTTTATTGGATTTAAGTCAGTAATTTGAGTGAGTAAAGGTGAATTTGTAGTATCCTCTTTATGTTAGTATAGAGCTCAGTTATTCTTTAAACAGGTTCCAAACCCAAATATTGATATGCAAATGGCTCTCTGGGTCAATTCACTTCGCAAGAAGGGGCCAGGGCGGAACCCAAGCAAGAAGCAAAAGGCTCCTTCTCCCCATTTGATCAATATCTGGTTATTTCTTTATTGTCTGATTTTCTTGCTTGGTTATTTCCTTATTTGTTATTTCCTTTTTATGTATTTCCTAATTAGAATTTATGCTAATTATGAGCATTGTAAATCTATTATATCAAGGAGAGAAGGGTGAAGGATTAGGGAATCGAGATAAATGGTCTTGATCTTGGAGGAGGAGCTGACCCAGCGGTTACTCCTTAGACCAGTTAACTACCTCAGCCTCTCAGCCTCTCAGCCTCATCACTTGTATCTTCTTTTTGCTGAGTAATTTATTAGTATTTGGTTGTTTTCATCTCCATAAATCCAAGTTCTATCAATTTGGTCTGACAAGCCTACCCTCAGCCACCCTAACCACCGCCTGAGTATCAACCCGAGGAGGTTGCATCCTACGTCCCCCAGTGGCATCGCTGCCACCGGGATCCGCCCGCTCCTCTCAAAGCCGTCGTCGCCAATCTCGAGCGGCCAACCCAGTGCTTCTCCGCATATACTGTGCATGTCGATGGTGACCCGCGCCGCCTCTCCCCAAATGGACGTCGACAACTCCTTCGATCTGGTTTCCGCGGCCAAAACCTATATGGATCGCTTAGAGGACTCTCTTACCGATCACAATCTCCTAGTTCGCGAGTTCATCACCTTGGCAACGTGTCGACTACCCTCTTAACCAGCACCGTCACGACCCAATTCAAGCACCTGTTGAGAATTGTGAAGTGAGCTAGCGCAGGCGCTAGCGCGAGTGTCGGCGCTAGCGCTAGTGCCGGCGCTAGCCAAACTTCCAGGTGGCGGCTCCGGAATCAATAAATAGAGGGGCAATCCCCCTACAGAGTACACAAGAGAAAGGAGCAAACTTGAGCGGTCTGAATAGGCGGTCTCAATGAGAGCGAACTTGGAGTAAGTTCGGCAGAGGAGCTTGGGCGGTCTGAATAGGCGGTCTCAAGTGGGAGTGAACTCGGAGTGAGTTCGGAGCGACCTAGAGCAAGGTTCGCGAGCTGTGTGAGATCGCTGAGATAGCGAAGGCGCTAGCGGGTAGCAAGGTTCGCGAGCTGTGTGAGATAGCGCAGGCGCTTGTTGTGGTTTGGCGGTCTGCATCTGCGGTCTCGTCAGGAGAGTGTGCAAGCAGCGAGCTCGCGCGGTCTGAGATAGCGCAGGCGCTAGCGAGGAGAAGAGAAGTGGACTCTGTCTGCGACCAGTTGTTGTTTCTTATTCTCGGCTGTTGTGAATCAAGTTGTATGCGAGTTGAGCTTTTTTCTCTTGTAATTGTTGTAACTACTTGTCAAGCAATAAAAAAGTGTTTTTTGTTCATTCTTGGTGTACTTGTCTCAGTGTTCCATAGATCTTGAAAACTTCACAGCACCGGCATGGACACCGTCTCCTGTGCGGGTCCTACAGGTCGTTGATGCGTTCTTCGACGCGGCCGCTCAAGAATTGACCAGACCCCATGCATCCCACCTTCGTCGCATTAACCTTCAGACCTTCGATGGTACTGATCCCCTGCGATGGCCTGCACGAACAGAGCAATTCTTCGACCTCCATGGCACCACAGAACATCAGAATGTTCCCCTGACCACCATCTACATGGACGATTCCGCTCTGCGCTGGATCCGTTGGGTTCGCCAGGCCAACCGATAACTAATGTAGCCAACCTTCAAAGAAACTCTCCTTCCTCGCTAAAACAATCGCAAATCCCGAAACCCGTAAGAACGCTTATCCGTTGTCCAACAATCCAGACAGTGGATGGTAACATAGATGAATTCGTCGAAACAACAACTCATGTGGGCCTCTCCGAGGAGCATTACTTGAGTTATTTTCTGCATGAACTAAAGTTGCACATTTGTGCCCGACTATGCATGCATAACCCAGCCAGACTTCGTCGGTGTCATGGAGCAAGCATACTCCCTCAAATATGAATTTCTTTCTCGCACTGGTCAGTCCTATCGTTCACCATTGGTCAATGCAGCCAACTACTCCTCGATGGACACCCTTGAGACAATTGGTGGTCATCAGCCTACCAGCGAGCATGCTCCTCTAGTAGCACTTTATGTAACTCTGCAGCAAAGGATTGCGCTTCCGGTGTTGGCGGTCATACTCCCATGGCCATGAATGCTTGAATCGCAAGCTACGCCTCTCATAGACGTGGAGGATGACGAGGGGTTTGATAGTGAGACAAATGATTGCCTACAACTCAAGAAGCTTCAGACAGCAAGCACTCTGATCTGTGTCCAGCTTCGGCTCTACTATCTGAGCAACATTTCCAAACCACACACCATGAAGCAACAAGGTCACATTCATGAGACGTCGGTTATCATCAATCAACAATAACGCAAGCCACGACTTCCTCTCTCACGATGTCGCAGAACGCCTTAAAGTAGTCACCACGCCTAATCTGAGGTTCCAAGTATCCTAGGATGATAGACGTTGCATGGTTACTAGTGGACTATGCCACGTTTTGATCATGTGACTACACGACATTGAGTTCTAAGCGGGCCTCCATGTGTTCAATTTGGGCGGCGGCGACGTGATCCTTGGCGTCACATGGCTCCAAACCCTCTGGGACGTCAAGGCCAACTAGGCATCCATGACTATGGAGTTTGGTTCTACGAAGAAGTCACACCACCTCCTCGGTGATCTTTCTCTATTCCTCATCCCTACAGGTAGCCGCTCCATTCGACAAAGGGACAACACCGAGTATACGGCACTGCTATGGCACATATTGGCGTACCAGCTGCCCTCCACACTGCCAACCTCTCCAACGATCAGTCGAATGTTGACCAAATTCCCAATGGTATTTGCACCATTGATGGGCCTTCCACAGACGCGCCACGGATCACCGAATACCGTTATTGCAAGGGGAAAACGCAATTTCTGTCTGGCCCTACTGTGACGGCCATGCACAGAAGAACGCCATGGTGCATATGGTGACAAATATGCATAAAGCAAGGGATCATCCAACTGAGCACGAGCCCTTTCGTTAGTCCGATCTGCTCGTACGAAAGAAAGACAGTAGCTGGTGTTTTTGCTTGTACTACAAGAAACTCTAAATCCACCATAGCAGACTGTAGAAGAACAAATTTGGAAATCACTATTTAGAATATTCAACCAATAATATTATGTTCACTAACTTAATACAAGAAGAATAGGTCCTTAAATAGGACAAGGGAAAAAAGAAGAAAAGAGAGAATAGACAATGTGGGACTAAAGGAGCCTAAGGAGAAAAGGGTCAAAAGGGCCTTTTTATACATGGGATTTTATATGTTCTAACACTCCCCCGCAAGCTGGAAAGGCACTTTTGGTACAGAGAGCGGGGTAGAGCTTTTGTAAGAACATCAGAGACTTGATCAGCAGCAGGAACATGACGAAGACAAACTTTCTGAAGTCGAACTTTTTCCCGGATAAAATGACAGTCAACCTCGATATGTTTGGTGCGTTTGTGAAACACAGGATGTTCAGCAATATGTATAGCAGCTTGACTATCACAAAAGAGAATTGCCGGAGCCGGAAGTTGGACTCTAAATCAGTGAGGAGACTCTCAAGCCAGGTGAGTTCAGAGACGGCAGCGGACATGGAACGATACTCAGCTTCAGCGGAGGAGCGAGCAACCACCGTTTGTTTCTTGCTTCGCCAGGTAACTAGATTTCCACCAGAGTATGTGCAGTAACCGCTGGTTGAGCGACGATCATCGAGAGACCCAGCATAATCAACATCACAGTATGCCACAAGAGATAGAGGGGTGGAAGGCTTGTATACCAGGCCTTGTCCAGGAGCATTCTTTAAGAATCTAAGAATTCGTTGACGGTCTGAAGGTGGGAAGTCCGGGGAGCAAGCATGAAGCGGCTGGCCAGACCAACCGCAAAGGAGATATCTGGACGTGTGACAGTCAGATAGATAAGCTTGCCCACAAGGCGCTGATAATACTTTGGATTGGGAAGGAGCATATCTGAGTCCGATCCGTGAGAACTCAGTTGATGGTTTGTATCCATGGGTTTGTCCACAGGTTTACACCCAGAGTAGCCAGCATCATGGAGGAGATCAAGACAATATTTCCGCTGAGAGAGAACCAAACCATCCGGTCGTCGAGCGATCTCAATCCCTAGGAAGTACCGTAGCCGACCTAGGTCTTTGGTGTGAAATTGAGAGGCAAGATGCTTCTTGATGTGAACAATGCCAGCAAGGTCATCTCCCGTGACAAGAATGTCATCAACATAGACCAAGAGAATAACAGTTCCGGAGGGACGTCGACGGGTAAACAATGAGAAATTTGCTGAGCTTTGGGCAAAGCCACACTCACGAACCACTCGACTAAATTTCTCAAACCATGCCCGGGGAGACTGTTTGAGGCAGTATAAGGATTTCTTCATGTGACAAACTAGGGACTCCCCCGTGGTAGCATAACCAGGAGATTGTTCCATATAAACTGTTTCCATCAGATCACCCTTGAGGAAGACATTCTTGATGTCAAGCTAGTGTAGCGGCCAATGTCGATGGACCGCAAGAGATATGAGCAGGCGAACAGTGTTGAGCTTGACAACCGGAGAGAAGGTTTCCTCATAATCAAGACCATGTTGTTGAGTGAATCCACGTGCGACAAGACGAGCCTTAAGGCGATCAACCCGCCCATCGGGGTGATATTTGACAGTAAAGATCCACTTACAGCTAACCAGGGACTGGTCAGGAGGAGGGGGAACAAGGTCCCATGTGTTGTTCGCCTAGAGAGTCGTCATTTATTCATCCATGGCGGCCCGCCACACGGGATGTTGAAGAACTTCCTGCACAGAAGAGGGAAGAGAAATAGAGGACAAAGAAGATGCAAGCCTCTGCAAATCAGGAGACAGCCGATGTAAGGAGACATAGTTGGAAAGAGAATGTGTGGTGGAAGGTGCGGGTGGATCAGCAGGCAGCGGAGCATCCATGGTCGGCAGGGGTTGTTGCGAGGCAATAGTTCGAGGGGAGCGAAGAGAATAGACACGGAGAGGAGATGTTGGGAGAAGAGGTGGTAACAGGGATGTGGTAGGAACAACAGGACGTGGGAGATCATGAGGGGAAGACGGTGTCATGGGGGCGGTGTCATGAAAAGACCGTGGTTCAAGGAAAGTAACGTCCGCAGACATAATCAGTTTTCGGGTAGAGAGAGAATAACAAACGTAGCATTTTTGAGTCCAGGAGTACCTAACGAACATGGAGCGAGTTGCACGTGGGGCTAATTTGTCAACTGGAGGTCCAAGATGATGGACGAAGTAGGCGCAGCCAAAGACCCGTGGAGTTAAGGGAAATGGTTAGCGCTCAGGGAATAAGAGAGAGAAGGGGGTGGAGAAGTTGAGGACCGAGGAGGGCATGCGGTTGGTAAGGTAGCATGTTGTGGAGATAGCAAAATTCCAGTAGTAAGTAGGGACGTGCATCTGAAAGAGAGATCGGGCCACTTCAAGAAGGTGGCGATTCTTTTGTTCAGCGACGTCATTTTGTTGCGGCGTAGAAGAACATGAGGTTTGGTGAATAGTCCCCAAGGAACTGCAGAACTGTTGGAAGTCATGACTAGTGTATTCACGGGCATTGTCAGTGCGAAGTATTTTAATGTTACGAGAAAATTGGGTGGTGGTTTCAGCGGTGTTGAAACCAGAGAACTGGTCTCGACGTTCGAAAGGGGGATGCAGTTAACCCTTACTTGACCCGAGCTAGAACCCCTGACCGGTTGCTAAGAACTGGAAGATCCTGCCCTTGAAGAACACCTGAGTCCACAAACGAACCCCTTAAGCTGCAGCGCGGAGGTCCCACCACACACCCGGAAGCTCACAAGGAACTTCCATTCTCAAGTCAATGTTGAGCCTGGGCACCTTGGAGGGCATTAAGGACCACCTCATCGTCAACCTTCACTGACAGGGGGAGGGGGTAGTGCTTGCTCACAAGACACACACGAGGAGAAGGGTGGAGACCAACCCTTCCCAAGGTGCCCATGGGGGTCTATTTATAGACTTCCCAAAATTGAGATGCGGATAGCCAAAATTCTGCTATCCGCAGCTCAACCACGAACCTGGACGATCAAAACAAGAGGGGGGTGAGTGGAGGACGAGACGTCCACTCCCCCCCTCGTCGGGGGTCGAACAAGTGGACCGAGGTCCACCGCCCTGGCTGGGCGAGTGGACCTCACGGTCCACTCCACCCTTCGTGCGAGTGGACCCTTGGTCCACTCGCCCCCCCCCCCCCCCCCCCCCACCCCTATGGTCCACTCGCCCGGGGCCTTGGGCGAGTGGAACCAAGGCAAGAAAGATGTCAAACAAGTGTTGGAGACTATCTTTTCCATAGTATAGGGAATGAAGCTCATCCCACATAGCGTTGGCAGTGTCATGATACATAGCCATCTGGTACGGTTCACCCTCCATGGAATCCAGAAGCCAAGATTGGACGCGGCCATCATCGCGAAGCCAATTCTCGGTAGGGTCAGTAGAGGGGGTGCGTGTAAGATGGTGAAGGAGACCTTTAGTCTGAAGGACCCGACGAACGGAATGAACCCATTCCACAAAGTTCTTCTTCCCGGCAAAGGAGATGGTAGTAATCCTAAGTTCATCCCGAGGATCAGAAACGGGGGCGGTAGCAAGAGTCGGAAGAGTGGAAGAAGTGGGGGCAGCAGCAGTTCTCATTGCTGAGTGGGAGCTGGCTAGAGGGAGCTTTGGCTAGAGGGAGAGATGGCGAGTGGGAGAGTTGGTGGGAGTGTGGAGCTGGGGAGTGGGAGCTGGCGAGTGGGAGCTGGCGAGTGGGAGCTGGCGAGTGGGAGCTGGCGAGTGGGATAGCTGGCGAGTGGGATAGCTGGCGAGTGGGATAGCTGGCGAGTGGGAGAGCTGGCGAGTGGGAGAGATGGCGAGTGGGAGCTGGCGAGTGGGAGCTGGCGAGTGGGAGAGCTGGCGAGTGGGAGCTGGCGAGTGGGAGCTGGCGAGTGGGAGAGCGGCGAGTGGGAAAGCTGGCGAGTGGGAGTTGTAGGTGAGTGGGAGCTGGAGCTGGGGAGTGGGAGCTGGCGAGTGGGAGCTGGCGAGTGGGAGCTGGCGAGTGGGAGCTGGCGAATGGGAGCCAGCGAGTGGGAGAGTTGTAGGTTGGCGAGTGGGAGAGTTGTAGGTTGGCGAGTGGGAGAGATGGGAGCAAAGCATCAACCGGAAATAACAGGATCGTAACCTACCTCTGATACCATGTAGAAGAACAGATTTGGAAACCACTAATATTATGTTCACTAACTATATACAAGAAGAATATGTCCTTAAATAGGACAAGGGAGAAAAGAAGAAAATAGAGAATAGGCAATGTGGGACTAAAGGAGCCTAAGGAGGAAAGGGCCAAAAGGGCTTTTTTATACATGGGCTTTTATATGTTTTACCACAGACAAATACCCAAGTCCTCTTATTCGGGAAATTTTGGACGAGTTACACGGTGCACGGCACTTTTCCAATAGGACTGCTTGGGGTACCACAAGATTCATGTTCAGTCAAAAGACACGTCCAAAACAGCCTTCCGAACGCACGACGGCACGACGGATGCTGTGTTTTTAACGCACGACGGATGCTATGTGTTTTTAATCATGTCCTTTGGGATATCTAACGCCCTGTCGACATTTTGGTCTACCAAGAACGATATTTTTCGGCTATTCTTATGGAAGTTTGTCCTCGTCTGCAACACTTCATTGGAGATCTACTTGAACCATCTCAGGCGCGTACTCTATCTTCTAGCACAGCATGCATCAATTGATGGTGAACATCAAGAAATGCTCACTCTTGTAGTCTAAAGTGGCGTATCTTGGGCACATCATTTCTGCAAAGGTTTTAGTTGTTGATCTGGAAAAAATCACAATTGTTGCTCAGTGGCCAACAACGTCCTCCATCCGTGTTGTCCGACAATTCCTCGGCCTGACCGGGTACTATAAGCGCTTCATCGAGGATAATGACCACATAGACGGGCCTCTCACCGACCTTCTGAAGGGGGCAGCCGACCGCCCCTTCGCATGTCCACCAAAAGCCTGACAGATTTTCATCGGAACGTTGTCTACACAGCGTCCATCTTCTCTATACCAAACTTTTGTAAGCCTTTCGAGAACGAATGTGACAGGTCCGAAAGCGCAATCAGCATCGTTCCCATGCAAGAAAGTCGGTTTGCGACCTACTTCAGTAAGGCATTCACGGGACCTCAACAGACCACCTTCACATACAACACTGAGCATGTGGCTCACGTATTGTCCATTCAGCATTGGCGCCCATACCTGTCAGGCATGGGTGGATCCATAGGAGACCCAAGGGACACTGCCCCTCCCCCCCATATATGATATACAACAAATAAACTCTAGCATATCCAGACTCCTTACCTTACCCAGTCGGCAGTCGCGCTTCCTATGTCTGTGTGCTACTCGTTCGGAACTTGTCTGGAGAATCAATAGTTCTCTCCCGCTCATCATCGGCGCCGGCGGCCTCCCCTTTGATAGCCGACGACGACCGTCGAGAACCTCACAAGCACCGCCGCCTCTTCTCGCTGAGAACCTCATCGTCGTCGGGAGTCAGTACTAATCTGATATGACCCCGGGCCGTTTCGGCTTGGTTTATCATCGGCACGGGGCAAAGAACCGCGGGACTGAACCATCCGGTTCAATCCCACCGCTTTCCTAATCAGAAATGGCGGGCCCGGACGGTCCACATGAAGGTCGGGTATATGTGGGGAGTCAGGCGGACTCCCTAGGGCATCGAAGATCATTACGCAGGTTTGTCTCTTTTCTCTCGTAGGAGTAGCCGTTCTTATCAACTGGTATCAGAGGAGTTCGCTCCTTCCGATCGGGATGGCCGGCCATGGAAACCGCATAACAGCGCTAGAGGAAGGGCAGCAGGGCCTTCGCGATATGCTGGAGGCGTTGAAGGGAGAGTTAGCGCAGCAAATAAGTGCCGGCGAGGAACGATCCCGCGCGGCTTTCTTGGAGGCGACCGCGGCTCTGGCGGAGCAGATGAGCCGCATCGAACGCGCGGATCGCGGAAATTCCGTCGCGGTAGATGGCGGCAACGATGCGGAAGGGGTCGCAGCCGACGGGGCCCGATCGACGGAGCCGACGCGGTCCTCGCCAGGCCCCGACGATCGATTCGGCGGACTCGGCGGAATGCAGGGAGCGCACGGCTCCTTCCAGCGGGGTCCAACGGCGCAACAGCAGGTAAGAGGAGGCTTCGGCGGACTCTTCCGTGAACCCGGGGGCTCCCATCAGCATCGTTAGGGCCCGCCGGCATGGCGGGAGGATTTCAGGCACCCACGGGGTGCCGACAGCGGAAGGGGAGGCAACCACCACCGACGGCGTGGGGAGAAGGCGAAGGAAGCAATGGGATCGGGCCAGGAGGACACGGTGGCGTCCGATTCCCACACCGAGGAGGAGAGGCTCCGGCGGAGGAACATTGGGGCCGAGGGCCTATTGCACAAGGCAGAGGTAGAGCAATGGAGAACGGCGGGGGATGAAACCCAGGTTGGGGACAGCCTCCCGACTTCCAAGAAGGGCGGCCGCCGCCGCCACTCCGTCCACCCGTACAGCCTCGACTGATGAGGATGGAGTTTCCGAAATACAAAAGTGGGGACCCCTTGGAGTGGATTGAGCGGGCCGAAATGTTCTTCGAGTACCAGGAGTTGCCCAGGCACCAGTGGGTGCACATTGCTTCTTTTCACTTGGAAGGGGAGACTTATCAGTGGCTGAGCTGGTGGAGGAAACAGCGGCCTTACCCCACGTGGGAGGAATTCTGTGACGGGCTCATCGCCCGGTTCGGACCGACCGAGTACGAAGACTTCGACATGATGCTACACAAATTGAAGCAGACGGGGACCGTCAATGAATATCGTAAGGAGTTCGAAAGATTGGCGAATCGTGTTCACTGGACCGAAAAGGCACTGCTAGGATGCTTCATGGCCGGACTAAAGGAGAAGATCAGCGATGAGGTGCAAGCTTTTCAACCCCGGAGCATAGCACAGGCCATCGGGATGGCCCGGCTACAGGAGGAGAAGCTGGGGAGACGCCAGGCGACCAAGACCTACCGGTGGAGCAACAAAGAAGGAAAGCGGGAAACGGTCAAGGGGATGACCACGGGCACAAGTAGCACTCAACCCCGGAAGGAGGCCGCAGTGAAGCGGTTATCATGGGAGGCAATGCAGGAGCGGAGGGCCAAGGGTCTATGCTACACTTGTGACGAGAAGTTCGTTCCGGGCCACAAGTGTAAAGAAATTCAGGTCTTCATGCTACAGGAGGAGGAAGGGTTGGAGACAGAGGGGGGCCGTGACTCCGAGGAGCGAGAGGTCCTTGATTTGGAGGGCATAGAAGTTTCCATGCATGCTCTGGAAGGGGGGGGGGGGGGGGGGGGGGGGGGGGGACAACCCTACACTATGCGGCTGTCATGGAAGGTGGCCGATCAGAAGGTTTCCATACTGGTGGATAGTGGGAGCACCCACAATTTCATCAACACCGAGGTGGCTAAGAAGCTTGCTATCCCCCCAACGACGGATAAGGTGTTTAAGGTGCTGGTAGCGGATGGGAATCTCTTGCAGTGCACGGGTGCCGTGAAGAGGGTGCCGCTTATAATACAGGGCTTCAGGTGTGAGGTGGACCTATACACCCTCCCGGTTCGGGGGTCTGACGTAGTCCTGGGGGTGCAGTGGTTGAGACAGTTGGGGTTAGTTACTACAGATTGGGAGAACATGTCGATGGAGTTCTCACAGGGGGGGGAAGAAGCACCGGCTACAGAGCATCACAGGCCCAATAGTGAAGGAGGCCACCGTTCTGTCCTTGCAACACTGGGTCGAGGAGGACTATCCCATGGCTTGGGTCCTGTCCAGCGGAGAATCGGCGGAGCAAGCAGAGGGCATTCCAGAAGGCTTGCAGGCAATCATAAAGGAGTTTGAGGAGGTCTTTGAGACACCAAGAGGGTTGCCCCCGCCGAGGGAATGTGATCATCGGATTCCGATCAAGGAGGGTGCCGAGGCCACCAACGTACGACCTTATCGTTATCCTCACGCCCAAAAGGGGGAGATCGAGAGATGCGTCCGAGAAATGCTGCAGGAGGGGACCATCCGCCACAGCACGAGTCCCTTCTCCTCTCCTGTACTTTTGGTCAAAAAGAAGGACGGAACCTGGAGGTTTTGCATTGACTATAGAGCCCTCAATAGCGCCACCATCAAGGACAAATTTCCAATCCCGGTCATTGACGAACTGCTGGATGAGTTGCACGGAGCTCAATACTTCACGAAGCTGGACTTGCGGTCAGGATACCATCTGATTCGCATGCAGAAGGGAGGCGTGGAGAAGACGGCGTTTCGCACACACGAAGGGCACTATGAGTTCTTGGTGATGCTCTTCGGGTTGACGAATGCGCCGTCGACCTTTCAAGTGGTGATGAACGAAACCTTCAGGAAGTGGTTGCGGCAGTTCGTATTGGTCTTCTTTGACGACATCCTCGTCTACAGCCCCAGCTTAGAGGAGCACGAGAGACATTTGCGGTTGGTGCTGCAGATCCTCAAGGAACAAAGGTGGTATGTAAAGAGGTCGAAGTGCTCTTTCGGGCAACAGGAGGTGGAATATTTAGGCCACCTAGTGAACAGGGAAGGGGTGCGCCCGGACCCACAGAAGATCCAGAGTATGACGGATTGGCCCACGCCCACTAATATCAAAATGCTGAGGGGATTTCTCGGGCTCACTGGCTACTACAGGAAGTTCGTGAAGAACTACGGAAAGATCGCCAAGCCGCTCACTACACTGCTGCAGGAGGGTAAGTTCGCTTGGGGGGAGGAGGCCACCGTGGCATTCCAGGCACTGAAGGAAGCTATGGTCACGACACCGGTGTTGGCACTACCAGATTTTTCCAAACCATTCATAGTGGAAACAGACGCTTCGGGAGCCGGCTTGGGGGCAGTATTGATGCAGGAGGGGAGACCGTTGGCATACTACAGTAAGGCGATACAAGGGAAGGCTTTGGGGTTGTCCGTGTATGAGAAAGAAATGTTGGCAATTCTTCACGCAGTGGGAAAGTGGCGGTCGTATCTTATCGGACGGCACTTCATAATTCGGACCGACCATCAAAGCCTAAAATACTTCCTGGAGCAACGTGTATCGTCGCTAGAGCAACAAAAATGGGTGACCAAGATGTTGGGGTACGACTACGAGATTGAGTACAAGAAGGGAAAAGAGAACACGGTCGCTGATGCACTTTCGCGCTTACCCGCCACGAGCTCCATCTTTGCCATGTCGGCGCCGGTCTTGAGCATAGTTGAGGACATACATCAGGAGGTATTGGCCAACCCAGAGCTGCGACAGCTGCTGACGGATATTACTGCAGGCAGGGAAAGGGAAGAGGGATACCACGTCATCAACGGCCATCTGTATTACAGGGGACGCTTGGTGGTGGCACCAGGGTCTTTATTGCGGCAACAACTGCTCCACGAGTTTCACGACACGCCCAGTGGCGGGCACTCGGGCATCCTGAGGACATATCAGCGCATCAAACAGAATGTCTACTGGAAAGGCTTGAAGGCTGATGTGGAACGGCCTGTGAAGAATTGCTCGGAATGTCAACGACAGAAATACGCCACCACCGGCCCCCAGCCGAGTTGTTGGTGCCACTAGAAATTCCGGAGCTGACTTGGAAGAGTGTGGCCATGGACTTCATTGAGGGGCTGCCCAAGTCACGAGGCAAGTCGGTCATTCTGGTGGTGGTGGACCGGCTCACAAAGTATGGGCATTTCATTGCGCTCTCCCCCCCCCCCCCCCCCCTCTTGCTCCACCGAGGCTGTGGCGGAGGCGTTCGTCAGGGAGGTGGTCCGACTGCACGGGATACCGACTTCTATCATCTCCGACCGCGGCACTGCGTTCACCAGCAGGTTTTGGAGGGAGCTCTTTCGCCTTACGGGGACAACTCTGCGCATGAGTACGGCTTTCCACCCCCAAACAGACGGGCAGACAGAGTCCTTAAATCGGAGTGTGGAGACTTATTTGCGGTGTTTCATTGCAGACAAACCTCTCCAATGGAGTAACTGGCTCCATTGGGCGGAGTACTGGTATAATACGGCCTACCAAACGGCCGCCAAGATGACGCCCTTCGAGAGCTTGTACGGCAGGACACCGCCCACGCTACGGCATTACGAGAAGGGGTCATCCGTGGTCCCGGATGTGGATTCAGTGCCGCGGCAACGGGACGTCGTCCTAAACCAGCTTAAGGAGAATCTCCAAAAGGCACAGCAACAAATGAAAACCCAGGCAGACAGGCACCGACGGGACCAACAGTTCGAAGAAGGCGATTGGGTATATCTCAAGCTACAACCCTACCGGCAACTGTCAGTTGCTGGCGTGAAGAATCAGAAGTTAGCCCCCCGCTACCACGGGCCCTTTCGGATACTGCATAGGGTCGGGGCAGTGGCTTACACCTTGGAGCTTCCGCCGGACTCGCGGATTCATCCTACGTTTCATGTATCAGTGCTCAGGAAGGCGTCCTTGGGGAATGTTCCCCCGGTTAGCCCCTTACCGGAAGTTACCGAGCTCGGTGAAGTTCGGCCACAACCAGAGCTTGTAGTGGAAGCAAGGGTTAAGACGGTACACGGGAAGCCCACCGTGCGGCTGTTGATCCATTGGAAGGGCATGGCCGAATCAGATCGCACTTGGGTGGAGTACGAAGAGCTCAAAGAGACTTATCCAGAATTCCAGCTTGAGGACAAGCAGTTTTTCGAAGATGGCGGGAATGATATGACCCCGGGCCGTTTCGGCTTGGTTTATCACCGGCACGGGGCAAAGAACCGCGGGACTGAACCATCCGGTTCAGTCCCACCGCTTTCCTAATCAGAAATGGCGGGCCCGGCCGGTCCACATGAAGGCCGGGTATATGTGGGGAGTCAGGCGGACTCCCTAGGGCATCGAAGATCATTACGCAGGTTTGTCTCTTTTCTCTCGTAGGAGTAGCCGTTCTTATCATAATCGCAGAGGATATAGCAAGATCAGGAGATCATCACAGGAGCTGGACTGGACCGATCGACGATTGCATCATCTTCTTTTCTTCGTCAATTAGGGATTTCAGATTTTTCAGGTATTATTCTCCCAAACAGTTTTTATGAAGTTATTTTTTACTCATTCATGGATATATGCATTTTTAGTTCATTGTTATCATAGTATCATTTGGCATACTCATTCAGTCACTTCTGAGTTAATTTTTCAGAATTTTAGCTTAATAAGAATCATAGTTATTCTGAATTGCACTGGGTGAATCTCTTCATATTTCCTCTATTTAGGTGTGCTTTGAGGCATTTTAAATTCATGACCCTTCGTCACTATCTCATTTTACATTCTTGTATTCTATGTGTGTTTGAGATAGTAATCAAGTAGTGGCTAAGCAAAACACGGTAGCATCTGTGAAGAATGTATGTACGGACGTTCCGTAGTAGTGGCCGGTAGAGAATCAAGCGGAGCAAATAGGTCTTTACTTATTTTGTAATATTGTACTGTGGTGGCATTTCATTGTTTTTTCCATCAATAATTTTTAATAGATTTAGCAAATTAGTAATGTCATTAAATTAAATTTATATAGAAGTAAAGAAAATGGAGGATCATTTGGAATCATCAAATAAGAAGAAATCTAGTTTCATTGCATTCATGTTTCAAAAGAAGCTAAAATCGCAAGAGACTTATTCAACAACCGAAGATAGTGAGAATCTTGAGAGATGATGGATGGGACACCCTGTTCAAAAAGATCTTTTTTTTTGGCAAACATGACATTCAAATTCCTAATATGGATGATCAGTATATTCCCCGAGAAAGAACAAGGCGGTTTGTTGAAGACTACACAAATCTTCATCATTATCGGGTTGAAATATTCATAAAAGTCATCGATCTACAATTACATAAGCATAACAACCGGTTTGATGAGACGAGTATGGAGTTGCTTAATTGTATAACTTGCTTGAATCATATTAACTCATTTGATTGTTTTGACAAGCAAAAGGTGTTTAAGCTTATAGAGTTTTATCCTAATGACTTTTCAAGTTTAGAGTTTTTTAAGTTTGATTTTCAACTCAACAACTTCATTGCTAATATGAGGAGCGATGAGAGAATTTCTGATTAGAAGGGCTTTGGTCATCTCTCTATAAAGCTTGTTGAAACTGGGAAACATGTTATTTACCAACAAATTTACAAACTTTTGAAGCTTGTGTTGATTCTTCATGTAGTTATCGCAAGTGTGGAAAAAGTATTTTCGACCACGAATTAAGTCAAGAACAGGTTGTGAAATAGTATGAGTGATCAAATGTTGAATGATTGTCTAGTTACTTTTATCGAGAGAAGGATTTTTTTAAATTTTGCAATGATGATGTGATTGATCATTTTCAAAAAATGAAGTCTTAGTAGACTCTGAGGATTCCCTAGAACCTTCTGTTGAACTCAAGGAGGAGCTAGAACTTGAACCAGAACTCGAATCTTCGCCAGAAGAAGCAACGTACTGGCTTATACTTGCTGACAGTGAGCTTTCATTACTCTTTTCTTCATCTAGTTTTTCTCCATCATTTTCTTCTTTATTCTCTTCATCTTCCTGATCTCCACCCACCTCAATGACTTCTTCTTCTTCCTCCTCATGTGAGACCGCGATGACTAATTCGGTCTCTACGTTTGCCAAATACTGGAACAAGTCAGTGAAGTTAACGTTTTTAAGATCTTCCTTAAGAGCATTGCGGTCTCTTAGTCGCTTGATCACTTCATCCACGGTTCCCCTGCAATGATTAAGCATTTCCATCTAGAAGATAGGATTGTCTGGGTCATAGACTATCTGCAAGAAGGAAATTATTCAGATCAGACGATCAAGTTAAACGTTAACCATACGAATAGTGAGATAGTTTCTTACCTCCAGTGTCTCTTCTAAATCATCAACAATCCTTAAGGATCTGCGGTGAAGATGACACATAGTGAATTATTAGTGATTCAAAATGGTGCTCCCCAGCATTGCTTGCGCGACCAACATGACAAAACTTTCTGGCTGAATGTCCCTCACTTCATCCATATTCTTCTCACATAAAGAACATTCGTGAACACTATGGTGTGGCAGCTAATCTCATCACCCTTCCAAGTAGGCAAAGGAGTTGGGACCATGACGTTTTTTTTCTTTACGATCCTAGCACATCAATGGATTGCCGACAAGGTCTTTGACACCCTTGCCGACATTAGCAAAGTAATAGGGCCCAACAGAAGAGCTCGCTTCCCCAGTGGTCTCATGGGACACCCTCTCACTTGCCCTTTTTGCCTCATCTATCTTTGAGTTAATACTTCTCCCTGCGGTCTTTGCGGTTTATTTTGGGGTACTTACTAGATCGTTGAAAGAATAAGATAGAAATTTTTAATATAAATGTGCGGCTAAATGCGGTTGTCTTAAGCTTGCTTGCAGGATAAAACTTACTTTCTTCAGGTAATACATTGGCAACCTCAGGAAGTAATGGAATATAATATCGGATATCTAACCGCTCGTCAGCCAGAAACTTCACAATGTCACTCTCAATTTCGGATATCTCCCTCGGAGATTTGAATATGATATCTTCACGGTCTTCTGCTATCGTGTACAGACCGTCAAAATCTCCCACAAAAATTAGAAACCACTCGGTCCAGTTCAGGACTTTATTCGGCAGATGAACCACCTTCATGCCATTGCAGCCAAGATATAGAAGGCCCTTACACTATTCCTTCTATTTTCCTTCTTTCAGTGCCCGCACGGTAAGGACACTTCTGAAAATATCCAGGGTAAAATAAACTCGTTCTGATCGCAAGTAAGCGATGAAAGAAAATATAGCCGCTATTGAGATTGGCGGCAGTTAACTGGGGATTACTCAATAATGGTCGAAGACCGCCGCGACCTCCCAGGGAAGAGGCAACTACCATAATCAAAGTGATCTATGGGAATTGCGATCAAATTTTGTCCCCTAGTGTTAATCTCGTCCTCCTCTCACAGAAGCCACACGATCATCTGAGTTTGGATCATGTATTTGGCTAAAAAATCTCTATACTCAGACCTAAAGAGCCTAGAAGGTTTGTGAACTACGATCAGGAAAGCCTCTACAATGTTTACTCACACGGCTACCATAATTGGAGATCGCCCGGACTTCTGCTTCGGCCGCATCAACAAGTTCTTCATTTTTTCATCCCTAGTCATTGTTATTTATAGAATTCCAAGGCAACCCCTAGCATAAAGAAAAGCAGTTGGATCGTGCGACCAGACTTCAAACCGCACGATCCTAATATAAACTTACTTAAACTCGGAAGAAATGCAAGAGGGCAATTAAACATCTAACATCTGACCGCGCTAACTGCCAAAAAGCATTAAATACAGATATCTTAGAGGTAGATATCTTAGAGGTAATTAAAAAGCATTGAAATATATTTTGAAATTATGACAAATATTGTTTGCAGAGAAGTTATTACAACATACATATTACAAGTCCAAATGAAAATAAAAAGGGAAGTAAGCGGTCAAGGATGATGGGCCGCACGGTCTCGTCATATGCGCCACATCTTCCTGCAGTTGGCTTATAGCAGTTAGAGCTAATGACATATGACAGTTAGCCTGTAACTCTGTAAAGCTGACCGAAGGAGATGAGAGACATCCTTGTCAACGCGGACAAGAGGAATCATGGGGACTACAGCCGGAGCCACCCGTTCTCCATACTGAACTGCAAAGGATGTGCTCACCTTGAACGTTGTGACCACGGGACCAGACATTATATGTTTAGCTTTATTTCACCACTTTGTGATCTACATGGGTATGATAGCTCGTTTGTCTTTGCACTAAGGATAAGCATTTTTTATCTCTCGCTACACAATCGAGCTTAAATTTGTTCTTCATATTTCTAAGTATTCATCTAATTCATTATCTATTAGGAGGATCAATGTGAGCATCAATTGTTTTGCAATTTCCAATATTTATTTGTATGTTTTAGAATATATAATGAAGAAAATAATTGGAGCAGAGCACGAGCAAAACAGTCTATAAATCCTGAATAAATCGGATTCTACTTCAGTCTTCAATTATTGACTCTTCACTCTAGCATTGGAGATTAGATCATTCATTCATATTCTTCAACAATAAGTTTCAAGCTAAAGTAAGCATCATCGAATTTCATGTGAATCATACCAGTCAAGTAAGCATCATCGATGAGCATCTTATCCAAGTCCAGTCAATGAATAAAGATATATTTTTGATCAAGTTAACTCGTCCGTATAAGCTCCCATAAATTTTTCTGGTGTTAATTACCTCATCTACTTGCTGATCTTTATTGAATATTCCTTCTAAATTTCTGGAGCACTACCGCGGAGCGGTAACTACTTATCGCAGGCGGTAGTGACAGAACTCATTTTACCCTTTTTATTCAAAAATTGAAAAACTCTTATTCACCCCCCCCCCCCCCCCTCTCTAAGGGCGCCTACAGATCCAACACTTGGTATCATAGTATAGGTCATTCCAAAACAGTTTCACAACCGGGAATAATGACGCACCATAATCATGTTTTTCTTGAGGGTCAAGTGATAAGTAGACCACCTCTATTCACCAGTACCAATTACAATTATTGGAAAATAAGAATGTGTTGTTTTTTAATTGTTTTAGATAATGATGTGGGGGGTATGGTAGAAGATTGCTACACTCAACCAACTTTTGTTGTTGGTGAAGTTTCTATGGAAAAACCGTGAGACAAATGGGATGATAACGATAAATTGAGATGTAAGAATAATGCGAAAGCAATGAATGCATTATTTTGTGCTTTGGATAGAACAGAATGTAATCGTACTTGTGGTGGCAAAACTGCTTATGATATATGGAATTTATTAGAAATTACTCATGAAGGTACTTCGCAGGTCAAGGATTCAAAGCTCTTCCAACTTGAATTCGAATACGAGAAATTCCGGATGGAGGTGGATGAAGATATAGATTCAATGTATACAAGATTTACCAAGATCATCAATGACTCAAAAGTGCTTGGAAAAGTTTTCTCCAACGGCGACTTGGTGAGAAAAATTCTTAGGTCTCTCCCTCCATAGTTCAATCCAAAGGTGATGGTCATCTTGGAGTCGCACGATCTAAAGAAGATCCAAATTGAGAGCCTCATTGGGAATCTCAAAACCCATGAGGTTGAACTAAAATTTTAATGACAAGAGTACAATGAGGAGCCAAAGAAGAAAGGCCTTGGCATTGAAATCAAAGAAGGAGACCAATGGAGAAGATGGTGAAGAAGAGGATGAGGAGAGCCTGTTTGTGAAGAAGTATAAGAGATTCATGAAAAATCTGGAAAGGAGAAACACCTTTCGGAAACATTTCATCAACAAGGGATTGTTGGGAATATTGTCATCAATGTTCCCTTGATTTGAAGAGGCATCACTCACAATGCTAAGTACATATTGTATTTGATAAACCCTACTATGCATCAGGATTGTGCAGGGTTAAAATATTCCAAACATTGGAATAAGTTCAGAGGTTTGTTGTCAAAACCGCTGAGAAGGAGTCATTGTCTCAGCAGAACCGCTGAGACGGGACCAGGAGCTGCTGAGAAGTGATCTGCCCCTACTGAGCTGCAGATAGACAAAATCCGTTGAGAAGAGAAACTGTCTCAGCGGAACCGCTGAGACGAAAGCAGCCCAACCGCTGAGACAGATTCAAATCTGGAAGAAGACAGTGGCGCGACTGGCTTTTGGCACAAACAGCTGTAAAGGAGAGATAAAGCATTCTATCCTCATCCAATGTGTCAGGGGCCCTTCTAAGAGCCGTTGAAGACACATGGAGTATAAAAGAACATGTTATGGCACTTTCAAAAGGACCGGTTGGTGTGCTGAAGAAGGAAAAGCTCTTATCATTATTTCATTGACGGCTTTCAAGCACTCTCCTTCTCATGCTTACTGAACCAACAAGAAGACATAAGGAGAGAAGATAGCTCTTCTACTCAGAAGAGTAAGGTGATCCTTTCTCCTCAACTGAAGAGAAAGATCAGTTAGAAGCAAGAACTGAAATTTACATTCAGCCAAGTTTCAAGGAAGCACCGGTTGTGCAGGAACAACAGAAGACGTCATTCCAGTGTTGTCTAATGTTGTAAGCTTACCATATTCTCTGTAGGAACTGTATTGTTCTGAGCTTGTAAGGCACTTTGCCTGAGTGTGTAGGGTTGTTGAACCTGAGTTGTAGGGTTGTTAGGCCTAAGGTTGTAGGGTTGTTCAACCTGAGTTGTAGGGCAATTTGCTGAGAAGTAGGGCTTCTTGATAGGCCTGAGATAGGAGGTCAAGGGGATCTCTGAGTTGTAGGAGTGAGAGCACTCTGAGAGGTAGGGTTGGTTAGCCTGAGGTAGGTCTTGGAGCAAGCTTGAGAGATCCTCAGGGATCTGAGTCGTAAGCTCTAGGAGCTGAGATTGGAGGAGTTGGTCTTGTCTACCACATTGTTAGAAAGTTGTAGAGGGAAAGTGGACTACACATAGACACACTGTCTTGGGGAACCACTATAGAAACTTGTGTGTTTTCTGTGTGCTTGTTATTTTGTGTACTAGCAAAAGTAATTAAGTAAAAAATCAAAGACACCAATTCACCACCCCCCCCCCCCCTCTAGGTGAATTAGTCTATATACCTATAAACTATCAAGTGGTATCAAAGCGAGGTTTGTCAAACAGGACTTAACAGTCTGACCAGGTCCTGCATCGGTATTGTTAGATCTGAACCCAATGACTATCAATAGAGTTCAGAAGGAGATGGGGTCTATGAAGCTTCCTATATGCAAAAAAGGAAACCTTTGGCAAAGGGTTAGGATTTTCATGGAGGCCTCAGACCCTAGGATTTATATCACTGTTCAGGAAGGCTCCTTTCTTATCACAAAGCCCTCCACCATTAATCCTACTAGGCATGTAGGCAAGTCATACACTGAAATGACAAGGGATGAGATAGCATTGTCAACAATGGACAAAAGAGCTCAAAACATTATAGTTAATGTTATTGATGATTCAACATTCCATAACTTGGTACACTGTGAGACTGCCAAGGACATGTGGGATACACTGATAGTGTACATGGAAGGGACTGAAGAGGTGAGGGATGATAGGAAATCCCTCCTCAATCAGGAGTATGAAGCCTTTAGGCAACAAAGCCTGGAATGCATAGCTGATTGCTATGAAAGATTCTTCAGGATAGTGAATGAGTTGAGGACCTATGAAAGGACCTTCACTCATTATGAGCTGAATGACAAATTCCTAAGATCTCTAACTAGAGACTAGGATACCAAGATATGTGTCATCAGGGAGTAGGCAAAGCTGGGTGAGACTCCTCCCCATACTCTGCTTGGAAAGTTGCTCTCCTATGAGATGCAACTATCTGCCAGGAAGGAGGACACATCCTCCAGACCTCATGCAAGGGAGAGGACTGTGGCCCTCAAGGCTGAGGGATCCAAGAAGAGCAAGGCAAGGATGCCTACACCTCCAAGAAGGGTTGTTGGCTCAGAAAATTCTGAGTACAGCTCATCTGATAGCAGCTCTTCTGATGAGGAGTATGTTGCTTCTCAAGGCATTTCAAGAAGTTGATGAGGAGGAAGCAGTGGAAGAATAAGCCTTCCTCCTCCTCACATTCCAGGAAGGATCTCAACAGATCAGACAAGCAGCACCTCAAAGGGGACAGGTATGACTCTAAACATGTTAAACATGTTTCATCTAATGTAATTTGTTATTGTTGCAGTAAGCCTGGACATGTCATTGCTGACTGTCCAGTCAAGAGGAAGGAGAATGGTGATAAGAAAGCTTATCACCAAAAGGGAAGAAAGGGAGAAAAGTCTTTCCTAGCCAAGAAAGACAAAAGCTAGAGTGAATATGAGTCTTCATCCTCGGACTCAGATGAAGAAAAAGAAGCCTATATTGGGCTATTTGCAGCTGAGGAAGATGAGGACTTTCCTGTTGCAAAGGTGTTACTTTTTTATCATTGCTCATCGCATAACCGTTGGGTAGCAATACATTTAGCTTATCACTCTCCAAGAAACATGACTCTCTGACGCAGGACGAATCTATAGGAGGCGGAAAATCCGCGACATAATACTACATGATATGCCAATCCGACGACGTGAATCCAAATTAGATAATAAATTTAAACATCCCACGCGCAATTAATTCACGGCAAAGCACAAATAATTTATTAGGGAAACAAGCTTAGGCTTTCCTCCGCGTGGAGGGCCAAAGCAAGAGCGCGCGGCGAATAATTCCTTCCTGCAGTTAGAGATTTATCCAGGCACAAATAACTAGAATAAAACGGACATCCAAACAAGCATAAGATTACCACAATGCAACAATGTTTTAATACCGTCAACCAATACAAAACATAACACAAATCTGAAATAAACTAGGGCTGCAGTAATTTTAAATAAATCTGAACTTTGGAGAGGGGAGGAGGTTTTCCGGGTAGTGGCGGACTAGATCGCGCAAGGGGAAGGTGGATCCACGGAAGGGGGGGAGTTGGCTGTGGGTATGGGTGGTTTAGGGGCTGGATCGGGGCCCTGGACTGGATCTAGACAGATCTGTCCAGATCTGGACAGATCTGGCCGGCTGTGACAGGGAAGAGGGGCTGGGACAGGGGCGGCAGGGGGCTGCTGTTGGGAGGTTGTTGGCAGGTGTTAGCGGGCTGGCGGCGTGGGGTTGCTGGGAACAGGGAGGGCGACGAAAGAGGGTTGAGGGGGTGGCGGCTGGGGCTTGGAAGGAGGGCTGGCGGCAGGGAATTTGTAGGGGGGGCGACTGTGGATCTTGTTGGGACCATTGTCCACAATGTCTTAGATTTGGAGAAGTTCATTCCTAAGTCAAAGATATACCTCAGAATGTATTTGATATACTCTCTAGAATCATTGTGCAGGAGATCAGGTCAAGCAAAGTGCTCAAGGAATTCATCCAAGTTCACAAGCGTCGAGACACCACACATCGCTCGACGCTTGTGACCCAAAAGCGTCGACCCATATCTGCTGCTCAAATAGACAAGGTCGTCGCTGAAGTTCTGAGACCAAGTTTTGAAGCGTCGAGCCAAGGTATATCGTTCGACGTCGTGGAATGAGAAGTGTCGACCAAACTTCTGTTAGCTCAATGCCAACAAAAGGAGTCTAGATATGAAGGCACAGATAAAAAGCGTCGAATGACTAAAGATTGCTCAACGCCTAAGAAGGAAGAGTTGAGAGTTTCAGTCTAAGAAGTATGTGTCAAGTATCTACATATCGCTCGACACCTGATAGAAAAAGCGTCGACAGAGATACACAGTGCTCAACGCCTTTTTCTTTGAATGCTCCGAGCTGAGAAATTTCATTTACAGCTAGCTGAGCCTTTGTTTATTCAGAAGCCATTAAAGACCGTTGAAGACTTAACGTCATGCTGACGTGGAGGAGCGTAACAGATGTTGCAGATGGAGGGCTATAAATAGAAGGCATGACCCATGGGTTTAGTAGTTGATCATTCCTATTTTCGAAAGTCATTATCTTCTCCGTCGTTTTGAGGGAAAGTCTGAGAAAGAATCTGAAGAAGTCGTCTCCTCTTTCAGAACTGTTCTAACTTGAAGAATTCTTTCAGCAATCTGGTGCTGATACATCTTTCTGAAAAGAGAAGATTAAGAAGGAAGAATCTGTCTTTCTAAGAAGAAGAACAGTCATCACAGCCTGAAAAATCAAGAAGACCAAAATTGTTGTTGCTGATCTGTTGAAGATTTCTGTCTGATCATTCAGACAGATCAAGAAGACTCATCACTTTGAAGAATCTGAGTCTAAGTATTGTTACTATCTTTATTAATCCATGTAGGGTCTGAGTTGTCAGATCTGAGTGTAGGATCTATAAAGGATCTAAGTTGTAGGATCAGGTGTGATCTGAGCTGTAAGATTCAGGGGTGAATCTGAGCTGTAAGCCTATTATTATAAAGGCTGAGGTAGGATCTGTGGAGATCTGAGTTGGTAGGATCTTTTGAGATCTGAGTTGGTAAGATCTGCTGAGATCTGAGAGAGTAAGATCTGTTAAGATCTGAGTCTGTAAGATCTATTGTGATCTGAGCTGTAAGATCTGTTTGTGGTCTGAGATTTGGAGGAGATATAAACCCTATCTAGCACACTGCTAGAGGGGAGAAGGGGGAAAGTGGATTACCCAAGATAAGGGGAACCACTATAAAATTCTGTGTGTTTTTCTGTTTGTGTTCTTTTTCTTGAAAGCTCTGATCATTCTTTTAGATTATAATCAAGAACTGCAAATAGTTTTAAAAATAATTTATTCACCCCCCCCCCCCCCCCCTCTAGGTGATTAGTTACCCTTAATTAAAGTCTTTCAAGTGGTATCAGAGGGAGGTTGTTCAAGAAAAGGTTTAACAGCCTGAACAAGATCTTCTAAGGGTAGATTTGTTAAGTCGTGATGGCTAATAGTGAAGGAAACAAGGAGTTCACATCTATGAAGCTACAAATCTGCAGAAAAGAAAACTTTGGGATTTGGAAAGAAATGGTCAGATTATTCATGGAAGCCTCTGACCCTAGGGTATACATAACTGTACTAGAGGGACCTTTTGTTCCTATGAAGGTTTCATTTACAGATGGAAGTATCAAGACTCCTAAAACATATTCTGAGATGACCAAAGATGAAGTGATTCTGGCCTCCATGGATAAGAGAGCTCAGAATATCATTGTGAGTGCTATTGAGGATTCAACCTTCCAAAACTTAATTTATTGCAAAACTGCCAAAGAAATGTGGGAATCTCTCATTGTCTATATGGAAGGGACTGAAGAAGTCAGAGATGACAGGAAGTCTCTTCTAAATCAGCAATATGAAGCCTTCAGACAAGACAAGAAAGATTCAATAGCAGTCTGCTATGAGAAATTCTTCAAAATTGTAAATGGTCTGAAAACCTATGTTAGAACTTTTACAGATTATGAGCTGAATGATAAATTCTTAAGATCACTGAACAAAGAATGGGATATCAAGATCTGTGCAATCAGGGAAATGGAAAATCTGGGAAATATTCAGCCACAGAATTTATATGGGAAACTTTTGTCCCATGAACTTCACCTGAATACCAGAAAAGCTGAGGAAGGACACAGCAGGAAAAATCTTATTGCTCTGAAGGCAGAAAGTTCCAAGAAAAGCAAAGAAAGAATGTCATTATCCCTCAGAATGCCATCTGAATCAGAAGAATCAGAGACCAGTAATTCTGACTCTGAAATATCAGATGGTGAACTGACACTCTTCACCAAACAGCTAAAAAAGATGCTCAGAAGAAAACAACACTGGAAAACTAGACCCTCTCAGTCATCCAGATCTAAGAAGCACTCCAATTCTTCAGAGGGTTTTAAACAAGACTCCAAGAAGGACAGGTATAACTCTAAACACAATAAATCTAATTCAGAAGAAATTGTGTGCTTTGGATGCAGGAAATCAGGACACATGATTGCTGATTGTCCTTCAAAGAGAAAGAACAACAAGAAGTCTGATGAAAGGAGGCACAAATCTGACAAGAGACATGAGAAGAGTCTAATAGCCAAGAAAGGCAAAGTCACTCTCAGTGACAGTGAATCTCAATCATCTGACTCAGATAGTGAAGAGGCACTCATAGCTCTGGTGGTTGTCAATGAAAGTGAAGACACTCTGAATCATAGACCTATGATAAGAGCCCCACTATCAAGGTCTGATAGTGAAGAGGATGAAGAAGAAAATACAGGACTCATGGCACTCAGTGATGAAGAGGATCAGGAGACAATTTCTAATGTGAAGGTACTTGATAAAACTCCTTTATCTGATTCTGATTCTGAACCTGAAATTATTTCTACACCTGAAATAGATTCATTTTCTTCTGATGAGAATGACTCAAAATCTAACTTTCATTAAGATGAAATTATTGAGAAATATCAGTCACTTCTCAAAGCACTTAAAAGGAGCAAAAGGCATAACAAAAAGCTACAAAAAGAAATATCTGAATTAAAGCAAACTAATTCCCAAAACTCTGAGGCAGCTGAGAGGCTGAATCAGGTAAGCAAAGAACTTAGCAAACTAAAAGTCGTGTCTATTATTCACATTCAGACTTTATCCACTAAGGAGAAATTAATAAAAGAACTTGAGGCAAAACTCCTAGCAGAAAGGAAGCTTGTGGCAAAGTTATCAAAACCACAAACTATCCTTCCCATAATAGGCACATTTTCTGCACAATACAGATCTGGCATAGGATACAATGGAAAGGAAGAAAGTAAATCTAAAAATAATGACAAGGCACTTATGCAACCTATAAAATTCAACAAAGTCATGCTTATCACAAATGAGCATGATCAAAAAGTTGTGCAGAAGTTCTGTAAGGGTGAATGTTCTAATAGCAAAGATGACTCAATTTAACCAAGTAACAATGATGTCAAACCTCTATGCAAAGAAAAAGTATTAACTCATCATGACTCCTTTGTATTTAAAGCAAACACCAAATTCAAAAGAGAGGAACTAAGACCTGTAGTGAAAACCACTGCTGTCAAGAAAACTAAACCAGTAAATTTCACTAAAACAACTTACAAAGCTCCTTTGAGTAAGGCAATTAAGCAAAATGTGAGTCAACCTAAAGAAGTGAGAAGACCTCCAAGGAGATATAACAGATATGAATGTTGGTGTTGTGGAAGGTGTAGGAAAAGCTGGAGCTTGTATGTATTACTTATGTAGACAAATACAAGGGGAGAATACATATTTATAGGTGAGAAGAGAAGAGAGAAAATCCTATACACAATGTGGGACTAAAGGAGAGAGAGAGAAATAAATACATAATAAATGCAATAATGGGCCTAACTATGGGTCTTTGATATGGGTTTTTTCCAACACTCCCCCGCAAGCTGGAGCGTACAAATCGTAGGCGCCAAGCTTGGATAAGCACTGATGATAGAGAGTACTGGACAGTGCCTTTGTGAGGACATCCGCAACTTGTTCAGTACCCGGAACATGCTTCAATACAATCTTCTTCATCTGGACTTTCTCTCGAATGAAGTGGCAGTCTACCTCAATATGTTTTGTTCTCTCATGAAAGACGGGATTCTTGGCTATGTGTATTGCAGCTTGACTGTCACAGAGAAGGAGAGCAGGTGAGGTAAGCTTCATACCAAGATCCGTGAGAAGGCTTTCAAGCCACGTTAGTTCTGATACTACCGATGTCATTGCCCGATATTCTGCTTCAGCTGAAGATCTTGCAACCACTGCCTGTTTCTTGCTCCGCCAGGTGATCAAGTGTCCTCCAAAGTAAGTGCAAAAACCACTTGTTGATCATCGATCATCTATGGAACCAGCATAGTCAGCATCTGAATATGCGACTAGATTTGGAGTTGAAGATGAGGTTTTGTACACAAGGCCTTGACCAGGAGCTGTCTTAAGGTATCGGAGAATTCGTTCAACAGCCTGTAAGTGAGAACTCCGAGGAGCATGCATGTATCGGCTGACAATACCTACAGCAAATGATATATCTGGTCTTGTCACGGTGAGGTAGATTAATTTTCCGACCAGACGGCGATAATACTCTGGATTTTGCAGCAGATGATCAGTGTCAGATGCCTTAGCAGATATCCTGTGATTGACATCCATTGGAGTGTTGACTGACTTGCATCCAGAGTAACCCGCATCGTGGAGAAGGTCGAGGCAATATTTCCGCTGGGAGAGGACGAGACCATCAGATAGTCTGGCGACTTCTAAACCCAGGAAATAGTTGAGATTTCCTAGATCTTTTGTCTGAAAGGCAGTGCTGAGATGTTGTTTGACCTTCTGTATCCCTTTGACGTCATCTCCAGAAATGACGATGTCATCCACATAGACTAGCAGAATGACTGTTCCAGTTGGCTGATGGCGAATGAAAAGAGAGGAATCTGCCGAGCTCTGTTTGAAACCAAGTACCCGAAGTTCCTTACTGAACTTGTTGAACCAGTTTCGCGGGGATTGTTTGAGACCATACAGAGATTGCAACAGTAGGCAGACCAATGACTCCCCCGTGGTCTCAAACCCGGGAGGTTGTTCCATGTACACCGTCTCTTGTAGATCGTCGTTGAGGAACGCATTTTTGATGTCCAATTGATAGAGTGGCCATCGTCTATGTACAACAACCGAGATGAGCACGCGAACGGTGTTCAGTTTCGCCACTGGAGAGAAGGTTTCCTCATAGTCAATGTCATGCTGTTGAGTATATCCACGAGCGACCAAGCGAGCTTTCAGCCGATCAATAGTGCCATTGGGAGCATGTTTGATAACGAAGACCCACTTACAGCCAACCGGTTTCTGACCCTGAGGGCGGGGTACCAGAGTCCAGGTTTTGTTTGCCCAGAGAGCTGTCATTTCTTCTTCCATGGCAGCGCGCCAGCCAGGGTATTGGAGAGCTTCCTGCACTGAGTTAGGAATAGCCACAGTAGACAAAGAAGTAGCAAGAGTTTGAAGTGGAGGAGAGAGACGATGCAGGGATACGTAGCTCGCCATTGGATGAGCAGTGGACTCTGTTACTGGATCAGCAGGACTTGGAGCACCAGCGGACGATGATGACTGCGCAGGGGCAACGGGGCGGGAGTTGCGACGGGAATAGACCTGGATAAGAGGTGGCCGGCACGGAGGCGGAGTAGGGAGTGGGTGTGGTAGAGGTGTTGGAGGAGGTGTGTTGACCGGGAGGATGGGTCGCATGATAGGTTCTGGGAGAGTAGGTGATGGAGAATGTGTTGCTGGGGCTGGAAAAAATGGCAGGTCTTCTCGGAAGGTGACGTCAGCTGACACCGAAATTTTCCGAGTGAGAGGAGAATAACAGACGTAGCCTTTCTGTGTATGGGAGTAGCCAACAAACATTTGCTTAGTTGCTCTGGGATCTAGTTTATCGGTGGATGGTCCCATGGAGTGAACGTAGCACGTACACCCGAAGATTCGAGGTGTGAGAGGGAAGGCAAGAGTAGAAGGGAAAAGAAGACTGAATGGACTGGCATTGTTGAGTACGGAGGAGGGAAGACGATTGATAAGGAAGCAGGCGGTAGAGACCGCAAAGTGCCAATAGATCTTAGGAACGTTCATGTGAATCATGATTGAGCGGGTCATATCAAGAAGATGGCGGTTTTTTCGTTCGGCCACACCGTTTTGTTGGGGTGTGTAGGCACAAGAGGTTTGATGAATAATCCCGAATTCAGAGCATATACTTGAAAACTCATGGCCAGTGTATTCGCGAGCGTTATCGGTGCGTAGCGTTTTGATGGTGGTGGAGAATTGAGTGCGGGTTTCAAGGATAAATGCTTTAAACACACGAGGTAATTCAGAGCGTTCGCGAAGTAAGTATAACCATGTTGTGCGTGAGTAATCATCTATAAAAGTAATGTAATAACGGAATCCAGAGATACTACTCATTTTATAGGGACCCCAAATATCAGAGTGAATAAGATCAAAAGGAGCGGAGCTCCGAGTACAATTCGCAGGAAAGGATGAACGCGGCTGCTTGCCGAAAATACATGTTTCACATTGAAAAGCAGGAAAAGAAACATCGGGGAGTGCCTTCTTGAGGATAGGGAGGGGAGCATGGCCAAGGCGCTGATGCCAGTCAGCAGAAGAGACAGAAGCGAGGATGGTGGGTGAATCGTCGAGAAGGTAGAGCCCGTTGCGCAGCTGCCCTTTACCAATGGTAGTCCCCGTCCGTCGATCCTGTATCAGAAAAGAAGATCGTAAAAAAGTTACGGAGCAATCCAAATCAGTAGTGAGACGGCTAACAAAGAGTAAGTTAAATGGGGAGCCTGGAACATGGAGTGCGGAGCGGAGAGAAATGGATGGGCTGAGAGATAGGTCAGCGGAGCCGGACACAGAGACAGTCGCTCCATTAGCCACAGTGATACACTTCGGATGAGGAGCATCCGAATACGTTGGTGGCTGAAGAGAGGTGATATGATGAGTGGCACTTGAATCCACTATCCATCGAGGACTAGTGGAGATACAAACGATACCTGGGCTGGAGACGGAGGCGACCGAGGCAGGTGGAGTCATCATCCCTTGGAGTTGCTGAAACTGTAGGCGGAGAGCCTCAAGATCGGCACGTGAGGCCGAGGAGCTATCTTCAACAACTGCAACAGTCGGTCGTGGAGGAGGAGGAGGAGGATTGCCAGTTTTCCGAAAACAGGTGGACTCATAATGGCCATCACGACCACAGAACGAGCATTTCGGCCGTCCTCGTCCACCACGGCCCCTTCCACGGTAGGCCGACCGACCTCCTCGGATAGAAGGAGGAGGAAAGGAAGGAGCTGGGACATTCTGTAGAAGAGCCGGTGAGGAAGAGGTAAGAGCCTCCGGAGGTTGTGATACTTTGAGTAGCATGGAGCAGACAGCCGATAAGGAGGGAGTTGGAGTCGAGGCCAATACATGTGCCCGAATACTCAGAAGGTGTGGTGGAACACGGGCCATTAGCAGAGCAATGCAGACGGCCTCCCTTTGCGCGCGCTGAGTGGCAAGATCAGAGGTGGGTGGCTGGTGTTGAAGCCATGCTTCAGAGAGAGACTTGACCCGAGCGACAACAGAGGTAATGGAAGGTCCACTTGTGTCCAGAGCCTGAAGGTCAGAGATGATGTCGAAGAGACTTTGAAGGCTGTCCTTGCCGGAATATAAGGAGTGGAGCTCGTCCCACATCCCTTTGGCCGTGGGCAGGTACATGACCATTTCATATGGTTCGCCCTCCAAAGAGTTAAGGATCCAGGTCTGGACCCGTCCATCATGCTTGAGCCACTCAGGAGGAGTAGGAGTCGGGGAGTCATCGGTCAGATGAGCCAGAAGTCCCTTGGCCTGGAGGACCCGACGGATTGAGTGACCCCACGGAATGAAGTTTTTCTTCCCGGAGAGGGAGAGAGTGGTAATCCGCAACTCATCACGGAGCTCACTAGGAGGGTGTTGGTGGACGGTCTTAGTAGGATGGACGGTCTCAGTAGGCAAGGACGAGGAATTCGCAGACGAGCCCATTGTTGCAGATTAACGGCGGTCTGGCGGACAGGTAAGAACAGGCCGCGCGAGAAGAAGGGGGGGCTGGCGGTCTGAGGAGAGCAGTCCGCCCGGTCACGGTAAGTATACCAGCAGCCGGCAAGGCTACGACCAAGGGCAGAGACCGCAAAGACCGGACAGCCGAGGAGAATACGCGAGTCGGCGATCTGAGGAGAGAAGATCGCATGGTCAGGAGAGGAAGCCGCCGCGAATAGGAGAGATACCGCAGCGAGAAGAGACTCAAGAAGACCGGAGCGGTCAAGAGAGAAGGCTGCCGCGGATAGGAGAAGCAGCACAGAGACCGCAGCGGTTAGAGATAGAAGCCGCTGCGAGAAGGGAAACCGCGACTACAAGGTAATCGTCGCGAGCAGGAGAGATCGCAAGAACAGAGGTCCGCGGATAGCGAACACGGCGAGAAGCAGAAGTGCGACTAGGAGAAGGTCGCTGCGAGAAGGAGAGAACGAGCGCGCGAGTGATCGCAGCGGGAAGAGCCAGTGACCGCGGAGGTCGCGCAGGCAGGGAGAGGAGCGGGCCCCACACCCGTCAGACTGGAGAGCCTATAAAAGAAGGGGGGGCGGTGCTTGGAGGGAAGGTGGAAGCCACGAGAGAGGGAAGCGGGCAGAAAAAAAAGACCGCGGGTATAAGGCGGACAGAAGGGGGACAAGCCGCGCGGTTAGACTAGTAGAGCTCGCGAGCGAGCTGGCGGTCTGGGAGGATAGACCAGGAGGCTCGCAGGCGGTCAGAAAAGGAGAGACCGCAGATTTCGGATCGGTAGCTTTAATACCATGTAGGAAAAGCTGGAGCTTGTATGTATTACTTATGTAGACAAATACAAGGGGAGAATACATATTTATAGGTGAGAAGAGAAGAGAGAAAATCCTATACACAATGTGAGACTAAAGGAGAGAGAGAGAAATAAATACATAATAAATGCAATAATGGGCCTAACTATGGGCCTTTGATATGGGCTTTTCCAACAGAAGGGTTGGACATTTTGCTCTTGGCTGTTGGTTCAATCCAACTGCTCCAAGATTCAACTCTGGGAGACAAGTTCTCAGACCTATGGCAACTCTCACAGCACCAAGGATTATACAACAATCAAATATTCCAGCTCATACTAACAAGGTTCTAGGACCCAACTTGGTGTGGGTTCCTAAGAAAAGGTAATTTCTTCTTGCAGGAATGTTCAAAGACCAATCAACCTCTCATCTGGTACTTGGACAGTGGGTGCTCTATGCACATGACAGGAACAAAAAGTCTGCTGAATGATTATACTCCTGTGAAGAATGGACCAAAGGTTATCTTTGGAGGGTCTGAAAAAGGTAAAACTAAAGGTTATGGTAAAATCACAAATGGAATTGTCACCATCACCAAAGTTGCTCATGTTGATGGATTGCAACACAATCTCATCAGCATAAGTCAATTGTGTGATATTGGGTATGACATTTCATTTCACAAGGATGAGTGCCTGATTAAGAAAGAGAATGAAATAATTCTCTCAGGCACTAGGAGTGGCAATATCTACTGCTTAAACTTTATATGTTCTGATCAAGTAAACTTCATATGCTTAGTAGCAGAGAATAAAGTCTCTAGTAGTGTTCAATGGCATAAAAGGTTAGCCCACATAAACTATAAGACTATAAATAAGCTAATTTCAAAAGACCTAGTGAGAGCTGGGCTTAAGTGGAAGTGTGTGCAGGAGGGCCCTGCCATGCTTGTCAAATGGGTAAGCAAACCAAGTCATCTTTCAAACCAATTTGTGAGAAAGATTCCATTAGATGTCTATACCTACTTCACATGGATCTATTTGGACCAATGTCAATCCATAGCCTAGGAGGAAAGATTTACACCCTTGTAATTGTTGATGATTATTCCAGATTCACATGGGTATTCTTCCTTAAACACAAGTCAGATACTCTAGAAATATTCACCAGCTTTGTTAGGCAAATCATAAATGAACTAGGAAATTCTGTAGTTAAAATTAGAAGTGATCATGAGACTGAATTTCAGTCAGGTGCTATGACCAAATTTTGTGAAAATTTAGGCATCTCACAAGAGTTCTCATCTCCTAGAACTCCTCAACAAAATGGGGTTGCTGAGAGAAGAAATAGAACTCTCATTGAAGCTAGTAGGAGTATGCTAAGTGACTCTTCTCTTCCTGAGTATTTCTGGGTTGAAGCTGTAAACACAGCATGCCATGTGCAGAATAGGGCTCTTATCAACAAAAGACTGAATAAGACCCCTTATGAGTTGTTGAAAGGTAGAAAACCCACTTTAGCCTATTTCAAAATATTTGGTAGTAAATGTTTTGTATTAAATAATGGAAAGCACCATCTCACTAAATTTGTTGAAAAAGCACATGAGGAAATTTTTGTTGGCTATAGCTCTCAAAGTAGAGCCTATAGAATTTTCAACAAAAGGTCAAATAGGATAGAAGAATCTATACATGTTGTATTTGATGAAACCAGCCTTATTTATAAGGATCTGGGAAGTTTATCTAGTAGTGCAGGTTCTATACAGAAATTGAAGGAGATGAATATCAATGAACGGCACAATGAGGATATTGAAGAAACTAATGAGACTGTAATTGTGACTAGAGAGGATGAGTCTCAAGTAGAAGACAATTATGAAGAACCTATTGCCGTTGAAGAACCACAACATCCAAAACATCTAGAACAGCCAACTCAAACAGATGCACCAGAATCTCAAAGGGAAAATGAGAGGTGGAGGAATGCAACCAAACATCTGAAGGATCATCCCAAAGAACAGATTATAGGATATCTAAATGAAGGTGTGCAAACTAGAAGAGGAAACTCAATATATGAGGCATTGCATCACAGCTTTCTATCCAAAATAGAGCCTAAGAAGTTTGATGAAGCCAATAAGGACACCTCATGGATATTAGCTATGCAAGAAGAGCTAAATCAATTTGAAAGATGCAAGGTCTGGATATTGGTTCCAAGACCAAAGAAACACAAAGTCATAGAGACCAAATGGGTATTTAGGAATAAGCTGGATGAAAATGGTGTGATTATCAAAAACAAAGCAAGGTTGGTTGCCCAAGGATATAGACAGGAGGAAGGCATAGATTTTGATCAAGTGTTTGCTCATGTGGCAAGATTGGAGGCAATCAGACTATTCCTGGTATTTGCAGCACATACTGGATTCATAGTTTATCAAATGGATGTAAAGTCAGCATTCCTTAATGGAACAATACTTGAGGAAGTATATGTTGAACAACCCTCAGGTTTTATTGACTATACTCATCCAAACCATGTATATCTTTTATTAAAAGCTTTGTATGGCCTGAAACAGGCACCTAGAGCCTGGTATGAGACATCATCTAGATTTCTCATTGAGAACAAATTCTCAAGGGGAAAGATAGACAAGACATTGTTTCTTAGGATAGTTAAAGGTCACATTATTCTAGTACAAATATATGTAGATGATATAATTTTTGGCTCAACTGATAATAACCTTTGCAAAAGGTTTGCAAGCCTTATACAAGGGAAATTTGAAAAGAGCAGCATGGGTGAGCTCAAATACTTCTTAGGACTCCAAGTGAAACAGTCTGAGGAAGGAATCTTCATTTCTCAGACCAAGTACACCAAAGAGATTATCAAGAAGTTTGGAATGGAAAATTCTACTATCATGAAAACACCAATGGCAGCCAATGTGTCACTGGACAAGGATGACAAAGGGAAACCTATTGATGAAACCTTGTACAGAGGCATCATTGGCTCATTGCTCTACCTAACTGCTAGCAGGCCAGACATTATGTTCTCAACATGTGTGTGTGCTGGGTATCAAGTGAATCCTAAAGAATCTCGCTACACTGCTGTCAAAAGAATCCTGAGATATCTGAAGGGTACTCTTAATCTTGGCCTTTGGTATCCTAGAAGCAATGACTTTGAACTAACTGGTTTTTCAGATGCTGACTTTGCAGGATGCAAGGAGGACAGAAAAAGTACATCATGCACATGTCAATTCCTTGGCAAAAGACTAATATCTTGGAGTAGCAGGAAGCAGACCAGTGTAGCTATCTCTACAGCAGAATCTGAGTATATCTCAGCTGGAAACTGCTGTGCTCAGCTACTATGGATTCAACACCAACTCCAAGACTATAAAGTTCAGCTAAGTAAATCTCCTTTATATTGTGATTCAACTAGTGCTATTGTTATAGCTAATAATCCTGTATCACATAGCAGAACTAAGCACATAGAAATTAGATATCACTTCATTAGAGAACATGTAGAAAATGGAGATATCATAATTGAATATGTCCCCACTGACAAACAAGTTGCTGATATATTCACTAAACCCTTGGATGAAACAAAATTCAATAACTTCAAAATTGAATTAGGGATGCTAAAAATGGAATAAAGTTGTCTTGAAATAAATAAATGAAAATAATAATTAAGTCCTAAAAGGTGAGTGGAGATATATCAGGCGTCGAGAGAAGATACCTGGCGTCGAGAAGATACCTGGCGTCGAGCGAGGAGAAATGGCGTCGAGCTATGTCAACGCTTGTGCAAACATAGCTAGGGCGTCTCGACAGGGTAAATTTGAACCATTTGATTAAATCTTGTTAAACAAGTCCGGCGCGCGGCTATTCATCTTCTTGAATTAGAAATTCTATAAATAGGGAAGACATTTCGTTAGTACATATGCCATAGATTTCTCAATTCGAAATTATCTGCCCTAGAAAATTTCTCCATCAATTCTTTCACTCTTCGATCAGCAACCACAATGCCTCCCAAGAGCAGTGATTACCTTTACAAAGGAGGCGAGCTTGTTCGAAATGGATTCCAATCAGCACCAGTAGAAATCAAATCAACCATCGAGCTAATCTACAAAGCAGGACTAGAATTCATGCTATCTGAATCGACTCTAATTTGGAAACAAGAGGTCTTAGAACTTTACTCTAATATAGTAACAGACACCGCCAATTCAAAGCTTAAAACTACTGTAAATGGTAAGAAGATTAAGATTTCTCCTTCAAGACTCGCTAAGGCACTAGAACTGTCAAGATTAAAAAGTAATGAAGTAGAAGAAGAAGTGAGCTCTGAGCAGATTAGATTAGCACAAGTCTGGTGCGGAATTGAAACATCACATGAAATCTCTGGGAGTATACTTAGGAAAGGAATGAATTCAAAAGGAAAACTGCTAACAGATGTGATCGGAAAGGGTCTGTTATGCAAGACTGGATCTCATGATAAAATTTCCAGGAAAATGTTTATTCTCCTGACCAGGATTATTCATTCTTTGAGAACAGATTGGGGGAGGGTGGTGTTTGACAGAGTAATCGAATGTATCCAAGCACCCAACATGGGTAGGATATTCTCTCTCTATTTAGTAAAAATCATTCCAGATTCTTTAAATAACAAACTTGGATCCAAGATAAATCATAATCAGAATGATAGAGAGATGGAAAAGAGTTTTATCAAATCATCCACCAGCAGAACTCTCTCCCAAGCAGAAGAAAGCTAAGAAGCAAAAGAAGAAGGTCTCTTCAAGTTCATCAAGCTCATCCTCTTCCAAAAGAAAATCAAGATCCTCTCCAATTCATGATCCTAATCTCACATCATCTGAAGAAGAAGAAGGGAACAAACCTAGGGACAGTACTCCTGACACACCAACAGGTACTGATCCATTACTGGAAGGGGGTGACAAGTTCAATAAAGAAAAAGATGAGAATGAGAAAGAAGAAGAAGAGAGAGGAAGTCACCCTGGATCCCCTGCTAGAGTTGAAGGAAATTTTCAAAATGAGAGGGAGGCTCCAGATGAGATCCCTGCTCAGGATAATTCTGAAATTAGCAAGGCAGCAGTTGAGAGGGAAGCTCTGGATGAGATCCCTGCTCCAGACAACAATGACCTTAACAATGCAGAAATTGAGGGGGAGCCTCAAGATGAAATCCCAGCTCAAGAAAATCTTGATCAAGACAATGCACCATTTGAGGGGGAGTATCAGCCTGAGGTCCCTGCTCAAGAGAATCCTGCAGTTGATGATATGAATGTGGAAGGAGAGCCTGAAGCCACAAGGAAAGAGGATGAGAAGGTGATCAAGATAGAATCTTCTAGCTCACATATGAGCCAGAGAGATGACTCTTTCATCAGAAAAGAAAGCAGTAGAGGTGATGGAATGACAAGAGAAATCAATGTGGATCTAAGTTCAATACTACCTCAGCTGGAGGTGTTGCTTAATAATCAAAGAAGATTATTGGAACAGTATATTGAAGAAAATAACACAAAAATAAAAAATGAAGTAGATTTCCAGATGAAATTGGTTAGATTTGAAGTTAAACATCAGATGACTGCTCTGAGAAAGGAAATGGTAAAAATTTTCAAAAGAGTTGGTGCCTCAGTGGATTACACAACTGAACAACTTGATGCAATCAAAGAGACATCAAAGGCTATTAAAGAGACACAAGCAGGTATCTCAAAGACAGTAGATGATGTTCAAACAAATCAAGGAATTCTAAGTAACAATATGCAAGTGTTGTGCAAAGAACAAGTTGCACAAACTCTTACAGGTACAGCTAAGATAGATGTTAGACTGCAACAGCATGATATTGCTATTATAGCTAAAATTGATGAGAGCTCTTCAATTCTAAAAAATCAAGTAAAGTTGAATACAGATACCATAGATGCCCATCTCCTTAAGGTCAAGAAAACCATTGAAAGTGGAATGCATCATCTGGAGGGCCAAGTCAGGTTTCAGAAGAATGTTATAAGAGATCATATAGTTGAAGAAGTCCTAAAGGGGGAGAGGTCAATGATTAAAGCCAGCTCTGAGCATGCTGTGTGGACCTCTAATTCTATAAGAGAAACTTTTGGCTATCCTCCCATAGATTATGAAAATGATCAAGTTTCTGAGACCAAGCCAGCATCTCTTATACAAATCCAAAAACAAATTGCCAAAATGTATAGTCCTGAGCATAAAAGCAAGAGAGAGAACTTTACCAGTGAACAAGTAGAATCTAGCAAAAGGAAGTTCAGAGAGGAAGTTCAATCAAGGGTCGATTTTGAACATTGGTCTCCCTCTTCAAGAGAAATGATTCTGACAGCATGGGAAGCTGTGAAAGGTAATCCAGATGAAAGAGGGAAATGGTATTCTGAAGCTGAATGGTTGAAGCACAGGGATCAAGAGGAGCTGAAGATAAAATTCAAGGCTGACAAATTGGCTGGGAAAGTTCAGGCACGTGATAAGGAGCCAATCAGATACTTTCCAAAGCCGTTTGGCTATTTCAAGAAAAGAAAAGAGGTTGCTGAAGTCATTTCCAAGAGAGCCAAAAGAGGAATATAGATCAAGGAACCTGAACAGCATTAGGATTTTAATCTTTATTAAGAATTCTCAGAGAAATGTATTTGATATATCTTTAAACAATATTGATGAGCTCCCAGAGCAAACTATCTTTTATTCTCATATATATATATATGTCTGTGATGTGATCCTTCTCTTATCATGACATGTTTTATTCTGAACTGCTTGTGATTTTGTGCTTATATGAGAAATCATGTCTGAGATAATTTTTGTTGATAGAATGTTTTGGTAATCTAATTTTATAAGGTATTATACTCATTATATTTTGATTACCTGTATAGAAAATATTGATTATCTTTGTAAAGAGGGATATATCATTGACTGAGGTTATGACTTCTTCAAATAGGGGGAGATTGTTGGGACCATTGTCCACAATGTCTTAGATTTGGAGAAGTACATTCCTAAGTCAAAGATATACCTCAGAATGTATTTGATATATTCTCTAGAATCATTGTGCAGGAGATCAGGTCAAGCAAAGTGCTCAAGGAATTCATCCAAGTTCACAAGCGTCGAGACACCACACATCGCTCGACGCCTGTGACCCAAAAGCGTCGACCCATGTCTGCTGCTCAAATAGACAAGGTCGCCGCTGAAGTTCTGAGACCAAGTTTTGAAACGTCGAGCCAAGGTATATCGCTCGACGCCGTGGAATGAGAAGTGTCGACCAAACTTCAGTTAGCTCAATGCCAACAAAAGGAGTCTATATATGAAGGCACAGATAAAAAGCGTCGAATGACTAAAGATTGCTCAACGCCTAAGAAGGAGGAGTTGAGAGTTTCAGTCTAAGAAGTATGTGTCAAGTATCTACATATCGTTCGACACCTGATAGAAAAAGCGTCGACAGAGATACACAGTGCTCAACGCCTTTTTCTTTGAATGCTCTGAGCTGAGAAATTTCATTTACAGCTAGCTGAGCCTTTGTTTATTCAGAAGCCATTAAAGACCGTTGAAGACTTAACGTCATGCTGACGTGGAGGAGCGTAACAGATGTTGCAGATGGAGGGCTATAAATAGAAGGCATGACCCATGGGTTTAGTAGTTGATCATTCCTATTTTCGAAAGCCATTATCTTCTTCGTCGTTTTGAGGGAAAGTCTGAGAAAGAATCTGAAGAAGTCGTCTCCTCTTTCAGAACTGTTCTAACTTGAAGAATTCTTTCAGCAATCTGGTGCTGATACATCTTTCTGAAAAGAGAAGATTAAGAAGGAAGAATCTGTCTTTCTAAGAAGAAGAACAGTCATCAGAGCCTGAAAAATCAAGAAGACCAAAATTGTTGCTGCTGATCTGTTGAAGATTTCTGTCTGATCATTCAGACAGATCAAGAAGACTCGTCACTTTGAAGAATCTGAGTCTAAGTATTGTTACTGTCTTTATTAATCCCTGTAGGGTCTGAGTTGTCAGATCTGAGTGTAGGATCTTTCAAGGATCTGAGTTGTAGGATCAGGTGTGATCTGAGTTGTAAGATTCAGGGGTGAATCTGAGTTGTAAGCCTATAATTATAAAGGCTGAGGTAGGATCTGTGGAGATCTGAGTTGGTAGGATCTGTTGAGATCTGAGTTGGTAAGATCTGCTGAGATCTGAGAGAGTAAGATCTGTTAAGATCTGAGTCTGTAAGATCTATTGTGATCTAAGCTGTAAGACCTGTTTGTGGTCTGAGATCTGGAGGAGATATAAACTCTATCTAGCACACTGCTAGAGGGGAGAAGGGGGAAAGTGGATTACCCAAGATAAGGGGAACCACTATAAAATTCTGTGTGTTTTTCTGTTTGTGTTCTTTTTCTTGAAAGCTCTGATCATTCTTTTAGGTTATAATCAAGAACTGCAAATAGTTTTTAAAATAACATATTCACCCCCCCCCCCCCCCCTCTAGGTGATTAGCTACCCTTAATTAAAGTCTTTCAGATCTGCAGGGGGCTGGCGGCTGGGGATCAGCAGGGATGTTGGCGGCTAGGGTTTGAAGGGTGGCTGCGGGTGGAGGAAGGAGAGGCTAACAAAAAGAAAGTAGATACTTACCCAAGGAGTCGTCACCAAGGGGCTCCACGGAGTCGGCACCGCAGAGGGGATCACCGGAAATGAGGAAGATGACATCCAAATTTCAGCAATGAAATTCCTGCAGCCCTAAAGATCCTATTTATAAGAAAACAATATTAGGGCAACCGAAATCGACGGCTAAGATTGGTCGGCGGTTCCGATGTCATAACTACATGAAATACAACTCAAAATACATAATGTTATATATGAAATCGACTAGCAACACGAATCCGAACGCATCCACGGAGTTGGATCGTCTATCCGGGCATGCCATATATGGTAAGTTGCCAAATCAATGGGCCCAAAACTCGTCCTCGCCTATGCTCCGCATCAATCTCCCCGGCTTGAAAGAATTCATCTCCCGATGAATAGGGGTCAGAATTCTCTCGCCGCATGCCAGGTAAAACTCGAAGAGGCCCACCAGAGGTCGTCCAAGTGTCGACGCTGAAAAGTGGCCGCGCCAATCAACTCCTCCGGACTGAAAAATTTCCATCCCCGATGAGTGGAGACGGACGTGCTGAAGTCGAAGTCCGGGGGCGAATCGATCAAGCTCATCTCTCAACACACTAGTAGAAGGATCCGGTGGGATCTGAGATGTCAAAGGTGAAGACATTGGGGACAACATCCCGGGAAAGTAAGAGTCAGAGGTGGGCTGAGAGCGGGGCAATGAATGTGGTGGCAATGGCTCGAGGGTAGACTGAGTGGTGGGTGATAAAAACGGTGGTAAAGGCTCGGGAGGGCCGCCAAGATGTGGGCCCGAATATTCGTGAGGTGCAAAGGATAGCGTCCGGTCCTCGACATTGAACACAGTATGGGCACCCATGCTCGCGGGGATGTCCAGCTCATAAGCATTTGTCCAGATGCGTCTTAGGGCTGAGTAGGGACTCATTCGCCTAAGGCCCAAGCTTTTAGCAAGCCTCGCACGGAGCCTCACAACGCAGATTCTCACCATCACCTGCTCGCCTTCATGAAGTACCTGCACTTGCCAATGAACATCCGCATGTGATTTACAAGATTTATTACCAATATGGATTATTCGTCGGACCGACTCACGACACACATGCAAATGATGAACAGACAACACAACAGACTCATGCAAATGATGACGAAACGACTCAACATACTCATGCAAATGATAGAAATGAAACATGATTAACACAACATGCTCTCTATGGGAAAATCTAATAATGACCTGAAAATATATCGCAGGAGGTGGCCTATCAGGAGGCTCTCTCGGGGGAGTGTAGAAAAACTCATCCCGTCTACGACGAGTGTTCAGATGATCGCGTGAGACACCTATACTCAAATGCGAGCTCGTAAAGATCCAAGCGTCTCTCAGAGGACGTGAACCATCAGGGGGCTCACCAGGAGGTGTGTAAGAAAAGTCATCGTGAATGTGACGACCGCCGAAGTGAACATCGTGTGCACCGACTAGAAAACGTGGCGCTATACTGTGATGAGTGTCCCCGACAACAAAGAACTCATCGGGTGGGTCCGCGGGTGGTGTGTCCCAAAACTCATCACGAGTGTGATGTGTCATAAAGTAGGTCCTCAAAATAAGAGTAGGTTCTAGTGTGCTCAAGGTAGGCCCTACATACGTCTTACTCCACTCGCGACCCATCCTCCGGGGCAAGGCCAGAGATGATAGGGGAGGAGACGTCAATAACTCGAAACTCGTAAACAAGCGCCTCACTTGAATCTCATGTTCACCCGGATGTGGTGGATCATCAGGAGGCTTAACTGGGGGCTCGTCATGGGGCTCGTCACTAGGTTCAAGATCCTCCAGATGAGTACCAACGTAAGGGGTAGTGTCCCCGTGAATGGATGAAGTAGCCACTACGAGATCAATACCAGGCTCTGGTCTCTCGGTCGTGATGTGACTCAGGGTAACGACAATTGGAGAGCGACATAGATCTATGCTCAAGAATGGGTCTGTGGGTGCGGTGTCAAGATGTGAGTCAAGGGTAGGGGTGTTAATCAACCCATGACATGCCATAGGTGGTGGTGTGGGTGAGGGGCACGACACCATAGGCTCAAGAGGTCGCTCAGGCTCACTCACAGTCGAGGTCACGAGAGACGGGTCAGAAACAAGGGATAGGTCACTCACTGGGCTAAGCAACTCACTAGGGTGAGAGCAATCTATATCATGTATCACTTCAGTCATGTCTGACGGAACAATGATAGGCGTCATGGTGACCTCAATATGGGAGGAGCTCGTACTGCGGAGGTCAAAGTGAGGATCCAACCGACCAGCTCTTGCGGATCTCAAAGACTGTTCGTAATGAAGGGCAAGCTGATACGTCTTCTCGAGGGACTTTGAGCTATGATAAACCACCTCAGTACGAATGTCTGATCGAAGGCCAGACCGAAATCTGCAAGAGGTCATGGTTGGGTCCTCTCGGATATCGCTCCTCACAACTAACTCATCAAAGCGATCCTTGTACTCAGCGACGGACATAGATCCTTGCTGAAGGGAAAATAATTGGTCGAGCAAGCGACTCCGATACGACGAAGGCAAATACCTCTGACACAATGTACGCTTCATGTCCACCCAACTAGTGACGCGGTGTAGATGGTCTCGCTCGCGTGTCCCTCAACGCTAGCCCAATATGCCATCGCCTGATCTAAAAGTCTAAGTTTTGCAAACTTGACGTGACGCTCACCGAATACCTCAAAATGGTCAAGATAATACTCTATGTCCACGAGCCAATAACTGAAAAACTCGGGACTCGATGAACCGTCAAAGGAAGGGGCAGCAGTACGAAACTGACTCACAAGATCTCTCTCACAGCAAGGATCCTCATAATAGTCATCTCTAAGGTAACCGAGTCGTGTCGAAGGATCGACACGATCCGCTCGCGTGTACGGATAAGAACGACGACAACCATCATATTGATCGTCTCTAGTGTAGTGGTCTCGTGTCGGTGGGTCAACGCGATCTCTAAAAGTGGTGTGCTGCGATCGAGAATAATCGTCGTAGTAACGTGAAGATCTCCCTGACGGGGCTCTGTGAGAGCGGGTGCTAGTGGACTCGAGACCTCCAAAGTGAAGGGAGGAATAATCGTGACACCTAGACATAATGAAAAACCTATAGACTCTACGACTGCGTATCGAAAAGTGCGCGCAACCTAGCTCTGATACCAATTGACGCAGGACGAATCTATAGGCGGCGGAAAATCCGCGACATAATCCTACATGTTATGCCAATCCGACGACGTGAATCCAAATTAGATAATAAATTTAAACATCCCACGCGCAATTAATTCACGGCAAAGCACAAAAAATTTATTAGGGAAACAAGCTTAGGCTTTCCTCCGCGTGGAGGGCCAAAGCAAGAGCGCGCGGCGAATAATTCCTTCCTGCAGTTAGAGATTTATCCAGGCACAATTAACTAGAATAAAATGGACATCCAAACAAGCATAAGATTACCACAATGCAACAATGTTTTAACACCTTCAACCAATACAAAACATAACACAAATCTGAAATAAACTAGGGTTGCAGTAATTTTAAATAAATCTGAACTTTGGAGAGGGGAGGAGGTTTTCTGGGTGGTGGCGGACTAGATCGGGCAAGGGGAAGGTGGATCCACGGAAGGGGGGGAGTTGGCTGCGGGTATGGGTGGTTTAGGGGCTGGATCGGGGCCCTGGAATGGATCTGGACAGATCTGTCCAGATCTGGACAGATCGGACAGGGAAGAGGGGCTGGGACAGGGGCGGCAGGGGGCTGCTGTTGGGAGGTTGCTGGCGGGTGTTAGTGGGCTGGCGGCGTGGGGTTGCTGGGAACAGGGAGGGCGGCGGAAGAGGGTTGAGGGGGTGGCGGCTGGGGCTTGGAAAGAGGGTTGGCGGCAGGGGATTTGTAGGGGGGCGACTGTGGATCTGCAGTGGGCTGGCGGCTGGGATCAGCAGGGATGTTCGCGGCTAGGGTTTGAAGGGTGGCTGCGGGTGGAGGAAGGAGAGGCTAACAAAAAGGAAGAAGATACTTACCAAAGGAGTCGTCACCAAGGGGTTCCACGGAGTCGGCACCGCGGAGGGGATCACCGGAAATGAGGAAGATGACATCCAAGTTTCAGCAATGAAATTCCTGCAGCCCTAAAGATCCTATTTATAAGAAAACAATATTAGGGCAACCGAAATCGACGGCTAAGATTGGTCGGCGGTTCTGATGCCATAACTACATGAAATACAACTCAAAATACATAATGTTATATATGAAATCGACTAGCAACACGAATCCGAACGCATCCACGGAGTCGGATCGTCGATCCGGGCACGCCATATATGGTAAGTTGCCAAATCAGCCCCGAATGGGCCCAAAGCTCGTCCTCGCCTATGCTCTGCATCACTCTCCGATTCGCATTGTGAACTCCTCCGACAAAAGGAACGTGAAGGACCAATATTGAATAAGGCTCTCGCGGGATGATGTAATATCAGCATGAATCCTAATCACAAACACATAAAGCGTAAGCGAGGTATAGTTAATGAACGTGGTAAATGCCAAACATTCAACAAGTAACACCCATACCAATATCTGCTCATGCATGTGGCGGCGTAATTTTGGGAATGAGAACCGGTAGCGGCAACGACCTTGGTCGATGGGTGACTCCACAAGTGAGTTGTAGCGGCTGGACAGGGGTGGGCTGGAGGCTACGGCGATGTGGAGGGCTGGAATGGGGTCGACGGGAGGAGGGAAGGGTTGTAGGAGGGTCGACGGGGTGGGGCTGACTGGAGGAGGGTTGTCGGGGTGAGGTTGGCTGGAAGAAGGGGTCGACGGGGCAGGGAAGAGAGGGGAGTAGGCGCTAGGGCTATATAAGGCTGGACGAGGTCGGGGAAAGAGGAGGGGACGGCGGTATGGCTGTAGGAGGCTCGACGGGGTCGGGGCTGGCTGGAGCAGGTTCGGCAGCAGGGGGGTCGGGGCTGGTTGGAGAGGGCTCGACAGGATCGGGGCTGGAGAAGGCTGGTTATAGGAAGTCGGGGCTGGTTGGAGAGGGCTCTACGGGATCGGGGTTGGAGAAGGCTGGTTGTAGGAGGTCGCGCGCAAGAAGACTGCTCGGAGTCCACCGAGAAGACCGACCGTCTGCAGTTTCGCAACCCTCGATCCCCAAATCAGCCGCACCTGCATGAACATATAGGGGAGGGGGGAAAAGAGAGCTAGGGCACCCAGATTGGACGATTAATAACATTTGGGCCGATCTGGTGTCAAATACAACATGAAATATATAAAATAATATATAGAAAAGACTCGGAACGACCATCCGAGCACATCCGCGGACTCAGATCGCCCAAATGGGTCGCCGATCACCTCCTCCTGCGGGAATAAATATGTGTGACGTCGATCGCCATCAGCAAGCCTTTATAAATAATAGAACTGTCTTTCTCGTAGACAATATGGGACAAGATCATGGTTTCTTTGAATACCTTTATGATATAAAACAAAGATAAAACACACTTTTCAACAGTTTATATAACATTTTTGAGGTCCATTATGGGGTCTTGCTGTATATATATGGTGACACATGCTATAATTCTCAATAATTTGCATATTCTGCCAACTCTCGCATGATAGGTCTTAAAAAGAAATTATGCAACACTTGCTAATCCAAAAGTGCAACATGTAGGCTTGAGGAGGGTTGTGTCATGCAGTTAGAAGAATATACTCATATAATTAAGTGGATAGAAAGGAGATCATTATGTATTAAAGATCGAAAGTAAAAGAAAATGTTCTATCATAGAATAGAGAATGCTAATATGGATGTGGTTACACGAGGATGAAATGTGACATCAGCAAGTTAGCCATGACTTGAAGAGACACGAGACCGATACTAGAGCATTAATCGAGGTAGAGGCATAGAAGGATTACGCATGTGATAATGTGCAAGTGTAAAGCTTCAATAACGGAAGGAGGTTGCACAACCATGTATATAAGCAATCAACATAACGATATAGGAAGTTATTTTGAGATATGAAACACTTGAAACGTGCTCCAAGTAAAGTTAAATCAATCCATACTTCTAGGCGGAAGAACTTTTTCACTGTCTCTCGTTGCTCGGGTTTCCCAGCTCCTGCAACAGACTCCACTTCCACATTTTTCTTTTGTGTATTTGCGTGCCTTGCTGCACCCTGAAAAGCGCATTGTGATTAAAGAACAACCTCATATGTGCATATATTTCACTTTCATGTATAGATAGAAGCACTTGATATTTACTGCTGCAGAAGCATCACGGCTGAGCTGTGCAAGTTGGACACCAAGGCTTTGGTGCATGGACATGTACTGCCCTGAATGAGGATGCCTGTTAGATGACACAGCCTGCCAACTTAGAACAGGTCTCTGAAGACTCTGGCGAGTCAGCTTGAATCCCTGTAACAAGTTAAACAATGAGGAAAGTTGATGAAAAAGACAACAAGATAACTTGGAAAGTATGAAGTGTGGGCATCAAGAGGATGCAGGATATGTTACACTAATAATAGAGAGATGTGTCAAGTCTTAAGAGGATACTACTGTAGAAGAGATCAAGTTGGAATAGAATGCAAATAATGTGGGTTATGTTGAATAAAATGAATTCATTGGTCCATAGAATACATGCCAATTTAACTACATAAACATACAGATATACATCAATATCTTAGACAAAAAATGAGCAAACCCATATATGTTTGTATGTAAGCATAAACAAATAGAACTAGGTAATCTGCACATAGTCAACACAACTCATCCAATGGCAGAATTATAGCATAGTTTCCATTCCTCGGCTGCTTACAGTTGTTCTCCACCTTATACACTAAATGACTTGGACTGTAAAGTCTACATTACATTTAACAGTAGGCAGATTTGAGAGAGTTTCATGGAGAAAAACATAAGTAAACAGCAAAAATGAAGTGAAAAATATAATGTTTGGTTATGGTAAAAGAGGATTTTCCAACTAAATTTTTTTAGCCTTTAAAATCCAGTCACCCTATTGTTAGCCAAGTAAGCTGTATAGAGCTTAAATCAGTTATGAAGTTGACAAAAGGAGTGGTGGGAAAATGAGCGGTGGGAAACCAGTGATACAAAAAATGCAAAAATGTTTGAATAGAAGAAATATTTGTGTAACAACCCAATGTAAAGGCCCACTTCCTTGGCCCATTAGGAGATCCATCTCTTGTATAGATTTGTCCAACACCGTGGTTTGGAGTTAAGATGTCACTCCTCAAACCTATATATATGTGTACATGTATTTGTATTTACCACTTAATGAGAAGTAATAAAATTTTCCTGCTTCGGATTCCGCTCTTCTACATGGAGCAAAAGAAGTCAAATTAGGAAAATTAAAATCAACTTATATCACAAAAATATATAAAGAGCATTTAAGACTAAGAAAGCAACGCATTGTAAACTTCACCTTCGGAGTAGGCTAAGGGGTGCACAAAACCTAGGGCTCTAGGTGGGGAATGCAATGCGACACACTAACCCTAGTCTAAATGCGATGCAACCATCGGCAACGACGATGAATAATTTAAGCAATGAGATTTTCTAACACCACGCAAATATTCAAAATTGAGAGCAATTAATTAATTTAGCAATTTATAATGGCTTTCCTCCGCTCGGAGGGCCAAAGCAAAGCGCACAACGAATAATTCCTCCTGCAAGTTAATAGCGTATCGCGCGCAAATTTTTACTAGCAAGAATCACAGCAATATATATCAATTCACCAATGAAAATGTCAAATCAAATAAGTCAATACCATAAGAACTCACAAAGTAGCGAGTTGAACCGAGACACTGAAGAATTTGGGTCCGAATGTGTAGATCGGCAATCGAAGGTGGAACAGGAGGCGTGACGTAACGGTGGTGGCTGTCCTAGGTGGAAAATGGGGAGATCGGGCCGGAAACGGGTAGATCCGGCCACTAGGAAATAGATACGGATGGGGGGTGGATAGATCTGATGTATTAGAGCGGATCTGGGGTGCGGGATGGCGTATGGCGGTGTAAATAACGGATCGGGATACGAAACTCTAGATCTGGACTGATCTTGAGTTTTAGGGTGGAAGGAAGGTGGATCCACGTGAGGGAGGGAAGGGGATGGTCAGGTAGGGCTGCTGGAAGGGATTTGGAGGGCTGGCGGGTTGACGTGGGGGCTGTGGAGCCGGCTGATGGCGGGGAGGAGCAGTGGTCGTGGGTTGGAGGTAAGGGGGACGGGCGGCAGCAGGCTGGTGGCTGGGAGGAGGGGTGGCAGCGGGCTGGCGGCTGGGAGGAGGGCGGCTGGGCCTTGGACAGCAAGGGGGCGGAGGCTTAGGAGGGGGCTTGGATGGTCGGCGGTGGCTAGGAGGAGGGGGAGAAGAGGGGGATAGATAGGGGGTACCTTGGGGAGAAGAACGAGCACCTAGGAGTCGTCACCTAGAGTTCCACGGCGTCGGCACCGCGGGGTGATCGCTGGAATCCGGGATTAGGTTTATGTAATAACCCTTAAAAAAAATCTAATGATAAGAATATTAAATGTCCCTTCCTATTAGTGTTATTTGGCTAGCCGCACCCCTCCCCCCTTTAATTAGACCTCGTCTAGGGCTCTCGCTCCCGTCTCGCTATTTCCCGCAAGTCGCACCCCGATCCCGGTTCCGGTTTCGCCTCCAGCCGCTCCCGCTCCCGCGTCTCCCGCCCTGCCGCCTCCTCTGCGCCCTAGCCGGCAAATTCTCCTCCTCCCAAAGCCGCCAGCAGCCTTCCTCCTCGCCTCCTCTTGCTCCAGGTGCTACCGCCCCTGTTCCTCCAAGGGGCTGACAACCCTCCTCTCCTGCAAGGTGGTCGCCTCTCCTGCAAGGTGGTCGATAACCTCCTCTTCTCCATTTCTGGAGGCCGGTATCGACTTCCTCCCTCCTCTTCAAGGGCCGTCAGCCACCCTCTCCTCCTTGGGCTCCGATTTCGCCCTAGGGTTTTGCTCGAACCCTCCTCTCGGATTTTGGACTCGGATTCGGCTCCTTGAGCCCGATTTTGGCTTCCTTGGGTAAAGATCTCCTCTTTCCCTCATTTATTCAGATGTTTTTGATTTCTTTTGCGAATTTTTGTGCTTTGAATTGCTTGTAAATTGTGATTCAAGGTTTATGCCCTATTTTAATCGCCTAATCGTGTCTTGTTCTCGATTTCCGGTGCCGCTCCTCGATTTAATTGGTGGGATCATGCAAAACCCTCTCCGATTTAGGGTTTCTCCAAGCTTAAGCGCCGCCAAATTCTGATTTCCGCGTGGTAATTTCTTCTCCCCTCACTTTCGAGGGAGGTAATTCCTAAACCCTCGTTATTTAAATTCTGTGTCGTAGAATGCATGTGTTAGCGTAGTAAGTTATGCTACATCGCTTTCGTTGTGCTTGATCAGGTTCAAAATGTGATTTCTGCTTTTGCTTGCGCCGCTTAGCCGTCGCCGTCAGATTCAGCCTCATTTAAGGCAAGTAGAGATCCCTCTCTCTTGCAATCATTGAATTTATTTAGCCTGTCTGTTCTTATAATTTTATGACTTCGCTTTGAATACATGTTTCATCAAATAAGCTTAATTCTTGAATGTCTGAATTGACTTGTTAAAATATTGAGGTATCACGCGTTTGGGATAACACGAATTTGAAATGTGAAGTGATGATTTTAATTGGAGGATTAGTAATTCTTTTTGAGCATGAACATTAATTGGTATATTGACAAATGTTAAGATTCCTTGCTAGCAATTAGACGAAATGTGTTTGATATGAAATGTTTGGGTCGTACACGTGTCTACTTAGAAGATATTCGTGTTTTGGAATGACTTAATGTAAATGGGTACTGGTTATCCCGGAATCGATGCATGTCAAACTTGTTCCTGCGCATTTTGCTTGAATAATCTTCTTGTTAATAAAATTCTTAGCCTCTCGGACTCGCAAGATTCAAAACTCTCTATTTTGGGTGTCATCAACTCCTCTTGCTCCTTAGGTATGTTTGAACGCAAGACTTGGTTAAATAACGTTCTATAACTTAATTCCTCTCGTTGCACGTTTGTAAAATCTACTCTTGTATATCTGAATCAGTATTTGGTTACATGTCTTGATATGCTAGAATCACTCAATCATGAATTATTTCATTAATAACACGAGTAAACAATTGAACGGTAGGGTTTTAGTTGACGCAACTCCTTGACTTGGGTTCCCTCTTGAATCCTTAATGGGAACAAAGGACCGGTCATAGCAAGCATAAATTTCTGAATCTCTTGAATCCGTACTTGAATTTGTCTGAATCATGAATCATGCGCGTCAAACAGAAACACATACACTTTCACTTGTACAACTTATGTCATTACATGAATCATCTTTTCATGCTTTACTTCGGACTAGTTTAATAATTCTAGATATTTCTGCTTGTCTCACTTGCTTGTCTGTCTTGTTAGCTCTGCTTCATGAAAAGCGGTACACAAATATTATGTTTTTCCTACGCATATTTTATTTTGCTTTGCTCTTGTGTATTTCAATGTTCTGAGGCTTTCCTTCTGTTTGGATTTGTCTTAGTGTTCGTGTCTGCGCCGCCTGCTCTCTGAGGCCGATCTGCGTCAAGCTTCAGGTTTTGTGTTTATGTTTCATTTCTTTTACTGTCGGATATTTCTGTTATGCAATAATTACATTCAGTCATTTTCTCCTGTTTCATGGACAACTGCTAGGTTAATCATTATATGTACTAGAATTTGACATGTTTTGCATGCTCATTCATCTGCGATGATCACTGCATAAATTTATGTTCCAAAACTTCTATCTTAAGTTCTTCTGCAAAATGCATGTGCACCTGTTTCAAACTCACATTTTAAAGTTTCCGCCTTAGCAGGCATGGTTTTTCCTTCCGCCCATGCCTGTGGCATCACGACCTGCCCGAAGCGCACTCTGACTCTTGCCGAGACGGGTCGTGACAGTTTCCACCAAATTCTGCAATGCTGGATTCAGCCCATCCAACACCTATTTATTAGAGAAAGTAAAACTAGGGCTTCCCCATCAACGACTATGATTGGTCGGTGGGGTCGGCCACTAAATACATGAAAAATAAACCCAGAAAAATAAATTAATATATATTTTTGACTCGCAGCGACGTGTCAGACGCAACCGCGGAGTCGGATCGGCCATCCGATCAAGCCTTCCTGCGCGAATAAATGAACGTGGATCCTGCCTTGCGGCGAACCCCCTCCAGTAATAAAATTTTCCTGCTTCGGATTCCGCTCTTCTACATGGTATCAGAGCCCAACAATTCTTCAAGTAAAACTCTCGACGATTGAACTTTGCTCTCGCCGATTGAGCTCTCTTCTGAAGCACGCCTTCTGCACATCAAAATTAAGCTCAGAGCTCGCCAACAGGTCTGGCTAACACCCCCTAGAGTTCGACAACAGGTCTCGCTAACACCCCCTAGAGCTCGACAAGATCCCGTCCAAGCTCGCCACATTCTTGGCTTCAATGTCGTCCAAATAATCCCGCCCCTCCCCAGATTTTATAGATTGTCGGCCAGCCCGCATCCTCCGCTCAGGACTCGCTGTCGCTTGCTCTCCATTACCGAACTCGCCGCGCCTTCAGTCTCGTGCTCGCCCCTGCACATGTGACCTCGTCTCCCCTACAATACCAGAGCTCGCATACAGCCTCCTTCTGGAACCCGTTTCTACCAGAGATCGCGACTCCTGCCCAAAGCCCGTAGGTATCAGATCTCGTTGATTCCTCTCTTGCGCTTGGTGATACCATGACTCGCCAAACTCAAGGAAGGTGATGGGCCTTGATGTTGATCTCCCCTTGTTGTTGAGTTCGTCGCTGCATCCGTAAACTAGCCGACCAGTGTTGCTGGAGCTCGCAGTACCGGGGCCCGCACATCACCCCCTTCTGTTGATAGCGCCCGTTGAGACCCCGCTTCCTGAGCTCGTTGAATCCTCTTACCGCAGAGCTCATCAACCTTCACTCTCGCTCTCTATGACGCCTTCTATCTAGAACTCACCGACCCTTTGGATTGAGCTCGCTGATATGGCTTTAGCTCTCCAGTGTTGCTTGAGCTCGCCTGGACTACTGCCTATAGCTTGACCTCGCCCTTGTCGCCACGCTTGTTGTTTGAACTTACCTCTCCATTTCTTTTCCATGGGGACAAATGTTGTGTCCGCCTCGTCCACCACTCCAGCAACACTTGCTCCGCTCCCATCTATGAAGTTCGTGACGAACTAAGAATTACCATTATCTCCCTCACTGCAAAGCAAAATTTTGTTGAGTGGGTCCACTCGGTGCGCCGAGTTCTCCAAACCAAGGGTCTTCTTCATCATCTGACTCGCGATCCGCCTATTGAGCCTACTGAGCAATGGCTCCGGGATGATGTCAAAGTTTAGTACTAGATTTTGATTCCATGGAGTGTGAGTCATATCGCATGGTGATGCATCACGAGATCGCAAAGGCAATGTGGGATAAATTGGAGTCTTTATACTCCGAGAAGGATGGCATTTAACATATGTTTTGATCTCTTTAGGGACCTCCAAGCCGTCAAACCAAGTTTGGACGGGGACCTGACATCATTTGTGGAGCAGTACAAGACTCTCGTCAAAGCTTGGATTCAACATCAGCCACTGACGTTGGATTTTGCTAGCCAACGAGCTCAAAAGGAGGTTGTTGGCATAGCTCTAATGATGGCCCGGCTACCACCTCATCTATATAGCATGTGTCAACATCTTAACCTCTCTCATTATTCCCTCTCTATCAGATGTGTGCTCCATGATTTTGAAGGTGACTTCGCCCACCGATGTCGCCTTAACTCCCTTTCCTTCCTTACACCAACACTCTATTGAAGCTCGCCCTCCACCTACTGGGAACCGTGGAGGTCGTAATGAGTCTCAAGGTGGTGGGCGCGATGGAAGAAATTGTCCCAAGGGGTAAACTACTAGCCTTTGTACTTATTGTGGTCGGGTAAACCATACTAAAGCTACCTATTATAGAAATCATGGGTTCCCCCAGCAGCCACCGCACCTTCCTCACCACATCTCTCCAGCAGTGGATACGCCAAGCACGTCCCGCTCAGACATAGACACTCTGTGAGAGGAACTCCAGCATATGTGTTGGCTCGTCACTCGTACCTTCGGATTTATCATCGTTACGTCCAATGAAGGTTACCATGTTTTTTCACATAGCTCCTCCTGGATATTGAACTTCGGGGATACAAATCACATTACTTTGCAAAAACCTTCTCGGTAAACAGACATTGCTAGTCTCAAGTTTATCACTGTTGTCAATAGAGAAACCACCTTGGTTTGCGGATCTAGAGATTTGTCTTTCACTTTGTCTATTTCTCTATGTTATGTTGTTCATGTTTCTAACTCACAATTTAATCTTCTCTCTGTTAATAGACTTACTCATGATCATAACTGCTCCATCACTTTTTCTTCGTCTTCCTTTGTGTTGCAGGATCCACGGACGCGGAATATCATTGGTAGAGGACAACTACCTAATGACTCTACACTTTGGACCTCCGCTCTCTCCGCAGTCACTTCTGTTGATTGGCATTGACGTCTTGGCCATGCTACTTTTTATATACTAGGAAAGGCTCTTCGTGATTTTCTTTTTTCCGATTTTACATGTGAATCTTGCATCTACGAAAAACATCATCGTTTTACCTTCTCTCCTCATTGTACAAGGAGCTCTACTCTATTTGATTTGTTTCATTAGAACATTTGGGATCCATATAAAACTACTAGTTTAGTTGGCTAACGTTACTTCCTTAATTTTATTGATGATCATTCTCGCATGACATGGGTGTATCTGAATTACTATGTATTTCCGCTCATTCATCGTTAAAACTCGGACTCAATTTTTGAGCCCCATTAAATTTTCGAATTGATAATGCTCATAAATATACTAATCACAAATTCCAAGAAACTTGCAAAACGTTGGATATTATTCATCAAACATCTTGTGTCTATACATCACAACAAAATGGTATGGCCGAGCGGAAAAACCGTCACCTCCTTGAGGTTGTCCGCTCTCTTATGTTTAAAATGCAAGTTCCGAAGATCTATTGGCACTTCGCTATCACCACCGTGTGTTATTAAATTAATTGCATGTCTTCGACCATCCTGAACTTTGCGACTCCATCATATTTCCATCGACACCCCCTTTCATATGACTCGTGTTTTTTGGTGTCTGTTTTGTCCATCATCTTGAACCTCATGTGGAGAAGTTGGCCTCATGCACTACTAAATATATCTTTGTTGGATACGCTCGCACACAAAAGGAATGTGTCTTACTCACTTACAGATCAGAAAACGGTAAAATTCGTTGATGACACCTTCCTCGAGTATCAACCCTTTTGTTTCTCATCTCCTCCTGATAACTTACAACCTGTTATCGAGCGTCTCAACATCCCTATCGACAACCCACTACCACCGTGCTACCAACACCACCTCCTCCTCTACATGAGTACACTCGTCGTCTCCTTCGGCCAGATGCTCTGGGACAGCTGCCCCCTCCTGATGACGCTCCTCATCCAGTTGATCCAATTGTGGCTCCTCGTACTCCCCTTTACAGCTCATTATCTCTCTCATTCTGCCTCCTTTCACCGCTTCTCCAGAACTTCATAGGTTGGTAGCCTCTCTGTCCTCTATTTCCACCCCCTCCTCTATTCGGGAGGCTCTCCAGCATTTGTGTAGGCTTGTAAGTGATTCAGTTGGGTTTGATTTTGGGTAAAATTAAAACAGAACTGAATACCCTCAGTTTTCACACACCCCATACCGAAAACGAACCGAATCCACACAGTTCGGTTTGGTTTGGTTTTTAAACCTCAGTTCCATTTTCTGGCATAGCTAACTCATAGTAAAATTTGCTCAAAATATTTTTTTTTTGAGTTCTCATTAATTTTTTTTACTTAAATGATGAATTAATTTAGATTTATAGTTAACTTAAAAATAATTAATCTGAGATTTATATATTTAAAAGTAATTTACTGTGTCATATGATATATAGCATGTGCTAATTATAGTTCAGTGTAAATTAATTATGAATATAATTCATGCCCTTTTATATTTAATCAAGCAAAAAAAATGATGTAAGCATGTATATTATGGTGATTTAAGGATAATGTTATGGCCAAACTAGTCAAGTTGATGTATAACTTAAGCATCCATAATTTTCTAAAATTATTAGTTTACCATTTTAGTATTAGTTGGTGTCACCTAGAACGAAGAAGTTGGATGTCTTGATCCAAATAGAATCATAATACATACACTTTGCTAATAGTCTTTATTCTCAAATAGTTAAGGTTCAATTTAGTTTGATGTTTTCAGTAATACCCAACCAACAAATCGAACTGAACCAAAATGATGTCGGTTTTCAGCTCCCCTAAACTGAAACCAAACCGATCAGTTCGGTCCAAAAATTGGTTCGACTTGATCGGTTTGGTCCGATTTAGTTGGTTTTGATTTTTTATGCACACCCCTACATTCGGGGTGGTGGGTCGCGATGGACAATGAAATGGTTGTCCTTTGGGCTAATCAGACGTGAGACTTTGTTTCCATTCCTCCTGGCCAATCCCGTATGAGATGTAAATGGGTCTTCACTTTTAAGCAATGCCCTGATGCAGATTATGATGGCTCTCTCGATGATCGTCGGTATATGAGTGGTTATTGCACATATTTTGGAGGGCACTTGGTTATTTGGTGAAACAAGAAGCAAGAGGTGGTGGTAGGCTCCTCTGCGGAGGCTGAGTATCATTCGATTACGTCTGTCGTTTCTGAACTCAGTTGGCTGGAGAGTCTTCTTACTGAACTTGGTGTTGATCTCCCCTCTCCAGTCATCCTCTACTGTGATAATCAAGTTGTCATAAATATTGCCGATAATCTAGTTTTTTATGAACACAGCAAGCATATTGAAGTATGTTGTCACTTCATCCGAGAAAAGGTTCAACTCCGTAAAATTGATCAGCGACATGTTCCCGTTGTCGATCAAGTCTCTGATATCTTCACCAAGGCTTTGCCTCGCCCCCTCTACCGACAGTTCCTACAATCTGTATGCCCCATCTTGGCGTGGAGTATAGAATAAATATTTGTGTAAAAGCCCAATGTAAAGGCTCACTTCTTTGGCACATTAGAAAATCCCTCTTTTGTATATATTTGTCTCACACTGTAGTTTTGAGTGAAGAAGTCACTCCTCACCTCCATATATATGTATACATGTATTTGTATGTTGAGAAATTGGCTCCGATCCGCGACTACGTGACTCGCCGCGGATCACGCAACGGAAGACTTATGAGCAATAATAATCGAGCACGCAAAATATAACGGAAGAAATTCCACAAATACACAGACGACAAAAGATATTACGTGGTTCGGAGTATGAGACTCCTACTCCACGGGGAGAGCGCGCCAGAAAAATCCACTGTAAAACAGATGAGGTTACAAGTTACAACAGAGACCGATACACGGTCGAGCAAAAGAGAGAGAAATGCAAAAAACTGAAGAAGAACGTTGTCGGAATTCCGACACTGATATCGCCGAGCGATATCGCCCTGTCTTCTTGCTGGATCCGTCACTGCCGCCTACCTCTGTTGCTGCCTCCTGGATCCGCCGCACGCTTGAGCCTGAGGTCGCCGCCTCGCCTGGAGAGCACTGGAGCTGCCGCCGCTGGACAACCCCGTCTCCACCCGATCCCGCCTGGATCGGGACAAGCTGCCACCACTGATCCTCCACCTGAGGACCGGCCGGACCGAAAATCTGAAGTCGCCAACCGCACTAGAGCCGCCGCCTGCTGGACAGCCCCGCCGGGAAGAAAAAACCTGCCGCCTGAAGGAGACCTGCCTCCGCCGCAAACAGCCTGGAGCGTCGCCTCCGCTGCCGCTGCCGCCTACTTCCTCCTGGAAGCTCCTGGCCTGAGCCTAACGCCGCCTGCCGCAGCACCGCCCGGACCTCGCGCCCCGCTAGCACAACCTCCAAAGAACACCAGCCCAACTCTCTTCCTCTCTTGGCCGCAGGATATCAACAGCACCAGCCCACTTCTTATTTAAATAGCAGTTACTGCGTGGATTGATTAGGAATAGTTCCTGAATGGAATGATCGGCCAATATAGTAGGAGAAAATAGGGAATGGAATAACAGCCATATTGGTTTTCCAAAGTAATAAGATTCAGAATTTTTTGACCGGCCTCAAAAGCTTCCTAAACACAGCCTTCCCGGATTTGGAATGAAGCCTCCCACGGATCGATGAGGTGGCATGATCTCAACGATCCGAGCACACGGATTAGTGAGGTGTCACAAATCCAACAAACTCCACCTTGACACCTCACCCGAACGTAACTCCACCTCCACCTTGAATCTCCCCTACCGGCGACTACGAACCCCCTCTCCCTGGGGTCTCCACGATCAACATGCATGAAGGACGTCGGCGTCGTCCTCATCCTCAGATGCAACCGCAGCCTGATGTGGCTCATGCGTCTGCTCCTTAAACTTCCTCTTCGGGCAATTATTCTTCCAGTGCCCCTCCTCCTTGCAGTAGTGGCACTTAGTATTCCTGCCTCCGGACTTAAACCTAGGTCGGTCTTCCTCCTTGCCTTTTCCTCTCGATCTGCCCCGGGCTGGGTCACTGCTCTTCACGAATAAGCCCTCGTTGGCTCTAGGGCCCGACTTGCTCCTCGTTTCGTTCGAGAGCAGCGTCGTCATCACTTCTTCCATCTTCAGGGTATCCTTCCCATACAGAATCGTGGTGACCAGATGATCGAAGGACTTCGGTAATGAAGACAACAGGAGCAGAGCCTGGTCTTCCTCCTCGACCTTAATGTCCATACTACGCAACTGAGAGATAAGTTTATTAAACGCATTCATGTGATCGAGCAGCTGAGTGCTTTCGGACATCCTAAGGCTGTAAAGTTGCTTCTTCACGTACAGCTTGTTCGTGAGCGACTTGGACATGTACAGCTCCTCCAACTTTGTCCACAGATCAGTTGTAGTCTCAGCGTCGACTACGTTATACATCACCTCATCGGCCAAACACAGCTGAATCGTGCTGATGGCCTTCAGATCCAGCTCCTCCCACTCATCGTCCTTCTTCCCGGACTTCTCCTTTCCGAGGAGAGCCTTATGAAGACCTTGCTGGACGAGAACCGCTTTGATCTGTTTTTGCCACAGACCAAAATCAATTTTGCCGTCGTACTTGGGAATTTCAAATCTTGCTGCCATTATAATTGCTCAACGGGGTAAACTGAGTGATCAGAATAATGTTCTCAGATCAGATCTTGAGAAGGTAGAGAGCGGACCTTGTCGTCACCTACCGTTGACCCAGATCTAGAACCAGAACGTCCAGACGATCACTCCCGCGGAACCTAGCTTTGATACCAATTGTTGAGAAATTGGCTCCGATCCGCGACTACGTGACTCGCCGCGGATCACGCAACGGAAGACTTATGAGCAATAATAATCGGGCACGCAAAATATAATGGAAGAAATTCCACAAATACACAGACGACAAAAGATATTACGTGGTTCAGAGTATGGGACTCCTACTCCACGGGGAGAGCGCGCCAGAAAAATCCACTGTAAAACAGATGAGGTTACAAGTTACAACAGAGACCGATACACGGTCGAGCAAAAGAGAGAGAAATGCAAAAAACTGAAGAACGCTGTCGGAATTCCGACACTGATATCGCCGAACGATATCGCCCTGTCTTCTTCCTGGATCCGTCACTGCCGCCTACCTCTGTTGCTGCCTCCTGGATCCGCCGCACGCTTGAGCCTGAGGCCGCCGCCTCGCCTGGAGAGCACTGGAGCTGCCGCCGCTGGACAACCCCGTCTCCACCCGATCCCGCCTGGATCGGGACAAGCTGCCACCACTGATCCTCCACCTGAGGACCGGCCGGACCGAAAATCTGAAGCCGCCAACCACACTGGAGCCGCCGCCTGCTGGACAGCCCCGCCGGGAAGAAAAAACCTGCCGCCTGAAGGAGACCTGCCTCCGCCGCAAACATCCTGGAGCGTCGCCTCCGTCGCCGCTGTCGCCTACTTCCTCCTGGAAGCTCCTGGCCTGAGCCTAACGCCGTCTGCCGCAGCACCGCCCGAACCTCGCGCCGCCGCTAGCACAACCTCCAAAGAACACCAGCCCAACTCTCTTCCTCTCTTGGCCGCAGGATATCAACAGCACCAGCCCACTTCTTATTTAAATAGCAGTTACTGCGTGGATTGATTAGGAATAGTTCCTGAATGGAATGATCGGCCAATATAGTAGGAGAAAATAGGGAATGAAATAACAGCCATATTGGTTTTCCAAAGTAATAAGATTCAGAATTTTTTGACCGGCCTCAAAAGCTTCCTAAACACAGCCTTCCCGGATTTGGAATGAAGCCTCCCACGGATCGATGAGGTGGCATGATCTCAACGATCCGAGCACACGGATTAGTGAGGTGTCACAAATCCAACATTTGTATTTACTACTTAAAATGAAGTAATAAACTTTTCATGTTTCGTATTCTGCTATTCTACAGTTTGGAAGAACTCCACTTTCAGTGATGTTGGAAACATAGAAGCAATAATATTGGATGAACACCAAGGTTGCGAATGTTTAAACTACCACAATGATGGTCATGCATAGTTCTCTTGTTATTTATTTAATATAAGTTTATTTTGTAAAAAAAAAATTCATTATAATTTAAAATAATTAAAAAAAATATAAAGTACAATTAAAATAATAATATAATAAAGTAAATTTTACATTATTCTTATAAAGTAATTTTATATTGTATCTAATACTTTTGAATATTACATTCAACTTATATGTTATCTAAATAATGGCTATTAAAGTTAGATGGTCAATTCATTCGGGATGTAGCTCTCTCTAAGAAGATTACTACTCCTCAGATCTCCAAATCAGAGTAGGTCAATATCGTCATTAGAGTTTTTAAGACCTCTATTTTTCTCCAAATCATGTACCGAGCTGGAGCTATCTAATAGCTAACCTCGAGTTTGAGGGACGGAGAGAGATCAGACAAGAGTAGATCATTTGTAAGGGAGTCCGTTAGGAAACGGCATCTTTTCCATAATTTTTTCCTTTTAGCAAACATTGTATAAATAGCAAAAACTTGGTGAGGTTTCAATATTTGATTTCAAGTAGTTTTATTTACAACATGTTGTGTTTACAGCCGGAGGGTTTTCAGCCATAGTGACTCCGAGATAAATGGTTCAACAAGTGTGAGCTTCCTCGGCGTGACAAAATCCAATCAACACATCACTTCAGTACTAATGCGCATGTTAAATCATTTTCAGTCATTATTGAAGACACCCAAGCATTTTCACCACCATTTGATGGTATCTTTGTGACCCCTCTATATATTTCATCGGATTTATGATCGCTTTCATCAAAGTTCAATATTTTGCAACATTACTGACTACTTCTAGAGAATAAATCAATGCATATCTTCTCAGTGATTGAGCCATAATCTTACAAATCAGTGATTGAACCATAGCCAATGAAACATCTCATTCATTGTTTAAAATCCAAAAAAATGGAAGGGAAAGATATTCTAATAAATCGGCTGAGTACAGACCTTGCTAGTGGAAGGGAAGGCAGGGATTTCAATGTTCATAAGGGAACCTTTTAGGAAAGGTTCCTTATCTGCATCCCTAATGGCAGCTCTTATCAAAGGCAGACATATATCAACTGCATCCTTGAAATTGCTTTCCTGACTCTCATCCTTCCTCCTTGCAAAATTAAACAATTTATAGTAAGATGAATGCAGGTACCATGATAACAAGAATTTTTTCACAACTTACCAGTTCAATGATATCGACAGTGAAGGTATACCAGACATCAAAGCCTCCCGTGCCCCAGCAACAGAACCTGAATAAAATCTATATGGGTTTTTGCAGTAAATTACGACAATTCAGACAAGCGGAAACCAAAGAAACAGCAAAAATCATATATTCAAAATCACATTATAATTCAAATGAAATACTAGGAGTAATTAACAGAATGGCGCATATTGAGTAACTTTGGAAAGATCATATTTCAAAATGAGAAAACAAAGAATGGAGAATCGGTCGCATATGCCTACATGTTATGGCCGCAACTTGTTCCCTTATTGATACCACTGATAACCTATAAAAAGGAATGAGATTTCATTATTCGCAAGTTCCATTGCATCCATATGAACAACAAAGATCTACCGACATACCAATACTGGTCTGGACCAAGAAAACAATGCGCCTGACAAAGCTAACGAGACACAATCTGCAGGAGTGCCTGTTTAAACACCCAAGAATGGAAGAAATTAATCGTGATTTCACAATGGCACTTAATCAGTTGGTATGCTTGATTCGAAAAAAACAATCATGAAAAATTCAAGCATGAATTGATAAGTTTGATTTATAAACAAAATTTCATGCAACAATCAAGCATGAATTGATATGATTGATTTGTAAAAGAGCTACAGGAAACAACGAGCAGTGAGCTAACTATTAAGTTACCAGAAATTGCAAAAGCAGTGGCGCCCTTAATTTCTGATGAGCTAGCTGCAATGGTCTCCGGGAATGTTACCGAATGCCCAGAAGAAAATTGATCCCTGTTCCAGTTTTTATTTAAATTTAAACAAAAAGTTTAACAAAGTAATCATTTGGTTCTAAGAAAGGAAAAAGTAATTATTAGCGCATTAAGAAATTCAACAGGATCTTCCTACCATACAAGTACATATTAGTTTACATCAATAATAAGAACAACAATCTTCTCGGAGTTAGGAAAATTCTCAACGAACATTGCCATGAATTAGATGACTGGAAAAAAATGCTGAAGTCAAGGCATATTAGGAAAATGGTGAAATTTAATAAAGAGAAAAAGGAGCGATAGACATAGATTAAGAATCACATAACTAGATAAAATCCAAGGATCTTCTTTAAGATAACAAGCAAAATGGAAATAACTTGAATCTGAACACAAAATCCAACACACCCACTGGAAGATAGGAAGCATTAAAAATAAAGAATGGCGATAAAGCAAAATCACCGTTTCCATTCCCGTTTTCTTTTGTTTTTTAAGTAAAGATGGCGAGTAAAACCCAACGTTGATAGGTTCCAAACAAAACCCAAATCAAGAGACAAGAGATTAGAACTGCAAGACTCACGATTCTGGAGCACAGACATAGATATCGTACTGTTCTTCCCGAACGAGTGCCTCCACGAGGAGAACAATCCCCGGGGATTCAATTCCATCGCTATTAGTCACGAGAACAACGGGCTTTGACGCGGGTAGCGACAGACCGGAGTCGGCGTCCAGAGAGGAGGCATTAGCCTCCTCATTCGAGACTCTATCTTTCTCTTCGCCATCTCCATTTTCACCTCCAGTCTCCTTCCTTCTCGCAAGGACGCCCTGCAGATTGGCGATCAGCCCCGGCGGCATTTGGTTCTTCATCATCGAGGTCGTTCTGCCCTGAGGAGCACGTCGCGCTCTTCGAAGAAATAGAAACTTCTCTGGAGGGAAGACTCTGACGATTCTCTAAGCAGGAGTTTCAGGTGAGAAAACAGGGGAGAGGGGGAGGATTCAGCGCTGCTCCGCCCGAGGAGGGTGACGACGAAGGAGCACAGAGAAAGGGGGCCAATATGGGAAAAGAAAAGAATCAGGGCGCCTCGTCTTGTAACTCTTGGTCCATTGATGAACTTGATTTATTTTAAACTGCCAGCTAGCTGTTTGATTCTCATCCAGCTTATCTGTATATATATATATATATATTTTTTTTTTATCACCTATATAAAAAAAATCATTTTTACAACAGAAAATCCAAAAACAAAATAAAAGAAAATATTCATTTATTATTATTAATTATAGTTATTTTAGCTCTTACAATTCTATTGATTGAATATCCACATACATAACACTCGTTTAATGTTTTTTTATATATAACTATTTATAATTCAATGTAAATTAATGATAAATATGATTATAACTAAATTATAAATAATTAAATATATTATAATTGAATATATTATAATTAAATATATTATAATTATAAATATATACTTGTTGCGGATCACTCGAGGCTCCGGTAGATCGGACTAAATTGAACCGTCTTAGCTCGGAAGCGGTCTAGCGCGCAAACAGTCACAGAAAAAAGGGAAAGCTGACAAGACAATTTTTTAACGTGGAAAACCCCTCAAAAAAATAAAAAAATCACGTGGTCGATTCGGCGCCGACCTAACTTTACTACTGGTTGTTTTTTTACAGGGATTTGGAGAGAAATCGAGGGCGACAGACCGCACCTCGTTACAACTTGCGAGGGAGAGAGAGACATTCGGAGGGTGACAGGCCACCGCTCACGGAGCTAAGTCTTTTGTCTACTGCAGAGGGGAATGTTGCGCTCTGAGCGCTCTAGAATCTTCGACTGTTGCTTGAAGGTTGGATTGGTGTGCTTTGTGCATCTTTGTCTGGAGTGCTTAGTACACGGGGGCGCGCTTGGAGCGGTCTTGAGAGCGTAGCGCACGGAGGCGCGCTTGGAGCGGTCTTGAGAGCGGAGCGCACGGAGGCGCGTGCGGGAGCACGCAAGGAAGAGGTGTGTGCGGGAGCGCGCAAGGAAAAGGCGTGCGCGGGAGTGCGCAAGGATGAGGAGCGGTGGAAAGAGAAAATCGTAGAAGGAGACAAAATTCGTAGGAGGATTTTCCGGGCTGAGAAGAAGATGAAAATGAAGGGAATGAGAGTCTATTTATAGATTACAAGAACGGCAACCCGGTAATTTCCCCCGATAACTATCGGACGAACGAATAAGAATGCTCCGTTTAGAGCACACGGATCCCCGATTTTATGCAAATGACGAGACCGCCCCCGGGCGGTAACGGGATTATCGGAAAACTAACCGCTCCTTCCGCGAGGGGAGGAGCGACCGTCGAGACCGGCGACCGGGGGCGGACCGGCCGGTTGAACCGTGAATCAGAACGTAGGCCAAACTCAATTCTTGTGTTCGTTTGCAGGATGATTTTCAAGCACACATTTGCGAAAATTTTAATCATGTATAATTAACGTCTTTAAATCTGGAAAAATATTTAAATTGGCTAAAATAGTAATTATTATCAAATAATGCTGATAAAATAGTAATTATTACTTTAAGAGGAAAAAAACAGGATTTTCTCTCAAAATCGATCAAAATGGGAAGGTTTTCACCATAGGCTATTTTCTTAATGCATCTAACCAGGTAGATTTTGGAGAAAAATAAATTCCCTCCAATAAAAAGCATGGGAACGCTAGTGAATGAAATTGAAATGCCCAAAACCAATTCATTCCTGCAAAACCTACCAAACGAACGGAGCATTAGCAAACTCTCCATAACTCGCAAATAATTACTGACAACAAACTTCTATTTCTTCAAACGGTATTCGCAAGACTTTTTATTATTATTAGCAAATCGGACAATGTTGATTTGTACAAAAATAGAGCTGATCTTATGCGTGCTTTATGGTTAAATAAAAATTTGTGGCAGCCGAAGTCTCCGAATACTTGAAAATATTGTACTGCAACGAGAAAATATAGAGATCAAAATATAATATTAGTATTGTATTATCATCAAAATAATTGTAATTAAATAAGAGAAATAGAAACTTACAACTCATTATGTGGACCTTAATTAGCCTGGTAAATGTGAGCATAAATGTATTCCCATAAACCAGCAATTTGACTATGGCTGCGTTTGGCGCGGCTTATCGCGGCTTATTTGTTCTGGCGAGATTGGACAAAAACGTCATTGTCATAGAATGTATGTTTGGTATGTCAAATGTTACTACGGTTGCCAAAAAACAGAAACTAGTTTGAGGCATAAGATTTTGGTATTACAATAACATTTTTGTTCAACCACACCGGAATAAATAAGTCGCGATAAGCCGCGCCAAACGCAGCCTATACCTCCTCAGAGGAGGGTAGAGTACTTGTGGCAGGGGACATCATTTTGTCACGCACAACCCAACAAAATCATTTTCATCGGCGCACCTGATGAAAATTATCTTTGGAATGATAAGAAAAGGTGAATCAAATGGAAGAAATACAAGAACACTATGTATAGATACTTAGACCGCCCCGTTGTTGCGGGACGAGAAAATAACTAATTCCATATATGGTATGGGCATCCGCTCCTCTAGTTGAGCGGGCACAAAAATACAATCAAGTGTTAAGCAATTCATTTTGTTTAGCATTTCTCAAATATCAGCATACAAAATTTCTCTTTGTTGCAACTTGCAACTCATTGGTGAGATCTTTTGATTCTAAATTGTTGTCAACTATGACCCATCTTCAATTCCCCATTGACAATATTGTAGCGGTTGGGTTTAGTTCCCTTTTAGGTGGAGCTCCCAACACGGCGATAAGCACCGTGAGCTTGGATTGATCGAGGTTTTGACAAGTTTGAGATTGGCCAACATTTTGACAAGCCGGATTTAAGGCATATTTGATCAAAATTTTGATAGATTGCAGCGAACTCGGGTGGTTGGGATTATTCGACAGATTTAAGTTGGTTGAGATTTCAGCAAGGATTGATGAATAAATTGGGATTTGCCCTGATTAGAACCTTCAAAGGAGCATGACAGAATGAGTCGAGTAGATTAAGCAGCCGTTCTGTCTTCAACGAAGATTTTTTCAAAAAGTTTATATATAGAGGAAATCCTGAAGAATTTGGTATGAGTTTTCACGGAGGAAGATTTAAGTGGCTATTGATGTGAGACATCACGTACGTAGAGATCCAAACCTTCCTTTGTAGGAGCCATCTTTGGGACGAAGTGCGCCGCAAGTCTTCACGAAGGGGAGGAACTTAATTTGCATGAGAAGGAGAAACAAGACAATGTGAGATTGTGAACGTGTTAAAGGAAGATTTGGAGATATCCACGCTAGTTGTCTAAGTATTTATTTGCATTGACATCATTTATTTATCTTAGTTGTAATTTATGCATTGTAAAGTGTGATGGTCCACTTTTTGAATTGGGTGAGAAACTTTGTAAAAGGTAGAGTGCATTTTTTAATTCAATAGTGAGAATTTTAGGTTGCTTTTTGATCGTCCTGTGATTTTCAACCCGATTTGGGTTTTCCATACTAAAGTTATATTACATTTGCCTGCATTTTACTTAAGCTTGTGTGCTTATTAGTTTTTTTGCTGCAGGTGCACTATTTTTGCTCACAAGTACTCTACCAAGGATGGTCGAATCTCCAACAATTTGGTATTAGAGCGGGGTTGAGACAAGTAGATTCGATATTTCATGTTTGTTATCATTTACGGAAGGTGACGACCATTGTCCGCTCTCTATCCTCATTGGTCGTGAACTTTGAAATAATTGACTCCAAGATCAGCAACCAGTGTCGATAAATTTGACTGAGTGCAGAGATGAAGACTCTATTTGGAATACCAGTGTCATTTTAAAAGCGAGTCGTTTGAAATGGAGATGATAAACTGTATTTTCTAAACTGAGGCTCTGTTTAGATAACCTTCGTTCTTGTGGTGGTTTAAATTATATTCAAAATTATCACAACATGAATTTCATTTATTCCATTCCAATTTTCTGAATTTTTTATTTTTTTACAAATTTATAGACATAATTTTATTTTTTATACAACTTTTATTGATTAAAATAAATAAAAATAAAAAGTCAGACCGGTTGTTTTTGAAAGGAGAGGAGCTCTCGGGGTCCATTCCAAAAGGAGGAAAAAGCCAATTTTAAACCGGTCATTTTAAAATGGTGGCAAACCGGTTGACAAACACTCAAGATCTGGCCCGATTAGAATGGAATGAAGGCGAAAAGAAGTACCAAACAGAGCTAAAATCTTACACTGCTAGGATGAGTTACTTAGATGTAGAGTGGCAAAGAAGGCTAAGACTTGCAATCGTCGGTAGTTGGATGACAGAGTGATCCATCATGTGTCTATTGAGACTTTTTCTTTTGGCACATGGAATAAGTTTGAAGAGTTTGTATGAGAGAAAAACAACAAACAATAAAGTTCACCTCATTGTGTTGAAACCGATTTCTCGGTCTCTGTGGAGTTTGGGGCCCTCACCGAGATGAGGGGCGACCAACCCTTACTCCTCCCAAGGGAGAGCTCTAGGTTGAAGGTTGAGGAACTAGGGACAAGACCAAGGGCCTAGTGGGGAGGTCCCGCCACATACCCGGAAGTTCCTTAGGAACTTCCTCTCCCAAGCCACTACTAGGCTTGGGCACCACTGGAGGCTCTCCTCACCCCACTAGAGAGACTTGGGGAGAGAGAGAGAGAGAGGAGAGAGCTAGCCTAAAATACGGATCCCCCAAATGGTGCCCCCTTGGTCCTATTTATAGGATTTTCGGATCTGGACTGCGAATAGCCAAAACTGGACTGCGAATAGACAAAACTGGACGAAAGGGAAGCCTCCCCTGGGCGAGAGGGGGGGCGAGCCGCCCCTCCCCCTCCTCGCCTCCTTGCTGGGCGAGAGGGAGGGGGGGGGGGCGAGCAGCCCCTCCCTCTCCTCGCCTCCTTGCTGGGCGAGAGGGGGGGGCGAGCAGCCCCTCCCCCTCCTCGCCTCTTTCATTTCCAACAACTCGGGGCAGGCGGACGTTGCATGACCCTCCTCATTGTGGAAGTCGCAGTAAGGTAATTCGACCACAACTTTTCTTTTTCCCCTTCTCTCTGCTTTCCTGGCTCTCCTCCTTCTCCCCCAACTGATTGTCATGGTTTGCTGAGGCGGTGGAGAGGGTGCGTTCGATCCTTGCCTCCGCCCCGAGCGGTTGTCTCTTCTCCTTTGAGAACCCCTCCTTCCTTGTTCTCGCGGAGTCGAATTGCTGACCTCTGCGCTCGTCGGGCCATTAGGTAGCCGCCACTCGGGGTGTTCTCGCCCACCAACATTCACTCGCCTCTTTTTGGAGCGGGGCGAGTGGGGGCCGGATGCCTCCCCGCTCGCCCCCTTTGGGGGTTGGGCTTGAAGGGGCGGGGCGAGCTGGGAGGGCGCCTCCCTCCTGAGCTCGCCCCCTTGAAGGGGCGGGGCGAGCTGGGAGGGCGCCTCCCTCCTGAGCTCGCCCCCTTGAAGGGGATGGGCGAGTGGGGGTATGGCTCCTCCCCACTCCCCCTACTGGTGCCTCTTTCCTGAACTGTTGGCCGAGAGTTCCCCCATCCACCTGCTGGGATGGGACTTCCGGACCATCTCCTCTTCTTCCTCCGGCTATCATGGTGAAAGCAACCTGGAAGGTCTGTAAGACCTCTTGCCTGAAATCTTCGAACATCTCCAACGTCACCCCAGTCACCGGGAGCTTCGGGTGACCTGGGTCGGATCTTCCTCCACCTCCGTCCATGGAGCTCATCTTGAGAGTTTCTTGAATCGGTCACACTCCACGCTCACCGCACCAAAATGTTGAAACCGATTTCTCGGTCTCTGTGGAGTTTGGGGCCCTCACCGAGATGAGGGGCGACCAACCCTTACTCCTCCCAAGGGAGAGCTCTAGGTTGAAGGTTGATGAACTAAGGACAAGACCAAGGGCCTAGTGGGGAGGTCCCGCCACATACCCGGAAGTCCTTAGGAACTTCCCCTCCCAAGCCACTACTAGGCTTGGGCACCACTGGAGGCTCTCCTCACCCCACTAGAGAGACTTGGGGAGAGAGAGGAGAGAGCTAGCCTAAAAACCGGATCCCCCAAATGGTGCCCCCTTGGTCCTATTTATAGGATTTTTGGATCTGGACTGCGAATAGCCAAAACTGGACGAAAGGGAAGCCTCCCCTGGGCTGGGGGGGGGGGGGGGGGGGGGGGGGGGGCGAGCCGCCCCTCCCCCTCCTCGCCGCCTTGTTGGGCGAGAGGGGGGGCGAGCAGCCCCTCCCCCTCCTCGCCTCCTTGCTGGGCGAGAGGGGGGGGGGGGAGCCGCCCCTCCCCCTCCTCCTAGCTGGGCGCGCCTCCTTGCTGGGCGAGAGGGGGGGGGGGGGGGGGGGAGCCGCCCCTCCCCCTCCTCGCCTCCTCTATGAACTGGGCGAGCGGGAGGTCTCCGCCTTCACCGCTCGTCCTCCCTTTTCCTGCCTGGGACTATTACGCCCAATAATGTTCTAAAAAGCCCTTGGGGCCCGGGAAAGCACTCGGCGAATACGGGGTTGTACATAATTCCCGCTCTTTGCGAGCGGTTCCTACGCTCGGAAAGAACAGTCCAACCCTGTATTCGGTGAGTGCTTACTGACTGGACCCATAAGACTCTGTGGGTCCCACCGTCATCCTATATATATCTCCTCATGTTAGACTTTTCTGGACCATTTTTATATCTCGGCCCGGAGTTTTTCCTCCCTGGACCTTTCGCCACCTCCAATGTCTTTCCACAAGCCTTCAACGAGACCCCTCTCGCAAGAAATGATCGAACGCCTGGCTGCGGCCTAGACTGCAACCGCCCCCAAAACTGTCAGATTTGCTCCCTGGCTTACATCCAAGCGGGACTCGAGCGCCCCCTATGTCTCGCGGCGAGCCAAAGCGATTTGGATGAATCGCCAAAAAGGCGAGACCGCCTCGGACTCTCCGACGAATACTCTTCTGGACACCGGGACTCAGGTATGAAGATTCCTCCTGCCTTTCTTTTTAGTTTCTGCCTCCTTATTCTGCAATCGCTCCGACCATTCGCAGGGGATTTCGGTGCCTGAGGACGGCCACGGGGCCGTTTTGAACAGTGTTGTGGTGCCACCTCCCGCGGACGAGATACCTCCTCCAGATCTGGACCTAGCTCCTCCACCTCCTCCGGGCGAGACTATACTTCAATCCAGTAAGTTGTGAACCCTCTCGATTTTCCTTTCATGTTGCTTGTTACTGACCCTTACCTTTTCGCAGCCCTCAACCCTGACGTCCCGCTGCGGGACTTCATTCCTCAAAATTTCCCTGCCCAGCAGAATCCCTCTGTTACCGCGAATGATCGGAGGGTCTCCCCTGAGCGGGAACTGGGTCAGCACCTCCGTGCTGATGACCGTACGAATGCTCCGGCTCCTCCTCCTCCGCTTTACCGCCCCGGGAAAGGGAAGGTTCTACCACCTTCCGCAGGCTTGTCTGGGGTCCTCCCCCATTCGCCTCGCCCTTCAGGTCGTAGGGAACCCACCCCAGGTCAGTTTACTCACCTTCCCCTGTCGTACTCGCATATTTTACCTTAACTGACCTAGTTGTGATTTCGCAGGCTATCGGGAAGCATCCCCCCTTGATTCCTACAACGAGGGGGAAGAGGGGATGCTCTCGCCTCTCCCCTCCCCTAGGGATCTCGCTGACTTCCTGGGCGACTCCTCAGATCACGCGACCCTGAAGGAGCGGATCGCAGAGGTCTTGGGGAAGCTCATCCACATCCAGCGGAACGTCGCCGGCCAGGTGGATGATGTGCGGCTGGGAGTCGCGCGTGAGTTAAAAGACCTTCGGCGGGACTACTCGCGCCTTCTCGCGACGGTGGAGCGCCTGGGGGGTGAAGGAGGGGAGTTGTCTCCCGGAAGACACGCCGCGCGAGCCCGGGACCAACTCCAACTGACTTCCCATGAGATCACCAATATGCTCGCGTACTACCGCCCGCGAATGCCCCTGGAAGCTGGGTCGCGAAGGCGAGGTCGGTGGGTCTGGGAGGAGTTCTGATCTAGTCGACATTCACCCCTCCTGTTATTTCTTTCCTCGTTTTCTGTGTTGTGGATGCTGGACTTTTATAGTTGTCTGTAATAATTTTATACTCTACGCTTTGCGAATGCTCCATTTCTCGTTTTTTGTTTTTCTCGTAGCTTTGTCTGGGTATTGCCGAATGATATGCTATTGCCGAATGTTTTCTTAGCTCTGTCGTGTAGTCGTCGAGCGAATAACCACTGGGCATTCGCCATTAATGGGCGAGAGGGATCGGCCCGGGTTTCGAAGCATCGGGAAGGTGCGATTGCTATCCGCACACCCGTTACCTCGAAAGCCCAAACGCCGTTTAGTCCCTCTATAAATAGGTCTATCAACCACCGTATTTAATACCTTACCATCCGCTCCCTCTCTTTCCTCGCGTTAGCACTCGCGCTTCTCCCTTCTTTGCTGCTCCTTATCCTTCGGCATTCGCGAAATGGGTGGTGATGCGGAAGGTAGGGCCAGGTGCGCCAGCGCATTCCTCAACCATACTTTCGACTCCTGCGACCTCTCCGAAGAGGCTTACTTGACTGCTGTCGCGGATTACATTCCGCCGGGGTTCGAGGCGCGAAAGCCCAGGCCGGACGAGCGCCTAAACTCCATCTCGCCCTGTGCTCTCGCGATCCCGCTAGAGCACTTCGAGGTGGGGTTTCGCCTTCCCATCTGGCCGGAACTCCGCCAGACCTTCAAGTACTACGGGGTCGAGCCCGGCCAGCTCAACCCCAACTCCATCGCCATGCTGGTCGGGTACGCGAGCTATCTGCGAGAAGAGGGGATCGAGTTCTCGCTGCCCGTCTTCCGCAAACTCTACACCTCCCGCTGCACCAACGACATCTCCTTCTTCTCGGGTTAAGCCCACTCAAGCACTATGGGATCCCGAACAAAAACCACGACTGGCTTCGCCGCTTCATCTTCGTCAGCGGGAGCCTGGGAAACACTCTTCTCGCCCCGGTGCAGGAGGAGGAGTCAACCTTCCGCCCCCCGACCCTAGGGGGCACGAGGCCAAACTCCACCAATATATGCTCCAGAATATATTGGTGGAGTTTGGCCTCGTGTTCGCCCTCCCATTATCTGCAAGTTGATGCTCCAGAATATATTGGTGGAGTTTGGCCTCGTGCCCCCCTAGGGTCGGGGGGCGGAAGGTTGACTCCTCCTCCTGCACCGGGGCGAGAAGAGTGTTTCCCAAGCTCCCGCTGATGAAGATGAAGCGGCGAACCCAGTCGTGGTTTTTGTTCGGGAGCCCACAGTGCTTGAGTGGGCTTAGACCCGAGAAGAAGGAGATGTCGTTGGTGCAGCGGAAGGTGTAGAGTTTGCGGAAGACGGGCAGCGAGAACTCGATGCCCTCTTCTCGCAGATAGCTCGCGTACCCAACCAGCATGGCGATGGAGTTGGGGTTGAGCTGGCCGGGCACGACCCCGTAGTACTTGAATGTCTGGCGGAGTTCCGGCCAGATGGGAAGGCGAAACCCCACCTCGAAGTGCTCTAGCGGGATCGCGAGAGCACAGGGCGAGATGGAGTTTAGGCGCTCGTCCGGCCTGGGCTTTCGCGCCTCGAACCCCGGCGGAATGTAATCCGCGACAGCAGTCAAGTAAGCCTCTTCGGAGAGGTCGCAGGAGTCGAAAGTATGGTTGAGGAATGCGCTGGCGCACCTGGCCCTACCTTCCGCATCACCACCCATTTCGCGAATGCCGAAGGATAAGGAGCAGCAAAGAAGGGAGAAGCGCGAGTGCTAGCGCGAGGAAAGAGAGGGAGCGGATGGTAAGGTATTTAATACGGTTGTTGAAAGACCTATTTATAGAGGGACTAAACGACGTTTGGGCTTTCGAGGTAACGGGTGTGCGGATAGCAATCACACCTTCCCGACGCCTCGAAACCCGGGCCGATCCCTCTCGCCCATTAATGGCGAATGCCCTGTGGTTATTCGCTCGACGACTACACGACAGAGCTAAGAAAATATTCGGCAATAGCATATCATTCGGCAATACCCAAGCAAAGCTACGAGTAAAACAAAAAAACGAGAAATGGAGCATTCGCAAAGCGTAGAGTATAAAATTATTACAGACAACTATAAAAGTCCAGCATCCGCAACACAGAAAACGAGGAAAGAAATAACAGGAGGGGTGAATGTCGACTAGATCAGAACTCCTCCCAGACCCACCGACCTCGCCTTCGCGACCCAGCTTCCAGGGGCATTCGCGGGCGGTAGTACGCGAGCATATTGGTGATCTCATGGGAAGCCAGTTGGAGTTGGTCCCGGGCTCGCGCGGCGTGTCTTCCGGGAGACAACTCCCCTCCTTCACCCCTCAGGCGCTCCACCGTCGCGAGAAGGCGCGAGTAGTCCCGCCGAAGGTCCTTTAACTCACGCGCGACTCCCAGCCGCACATCATCCACCTGGCCGGCGACGTTCCGCTGGATGTGGATGAGCTTCCCCAAGACCTCCGCGATCCGCTCCTTCAGGGTCGCGTGATCTGAGGAGTCGCTCAGGAAGTCAGCGAGATCCCCAGGGGAGGGGAGAGGCGAGAGCATCCCATCTTCCCCCTCGTTGTAGGAATCAAGGGGGGAGGCTTCCCGATAGCCTGCGAAATCACAACTAGGTCAGTTAAGGTAAAATATGCGAGTACGACAGGGGCAGGTGAGTAAACTGACCTGGGGTGGGTTCCCTACGACCTGAAGGGCGAGGCGAATGGGGGAGGACCCCGGACAAGCCTGCGGAAGGTGGTAGAACCTTCCCTTTCCCGGGGCGGTAAAGCGGAGGAGGAGGAGCCGGAGCATTCGTACGGTCATCAGCACGGAGGTGCTGACCCAGTTCCCGCTCAGGGGAGACCCTCCGATCATTCGCGGTAACAGAGGGGTTCTGCTGGGCAGGGGAATTTTGAGGAATGGAGTCCCGCAGCGGGACGTCAGGGTTGAGGGCTGCGAAAAGGTAAGGGTCAGTAACAAGCAACATGAAAGGAAAATCGAGAGGGTTCACAACTTACTGGATTGAAGTATAGTCTCGCCCGGAGGAGGTGGAGGAGCAAGGTCCAGATCTGGAGGAGGTATCTCGTCCGCGGGAGGTGGCACCACGGCACTGTTCAAAACGGCCCCGTGGCCGTCCTCAGGCACCGAAATCCCCTGCGAATGGTCGGCGCGATTGCAGAATAAGGAGGCAGAAACTAAAAAGAAAGGCAGGAGGAATCTTCATACCTGAGTCCTGGTGTCCGGAAGAGTATTCGTCGGAGAGTCCGAGGCGGTCTCGCCTTTTTGGCGATTCATCTGAATCGATTTGGCTCGCCGCGAGACATAGGGGGCGCTCGAGTCCCGCTTGGATGCAAGCCAGGGAGCAAATCTGACAGTTTTGGGGGCGGTTGCAGTCTGGGCCGCAGACAGGCGTTCGATCATTTCTTGCGAGAGGGGTCTCGCTGAAGGCTTGTGGAAAGACATTGGAGGTGGCGAAAGGTCCAGGGAGGAAAAACTCCGGGCCGAGATATAAAAATGGTCCAGAAAAGTCTGACATGAGGAGATATATATAGGATGACGGTGGGACCCACAGAGTCTTATGGGTCCAGTTAGCAAGCACTCACCGAATACAGGGTTGGACTGTTCTTTCCGAGCGTAGGAACCGCTCGCAAAGAGCGGGAATTGTATACAACCCCGTATTCGCCGAGTGGGTCCCTCAAGCCAACTGGCGAGACCTGGGTCAGCCGGATCATTCGCTCAGGCTTAGGAAGATGGAGAGATCCCCGGGTTAGTGGGGGTACGCTGCGAGGAGAAGAAGTTCGGCGAGTGGTGCCCTCACGGACCACTCGCTCTGTAGCATGGGCACTCGCCCAGCTGAGGGGGAGATCGGCGAGTGGTGCCCCCACGGACCGCTCGCTCAGTAGCATGGGCACTCGCCCAGCTGAGCGGGAGATCGGCGAGTGGTGCCCTCACGGACCGCTCACTCAGTAGCATGGGCACTCGCCCAGCTGAGCGGGAGATCGGCGAGTGGTGCCCTCACGGACCACTCGCCCCAAAGGTTTTGAGCGGAAAAAAGACCACAATATCCCTGGTGGGCTGCAAATAGCCCTTCAGAACAGCGGAGTTAGGCTATTAGCAGACCAATTTGGAGTGCGATTAGTAAAATTAAAAGGCGGATTCAGGCTATTTACAGACCAGCCTAGGAAAACTATAAATAGACCCTTAAGGGCACCTTGGAGGAGATCCGATTTTAGAGAATCCTCTCCTCCAGGCTAGTTTTTGGTCGGCTGCTAATGCCCTCCAAGGTGTCCGGTTGAGCTCTGGTTTGGGAGGGGAAGCTCTCTAAGATCTTCCGGGTGTGTGGCGGGACCTCCTCGCTTCAGCCTTGGGTCTTTTCTTATTCTCACATCCACCGTCAAGAGAGTCTAGTGAGGGAGAAGTAAGCATCGGCTGTACCCCCAGTTGGTCCGAACTCAAGAGGCTTGTTGCAGGTTTCAACACATTGGTCGTCTGGTGAATCTCAAGTATAAAGAGGGTGATTGAGTGGTGAAGTACCTCAATGAAGTTTATAGTATCATTAATTAGTTGGCTCTATGGAGATGATGTTGGATGATGAGTTCAAAAACTCTTGCTCCTTAAGTTTCTTCCGGGCAATTGGGAATTGGGATACATTGGTGGATGTGTTGAGCAGTACAATCCAAGGTGACTCAGTGCCTATATAGTTCAAGTCAGGGGGAGCATGTTGAATGAGGAGCGGAGGGGAATCATATCAAGATAGCGACATCTAACATTTTTGTCGTTAGTTATATACCTCGAATCCGAACCCAAAGACGACATTGGCGTTGATCACAACCCCCAGAGTCCGGGACCGCAGCTGTTGAAACCGTCAACCGGTCTCTATAAGAGTTCGGACACACATGAGTTGTACCATACACCTACTTCTCCTTTACCGGCACACTTGACTAATGATGAAGAAAAATGAATAGACACAAAGCTGCAGCGAGGAGGTCCCGCCACACACCCAGAAGATCTTAGAGAGTTTCCCCTCCTAAACCAATATCCAACTGGGCACCTTCGAGGGCACTAAGAGCCAACCAAAATTAACCAGAGGAGGAGAGAGCCCAAGGACCGGCCTTCCTCCAAGGTGCGCCCTTAAGGGTCTATTTATAGTTTTTCTAGTCTAGTCTGCAAATAGCTTTTTCCGCCTTTTGGTTTTACTAAACGCACTCAAACTGGTCTATTAACAGCCATACTCCGTTATCCTGAAGGGCTATTGACAGTCCACAAAGGGTATCCAAATAAATTTACATCTGGACTCCACTGGGCGAGTAGTCCATGAAAGCACCACTCACCGGACTTCCCGCGCATCGGGTTCTCTAAATCTTACTAGGCGAGTGGTCCATGAAGGCACTACTAGCCAGATTCTTGGCCTCCCGGGTGAGTGGGGTTCCTCCCCTCATTCGTCTGCGGGCCCGTGCATCCGAACTCCTAGGCGGGCGAGTGTTTGATGAACGAGGATTGCACTCGCCCCCCTCTATCCTGGGTGAATGCCCCCCTGATGCTTTGTTCATCCTTTGGGTTCTGGGGCCTGGGGGCCCACTCAACGAATACGGGGTTGTACATAATCCCCGTTCTTTGCGAGCTAGTTCTACACTCGAAAAGAAAGTCCAACCCCTGGTATTCGGTGAGTGCTTGCTGACCTGGAGAGAATCTTTTGGAGGGCCCCTCCACTGTGCAATATATATATATATATATATATATATATATATCAGGTCACAGTGTTCATGAGACCGTCGCCGAGACCGCTCTCGCAAGAGTTACTGGACTGTCTTGTCGCGGAGCAAGGGACCAAGTCCGCCAAGTATGCTTCATGGCTTTCATCGAAGAGGGATCCCAGCTCACCCTACCGGCCGAGAAAGGCCAAGGTGGTTCGGCGGGACCCCCTGGTGACCGTGTCTGCGTCAAGGACTCCGCCCCCTTCTCGCAATCCTCCCGACAACCTCGCCGAGGTAATATGATCTAACTTGTTTTGTGGTTAATTCTGGTGGCGCGATACCTCACACAGGACATGCTGGCGACGGGGGACGGCCTCGAGACCAACCTGGAGGATACCGACGTGCTCCCGCCTGTCGTCAAGGACATCCCGCCGGCTCAGGAGTCCGGCCTTCCAGCTACTCACGGCGGGACCTTGTCGGAGCCCGGTAAGCTATTTACTGCTTTCTCGCCTACCTTTTTACCACTTGTCGTATCTCTCTTACCCTGCCTCCCGCAGCCCCCAGCTTTGGAACTACGGGGTTATCCTTAATCCCGCGTAACTCTCTAGCCCACGAGACCATCACAACTCTCCCAGCACAGGAGCCGGAGCACTCGGCCGGAAGGGACCTCGTCCACAATTCTCCCACCGCCGATCTAGCCACCACTTCCGCCGCCAACCAGGTACCCTCTCGCCCGGGGAAGGGAAAATCATTTCACCCCCCTGGTATGTTGTTCGAAGGGCAGCCTACCCCGTCTAGCCAACGCTAAGGTAAAGAGCACATACCAGGTTAGTCATCTCACTCGCTTTGACCTTGTTGCTTGCGCTACTAAATAAGATCAGCTAACTTCCACTCTCGCGGGCTACCGAGAGGCTTCACCGATAGAGCCTTACTCTAAGGAGGGGAGGAGGTGGTCTCGCCGCCTCCCTCCCCCAGCGATCTATCATACTTCCTCAGCGATCCCGCGGTTGCTAAGACGATGAAGGGGCAGGTGACAGAGGTTCTCGGGAAGCTCATATGGATGCAACGGGACCTCGACGACCAGACAGACGGACACCGGGCAGCCTTTGAGCGCAGGCTGAGCGCTCTCAAAAGGGACTACTCGCACCTTGTCGGATAGATGGAGCGTCAGGGAGCCTGGTGTGAGGGGACTTCCCCCCTGGAGGCACATCGCACGGGCAAGGGACCAAATGCGCTTGGTCAATCAAGAGCATACCGCAGTAAGCGCCTATTACTACCCGCGAGTTCCACCAAGGACGGAGAGGCGAGGTCGAGCTCGATGACAATGAATCCAATACTGAGCCTACCGGCACTCGCCCCATGTATTCTCCTCACCCCTATTTTTATTCTGTAATGAATGTCGAGATCGGCCTTGTCTTATGAACAAACTTATTGTATTAGATTTTATCCTTATTTCCGTTCTGCACTATTTCTTTTATGTTTTGCCGAATGCTGATGTCTCACATATTTCTTAGGTTTCACCTTACGCTTTATCCTACCCCTCCCGCCTTCCTGCGGAGGACTTTTCACGCGGTACCTGCCACCTGCAGGCGAGTGGGGGGCAAAGGTGGGCCGACTCAAGTTTCGAGGCGTCGGCGCAACGCGGCTACTACCCACACCCCCGCGCCTAGGAAACTTCTTGATATTCATGTTTTTCTATAAATAGCTAGGCCCTACCCACCACATTTATTACTTTCATTTCCGCCTTCTTCCTCTCCTTCTCGCACTTGCGCCTATCTCTAGGCTTTCGTGTGTCATAACTTCAACCCCTACCCTTTCATAATGGTTGTCGAATTCGATGGTAGGGCCAAGTGCGCCCAGACATTTGCTTCCCATGACTTCCCGACCTGCGACCTATCGGAGGACGAGTTCACGATAGCGATCGAGGATTACGTTCCGCCCGGGTTCGTTGCGCGTCGGCCCGAAAGTCGCGACCGTGTCAACCAGTTCTCGCCTGACACGCTCGCCATCCCCCTTGATCACTTCGAGGTGAGATTCCGCCTCCCCATCTGGTCGGAGCTACGCCCGCCCTTTCGATACTTTGGGGTTGTTCCCGCGCAACTCAACCCCAATTCCATAGCCATGCTAGTAGCATTCGCCTGCTACCTGTGCGCGGAGAGGATTGAGTTCATCATCCCCGTCTTCCGCAAATTGTTCAACTTCCAGGCAAAAACCGGAGTCGCCTTTTTCTCTAGCAAGCACCCGCTCAAGGTCATCGGTCTCGCCAATAAGAACCACGACTGGGTTCGACGCTTCATCTTCGTCGCCAGTAACTTCGGCAATACCCTTCTCACTCCCATGCAGTAAGAAGAATCGACCTACAAGCCTCCGACGCTGGAAGGTCATGAGGCCAAGCTCCACCAATTCATCACGGAGCATGGCATGAACGTCGTCCACCTGCGGAAGGACATCAACTCGCTCCCCTCAATTCTGCCGGGAGATGATAAGGCGTACTGCTTCAGCCCTAGCTCTCGCTTATCTCTATGTTCACCTTTCTTACTTAGTCAAAAAAACTTGATGCAGGAGCGCAAGATCTCCCCCTTCATCTGCGTCACGCGAACGAGGAAGCTCCCGGCACTGCCCTAGCTCTCGCGCGAGATGCCGCCCAAGCCTGTCGAAAAGATCCGTCCCCTCCAAGTCCAGCGGCCAGAAGCGAAAGCCCGAAGCCGCTCCCGCCTTGTCTCCCTCCAAGCGGTCCAAATCCTCGGCACCCGCCAGAGGCAAGGTACTAGCTACTTTCCACGTTCACCGCACCATAAATGTTGAAACCGTCAACCGACCCAACGAGGAGTTTGGACCCCGAAGAGGGGGGGGTGGGGGGGGGGGGGGGGCAGCTAACACCTACTAATCCCCGCGGGAAAACTTGACCAAATAGTTAGAACTAGACACCGACCCTTGGCTGCAGTGCGGAGGTCCCACCACACATCCAGAAGATCTTAGAGCGCTTCCCCTCCCAAGCCAAAGCTGAAGTCGGGCACCTTGGAAAGCCTGAGGAGCTAACCAAAGGTAGCCTGAGGAGGAGAAAGCCAAAGAAGTGGTGTCCTGTCCAAAGGTGTCATTCATGGTCTACATATAGTTTTTCTCTTATGATCTGCTAATAACGAGAGTATTCCGCCTTTTTGTTTTGCTAAACGCACCCCAAATTGATCTGTTAACAGTCAAATTCCGCTGTTCTGAAGGGTTATTGACAGCCCCGGGACCCTGTCGAGCTGACACCCCGGGACCCTGCCGAGCCGGCACCATTAGGTGTCTTCCTTAGGCAATTGTGATCGCGCCAAAGATTGGGCGGGACATGCGATATCTTCTCTACTCGCCCCAGGTGGGCGAGATCTTTTAAGCTTTCCTCGGTCATCTCGGATCTCGACGAATAACGGGTTATCTAGAAATATCCCTATGCCATACAATATGCCACACATGTAGAATCCCTCATTTTTGTTCTGTATTTCTTAATTACATACAAATACATATCTCATATATATGTGAAAACCAAAAGGAATGCTAACAATGCTATGTAATGAACATGCTAAGTAATTAAAGATGATATATACACGTGTATATATCACATATATATACACGTGTATATATCTCACATATATATACACGTGTACTCCTATGCAACACAAAATTCCCTAATAACATGCTATGTAATTAAAGATGATATGTGAAGATAATTTGCATAACAAATCAGCTTGGTACCAATGTAATGGAAGTTGCCATAATTAATAAAGGGCATTGATATTGGTACCTTTTAAATGGCTATTTGTAGCCCACTGATATTTGTACCCATAGTGGATATTAGTACCCATAGTGGATATTTGTACCCAACTAATTTTTTTTCAATGAACAAATAGTTAAAAGTTTATTTGTTAAATGTCTGATACATGATTTCATTCTATTGCAATACGCAAAATTCATATTTCATTTCAAACCAAACGGAAGTTAAATGTCCGATAAATGATAAATGTTCTTTGCATCTCTTAAAATACACAAAAAGTACGCAAAACATCAAATAGTCGTCGTTTGTTGCAGTCGTCTCTCAAAAAATCTAAATAATAAGAAAATAACAATTAGCAAACATCAACTCAATAATAATCGTAATTATTTATATTATCCGGTGCGTACCTTACAATTTAATTATTTATTTTTGAACAAATCAAAATCTAACAATTTTGCTAAGAACAAATTAAAAATTCCAATGCTCATGAAGATTTCAGAAAAATACCTTCAAAAATTAACACCAACTAAAATAGCAAGCACAAATATGTGATTCGGAGAGATGAAAACCTAACAAATAAATTTTTTACATTTAGGAAACCAAATATTATGAGAGAGTTGAGAGGAACGATAAAGAAATACTCACACTGGGGCTATGAGAAAGTTGAGAGGACAATTTCAAAACCTACAAAATAATTTTCATGAAGCTTTTAACATTCTAGGGTTTTAGGGTAGAAAAAATTTGAGAAAAAAAAAACTCACCGGAGAGGAAGGAGGTAGTCCTAATTGTGGAAAAGAGAAGAAATCCACACGATTTAGGGCTGAAAATCACCTAAGCGGGCGGCTGAAGGGGGGCAGGCGAGCGGCGGAAGGGTGCGGACGCACGGGAACAGGAGGGAGGCAAGGATCGGGCTGCTGTAAAAAAAATACCGTAAGTGAGGGGTGGGTACATTTAGGATTTTTTTATGCTTTAATAATACCTCTTATTTGAAAAAAAATAGGTACAAATAGCCATAAGTGAGGTATGAATATCATTGCTCTTAATAAAACAGGGGGAGAAATTGGATTTTAGCTTAAATTTGGATACTATTTTTTTTCTTTCTAGCTAGTGCTATATTTAATTTATTTTTGGTTTGCCATTAACAATTAAAAAAATAAGATGGCTTTAACAAAAACATACGAATAATTAAAAATTGGCGGTCTTTAACCATTAAAAAATAAATCAGATTTATGTTACTTCCATAATAGTCAAATAAAACTTTATTCTGACAACTCTACCCTAAAACAAGACTGGTGTTATTGGCAGACCTATTTACGCTAATGACAACTTATTGTTAATGACTGATCACAAAAATTTAAGGACATACCGATATGTTATTGACAGACCAAAAAAAAGAAAAATAACAAAATTAAAATTCTAACATTGAGAACTTTCAAAATAACCAACATATGGGCAAATTACCCACAAAATTTTAGAAAGTTATATATGATATAATTAGTACAAGGACAATAATTAGTCAAAATTAATAGCACCATATGAAGAAATTCTTTGTGTTCTTGCAAAATAAAATCATAGCGAGTACCTAGACATAAAACAATGTTGCATGTCAATTTCAAAACTACACATAAATATAAAGAATAAGGTTACTGAGTATATCTTGTTTCCTTTTTCCTCTTTCCTTTACATGACTCATCATGTTTCATTCATTGGGGCCCACCCCGAAGGGTCATCATGTTCCAAAACCAGTACGGTTAACCCGCGTTTATGCCTTTCGGCTCGACTGGTTTGACAATTCATCATATTCATATCATTCATTCATTGGGGCCCACCCCGAAGGGTCATCATGTACCTTTTTCCTTTACCCGGAAGGGTCTACCCCGAAGGGTCATCATGTACCAAAACCAGTACGGTCAACCCGCGTTTATGCCTTTCGGCTCGACTGGTTTGACAATTCATCATATCTATATCATTCATGTGCATGCAATTCAAGTCGCCCGTAATATAACCTCGTGTCGACACGTTTTCATAATAGTGAGTTCTTCATTTTATTATTCAGTTTATAATCCCCTCAGAAGTGAATTGCATGTTTGCCTTTATCAAGGCCATACAATATAGCGACAATAAGTATCAGTGATAGGAACTATGCATTTAACATTCAGTATAATAAGTGCGCATATGTAAAAAGAACATAAAGCAATAAAGCTTAAATGAAACAGGTATCTCTCACCATCAGCAATTCAAATCATTGTCATGTCTATATGGAGGTGCCATCCTTCGCGGTATCTGAATAACATCATATCATTTAGGGCATTTATATCGGGGTTGCACCTCGCTATAGCTACAATAAACATTATATGATGACATCATTTGGCAGCTACTCACTAGCCCTCTATTTGATACTAAATTTCATGCTGACCGGCCATAACGACATAGTTAAAAGTATATTAAAACCTCTTTGGTTCAGTTACTAAGACCGACCAAAACCCCACTTAAATGCTAACTCAACAGCCGGCCAAAGGGCAAAGCAAAGCCCAAAAGCAGCCGACCAACCATTGTCAAACCATATAGTTTTTCTAGTGTAAAAATTATACTCCCATAAATAGCCATTATTAACAGCTAATAAAACTTCTAACAACAGTTGAAGTGCAATAGCCGGTCACTCAAAATAAAACCATAAAACTTTTCTATAACAATAGCTGGTACACCTTAGGCAAGCTCAATAATAAGACATATAGCAGCAGCTGGTCAGGAGGTAAGGTAAAGCCCAAAGCTCCTAATAGAGCAATTATTAATAGCATGGCAATTAACAGTAAATCTCCTAATAATTCCCCATCACTTAAGTATAATATTAATAACATTTAACGGTAAGGAGAATCCCCCATGAATCAAAGGATAGCTAAAGAGAAGCAGCTAGCTTCTTCTTCCAATAACCAATCGGCCAACCAACAGAGCAACAAAATTGAAGAAGGAGATTATAACAGTCGGCCAACCAAAATCCAACTGAAACCCCATTTTTCCCATAAAAGCAATTGAAGAAGAAATATAGCAGCAGCTTGTGTGCTTTCTCTCCCAATAAAACAAACTGAACCCTCAAAGCATCAAAGCATCAAAGTTCTCTTATCAGAACCCGTGCCGGCCAAGGCCAAAGTAAATAACACGAGAAATAGAGATTCATTAGATCACCACTCATGAATTCCCCCCAACTAAACCATGAATCAATACAGCCATAAACAACCACCAGAAACCAGAAATTAAAAGGAGGAAAGAGGAGCTCACCTTGAGAGTAAAGCGCAGAGCCTGCTCACGGGAACACGCACAGGAGCTGCCCACTGCTCAAGCAAAAGCTCAACCAAGCTCTCCCAGAACTGTCGACGAGAGGAGGAGGAACTGCAACCAACCCTAGAATCACCCCGTCAAAATTCCAGGCTGTGAGCAAATGAGCTGTGAATCGGGAAGGAAGCAGGGCTCGGGACTACTTAATGACGACACCGCTTAACCAAGTCCACCGCCTCAATTAATGTCAGCAACGCCCTAGTTTAGCAGCCCAATCTTAAGCCAAACCAAACCCACATACAGTAAGCTCACAAGAAGCCTTTATTAGCACCCCACTTCAACTAGGAGGCAACCTCTTAAACCATGATAATAAACATAACAACAGTCAACATATATACTCCAAACCAAACCTTCCGGTTAGCATACACATATATCTTTATATCGTTTGCCAACATTTTATAAGATAAAATTCATATTCCGCTAAAACATGTCGAATGCCGCAATTTATCAACGACACTCATATTCAACTGTCAAAGCGACGCCTCGTTGACACTGATTTATTTTTCATCATAGGGAACAACTTTTTATGTACTTTTATTAATCATTTGGATCATTTCACATTTTGGGCCGTTACACGGGACCTTGCCGAGTCGGTGCCCGGGGACCCTGCCGAGCCGGCACCCGGGGACCATGCCGAGCCGGCACCTCGGGACCCTGCCGAGCCGGCACCCTTAGGTGTCTTCCTTAGGCAATTGTGATCTCGACAAAGATTGGGCGGGACATGCGAGATCTTCTCTACTCATCCCAGGTGGGCGAGATCTTTTAAGCTGTCCTCGGTCATCTCGGATCTCGACGAATAACGGGTTCTAGAAATATCCCTATGCCATACAATATGCCACACATGTAGAATCCCTCCTTTTTGTTCTGTATTTCTTAATTACATACAATCATATCTCATATATATGTGTAAACCAAAAGGAATGCTAGCAATGCTATGTAATTAACATGCTAAGTAATTAAAGATGATATATACACGTGTATATATCACATATATATACGTGTATATATCTCATATATATACACGTGTACTCCTATGCCACACAAAATTCCCTAATAACATGCTATGTAATTAAAGATGATATATGAAGATAATTTGCATAACAAATCAGCTTGGTACCCATATAATGAAAGTTGCCATAATTAATAAAATAGGGGGAGAAATTGGATTTTAGCTTAAATTTGGATACTATTTTTTTTTCTAGCTAGTGCTATATTCAATTTATTTTTAATAAATTGGTTTGCCATTAACAATTAAAAAAAAAATAAGATGGCTTTAACAAAAGCATACAAATAATAAAAAATTGGTTGTCTTTAACCATTAAAAAATAAATCAGATTTATGTTAATTCCATAATAGCCAAATAAAACTTTATTCTGACAACTCTACCCTAAAACAAGACTGGTATTATTGGCAAATCTATTTACACTAATGACAACTCATTGTTAATGACAGATCACAAACATTTAAGTACAGACCGATATGTTATTGACAGACCAAAAAAAAGAAAAATAACAAAATTAAAATTCTAACATTGAGAACTTTCAAAATAACCAACATATGAGCAAATTAATCACAAAATTTTAGAAAGTTATATATGATATAATTAGTATAAGCACAATAATTAGTCAAAATTAGTAGTACCATATGAGAAAATTCTGTGTCCTTGCAAAATAAAATCATAGCGAGTACCTAGGCATAAAATAATGTTGCATGTCAATTTCAAAACTATATAAATATAAAGAATAAGGTTAGTGAGTATACCTTTGTAGTCAAACATCCAATATATCATACAACTTGCAAAAGAATACACCAGAATTTGTTGATATAATAAACACTAAGCTTGCACATTCAAAAAAAAAAATTATTAGAAGATCATCAAACTAATGATTTGAAATCTATGAAAACAATATATAAATGCTTATTACATACCAAAATGTCGAGATCTCATTTGCTAACAATCTCATCACGATATCTTGCCCAGCTTGGGAATATTGAGGGCAATGAGCAATTATCATGCATCAAAAGTTGGACAAAGTGATTGTCATTTATGAACCCAATGTAAAATGTCTTTGAGAAAGGTGGAGGTGCGGAATGAAGTGGTAGAAATGTAAATGATTGAAACTTTGATTTAGGAAGTAGAATATCATGATTTATGTAGAAAAATTCGTATATTGAGAGGGGAAGAAAAAAAATGATTTCGGTTCTGAAAATGGGAGAAATCACCTTGAATTGGAGAAGGCGGAGCAACAGGAAGAGGAATCATGCCGGTACGGGTGTCTGGGGGAGGCGGAGACAACCCGTCGGACATGGTGACCGGCGGCGGTGACTGGCTGGGAGGCGCAACTCCGATTGGCGTAAGGGCGACAGAGGCGTCGTACGAAAATACCAGTCGGACAGAAATACCAGTGGGTGACTTTAGGTTAGAGCTGCCAATAAAATTTTACTAAAACAATACCATCGCAATTAGCAAACCTTCTGCAATAACTTTTTTTTACAGAACTCATTCTTAAAAAACACACAAACTTTGTCCACTTGCTCACGGCTAATATTTTGAAACTTCAAAATTTCAAACTTGGAGCTAGTCCACTGTTATACTAGCACCCATTCCAAGGTCCATCATGTACGATTTTTTCGATATCAGAGCGTCAGGATTTCCTCTCGTGATCAATTGAAGCGGAGAGTTAAGGCGGTTTAAGGTACAGACAGAGATAGAGAGTGAGACGAAGAGAAATCTCTTCACTTGGTTTATTCGGCGCGATAACTAGGCAGAGGGAAAAAGAGAGAGGGCTGTTTTTGCGAAGAAAACAAGTGCAACTTGTCATATCCACGCAGGTGTATAATACTCTATGAAGAAGTCCTTGCGTTTCTTCCCCTGAAGGGTTTCAGAGCTTGTGTTCTGTGATTTCTCTGAAGGTGAAGAAGTTTCCTTGATAGTTTTATGGGGCTTTTGCTCATTCTAGAGCTTCGGAATGCTAACAATGCTGAACTTTGTTCTTCGTATTTGATTTAGTTCTTCTTCCTAATCTCTCCATGTGTTCTATTCCTTTCTATAGTCTTCCCCCACTTTCTTTCTTCCACAGACTACGAATATACACTCTCATCTTTTTGTTCAAACTAAGGAACCCCACGATGCACGGCAGACCTAATTATCTTTTGTGAAAGAGACCTTTGATCTCATACTTTCAAAAAAAAAAAAAAAAATTATCGTTACCATTAACTAGTTTTAGATTTCTCCTTTTTCTAACGTGATCTTTCTTTTTAAAAAAATTTATCTAACGTGATCTTTCTTTCAGCAATCTTTTTCGACCTGCGTCTGCTTCGCAACTACTGTTTTCATTTCTCTGGTGATTTATGTGATGAATTAAAAAAAATGTGATTTTTGCGGTGACCTTTACTTGGCTCTGATTGGACAAATGAAAATGATCATTGCAATTAAGGTGTCATTCTCACCAGTTACTTCTCTTAGAAAGCAAGCGCCCAAGCTTCCAACTTTTTTCTATTTCTCATGAGTTTTCATTCTGTGAACTTTTGTTAGAATTGAAGTGAGCTGTCGCCCAGGCGACAGTGGCTATCGCCCAGGCGACAGCGTGCGAGTAGCGACATACTCGCTAGCGAGCATCACCGTGACGAGCATCACCGTGACGAGCATCACCGTGACGAGTTTCGGTGACGAGTATCGGTGACGAGTATCGGTGACGAGTATCGGTGACGAGTATCGGTGACGAGTATCGGTGACGAGTATCGTCGTGCCTATAAATAGAGGGGTACCCCCCCCCTAAAGAGAAACCAATCCAGACCTTCTGACAGTGACGAGTATATACTCTGAGAGTGACGAGTATAGCCATCAGAAGTGGCGAGTATCATCAACTCTGAGCGAGTTAGAGATACCAGAGTGCTACCTGGCGAGTATCGAACTTGGAGTAAGTTCGGCAGCTCCCTTGAGCGGGTAACGAGCATCATCGGTGACGAGTATCGGTGACGAGCATCGGTGACGAGCATCGGTGACGAGCATCGGTGACGAGCATCGGTGACGAGCATCGTCGTGCCGAGTATCACCGTGCCGAGTGTCCGTGACGAGTATCGAGGCGACGAGTATCACCAGCGCGGTGTGCTCGGGAGGAGAAGCGGACCTTGTCCGTGACCAAGTTCTTTACTACTATTGGCTGTTGTGATTCAAGTTGGATGCAACTTGTATTCAGCCGTGTTCTGTTGTAATCTTGTTGCCAAGTATATATTACAACTGTGTTTGTTCTGTTTTGGTATCCTTGATTGGTAGCACACAAAAATTTCAACATGGTATCAAAGCGAGGTTGCTGAAGCAGCGCGTGCTATCAAGGTTCAAGGTTGAGAATCCAAAATGGACGGTGGAGGAGGGTATGCTAGGGGACTTGGTATTGAGTTGCTCACCCAGACCAACTTCAAGAAGTGGATGTCTTGTATGGAGAGCTACCTTCTTGGAGAGGATCTCTGGGAGGTTGTTGGTGGTGGGGAGCAAGAGGAAGTTGTAGCTGCTGGCAATAATGGTCCAGCTGTGAGAGCTTGGAGGAAGACCAACGCCAAGACGGAGTTCACCTTGAAGAGAGCCATATCACCTGACTTGTTCGACCACATCATTGGTTGCAAGTCAGCGTCTGCGATCTGGATAGCCCTCGATGGGTTATTCAACAAGAAGAATGTGGCGCGGCTACAATTCCTGGAGAATGAGTTGGCGAAGTCGACTCAAGGCGAGATGGCGATATCCACCTTCTTCCTGAAGGTGAAGAACCTATGTGGGGAGATCTCGGCCTTGGATCCTGAAGAGCCAATCTCAGAGGCGAAGTTGAAGCGACACATACTCCGAGGCTTGAGGAGGGAGTATGTCCCCTTCGTTACTTCCGTACAAGGATGGGCTATTCAGCCCTCCCTTCTGGAGCTAGAGAACCTGCTGTCGTCACAGGAGAGCTTGGCGAAGCAGATGGCGGGAGTATCCATCTCAGGAGGAGATGACGAGGCCTTGTTCTCAGGAATGAGGAGATCCTGGGACAAGAGGAAGAAGAACCCCCGAGAGGGACCTTCAACGTCATCTCAGGGAGATGGGGGAAAGTTCCTTCCTGCCCGTGACGAGAAGGGGAGATACCTTTGCTTTGCCTGTAAGAAGTACGGGCATATGGCAAAGGATTGTCGGTCTAATCTCCAGGCCGGTCATGTTGCTGAGAAAGGTGGAGACCATCAGAGAGGTGGAGACCATCGAAGAGGTGGAGGAAGAGGTGGAGGTCACCAGGGCGGTGAGAGGGGGGACAATTGTTTCCTGGCAGAGATGACGGCAACGTCAGTCGATGTCTTAGCCTCCATCAACCTCGAGGACGACTGGATAGTGGATTCCGGTTGCGGGCATCATCTCACTGGAGATATGTCGAAGTTTGCCTCCTCGGCAGCATATGAAGGATCGGATGCTATCATCACTGCGGATGATACGGTGCATCCAGTGGAGCGAGAAGGGAAGGTGTCCCTTGGGAGTAGAGAGAAGCCAGTGACACTGAAGAGTGTCTATCACGTGCCTGGCATGAAGAAGAACCTCTTCTCAGTGGCGAACGCCGTGGATGCTGGATACCACGTGCTGTTTGGACCAAAGGAGGTGAAGTTCTTGAAGAACCTCTCGTCTGTCGATGCTGACGTCACGCTCACCGGGAGAAGGGTGAAGGACTTGTATGTTCTGTCTGCAAGTGCCTACGTGGACAAACTGAAGACAAACGACAACGCTGTGATCTGGCATGAGAGGCTGGGTCATGTGGGGATGGACAAGTTGAAGATGATGGCGGCAAAGGGCCTAGTGAGTGACCTGCCTCATCTCTCTTCCTACGGCGACGGCCATGTGTGCGACGGATGCCAATATGGAAAATCACATCGACTTCCATTTGACAAGTCAGAGACCAGGTGTAGGGCACCTCTTGAGTGCATACATGCTGATGTTATAGGGCCGTGCGCCACCCTTACTTATGGAGGCAATAAGTATGCGCTGGTTCTGGTGGATGACTACACCCGCTATACGTGGGTATACTTTCTGAGAGAGAAGTCAGAAGTATTCAAGAAGTTCCAAGAGTGGAAGGAACTTGTGAAAGGGAGGCTGGACCGCAGAGTGAAGAAGCTGAGAAGCGACAATGGAGGGGAGTTTACCTCCAATGAGTTTGCTTCCTTCTGCAGAAGGTTCGACATTCGGCGGGAGCTCTCCCGCGCTCACACCCCTCAGCAGAATGGGGTGGCAGAGAGGAAGATCCGCCATCTGGTGGAGACTACCAGGAGTTGGCTACATGCCAAGAGCATTCCCAAGGCCTTGTGGGCGGAGGGAATGACGTGCGCTACTCATGTGATCAACAGGCTGCCTCTGAGTCCTAACAGGATGGTGTCTCCACACCAGCTCATGTTCGGGGAGAAGCCCAATGTGGGTCACATGAAGGTGTTCGGTTCTACCTGCTTCGTGCACGTCCCGGACGCTCAGAGAACAAAGTTGGAGCCGAAGGCGAGGAAGTGTATCTTCATCGGCTACGATGAGCGGAAGAAGGGGTGGAAGTGCATGGATCCGCAGACTCACAGGTTCGTCGTCTCGCGCGACGTTGTGTTTGACGAACTGGTCTCATACCAGGGAGTCTCTTCTGTGGAGCTGCCGGAGAGTGGAGAAGCTAGCAGGGAAGAGGAGTGGGTCGCTGAGGACCCTACTGTGGAGTTGGAGTTATCTCCAAGTGCTCCATTGCCATTTGGCTCAGGAGGAGTTTCTGGCTCAGGGGGAGCTACGAACTCAAGTAGCAGGGAGAGCACCGCTATAGCAGGAGTTCTGAGAGGAGCTCAAGCAGAGGAGTCTACCGGAGTGGTAGATAGTGGCCAAGCCTTGAGGAGGTCGAAGAGGACCATCGTCCCGCCTGCTCGCTATAAGGAGGGGAACTTCGTGAGTCTGGTTTCCTGCTTCTTCGCAGGACCACTCGATGAGAGGGAACCTGCCTGCTTTGAGGATGCAGCTGGCATCAAAGAGTGGGACGAGGCCATGGAGGAAGAGATGGAGGCCCTGAAGAAGAACGAGACATGGGACCTGGTTCCCATGGCGGAGGGCATCAAACCTGTCACCTGCAAGTGGGTGTACAAGGTGAAGAAGAGGGCTGATGGAGAAGTGGAGCGGTACAAGGCGAGGCTTGTCGCTCGAGGCTTCTCACAGACCTACGGAGAGGACTACGAGGAGACCTTCAGTCCTGTAGCGAAGATGACGTCGGTGAGGACGATCATTGCTTTGGCAGCGTGCCGAGGTTGGAAGCTATGGCAGCTGGACGTGAAGAACGCGTTCTTATATGGAGAGATCGACAAAGACATATTCATGGTGCAACCACCTGGATACGTGTCCAAGTCCCATCCGCGTCACGTCTGTAAGCTAAAGAAGGCCCTCTATGGTCTGAAACAGGCGCCGAGAGCCTGGTATGGAAAGATTGCGGAGTACCTACAGTTCTGCGGCTACGATGCCTCAGATTCAGACTCCAGCATGTTCGTGAAGAAAGATGGAGGTCTTCACGTGCTAGTACTGCTATACGTCGACGACATGATCGTGACAGGGAACAACCCTGAGGAGGTCGCGACGCTGAGAGAGCAGCTTTCCATACACTTCGAGATGAAGGATCTTGGTGAACTGCACCATTTCCTTGACCTCCAAGTAGAGAAGAGAAGAGGCGGACTGGATGTTTCCCAGAGGGCGTATGCCGAGAGGATCATCGAAAGATTCGGCATGAAAGAAGGGAAGAGCAGTTCCGTTCCTCTGGAGGCGGGGCTGAAGCTTCGGAACGAAGAAGGGAGGATTCTTCCTGATCCGAAGATCTTTCGGGCTCTGGTAGGGAGTCTTATATACTTGACTATCACAAGGCCGGACATCGCCTTTGCTGTCGGCCGAGTTAGTCGATATATGCAGGAGCCGCGGAAGCCTCATCTGGAGGCAGCCAAGGGGATTCTGAAGTATGTGAAAGGCACCCTTGAGATGGGGTTGTCCTATGAGGAGAAGTCTATCTTCAAGCTGCACGGGTACACGGATGCAGACTACGGAGGTGACGCTGATGATCGCAAGTCGACATCAGGTTACGTGTTCTTGTGTGGAGCTGCTGCTATCTCGTGGTGTAGCAAGAAGCAGGATTCTATTTCCCTTTCTACCACGGAGGCCGAGTACAAGGCGTCGTCCTTAGCAGCTCAGGAGTGTGTCTGGCTAAGGAGACTAGTGGAGGATGTGGATGAGGAGGTCAGCGGACCTACTGTGCTTCGCGGGGACAATGAGAGTGCATTGAAACTGGTAACCAATCCAGTGTGCCATGCGAGGACCAAGCACATTGAGATCGAGCATCACTTCATCAGAGAGAAGGTGCTGGGTGGCTTGATGATACGTCCTAAATGGATGTACGTATTACACGCAAGTGCACGTGCCGGATCAAGTAATAAAGTAGTGAGATAAGATCGTTCCCTCGGAGAAGTGGTTAACCTAATGCTTGCAAATACTAGCTACGTCGTTCTTTAAATCCAAACAAAACGAACTTGATGATTTTTTTTTATAAAATAATGCAGATTTTTATCTAAGAATTAAAATCACTTGTTCTTACGAATGCTTTAAAAACGCTTTTATCAGTTGGAGGAAATAGTCTTGTAATTCGGATTTCCTATGTGCATCTATGAGGTGCGTGAAAGTAAAATTAGTTGAGGGTGTTTGAGTGAATTGTCATGCAACGATTCTTATAGAAGAAATCCTCATCTCTCGAATCTCGGAAAACCCAATGCCTTAAACTCTCCTAGTTATCTCTAACTTAGGAAAATAATAAGGGAATTGCTTAACATAAAAATCGGATTGCTAGCAAGAGGAGGGAATCTCTTCCTCTTCTCTTGACTACGGTGAACTAATGAGCGTATGCACTTCTCATCTCTCGATTCTCGAAATGCAACGCGAAGTAGAAATTTCTCTGTTAAATATTTTACACCACTCGTCTCTCGATTCTTGCGGTGCAATAAAAAGAATTTTCAAACCAATACCACGCTACTCATCTCTCGAATCTCGTGGCGAAATAAAAGATGAAAATCAAAGCTAGAAATCTCATGAATAAATTCAAAGGTTCACAAGAAGACAATCATCAAATCTCAACAAAAGGATGAGTTCACCACAAGATAACACACATAGTACTCTCCTTATACAAGACCTAGGAGAATTAGTTCATGATGTTGGGAGAAAACCGCATGGTAAGATAGATCTTACAGCACATGATATTCTGAATCTGAAATAGTGTAGGAATTTGTACTTGTTTGACACCTTCTTCCTCTCCAAGCAATTTCTCTCCTTTTCTTCTTCTTCTTCTCTCTCCTTTTCTCTCCTTTTTCTCTCCAAAAGAAAAACCCCTCCTACTTTTCTCTCTCTTGACTTGCTAAATGCGTCCAGCCCTGTTGCCAAACGAAGCATCCCTCCAAAAATTCGGAAAAACGTAACCGCTGGATTTAATTTTCGGAATTGAATCCCGTCAGAAGGTTGCAACCTCTGTTTCTGAGTGTTGCAACTTCTATTTTTTTCCAGATTATGATATTTGGGCAGATTTCTTTTTCCAGGCGGATTCCTTTGGCGCATCTAATTAAAACATCATGGAAAAAGACCAGATTAGTCTTGAATCAACTAAATATGAATTTACTTCTATTTTTATATCGTTTAGGCTTATTTATATTGATTTGGCCGAATAATTAGTCAGAAATAATGACGTAGATAACTTCTTTTTAAGAAGTTATCACTTGATCGCTGTGGAGCATGTGCGAAGTGAAGAGAACCTGGCGGATATATTCACGAAGCCCCTATCTGCGGGGCCGTTCCGGAGGCTTCGCTCATTGCTTGGAGTTGTTCCCGGAGTTCACTTCAAGGGGGAGTGTTAGAATTGAAGTGAGCTGTCGCCCAGGCGACAGTGGCTATCGCCCAGGCGACAGCGTGCGAGTAGCGACATACTCGCTAGCGAGCATCACCATGACGAGTATCGGTGACGAGTATCGGTGACGTGTATCGGTGACGAGTATCGTCGTGCCTATAAATAGAGGGGTACCCCCCCCCCCCCCCCTAAAGAGAAACCAATCCAGACCTTCTGACAGTGACGAGTATATACTCTGAGAGTGATGAGTATAGCCATCAGAAGTGGCGAGTATCATCAACTCTGAGCGAGTTAGAGATACCAGAGTGCTACCTGGCGAGTATCGAACTTGGAGTAAGTTCGGTAGCTCCCTTGAGCGGGTAGCGAGCATCATCGGTGACGAGCATCGGTGACGAGCATCGGTGACGAGCATCGGTGACGAGCATCGGTGACGAGCATCGGTGACGAGCATCGGTGACGAGCATCGGTGACGAGCATCGGTGACGAGCATCGTCGTGCCGAGTATCACCGTGACGAGTATCCGTGACGAGTATCGAGGCAACGAGTATCACCAGCGCGGTGTGCTCGGGAGGAGAAGCGGACTTTGTCCGTGACCAAGTTCTTTACTACTATTGACTGTTGTGATTCAAGTTGGATGCAACTTGTATTCAGCCGTGTTCTGTTGTAATCTTGTTGCCAAGTATATATTACAGCTGTGTTTGTTCTGTTTTGGTATCCTTGATTGGTAGCACACAAAAATTTCAACAACTTTTGTTTTCTCTACTTCATAGAATTAATTAGCAGTTGACACATGCTTGATTCATTGCTTGAGCTATTCCATTTCTAAAATTAATCATTCGAGTCCAAAATGGTCAGGTTATCTTTGATTAGATCCTGCTTGCACAATGAGGGAATATATTGCATTTGATAACCGGACAAAGCCATGTAAGATTTCTCAGCATACAGGCCTTGAAGATCAATGGAAAAATGGAAACCGTCCTAAGCCTAAATCTAGTTCTTCGTGGGGTTCTCAGATTGTGAAAGGCTTTGTGTCAGACAAGAAAAGCAAGCTACACGCTGTGGTTCCCAACATGAAGCCGCCTCCCAATTGCCCTGAATACTACAATAAGCAGAACCAATACATAATGTATCATTCTCGAGTCAAAAGATCTCTTATTGGTGATTTTCCAGGCTCAGCAACTGCGGCACAGGTTCATCCTCATACATTTGACTGTCAAAAGGCACGATCCCTGAACTCTAGTGATCTCTTTATGGAGTTGGATCACCTAAGAAGTTTGCTTCGAGAGTCCAAAGAGAAAGAACTAGTGCTGCAGACTGAATTGCAGAAATGTAAAGCTGACCCGAGGATTTCTGAGCTCCAAGAGGATCTCGACATTAAAAATCTTGAAATTGGGAGCCTCAATAACAGACTTGGTGCTCTAGAAGCTGAGAAAGCTACTTTTTCTGTGCAGCTTGCTTCACTCTCTTCCATTTTGGAAAGCCATGAAAATTCAAAGCCGGAAAGGTGCCATAATCCGGCATTTGACATAAGTTCTGAGCTAAAGCCATCTTTTTACAGGAACTTAGAAATGGAAGTTCTAGAATTACGTCGAATAAACAAAGAACTACAACTTCAAAAAAGGAATCTAGCAATCAGATTAGCTTCAACTGAATCCCAACTTGCTTCTCTCTCAAAGGTTAGCTGGATAAACTTGTAGGAATAATTATGATAAACTATCACGCAACTATGCAAAATTACAGGAATTTTCCATCTAATTTTTAAAATTATCAAGACCTCTCCAAGTTTCATTGTTAACGTACACATGAAAAAAATATCCCTGGAATATATGCTAAGAATGTAAACTTAGAGAAGAGGTTTTGATAATTTTAAAAGTTATAGAGGGGGTCTCTGTAATTATTCGAAGTTGGAGGGGAGGTTTAATAAATGACCCTAATCTTATATACATTGCATTGCAATTATTGTAAAAAAAAAATTGGTAGTATGAAATTTTTACTTCTTTGCAGAGTGATATTGTGGCAAAGGTTCAAGCAGAGGCATCTGTCTTAAGAGTTACAAATGAAGATCTCTGTAAGCAAGTTGAGGGCTTGCAAATGAGGAGATTAAATGAGGTTGAGGAGCTTGCCTACCTTCAGTGGGTGAACTCGTGCTTACGCCATGAACTTTGCAACTCCGACAAACAGTCGAATCAGCACTTAAATGTCACCGATGACATCACGTTTCGATCTACTAACGATGGCATTGACAAGAGCAATGCTGTTGGGATTTGTGACTCTCAGAACCAGGTCCCTCTGGATTGTTCATGGTGGTGGCCACAGGGAAATGATAAATGTAAAATGTTTGATTGCCAAGATCTCCTAGACAAAGACTGGATTGAAGCACAAGAAGGGAGAAGCCCTCAACGGAGACATTCTATTAGCGGCTCAAAAAGTTGTCTCGAAAACCTCAATGTGGTAAACACAAGGCGGCAATCTGATGGTTTTATTTATCATAAGGGAATTGAAGAATCAACTGAAATTGGAAAGGAAAGTCAACAGCTAATTGCCCAAAAATATAATATAGGTGATGGTCGGATCCCATATTATCCCAATGGGACTGAATTTGTTAAAATCAGAGCCTCAGATGTCGAGAAGCGTTCTCTCCGAATTCCAACTCCTCCACCACGACCATCCTCTGCAGTTCCTAATCTTGAAAATAGAGATGGAGCGGTTCCAATTCCTCTGCTTCCGCCACCGCCGCCTCCTCCGCCCCCAAAATTCTCAGCTAAAAGCTCCGGGATCATGCAAAAAGCACCACAAGTAGCTGAGCTGTACCATTCATTGATGAAGAGGGACTCGCGAAAAGATAATAATGGCGTTGGAGTTTGCGATGCTCCGGACGTTGCAAATGTTCGCAGTAGCATGATTGGGGAAATTGAAAACCGCTCTTCTTATTTGCTTGCAGTAAGAATCCTTGTTTATTAATTTCATTCTTATTTGCATTATTGAAGCTATTTTTTCATATCATTATGACTAAATATTTTTTTTAGATAAAAGCTGATGTGGAGACTCAGGGTGAATTTGTCAACTCTTTAATAAAAGAAGTAAATAGTGCTGTTTACCGAGACATTGAAGATGTTGTTGCATTTGTTAAATGGCTTGATGATGAACTATGCTTTCTTGTAAGTATCCCACTTACAAAACAGTCTTTGAATCATTGTTTTTTGGATGCTAGTTTTGTTAAGATATCATTATTAGTAATTTAGTAGATACTTGTATTCTCTTTTGAATTTTGTTTGTTTGGTTTAATGCTATTGTAGAATTAGGGCTTCTCATTTATTATTACACATACATACAATATATACCTCTACAATTCTCTAAACGCACACCACACCTCTAATACATGCCAATAGTTATTGTACTTAAAAGTGTAATGTGTTAGCAACTTGTAATTGTTCTTCTGATGTCTAATTTCTGCAGATTATGGTGAGATCTAATGATAGCTCAAATTGAATTTAAGGTTCATTTTAAAATGATATTTACAAATTACAATTAAATATCTCAGCAAACCAGCCAATTCACTTCTGTAAATTACATTGCAGACCTGAATCAAACCACCCTTTAGCATCAACTTTGTGGTTCTTATAAGCTGTATTTTTTGCCTTGAAGGTTGATGAGAGGGCAGTGTTAAAGCACTTTGATTGGCCTGAGAAGAGAGCCGACACTCTGAGAGAGGCAGCTTTTTGTTATCTTGATCTGAAGAAATTGGAATCTGAAGCCGCAAGCTATGAAGACGACCCTCGTCTTCCTTGTGAGGTTGCTTTAAAGAAAATGGTTTCGCTATCAGAGAAGTAAGTTTTTCTCATTCACTAACTTAATTGTGCAAACTACTCAATTTTCAGCTTACATTGAATTTTGTTGGTATTAGGATTGAACATAGTGTCTACAATCTTCTAAGAACAAGAGACGCGGTAGCGCGCAATTGTAAGGATTTCCAAATTCCAACAGATTGGATGCTCGACTCTGGTCTTATTAGCAAGGTGCATAGCTTTTTTGATTTGTAATGATTATATTGTCAAGTTTTGTGAATCTAATTAGTATGCTTAGTCATTCATGAAGTCATTTCTAACTATTCACAGCTAGTGTCATACATTAGAAACACTCTGTATTGCCTTGTGATTTGGTCATGTCACACACAGAGTATTGAAAATGGATGTGACGCTATTCTCACAAGCTTAAATGAGCTTCTTGACGTGAGATTAAATTCTTTATGTGCTCTCTTACTTATAGGATCATTGACTCCTAACACATTGAATTTTTTTAATTGGGTGACATGAGCATGGATTGTTGGTCTTAACTTACTCTAGAATCTTGCTATAACCTAAGCATTTAACCTATAATCATTTGGTGATATGTCGAGGGGCCAAGGATCTATATTAAATGCACAAAGCTGCATGTGTTTTATGACGTGAGATTACAAAAACACTCAAGCCTTTATCCCACCATAGGGGGGTTGGCTATATGGATCCTTTGTTCTCACTAATGCCTAAGTACATCATGTCTTTCCTTATAGTTTCATTCCAAGTCTTTTTTGGTCTACCGTCTACCCCTCCCCCATTTAACAGGTGCCTCTAATGATCTCTTTTGTACGTGTCCGAACCAATTTATTTGAGCTTCTCGCATCTTCTCTACAATTGGTGCTACTCCTATCTTATCTATGATGCATTCATTCCTAATTTTATCCAGTCTTGTGTGTCCACACATCCACCTAAGCATTCTCATCTCCGCAACTCCCATGTTTTGCTTAGGTTCATAATTCACTGCCCAACACTCAGAATCGTAGAGCATCGCTGGTTTAATTGCAGTACGACAAAACTTGCCTTTCAATTTTAGTGGTACTTTACGATCACATAAGATCCTAGACGCGTCTCTCCACTTCAACCAACCTGTTTGGATTCTATTTATCACATCTTTATCTACACCTCCATATTTTTGAACTATCGATCCCAGATATTTAAAGCACTTACTGCGAGAAATATCTTGGTCACCCAACTTAATGACGGAGTCATCCGTTCTTCTTGCACTACTAAATTTAAGCTTCATATACTCCGTCTTTGTCCTGCTCAACCTAAAACCCTTCTTTTCTAAAGTGTCTCGCCAGGATTCAAGTTTCGCGTTTACACCTTTGCGCGTTTCATTTACCAAAACAATATTATCTGCAAACAATAAACACCAAAGTATTGCTTGTTGGATATATCCGGTGAGCTCATCTAAAACAAGGGTAAAGAGATATGGGCTTAAAGCTGACCCTTGATGTAAGCCAATTGTAACAAGGAATTTTGTTTCATGTCATTATGACGTGGGATTAATTATATATTATTTTAGAACACTACAATATAGATCACATACGTGATGATTTCGCATAGGTCTTGATGGAGTTACTGTGACACATGTCTCACAATATGTGGTCATGGCACAAGTCTTGCTAGAGATATCTGCGATCTGAGTTTTGTAGATGTCGGTCGTGTTGCATGTTTTATTGGAGATGGTTATGCCACAAGTCTATCTTAATGGAGATGATTGTGATGCAGTTCTTATTTGAAATGTGCACAACATAGATCTCAGGAGAGATAACTATAGTGCATGTGCAATTGGAGATGGTGGCAACGTAGATTTCACAAGAGATGATTGTATTACAAGTTTTATGGTGAATGACAACAACGCATGTCATGTTGGAGTTGGCTGCGGCACAAGTCTTACTTTAGATTGTTGTATCACCAGTACTACTGGTGGTGTCTACAATGTGGGTCTCGCAGAAATTTATTTGTTGTGCATGTCTTGTTGGTGACATATATAATGAAGTCTTATAAGAGACGGTTGCGGCACAGATCTTCAATTCTTGATTAACATTCATGTCATCATTTTAGATTACACATTAATGTTAGTGTCAAACGTAGAGCAATGCCTTATGGCTCTTCCCAAATAATCGTTTCTTTGATCGTTACAAGATGGGATCAAAAGAACATTGCTTCACTTTTTTTCATTATTTGCCTTTGAATGCCTTCGTATGCTCGAGCTCTTGATAAAAATTTGTGAGAATGAGAGATCTTAGGGTTTTGGATTAGAGAAGATGAGGAGGTTAAGAGAAGAGAATTCACTTATTTCATGTATACCCATAACTGACCAGCCTTAGGGCTTAATACAATATACCCATAACTGACCACACACTCTTCATAACTGGCTCTTCCTAGCCGCCCATTTTAAACTGCCCCTCTCTTTCCTAAAATCACTCTCTTTCATCCAAGCGCATGGTCATCCACTAACTCACTCTCCTCCATCCAAGTGTATGGTCATCCACTAATTCACTCCTGTCCATCCAAATGTATGGTCATCCACACCCTCTCTAACCACCACCTCCTAGCCACACACTTCAACGCCTACTCTCTCTCTCTAACCGTACCCCTCTAAAAACCACTCAATTCTCTAATTAAAAAAAGATTTTCTTCTTCTTCCAAGGTTTGTAAAAAATAATTGCTTCTCTTCCACTTGTTTGCGCGGGATTCTTCTTGGAAAAACTAGATCTCTTTTCCGACGGTTTGTGAAGATCGAAGTTTGTCCGGCTAGTGTGAATCACGGTGTCCGATTGATGTTCTCTCAAGTTTATGTTTTGATTTCTCTCTGGTTTTAAGTATACTTTGAAATTTTATTTTTTGAAAGTGGTTGTTGATTTGTGTGGAGTTTATCCCTTTTGGATTTATCATTGTTGATTTTCATTGCGATTGAGATCAGAAATTATGCAAAAAGTTATCTTTGGGAACGCTAAATTATTACATTGTATCAAAGGAACGGAAGTTTTAGCGATGCTAAGTTCTTTCGGTTTGCTATTATCCGAATTTCTCATCAATGGAAGACAATGGTAGTTCTCGTGGTTTGGGGATTGATTCACACACCCAAATTTCAAGAAATGGTAGTCATGATTGGAGTTACTTGTTGGGAGAAGATTTGTGGGATATATCGTTGGTGGAGATGCACAAGAAGTAGTGTCAACCGCCACGAATGCTCGAGAAGTCAAGGCATGGAAGAAGATGAACGCTAAAGCGGAGTTCACTCTTAAAATTATTGTCTCACCGGACTTGTTCGACCACATCATAGGGTGCAAAACGGCGTCTCAGATTTGGGCGGCCTTTATGGTTTGTTCAACAAGAAAAAATATGACAACTTCAGTTCTTGAAAAATGAGTTGGCGAAGGCAAATCAAGGAGAGCTTTACATCTCGTTTTATTTCTTGAAGATAAAGAATCTGTGTGCAGAGATTACCTCATTGGATCCGGAAGAGCCGATTTTTTATGCGAAGTTGAAGAGACACACTATCAGAGGGTTGCGAAAGGAGTATCTATCCTTTGTTACAATGGTGCAGGGATGGGCTGCTCAACCGTCTCTGATGGATTTAGAGAATCTCTTGACATCTCAGGAGAGTTTGGCTAGACAGATGGCAGAGGTGTCTATGTCTAGTAAAGGCAGTGCCGTTCTATACATTAGGAAGAAGAAATATTGGGTTAAGAAGAAGAAAAAGAACGATGGAGAAGGTTCTTCTACCTCTTTTAGGGAGGGAGGGAGGGGCTCGTTTCCCTCCCAGGAATATGTTACGGGCCTACTCGGAGGTCGTCGGAGGAGTGGTCTGAGACGGAGAAGATGGCAGTGATACAATGGAGCCTTGGCCACGGCTGCCTCAGTGGGGTTGCTTGTTAGAGGAGAGAGCCACCAAATATCTCACAACAAGGAACAAGGAATTAGACTTTCTTCATTAATACCTTATACAAGCGTACCCATGTCTTTATATGGGCTTACAACGGACTAAAGACAAACAACAATTATAAAACCTACTAAAGATAACAATAATTAACTAGGCCCGGTGCTCGAGGCTCATAACACATTGATAATATCTACTTAAATAAGGCCATCCATAAATAACTAGATAAATGACACGCTGTTGGGAAAAACATCCTCTTGATTTATCTTACAAATTCTGTAAAAGTGATTTCATTCTCTAGGATTTATTACTCATGCTGTATAGTGAGGGTAATATGGTCTTTAGATGTCCTAGGATGACATACTCACCTTAGAGTGTCAAAGTCTAGTAAAAAATGAGATCAAAATCCAGTTGAGTTAAATCTGCGCCGAAAAGAAATCGACGTAACTTCGATTGAAAGTCGAAGTAACTTCGAATAGAACTAAAGATAACTCAGACTGGCAGTCGACGCTTCATTGGAAGTCGACGCAACATCGAATGGTATTCGACGCAGAACTCAGAGTTTGAAGTCCACGTTCTTTATCTCGACCGATACGTCGATAAGGAATCGACGCAACGTCGATAGCAGAGTTCAAATCAAAGCTGAGGAAGATTTCGAAGCTGCTTCTAATAGAACTCAAAGGTGAGTCGATAAGAAGTCAGAAGTTATTCGACGCAACGTCGGATACAGTCAGAGTTTTGGAAAGCTTCCTGGAATAGATTTTGATGATTATTCAGAGGAGATCCCATGAATTGGGTTCAATGTGGTTGAAACGAAGCTGTTGATGTAGCATAGTTGAGAGCACAAATTTAAAGGTTGAGAAAATCTTCTTCCCATTCCTATGATGTTGTGCTCTACGTAACAGTTTAGGATAAACTTAAAGTTCTTAATGGTTGCCAAAGACATATATCTTTGCGAGATATTAGTTACGAATATCTCTTGAGGCACTACCTATGTGAGGTTAGTCATGAGGCCGTGACTTTGGGATCTGGGCTGAACCCTAATAACCCTCATGAAAATCAAGGAATGCGTATGACCATTAACGTGCCCACCGCCATAACCCATGAACAACCAATCTTTTGTGTGCTTATCTAATTTACCGGTCAAAAGTTTATAATTCAAAACCTCTAACACATTATTCTCTTCGGTAAATGAAATAAGTATTAAGTATAAGTTCAAGGTAACCATTCCACTTATACTCATTGCATTTGATACAACTTGATGAACAATTTTGTATTTGATTTTATTTATCATTATTAATGTTGTTTGGTAAATGATTTCGTATATCGTAATAGGGCCGGGTATACATATATATAAGAGAACTGAACCCAATATCTAACACTCCCCCTCAAGTTGGGTCGTGGAAACTTTCCAGACCTAACTTGTTACATATGAAATTCATTCTGACCCCAGTAACTCCTTTCGTGAGAATATCAGCAACTTGGTCCCCAGTCTTCACATGGCTCAAGGAAATAAGACCTTCTTCATACTTCTCTCGTACGAAGTGACAGTCAACCTCGATGTGCTTTGTGCGTTCATGAAACACAGGATTGGTTGCTATCTGTATTGCAGCTTGATTATCACACCATAACAGAGTTGGGTCATGGACAGGGTATCCGATTTCACCAAGAGTCTGCCTGATCCACATGATCTCAGCAACGGTGTGCGACATAGCCCGATACTCTGCCTCGGCACTAGATCTGGCGACAGTGGTCTGTTTCTTGCTCTTCCAGGAGACAAGGTTTCCTCCCATAAATATAGTAAATCCTGTGGTAGACTTCCGAGTGGCTAAACAACCTGCCCAGTCGGAGTCACAGTAAGCCTCTATATTGGAGTGACCACGATTCTTGTATGATATTCCTAGACCAGGATCCTTCTTTATGTACCTAACAATGCGGAGAACAGAGTCCCATTGAGAGGTAGTTGGGTTTGCCATGAACTGACTGACCTTACTCACAGCGCAGGCAATGTCTGGGCGAGTCATAGTAAGGTAGTTAAGTTTTCCAACAACTCTTCAATACTTCTCTGGCGATTCAAAAGATTTGCTCTCGGAATGAAGTCCCTTTTCTCCTGGTTCAAGAGGAGAATCCATAGGGCGGCAGTCAGACATTCCAAGATCAGATAACAGATCAAGGGCATATTTACGTTGAGAAACAAAGATAGAGTCGTCATGATCAGTAACTTCAATCCCAAGGAAGTATCGCAACAGCCCTAGATCTTTGGTTTGGAAGTTGGAGTGTAAGAACGCTTTGAGATCGGCTATCCCTTTAGGATCACTACCAGTGATGACGATATCATCAACATACACAATTAGGAGCACAGTACCAGCAGAGGAGTTCCGATAAAAGAGAGATGAGTCTTTGACACTTTTGGTAAGTCCGAATTTGATGACCACCGACCGAAAGCGAGCAAACCACTGGCGCGGGGATTGTTTCAACCCATATAAGGAGGCAAGGAGACGACACACCTTGTTACGCTCCCCCTCAGCAACGAACCCAGGTGGTTGTTCCATATACACCTCTTCCTCCAAGGACCCATGAAGGAACGCATTCTTGATATCTAACTGATGGAGAGGCCACCGGTGAGTGGCTGCAAGAGAGATCACGATCCGAATAGAGGACATCTTGGCAACAGGTGCAAACGTTTCCTCATAATCCACGCCATAAGTTTGGGCATAGCCTTTGGCAACAAGGCGGGCTTTCAAGCGAGCAAGAGAGCCATCAGCATTGGCTTTAACAGAGTAGATCCATTTGCAACCAATAGCACGCTTCCCAGGCGGCAAAGACACAAGTTCCCAAGTATTATTCAGTTGAAGTGCCGTCAATTCCTCTTGCATAGCAGCCATCCAGCCAGGATGAGTTTTGGCCTCCCCAACCGTGGAGGGAATGGTGTACTGATCCAACATCAAGTGAAGTGCGGTATGAGAAGCAGACAACCCCTGATAAGAGCTCACAAAGAGAGGTCTATTCTGACAAGTCCGATTGCCCTTGCGGAGAGCAATAGGAAGCTCGGGACTAGCCAGAGGTGGAGCGGCAGGCACTTCAGGTTGGTTCTGGTCCTCACTAGCAGGAGCAATCTGAGGAACAGTAGTTGAGCCATCAATGGTGGAGGTAGGCTGAGATGGTGGTGTTTCAGTTCTATCAGAAGTGCGACGAGAGTAGACCTGTCCCCAAAGGGGGCACAATATGTCAGTCGGAGAGACGAGGGCAGAATCAGGACGAGGAACTAGCATCTCATCAAGAGAGAGATCAGAAGATGAAGTGGGAAGGGGAGAGCCAGTGGTACGATAAGAGACAGATTCGAGGAAGACAACATCTGAAGAAATGATGTATTTGTGGAGTTCAGGAGAATAACATCGATATCCCTTGGTAGTCCGAGAGTATCCAAGGAAGATACACTTCAAAGAGCGAGGATCAAGTTTGGAAACGGAGGGACGAGCATCCCGGACATAGCAAACACACCCAAAGACCTTGAAGGGCAGAGGAGGCCCCGAGTGGTCGGGATAAAGGATGTGAGAAGGTGTCTCCCCCTGAAGTATATGAGTAGGAAGATGATTAATGAGATGGGCAGCGGTAAGAACAGCATCTCCCCAAAAGTGTTTGGGAACATGCGTATGATGAAGGATAGCCCGGGTTACCTCAAGAATGTGGCGATTTTTTCTTTCGGCAACTCCGTTTTGTTGGGGGGTATCAGGGCAACTGGTTTGGTGGATGATACCCTTGGCGGAAAGAAAGCTAGACATGGCCTGTGACATGTATTCCCTCCCATTATCGGTACGAAGACATTTCAGACGAACAAAAAATTGAGTAAAAATTTCATTCCACAAATGTTGAAAAATAGATAGTAATTCAGAGCGATTTTTCATTAAGTAAACCCATGTCATGCGAGAAAAATCATCAATAAATGTAACATAATATCGGTGTCCTAACAACGTAGGGACAGGACACGGTCCCCAGACATCAGAATGAAGTAAATCAAAAGGTGCAGAAGCATGAAGGAACGCATTCTTGATATCTAACTGATGGAGAGGCCACCGGTGAGTGGCTGCAAGAGAGATCACGATCCGAATAGAGGACATCTTGGCAACAGGTGCAAACGTTTCCTCATAATCCACGCCATAAGTTTGGGCATAGCCTTTGGCAACAAGGCGGGCTTTCAAGCGAGCAAGAGAGCCATCAGCATTGGCTTTAACAGAGTAGATCCATTTGCAACCAATAGCACGCTTCCCAGGCGGCAAAGACACAAGTTCCCAAGTATTATTCAGTTGAAGTGCCGTCAATTCCTCTTGCATAGCAGCCATCCAGCCAGGATGAGTTTTGGCCTCCCCAACCGTGGAGGGAATGGTGTACTGATCCAACATCAAGTGAAGTGCGGTATGAGAAGCAGACAACCCCTGATAAGAGCTCACAAAGAGAGGTCTATTCTGACAAGTCCGACTGCCCTTGCGGAGAGCAATAGGAAGCTCGGGACTAGCCAGAGGTGGAGCGGCAGGCACTTCAGGTTGGTTCTGGTCCTCACTAGCAGGAGCAATCTGAGGAACAGTAGTTGAGCCATCAATGGTGGAGGTAGGCTGAGATGGTGGTGTTTCAGTTCTATCAGAAGTGCGACGAGAGTAGACCTGTCCCCAAAGGGGGCACAATATGTCAGTCGGAGAGACGAGGGCAGAATCAGGACGAGGAACTAGCATCTCATCAAGAGAGAGATCAGAAGATGAAGTGGGAAGGGGAGAGCCAGTGGTACGATAAGAGACAGATTCGAGGAAGACAACATCTGAAGAAATGATGTATTTGTGGAGTTCAGGAGAATAACATCGATATCCCTTGGTAGTCCGAGAGTATCCAAGGAAGATACACTTCAAAGAGCGAGGATCAAGTTTGGAAACGGAGGGACGAGCATCCCGGACATAGCAAACACACCCAAAGACCTTGAAGGGCAGAGGAGGCCCCGAGTGGTCGGGATAAAGGATGTGAGAAGGTGTCTCCCCCTGAAGTATATGAGTAGGAAGATGATTAATGAGATGGGCAGCGGTAAGAACAGCATCTCCCCAAAAGTGTTTGGGAACATGCGTATGATGAAGGATAGCCCGGGTTACCTCAAGAATGTGGCGATTTTTTCTTTCGGCAACTCCGTTTTGTTGGGGGGTATCAGGGCAACTGGTTTGGTGGATGATACCCTTGGCGGAAAGAAAGCTAGACATGGCCTGTGACATGTATTCCCTCCCATTATCGGTACGAAGACATTTCAGACGAACAAAAAATTGAGTAAAAATTTCATTCCACAAATGTTGAAAAATAGATAGTAATTCAGAGCGATTTTTCATTAAGTAAACCCATGTCATGCGAGAAAAATCATCAATAAATGTAACATAATATCGGTGTCCTAACAACGTAGGGACAGGACACGGTCCCCAGACATCAGAATGAAGTAAATCAAAAGGTGCAGAAGCATGAAGGAACGCATTCTTGATATCTAACTGATGGAGAGGCCACCGGTGAGTGGCTGCAAGAGAGATCACGATCCGAATAGAGGACATCTTGGCAACAGGTGCAAACGTTTCCTCATAATCCACGCCATAAGTTTGGGCATAGCCTTTGGCAACAAGGCGGGCTTTCAAGCGAGCAAGAGAGCCATCAGCATTGGCTTTAACAGAGTAGATCCATTTGCAACCAATAGCACGCTTCCCAGGCGGCAAAGACACAAGTTCCCAAGTATTATTCAGTTGAAGTGCCGTCAATTCCTCTTGCATAGCAGCCATCCAGCCAGGATGAGTTTTGGCCTCCCCAACCGTGGAGGGAATGGTGTACTGATCCAACATCAAGTGAAGTGCGGTATGAGAAGCAGACAACCCCTGATAAGAGCTCACAAAGAGAGGTCTATTCTGACAAGTCCGACTGCCCTTGCGGAGAGCAATAGGAAGCTCGGGACTAGCCAGAGGTGGAGCGGCAGGCACTTCAGGTTGGTTCTGGTCCTCACTAGCAGGAGCAATCTGAGGAACAGTAGTTGAGCCATCAATGGTGGAGGTAGGCTGAGATGGTGGTGTTTCAGTTCTATCAGAAGTGCGACGAGAGTAGACCTGTCCCCAAAGGGGGCACAATATGTCAGTCGGAAAGACGAGGGCAGAATCAGGACGAGGAACTAGCATCTCATCAAGAGAGAGATCAGAAGATGAAGTGGGAAGGGGAGAGCCAGTGGTACGATAAGAGACAGATTCGAGGAAGACAACATCTGAAGAAATGATGTATTTGTGGAGTTCAGGAGAATAACATCGATATCCCTTGGTAGTCCGAGAGTATCCAAGGAAGATACACTTCAAAGAGCGAGGATCAAGTTTGGAAACGGAGGGACGAGCATCCCGGACATAGCAAACACACCCAAAGACCTTGAAGGGCAGAGGAGGCCCCGAGTGGTCGGGATAAAGGATGTGAGAAGGTGTCTCCCCCTGAAGTATATGAGTAGGAAGATGATTAATGAGATGGGCAGCGGTAAGAACAGCATCTCCCCAAAAGTGTTTGGGAACATGCGTATGATGAAGGATAGCCCGGGTTACCTCAAGAAGGTGGCGATTTTTTCTTTCGGCAACTCCGTTTTGTTGGGGGGTATCAGGGCAACTGGTTTGGTGGATGATACCCTTGGCGGAAAGAAAGCTAGACATGGCCTGTGACATGTATTCCCTCCCATTATCGGTACGAAGACATTTCAGACGAACAGAAAATTGAGTAAAAATTTCATTCCACAAATGTTGAAAAATAGATAGTAATTCAGAGCGATTTTTCATTAAGTAAACCCATGTCATGCGAGAAAAATCATCAATAAATGTAACATAATATCGGTGTCCTAACAACGTAGGGACAGGACACGGTCCCCAGACATCAGAATGAAGTAAATCAAAAGGTGCAGAAGCACGAACATCTACACGAGGAACATAGCTAACTCGATGGAGTTTAGCAAACAAACACGACTCACAGCTGAGATGGGAAACTTTCCCAAACTCAGGATACAAACGACGCATGACCTGCATAGAGGGATGGCCATGACGGTAGTGGAGGTCCAAGAGTTTGGCCGAAGCAGCAGAACAGGCAATGTGGGAAACTTCATCCAAAACATAAACACCACCACGCAGCTTTCCTCTACCAATAATACGGCTCGTCGACTGTTCCTGAAAAATGCAACCAGAAGATGTGAAGATAGCAGTGCAGTTTAAATCACGAGTAAGCTTACTAATGGACAATAGGTTGTAAGCAGATTGAGGAACATGAGCAACAGAGGATAGAGACATATCCGGTGTCACATTGCAGCTGCCAAAGCCAACAATAGGAACAGTGGATCCATCTGCAACAGTAATAGAAGACCCACAATGGGTATGATACGAATGCAAGATACCTGAAGAGCTAGTCAGGTGGTCAGAAGCTCCAGAATCTGCCAGCCACTGAACGGGGCGCTGGGTGGTCTGGGAAGTGCAAGCAGGCTGAATAGTCTGGGCTACAGCAGCACTATGAGGTGGAGAGGAAACAGGAAGAGCCTGCAGGCGACGATAATCCTCCTCAGAGAGTTGGACCGTGAGGTGACCCGGGGGAGCCTGAGTCGAGTCGGCAAGGTGAGCAGATCGAGGTGAGGCTGACGAGGTTTTGGCCGCCCAGTCTGGCTTCCCATGCACGAGCCAGCACGTATCCCTTGTGTGACCACGACGTCCACAATGAGTACAATGACGCGTATCAGTCTCCCGACCACGTCCAGAACCAGACCGACCACCTCTGCTGCTAGTGCCCCTTCCCCCTCGAGAGGCCAGCGCAATGGACTCGCTGGAGGAAACATGTAGAGCAGCAGGAGAAGCGGCAGAGCCTGCTTTAGTCAGACGATGGAACACACTAGCAGTCTGCAAAGTAGAAGGACTCGCAAGCATTTCCGTTCTGGTTGTTGAAAAATTTGGATCAAGTCCGTTCAGAAGCCAGATAAGGACCAGATGCTCACGTTGAGCCTGATGTCCTTCACGAGTAGAGGGGATCTCCCAAAGATCCAGGATTTCATCGGCAAGGACCTTCCATTCAGCGAAGTACTCAGTGACAGGACGGGCTCCTTGGCGAAGCTCAGCCATCTTGGGAAAGAGTTCACCAAGACGAGAGAGGTTGTTAGCTTGAGAAAACATCATATGCAGGGTGTCCCACAGCTCCTTAGTGCTATCGCAATTCTTGCACATTTGCTGGACTGATGGATCCATGGAACTCAGAAGGAGCGCAAAGATACGACAATCATCACTGTACCAATCGTCGTGTTCGGCACTCCCCACGGCATGAGTAGGTAGCCTAGTAAGGTGGTGAGTACGTCGGATGCCTGCTAGAGACATAGTAACCCCCTTTTTCCACAACTGAAAGTTGGACGAGGTAAGGATAGTGGTAGCCAACCTTGCATTGGAAGGAAAAGTGTTGGTAGAATCCCCTGAGGGAACAGGCGTCTGGGTGGTGCTTGTGACCGAGTCCCCCATGGCTTTGGCAAAAAAACTTCAATAGTCAGCAGCTTCGACGGGAGGACGACGGCAGGACGACTGCGGTGGCAGCAGCGGCACACGATGAAGCAGCAACGGGAGGTAGCAGCCGCAGCGGCTCACGATGGCAGGTAGCAGCAGCGGAATTGACGGCAGGAAGAAGCAGCAGCAGCAGCGGCTTCAGGCGACATCAGGACGAAGCAGGAAGAAGCAGCAGCAGCAGCGGCTTCAGGCGACATCAGGACGAAGCAGGAAGAAGCAGCAGCAGCGGCTTCAGGAAGAAGCAGCAGCAGCGGCGGCTTCAGGCGACATCAGGAAGCGGCTTCAGGCTTCAGGAATTGACGGCAGGAAGAAGCAGCAGCAGCGGCTTTCAGAAGGTAGTGACGGCAGGCGACATCACGGCGGCGCGCCTCCGTCTAGGGCACGGGAGGAACCAGACGGTTAGAAGAGGGGCGAGAGGCGAGTCGAGCGACCGAAGGCGAGCGAACGAGCAGAGGCGAGCGAACGAGCGGAGGCGCGAGAGGCGCGAGAGGCGCGAGAGGCGCGAGAGGCGCGTCGAGCGCGGCGGCTGAGGGAGAACCCTAGCGGAGAGAGCGATGCTCTGATACCATGTTGTTCGGTAAATGATTTCGTATATCGTAATAGGGCCGGGTATACATATATATAAGAGAACTGAACCCAATATCTAACAATTAATATCATAATTTATGAAATTCGCTTTTTGGTTATTCGCTTTTGTGGGGATTGTTAGAAATATTACTATAAAATATTTAATTTATAATATTTTGGAGCCTTATTTGGTGTTTGATGTTGGACTCCTCATACTTGATGAAAACTATAAAATCAAATCGAGGGAATCCAAATTATTTGGAGGGAAACCTTTCATAAGGGAAATGATGAACTTTTAGTCCCACCATCCTTATTACCTATCATATTAGTGAGTATATAAAGAAAAACATTCTTTCTTATTTGTCCAAATGAACATAAGGAGAAACTATGAACCACACGTGTGCACGCGCGCCACGCACTGCACTGGACCAGACCGGATCCGAATTTGGGATTTGGGGAATAATTGAATTGAATTGTATTTTTGTACAAATAGTTTTGGTTTTTTGAACCACCTAATTTTAGTTAAGCCGACTTGTTTTGATAAAAAAAATCAAGCAACTGGACTTGCTTCGAATAGACGTCCAAGCAACCTGGACTTGCTTCGAATAGAAGTCCAAGCAACCTGGACTTGCTTCGAATAGAAGTCCAAGCAACCTGGACTTGCTTCGAATAGAAGTCCAAGCAACCTGGACTTGCTTCGAATAGAAGTCCAAGCAACCTGGACTTGCTTCGAATAGAAGTCCAAGCAACCTGGGCTTGCTTCGAATAGAAGTCCAAGCAACCTGGGCTTGCTTCGAATAGAAGTCCAAGCAACCTGGGCTTGCTTCGAATAGAAGTCCAAGCAACCTGGACTTGCTTCGAATAGAAGTCCAAGCAACTGGACTTGGGTCAATATGAATCTTTTTATCGACTCGACTTGCGTCGATAATAACTCGACGTAAAGTCGAGTAGCGTCTATATGATTTCGACGCGTCGACAAGGACTCGACGCAACGTCGAGTTGCCTCGATACGATCTCAACGCAATGTCGATATGAATTCGACGCAATCTCTGTCGTTTTGTGTTTTTCTTCGTTGTTATTACACGTGGTTTTCTAACAGTTTTTTTACGCGCATTTTTGTAATAACTCTTTTGCGTTGGAAATTCAACGTTCTTCTACTCGATTAAATTTTACTAATTATAACTGCCGAAATTTATTACAGTTTTATTTCATGCTATTTTTCAAGACTCCTATATCAAGAGATTTTTTGAATCGTTTAGACGACCGATCGATACTTTGCTTTCTTGACGTTTGCTTCATCAAGTTGGAGTTTGGGTGTTTTGTGCTTTTTCGGTGTCCGCACACATCAGAGTTTTCGGGATCAAGTGGTACCTTGGAGGAGTAAACATCGGTTGAAAATCCTGCCGGAGTGTGGTGCAACTTCTTTAGGGCAGTGACCACATGCCTTAACACAGACTCGATTCTAAACTATTATATATATATTATATACTTTATTTTATTTATGTTGATGCAAGTTCATTCCTAGATCGGTTTTATTATTCGAATTTTATAGCCGAAAGTATATAAAAATAGGAATACAAGCAAATATTCCAACAGACGGGACAAAAAATTCGACAACTTTACCCCCACTGGTTCACAACAAGACTGCTGGAGATTCAAAATCATTACAATTTGAATTACAATATGTTGCTTTGTTGCGACCGAGCGAGTGTGAGTTTGTCGCGTTTTTTGTTCCCATTCGGAGTAATTGCCAGAGTTGTGTTTCAGGAATAGAAAGACCCTTTGCACCTTCACTAATATATTTAAAGTTTATTTTTTAATTCTTAAATATAATATTTTTAATAAAATAATATTATATTTATTTATGTGGTGTACATTTTATTATTTGTATTTTATAAACCGACCCTCCCTCCCTTTACTGTCTGCTTCTCTCCTTTAGTCTTGTTGAAAAGCGCTTCGTCATCGAAGCTTAAAGTGTCTACTTATGCGATCGCCAATAGTAGGCTGCTCCGCCTCTCTCCCTCTCTTCTCTTCTCCACTGCTCAATTTTTTGCCATTGCTCGATGTTTTTCTCTTTATTTTTTCTATATCTCGATCTCCTCCCAGGTGAAGGCCAGTCATTTGATCCTTCGCCGCTGACCCGAGCTCTGGGCAGCAACGGTGGAAGTGCACAAACTGGCTTCAGACAAACCCGGTTCCTCGTCATCCCGACTCTTTATATTTGTGTGTTTAATTATGTAATGCAGTAACAAAAAGAAATTGTAAAAGCTGGAAGATTGAGGGCAAACATGTCATTTCCTGTGGTGTGCGTGTCCCTCTGAAGCCAAGAGAGAAAAAGCCCTAGAAAAACATGTCATTTCCTGTGCTGTTTTTGTTCCTTCAGTGGAATCAGAGCCATTGTAGGCTGCTGGTGTGCGCTTTACCCATCCCACATGGCTTCATCATCTACTGTTTTACCACACTCTTATACCCAAACCGCTGTCCTAATCATTACTGGCAACATGTATGAATACTGGAGCATCAAAATGAAGACCCTATTCATTTCTCAGGACCTTTGGGACATCCGAAAAATCTGTTGTAGGGTCACCTCCTAAGTTCAGCTAGGAGGAATTAACGAAGGATTCCCGTGCCCTCCTCATTCAACAAGGCGTGTCTAATGCAATCTTCCGTCGTATCATGGGGCCAACCTCTGCCAAAGGCATTTGGACTATCTTAGATGAAGAATTCAAGGGGTCAAAGAAGATCATGTCAATTTAGTAACAAGCACTTTTGCTACAATTCGATTCTCTCCACATACTCGTTGATGAATTAATTCAGACGTTTTTTGTACGCACTACCAATATTATAAATCAAATATGGAATTTAGGCACTGCCATTGACGATCAACGAATAGTCCCTAAGATCATCCGAAGTCTCCCCAAATCTGATCATGTCGTGGCAATTATCAAAGAAGCCAAAGACTTAGAAAAACTAATGATAACTGAACTCATGGGGCCCCTCCAATCTCATGAGGATCGTTTAAATCGAGCTGAGTTAACTTTAGACCAGCTACTACAAAGCGAGCTTCTCATTAGCTCAAGATGCTCCTCCGGATAAAGGTGGTCCAATCCTCTGCACCATCAAACACCCAACAAGCACACTGCAATCAATTCCTGGAAATTGGCCTTCATTGGTTGTGTTCATTGTGATGTAGGGTAGGGTGTGTAGTGGGCTCCTAGAATGCGCACTAGTGGTGAGTGAGGGTTGAATCTCGACTTCCCAATAACTCAATGCATGCACTACTTACAGATAGACGCTAACAATTAGCACAAATCATAAATAACATAATTAATATCGCATCAAATTATAAACGAAGATAAGAATTTCTTTAGGCTTAAGGCGTGGCTTTCCTCTGCAAGGAGGGCCAAAACAAGCGCGCCAAATCAATCCTTCCTGCAGTTAGAGAGTTATCAAAGAGCAAGTACTATAATAAACTGAAATACCCAATCAAGCACGCAATAAACACTCCGTAACAATGTTTACATCCATTAACCAATACAGATAATGACACGAAATACTAGGGCTGGATCTGAGCATTGGAGGACTATAAGTGGAGTTCCGGTGGAGAGTGGACTGGATTGGGTAAGGAGTGTTAGATATATTGTATATAGTAGTGGTTATGTTTGGCTTATAGTCATTATGGGTGCTAGGATCACCCCATTCCTTGTGTATTTATATCCCTTTTGATAAGTGTAATATAGTTTTGGTGTTTTCCTATCATGGTATCAGAGCTTAGGGTTTCCTATGCTCGCCTGCTTCCTCTCGATTCCGCTCGTCTGCCACTTTCGATCGCTTGATTTCGCTGCTTTCGTCTGCTGCTTCCCGTCGATTGATCCGATTTCTACTGCCGCCGATCGATCGATCTCCCCAATCGATCGTTCTCGCCGATCGATCTCGCCGATCGATCAACAAGCTTCCGCTCGATCCCGTCGATCTTCCGATCTCCTGATCCGTCGTTGTTCTCTCCGCTGCAATCCGACGCTGCCTCCTGCAGTCCGACGTTGCTTCCAGAAGCCCGATCCGTCGTTGTTCTCTCCGCTGCAATCCGGCACTGCCTCCTGCAGCCCGACGCTGCTTCCAGAAGCCCGATCGCTCTCCGCTGCCTATTCTAGCCCGACGCTGTCTCCTGCAGCCCGATCACTGCTTCCAGCCACTGCATGTTCTTGCCCCCATCCGGCGTCGACATCGACACCTTAACCGCCGACCTTGTTCTCCTTTTCCTCCGGCTGATCCCGCAGCCCCGACATCCTCGACTGATTTTCTCGATGGCCTCCGGTGCTCGTCCTCCTCCGACACCTTCTGCAGCTCAGTCGGGTGCTTCTCGCTGCCCGCCTGCCCACTGCCACTACTGTCAGTGCCTTGGTCATGTCAGATCTGAGTGCCGCAAACTTCAGAGCGCTCAGCAGCCTGGTCAGTAGCGTGCTCCCGGTGTTTCTTCCGCTCATTTCTCGGCTCCAGCGCAGTCTCTCTCTGTCTCTGAGCTTGTGCAGCTGATTGTCCAGCAGTTTTCTCCGGCCTGCTCTCCTGCCTCTGTCTCTCAGCCGGCTGCCTCCGCCCCTGCAGGTATCTCCACCTCCGACTGGTTGCTTGACTCTGGAGCCTCTTTTCACATGACCTATGACGTTACACACCTTTTGTCATGTCAGTCCATTACTCCTGCCCTTAGTATCATGGTAGCAGATGACCCCATTCACCCCATCACCAGTCGTGGCCTCCTTCACACCACCCATTTTCACATTCCCGATGTTGCCTACATACCTGAGTTATCCATGAACCTTATATCCGCCAGCCAGCTCACATCCCATGGTTGTCTGGTTACCTTTGATGAGTTCACATGCCGTGTGCAGGATCGTCTGACTGGGGCTCTCCTTGGGGCTGGTCGTCGTCGTTGCGGGGTGTACGTCCTTGATCGTCTCCACCTTCCATCCACTTCGTGGTCACCTGCAGCTTCCTCCCTTTGTCTTCCTTCGGTGGGTTTCTCTCAGTGGCACCACCGTCTTGGTCATCCCAGTGGTTCACGTCTAGCATCTCTCATTAGTCATGGTTTCCTTGGTCGTGTTTCTATTGATCGGTCTCACTCATGTTCAGGTTGTAAGCTCGGTAAACAATTACAACTTCCCTATCCGTCTAGTGAGTCTAGGTCTCAGCGTCCCTTTGATCTTGTTCATTCTGATGTCTGGGAACCCGCACCTTTTGTATCCAAGGGTGGACACCGGTACTATGTTCTTTTCGTTGATGACTACTCTCGTTATTGTTGGGTCTATTTTATGCGTTCTCGATCTGAATTTTTTCAGATCTATGTTACTTTTTTCTGCTATGGTGCGCACACAGTTTTCTGCTTCCATACTCATTTTCCGTTCTGACTCAGGGGGGAGTATATCTCTCATGCTTTTCGAGATTTGCTAGCTACTCACGACACTCTCCCTCAGCTTGCCTGTCCCGGTGCCCATGCTCAGAATGACATCGCTGAAAGGAAGCATCGTCATATTACTGAGACAGCTCGCACGCTTCTTATCTCCTCTCACGTTCATCCTCACTTCTGGGCTGAGGCTGTTTCCACTGCTGTCTATCTTATTAATCTGCAGCCCTCCACTTTCCTTCAGGGTCAGTGCCCCGGTGAGTGTCTGTACTCTCGACCCCCACGTTACGCTCATCTTCGTGTTTTTGGTTGTCGATGTTATGTTCTTTTCTCTCCACGTGAGCGCACCAAGCTCTCTGCTCAGTCCGTACGCAGAGTCTTTCTTGGGTATAGTACTGAGCACAAGGGTTATCGATGTTATGACCCTGCTGCTCGTCGTCTTCGCATCTCTCGCGACGTCACGTTTGATGAGTCTCATCCTTTCTTTGCGTCATCCATTTCTCCGACCTCACACTCATCTGTGACACCGTCTGATGTGCAGTTTCTCACTCTTCCCATCCCTCCTCCGGTATGTCCTCCTCCTCTCTCCATACCACCGGCCACTCCATCTCCGACATCTCCGCTCTCTACCTCCACCTCTTCGTCTGATACACTCGTCGCTCCACTTCCATATCACTACACTCGTCGTCCCCCTCTTGGTCCGTCATCCCCTGTGCCCCCCGACTCAGCGCCTGGCTCCTCCAGCGAGATTCCCGTGGATGATCCTCCTGCGCGTCGCAATCCACCCCGCGAGCGACGTCCTCCCGACCGTCTCAGTCTTGCTACTCAACCTATGGATCTGCCTGCCCTTCCTGCTACTGCATGTGGTACTCCAGAGCCGACTTCCTTTCGTGAGGCTGCCCAGATACCTGAGTGGCAGGCTGCTATGTCTGCTGAGCTGGAGGCGCTTGAGCATACTCGTACCTGGGATTTTGTTCCTCTTCCACCTGGTGCTGTTCCTATTACTTGCAAATGGGTCTTTAAGGTTAAGACTCGCTCTGATGGTTCTGTGGAGAGGTACAAGGCTCATCTTGTTGCTCGTGGTTTTCAGCAGGAGCAGGGGAGAGACTATGACGAGACATTTGCTCCTGTTGCTCACATGACTACAGTGCAGACTCTTATTACTGTCGCCGCTGTTCGCCGCTGGACTCTATCACAGCTCGACATGAAGAGTGCCTTTCTTCACGGTGATCTTCAGCAGGAGGTCTACATGCTTCCTCCCCCGGGCCTATCTTCTCCTCCAGGCCCTGTCTGCCGCCTAAGGCGAGCCCTTTATGGGCTTAAGCAGGCGCCCCACGCGTCGTTTGCACGTTTCAGTTCAGCTATCACAGCTGCCGGATTTCAGCCATGTCCTCATGATCCCGTTCTGTTCGTGTACTCCCGTGGCCGGACCCTTCTGTTACTTTACGTGGATGATATGATTCTGACTGGTGATGATCCCTCTCATGTGGCCTTCGTCAAACATCACCTTCAGCAGCAGTTTCAGATGACTGACCTTGGTCAGCTGAGCTACTTCTTGGGCCTTGAGGTCAGCTCTACAGATCGCGGTTTTCAGCTCTCTCAGCAGCGCTACACATCAGATCTCCTTGCTCGGGCTGCTCTCTCTGACTCTCGCACAGTGGACACCCCTATGGAGCTCCATCTTCAGCTACGTCCGGATGATGGGATTCCACTCTCTGACCCTACCCGATACCGACACCTCGTGGGGAGTCTCGTTTATCTCATCATTACTCGCCCTGATATTGCCCATGTCGTTCATGTGATGAGCCAGTTTGTTAGTGCGCCCATCTCTGTTCACTATGGACACTTGTTGCGGCTCCTCTGCTACCTCCGGGCAACTGTCTCTCGTGGTCTTTTCTTCTCCAGCAGTAGTTCTCTACAGCTGCGCGCTTACTCCGATTCCACTTGGGCTAGCGACCCTGTTGATCGCCGTTCTGTCACTGGATTTTGTTTGTTCCTGGGTTCCTCACTTATTGCATGGAAGTCCAAGAAACAAACAGGTGTTTCCCGTTCCAACACTGAGGCTGAGCTTCGAGCCATGGCTACCACCGCTGAGGATATTATCTGGCTTCGTTGGCTTCTTCAGGATCTTGGTGTCTCGTCTCCAGAGCCCACTCCCCTCTATTGTGATAACACCGGTGCCATTCAGATCACCCTTAACCCGGTGAAGCACTCTCTCTCCAAGCATATCGGGGTGGATGCTTTCTTCCTACGTGAGCACTACAGTCAGGGCACTCTTGCCCCTTCCTTTATTCCTTCCGAGCACCAGATTGCAGATCTGATGACGAGGCCGCAGACAAGGGTCCAGCATACCTATCTTCTGTCCAAACTCTCGGTGTATGATCCCCCGTGAGTTTGTGGGGGTTGGGGGGTGTTAGATATATTGTATATAGTTGTGGTTATGTTTGGCTTATAGTCATTATGGGTGCTAGGATCACCCCATTCCTTGTGTATTTATATCCCTTTTGATAAGTGTAATATAGTTTTGGTGTTTTCCTATCAAGGAGATGGCCGTTTGGGGGTTGGGAGGGCTGGATCGGGGAGGAGGGTGGTCGGATCTGGGTTGGAATGCCCAGATCTGGGCAAATTTGGGGGCGGTCGGAGGAAGATAGCAAGGAGGGCTATTGGGGGGCTTGTGGGTAGGCTGCCTGGGGCGTGGAGGGGCAGCAGCCTACTGCTAGGCTGGGCTGGACAAAAGGTGGCGGATGGAAATTTCTGGACAGCGACTGGCCTGGACAGAAGGTGGCGGCCTACTGCTAGGCTGCTGGAAGGGTGGGGGTAGAGCTGTGGCTGTACTGAAAGGGGGCGGGCTGTTGTGGTGGACAGAGGCGTGTTGGGAGGAGACTGGCGGGGGAAGTTTGGAGGGGCGGCTGGGCTGGACAGCGGGATGGAAAGGGTGTAGGGGAGGGGAAATTCAAAGAAACAAAACTTACTCGAGGAGTCATCACCAAGGGGGTTCCACGGAGTCGGCACTGCGGAGGGGATCACCGAAAATGAGGAAGAAGCTCTCCAAATTTCAGCAATGCCACCAAACTGCAGCCCTGATATCTATTTATAAGAAACTAGGATTAGGGCACCCGGAATCAACGACTATGATTGACCGATGATTTCAGGGCCATAAGTACATGAAATAAAGTCCAAAAATATTAATGTTATATATGAAAAAATATCGGAACGGTGAGGCGGACGCATCCGTGGTGGCGGATCGCCGATTCGATCAAGTCCGCCTATGTGAATAAACAAAGGTGCGGTTCACCTTGCGCCGAGTCACGCCAGGTGGTCCCCCACATGTCTCACAACAAAGCCACTTTTACCAGCCTAGATGAATCCTTCAAGTTTGAAGTTTTCTTGGGAACGGAAAATCGAAGACCATAGAAGGGGAGGGAACCATCTCCATAACAACAAAAACAGTAGAAGACACATTCCTGATGGCCCAAAATCTCCTCAGCGTAGGCCAGCTAACTCAAAAAGGGTATTCAGTTCTATTCGAACACAACTAATGCCACATAACCAACAACATCACCAAGCAAACAATCCTATCTACTCCTAAAACCAAGAACAGAATATACTCAAGCATAATGAAAACACCTCACCACAAAGCCTTGGCTTGCACCCCAAAGCTCTCTTTCAAACACCATGTTGTGGCACCAAGGTTGGGGCACTTAAACTATTAGACAATGACTTCTTCAACAAAACAATTGTAAGTGTTGGAACCAAGAAAATAGTTTGCAAATTTCAGACCAAGAGGATGGCCAGAGGTTACTTGCCCATGTATTAACAGACATAGACACAAAACAAACAAGAGAGAGGTCGTGTCTATTTATCTACTAGAGGAGATGATCGTGTTACATTGTGGAGGTCCCGCCGCATACCCAGGAGTGTATAGGAACTCCCCGTCCCGAACCAAGTGTTGTGCCAAATCTTCAAAACGGCGACTCTTCGCAGAGTGTGAACTTCCTTCTACCCGTTACAATTGATGATTATTCCAGATATGTTTGGGTGTACACCATGAAGCATAAGAGCGAAGTTCTGGAGATATTTGTGACTTGGAAGAAGTGGATTGAGACTTAGACTGGCAAAAGGATTCGATGTATCAGATCAGACAATGGAGGCGAATACACATCGAATGCGTTCTTGCAAGAGTGCCAGAGATCAGGTATAGAGCATCATTTCACTGTCAGGGAGACACCACAACAAAATGGGGTGGCAGAGCTCATGAACCGGACTTTGGTGGAAAAAGTTCGATGTATGTTGTCTAATGCTGGGTTAGACAGGATTTTCAGGGCTGAAGCCCTTGAGTATGCTTGCCATTTGGTGAACCGTCTGCCTTCTGCAGCTATTGGAAAGAAGACACCAAAGGAGATGTGGTCGGGGCATCCTGCTAGAGATTATGTGCACATGAAAGTGTTTGGGTGTCCATCTTATTATCACGTGAGAAATGATAAGTTGGAACCACGGGCAAAAAGGGCGATCTTCATTGGCTTCAGGCGTGGAGTCAAGGGCTACAAACTATATGATCAGACAGAGAGGAAGATTGTCATTAGCAGAGATGTTACTTTTGATGAGACGAGTTTGTTGAAGCCTCGGGACTCAGAGCAGGTGGAGAGTTCCAAGCTGATCACTACTACTGTTCAGAAGGAGTTTGATGTGACTCCATTTGTTCCACCAGTTCCCTTCATTCCTGATGAGGTATGTGATGAGACTACTGATGAGGTACCAGGTACTGATGATCAGGAGGTGGAGGAAGTTGAGGCAGAGAGTCATGTTCAGGATTCTATTGCCAGGAGCCGGACCAGGAGGCAGGATGTCCCAAAGCCAACTTGGTTGAGGGACCACATTGCATTTGCACTTTCAGCATATGAGGTTGAAGTCCATTATCACTTCAAGGAGAACCCAGCAGACATGCTCACGAAGGTGCTTCCAGTCCAGAAGTTCACATATTGCAAAGGTTTGGTGAACGTTCGAGCTCAGAGGTGAGTGCCTTGAGGGGCACTTTTGAAGAACTACGCGTGGCTTGATCCCATGGGAGGGGGGGGGGGGGGGGGTACGTAGGCAGCCAGCCACCTTGGTGCAGCCGATTTGGTGTTGTAGTTTATTTTGTCATCTCATATTTGTTCTGTTTCAAATAAGAGATGAGGTGGAGATTGTTGGTTTGAGGGGCGTTTTGGTCTTTTTTGGGCTGCCCTAATTTTCGCCTATAAATAAATAAGAGGCGTTAGGGTTTCTTTTATTGTGTGGAGTTGTAATATTGTATTAGCCCCTTTTGTTTTCTCCCCCACCGGTGATAGTGAATAGCCTCTCCCCGTGGACGTAGGCGCTCCTCGCCAAACCACGTAAATCGCATCGTGTTCTTTTGTTTGTGGTTGTGTGATTTTAGTTTTTCCGCATCGTTCGCACAACACATGAGTGAAGAATTTGAGAAAGAAGCAGAGGAAAGAGGAGAAGACCAGATAAAGATCAATTGTGACAATCAATCCACAATTTTCCTATCAGAAAATTCAGTATTCCACAACCGAAGCAAACACATCGAGCTGAGATATCATTTCATCGGAGAAATGGTGGAGAAGGAGATATGAGTTCCGTTCTGCCCTAGCGCAACCCAGCTAGCCGTTGTAGGCTCCATTTGTTTGGGCGTTTTTCCTCCATCTCCGTTGGGAGAAAAATGCCAACACTCAAAATAGTTGTTTGGTAAACCTCCATTCTCCATTCCCAATGCTGCAAAACGTCATTTTTTGCCTTCAACGCTGCCGCAGCCCCATCCCTCCATTCCCACCGCCCAAACAAACAGACCCATAATGACTAAACCCATCGGGAGAGAGAGGTTTATGAAACTGATAAAAGCTTAAATGGCGTCGCATGGAAATACCTGAAGAATAAGAAGAGGCACCCGTTAATCTCCTAATGCTGCTACATAATCAATGTAAAAGAATTAATGTAACCTTTAGTAAAATCTAAATAAGAATCTAATCGGCATCCTCTGAAGCCAAGAGAGAAAAAAGCCCTGGAAAACCATGAATTAGTAAAAGCTTCAGTAAAACCATTTCCAATATTTTTACCTTTTTCTCCATTTATCTACTTGCTGTTTTTGTTCCTTCAGTGTGTGTGTGTATATACACACTATTATATAAAGGAATTGCTCCCGAGAAACAGTTTCTGCATCGGTAACAACGTAATTTGGGAATTTAGAAACCACCCTTCCCCCTTCTGCGAGCCCTGCCTTCTTCTAATTCTACACTACACTCATTGTCTCTGCAGATTAAATTTGCATCGGTCAAATTAGCCAGAAAATATTTGAAAAGGGTGGCAGCTGAGCTGCAAGCCATGGGAGCATCAGATAAGGGACCTGCGTTAGAGTATATGCTGCTCCAGGGAGTCAGATTTGCTTTCAGAATTCACCAAGTAAGTTTCAGCATTAAGCCTGCAACTGTTAATTGTCTTCGTCACATGTTTCAGCATTAAGCCTGCAGCAGATAAGGGGCCTGAGTGTACGGAAGTAAGCTATTGCACTGTGCTTGATCCCGTTCAGTTGGCTTTTTCTTCGGTCTATGCTTATACTTTGCGTTTTTTTTTAAGTTTTTGGAATTTCCTATTCTTAGGTATTTTGAAAAAAATCATCTGGGGGTAATATGCAAGTTGTTTTGCACCGGTGAGTTTGGACAAAAATGCTGATGTCATAGAATGTATGGTTTGAACAAGAAAATAAAACTAGTTTTGAACATAAAAGTGAATGAAGTTCCTTTGATGAGGTCGGGCGTTCGAACGAAGGTTCATAGCCACCGCGATCACGACCGCCGCCGCTGCGCCAAACGGATCCTTAATACCAGATTGCAATTTTCTTCAATTATTCTTCCATTTTGAATTTTTTTACTATATCACGTGTTTCCACATTCCATCAAATTTTTAGAAGGATTGCAGTATTTTAACACAATGAAAATTAATTTAAAAGTAGTTCGATGTTAAGTGCTCTTTATAAACAGTTCTAAAATATCAATCATTTATGCAGTTTGCAGGAGGATTTGATGCAGACACAATGCATGCCTTTGAAGAGCTTCGAAATTTTGATCTTGTTGGAAGCAAAATATAGAGGGAAAAAGCAAGAACAAAACTCTTAAGTTGATCATATCATTTTACCTCTTCAGGATCTCATTGTCTTGTGCTTCAAGAAATTTTGAAGGTTTTTTGTTTATAAAAATACTGCAAAATATTATCAGCGAAGATTTTATTCGCGATGTTTGACAAAGTAATTCAAGCGGCTCTTTGTAGCTTAACACAGTCGACTTAGAGTCGTCGGGTCAAGCGGACTTTGCATTTCACAATCCAATGTAATCCATTTGAGAATTGGATCCCACCATTGCTAGATGAGCATCCAAATTGCATGATGTATTTCTTTTCAAATGTGTGAAAAATATGTTGGTGTATATAGTACACAGATTCAACAGATGGCATGACTTTTGACGTGAAAATATTTGGAATGAGAAAAAATCATGGGGCCAGATCGGTGCCGACTAAGTTTCACTATTCTGCGGAGTGTTACAAAAGGTTGTTTCTCGAGGGTGATATGTCACCGCTCGTTGCGATAATTCTTCTGGACCCCGGAAGTCGCTTGGAGCTGAGAGCTGAGGAGCGTGCTCAGAAGCAATTTGGAATGATGAATGCTGCAAAGGGGCTTCAGACTCGAAGGATGGAGTTGAAGGAGGCCTTCAAGCTATCTTCGAGGGGACTCTCGAGGAGTGAAGGAGATCTTTGTGGCTCCGAAGGAATCTTCAAAGGCCGAAGTAGATCTTCGAGCAATCTTCAAAGGATCTTCGAACTTTGAAGGGGATCTTCGAACTTCGAAGGGGGTCTTCGAATGCCGAAAGAGATATTCGAAGAAATCTTCAAGCGTTGAAGGAGAATTCTGAGAAATCTTCGAAGAAAGACTTCAGAGCTCTCTTTGGTGCATAAAACAATGTCCCTTTAAATGAGAGCTCTGAGCCCCTTTTATAGCTTCTAAGAGGGGTATTTTGATAATTGTGCCATTAGGTGTGGCTATTCACACACCCATGATAGACAATTTTACTATGCGCACATTCGTGATGGAGGGATTTTTCTATTTGCACTCACATGATGAAGATTTTACTATTCGCATCCAAATGATGGAGGATTCTACTATGCACACCCCCATGATTTTACTATGTGCACCACAATGATGGGGAGATTTTATTATGTGCCCAGTGATAGGGGATTTTATTATTCGCGCCTCAAAGACAAGGAGCTAGTGTGGAGAACGAGAGCGCGTGTGCGGAAGGAACTCTACGCGATCGCGGGAGAAGTGTCCTGCTTGGGCCACCTGCGTAAGGCCTCATGCGGTAGTGGCTGCATGGCCGGTGGTGGCCGTGAGGCGGTGGCCGCATGGCTATGCGATGGATGTGCGACGACGGCTGCATGATCGGATGCGGCGTGCGGAGGGAGAAATACTTTTATACGTGTAGCGTTCCATGCTCTAGGTGCGGGACTATGTTTTCTCAATTAACTATAGTTGTATTGAAAATATAGTTTCACAAAACTGTGTTTTCAGACCTTTTTTGAAGGCAAAAATACAGTTGTATTTATCATTAACAAAAATATATTTTCTACAGTAATATTTTTACAACTTTTATCCAAAACTTATGCATATGAGATCAGTTGTATTTAATCTTGCATCTTTTCTAGGGTTCATTATGTGTGCACCAGGCAGCCGAGCGAATGAGGAGAAAGTCGAGTAAGTGGAGAGTGGCCAATGCCAACCACAGTAGCAGAGAAAGAATGAGTTTTCATGAGCTTATGGTTTTTAATTAGTAGTTTATTAGAGACTGAAGTCAATTTAGTTGAGATGAAGGAAAGACTATGTATTGCTAGAGTGCCCGCCTTCTTTGACTGAGTATAAAAAGACTTCCTTATATCTCACTTTGTAACTGAAACTATAGTGAGAAACTCTAGTGTGACCGTGAATGTAGATAGATTGCCGAACCACATAAATCTGTGTTCTTTGCTTATTTTCTTGATGTTTTTCCTTCGTTGCTTTCGATCTTCATTCTTAAGAGAAGAAACATATTGATTTTTTCAAACAAAAATTTATGATGATGAATTCTAAGCAGCACCGAGGACACTAAAATGTTGGGAACATTATTTGATTGATAAAGAGTTCGTGTTATACTCAGGTCACGAATCTCATTAATTTTTGAATAGCCAAAGATGCGTCAACAATGACAGGCCACAAGTTCGTCATGTATGCATGAGATCAACTATACTATGTTGAGCAAGGAAGTTGTTGGGTTAGGGTACTTGTTCGAGATCTATGAAGATGATGGAGATTGCAGAAAGATTTGAGAAAAGTTCAGTCATAGACATGGAGATTGCCCCATTCAAGACGTGTTTTTGAGGAAGATGGCTCACTTTGCGTACCATGTATTTCTTTGCGAGAAGAAATGATTCACAATTTGCGCGGCATGAAGTTTGATGCGCCGTTAGAAAAAGATAAAACTTGCTTGGCAGTATTGACGTGCAATTATTAGACTCAGCTAAAGTGATATCTTGAAAAGATTAAGAGAAGATGCTATGTTTGTCAAGCGGTAAAAGGAAAGACACAAAACATGTTGCGTAAAAGAGAGTAGAAATGATCAAACAAACAGAAAATGAAAAACACAAAAGACAATTTTATATGGTTCACCCAAGATAGGTTGCGTTCACGGGCAACAACAGTCCAATTTTCACTTAGATCAAGAACATATGCGGTTATAGAAAGTCGGTGGATTTCAGTTTTTTAGAATGATCCATACCTTAGAACGACAAGGAGTTTATATAACACTCCATACATTTACAAAATACCTCTAATAACTACCCCGCAGGTCGAGATCAGCGTCAATCGTCGTCTTTGGGTTAGGATTCGGCGCATAAAATTAACAAAACACATGACTTTAAGCCCACTCTAGGTGTCAACAAGCATTTGAGACCAAAATGGGGCGGACTCTGCTTGTAATGGTAAACTGGTAATCAGTGTTCTATAAGATGACAAGTTACACTCAACACGAAAGAACCGTCAATTTTATTCATATCACCAAATTATTCTTCGTTGTTGTGATTTCAGACATTGTCAGAATAAAAGGGCAGCCCAGTGCACAAAGCATCCCCATGCATCGAGGGTTTGGGGAAGGGTCCCACCACAAGGGTGAAATGTAGGCAAACCTTACCCTGCATTTTTGCAAGAGGTTGCTTCCAGGACTCGAACCCGTGACCTCAAGGTCACACGACGATTTCAGACATTGTCAGAATAAATTACATATATTTAGATCTTCACTATGCAATCCAAGAGGGGGAGGGAATTAGTAAGAAGTTTTTTCACTGTTTTAAATGTGAGGATAATCAAAACAAAGAGACAGTTGTGTACCAAATGTTTCCTAGATTCCCTAAACTCTTAGGAACGAATATCGAAAACAGCAAAAAAAGAAAGAAAGAAATCAACATAGAAAACACACAGATTTATATGGTTCAACAACCTTGCCTATGCCCACGGCCGCAGTAGGGTTTCTCCACTATATTTTTTCAGTTACAGAAGCGAGATGCAAAAAAGCTCTTTTAATCTTGAAATCTACGGCTACCGTAATGATAAAATTACATAATTAACCTTGCTAAAAAAACACTTCAGGGGTAAGAGAGTTCTGCATCTCGTCTCGTCGAGCATTCTCTCTTCTGATTCCTACTGCGGTTCATTGTGTGCAGATGATAATCACGATTATAGTTTATTTGCCATTCATTACGTTTGTTTGTTATTGATTTATGCATCAAATTTTGTACTTTGTAACATCTTGTTTATGCGCCTACTTTTATCTTTTATTTCAGCAACAGATGAATGAAATTGAAGGTAGCACGTGACACGACAGATGTCACTCGTGCTTCCAATATTCTTCAGATTCAGTTTGGGGAGCAGAGCAGATTAATTTTTTTGTGCGCTCGAGGTATATGGAACATGGTGTGTTTTTATTTGATGGACTGCGCGGATGCATCCTGCACACCATGCTCATATACTTTAAGCGCACGGAAAATTTGCTCAGCAGAGCAAGCGTTGGGATCCAACTCCTCTTTTCTTCCTCCTGAAAAAGATACTTCCACAATCCAGCATAATCTTTCTGTGGCTATGGTGGGTGATAGAAGACAGGCTATATAGCTTGGAGAGGAAGAATAATGGAGGAGGATGGCAGAATCAGAATAGACTGGGAGAGAATGTGAGACATGCCAATCACTACAAAACAAGTCTCCCAAAAGGAACATCAGGGGGCATGTGTGTGTGAGAGAGAGAGAATGGACGGCTGTGATTAAATCAAGCTTAGGGAAATGACTGCAAGTGAATTACCTGAGTTATTGCAGATGTTTTTGGAAAAATTTGAAGTCGATGCCACGACGATTCGGATGTCAGGGTCATATCGATTTGTGTCTGGAATGTAGGATGTTTGACTGGGGAGAATATATCGGGGACATTTCAAAATATCATATTTCGGTGTCGTAGAAGTACTGGAACTAGAGGAGATTGTCGACGGAGAGGAAAAGAAACCCATATCCATAAGATGTGGATCGTATCGTCGGCGAAAGTGAGGAACGAAGTGAAAATACATAGCGTGCGCGGAGGAAGAATTAAAGCCTGATGAAAAGATAAGATGAATGAAAACACTTGAGAGTACTCAAGTAATAGTTCAATCAAAATTAAAAAGTTTTAATATTTTATAAAAAAAGATAAAAAAAAATAATCAAGCCCGATAGATCTAGCGTGATATTTCAGTGGTTCAGCCCGTGTTTTCAAAATTGATAAAGGGCAGCCCTATGCACAAAGCATCCGCAGCAGGGGTCCGGTGAAGGATCCCACCACTGTTATGCAATCGGATCGAGTACCGCGGTAGCGTAACGGAATAAATCGAGCACAAATAATAGCGCAAAATAAAATACGAGCGAGATTTCAAGCACACACAGACGACAGGAAAAATTACGTGGTTCGAAGAAATGCTCCTACGTCCACAGGGAGAGCGCGCCGGAAAATATCCACTAACAAAATGAGGAGTTACAGAGTATTACAGTGAGACCGTAAAGGTCAAAGACGGGCCACAAAGAGAACAGCCTTTCCTCCTGAAACGAATGTCGGAATCCGACTGTGATGTCGCCGGGCGACACTGGTCTTCTCCTTCTTCACTGGATCCGCCTCCTGCACAGGGCCGCCTGAAACCGATCCCGCCTGGACCGGCCGGAGTCGCCGCCGGTAGCTCGGCCAGAAGTCGATCCCGCCTGGACCGACTGGAGTCGCCGCCGCTAGCTCGGCCAGATGCCGCCGCCTGAGCTTGAAGCCGCCGCCTGGACAACTGAGAAACGCCTCCCCTTTCTCTCTTCTTATTTTGATTTCAATGAATCCGAATGAATTGGTGATATGATCGGCGGAGGCTGCCACTATATATAGCTGTAAATCCATCTCCAAAATAGGAGATTGTCAAAACAAGGCTCGACTAAAATAGGATAGACATCCTTGAGAAATATTCTCCTCACAATGATATTCCAGAATAGGATTTCCCCAAAATATGAATCACAGAAGCACACGGATCGGTGAGGTGACACGATCTCAACAATCTCCACCTTGACGCCTCACACGATAAACTTCACCTGTAGCTTGGATCTCATCCCTTCGGCGAACTACCCCCTCTCCTTGGGGTCACCCCAATTAACATGCGCGAATATGAGCCAAGTCAAGGTAGTGCTTGAACTTGACTCCTGTCAGTGGCTTAGTCAGCATGTCCGCAATATTATCCTCTGTGGGCACCTTCAGTAACTGAATGTCTCTGCCAGCAACGAATTCTCTCAACTTGTGATAGCGCACATCAATGTGTTTTGTCATGGCGTGATAGACCGGGTCTCTAGCCAGACGGATTGCACTCTGACTGTCACAATGCAGCTTTACCGCCTCCTGAGAAATCCCGAGTTCTTTGGCGAGACCTTTAAGCCAGATGACTTCCTTTGCCACTTCCACTGCAGCAATCTACTCCGCCTCTGTCATAGATAGAGCCACGATGTCCTGAAGAGTAGCTTTGCAACTGATGGGACCATCACCAAGAAGGAAGATGTACCCAGAAGTAGATCTCCTCCTATCGAGGTCGCCAGCGTAGTCGGAATCAACGTAGCCCTCTAGAGCACTGACATCCTTGCTCCTTTGGAACACTAAGACGACGTCTGGTGTTCCTCTCAGATATCTTAGAATCCACTTGACTGCTTCCCAATGCTGTCGCCTAGGGTTCCCCATGTATCTGCTGACAACGCTCACAGCCTGAGCGATATCTGGTCTCGTACAGATCATAACGTACATCAAACATCCTACCGCACTAGTGTACGACACCCTGAACATCTTTTGGCATTCATCCTCTGTGCCTGGACACTGCTGTAATGATAGTCTAAACTGTTGCCTGAGAGGGGTTGTAACAGGTTTAGATTCCATCATATTGAATTTCTCCAGAACCTTCTGAATATAGCCTGCCTGAGAAAGCCGAAGCATGCCCTGCTTTTCGTCCCGCTTTATTTCCATCCCAAGGATTTTCTGTGCATGACCCAGATCCTTCATTTCAAACTCAGCATGTAACTTTTGCTTCAGTGATCAGATCTCCTGAGCTGACTTGCATGCGATCAGCATGTCATCGACATATAACATCAGAATCAGAATGTCCTCATTAGCCAGGAACTTGAAGTAGACACAGCTGTCGTACTGGCTCCTGCTGAATCCCTGCGAAGCCATGAAAGTGTCGAACCTCATGTTCCACATTCTCGGAGTCTGCTTCAGACCGTAGAGAGATCTCCTTAGCTTACACACTTTTTTCTCGTCACCGGGTTGAATGAACCCCTGAGGCTGCAAAATATAGATCTTCTCTTCTAAGTTGCCGTGAAGAAAAGTCGTCTTCACGTCCGTCTGCTCCAGCTCCATGTCCTCCATTGCCACCATCGCAAGAAGCACACGTATGGAACAGTGTTTTACCACGGGTGAGAATATTTCATCGAAGTCGATACCCTTCTTTTGCGCGAACCCCTTGGCAACGAATCCGACCTTGTACCTCCACTGGTCCTTGCCGGATGTATCCTCCTTCTTCCTGAATATCCATTTGGAACTTATTGCCTTAGCCCCTTTGGGCAGGCTAACCAAGTCCCAAGTCTTGTTCTTACGAAGGGACTTCATCTCTTCCATCATGGCTGCTTTCCACTGAGAGCTGTCTCTGCTCTCTACAACTTCCTTATAAGATCCAGGATCTGAGGAAATCACCTAGAAAGCATATGCTACCGTGTCCTGTAGCCTGAGAGGCAATCTGACCTCTCTCCTCGCCCTTTCTCTGGCAATTGAGTAAGGCTCTACACCAGTAGGTTGCACAACATCCGTATCCTCCGAGTCGGAGAAATCATCACGATCTTTAGATTTGTCGCTTCCTTCCAGCTCCACCTCCAGGGGTGTGACTGGAGCCTTCTCCTCTTCTTGAGACTTCTTCAACATAGAAGCCTCATCGAAGATAACGTCGCGCATAGAGCCTATAACCCACAGGTCCTAGGATCAGAACCTAGCTCTGATACCAATTGTTATGCAATCGGATCGAGTACCGCGGTAGCGCGACAGAATAAATCGAGCACAAGTAATAACGCAAAATAAAATATGAGCGAGATTTCAAGCACACACAGACGACATGGAAAATTACGTGGTTCAGAGAGAAGATCCTACGTCCACGGGGAGAGCGTGCCAAAAAATATCCACTAACAAAATGAGGAGTTAAGAGTGTTACAGTGAGACCGTAAAGGTCAAAGACGGGCCACAAAGAGAACAACCTTTCCTCCTGAAAATGGAATGTCGGAATCCGACAGTGATGTCGTCGGGCGACACTTGTCTTCTCCTTCTTCACTGGATCCGCCTCCTGCACATGGCCGCCTGAAACCGATCCCGCCTGGACCGGCCGGAGTCGCCGCCGGTAGCTCGGCCAGAAGTCGATCCCGCCTGGACCGACTGGAGTCGCCGCCGCTAGCTCGGCCAGATGCCGCCGCCTGGACAACTGAGAAACGCTTCCCCTTTCTCTCTTCTTCTTTTGATTTCACGTATGAATCCGAATGAATTGGTGATATGATCGGCGGAAGCTGCCCTTATATATAGCTGTAAATTCATCTCCAAAATAGGAGATTGCCAAAACAAGGCTCGGCCAAAATAGGATAGGCATCCTTGAGAAATATTCTCCTCACAATGATATTCCAGAATAGGATTTCCCCAAAATAGGAATCACAGAGGCACACGGATCGGTGAGGTGACACGATCTCAACACACCACAAGGGTGAAATCAATGTCGGCAAACCTTACTCTGCATTTTGGCAAGAGTCTGCTTCCAGGACCCGAAGCTGTGACCTCAAGGTCACACAACAACACCTCAACCAATGCGTCAAGGCTCCCACGCGTCTTTTCAATACTGATGTTAAAAAAAAATCAATGCCGTTACATTTTTCCAAAAAAAATATCATGTCGGACTACACGCAGACCAACACTAAAAACAATAAAGAAGCAATAATATCTCATTAATATTAATGATGAAAATAAGTTTTTTTGACATGTACGAAAGATAAATATAAGTTTGCATCCCTTACATATATACTTGCATGACGATCTAAAATTCTAAGTCGGCCTACAAAAAGTTCAACTTCTCATCAGCTAAGTTAACTCACATATAGTTAAGGGTCCGCTTGATGCAGAGTTTTTGCTCCGTTGAGTTTGGATAAAACTTCACTATCATAAAATATGTGTTTGACATGACAATGATTGTGATCACCGCCAATAAAAACAACTAATTTTGAACATAAAAATGAATGTAGTTCCCCGGTGATCAGACGCTCACAATCGCCACCACAGTTGAAAACTGGCCCTAAGTTGAACATTCATTAATAATATAATAAGTTTCTTACCAACAAATAAAATCAATGAGAATCAAGGAGTCAAGGGTGATCACAGTGCACCTGCAAAATGACGACAAAATTGAAGAAATTGAAACATCTTCGAAGAGAAGTCGAAGCCCTGAGACTTAGCCTTCGCTCGAGTGGAGTTCAATAAAATAGTTCCACTCACGCATTAGCGAATAAATCACTATTTTGTATTATGTAATCCAAGCTTCCAAATCATGTACTTGATCACTTACATGGTTTTACAAAAGGAATGACAGAGTGTTATGAAATTGAGCAAGAACGGAAAGTAAACAACACAGAAAAACATCAAATTTATGTGGTTCATCTAAGATGGGCTGCGTATACGGGATGCAACACACAGTTTTGCTAGATGAAGAACATAGGTGGTTACAAGAGAGGAGAAACTCAAAGTTTGTGTGCTCTGTAAAAATAAATCGCCTGCAATTAGTCCAACAACACAGGCAATCGCAATACCAAACACAAACACAGCGGAATCAAAACATAAAATAACACAGAGCAATCCAGAGACCGGGTTGTTAACGCAGTTCGGCAAAAGGAACGCCTACGTCTGCGGGGAGGAGAGGAAGAGATATGCAAACCAAAAACAGCAGCAGCAGCCCTCACACGTGAAAGATCCCGCCCACTAACTTCACCAAACGGAAGCTCCGTAGACCCTTGGCAACCTTCCTCTGATCTATCTAAAACTGACGCCAGCAAAGGCCTGCCTTCTTCCCTAAAGTCTTCGCACAGGAACCAAGGGGAAAAAAAACTCACAGGAAAACTTCTTCCCAAGCCTCGCAGGAAAGAACTCTCTCTCAAAGTTTTTTTTCTATTTCTTTTTTTTTTATCAAAAAAAATTGCCGCATACAGGAAGATAAATCAAAACGCCACACACACGGGATATTTAATTTTGGGAAACGCCACCTTCTATTTTTCACAGCCGCTCATTTAGGAAGTTAATAGGAAGGAAACCTGATTGCCCAATTAATTAAAACTAATTAATTTCCTAATAGACCCCCACTCATATTTGTAACCTGACATAAACCGGACACGTTAAACCCGAACTGCTCGTTGCTGTTGCGTTCACAATCTCCACCGCATCCTACAATTTTATTAAAAATGTTGGATGAATACAAGTACATCGACTGCACCAATAAGTTGGCTGCCTACATATCCCCCTCCCAAAGGAATCAAGCCGCTGTAGTTCCCCAAACGCCCAACAGGGCAATCAACCCCGAGCACGAGTATTCACCAACGCCTTGCAATAATTAAATTTCTGCGCTGGTAACATCTTCGTCATCATATCCGCCGGGTTCTCTTTCGTGTCAATCTTTTGAAGTAGAATATCACCTTCCTCAATCAGATCACGAACAAAATGGTACCGCACGTCAATGTGCTTTGTTCGAGCATGATGAACCGGATTGGTTGCCAAGAAAATTGCACTCTGACTGTCACAATGCACCGTCAAGTGCTCCTGCTTCACACCCAGATCATCCAACAAACCCTGCATCCAGATAGCCTCCTTCATCGCCTCCGTCAAAGCCATATATTCTGCCTCAGTGGTAGACAATGCAACTGTGGCCTATAGTGTAGACCTCCACCCAACTGGAGCACCCGCTATCGTAAATAAATAACCCGAAGTAGATCTGCGTCTATCTATATCACCAGCAAAATCCGAATCTACATACCCCACACATAAGTTAGCTACTGATAACTGCCTCTCAAACATCAAGCCCGTATCAACAGTACCCTTTAGATACCTAAGTATCCACTTCACAGCATTCCAATGATCCCTCCCTGGATCATGCATGAACCTGCTAACAACCCCAACGACATGTGCTATATCCGGTCTGGTGCACACCATAGTGTACATAAGACTCCCCACTGCACTGGCATAAGGAACCGATCGCATCTCCTTCCTTTCAGCATCATCTTTAGGACATAAATCAACGCTCAACTGAAAGTGTGGTGCTAATGGAACACTCACCGCTTTGGTTGACGCATCAACACCAAACTTCTTCAGCACCTTTTCCAAGTAAGCCTTCTGGCAAAGCCAAACTCTACCAGCTGATTTGTCACGCTGAATCTCCATGCCAAGAATCTTCTGGGCTTCACCCAAATCCTTCATTTCAAAACTCTTGAATAATTGCTTCTTTACTTTGTCAATCTCCAACTGACTAGAAGAGGCAATAAGCATGTCATCAACATATAATAAAAGGTAAATGTACACACCTCCCGGAAGTTGCTTATAATAAGCACAATGGTCAAAATGGCTCCGCTCAAAATTTTCTTTTTTCATAAATTGATCAAATTTTCTATACCACATTCGTGGTGATTGCTTCAACCCATACAAAGACTTGTTCAGTTTGCACACCAAGTCTTTATGGGTGGCACCATACCCAGGCGGTTGCTGCATATAGATCTCCTCCTCAAGTTCCCCGTGTAGGAACGCTGTCTTTACATCAAGCTGTTCAAGCATCAGACCAAACTGTGCAACAAGTGCAAGCAATACACGGATGGAGGGATGTTTAACTACCGGGGAAAATACTTCATCATAATCAATCCCTTCACGCTGCGCAAAACCTTTTGCTACCAACCTTGCCTTGAACCGCACATCAGCTTCTCCAGAAGATCCTATCTTCTTGGCATACACCCACTTGCACCCAATAACCCTCTTCCCAGGAGGCACCTTTACCAAACTCCAAGTGTTATTTTTGTAAAGGGACTCCATTTCTTCATCCATGGCTACCTTCCACTGCTCACCTTCGGGACTCTCCATAGCCTCTTTAAAGTGACTTGGAATTTCAGCTTCAGTTGCTGATAGTGCAAATGCAATATGATCCCTCAACCACGAAGGTTTTGGGACATTTGTCCGCCTGGTCCTGCATCTCGCAATTGACTCCTCAACAGGAGCCACCTCAACCTCTTCCTCAGCATCTGCATCCTCCTCACCAAGATCTATAGGCTCATCATCAGCTGCAATCTGTCTAGGTACATGTTGCTCACTAGAAGAGTCACGTGGAACAATAGGAGCAACATCAAGCTCCACAATCTGCAAACCATCTGTGGTCTTCCCAGAACTCTCCACCTGTTGAGAGCATTGAGGCTTCAACATGCTCGCCTCATCAAAGGTAACATCCCTGCTAATCACAATCTTCTTATCAACATGGTCATATAATTTGTAGCCTTTAACCCCATGCCTGAATCCCAAGAAGACTGCCTTTTGAGCTCTAGGTTCCAACTTATCATTACGCACATGATAATAAGCTGGACACCCAAAAATCTTCAACTGCTCATAGTCCCTAGCAGGATGACCTGACCACTTCTCCATGGGAGTCAACTTCTCAATGGCTGCAGAAGGCAGACGGTTCACCAAATGACACGCATAGTCCATGGCTTCAGCCCAAAAAACTCTGTCCATCCCCGAATTGGACAACATACACCGCACCTTTTCCACCAAGGTACGGTTCATGCGCTCTGCCACCCCGTTCTGCTGCGGTGTCTCTCTAACTGTGAAATGGTGATCAATACCAAATTTCTGACACTCCTGCAAGAAAGCATTAGACGTGTACTCGCCTCCATTGTCTGATCTGATATATCTAATGCGTCTGCCAGTCTGATTCTCTACCAATTTCTTCCAAACAATGAACTTTTCTAGAACTTCACTTTTGTGCTTCAATGTGTACACCCATACATACCTAGAAAAATCATCTATAAAAGAGACAAAATATTGACTTCCACCCAATGATTTTGTTTTAGTTGGGCCCCAAACGTCTGTGTGAACATAATCCAAAATTCCTTTAGTACTATGGATGGCAGTACCAAGGGACACACGTGTCTTCTTGCCAAACACACAATGTTCACAAAAACCAATTTTACAAGTGTTTGAACCTTTAATTAAACCCATATTATGCAAAACAAGAAGAGAAGGCTCACCAGCATGGGCTAAACGCATATGCCACAAAGTAGTAGCATCAGAAGAATCCTCCACCACAGCTGTAGATCCAGTCACTGTCTTCCCTTGAAGATAGTAGAGATTGTGGTGACGCTCACCACGCATGAATACCAATGCTCCCTTAGAAATCCTCAGAATTCCTTCATATATAACTACCTTGTAGCCCTTTGCCTCCAAGGCCCCAACTGAAAGTAGATTCTTCCTGATCTCTGGAACATGACGTACTTCTGTCACTTCTCTAACTGTGCCATTATGCATCTTGATAAATATGCTGCCAACTCCAACTGTACGACAGGCATGATTGTTGCCAACAGTGACAACCCCACCATCCAATGTCTTGTAAGAGCTAAACCATTCCCTGAATGGACAGATATGGTAGGTAGCGCCAGTGTCAAGAATCCAACTTGACTCATCAGAAGTCAAGTACTGATCCACAGTAGACAAAGAAACATCTGAGTCAGCCTCTATCATCTTCACCTGAGAAATATTTGCCTTCGGCCTTTTGTGATCTCCTTTGTTCACATTCTTGATCTTAGGACAATCCCGCTTCCAGTGACCTTCCTCCATACAATAAGCACACTGATTCTTCCCAAGACTGCGGCCACGTGACTTATCACGCTTCTGAAAGTGACCGCTGCTAGACCCCTTTTTGAACCAACTCTTCTTCTTGTCAGATCTACCCCTCTGAAGTGACAGGACCTCGGCTGACTCCGCCTTGGAAGACTCCTTGTCTCTCCTGCGGAACTCATGATTTAACAGAGCAGTAGTCACCTCTCCATATTCCAAAACGTCTGTCCCGTGTATGAGAGTCATGATGAAATTCTCATACGAATCGGGTAGCGAGTTCAACAATAGTAACGCTTTGTCTTCATCCTTCACTTCCTCTTCCAAATTGAATAGATCTACAAGCAATTTAGTAAATTCATTCAAATGATCATCAATAGAAACTCCCTTGCGCATTGTAAATCTGTAGAGACGACGCTTCATGTGAAGTCTATCTCCACACTCTTTGTCATGTACTTGCTCTCCAAGAATCCCCACATCTTTATCGCTGAAGTTTCTGTCATGATGCCATACTTGATATCCTGTGTCACACAATTACGGATCAAACCGCAAGCACTTCGGTTCATCTTCAACCACGTCTTCTCGGTCATCCCTTCCGGACAATCCTCAGACTCAACTGCCTCCTCTAAATTAAGTGCACACAATGCATCTAACACTTCGCATCTCCACATAACAAAATTAGTTTTGCCGTCGAACTTTACAACGTCAATCCTAGCCGGATGTGAGACCGAATGGTGCACTGTCGCACTCCCCGCAACATCCTCTCTTTCGTTGTCACTCATTATGATAAATAGAGAGAATCACAACAAATATAACCTCCACCGATACTCGTACAACCACAACCAAAACCTCTGATACCACTTGTAGAAATAAATCGCCTGCAATTAGTCCAACAACACAGGCAATCGCAATACCAAACACAAACACAGCGGAATCAAAACATAAAATAACACAGAGCAATCCAGAGACCGGGTTGTTAACGCAGTTCGGCAAAAGGAACGCCTACGTCTGCGGGGAGGAGAGGAAGAGATATGCAAACCAAAAACAGCAGCAGCAGCCCTCACACGTGAAAGATCCCGCCCACTAACTTCACCAAACGGAAGCTCCGTAGACCCTTGGCAACCTTCCTCTGATCTATCTAAAACTGACGCCAGCAAAGGCCTGCCTTCTTCCCTAAAGTCTTCGCACAGGAACCAAGGGGAAAAAAAACTCACAGGAAAACTTCTTCCCAAGCCTCGCAGGAAAGAACTCTCTCTCAAAGTTTTTTCTCTATTTCTTTTTTTTTATCAAAAAAACTGCCGCATACAGGAAGATAAATCAAAACGCCACACACACGGGATATTTAATTTTGGGAAACGCCACCTTCTATTTTTCACAGCCGCTCATTTAGGAAGTTAATAGGAAGGAAACCTGATTGCCCAATTAATTAAAACTAATTAATTTCCTAATAGACCCCCACTCATATTTGTAACCTGACATAAACCGGACACGTTAAACCCGAACCGCTCGCTGCTGTTGCGTTCACATGCTCAAATACTTCTAGGAAATTTTATAAATAACTCCGTACAATACAAAATCTCAGATACCCCTACCCCTGTAACATTATTAAGAGCAAATAACTATTAAGTTGGTTAATAAAATATAAGTGCATGAGGAGTACTTGAGAAGTAGTGTATGAGAATGCTACGGTGTGACTACGAAAGGAGCCATGAGAAAGAGGAGTTTTAAAATGAAAGCTATTTCGAAAGCCTTAAAACTCATATGCGAAGTGTTTCTCATTAATGTAGATCAGCTCGTCTATATTATAAAATGTTAATGTTTCTCCTTATATATATATATATGAGTAGTATGACACTGGAGACCCCAGTATTCCGCACGACAGCATTTTCACGCTCCCACTCATATGTTGTATACGGTTGTGATCAGACCCGACCTCACTCGATGCCCTCTCACTCCTCTGGTACCCGACTTTTCGTATACACATATATTACTGTAAAAAAAAATAAAAAAAAATATAGAGCCCTCCCACATAAATTTAATGTAATGTGCTCTATTTGTCGCTGCGTGATATCCCACAAAGCCAGAGCATTTGTTTAAGTTATAATAAAAAGATTGCGAGAGATTCTGTCTCCATATCCAATCCCTTGCCAGCTAGCCCTTCCAGTCATGGTTTAAGTTTAAAAAAAAATTTAATGAAGAAAATGAAAAGGACGTCGAAATATATGGTTGCAGATTTCACACGATACCAAAATTAAATTATTGTCTAAGCACTCATTTGCAATAACTCTTTTTAAGAAATTGAAGATAGCTGGTGCCAATTCTGTGTTTGTGAGGCCTGACCCCAAAATGACCCACAATAGAAGATGCCGGAATTTCGCGCTAAATTTTCAACTCCGTCGAACGTCTCACCACCATCCTTCGACTATCGAGGATCTGGACCCAATGATATCGTCAGTACAGCCGGAATTATAGTTCTGCGTTCGTCCTCGGACCGCTCCGCATGCTCTATGGCTCACGGAGTACAGACCGCACCGACCGTTGGTTGTTTCACATCCATGCTTCTTATAGTGTGTTCTCATAATGTTACACCGGGAGTTTTGAAATTATTTCTCAGTTTACTTGTATGGCAAAAAAAAAGTAATTATTTTTAATTCTTTTGTCAATCCATATCCACGATCCTATCCAACAACACTTAGAGTTCATGATCTTTTAGCGCATAATAATATTAAGTAATCCAACAAGTGGTTTAGATCTTTTTCTTGATGAGCTGTCTCTTGCTTCATTCATTGCCATTCTCTATCATACATGCATCTCTCTTTTTCAAAAACATTATAAAATGGGAATGAATAAACTAGACTTTTGGGAAGTTTTTTTTTTGCGGCAACATTTTCGTGGGATGTTGGCGTCTTTAGAGCACCGATATTCGAATGCGCGTGGAAACTACATTTTCATCCTGATTAGGACACGGGTTCAGCATCATGCCCGTATTCCATAATTCATTTTTCCATGTCGGTCGCGTCTGCATGTAAAATTGACATGTAATTAAGCCTCAAGTGAGCGCAAATCAAGATAATCTACTTGCCTCCATATGATCGCTCGCAAGACCCTAGGAAGATCCTGATATAATGCATGATAACTGAGCGTCACGAGTATATATTGAGCCTAAAGGGTTCAAGAGTCTCACTGTTGCTTAAGAATGAGTGTGTTCTTGTGCCATCCTAGAAACATAGATATGGTCGACGTTGGGACGAATAATGAGGCATATCGATAACTTTTTCGCATATGTTCGCTTGCATCAAGGCCTAAGAACAAATTCATCATCATAAACACGGTTTGCAATATGTATTTCGAACTTATGAATTTGGTGTCATCTCTCTCCCGATGAAACCCTTCAATTCCCTTTGTTATGTCGATTGTAGTACATTTTATTGAGTTATTTTCTTACTAAGTGGGAAATGATAGCCACAATTCTTATCGTGGAAATTGATATGTGTTTCATGTCACCTATCGTGACTAGCTACTACACGCCGCCTACCGCACCTGTCTGAGGTCATCCACCGCCTACCTCCAAAGGTTTGACTATAAATCTTCATGATGGAGAATGAATCCACTTCTCTCAAAATACAAGCAACGAAAGATTTTCTCTTGCGAGGCCATTGCGGCAATCAACTTTGGGTTGGGGTGAGCGTTCGGACATCGTTCTGTGACGTTGACTATGAATACTTTGCTACACGGATCGGATATGGAGCAGATTTGTGCAAGTATTCGAAGAGGCATTTTTGAGTGAATTTGTGTAATTCGTCTCGTCAGTCACTGTCGGTAACATGCATTTTTTCTGCTATTATTTACGGTGTCATATTGTGTGGTGCAAAATCGGTGAAGATTCTGCGTGGATCGAGAAGAGAAAGTCTCATATTTGTCACATATCTTTAGTGGTGATTTTTCGGGTTGAACTTCGACCATCCTGTGATTTTCGTCTTATTGGGTTTCCATGTTAAAATCTGCGTTCTTTTTTATTTATTTTTATTATTATTGCGCTGTATTTTTTGTTATGTATCGCATAACGTCAAGCAGTCGTGTATGTGCTTGCTCGGACTAACTTGAATGTGCTCTCATCGGAATTGCGTGCTCTCTAGACTAACATGTTTTGCGCGGGGTCTAAGGGGCGTGATGACTTGACCTCCTGTTTGAAATTTCAAACTAAATGGAGGCAAAGAAGCCCAAGAGTTGCACTCCATCTACGAATTATCTCGAGACATTAAGGGTCTGTTTGGGAGGGTTTTTTTTAACTCTTTTTCGCTTTTTGAAAAACGTCACCGCACCTAACAAATCATTTGGATTGTCTACCGGTGGGAAAAGCTAACACGGAAAACTCCTTTTTCTCCCGATCATGCATTTTCCGCCCGAACACGCATTTTTTCGCCCGGACGCGCATTTTTCGCGAGCGCGCACATTTTTCGCGAGGGCGCGCATTTTTTCGCTCAGGTGCGTATTTTTCACATGGACTCGCATTTTTTTCTCCCGGGCACGCATGTTTCGCTCGGGAGCGCATTTTTCTCCTGAGCGCGCATTTTTCGCCGGGCACACATTTTTCGGCCGGGCCCGCATTTTTCGCGCGAGCGCGCATTTTTCGCCCGGGCGAGCATTTTTCGCCCCGGCGCGCATTTTTTCACGTGGGCCCGCATTTTTCGCTTGGGCACGTATTTTTTCGCCCGAGCTAGCATTTTTCTCCCGGGCTCGCATTTTTTCGCCCGGGCGGGCATGTTTCGTCCGGGCTGCATTTTTTGCCTGGCGCACTTTTTTTGCCCTGACGTGCATTTTTTCGCCTGACCGCTCTTTTTTCTCCCAGGCGCGCATTTTTCGCCCGGTCTAAAAATGTGCCCCCGGGAGAAAAAAGAGCGCTTAAGGGAAATAAATGCATGCCCGAGCTAAAAATTCTCACTCGGACAAAAAATGCGCGCCCTGGCGAATAATGCGCATCCGGGCGAGAGATACGAGCCCGGACGAAAAAATGCGCGCCCGGGTGAAAAAATACGAGCCTGGGCGAAAAAATGGGTGTTCGGGCGAAAAATGCGCGCCAGGGCGAAAAATGGGCGTTCGGGAGAAAAATGCGCGCCCTGACAAAAAATACTCGTCAGGGCGAAAAATTAACGCCCGGGCGAAAAAATGGGCTTTCAGGCGTAAAATGCGTGTACGGGCGAAAAATGCGCGCCCGAGTGAAAAATGCGCTCTCGGACGAAAAATGCGCGCCCGGACGAAAAATATGCGCACCGGCAAAAAGTCACCGCAACAGAGATTTTGTCAAATAGTGTTTAAAGTGCTTCTCATTTTCTAAAATCTCTGTAAATGGAGTTCACCCGAACAGATCTCCTTTTGCAAAAATATTTCCAAAAGAAACTTTTTCTATCATTCATTTGTCACCACTTCTCCTTTCTGAAAAGCCCTCCCAAACAGACCCTAAGACACGAGCTGACGACAACTATGCACCATCTGTGTGCTCTTTCCTGACGACACTTTTCTCTTTCAAAAGATTTAGGGTGCGTTTGGTTGGGCGTTTGGGCTCCGGTGCGACAGGATTAAAACGGAGGTTGCTGGATAAGCAACGTTTGGGTGAGCTGATCCAGCAACCTCCTTTTTTAAGTAAATGCCGGTTCCTTTATAAGCGCAGCCGCGGCTTCGAGCTCCAGTCCAGACGCACAGGCCGCTCCCTCTCCGCGCGTCGTTCTCCCTCGATAACCTAGCGGGATTTCCCCCCTCCTTCTCGCCCCGATTTCGCCGCCGGTGATGGTAAGGCTCCTTCCTCTCCTCGTCGTTCCCGGCTGCATCCCTATTTGCTCTGGATTTCCTTCCTCTTCTCAACGTTTTGCCCCATTTTTGCAGGGTTTTGTAGCCGCCGGTTGTTTGTTGCCGTAGATTTTCACGCCGCCGGCCACCTGGACGTTTTCGGAACAGATGTCTCCTTCACGACAGGGATCCCTCCTTCCTCCAGTCCAAAATCAGGTATTCCACTTCATTCCTCCTCCTTACCTTATGTGTGTGTTATATGTGTTTATGTTTATGTGTGTGTGTGTGTTTATGTTCATATATGTGTGTGTGTTTGTGCATATATGTGTGTGTGTGTGTGTTTATGTTTATATGTGTGTGTGTGTGTGTGTGTGTGTGTTTATATGTATATGTGTGTGTGTGGTATATGTATATATGTTTGTGTGTGTGTTTAAACATATATGTGTGTGTGTTTAAACATATATGTGTGTGCACATGTATGTTTATATATATATATATGTGTGTGTGTGTGTGTGTGTGTGTGTGTACATGTATGTTTATATATGTATGTGTGTGTTTATGTTTGTGTTTGTATATATATGTGTGTGTGTATGTGTGTTTATGTTTATGTGTGTGTGTGTGTGTGTGTGTGTGTGTGTGTGTGTGTGTGTGTTTATATTTATGTGTGTGTGTGTGTGTGTTTATATGTTTGTGTGTGTGTGTGTGTGTGGTATATGTTTGTGTGTGTGTTGTGTGGTTATATGTGTGTGTTTATGTTTATGTGTGTATTTATATGTGTGTGTTTGTTTATGTGTGTGTGTGTGTGTGTGTGTGTGTGTGTGTTTGTTTATGTGTGTGTGTGTGTGTTATATATGTGTATATGTGTGTGTGTGTGTGTGTTGTATGTGTGTATGTGTGTGTGTGTGTGTGTGTGTGTGTGTTTGTTGTATGTTATATGTGTGTATATTTGTATTTTTGTGTGTGTTTATGTTTGTGTGTATTTGTTTGTGTTTGTGTGCTATATGTGTATGTGTTTGTGTGTGTGTTGTATGTTACATGTGTGAGTGTGTTATATGTGTATATGTGTGTGTGTGTGTGTTGTATGTTATATGTGTGTGTGTTATATATATGTGTGTGTTGTATGTTATATGTGTGTGTGTGTGTTATATATGTGTATATGTGTGTGTGTGTGTTGTATGTTATATGTTTGTGTGTGTGTGTGTGCTATGTGTATGTGTTTGTTTATGTTTATGTTTGTGTTTGTGTGTGTTGTATGTTAAATGTGTGTGTGTGTGTTATATGTGTATATGTGTGTGTTATATGTGTGTGTGTTATATATGTGTGTGTGTTGTATGTTATATGTGTGTGTGTTGTATGTTATATGTGTGTGTGTGTGTGTTATATATGTGTATATGTGTTGTATGTTTATGTTTGTATGTATGTGTTTGTTTGTGTTTGTGTGTGTGTGTTTGTATGTGTGTGTGTGTGTGCTATATGTGTATGTCTTATGTGTGTGTGTGTTATATGTGTATGTCTTATGTGTGTGTATGTTTGTAGCTGTTTTGAATTTAATAGCTTGTGTATTTATATAGTTAAGAATTGTATTTTTTTAAGATGGGCAAGACGAAAGACGGTGATATCTCCGTTATATGGGATTCAAATGATGTCCTGATTTTTTGCTACATATGCATTCATGAGATAGAGGTTGGTAACCGATCGACAAACCATTTTAGCAAAGAGGGCTGGGTTAATGTGACTACCAAATTCCACTTACAAACTGGAAAAAAGTATGATAAAGTTCAAATGAAGAACAAATGAGATCATTTGAAGAAGGAGTGGAAAATTTGGAGTGAGCTAAAACGTGAGTCCACTGGTTTGGGTTGGAATCTGACTACAAAGACTATAGATGCTTCAGACGAGTGGTGGACCGAGAGATTGAAGGTATTCATTTATTAAAAAATGATCATTTAACTTTATGTTCAACTATTTGCCCTTCCTAATTTTTGTTATAATATTGTAGGTTGTCCCAGCGGCCAAAAAGTTCAGATATGCTGGCATCCCCCCCCCCCCCCCCCCCCCCCCCCCCCCCCCCGAGTTAGAGGAACGATTGAGGAGGATGTTCGATTCAGTAGTTGCATGTGGACGTCATGCTACCATTCCTAGCATAAGGAGTAATCCACCTGAGTCTACCGACGAGAGAGAGTTGTCCGGTGGGGAGAATGACATCCAGGAGGATAATGTTGCACCACCTCCCCCCGAGGTCACATCGGCGGGAAGAGGAAGAAAGGAAAGAAAAATGTCACCAGCTCCGTCTTAGAAGATCTGGCAGAATCTTCAAAGACCATCAGTCGATGCATCCATGGACATCCGAAGAGCAATCCTTACACTATTACTCAGGCATTAGAGTGGTTAAGTGGATACCCCGACGTTGTAGCGGACGAAAAATTTTATGACTTTGCCATCACATTTTTGTTGGACAAAGGTCATAGAGAGGCATTTATGTTCCTACCCGAGGGTATGAACATAAAGTGGATTTATAACCGCTACAATGGTGGGGAGTATGCAGGCAATGATAGACTTATATTGTTATTTCTGTTAGACTGATATTTGTAGTCATGTACTGATAGACTGATATTATTATTTCTGTTAGACTGATCTTTTTATTTTTGATACTGTTACATTGTTATTTCTGTTGGATTTTATTATTAGTAATTCTGCTAGACTGTTCATGTTTTTTTATGTTATTGTTGTTGTTGTGGTTGTGGTTAGACATTATTTTTATTGATGTCCTGTCTTTTGTGTATCATAAAATGTCTACCACTTACTCTGATGATTCAGAAGATTGCTTTGAGACTATTCAAAATTATGCAATCGCACATCATAAAAATGCGGTAGCAGCAGTTGTTAGTATTTTGGCTGAAAGTAGTTCTCTTTTCAACCAACATGTACCATGCATGACATCGAAGCAGACAGGTGATAAATGAGTTGGAGAAATGCTTCAATCTTCGACAGTCAGATTTCATAATTCTTTTCGGATGTCCCAAAAAAATTTTATGGATCTATTGCATGTCTTGGAGGAGAAGTACGGATTTCACGGGACTAGACGAACTGCATCTAGAGAGATTTTGGCACTGACCTTGGACATACTGTCTCATAATGAGGTCATGAGAAAGACATGTGAGCATTTTCAGCACTCGACGGAGACTGCTAGCTGGTTTTTTGAAGAAGGCATTCGCGTGTTGATACTACTGACGGATGAAGTGATTCAGCCATTAGATAGATCTTTCAGTAGCACACCGCCAGAGATTCTGTACGACATACGTTACATGCCATTCTTTAAAGATTGTGTCGGTGCAATTGATGGAACACATGTTCATGCATGCGTACCTGTTCGTGATCAAGCACCGTACATTGGGAGACATGACATGCCAACACAAAATGTGATGACTGCTTGTGATTTCAACATGTGTTTCACGTTCGTTATACCAGGTTGGGAAGGCTCTGCGCATGATAGCCATTTTTCAATTATGCGCTTCGGGATCCCCGGTACAAATTTCCCCATCCACCACCAGGTAATAAGATTTCTATTCCATTTTTTATACTTCTCACATTTGAAGCATAACAACTTTGATCCTGGTTTTCAGGAAAATATTACTTGATAGACTCTGGGTATCCGCTACAAAGGGGATACTTGAAACCATATCCAGAGACACGTTATCATCTCCCGGACTTTGCTCATGGCGGTCGTGCACCGGAAGGACGCCGAGAGATATTCAATCACGCGCACTCATCCCTTAGAAGTGTCTTTGAAAGATCGTTCGACATTTGGAAGAAAAAGTGGGTCATATTGCGTGATATGCCGAGCTACAGCTTCGCCAAACATACCGATATTGTGATGGTGACTATGACACTGCATAATTTCATTCAGCGCCACCCGTCGCGGAGGGATATTGATTTCAATGACGTCGAGCAGGGAGGTGGTGATGAGGGGGTGAGCACACAAGGGCATCAAGTAGTTTGTCCTGATACAGCAGACGAGGTAGATGAGATGATCACGTTGCGTGAAAATATAGCGCAACAGTTGTACACTTCTAGATCTTAGATGTTGAGAAGAATTGTTGGTATTTTTATCCATTATAGTAACTATTATCAAGATTGTGTATTTGATGTGTATCGAATTTTTTTTTTCCAAAACTCCATTTGACCCAAACAATATTTATAAAACTCCATTTCAATAAGCATTGAAAACTCCATTTCACCCAAACAGTTTTCTAATAAAACTCCATTTCTGATCAGCAACTTTTCATCAGCAACAACCCAACCAAACGCACCCTTAAGCGATACAAAATCTGATAAGTTTTTTCGGCATGCGTCAAGTTTGTTAAGTCATTAGATTGCGGTAGTCCTTAATTAATTATTTTTTAATTGTTATCATGTGATTTGACTCTAAACTCAACTGAACCAAATTTTTCACGACGCATTTGGACCGCTGCAAAAATCTTTAAAAATTGAACGCATTTGGACCGCTGCAGAAATCTTTAAAAATTGGTTTTCATAGTTTTTTTATAGTTGTGAGTTAATTATGCATATTTTTGTATAGAAGTTATTGTGGATGGTTTACTTATCAGTCGAGTCGGGTTGTCTTAGCTCAAGAGTGAGCTGAACGTGCAAACAATCGAAAATATTGCTGACAACGATTTTTATGTGAAAAAAATCAGAAAAATGAAAAATTATGGAGCCTAGCCCAGCTCGGACAATTCACTAGATCATGATTCAATACACTGTTGTTTTAGCGAGTGTGATATGTCACCGCTCGCCTTACAAGAGTTGTGCTTCTCCTGCGTGGGAGGTTGCGCTTTTGGGAACTGTGCGCACAGGCGCACTCTGAGGAACAACACGCACGAGCGTGTTCTGGGGAACTATGCACTTGGGCGCGCTTTGGAGAACTACGCGCATAGACGCACAATGGGGAATTACGCGTACAGGCGTGTTTGGAGGAGTTGCGGGCACGCAAAACATTTTGAGGAGTTGTGCACACGTGAACACACCGAAGAGCTGCGTACGTGAACACTTTTAGGGGTTGCGCGCACGTGAACGCACTTAAAGGTTGCGCACATGTGATCGCTTTTAGGGGTTGCGCGCCCGTGAACACTCTAAAGAGCTGCGCGCACATGAACACTCTTAAGAATGAGAGTCGTTTTCGTGGGAAGCTTTTCGGTGTCGCAACGTAAGAGCGCGAGATCTGTACTCTCCAAATTTTTCATCGGAAGTTTTTCTGTGTCGCAACGCAAGATCCTGGGATCCATACTCCTCTCCAAACTTGTCGTTGGAGACTTTTCGGTGTCACAACCCAAGAGCGAGGGATCGGTACTCCTCTCCAAACATTTCGTCGAAAGTTTTTCGGTGTCGCAAAGCAAGACCGCGGGATCCGAACTCTTCTCCAAATTTTTCGTCGGAGGCTTTTCGGTCGCAACGCAGGAGCGCAATATCCGTATTCCTATCCCAATTTTTTGGCCCCTTTAAATGAATGGTTATGCCCACTTTTATAGATTTTAAGACAGGAAATACGTAATTTTGTAATTTTAATTATTTGATCTACGAATTAGAATGCACTATTTATGTCCCTCGGATCATCTTTTTTAGTGTCAAACAACATTGCCCATTTTTAAATGATGATTTTTCGATTAGATATTCGTAGCTCCAGCAATCGCCGGCGAAAGGGTCGCTTTGCTGAAATGATCTCCTCGCAAAATACACACCAAAATCTTCGATTGAATAACCTATCTTGTAGCATTTTTTGAGAGTAATCTTGTAACTCTTTCGTATCTAAGTTTCGTTGAGCGGTTAGACAGTTACGAGTCCCAAAAATTTTGAAAACCTCCCACCATTAACAATAATTTTGTGGTCGTTGGGAGCGGAAAGAGAAAATGAGAGATCTCCAAAGGACCTGGGAGACCCTACCCAAGCAGTCCGGCCGCCGATCGTTGGTCAGAAGGAGGGGCGGAGGCGGTGGCTGCCATCCCACACGCCTTCCTCGCGCTAGGGTTCAGACCCTGCGCGGGGAGGAAGAAGACCAGCCCAGGTTGGGTTGGGTCGGTTCAGCCCGGGTTGGGTTGGGTCGGTTCATCCCGGGCCGGTTCGATTCAAGTCCAAACGTACTTGCTCACTTCGCGGGCTATTTGAGGGGGTCAAAAAGACTCGAAATCATGAGAAATTTGGTTCTTTGGAACTGTGACGAGACGATCAAGGTTGTGGTCTCAATTTATTTTTTGAAAAACCCATCAAAATTATATTTTCTTTATTGATTAAGATAAAATGGTTACAATTCAAAACAACCACGACACTTCAACAATAGTCAGAAAAAATATTACATAAGAAATTGAAATCAGAAAGTTGTGTGGAGGGTAAACATATTGTTAAAGAGTAATTTTATGTGCAAATTTATTTTGACTACATGTAAATTATGATTATATGCAAATCAAAAAAATTTAGGTGCAAATCAATTATTTATGTGCAAATCAAAATAAAAAATAAAAATAAATAAATATCATTTCAATATTTAATATTATGTCAATTACTATATAAAATCAGTTTTAACAAAAAAAAAACCGTACACCAAAATCATTCTTTTTCATGTTCAAGTGTTAGTCCAAATTTTTTTTTTAAATCTGAACGATTTTGTGAGAATATGTAGATGTTTTGTAAGAAATCAACACCGGAAAAATCTACGAAATCAAACGGGAAGAAATAAATCCAAGAAGAAATCAAAACGGGAAGAAATCTGAACGAAAGACGAACTCAAAATCAAAGGGAAAACAAGAAGAGAATCAGCAAAGTCGTGAACGATCTCCAGCGATAACCAGACCGGTCCATCTTCTACTTCGGCGTTCCAGAGCTCGCACTTTCCTGCCGGGCCGACTGTCGGGCCGACGCACTCCCGCTTCCTACTGCCGGGCCGACGCTTCCGATGCTTCAGGACTCGCCGGTCTCCGTCGGGGATGCTATTGGAAGATTCGTCGGCTGCCGATGGGCCTTCTTCCGCCGGAGCTGCTACGCAGAAACGTGGAAGGAGGCGGTGGCTGGGGTTTAGCGGGGCTGACAATTTTCAAGAGAGGCAAAATTGAGAAAAAAACCATTTGATTTGCACCTAGCCATAAGAATTTTTTGATTATTTTAATCGAATTTATTGTTGTGTATTTTTTGGAAGGTTTGCACTTAACAACACTCTTGTTAAAAATACTGTACACAAGGAATATCTGAAGCTAACAAACTACTGACATTGCAGCTACACAAGAAATCTCACACTCATTTAGCTACTATAATATGTTGAGGTATATTTGAATAACAGGTTACCGAATACTTAGCGGTCGGTTAGAATCCGTTAGGGATCCGCGCACCCGCCGGGAAATTAGGGTTTGCCTATAAATACCTTGCTAGGGGCAACGAGTAGAGTGTTTCAAACTAGACACTCACCCGGATGCTTCGAGCACCATCTAACATTCTCGAAGATCTCTCGTGAGCCCTAGCGTTCTCCTATGCGTTTCCCCGTAACCGCCCTTCCTCTTTCCTCCTCGTCGAGCGCACGGAAGAAGAATCCCGTAACCGCTCTTCCGCCGTCGCTCACGATCGTTGTTCTCGTCGATCGAAGGTAGGAGGCCGCCGGTTGATCGCTACAAGGAGGAAGGTACCGTCTGTCTCTCCCTCTCGCACGATATAGATCGATGCCGTTCGGTCGATTAGCCCACGCTGTTACCTGCTCCTGTCGTTTCTCACGTCGATCGAAGGAGGAAGAACCGATTTGCGATTCTTCATCGTTGCCGACGCCGACTGGAGTCTCCAGTAACCGTCGATCCCTGTTTCGCGAGTCGAAGGGCACAACCGTCGGTCCTGTGTTTTTCTGCGATCGGAGCCAGTCCAAGTTTCTCGCCATCTCAGCGGTTCGATCGCTCGTCTCAGCGGTTGGATCACCCGTCTCAGCGGTTTGATCGCTCGTCTCAGCGGTTGGATCGCTCGTCTCAGCGGTTGGATCCTCGTCTCAGCGGTTGGACCGTCTCAGCGGTTGGCTTGTCTCAGCGGTTGGGTCGTCTCAGCGGCTGCCGTCTCGTCGTCCCAGCGGCTGCCGTCTCGCCGTCCCAGCGGCTGCCGTCTCGCCGTCTCAGCGGTTGGCTCGTCGTCTCAGCGGCTGCCAACTCGCCGTCTCAGCGGTTTTCCTTGCCGCTGCCGCCGCCGATCTTCCCTACCACAGAGGAGCAGTCTGTTCTGGATTGGATTTGAAAATTTTCTCGACTCTACGCGTCTCAGGTGCTCTTTTTCTAGTTTTCTGCTCGTAATTCGTTTGCTAGTGGAATTCACGTATTTGGCAAGAGACACACGATGTCGAAAGGGACTACTCCCGTTCCGATGATCAAGTTGGAGAAATTCTCCAATTCTGAGTTCTGTGTCTGGAAGCGGAACACTCAGTTTGGCATGAAGTACCTGAACATGTTCTACACCGTTCAGTCTGTACGTGCTGACGTTCTTGGGATAGATGGCGAAGACCAGTGGATTGAAGATGAAGATTTCTGCCGCGACTACCTGTTGAACTGCCTCTCCAACAGGCTTGCTGAGACGTACATCAAACTGAAGACCGCCAAAGAAATCTGGGATGCTCTGGAGGAGCAGTTCAAGGAAGAGGAGAACATACCCAAGACGCACCAGGTAGACAAGTTTTTGGCTTTCACCTTCACGAAGGAAAGGGAAATCCTATCACAGGTCGCCGATTTTGAGAATCTGGTGGACAAGTTGAACAGTGAGAACATCCCACTGTCAGATGGATTTGTTGCAAGAGCTATTATCTTCAAGCTTCCGTCGGCGTGGTACTCCTTTAAAACAGAGATGTATCGGAAGAAAATGCAGGTCAGTCTTAAGGACCTCAAGCGCTTCATCTGCATTGAGGATGAGAACAGAACTCGATACGCTAGGGAGACCATTAGCAACCAGTCCTCTGCTGCCAACATGGTCACACATCCTAAGCGGAAGTTTATGCCTGACAAGACTAGACCGTTACCCAGTGCACACGCAGTTGTGGACACGAGCAAGAAGGCGAAGAAATTCAAAGGCAAGTGCTACAATTGTAACAAGTGGGGTCACTGTGCTTCCGAGTGCAAGCAGCCCAAGAGAGGAGATCCTAACGCATCGAAGCTTGATAACAGGGCCAATATGGTCCATCAGACTGCGCCCATCGACTTTGTTGCCATGGTCGGTAACATACAGGCCAGTACCGAGTGGTGGCTAGACTCAGGTGCTGCATGTCACGTCTGCAACAACACTGCGCTTCTGGAGGATGTCACTGCAGTCCGAGAGACTGTTATTGTTGCTGATGGAGGAGTTGCTGACGTGCTGAAGGTCGGCAATGCTACTTTGACACTCTCCTCAGGTAAAACTCTTACTTTGAAAAATGTTAAATATATACCATCATTAGCTGCTAATTTAATTTCAATTAGTTTGTTATGCGATGCGGGTATGTCATTTAACATTAGTGGTGGTCGAGTAAAGCTGATGGTTCACTTGCACTACTTTGGTTGTGCGTATGTTGTCAGCGGAATGTATAGGTTGAGTCTAGCAAACGAGGTAGTAAATCAGGTTAGTTCAAATTTGATCGATCATAAGACTTTACATGCAAGACTAAGACACGTCAATTATAGAAAACTACTCCTGCTAGCTAGAACTCACAACATCCCCTTAGACACAAAAACCAGATTTGATAAATGTGAAATCTGTGCTCAAACTAAGATAACTAGAACACCTTTTAGTCAGGTTTCTAGGAGCACACAATTGCTAGAGTTAATACACTCCGACATATGTGACTATAAAAGTTTTGTCACACGTGGAGGTCGGAAGTATCTGATAACCTTTATCGACGACTACTCTAGATTCAGTCACATTTATCTGCTGAAATCCAAAGACGAAGCTTTTGAAAAATTTTGTATATTCAAAACTATGGTTGAAAATCAACTTGACATGAAAATCAAACGGCTAAGGAGTGATAGAGGAGGAGAATACGTCTCTGGGGAGTTCAGAGGTTTCCTTGCCAGCAATGTCATCATCCTTGAAACGACTGCTCCTTATTCCCCCCAATCTAACGGTATTGCTGAGCGGAAAATAGGACTTTAACAGAAATGTTGAATTCCATGCTATTGACTGCTGGCATGCCTGCGGCCTACTGGGGTGAGGTGCCCTCATGTCAAATCACATTCTTAATAAAGTTCCCCATGCCAAGTTGACTAAGACACACTATGAGCTTTGGTTTAAGAGACCTCCTAAATTTGATAATCTTAAGACCTGAGGCTGTATCGCTTATGTTAGGACACCTGACCTTAGAAGAGCTAAGATTGGACCAAGGAAAAATACGTGTGTCTATCTAGGATATGCAGAGGATAGTGCTGCAGACAGATTTCTAGATCTCTCCCCAAACTCTATAATCGAATCTAGAGACGCTGTCTTCTTTGAGGATAAGTTCCTTAAGGACAAGAACCTGACGCTTCCAGGTCTGCCAGCCACTAGTCTTGAGCCTCCAGCTGAGCCAAGCCAACGTAACTCTGACACTGAGCCTATAGACACGAGTGGTTTAGATACCAGAAGGCTATCTAGTAGAGAGAATGTGCCTAAAAGCTTCGGCACAGACTTCGTGACTTACCAAGTTGAAGCTGATCCATCCACCTATAAGGATGCGATGCGATCTAGAGACTCTCTATTTTGGAAAGAAGCCATATATGAAGAGTTACATTCTATCATGCAGAACAACACGTGGACATTGGTTGACTTACCCAAAGGGGCTAAGACCATTGGAAACAAATGGGTTCTGAAGAAGAAGCTTAATCCTGATGGGAGTATTGTCAAATACAAAGCACGTATCGTTGCAAAAGGCTTCACTCAAGTGAGTGGAATAGACTACTTTGATATATACTCACCTATTTGTCACTATACGACAATTAAGATACTTCTCGCTATAGCATCTATTGAACACTTTACAGTTCATTAGATGGACGTCAAGACTGCATTTCTTAATGGAGATCTGACCGAAGAGATATACATGCACCAACCTGAAGGGTTTGTCGTAGAAGGTCTAGAGAATAAGGTCTATAAGTTGATTAAGTCACTCTACGGATTAAAGCAAGCACCCAAATTGTGGCACGAAAAATTTGACACTTGTGTTAAATGCATGAGTTTTAAATCTAGCTTTTCAGATAATTAATGTCTGTATGTTCGTACAAGTTCAAATAAAGTTGCAATTATATGCTTGTATGTTGATGACATGCTAATTCTGGGCACTGATCAGTCTGAGGTGAAAGACGTGAAAGCTGCCTTGACGACACAATTTAGCATGACTGACTTAGGCGTGGTGAAAACCATCCTAGGAATGGAAGTGAACTTCACTGACAAGGGTATTGCCCTCAATTAGAGTCACTACATTAGAAATCTACTTGAGAAGTGAGGTTACGTTAATAGCAAAGTTAGTAAGACTCCATACGATTATAACAATAGATTGAAACCGAATGAAGATTCATCTATTAGACAGTTGGATTACTCCAAACTCATCGGTAGTCTCATGTATGCTACAACCTGCACCAGACCTGACATAGCATTTACGGTCAGCATGTTAAGTAGATTTACGAGTAACCTTGGGAAGGACCACTGGAATGCCTTAGACAGGCTAATGCGATACTTAAAATATACTGAAAAGTATGTTTTATGTTATAGTGGACATCCTCCTGTGCTTGAGGGGTATTCTGATGCCTCCTAGTGCTTAGAAATTGCTGACAGTAGATCCACTAGCGGTTTTGTATTTACACTAGAAGGAGCAGCAGTAGCTTGGAAGTCAAAGAGGCAGTCGTGCATTGCACTTTCCTCTATGAAATTGGAACTCTATGCCCTCGCTTCAGTAGGAGAAGAAGTTGAGTGGATAAGAGATCTGATCATCGACATTCTAATGACAAGTCTAAAAATGAACTCTATTTCGCTATATTGTGACAATCAAGCCACAAAGATCATTGCAACAAATACGTTGTTAAATGGAAAGCGAAGACAACTAAGGATGAAACAGGTCTGGTTGACCCATCTCACCAGTCAGGGGATCATCTCCCTATTGAACGTGAGATCGAAGAATAATGTAGCAGTTGTCCTTACCAAGAGCTTATGTAAGGTTCTAACACATAAAATATCGGAGGAGATGTGATTAAGGTTCCTTTAGTATGACTTAATACCCTGCTTATGTTTTAAATCTTAGAACCGTAGTCTGCTTATATTCGAGCATCTAGAGTGAGCACACAAAAGTATTTCAGATGCTATCTGATGAAAGTCAGAGATAAATAATTGTCAGTCATTTCAAACTTGATGACTTACGCAATTATTTTTAATTCAAATGCTGATTTGGGTATCATTCCAAAAAGGAATACTGAAGTTGCTGATATGCGTCCTGATATTATGATAATTACTTATATCATTCCAAACTTGATGATATATTGGTCACAGCTTGTTGTATCATTCCAAACTTGATGATATAATACAATTGTGAAACGTTTGGTAATAATCTTAATAATCGAAGGAACATGGTTTGATTTTTTGAAATCAATTGTCTAATTTTGTGTAAATTGGATAGAGATGCTGATATGCGATTCTTTCTTCCTTGTTAGAGTATTACGTTCTTGTACTGATAGAGCTATTCACTTTACTTTTGATTAGCAAATGTTAGAATTTATAGAGATTTGTCTCATGACATTCTTATTATGTCTGTTTGCAGATCACATGGAGATTGGAGGAGAGAAAGTTGATTTCGACCCCGATGATGATGATCTATAGTTTGCATAGATCACTGTTCATTTATCTGTTTTTTGAGTTATTTCCAGCTTTGCTTACTGTTTCTTGTTTGGAGCCTTATGTTTGAGTTTAGATATTCTGTATTCTAAAACTCATATTTTATGTTTTCTGGAAAACTCATGTTTTGTCGTTATTAACTCTTGTTTAAGTAATCTGTGATGTGACCCCGTTATTTACAATATATGAGGAGATTGTTGAGGTATATTTGAATAACGGATTAACGGATACTTAGCGGTCGGTTAGGATCCGTTAGGGATCCGCGCACCCGCCGGGGAATTAGAGTTTGCCTATAAATACACTGCTAGGGGCAACGAGTATAGTGTTACAAACTAGACACTCACCCAGATACTTCGAGCACCATCTAACATAATATATATTATTGCGGTATAAAAAGGGGGGAAGATCTGAAATAAAAAAAAATGATAAGAAGGTCTACGCTCTAATCCTAATGAATAACGACTATTAACAAGCATAACCATTTTTAGATATATAAATTGGATAAATTGTGCATCCTTTCCCATTTATATCGGGGAAAAATATCCGTGGCGGATGAAACATTTATCTTTCTATTTTATTTTCTTAATTATAATTTTTACAATTTTTACTTATTATTATTATAATTATATATACATATGTACATGAGTGAGAGGTACGGGGCTCCGCCTCTCCGGCCAACCGTGACAGTACCTCGACCGCAATAGGCTCGGGGCTCTCCCTATCAATTATTCAATGCACCTTAAAATAAACATAATATCAATTAATTAATGCAGAAAGTAGCTATACATTCCTTTTAATTTTTTTTCAAAAAAAATCTTCATTGTCATATATAGATCATCAAGCATGTCATATATACTTTAACAAAGTTGATTGATTTAACGGTAGCTGCTATCGGAACGCTGACAAAATGCGATATCTAATTGGATTTTCGGACGAATTTAAAGAAAGCCCGGATTTTCAACGTTACTTTTAATTTTGGGATAAAACGTGATTACATGAATGAATATTGTATTTTAATTTTTTTGAAATAGATTATAATATATGTAAAGTCATTAAATTAAAAAATAAGAATATATTTTGACAATTTTGAATGTTTAACCAACCTCAACTTTTTCCTTTTTAATATTACAAGTGAGAGCCACGGTGCTCCGTCTCTACGACCAACTATGACAGTATCTCGATCGTGACAGTGCACGGGTGGGGGGGGGGGCATGTGCCACGCACGACAGTACTCCGATCACGACATTGACCCGACATGATGACGCTCCCGTCGCTCGCAAACCCCTAAGCGTTCGCCCGTTCCTCATTTTTTCCTTATGCACGGGGGTTTGCAAGCGGCTGTGTGAGCACATTTTTATTGTAGATAAGAGACTATCTATATAAGAACACATTTTTTAAAATTAAAGAAAAAGGAAAAAAAACATAAATTAAAGAAATTTAAAATTTGATAATAAGGACTAACGCTTCGTTTGGGAGAGCGTCTGCGGTTGTGAAATGAGTGGTTGTAAATGAAGGTTTGTAAGTGGAGCTGTTGAAAACTGATTGCTGCAAATGAAGATCTGTTTAGATAGTCTGTATTTGCAGAGCATTTCAGAACAGAGAACCATTTGACAAAACAACGATGTGATAACAGTGAAAATATGCGCAGGAAACTGATTATACCCAATTCTATAAAAATTGGTGGTAATATATTAGAACTAGGCAAGTGATCATGGCATGGTTGACTCAATCAACATCATTCAGCATATATTTGTATTTTTATTTGAGAAACTTGTTGAATCACTACTGCACCTCAAAATAATTGTATCGAAAATGATTTTTACCTCGCAGAAATCACTCCCGAAATGGCCTAAAAACCTGTTTGATTAAAGATCCAAGCTCCCAGCTCCCAAACTGGATTCCAGAGCAATTTTTATCCAAACTGATTATACCTCGCAAACTGTTTCGTCAAGATCCAAGCTCCCAAACTGTTCAACATATACCTCGCAAACTGTTTCGTCCAATCCAAGCTCCCCGAGAGAAGACTGAGCTCCCATCCTCCCTTAACAAACTGTTTCGTCCAGATCCAAGCTCCCCGAGCTTTGGATGTTGTTGGAGAAGAGCAGTGGATGTCGTCGTAGAAGAAGACGACGCGAGCCCTGAATGCCGGCGAGAAGAAGACGCGTCGGGAGAGACGCTGGAGTCACGTGAGACCTGGAATGCCGTCGCAGAAGAGCAGCAGATTTCCTCCTCCCTTGACCTCTAAACGCGACAAATTGGAGCCTTCCCCGAGGGTTTGGGGACGCGGAGAATTCAGCCCGAAACTTTTAGGAGCGATTCAAAAAAGAGACTGAAAAACAAATGAATAAAATCAGCTCTGGCACCTTTGGCCCAACCGCACTGGCGTCAAAAGCCTTTCCAAATGAGACCTAAAGAGGAGTAATTAAAATCAAAATTTTGAATCTTTCATCAAAGAGTATTTTTCACTTTTAATATAATATATAGTTGAAGATAATCAAACAATCTGCTAAATAATAATTCATGGAGACCCACTCTATCGTGTTTTAAATAAATATATAACAATATAATATAATATAACAACTCATATAACATCAAATATAGCATAAGGCGATTGTTAGCCTCAACTCGTCTTTAGGTATCCGCATCTCACAATTTCAAAAAATATCTTATTTTCTATGTTTAGCCGCAACCCAAAACATAAAACCCTAACCCATCGCGTATCCCGTCTTCAGTCATGCCCGACCCTTTGCGTATCCCCTTCGTTTCCTCCTTCCTCTCGATGAAGCCGTTCACCGCTTCCATCCTCGGGTAACAACGGGACGCGGCAAGAAAATTATCGGGTTACAGTTAAATTTTTTAAAAAATTTGAATTACGATTAATATTGGGGTGCGACGGACCAAAATCGAGTTGCGATTAATAATCGCCTAGACAATGGCACGATGAATGCCAGGCTGGCAGCTCACGTATATTGATGTGAAGCTTTTTATAATCTCAAACGAAATATGCTGGACCTATCAAGGGCTATGTGTAGAGTCCTCAATTTAGGCCCCACTAATTAGGTGTTCTTTCTTCCCTCCTTTAATTTCATAATAAATACAATTATTATTGTATAATAATTTAATAAGTCGATCTCTTCCCTTAAAAAAAATAAAAGCTTGATCTGAGATTTCAACTCGTGCTTAAATTCATGGTGATGGGCTTTGAAGTCATATAATTTTCGACTCTAAATATTCGGATCAATGTAGAAAAACTCTTATTAGCTAGGAGTAGAATACCTTGCTAAATCATAAAATTCGTTGCTAATTTATATTAGCAAGGGATTTAGCAACAAAACTTTTTCCTTTCTAAATTGAGCCTTGCTAAATTTAGCAAAAATGTTTTTCCTTGCTATTTTGCAAGGAAATTTTAGCAAGGAATATATTGCTTCCTAATTTAGCAAGGTATAATACCTACAAAAAATTCGTTGCTAATCACCATCAAATAATTTTGATCCTAAAATTAGCTAGCATTACAATTGTTGCAAATTTTGATTCTAATAAATGTCAAATATTAAAAATAATAATAATGCATTATTTTGGGATAAATTGACGATGAATTATTTATTTTAAATCAATTAGCAATTATAATTATATGGTGTCAATTTTATTTTAATAGTAACATTATATAACATATAATATTAAATTATTTTTATTTTTGATTATACCAAATTGAAAAATTAATTACTAAATATACTATTTTTATCAAAGTAACTTGCATAAATTTTTTAATAGCATGGACTATAATTAAAAGACATACATGATCAAATATATATAATGCATACCCAATCAAGATATAATCAAACTTTCATACATTAACAAACTTTCATATATACACCATGAAACTTGTTTCAATCATCAACAAACAAATTGTATATATCATCGAACTTCTATATACACATTTCAAACTTCCACATGTACATTATCAAACTTCCATACATCATGACCAAAGTTTAATATATATCCAAAACATCAATACATAACAAAGAAATTGATATAATCAAAAATAATTAAAGTGATCTAACATAGAATTGAAACCCAAAATAACACATCAATATAACAAAAGCAACGACAACTGTGATTGATTAATTTGTGGATCTAAAGAATGACAATTTTCAGAAGGTTGGCGTTGAGTGGGAGAATGAGCTGGCTTTCAACTTGATATTGAGCATGAGGATGATGACTTGGTACTCGAAAATAGCCATGAGAATGATTGTCCTGAGAGTGCTTCTCGTTTAGCTTTGAGGTATAAATCTCCTATAAAATAAGTTGAAATATAATAAACAATATCAATAAATTGCAATGTATTGAAAAAATAGTAAATGAAAACTTACATATGCTTTCTTTGATTTATCATCTACAAAAGGTCATTTCCCTCTGTTTGTTCCATGAGTGCGAGTAAACACTTTTTCAAGAGGCACCAGCATCCCTCCATTATCCTTGTCCTACAATGCAAACGGAAAATATTTAAGCATATATAAACAAAGTAAAAGAATAATATTTTATGAAGTCATGTACACGTACATGCGCAAAAAATGTACACAAAGTAAAAAGAAAAAATAAAGCATCAACATTCAAATTTACATGTCATTAAAAAATCATGACTTTTGAGAGCTTTAAAATATTAAAAGCAAGCACAGGAAATCAATAGTAAAAAATATTAAATTTATATTGAATCATTAGTATACCTTGAAAGGCCTTCCCAGCAGCAATCAGTTGAAACATCCTAACTCATCTAACCAGTACTAGATTGATTTCAATGCCAGAACACAACCTAGCATCTAGATCATCATTCAGGTAAAAAATATTTAAAGATCAAAGTGATACAAATGCATATAACTCCGCAGATAGAAGCATGACAAACAAACACAACAAATACTAACGCAGAAGAAAACTACAAAGCAAAGCCCCAACTTCGCACCTCGAATTTTAATCTCAGGACCCCAATTCTATTAAACGCAAAAAAAAAACATAAAGTAACTAATATGTATCTTGAATGATGAAGCATAAGCAGCGCATAACTTGAATGTGAATCCTGAACAAAATGGCTCAGAAGTTATAGTGAGCATGTTTTGGATTTATTTCAGAAAGAATTATGCAGACATCACTAAATTATAGTGAGCATATTTCTATATAGTATTGATGATATATTCATGGATTAATTTTTGTCCCATTTTAGACTAATCCACCGTAATAGTTTTGAATCATATCCTTGACAAAGAAAAGAGAGACAAAAAAAATCTCTAGGAAAGATATTAATCAACAAGTTATGATGAAATTAATAAGCTCAAAGTAAATGCTACTAGATATCCACTGGGCTTGGGGTTAACCATGTAATCATCAAACTCCCCATCAATTGTAGTCCAGAGAAATTGATAATTTTAGTGCGAGAGCTTGATGCTGAAAAAGTCCACAAATCAAGAGAGAGCCTTCAGAGATAACGGGAAACGGTCCGAGAGCTTGATGCTTCAAAAATAATATAATTTCGTAAACAAATATATAGATGTTTCTACACATGCACACTTGTTAATGTTATAGTTCATGCTCAAAAATAATATAATTTTGTAAATAAAGTATGTATATATTACGCGAACACACGCGTGCATGCCCGTGCTAGATGCTTTTGAAGCAGGCAATGGGAAAGGATGACTCTATAGTCTATATGAACTTTCGCCAGATTTCAACCTTTGCCTGATGGCACAAATTTTATAACAAAAACATCCGATTTTACAAAGATTTTTCTTGGGAAATTGGAAAGATATAAAGTGTGAAAAACAAAAACACAAACACCGGCTAACCTCATCAGATGCAAAAAAAAAACTGAGCTTCTCATTGCAAGCTCTTCGCGCCAAATAGTGGCAACCATCACCTACAAATGATGAAAACAGTTGAAAATAAATGAATTCAAATTAAAATAAAAACTCACCTAAAACATCATTCAATTAAAGGTTTATGATAAAACTTAGAGCCATTCAAAATTAATCGCCGAGCAAACTGTGAAATTTCATGATAACCAGGCGATGAACCAAATGAGAGCAACACAATTATGAATGCCAACGTAGAAGTCTTAATTCAACCACCAAGTGTTTGTTCTTATTATCCAAATGAGAGTAGCAAGTGGAATTTTGAATGGCATTAAATTCAAGTTTGGGTTTTAAGTCATTATAATAAACATGAGAGTAGCAAGTGAAATTTTAATGGTCTGGCTAGCCACTAACTGCAGTTCTTGCCTTCACTGGGATTTTTCAATTTTTTTTCTTCATTTTCAATGTATATGCAAATTAGTTTTACATATCCTAGTAAGCTCTTAGTTGCACCAGTGGTTCTGTTCGAGGCAATTGCAAAGCAGTTGCTCTTTCTAATCTATTTCCGTGTTGTAAAAAGAAAAGTTTTAACTTCTTGATTGCTAATAAATATCTGTCTATACTACTTCACTCTGCATCGAAAACTTCTTCTAAGTGAACTGAAAAAAAACTGCCTAATGGATTTAAATCAGAAAACTCATTATGAAATTGCAAGTTAGGGTCCCGTGGGAAAATGGTTACAAATTTATGTTCATCAAGGCAACTTAAGCATTAGCCTGCTCATATATAACAGAAACACTTGGACGTGAATTATTTGGAATGAAAAAAATTGAGATGACAAAAGCATTATGTCCGGGGTGTAGATCCTCCTGAATAGCCAAAAAATTCAAACAGAAGTTGTAAAACTCTTCAAATTCCAGCCAATCTAAAGTGCTACATGCACAAATTTAAACATCATCTTAATAACATTGATATCTAAATAACAATGAATCAAACATCCTGGTCCAGTGGGCGTGGTGTTGATGAAAACAACCTCAGTAAAACACTGCATGCCCATTTTAAAACAACAATTAAAAACAGAACAAAATCAAACAACAATTAAAAACAGAATAAAATCAAGGGAAAATAAGGAAGCAGGGGAAAACATACCGGTAAGACATGCCTTGGATTTTCAAGAGCCTCAAAAAGAAAAGGCTTAACCTGAGATCCAGCTTCAGTGTTGTGTCTGCAGGTTTATATTTGAATCACTTAAGTGCTCCACAAACTTCTTGAATCTTCTGTGGTTAGAAAACCCACATATGTAGTGTTGTATCTGTTACTATTTAAATTGAAACACAACACATGCAAATGGCCTCGAAAGAGCTTACATATAAACACCTTAGTAGCTGGTAGCATGTCCACGAATTATCAAGAGGGCCCTTCACAAAGAAATTCACAAATGGGCCATCCATCAAAAACTTGTAGTAACTTCAACATTCAATGCACAGGCTTTGATTCGCGAAATGTTAACCAAATTATGAAATATTCATCTAAATAAATCAAATCTCCAGGTCGTTTAAAGTGACATTTGCGGATAAATCAAAAAAATCAAATCTCCAGGTCGTTTAAAGTGACATTTGTGGATGAATCAAAAAAAGAAGCAGGAAATTCAGACGCTCTTCTGACCTAGCTAGGCTTCCGAAGAAATCTATGAGGAGAGGGATTTTGTCATTCGTGAAGGCGGACGGAAATAAATTAAGGGCGAGGGGGGAGAAGGTAATTTTTAAAACACATTCATCCCCTCCGTGAATCTCGGTGGCGAGGCTACTCCTTTTCTTCTGCCGCCGCGGCTTAGAACGAAGAGCAGGAGAAGATAATGTGATGCGCCATGGTCGAGCAGAGCGAACGGGCTGTGGGAATGAGAGGGGCGAGGTCGGGAGTGAGAGGGGCAGGTAAATATTTTAGGTTTTCTTTAGCTGCGTTTTATTAAGAAAGCGTCGCCAAATCATGTATTATTAGTGGCGCTTTAAATAAAAAAACGCCACCAAAGCTATCACAAACTATTGGCTGCGTTTTTTTTCAATAAAACGTCGCGAAATCAATATTTTATGGCGGCGTTTTCAAAAGCACCGCAAAAAAAACGCCGCAGTAGGTGTTATCTGTTGTAGTGAGTTAAGTTAAGTGGCCATCTTCTCTCTTTCAATATTTCAATTTATTTGGCATTCATAAGTGTGTTGCCCTCAGATCTTTAAGTGGCCAAACTTAATTAGTTCTCAAACTATCATGCTTAACACCAATAAATCCAACAAATCCCTTATAATTTTTAACACTAACAATTCCATCCAAAGTACTTCCACCATCTATTTATACTGGAAACTTCAAAAAGAAATTCTTATCTTCTATGGCCTCTATAAATATAGAGATGTCTCACATCCAATACCTTTGCTACCAACACCAAAACTTATGTCATCACTACCAACCCAAATCATCTCATGCATCTATGCCAAAGATAAACTCAAAGTTGGCTCAGTGAACTTTAATTTGCTAATGTCAAATTTTCTCTGAACATGATAACTTCTTGATATTGCCTATACTAAATGTCTGCCCAAATTCCGCCATTCTCCAAAACAAAAAACTCCTAGGCACCCCGATACGGGAGTGGGGGCCTTGTCGCCCTGTTCGCTGAAAAACAGCGAACCGGGCGCCCTGTTCGCTGAAAAAGGTGAACCGGGCGCCCTGTTCGCTGAAAAACAGCGAACCGAGCGCCCTGTCTGAGGAGTTCCAAGCATGGGAGTCACCTCCGAACACAGTTTTCAGCGAACCAGGCGCCCTGGTATAATTGCAATGAATTTGATTGATTATGTGAAGATTCATAGTTGAAGTGCCTCGAAAGTCCAACCCTCAACAACAAAAACAACTAATGAATATCCATAGTTTATTGGGAAAGGATGTGCTTCTAGAATGTTAAGCACAATTTCAGCAAGCACAACAGTTAACTGAAACAATTAAAAAATAGAAACCAAAAAAATTAGCAGTCATGTGTATCTAAACAAGAAATCAAATTTCAAAATCAATGATATTAACAAACAAAAAAGAGGTATTAGATAGGGATATTAATCTACAATGCTAAAACATTAACAATCAATGTTGAAAATAAAATAAAATAGGGAGGCAGATTACATGTGCATGAAAACACGTCAAGCTACACACATCAAACCACAAATAAAAGAATGATTAAGGCTCCGTTTGTGTGACTTATTTTCACCGGTCAAGCGATTACGACCGCATGAACCGGACCTTAATTAAGGTCTGGTTCATGCGGTCGTAACCGCTTGACCGGTGAAAATAAGTCCCCCCAAACGGAGCTTAAGGCTCCGTTTGGCGCGGTTTTTTTGCTCCAGTGAGTTTGGACAAAAATGCCACTGCCATAGAATATATGTTTGGCATGACAACGGTTATGACCGCCATCAAAAAAGAAAACTAGTTTTGAACATAAAAGTGGATGAAATTCCTTAGGTAAGGTCGGGCGCTCACAAACGACGGTTCATAAACACTGCAGTTTTGACGGAGCCTAAATAAAGAGCTAAATTCAAAATCCTAAAGAAGGGTGACATATTAAGCCCCTGCCTAAATAGCTCCAAAAATGGTGTCGCATATCTGTGAGTTATATCGGCTCCGTTTGGGGGAACTTATTTTCACCGGTCAAGCGGTTACGACCGCATGAATCGGACCTTAATTAAGGTCCGGTTCATGCGGTCGTAACTGCTTGACCGGTGAAAATAAGTCCCCCCCAAACAGAGCCATCATCTCAAGCATGAAGATAACAGCAATATCTATTAAATGCAATATATACTGTGAACATTATTTATTGTAACTTCTACAAATCTTCCAACATACCCCCCCCCCCCCCCCCCCCCCCCCCCCCCCCCCCCTTATCTCACAACTAAATGTGTAAAGCCTGATGACATACTAGGCATGCTAGCACTCCCAACATATAACTCCCAAATGATATTTTGCTGGACAAATCAAATGTAAATTCATGTGGATAGTACCATTGCAAAATCAAAGTTTTGAGAAGCTAAAATGTCATCTGAATACCTAAAAGGTAAAAAAATTCATTTGAGCATTTCATCAAATACATCATATGCATAAACCAAATTGGAAATAGAGGAATCAGTTGGAAGGAAAGAAATCATTCCCTGTCTGCGTGGATGAGCACTAGAGGTAAAGGTGAAATCAATTAAAATGAAATTTTTATTCATATTGGGACTCACCTCTTAAAGAACCATCTGATTCTTAAATTAGACCGCAATAAATGAAGTGAAGTGAAGAATGTTACCTTGCTGCTGTGCTTTGCTGCTCGGGATGGGAAGGACGATCTCCAGTTGCTCGGAATGGGGAGGATGAACCCCGACGAGTTCGGAAATCGCTGGATGGGGAAGACGGAAACGGCAAGACGGGGTCAAGCGAAGGCTCGGTGAGATCGTCGATTGAAAAGCCTGGGACTGTGGGATGTGGACGCCGATTCACCGGGACTGGGAGGAAGGAGTCCGAAGAGGAGACATGGTCACGCAGGAGCAGGGCGGGAGTGTGTCGAGCTTGGCAGGGAGATTGCGCGGGAGAGTAACGAGCTCGGCGGGGAGATGGCGCGGGAGAGTGACGAGCTGGGCGGGGAGTAGATATCGTGCTGGGATCTAGGGCTTCCTTAATTTATTTAAGGACTTATTAATATACTTTTATTATTAAAAATGAAATTGAAATATTTGGAGAGAAATGAATCTTTCCCTCCATGATATTGTAATGTAAAGTAATTAGTATGGAAATTTTGAAAGGAAATATTTCCTTCCTATTTAGCAACAAAATATTTCGTTGCTATTTTTGCAACAAAAAAATTTGTTGCTATTTTTGTAGGTAAAAGCAAATTCCATATACCTAGCTAAATTCGATGCTAATTAGCAACAAATTATCTAGCCTTCCTGATTTTCGTTGCTAAATGATATTTTTCTTGTAGTTTACTCAACTAGCGATCCGGCTCGATAACTTGACCGGAAACAATGAAGAGACTGAAAAAGCAACAATAGGACTCCAAGTGCTACGGAAGGGAGGTCCCACCACATACTCAGAAGCTCAGAAGAGACTTCTCCTCCACAATCAAAGATGACCGAACAGAATACGAGGAAGACATCAACTTGACGAGTATCAAGAGTGACGGTCAATGATGACGGGTTCAAGTATTCGAAAATTGGGTTCTAAAAGCTCAGCCAAATGTGCAGTTCTTGGTACCCCCGTGGTCCTATTTATAGGGAAACCAAAGGGGAGGATGAGTCTTATTTATAGCCCAGCCCAACCCGGCGACTATACGATATTGAGGGGATCTCGTCTGGCTTCAACGAGTATCACCTATGGTCGCCCACCTTGCGAGTATGAGGAGATGCTCGCACATGCTTTCCCATACTCGCTTATGCCTTCCACTGTTCCTGATGTCTGAGTTGTTTTGAATATTTGACTCCTGACTTCTGCTTTGACTTATGCCTACATGACTTAAATCGGGTCCTACCCTCGAAAAATATGAGTTGTACACAATCCTCACTCTTTACGAGCAACGAAGGAGCTAAGGAAAAAGCATTCAACCCTTATTCGGCGAGCTGCTCCTAGCGAGCATCGGACCTACTCGACATCAACCCGGCCGGCTCCGAGGCTCTATATATAGAGGGGGGGGGGGGGCTCTTTTATTGGACTGCATGTCTGAACTCGCATGAGATGACGCTCACTGTCGAGGAAGAATTTTGGGCGAGTATGACCGACTTGGAGGGCTGGTTAGAGCCATCTACTCGGAAGCGTCATCGCGAGGGCGACAATGTTGAAGAGTTCCTCGCCCCCAAGATAAGACGAAACTCACAAAGAAGAAGAAGTCGCAACCTGCTCTAGCGTATGAAGTCGATGATCCCTCCGTCGATCAACATGAGGATCCTATGAGCACCCAAAGACTACTCAGCGAGCTGGGCCTTGCCGACGATGTCGAGCAACTCGCCCCCACTCCCACTACACCACAGGTCGCCCCATGGGGCGGACCTTTGATAATTAGTTTTTAGTCATCGTTTTTAGGTTAGTTTATTATGTTATTTGCGTTTTTATTTTTATCTTTTGTTATATTTTATGCATGTTTTTGTTATTTTGTTATTTTCTTATGTTTTATATTATGTTATGTTTTAATTTCATGTTTTTATATTTCTTAAGCTAATTTTATGTAATGTTTTATTTTATGTTTTAGTTTTATATTTTTTTTCCTAACTAATGCTAATGTTTCATTTTATTTTGTAGGAATGTTGACGCCGCCATCGTCGCGCCGTCAATATTCATGCGCAACGCCATGCCCGCAAGCTTGCATGAAGTCCACGCCATCGCCGCCAAGTTGCAACTCGTCACCTAATCATAGCAGCCCGCCCCTCTAATTGCCGGCCAACCATGCAAGTGCAGCCCGTCCATTTCAGTCCAAACACAGCTGGCCACCTTTGGAGAATTGTTGCTGCCACCTACATGTTGATGAACCAAGCAGCCCCTTCATTTAATTCCAGCATGCACTCTCCAATTTTGCATGCACTATCTCTTTTATTATTTTTCCTCTCTCCATTTAATTATGCATGGCATTTCTCTCTCATCCAATTCATGCTTTGGCCGAACCACTCCCTTCTCTCTCTCTCCTTTTTGTTTTCTTTTTTCTTTTTAAATTCCTCATCCTTTCCCCCTTTTTATTTTCTATTTTATTTTATTTCTATTTTAAATAACATACAATGAACCTCTCCTTCCTCTCTCTTCCCATTTAATACCATTCATGCATCTCTCCATTCATGCACCTTCTCCTCCATCTAGAACCTTCCCCATCTTCTATATAAGGAGCCCATTCTTCATGCTTGAGGGTTGAACTTTTGGGAGGGACTTTTGGCAAGAGAGAGAGATCAAGAGAGGATTGTACTTTTGTTCTAATTTTCCAAGTTTTGTAAGCTTTCTTTTTAGAATATTGTAATCTTGTTCTTAGTAGTATAGTATTGTTCTTCTATTTCCTTGTACTTTTCTTCTTCAATTTAATGAAAATGTTCTCTTTCTACGATATTATCGTTTCTATTTCCATTATGCGTAACTAATTTTCCGTTAGCGTTTGATCAAGAGGATCCATGAAATGAGATGAGATTTCTTTTTATATCTTAGTTTTGCTTTTGTTTAAATTATTCTCGATCCTTCTTTGATTTTTTTCTTACGTCGACTCCGTATTTCCGGTATACGGTAGTAGGCCCTTGATCTCATTTCATAATAGTCGAGAGACTCATTGATTTGAAAGATCACTCAAAGAAGGAAGGAGTTGCACGCACCCCTAGAGATAGGATGACGTAAATCCTCCGGATTGGAGTCAAATCCAATAGTGCGGTTCACTTCGATAATGCGGCTTTAAACTTGTTTGTTTTACGAAGAGATTCGGAACAAACCGTCTATAAGTTAGGAGATTTAGTACTCTAGCGAGACTATCTCTCATTTTCGGAACCGCCACGGTCAAGAATTATTTTGCAATCGTAGAACTAAATTTTACTACTCTCTTGTCTCTTTTCATGGTGAATCTTTGATCAAACGCTATTTTCTTAACCTGATTTTATCATTTTAATATTGTCTTTATTATTGTCTTAAAAATTCTCAAAATCACCCAACAATCGTACGGTGGGATAATAGTAGAAAGCGTGAGTAGTAATACTTGACAGCCCCGTGTTTTAAATACGACCTTGGTACTACAATTTGATAGGTACACTTGCCTCATCGGGTTGATAGTAAATTAATCACCAAGTTTTTGGCGCCGTTGCCGGGGATATTTTGTCAATATTAAGAAAACGCTGTCGCTATTACTTCTATAAAAATAAAAAAAAATATTATTATTATTATATATTATAATCAATCCATATCATCGTTTTTTTTTCTATCCTACCTAAAATCCTGGAAAGGACGCTTTGGGCTTGAATTCCCATCACAGCCTCTAGTACCGTTGCAAACCCTTCACAGGGCAGATCTCGGGAAGTCCAGGACTATTATAATCCGCCTAATATTATCCTTCTAAAAAAAGAAAAAAAATCATCATCATCATTTTCAATTTTGGTATTCTTTCACTTTCGTTTATTTTCCCCTCTTCCCCTTTTCTTTCTGCTAGTGCATGACCCGCACGAATTCGTCGTTACTTGTTGATTTGGACCCGGAAATCGAACGCTCCTTTCGGAGAAATTTACGATTCGGTGGTTCCACCTCTCAAGATACGGTTGAGGATTCTATCGGTGATTGTGATTCTAATTCTGAAATTATGGGTGATCCCAATCCAGAAGTTGACCAGCAACGGACCATGTCCTATTATGCTCGGCCTAACTTGGAGGGTACAGAATCCAGTATTGTTCGACCTGCAATAGCGAACAATAATTTTGAGCTTAAGCCTGGCACTATACAAATGGTGCAGCAATATGCGCAGTTCGACGGATTACCAGATGAAGATCCGAACCTACATATTGCTAGTTTCCTTGAAATCTGTGATACCTTCAAAATTAATGGTGTCTCAGACGATGCAATCAGGCTAAGACTCTTCCCCTTCTCCTTAAGAACAAAAGCCAAACAGTGGTTGAGTTCTCTCCCAAGAGGATCAATCACTACTTGGGATACTTTAACTGAAAAATTCCTTGCTAGGTATTTTCCCCCTGCTAAAACTGCTAAACTTCGAACTAATATCTGTACTTTTAGTCAAATTGATTCTGAGACCCTCTATGACACTTGGGAGAGGTACAAGGAACTTTTGAGACGCTGCCCTCATCATGCTCTGCCTGTATGGATACAGGTCCAGACATTTTATAATGGGCTAAATCAAGCAACCAAGCAAATGATAGACGCCGCATCTGGTGGTTCTTTGAACCGAAAAACTCCGGAGGGCGCTCTTGAGCTTATCGAGGATATGGCGATGAACACCTATCAGTGGAATACGCCTAGGTCTCTCCCAAATAAACCTGCAGGTATGTACGAAGTGGACTCTGTATCCCAACTGGCGCTTCAAGTAGAGATGCTGAACAAGAAAGTAACGGAGATGACTGCTGCCTCCGCCATTCAGGTACATGAACATGCAAATGCTGCTGCTGCCGAGCAGGTGGATTATCTGGGGAACGTACCCAGACCTGCTCAAAACAATTTTAATAATTTTTCTGCTTTTTCTGCTCCTCCTGGTTTTAATGTTGCGTCTAATTCGTATCACCCCGGATGGCGTAACCATCCTAATTTTTCGTGGAGTAATCCCGCAAATGTCGCACGTCCACCACATGATTTCACTCCCCCACCACCACAAAATCAAAATCAAAATTTTCCAAAACCTCCATCTTTGGAGGAAATGCTTTCGAAATATATACATTCGAACGAGACGACCATTAGGAATTTAACAGGATCAATGAAAAATCTTGAAACAACAGTCGGCCAACTAGCTAAGGCTTTCTACGAGAGACCACCTGGGACTCTTCCCTCAAATACTGAACCAAACCCAAGGGAACACGCAAAGGCGATCACCCTTCGGAGCGGCAAAGTAGTCCACGAGCCCACCACCAGGGAAGAGCCAGAGGTTATTGCCTCTCATGCTGATAAGGAACAAGTAATCATTAAGGAAACCGATTTAGGAAGCGAAAAAGAAAAAAATATGTTTGAAAAAGAAAAAGAAAATCTTCAAGGTAGTGAGGTTTTAAAAGAATTTCCTCCGCCACCCTACCCCGCTAAGCTTAGGCAAGATAAGTTAGACGATCAGTATCATCGCTTTCTTGAAATGTTTAAACAAATCCATATAAATTTACCATTTCATGAAGCGATTAGTCAAATGCCTAAGTACGCCAAATATTTGAAAGATTTGCTAACAAACAAAAAGAAGCTGGAAAATCTATCTCATGTAACGCTAAATGAAGAGTGCTCGGCGGTTATAAAAAACACTAATCTCCCTAAAAAGATAAAAGATCCGGGTAGCTTTTCTATTCCATGTGTTTTTGGTAATCTTTTCATGAAAAACGCGTTAGCAGATTTGGGTGCGAGCATCAATTTGATGCCTTTTTCTTTGTTTAAGAAGTTAGGATTGGGCACTCTAAGCCCTACACGTATGAGTATCCAATTAGCTGATCGGTCGATCAAGTACCCATTAGGTATCGTTGAGGACGTGTTAGTAAAGGTCGACAAATTCATCTTCCCGGTGGATTTTGTCATTCTTGATATTGAGGAAGACGTCGATGTCCCTCTTATCCTTGGTCGTCCCTTTTAGCCACCTCTCGAGCGGTTATTGATGTGAGTAACAGGAAGCTTCTTCTTCGTGTAGGGGATGATGAGGTCGCATTTTCTATTAATGATTCAATGAAAAACTCTTTAAAAAATGACGACTCATGTTTCTTTCTTGATGAGTTCAATGATAATTCTTCACTTCTTCTTTCTAATGTCTCTTCAAATGATTTTTCTTCCTCCTTTTCTGAAAGTTTTCCAAACATTTTTGAAGACACGGTTATGTCCGTGCAAACAAATTTTGAAAATCCACCAATTTTTCGACAAAAAATTTTTGAAAATCTCGTTTTTGAAAAAGAAAAAGTTTTAAAAAATTCTTATGAAGAACCACCTTCTCTTGAACTCAAACCACTCCCCGATCATCTTAAGTACGCCTTTTTAGAAAAAAATTCTAAATTGCCCGTTATAATCTCGGCATTTCTTTCTCAATCCGAGAACGATCAACTGATCGAAGTGCTACAAAAGCATCGTCGAGCTATAGCGTGGCAAATTTCCGACATTTCGGGCATAAGCCCTTCTTTTTGCACCCACAAAATCTTTGTTGAAAATGATTCAAAACCTGTAATCCAACCTCAACGTCGTCTTAATCCAAACATGAAAGAGGTCGTAAAGGGAGAGGTGCTTAAGTTGTTAGATGCAGGAATAATTTATCCAATCTCAGATAGTAAGTGGGTGAGTCCAGTCCAGGTAGTGCCTAAGAAGGGTGGGATCACGGTAGTAGCGAACGAGAATAACGAGTTAATCCCGACTAGGACGGTAACGGGATGGAGAATGTGTATCGATTATCGTAAGCTTAATGACGCCACTCATAAGGATCACTTCCCCCTCCCTTTTATCGACCAAATTTTAGAACGATTATCTGGGCATAGTTTTTATTGCTTTCTCGACGGTCTCTCGGGGTATTTCCAAATCCCTATCGCACCCGAGGACCAAGAGAAGACAACATTTACTTGCCCTTTCGGAACTTTCGCTTACCGTAGGATGCCTTTCGGCCTTTGCAACGCACCTGCTACCTTTCAGAGGTGTATGTTAGCCATCTTCGATAAATATGTAGAAAATATAATGGAAATATTTATGGATGACTTCTCTGTTTTTGGTGATTCATTTTCATTATGTTTAAAAAATTTGGCTAAGGTTTTAGAACGCTGTGAAGAAACTAACTTAGTTTTAAACTGGGAGAAATGCCATTTCATGGTAAGAGAAGGGTTAGTCTTAGGTCACAAAATTTCTGCTAAGGGAATCGAGATAGATCAAGCTAAGGTCGAGGTAATCGAAAAACTGCCGCCGCCTACGAACATTAAAGCAATTAGAAGTTTTCTAGGCCACGCGGGGTTTTATCGGCGCTTTATCAAGGACTTTTCAAAAATCACAAAGCCTCTAACCCAACTCTTAGAAAAAGATATCCCTTTTAATTTTAACGAATCAGGTTTAGCTGCTTTTGAATTGATAAAATCTAAATTAATTAATGCTCCGATTATGATTGCTCCGGTCTGGGATTTGCCGTTTGAAATAATGTGCGATGCGAGTAACCATGCGGTAGGTGCGGTGCTAGGACAACGGATTGATAAAAATTTCCACCCAATCTATTACGCTAGCAAGACTCTTAACTCGGCACAAGAAAATTACACAACAACTGAAAAAGAACTCTTAGCAATCATTTTCGCCTTTGATAAATTCCGGCCGTATATTACGCTTTCCAAAGTTATAGTTTTTACGGATCATTCTGCCTTGAAGTACCTCCTCTCTAAACCGGACGCCAAGCCGCGTCTTATTCGCTGGATCCTCTTACTTCAAGAATTCGACTTGGAAATCCGGGATAAGAGAGGAGCGAAAATCTAGCGGCTGATCATCTTTCTCGATTAGAAAACCCCGAGATAGGTATGTTAAACGAAAATTTTCTTAATGATTCTTTCCCGGATGAACAACTTTTAAATGTTTCTTCTTCTACTCCCTGGTTTGCCGATCTGGCCAATTATCTTGTGGCCCGCGTCCTCCCAAAAGAGTACTCATCTCAGCAAAAGAAGAAATTCTTTTCTGAGTTGAAGTATTATTTTTGGGAGGACCCCTTTCTATTTCGCATTTGTGCGGATCAGGTGGTAAGAAGATGCGTTTCCCAGGAAGAAGGTTTTAAAATTTTAAGGCATGTTCATGAAGGTCCAACTGGCGGGCATTATCAAGCAAACCGCACCGCCCACAAAGTACTTAGTGCTGGCTTTTATTGGCCAAGCATATTCAAAGATGCTCAAATCTTTGTGAGCGGATGTGATCGATGCCAACGGACCGGAAACATATCAAATAAAAATGAAATGGAACAAAATTATTACCTTGAATGTGAGATTTTTGATTTATGGGGCATCGACTTTGTCGGCCCGTTTCCTTCAAGTTTAGGTAATAAATATATTTTAGTCGCGGTAGATTATGTTTCTCGATGGGCAGAGGCCCAAGCTCTTCCAAGTAATGATGCCCGTGTTGTGATTTCTTTTTTAAAAAAATTGTTTTCTCGTTTTGGTTTCCCTCGAGCGATCGTTAGTGATAGGGGAAGTCATTTCTGCAACGCCCAACTCACTAAAGTTTTAATCAAATATGGCGTTACGCATAAACTTTCCACCGCTTACCACCCCCAAACTAACGGTCAGGTCGAGGTTGTCAATCGGGAACTCAAAAGAATTTTAGAAAAAACTGTTTCTACTTCTCGCAAAGATTGGTCTTTAAAATTAGACGATGCTCTTTGGGCTTATCGGACGGCGTACAAAACCGCTATCGGTTGTACTCCCTTCCGTTTGGTCTATGGAAAATCGTGTCATCTTCCGGTTGAAGTAGAACACCGCGCGTATTGGGCACTCAAATTTTTTAATTTTGATCCGCACTCAGTCGGCGAGCATAGAAAAAATCAATTGAATGAACTCGACGAGTGGCGAGCGTTTGCTTATGAAAATAACAAACTTTATAAGGAACGTACGAAATTTTATCACGATAAGAACCTGCGCCACCCTAAAACGTTTAAACCAGGCGATCAAGTTCTTCTCTTTAATTCACGTTTACGTCTTTTTCCTGGCAAACTTAAATCTCGATGGTCTGGACCGTTTACGGTCAAAGAGGTTTCTCCATACGGAACTGTTTTAATTTCGCACCCGGATAAGGGTGAATTTAAAGTGAATGGTCATCGACTGAAACTATATTTCTCTAATGATTTGGTGTCTCCTGAAAAGGAGCAAGTTTTATTCATTTCGTAAATTTTTTTTTCTTGTTGTAGAACTTTGTTTTTAAAGTGGAACTCTTATTATGGACTTATTATTATCGAACTTTTTATTCAAACATTATGTATTGTTCAAATAAGAACAATCTTGGGATCTCGCCCAAGTTCTTTTTCTGCATTTATTTTCGTATTTTGTTCTTCCTCCTGGTGGCCCAAACGCTTCAAAGTTCGTGATTGCCGCTCCGCCGTTGCTGATTTCAAGAAGGATCAAATCATACCTGCTGATGATCAAGTCACTAAAGTGCAAGCATGGGGGAGCAAATCCACATTCGGCCTCACAAACCCGGGGAAGTCCTGTTCTGTTTTTCCTAGTTATTATTTACTGCATTTCTTGTCTTTCCCTATCTCCTCCTCTTTCTCGTTTTCTTTTTCATTGAGGGCAATGAAAGGCTTAAGCATGGGGGAGGGTTTCATTGTTTAGCGTTTAGGGTTTCATTGTTTTTCTCTTTTTCCTTTTTTCAAAAAAAAAAAATTTATAAAAATCAAAAATATTGTAGTTTTCTCTACTGTCTTTAAGGTTTATTAAAAATCCAAAAAAATTAGAAAATACAAAATCCAAAAAATTTAGTATCTATTTGAAAATCAAAAAAAAAAAAAAATTATTGTCTATCTTTATTTTTATGTTTCTTCTAGTGGTGTGTATGCCCATGCGGTTCTTTAGTTCTAGGTAGAATTTCTTGAATCGGTTTTCTAAATCTATTATTCCAACATAGTTTAGTTTTACTATTTTTCTACTTCTTAAATATAGGCATCCATTTTTCTACTTCTTAAGTTAGCAAATTGTAGTATTTCTTTTTATTCGGTTTTGTTGCGTATAAACGGTTGCTAGTTAACGTTATCACTTTTTCAATTTGGGGTAATGCTTTCTTGGTGTCTAGAACTTGTCTTTAGCGACTCTCGAAGCATTTGCGTTGTTTGTTCACGATCTTTAGAAATGATCTAGGCCATCATTTTGACCCGCTTGAGCCTTATTGCCCACCGAAAATTTTACCCTTGCTAAAACAATTTTGGGCCTTTTCCTTTTTTCTTTGTTTAGCTCCACCTTCCATTTTTCACCAAAGCCAGAGAACCCTTCCTATTTCACACTAGACTTTGAGCTTTATTTAAATATCATTATTGTGATGAGAAGTAATTGTTGAAAAATGAAAAGGAAATCTTTAGTTCGCATTTGGAGCTCTCTTTTGTGTAATGAAAAAAAAAATGATTATCAAAAAAAAAAATGAAAATGAAATCCAAAGCAAAGAAGTTATTTGGGGCCAAGTATGAAAGGAAAAAATTTACGGCCTTGTGTTGTTTTTCCTTTAGTTTGAATTGGAGGAAATGACATACTTGTCATTTCTCATTCTTGTAATTTTATGTTTATTTAAAACTCACCCTTGGTTTAGTGTGTTAGCCATCGTTTTTATCCTTGAATTCCAATTCCTAATCATTTACCTAAACCAAGTATTTACGCCTATTAAGCCCTTTTGATCTTTTGAACGTGACACAAACCTGCGTAGTGGAGAGAGTGTGAACGGACAAGCCTAAGGCCACCATCATTGATGGATTTCTTTGGAGATTATCTTGAGATGATTTCGGGGTAATCGTTATTCTAGCAACCTAGTAATTCGTTCAACGCGCCGTTTATTTAGAATCTCTACTTTTGTTTTTCTTATTCTCCTAAATTTTGGATGCCTTGTTTTAGGAATTTAGAAATATGTAATTCTACTTTATGTTCTAATGATATTTTTAGGTCTCCTTTTTCAAGTTTTCTATTGTGGACTTCTCACTTCACTAGTTGCTAGCATAGAAATTAGGATGGTTTAATTTTTCGCATTTTGGTTTTCTTAATTATGCAATTTAAAAATTATTTTCCTTTTTTGTTTCCCCTCTTTTTGATTTCTTTTGCTTGAGGGCAAGCAAAGCCTAAGCATGGGGGAGTTTGATAATTAGTTTTTAGTCATCGTTTTTAGGTTAGTTTATTATGTTATTTGCGTTTTTATTTTTATCTTTTGTTATATTTTATGCATGTTTTTGTTATTTTGTTATTTTCTTATGTTTTATATTATGTTATGTTTTAATTTCATGTTTTTATATTTCTTAAGCTAATTTTATGTAATGTTTTATTTTATGTTTTAGTTTTATATTTTTTTTCCTAACTAATGCTAATGTTTCATTTTATTTTGTAGGAATGTTGACGCCGCCATCGTCGCGCCGTCAATATTCATGCGCAACGCCATGCCCGCAAGCTTGCATGAAGTCCACGCCATCGCCGCCAAGTTGCAACTCGTCACCTAATCATAGCAGCCCGCCCCTCTAATTGCCGGCCAACCATGCAAGTGCAGCCCGTCCATTTCAGTCCAAACACAGCTGGCCACCTTTGGAGAATTGTTGCTGCCACCTACATGTTAATGAACCAAGCAGCCCCTTCATTTAATTCCAGCATGCACTCTCCAATTTTGCATGCACTATCTCTTTTATTATTTTTCCTCTCTCCATTTAATTATGCATGGCATTTCTCTCTCATCCAATTCATGCTTTGGCCGAACCACTCCCTTCTCTCTCTCTCCTTTTTGTTTTCTTTTTTCTTTTTAAATTCCTCATCCTTTCCCCCTTTTTATTTTCTATTTTATTTTATTTCTATTTTAAATAACATACAATGAACCTCTCCTTCCTCTCTCTTCCCATTTAATACCATTCATGCATCTCTCCATTCATGCACCTTCTCCTCCATCTAGAACCTTCCCCATCTTCTATATAAGGAGCCCATTCTTCATGCTTGAGGGTTGAACTTTTGGGAGGGACTTTTGGCAAGAGAGAGAGATCAAGAGAGGATTGTACTTTTGTTCTAATTTTCCAAGTTTTGTAAGCTTTCTTTTTAGAATATTGTAATCTTGTTCTTAGTAGTATAGTATTGTTCTTCTATTTCCTTGTACTTTTCTTCTTCAATTTAATGAAAATGTTCTCTTTCTACGATATTATCGTTTCTATTTCCATTATGCGTAACTAATTTTCCGTTAGCGTTTGATCAAGAGGATCCATGAAATGAGATGAGATTTCTTTTTATATCTTAGTTTTGCTTTTGTTTAAATTATTCTCGATCCTTCTTTGATTTTTTTCTTACGTCGACTCCGTATTTCCGGTATACGGTAGTAGGCCCTTGATCTCATTTCATAATAGTCGAGAGACTCATTGATTTGAAAGATCACTCAAAGAAGGAAGGAGTTGCACGCACCCCTAGAGATAGGATGACGTAAATCCTCCGGATTGGAGTCAAATCCAATAGTGCGGTTCACTTCGATAATGCGGCTTTAAACTTGTTTGTTTTACGAAGAGATTCGGAACAAACCGTCTATAAGTTAGGAGATTTAGTACTCTAGCGAGACTATCTCTCATTTTCGGAACCGCCACGGTCAAGAATTATTTTGCAATCGTAGAACTAAATTTTACTACTCTCTTGTCTCTTTTCATGGTGAATCTTTGATCAAACGCTATTTTCTTAACCTGATTTTATCATTTTAATATTGTCTTTATTATTGTCTTAAAAATTCTCAAAATCACCCAACAATCGTACGGTGGGATAATAGTAGAAAGCGTGAGTAGTAATACTTGACAGCCCCGTGTTTTAAATACGACCTTGGTACTACAATTTGATAGGTACACTTGCCTCATCGGGTTGATAGTAAATTAATCACCAACCTTGCCGGGTCCCAGACCCAGTCACAACCAGAACTCTCCTCCTCGCAAGGTAGAGACTTCGTACTCGCCTTGCTAGATCGTCGCCATGCTGGTTTTGATTTGAGATGATGACTTTTTTCTCTATTTGCAGACTCGCCGACTTCTAGAGCTCCTGACGAGCATCTAGCCGTGCCTCCTCAACGATCTCCCATAGTCGCACTGAAATCCCAGTCAAGATCACGAGTGGGTCGGTCGGTGCAGATCAACTATGGCTCTCAGGAGACCTCAACGGGGAAGCAAGTTCCCTCTGCGAGCGACAAGCGAGCTCCTCCAGAGAAGAACTCGCAGCCTGGGATGAGCAAGGCGTCTGTGCCTTCTTCGGGCGATCAAGCGGCATTCCGGCGAGCAACCCACCTCCACCGCCTCTGGACGATTCACGATCAGCTCCTGCGAGCACTTCGCAGCTGCCTGCGGGCAGCCTTCCGTCACCGCCTCCTCTGCAACCAACATCTACCCCGTTGATCCCCCCTGTGGGATCATCGTGGCGCAGGGGAACGAGGAGCTCCTCGTCTTTCTTCGCCCCAAGAGGGGGAGGGCAATCAAAGGATGGTCGCGGTAGAGGATTTGTCGACGACCTTCTCAGGCGACTTGGCATGTCACCGCTGCGCCCAACCCTGCAGGAAAGGGATCATCCTGGGGGCTCCTCGTCGGGTCGGCGAGATGCCACCCATCGCATCCCTTCTCCTCATCCGGGCCGTTCTCCTCGCCGGGGTCGATCTCACAGCCCTCGTCGCGAGGCGAGGACTGAAGCTCCTCGGACTGGTATTTTGTCGTTTCTTCGTAACCGATATCTCTTTTGACTGGAATTCTCATTGACTATTCGATCAGCTTCTCTATTGGCATCTCGGGCGTCTACTCCAGGGGGGGCGTTGATCGACGTCATCGGGCTCCCGCCCTGCGAGTGTCAGGAGAAGAACGATCGCGCCTACATAGAGCTGGAGGCTAAGTTCGATCAGCTGACCATCTGCGAGCCTCATCGCCGCATCTCAGCGCTGGAGGCGCGCGAGTAACGAAGCTTGAAGAATTGGAGGCGCTGCTGGTCGGTGCTGAGTCTCAGTTTTATTTGATCAACGAGCTGGAGCGGCGCTTGGCGATGATAGAACATCGTCAGCAGCTCCATCATGAGGAGTTGGTCAGCATGAGAGCGGGCATGGGTTCGTCGGGGAGGCTGGCGAGGATCGAGGATCTGCTCCGCAAGTGCGATGCTGCGATGTCGGTGGCCTCTGAGCACTTCAAGTGTGCGCGCAACATGGGCTGGGTCGGGCGACATCCTCAGCCGTTGGACATGCATCCTCTAGGGCTCAGTAGATTTTTTTCATCTTTTTCTTTGTTGAGTGATCGCTTTTGGCGACTATGTAAACAAACTCATTCATTATGATTGTAATATTATTTGACGAGTATTTAATCTCACCTTGGGTTCATTGTCTTGGTTTTTGCGATGATATTTCCATGGTGTCTTCTTCACATTATTTGTGATCATTGATGTCGGATCGTCGCGTGGACTTCAACGAGATTCTAAATTTTTTTTATGCAGGGCTTCGTGCGCGGAGGGTCGGCGACTATTGATATGCAATGCAACCACGACGACTTCTTAGGGTACTCATCATACCCATTTGTCTAGTCACTACGGGCTAGCTGATACCCCCTCCCTTGCCTATGTCTATAAATAGGGGTTTGTACGTATTTATTACGCTATCAACGACTTACTCTTCCTCCTTGTGAGTATCTTCAGTTTCCTTCTTTCTCGCCGTCTGATACTCGCTCTTTCTTCTCGCGATGACTGACGAAGTTGTTGCTCGGCGGACTGGTCATGCGAGGAACTTTTTTGCGGCGACGTTCAAGAAGTCAATCACCGTGCAGAAGGACTTAGATGACTTTATGGAGAAATTCCTTCATGAAGGATACTCCGCTACTTCGAGGTTGGCCTACGATTTCCCTTGTGGCCAAAATTTTGCTAGATTCTTCGCTACTACGGGATAGTCCCCGCCCAAATGAACCTAAATGGGATGTCGATGATCGTCGGCTTCCTCTGCTTCTTGCGAGAAGATAAGATCGCATTTGATCTTCCAGTCTTTAGGGGAATCTTCTCCTTCATAGTGACCGGCGATGGATTCATCTTCTTGTGCAACCACATCTGCACCTTGGTCGGCACGACGAACAAGAACCACCACTGGGGCAAGCTGATAGTCGTGGTGGGAGGCGACTTCGAGGACATTCCTCGCCGGTCTCAGCAGCCGCCTGATACCGCCTTCGTCACTCCCTTCCTGGAGGGACCTAGGGAGAAGTTCTTCAACGCCTTCTGAGGTCGGCGGTTCAACGTTGTCTTCTGGCGACAATAGGTGAACGAGCTATAATGGGTCTTCCCGGGTGAAGGTATATTGTTGAGCGAGTATTCGTTATACTCGCACTTTAGGGCGCTTTTCTTAGTTGGCGACTAATCATCATTTTCTTGCTTCTGCAGCTACTCACATTCTACCGTGCGAGCCTCTCCCCGTGGCAAAATTGGTATCCCCTGCTCGGGATGGCGCGGGGGTTCCGCCGCACGACGATGAGGAGTTGTCGTCATCACTCATTGACTTGTCGTAGATTCCCGAGGACCCCGTGGATGGCCGACGAGAAGGCGGGCTCCTCACGAAAGAGGAAGGACAAGGAAAAGACCAAGGTCGGGATCCTGCGAGGAAGAGGAAGGAGATAGCGAGCAGATATCTCGGCGGGAAGGTGGATCCCGCGGAGGATGGTGAGCCTGACCGTCACCCCAGCTTTGGGGAGGGCGTGCGCGGCGAGGATGCCTATGATCGCCCGCTGGTGACCTAGGCGGAGCGAGGCCACGAGGTGACACTGGGCACCAATCTGCCCGCTTGGTTGGAGGATTGAGAAGATATAGGTGAGACGTTTGACGTCATGTTCGCCCTCTATGGTCGCGCAGACGCCGAGTCGCTTCAGGAGATCTCGGCCGAGTATCTGGCCCACCAGACCTCGCGCTCGCTCCTACGGTCGGCGGAGCTCAGTCATCAGACTGCGAGAGGCCTGCTCGCCTATGAGGAGAGGGTCAAGCTGCTGAGCAAGACCATCCTGACCCTTGGGCCAAAAGCCTCTAAGTGCAAGGCTTATGAGGTACTCCCGACCTCATTGAAATACATACTCCTTATTGTTACTCGTCGTTTGTAGACCATCATGTTGATGATTATCTGTCATGCTCGAAGGATGTCGGGGTGGAGATGACGAAGAAGATGTCTCGGCTCAGGAAGGAGCTAAAGAACACTCGGGCAGCTCTGGAGGCTGCTCAAGTGAAGATCACCGAGTTGGAAACTCGCCCTATCGAGCAACAACCTTCAGTGGCGGGTCCTTCCCAGGTGGGGAAGCATATCAGGATCCATATTGACGAGATGCCGAGCATTCGTCGCGGCATCGTGTGAGCGACCAGGAATGTCGTCCTGAGTCGATTGAGAGCCGACAACAGCATAGTGCCTGAAGTGGTAACCTGACGGTGATGGATATCATCCCGACAATGCTCACCGAGGACATTGTCTTTAGAGTATCGCTATAAATATGGGGTGGGTACGTATTCATTATGCTATAAGCGACTTACTCTTCCTCTAGTCACCAGCATCGTTGTGCTGAGGACACGGTCTTTAGAGTCTTCTTCAAGCTTTGGGGGAACTCTTTCCCACAGACGGCGCCAAACTGTTGCGGCCAACTCGAGGCTCCAACAAACCGGTCTAAATTGGACCGTCTTATCCCGAGAGTGTTCGAGCGTGCAAACAGTCAAAGAAAAAAGGAAAACTGACAAGACAATTTTTTTCAACGTGGAAAATCCGTCAACTAGGTGAAAAAACATGTGGTTGGATTTGTGTCGGCCAATACCTCCACTATTTGTTGGTCGTTGTACAAAGTTTTTTAAGAGAGGATGAGTGCGACAGGCCACTCCTCGTTACAATTGTTGGGGGAGAGAGAGAGAAAGCTGCTCGGGGGGTGACATGTTAACGCTCACGGAGCTAAGTTTTTTGCCTGCTGTAGAGGGGAATGTTACGTTCTGAGTGCTCTGGAGACTTTGGTTGATGCTTGAAGGTTGGATCGGTGTGCTCTGTGCGTCTTGGTCTCTGCGGCATGTCTCCTGCTGCGTGAGAGGAGTTTGGAGTGCTGGTCTTGTTGGTGGCTAGAACACTTGTTCTTAAGTGCACAAAGTGCTTATTGCTGCGTACGTGGGGGCGCGCTTGGAGAGGTCTTGAGAGAGAAGCACACAGAGGCCCTCTTGGAGAGGTATTGAGAGCGGAGCGCACAGAGAGGTGCTTGCGGCGATCTTGAGAGCGGAACGTACGAAGGCACGTTTGGAGTGGTTTTGAGAGTGGAGCGCACATGGGCGCGCTTGGAGGAGGCACATGCGGGAGCGCGCAAGGAAGAGGCGCGCGTGGGAGCGCGCAAGGAACATGTGTGCGTGGGTGCACGCAAGGAATAGGCGCGCGCGGGAGCACATAAGGAAGATGCGCGCGAGGGAGCGCGGAAGGAAGATGCGCGCTGTGGTGCACCCAAGGAAGATGCGCGCTTGCGAGCGCGAAAGGAATAGGCGCGCGCGGGAGCGCACAAGGAAGAGGGGTGCTTGGGAGCGCGCAAGGAAGATGCTTGCGCGGGAGTGCTCAAGAAAGAGGTGCGCCCGAGAGTGCACAAGAGGGAGGCGCACTGGGAAGCGCCCAAGGAAGAGGCATGATTCGGAGTGCGCAAGGAAGAGGCGTGCTTCAGAGCGCGCAAGGAAGAGGCACGCTTGTGAGCGCGCAAGGAAGAGGCACGTACGCTTGGGAGCGCGCAAGAAAGAGGCGCTGGGGAGTGCGGAAGGAAGAGGCACGTTGGGGAGCGCGCAAGGAAGATGCACGCTTGGGAGCGCGCAAGGAAGATGCACGCTTGGCAGCGCGCAAGGAAAATGCGCATTTGTTTTCCCACTGTCCGGCGGCGTTTGCTCCACAGAAATCGAAATCGCATGAACGGTGAAGAAATCGTGTTTCTTCCTCAACTCGGTCTCTATTCGTGCATTTTTTGTACGAATCAAGATCCGTGCACACAATGTTGTGCTCAGAAGGCCGTCAGAGATGTTCCTTCGTTGTCGGGCCCTGCTCAGGAGAACAAAAATATTAAATGCTCAAGTCTAAAATTGATCTGTGAATAACTATTTGTAAACTAGAAAATATTGATCTGTGAGCTTCCTCTGTCGGAAATTCCAACACTTCGTCAATGTGAATATATAGGAGGTGGAAAATATTAAAATAATACAATTGCATGTTTTAGGAAGCTGTTATTATCCATCACAAGATAATATAGCTTCCATCCTTTTTGGTGACATTGACAAGTTCTTCATTTCTTGAAAATATTATTATTATTATTATTTTATTTATATATTGCAATAATAAGAAGCTTGGAGAGTACTCCCAAGGGCCAAGACACATGGAATGTTTAGTGAAATAAATAAAATGATAAATGGAAGTCGCGTTCACCGGGCACTCGATATATAATAAATCAATTAACAAGTAATCCAAGTTTATAATTGTTGAGTGAGGATTCCTACTTGTGTGTGTCTATGTATATGACTAATACGAGTGATAGTGCACGGGCTCTTCGTGCTCCGCACGACAGTATCCGTCTCACGGCGACATGCTTGTCCCTTATCAGCGGGCTTATTTTAATTTTTTGATTTAATTTTTAAATAATTTTATTTTTTTAAATTATTTCAAATTTTGCATTTATTTAATATTTTTTTAAAAAAATTATTTATACGGTATTTTATTAAAAAATTAGGTAGGTGGCCCACGAATAGCCAACCGGCGCAAAACTGTTTGGCTATTCGCAGACTACGATGGTCTGCGAATAGCCAACCAGCGAAAAACTGAAAGGCTATTCGCAGACTGCCAACGAATGAATAGTATCATTGGGATCTTGATCCGACGGCTCGTATTCGTTTGTCGGCCTTGTTACGTCATAAGGTGATATCTTTATATATTAGTATATATATATATATATATATATATATATATATATACGAGCAGCTCCGCACGGGCTTTGCCCGTGCTCGCTGACTCTTAGCGGGCTGCGCCCGCATTCGAGCGGGCTGCGCCTGCATATGACAGTAGCCGACCGGCGACGGAGGGCTTCCCCCGCAACTTATACATATTAAAGTAAGCATTATATTTCGAAATTAATTTTTTGAGGCATAATGATTGCCTACCATAGTAGGTGTAGGAGGTCTACTAAAAAGTAGGCATCATTCTTTTACTTTATTGACTTAACATATATTATAATAAAATAGAAATTCTACCCCTTAATTGGCTATTTGTACCCCAAAACACCTAATATTTAATAATATTATAATAAATTAAAAACCCTAAATGTACCCACTCCCCCTCTCATTCCACGATCGGTCTTTCCCCTCCTTTCGCAAAAACCCGCCGCCCTCTCTCCCTCCCCCATCTTCGGCGAGCGTTTCAGCCAGCGGCCCAGCCTTCCACCCTCCTTCTGCCACCCTCTCTCCCTCCCCCATCTCCGGCGGGCGTTCCAGCCAGCGGCCCAGGCTTCCACCCTCCTCCCCCCGCCCTCTCTCCCTCCCCCATCTCCGGCCCAGGTAGAAGAATGAGATTTATCATATATCACAAGACTCTTCTAAGCATAAGGTAAAATAAAATTTTACGTTAAACCGTAGATATTATTTTGTACTCGCATGATTTACTAATATTTTTTCTTTTTCTTGTTTAGGTCTTTTTTGGGATGCGGCTGCATTAAGAGATGCCTACAAAAAAAATTGATGTTTGGAATGAAATATGAGTTTTGCGAACTTTTTGTGTACTTTAAGAGATGCAAAGAACATTTATCATGTATCGTGCATTTAACTTCCGTTCGATTTGGAATGAAATATGAATTTTGCGTATTGCAATAGAATGAAATCATGTATCGGACATTTAACAAATTAACTTTTAACTATTTGTTAATTTTTAATTTTTTTATTGGGTACAAATATTCACAATGAGTACAAATATCCACTATGAGTACAAATATAAGTAGGCTACAAATAACCATTTAAGGGGTACCAATATCAATTCCCAGAATAATGATGAAAATTCATAAAATCCAAAAACTTTTTAGTATACCTCCTACACATACTATGATAGGTAATCATTATATCTCATAGACCTACTTTAAAATAATTTTTTGTTAAAATATAAATGTTTTTGAAAAAAAACACAATTATAAAATATTCATTAAATTTTTTGTGCGGTCATTTTGAGTATTCATATGTATATGTTTTGAGCGCAAGGTCGGGCAAAGCCCGCCAGGCCGCCGTCGCTGACCGGGTGCTGTCGCGCTTGGCAGTAGGGGCGGAACGCCGTTCCTGTCACTCGTGTGTGTGTGTGTGTATATATATAGCTATCGATCAATCATCTCTCTTATAGGCCCTAAAAAATATAGCCGGTTATATTCCAATAGGTTGACTTTAACTTCCACAATTAACCAACGCTCTCATCTTTATATATATATATACACACGCACACTAGCAGCTCCGCACGGGCTTCGCCCGTGCTCGCTGCTTCTCGACGGCGGCCTTCGGCCGCCCCGACGGCGGCCTGCGGCCGCCTCCGCACAGGCTACGCCAAGCAGTAGCTGCGGCCCGCAAAGCCCGCCCGGCTTAGCCGCCTTTCCGATGGCATAAGGGTAAAACACCCTTTGGTGCAATGGTATTTTGGGAAAACTCCATGTTGCACCAAAGGGTGTTTTTCCCTTTCGGCCGCCCCGACTGCGGCCTGCGGCCGCCTCCGCCCCGACGGCGGCCTGCGGCCGCCTCCGCACAGGCTACGCCAAACAGTAGCTGCGGCCCGCAAAGCCCGCCCGGCCCAGCCGTCTTTCAGATGGCATAAGGGTAAAGCACCATTTGATGCAAGGGTATTTTGGGAAAACTCAATGTTGCACCAAAGAGTGTTTTTCCCTTATAGAATAACTAGCAGCTCCGCACGGGCTTCGCCCGTGCTCGCTGCTCCACGGCGGCCTTCGGCCGCTCGATGGCATTCGGCTGCCGCTCCTCGGCGCGGGCTCGCTGCTCCACGGCGGCCTGCGACCGCCTTCGGCTTCGCCGGTGCTCGCTGCTCCACGACAGCCTTCAACCGCCGCGACGGCGGCCTTCGGACGCAGGAGTCCAGCGTTCGTCGAACGCAGGAGGGCCGCCGTTCGTCGAACGGCGTTACGCATTCGACGAACGGCGGCCCTCCTGCGTTCGACGAACGCGTGCCGCCGGTCGACGAACGGCGGGGTCTCTGCGTTCAACGAACGACGACACTCCTGCATTCGACGAACGCTGAGACCCAACCGATGGGACGAAGTCCAGCCTTCGTTGAATGCAGGAGGGCCGCATTTCGTCGAACGGCGTTACGCGTTCGTCGAACGCAGGAGTCCAGCCTTCATCGAACGCAGGGGCTTCGCCAGTGCTCTTGCGTTCGACGAACGCGTGCTGCCGTTCGACGAACGGCGGCCCTCCTGCGTTCGACGAACGGTCAGGCTGGGGTGCGGATAGGCTTCGGTTGGACCGGCAGGCTGGGGTGCGGATAGGCTTCGTCTCTCAGCCGGCTGGGCCCACAACATATATATATGAGTACTCAAAATGACCGCAAAAAAATTTTAATTACTGCGGCTGATTTTAGTAGGTGTAATGATAAGCTATCAAAGTAGGTGTAATGATAAGCTATCATAGTAGGTTTATGAGCTCTAGTAAAAACTTTTGGCTGCCGCTGATTTTCAGAATTTTTTTTAATGTTGGGATATAGTGTTATTACACAAATAACCCTTATCTTTTATAAATTTACATTTTTTTCTTCATATATGTTAAATCATTGGAGTAAAAGAATGAGGATATATTTGGCAAATTTGAATGTTACACCAAAGGCAACTTCTTACATTTAGTTGTTGTTGTACACCCGTAAAGGCCTTAGGACGTGTCTAGAGAAAGCCCCGCAAAAGAGAGGTGGGGTCAACGGTCAAAGAGCGCACAAGCCACAGGTATGTACGCTACCGCGCGCACGAAAGCGCGCGGTAACGCGCAGGCTGCACCCCCCCCGCCGCGAGAGAGCGACCCGATCGCACCCCGACCGCACCACCCTTGGGGTTACGGCCCGGCCGCACCCCCCAAGGGGGTGCGGCCGGCCGAGCCGCACCCCCAGGAGGGTGCGGCCCAGCCGCACCCCCCAGGGGGGTGCGGCCAAGCAGCATCCCCCAAGGAGGTGCGGCCCAGCCGCACCCCCCCTTGGGGTGCGGCCAAGCCGCACCCCTTGGGGGGTGCGGCCCCCCTTTTTCTCTGGGGTGTGCGGCCGTGCCCACCCCCCTTGGGGTGCGGTCCGGCGCCCTTGTCCTCGCCGAAGGTCCCGATCGTTCTTTAGGGGGCGACCCCCCGATTCGCCGTCCGCCCGAGGTGCCCCCGTAGTTCGTTACGCACTCAGAACGCTTCAGCACTAGCGCGCGCTCAGAATGTTTCTAAGCGCAAGTCAGGAAGCTTTCTCACTTTTTGTCTTTCCGGCTTCTCACTTTTTGTCTTTCCGGCTTCTCACTTTGTCTTTCAGGCTTCTCACTTTTTGTCTTTCGGGCTTCTCACTTTTTGTCTTTCAGGCTTCTCACTTTTCAGGAACGGCCAGTCGCCTTTTTCACCTCCAACGGAACTGCCCGAGCCGCCCAAACTGCCCGAAGGGCAAGGTGGTCATTTACGAAAAATGGCGATCCGTGTGCCCCAAATTGAAAAATATGATTCGTCCACCAAGCATTTATGGAAACTGCCAACGGCAAAATTACCGGACCGCCCCCGGCTAAAGCTATAAAAGGAGCCTCAGGGCTTCATTTGAAAGGACCTTGACTTCTGGACCCGGGAGAGCTCCTTGCAGACTTATGCGGAATTCTCCTTCGGCGCTTGAAGATCTCCTTCGTGGACTTGAAGATCTTCATCATCCCGAAAGGCGACTAGCCTTCTCACTTTCGTTCTCCAGCATTCCCGGAAGGAAAAGGCGACCAGCCTTCTCACTTTCGTTCTCCAGCATTCCCGGAAGGAAAAGGCGACCAGCCTTCTCACTTTCGTTCTCCAGCATTCCCAGAAGGAAAAGGCGACCAGCCTTCTCACTTGCGTTCTCCAGCATTCTCAGAAGGAAAAGGCGACTAGCCTTCTCACTTTTGTTCTCAGAAGGAAAAGGCGACTAGCCTTCTCACTTTGGTTCTCAGAAGGGAAAAAGACTTAGTTTTTCCGAGAGGTGGCCTGTCACCCTCGGAGTTCTCTCTCTCTCTCTCTCTCCATCATTGTAACGAGCAGCGGCCTGTCGCGCTCGAGTTCTAGCGTCCAAATTGTAACCCCCAGGAGATAGTGAAGTTTGGTCGGCACAGCTCCGGCCGCGTGGTTTTTTACCCTTTCCGGGTTTTCCACGTTAAAAAGTCTCAGCGTACTCGACAAATCTCTAATTGACTGTTTGTGCGCTTAGTTCGCTCACGAGCTAAGGTGGTTCAAGTGGACCGGTCTACCAAGAGCCCTAAGCGTTCCGCAACAGTTTGGCGCCGTCTGTGGGAATGTTCCCAAAAAACTCTTTGAAAGCCAACTGCCATGGCAAGAAAGAGTGCTCGCACTACTGAAGGATCGATGCCGGAAGGGCGCGTCGACCCAGCTCCCTCCCACTCGCTTCTCAATGCACCTCCCGCGGAGGAGGCACTACCTGCACCCGTTACAGGGTTGGAGGTGCGCATGCAGCAGATCGAAGAACATCAAGCTGAGATGTTGGCCCTCGTAAGGAATCTTGGGGCTCCTCAAGTTCCGATTCAGCCGCCAGCTCTGAACGCGCCACCGCCCCCAGTTCTGAATCATGCCCCGAACGGGGAGGCCGCCCAGGAAGACGAAGCTTCAGAAGAATTCTCCGACGCGGCGAGTTCCGCTCGCCTTGCCCCACCAGCTGGAGGCCCAGAAGCTGACCGCCGCCACCACCACGGAAGAGCAGCCCCAGAGCAAGCGGTAGAAAGAGCTACGCGAGAAGAAATACGCAACATGATAGAGGAAGAGTATGCCCAAGCAGGACGACGCTCCGCTCTCGCCCGCCGTCCCGCACATCACGGCTCTCCGCTATCACCTCAAGTCTTAGCCCATCCAATTCCTAATGGCTTCAAGCTTCCCAACATCGAGACGTTCGACGGGACGGACGATCCATTGGAACACATCAATCACTTCACTACCGTCATGAGGATTTACAACGCTCCTGATCAGCTCCTTTGCCAGGTGTTCCCGGCAACCTTGAAGGGACAAGCGCGCACTTGGTTCCATTCCCTGCGAAATGGGGCCATCAACAACTTTACGGAAATGACACAGCAGTTCGTGGACCAGTTCATTGCCAATCGCCGAATTGTCCGGGATCCCTCCCATCTCTCAGGGATCCGACAGAACGACGGGGAGACACTCAAAGATTTCTTCCGACGCTTCACCACCGAGGCCCGGCAGATCCCAGGAGTTGACCCCGAGCTCCTGCGAGGAGTTTTTCTAGGAGGACTCCGCCCAAGTGGCTTCTACTCGGCCCTCATGAGGGAAACCGTACCAAGTTACCCCGACCTCGTTCATCGGGTCGAAGCGCAGATAACCGCAGATGGGGCCATCGAGGCGCACCGTCGGCAATTCGAAGGAAGCCAAGGAAGAAAGAGGGGATCAGATCAAGCCCCTCGCGAGCGGGAAGAACGTCGCGGCGAAGAGCGTCGCGGCGATGAGCGTCGGCGTAACCCCCAAAGGGATCTGGGACCACAGCCACCCAGGACCTACACCCCGTTGAACACCACCAGAACGAATGTGCTCTACGCCATCCAGAACAACCCCGAACTCCGCATGCCCCGGATACCCCCGCCAAACCCGAGGGGCGACCAATCCAGGTACTGCAAATTTCATCGGGGAACCGGGCATACCACCGAGGAGTGCACCAGACTCAAAGACGAAATCGAGCGCCTCATCCGCCAGGGACTCCTGGGAAGATTCTTACAAGGCCAGATTCCCAATCAGCCCCAACAGCCCAGGGAGGCAGGGGAGCAGCCCCCCGCCCCCCGAGGCGCAGGTGGAGGAAGGCCGATGGTGGGAGAAATTGAGACGATCGCCGGACCACCCGTCTTGGCATCGCAAATCCTCTCGATCGCCCAGCCCGTAAGAGACCACGAAGACAAAAAACTCAAGCAGGATATTACGATAGCTTTCGGAGATGAAGACTTGCAAGGGTTGCGGCTTCCGCACCAGGATCCGCTCATGATCAGCGCAGGGATCGGGGATCCCTGCTTCAAGGTGAAGAGAATACTGGTCGACAACGGAAGCTCAGTCGACGTCTTGTTCCTCTCCACTTTGCAGAGTATGAAGCTCACGAAAGACCAGCTTAGTCCTGCGGCCGGGCCCGTCTACGGCTTCGACAACAGACCTGTCCCGGTGCAAGGCATGATCATTCTCCCAGTCACATTGGGCGAATTTCTGAGGCAGTCAGCACACAATATCCAGTTCATGGTGGTAGAGTCCACCTCCGCATATAATGCCATCTTCGGGAGGCCGCTCCAGTCGATCTTCGGGGCAATCCCTTCCATTCCACACCTAGCTATGAAGTTCCCCACTGCCGCGGGAATAGGCGTCGTAAGAGGAAACCAAGAGGCAGCCAGGACCTGCTATCTGAAGCAGGCCCAACCAGTAAGGGCGACCGCTCTCAACATCAATAACTTCGACCTGCGAGACGAAGCTACTTTGCAACGAGGAGCGACCGTCGAAGGGCTAGTTGAAGTACCACTTTCCCAACGAGACCCGACTCGAACTGTTCAGGTCGGGTCACTCTTGACGCAAGAAGATCGAGAAAGGTTCACAACCTTCCTGCAGGAGAACGAGGACATTTTCGCTTGGAGCCCGGAAGACATGCCCGGGGTAGATCCTGACGTTATCTATCACTCGCTAAACATCAACCCCGCCAGCAGACCTGTGATTCAAAAGAAGAGGAACTTTGCCCCCGAACGTTTGAAGGTAATCGAGGAGGAGGTAGCTAAGCTCCTGGAGGCACGATTCATACGCGAAGCAGAATATCCCACGTGGCTCGCTAACGTAGTCATGGTGAAAAAGGCATCGGGAAAGTGGCGAATGTGCGTCGACTACAGCAATCTGAACCAAGCATGCCCGAAGGACAACTTCCCCCTCCCGAGGATTGACCAACTCGTCGACGCTACGACATGCCATGAGCTGCTCAGCTTCATGGATGCTTATTCGGGTTACAACCAGATAAGGATGAACCCCGCGGACGAAGAGCATACCGCCTTCCGCACCGACCGAGGAGTCTACTGCTACAAGGTGATGCCCTTCGGCCTTAAAAATGTCGGGGCCACCTACCAAAGGCTGATGAACAAGGTCTTCAAGAATCTCATCGGAGAAACGATGGAGGTTTACGTGGACGACATGCTAGTAAAGAGCGTCCACAGGCGCGACCACTTGGAAGACTTGGAAAAGTGCTTCCAGCTTCTCCGTCGCTTCCAGATGCGGCTCAATCCCAGCAAGTGTGCGTTTGGTGTGACGACGGGGAAGTTCTTAGGTTTCATGGTAACCCATCGGGGAATTGAGGCCAATCCTGAGAAGATCAAGGCGTTGGAGGATATGTCGCCACCTCGCTCAATTAAGGAAGTGCAACGCCTAAACGGGAGGATCGCTGCGTTATCCCGTTTCCTATCACGAACGGGGGACAAGTACCTCCCCTTCTTCAAAATTCTCCGGGGAGCACGCCATTCGGGTTTCTAGTGGACGGACGAGTGCCAAGTGGCCTTCGAGCTTCTCAAGCAATACCTGGCCTCACCACCGCTTCTGTCAAAGCCCACCCCTGGGGAAACTCTGTTCCTGTACCTGGCCGTGTCGCCTACAGCTCTTAGCTCGGTGCTCGTGAAAGACGAAGGAGGAGTGCATCGATCGATCTATTACCTCAGCAAGGTCCTCACCGACACCGAAACCATATATCCGGCAGCAGACAAGACAGCCTTGACTCTTGTTTTCTCAGCTAGAAAGCTTAGACCCTACTTCCAGGCTCATGCGGTTAAAGTGTTGACGCAACTCCCATTACGGACAATCCTCCAGAAGCCGGAAGTCTCGGGGAGACTTGTAAAGTGGGCCGTAGAACTCGGCGAGTTTGATATTCAATTCCTGCCTCGGCCCGACATCAAGTCACAGGTACTAGCCGACTTCGTGGTGGAATACACCATCCCGCCAGAGACAACCCTCATCAAAGACACCACCAGCCCCCGTTGGACCCTCTATGTCGACGGCGCCTCAGGAGCTGAAGGGGCCAGAGCAGGATTGCTCCTCATAAGCCCCGAAGGGATCACCCTGGATTACGGACTCCGGCTGAAATTCCCCGCAACAAATAACATTGCAGAGTACGAGGCACTGATCGCTGGACTCCGACTCGCTATCAACTGCAAAGCTGAGAACCTAACGATTTACACAGACTCCCAACTCGTGGTCTCGCAGGTTGAAGGAGACTACGAGGCTAAAAGCGAACAGATGGTAAAGTACCTCGCGTTCGCAAAATTACTTCTTCAGAAGATCACATCGTATCAGATTCTACACATCCCCCGAGAGCAGAATTCCAGGGCGGATGCTCTATCCAAGCTCGCCACTTCACCCTCCAGCTACCAGTCTCGACTCTCGAAGACGCCGAATCGAAGAAGTCGTGATCCCAAGCATTCAAGGACCATGGGAAATCGCAGCCATCCACCAGGAAGAGTCATCCTGGATGACCCCATTACGAGCTTACCTCGAGCACGGGCACCTTCCCGAAGATCGCTTAGAAGCGCGAAGACTACGAATGCGGGCGGCATCGTTCACTATCATAGACGGGGAGATTTACAAACGGGCATTCTCAGGTCCATATCTAAAATGCCTACCGGCGGGCGAGGCAGACTACGCCCTCAGGGAAGTACACAGAGGAGTCTGCGGAGAGCACTTAGGCGGAAAGGCATTGGCGCGGAAAATACTGCGTCAAGGCTTCTATTGGCCGACGATAAGGAAGGACGCGACCGACTTTGTCCAAAGGTGTAAAAGCTGTCAGCTGCACGCCAACATACCTCATCAACCCCCGGTCTCACTTTCCACGCTGCAGAGTGCGTGGCCATTCGCACAGTGGGGGATCGACCTCCTCTGTCCCCTACCCCTAGCATCCGGGCGGAGGAAGTTCATCATCCTAGCCATCGACTACTTCACCAAATGGGTGGAGGCGGAACCCCTAGCCAAAATCACGGAAGAAAACGCCAAACAGTTTGTCTGGAAGAACATTGTCTGCCGCTTCGGCATCCCAGCTACGATCATTGCCGACAATGACACTCAATTCACTGGGAAGTCCTTCACCAAGATGTGCGAGGATCTGAAGATCAACCTACGTCACACGGCCGTGGCGCATCCCAAATGTGCTGTGGGCATATCGCACAACAGAGAGGACTCCTATGGGGGAGACGCCTTATAACCTCTGTTACGGAACCGAAGCTATCATCCCCGTCGACATCGGCGTTCCAAGTACTCGAGTGCTAACCTTCGACCCCAGCAAGAATGATGGACTGCTCCGAGAAAATCTCGATCTAATCCCAGAAGTTCGGGACGGCGCCGCTCACCGTGCGGCACTCTACCAAATGCGTGTAGCCCGGACCTACGACAGGAGGGTGAAGCCCAGACCAATCAACGTAGGAGATCTCGTCTTACGCAGCATCGAGGCAGCCGACAAAGGCCCCCAAGGAGATAAGCTCTCGCTGGCCTGGGAAGGCCCGTACGTAGTCACCACAGTCGTGAAACCCGGAACATACATGCTCAGGACGGCGGAAGGGAAGACTTTGCCACGCACCTGGAACGCTCAAAAACTGCGCCGCTTTTACCAGTGATCCAGGACCTCTACCATGGGCTAAGCCACGAGCTCAAACTCGTGCAAACTTATCTTCAATTTCAGTACCAAGCCGCGAGCCCCGACTCATGCGAATTTATCTTATAATTTATGTAAAAGCCGCGAGCTCGGACTCGTGCACCTATCTTCTATTACGTATTATGTAAAAGCCGCGAGCCCAGACTCGTGCACCTATCCTATCTTACATAAAGTTGTGCATCAAATGATTTCTTACTATAAAACTATATTTTGACACTTGCATCTACTTAAGAAAAATCTTTGTAACGAGGCCCTGCCTCGGGGGCTTTGCACCGCCGTCGATTGAAGGTTCTCCCTTCTCCTCCGCCGTCGAGTCCCGGCGTCGTAGGGGCCTGCCCCCCTTACGCTCGCCCCCGGTTTGAATACACCAGCTATTCACCGGCCACTTCGGGGCCCTGCCCCGGGGGCTTTGCACCGCCGTCGATTGAAGGTTCGCCCTTCTCCTCCGCCGTCGAGTCCCGGTGGCGCAGGGGCCTGCCCTCCTTGCGTTCACCCACGGTTTGAATACACCCGCTATTCACCGGCCAAGCCGCGAGCACAGACTCGTGCCAAAAATCCGCGAGCACAGACTCGTGCAAAAAAGCCGCGAGCACAGACTCGTGCAAAAAAGTCGCAAGCACAGACTTGCGCAAGCTAATTTTCTATTATGTAAAAGCCGCGGGCTCAGAACCGCGCAAGCTAATCCGTTATTTTGCAGAAACCCCTCCGCCCATACGGATGTCAATACCGGGCAGCAAGACCACAACGACCTCAAAGAACCAACACCCTCCGACATCAACTCCTACCCAGAAAGCGCCGCACAAGGGGCAATGGATAAAGCCGTCGCGGAAAAATCAAAACCTTCGAACTCCTCGCACTGGAACTCGGACTCCGAAGGTTTGAGGGGCTTATGTTGTACACCCGTAAAGGCCTTAGGACGCGTCTAGAGAAAGCCCCGCAAAAGAGAGGTGGGGTCAACGGTCAAAGAGCGCACAAGCCACAAGTATGTACGCTACCGCGCGCACGAAAGCGGCGGTAACGCGCAGGCTGCACCCCCCGCCGCGAGAGAGTGACCCGATCGCACCCCGACCGCACCGCCCTTGAGGGTACGGCCCGGCCGCACCCCCCAAGGGGGTGCGGCCGGCCGAGTCGCACCCCCAGGAGGGTGCGGCCCAGCCGCACCCCCAAGGGGGTGAGGCCACGCCGCACCCCCAAGGGGGTGAGGCCACGCCGCACCCCCAAGGGGGTGAGGCCACGCCGCACCCCCCAAAGGGGGTGCGGCCACGCCGCACCCCCCAAAGGGGGTGCGGCCCAGCCGCACCCCCCCTTGGGGTGCGACCAAGCCGCACCCCCCTTGGGGTGCGGCCAAGCCGCACCCAGCACCCCTTGGGGGGTGCGGCCAAGCCGCACCCCTCCCCCCCCCCCCTTTTTCTCCGGGGTGTGCGGTCGTGCCCACCCCCCCTTGGGGTGCGGTCTGGCGCCCTTGTCCTCGCCGAAGGTCCCGATCGTTCTTTAGGGGGCGACCCCCCGATTCGCCGTCCGCCCGAGGTGCCCCCGTAGTTCGTTACGCACTCAGAACGCTTCAGCACTAGCGCGCGCTCAGAACATTTCTAAGCGCAAGTCAGGAAGCTTTCTCACTTTGTCTTTCCGGCTTCTCACTTTTTGTCTTTCCGGCTTCTCACTTTTTGTCTTTCAGGCTTCTCACTTTGTCTTTCAGGCTTTTCACTTTTTGTCTTTCAGGCTTCTCACTTTTCAGGAACGGCCAGTCGCCTTTTTCACCTCCAACGGAATTGCCCGAGCCGCCCAAACTGTCCGAAGGGCAAGGTGGTCATTTACGAAAAATGGCGATCCGTGTGCCCCAAATCGGAAAATATGATTCGTCCACCAAGCATTTATGGAAACTGCCAACGGCAAAATTACCGGACCGCCCCCGGTTAAAGCTATAAAAGGAGCCTCAGGGCTTCATTTGAAAGGACCTTGACTTCTGGACCCGGGAGAGCTCCTTGCAGACTTTTGTGGAATTCTCCTTCGGCGCTTGAAGATCTCCTTCGTGGACTTGAAGATCTTCATCATCCCGAAAGGCGACTAGCCTTCTCACTTTCGTTCTCCAGCATTCCCGGAAGGAAAAGGCGACCAGCCTTCTCACTTTCGTTCTCCAGCATTCCCGGAAGGAAAAGGCGACCAGCCATCTCACTTTCGTTCTCCAGCATTCCCAGAAGGAAAAGACGATCAGCCTTCTCACTTGCGTTCTCCAGCATTCTCAGAAGGAAAAGGCGACTAGCCTTCTCACTTTTGTTCTCAGAAGGAAAAGGCGACTAGCCTTCTCACTTTGGTTCTCAGAAGGGAAAAAGACTTAGTTTTTCCGAGAGGTGGCCTGTCACCCTCGGAGTTCTCTCTCTCTCCATCATTGTAACGAGCAGCGGCCTGTCGCGCTCGAGTTCTAGCGTCCAAATTGTAACCCCCAGGAGATAGTGAAGTTTGGTCGGCACAGCTCCGGCCGCGTGGTTTTTTACCCTTTCCAAGTTTTCCACGTTAAAAAGTCCCAGCGTACTCGACAAATCTCTAATTGACTGTTTGCGCGCTTAGTTCGCTCACGAGCTAAGGTGGTTCAAGTGGACCGGTCTACCAAGAGCCCTAAGCGTTCCGCAACAGTAGTTAAAGATATAGATATAGATAATACTTGTTTATAAGGCCAATTTTTATTGATGATTAAAAAAATAGGTACAACATTAAACTAAATTAAGTCCACAAAATATGGATTACAAACCATTAGAAAATAAAAACCGGTAATGAAAAATTTCGGATTCAATGATATCATGATATTTCTCATGCACATGATAACCTGTGACCGTGGGCCCGAGGCGACATTTTTTAGGTCTTTTTGTTCCGGCCTCTCGATCTGTCATTCACCAATATACTCGAGATCATGTTGTAGATCTCAATCAATTGTGTTGTTGGTCTGAATTTCAGTATCTTTTGATGGCTGCCACGCTACATGCATCTTTAATATTAGAGATTGGTACATATTTAACATCCGAACTCAGGTTCTCGTAGTCACCATCATCATGCACCGCATAATCAGATAAGAGATCAGACAGAGGAACCTTAGGGGACCTGTAACCACACGGCCCGTTCAGGCCCACAGACGTCGTCAAGAAGACGTAACAAAATGCACATTCCTAGAGATATTGTTCTCAACCCGCAAGAGTGAGGGAGGGGATAATAGGATATGTCCCGATCCCTAGTAAAACCAGGGGAAGAGGATATAGTGCAGACCGCGGCCAGACACACCACCTCGGGCGGAGCCACAAAATTTTCCGCCCCCAGGGGAAGAGACGGTGTGGAGGTAACACTGTCAGCTTGCAAATCTACAAGATCTTCAAGAGAAAGAAGGGCAGTATGCACCTGACCCACCGCCACGGAAGGAACCATAACAACAACTTCAGTCATCAGGGAAGGAGGCGCAATAGGACCACCACCAGATAGCCGAACCACCGCCGCACGAACCTCCGCCACAAAAAATTCATGTGAATTTTTCTTAAGCATCTTATAATCACAAAGATCATGACACTAATTATGACAATCAGAACAATATAATAGGTTTATTTCAAAAGTAATTGAGAAGTAATGAGTAACCTAATTGTCATTAGCTCCAACCACCCCCATAATTATGTGGGAGGGTGGAGAGGACCTAAGTTTGAGTTCGATGCAAACATAGGCACGTTCAACATGAGTGTCATGCACCGTTGAGCATCCAGGGAAAGGAACGTGTCAAGAGATTTGACAAGGATGCATGTGAATAATGTCCTCATCAAAATAATAGAACAGAAGACCCCATATGCTAATCCAAGCGAGAACGACAACATGTTCCCAAATAGGAGAGTAATCCAGAGACCACTTTAGAAATCAAACTAGAAAAAATTTGAATGCCAAAACCTCCTTGAGCCAGACCTTCTTGAAGTCATCCTCTGCCTCAAATGTAAGTATTAAGTGTCTATGGTTGATGGGGGCAACCTTATAGTCATGATAAAGTTTCAATTGCTGCTTCAAAAACGATCTGAAAGTAAGAGTGGATGACCTGTCATAAGCACCTTTGGCCACCAAGTAGTATTTTAGCGACTCACCAACAGAGAGCAATTGACAATAATAATGGAAAATGTTTCATGGCGTCGATGCCACTTGCGGCTTACTTCAATCTTAACAAATAGTAGTGCATGTCCAACCACTCATAAGACGTAATTGACAATGAAAAATGTTTCATAGGCTCAATCCATGGATTATATTATGTTCTACATGGTCTATATTAGACCAAATATTACTTAAATGGTTGGATTAGTTAGCGCATATATCTCTAAATCTAAAGAAAGGACACTAGAATGTAACAAGTGAGCACTCAAATTTCTTCACAATTCATCCAGTTTGAGTCTTTCCTTTGGATGGGATGAGTCAAAGTTTGTAAAATGTACCACTACATATATAGCTAGGGAGGACTTCATTGCTATAACATTGGCATGGAAAGAATTATTGTGGTTGGAAAAAATTGAGCTGATATTCAAGTAGATAAATTTTGTTTATTTATGAGATAGTGTCATATGTATGGCTAAGAGTCTCATATTTCATAGGAGGTCCAATCAAATATAGTTTCATGAGTTGTAGTATGGGATATGTTGAAAATGAAGGATATCGAGCTTTATAATAAAGTTCACACAAATTACAATGAAGTAATATTGTACAGTGTCAAAGTTTTTGCAGAGTAAAAAAATCTACATTATGTAGGAAAATCATCAGAATGGTGGAGTCCTCCATCAAAATTGGAAAAGAGAGATTTCTTAGGTTTGACTTCTCTTCCTATATGAATTGTGAAGAAATCCAAGGGTGATGAGCTCAAAGAAGCTTGGGAGGTCAAGTTAATTATTTGATGAGTTTGCCGCGAATAGTCTGTTCAATTCAAACCAGCAGCAAGGCAATCTTCGAGCTATAGCAGGGCAAGAGACCAGACTACCAGGCGGTTGTCACATGCAATAGTTGCAATGAACACTAGTAACATACTTTGAGAAAGTTGAGAGCAACAAGTAGTTGCGGGATTCGACCATTTGATCTGAATGTGTGACTCTTGTTTTGTTTAGGCTCGGGGAGGTACGCTTCTCATTCCAAATGTTTTATTTGGTGGTCGCAAGCAAGGAAACAATCAAACCTCATGTGTGAGATTTCCATGAACCCTAAACCCACCAATTAATGACGTCGGTGTGGATCTCATAAACTCCAATAATGAAGCCATTGGTGGAGAAGCTTGAATGTTGTTCGAGGATGATTGTTCGGAGAGATCCACATCGAAGTCTCCATGTTTCCTTCATTATGTACATATTTGTAATATCAGTTATTGCATATACAATTAAGTGATACATGTTGGATCAGCTGGAAGGACTTTTTATAGATAATTAATTGTGATTTCTCTATTTTATCAGCGGATGTTTTTTAGGTTGGACTCTAACTCTTCGGCTTGGAGTTCTTTCAAATTAAGAACTTTGTGTTTGTAACTTTGCTTTTCTATGATGAGTTTATGCGCGTTGGTGGGCGGCACATATGTTCCATATGTTCCCATTATGAAAAAGAGTTTGATTCATTCTTCTGTCCCTTGTTCTTTAGCACATATGCTCTCAATCTTCGTTCCTAAGATTCCGATAGACTGGACTTCTGATAATGATGATCACCTTTCAGCCGAATATATTGGTGCCATATTTGAAGTACTGCCTTCATACATACACCCATAGTATCCCACGATATATATAGTTTATCATCATAACTCTTCAATTTCTATTGAGTATTGTTGTGGATCGCTTAGGGCACTTGGTAGACCGGTTTACTTGAACCACCTTAGCTCGGGAGCGAACCAAACACGCAAACAGTCAATTTGAGATGCGTTGATTACACTGGGACTTTTTAGCGTGGAAAAACCCGAAAATGGTAAAAAATCACGTGGCCGGAGCTGCGCCGACCAAACTTCCACTATCTTCTGGGGGGTTACAATTAGAGATTTAGAAGTCGAGCGCGACAGGCCGCTGCTCATTACAATATCAGAGAGAGAGAGAGAGCGTTCCGATGGTGACAGACCACCTCTCAGAAAAAACTAAGTCTTTTCCTTCTGAGAACGGTAGAGAACGAAAGTGAGAATGCCTTGTCCGCTTTCGTGAAGACGAAAGTGAGAATGCCTTGTCCGCTTTCGTGGAGACGAAAGTGAGAATTCCTTGTCCGCTTTCGCGGAGACGAAAGTGAGAATGCCTTGTCCGCTTTCGTGGAGACGAAAGTGAGAATGCCTTGTCCGCTTTCGTGGAGACGAAAGTGAGACTGCCTTGTCCTCTTTCGTGGAGACGAAAGTGAGACTGCCGAGTTGCCTTTCGGGACGAATGAAAACTTCAAGTCCACGAAGGAGATCTTCAAGCGCCGAAGGAGAAATCCGTGGAAATCTTCAAGGAGCTCTCTCTGGTCATCAAGGCGGCCTCCTCTTAAATGAGGCCTAGGGGGTCCTTTTATAGCTTTGGTCGGGGGTAGCCCGGTAATTTTGTCGTTGTAACCACCATAACCACCTGGGAGGATGAATCATATTTTCCGGTTCAGAGCCCACGGATCACCATTTTTCGTAAATGACCATGATGTCCTTCGAGGAAAGACGACAAGCTGTTCCTGAAAAGTGAGAAACTGAAAAGACAAAAAGTGAGCGAGCCGAGTCAGAAAAGTGAGCGAGTCGGAAATGTGAGCGTGCTAGGAAGATAAAAGTGAGCGAGGCGGAAAAGTGAGCGAGCCGAGTCAGAAATGTGAGAGTGCTCTGAGCGCGCTCAGAAGCGTTCTGAGCGCGCAACGAACATGGAAACGCTTTGGTCACGTTGCGAGGCATTCTGAGCGAACGGTGGAACGGAGAGTCGCGCCCCCTAAGGAGAAAGCAAACTCCGACCACACCCGGCGAGGGGATGCGGTTTGGCCGCACCCCCCTATGGGGGGTGCGGCCTGGCCGACCTGACCGCACCCCACATGAGTGGGGGGCGGGCTATCCGCACCTTACTTGGTGGGGTGCGGACGCACCTCGGTAGCGGGGCGCGGCTCCGTGCCCTCCAGGCGCCGTTTACGGTGTGACGCGCTTGCGCGACGGAACCTCCACTTCCGCGATCATGGGCTTGACTGCTGGTCTCACCTCTCTTTAGAGGGGTTTTCTCTATACGCACCCTAATGCCTTTATGGATATGTAACATAAGCCCCCCAAACCTTCGGAGTTCGTATCCTTGTGCGAGGAGTTCAGAGGTTTTAATTTTTCCGTGGTGGCTTTATCCACTGCTCTATTCACGGCGCCTTGGGTAGGAATTCCTGTCGAAGGGTGAGTGTGTGGTTGACTTTGTTTCTTTGTTCTGGTTAGGCGTTTCTCGCTCTGTGTTGAGTTGTGATAGCCCACTGATGGTCCTGCTGCCCTAGTGGCTGACAAAGTGTTGATTGAGGGAAGACGCTTTAAGTTGGCCGGTGAAGGGCGTTGGTTCTCTGAGATTGTTGATGGCTTGCTGCCTAGCATTGATATCCGAATAGGTTGAGTGCTTTCTGCAAAATAACAGATGAACTTCCGCGGTTCTGAGCCCGCGGCTTTTATAGAAAATTAGCTTGCGCAAGTCTGTGCTTGCGGCTTTTTTGCACGAGTCTGTGCTCGCGGCTTTTTTGCACGAGTCTGTGCTCGCCGCTTTTTTGCACGAGTCTGTGCTCGCGGCTTGGCCGGTGAATAGCGTGTGTATTCAAACCGAGGGTGAACGCAAGGGGGGCAGGCCCCTACGACACCGGGACTCGACGGCGGGGGAGAAGGGCGAACTTTCAATCTACGGCGGTGCAAAGTCCCCGGGGCAAGGCCCCGAAGTAGCCGGTGAATAGCGGGTGTATTCAAATCGGGGGCGAACGTAAGGGGGGCAGGCCCCTACGATGCCGGGACTCGACGGCGGAAGAGAAGGGCGAACCTTCAATCGACGGCGGTGCAAAATCCCCGGGGCAGGGCCCCGAAGTAAAAATATTTCTTTATTTAATATACGTGGCGAAGTATATGCATATTTTCATAGTAACAAGTTATTTTACACATAGTTTTTTCAATATAGGATGGGTTCGCGTGAGTCTGAGCTCGCGGCTTAGTACATAACATAAGATAAGTGCACGAGTCCGAGCTCGCGGCTTTTACATAGTAGAGAATTAGTTTGTGCGAGTATGTGTTCGCGGCTTTTACATAGTAGAAAATCAGTTTGCGCGAGTCTGCGCTCGCGGTGTACTGAGGCGAGGTTCCCAAGCAGCGCTTAGGCAATGTGCCGAAGCAGCGCCGAGGCAATGTGCCCAAGCAGCGCCGAGGCAAATGTGGTCTTTTGGGCAGACCTAGTTGAAATTGTCGTACTTGACGCTTATCCTCCGCTCGCGAGAGGCCTCTTCTCTTCACCATGTTGGCGAATTTGCTACTATGTGTTAATATCGAAGATCGTGGGCTTAACTTTCACTGCCTTGTTTTAGACAATTCACGTTGCTGATAGAGCCAGAGAATAGCTGTAGTAATTTAAATACACAACGGATACATATGCACAAGTGCAATCTTGTGGCTTACTGTTTTAAAAGAAAAAACTGGGAGAAACAAAAGTAGAAATTGATGATAGATGAGACGCGGGCTATGCGCGCTCTACTAGGGGAAAGTTCCCCTGTCCGGTACCGTTTGCCTATCCTCGTCGGGGTACGACATTGTCCTCTACTGGATTGTTAGTCTGCGATCCGTGCTGGTTCGGGGCCTGATTTAGTAAAAACCTTCCGAGGAGGCCTTGTTGGACGAGATGCTCGATTTCCTCCTTCAACCGCTTGCAGCTTTCAGTATTGTGTCCATGCCCGCGATGGAAGTCGCAATATTGCGATTGGTCTCTTCCGCTCGACGTAAGCGGTTCGGGCCTGCGAAGCGCGTTACTATCGCAGATGGCGAAGAGAATGTTAGTCCTGGTAGTGTTCAAGGGAGTGTAATCCTGATGCTGGTGAGATCTTCGGCCTCGGTTGGGATTGTCGTGATGCTTGTTGTTCTTATGGGGAACTGTCTGCTGCATCGACTCCTCTTTCTTCCTCTTCGAGCTCCCCTCGAATTGCCGGCGGTGCGCTTCAATTGCCTCATCTGCTGCTATCTGGGCCTCGACTCGCTGAACGAGGTCAGGATAGCTTGGTACGGTTTCTCTCATTAGAGCTGAGTAAAAGCCACTTGGGCGGAGACCTCCAAGGAAGACTCCTCGCAAAAGCTCGGGATCAACTCCCGGGATCTGTCGAGCCTCATAGGTGAAGCATCGGAAAAAATCCTTCAGAGTTTCTCCGTCGTTCTGGCGAATTCCCGAGAGATGGGAGGGATCTCGGACAATCCTACGATTGGCGATGAACTGATCCACGAACTGCTGCTCCATTTCTGTGAAGTTGTTGATGGCCCCATCTCGCAGGGAGTGAAACCAAGCGCGGGCTTGTTGTCCCTTTAAGGTTGCTTGGAACACTTGACAGAGGAGTTGATCGGGGGCGCTGTAAATCCTCATGATGGTGGTGAAGTGATTGACATGTTCCAATGGGTCATCCGTCCCGTCGAATGTTTCGATGTTGGGAAGCTTGAAACCGTTTGGAACTGGATGGGCCAAGACTTGAGGCGATAGTGGGGAGCCGCGGTGTGCGGGACGGCGGGCGAGAGTTGCGCGTCGCCCCGCATGGATGCATTCTTCCTCTATCATATTGCATATTTCTTCTCATGTGGTTCTTTCTACCGCTCAGCCAGGGACCGCTCTTCTTGGGAGATGGTGATGGTGGTCAGCTCCTTGGCCTCTGGCTGGGGGAGCAGGATGGGCGGAGCCAGCTGCGTCGGAGAATTCTTCTGAGGCTTCTTCCTCTCGAACGGCCTCCTTGTTTGGGGCGTGAATCGGAGCTGGGGGCGGCGGAACGTTCAACGCTGGCGGTTGAACGGGAACTTAAGGAGCCCCGAGATTTCTTACAAGAGCCAGCACCTCGGCTTGCTGTTCTTCCATCTGCCGCATGCGCCCTTCCAGTATTGCTACGGGCGCAGACATTGCCTCTTCTGCGAGAGGTGCGTTGATAAGCGAGTGGGAGGGAGCTGGGTCGATGCGTCCCTCCGGGATTGATTCTTCGGTGTTGCGAGCACTTTTTCTTGCCATCACAATTGGTGGCGACTCGCTTCCTTTAGTGAGTCTTTGCAGAGTTTTGAGAATCGTATTCCCAGAGACGGCGCCAAACTGTTGCGGATCGCTTAGGGCTCTTGGTAGACCGGTTTACTTGAACCACCTTAGCTCGGGAGCGAACCAAGCGCGCAAACAGTCAATTTGAGATGCGTTGATTACACTGGGACTTTTTAGCGTGGAAAAACCCGGAAAGAGTAAAAAACCACGTGGCCGGAGTTGTGCCGACCAAACTTCCACTATCTTCTGGGGGGTTACAATTAAAGATTTAGAAGTCGAGCGCGACAGGCCGCTGCTCGTTACAATATCAAAGAGAGAGAGAGAGAGAGAGAGAACGTTCCGATGGTGACAGGCCACCTCTCGGAAAAAACTAAGTCTTTTCCTTCTGAGAACGGTAGAGAACGAAAGTGAGAATGTCTTGTCCGCTTTCGTGAAGACGAAAGTGAGAATGCCTTGTCCGCTTTCGTGGAGACGAAAGTGAGAATGTATTGTCCGCTTTCGTGGAGACGAAAGTGAGAATGCCTTGTCCGCTTTCGTGGAGACAAAAGTGAGAATGCCTTGTCCGCTTTCGTGGAGACGAAAGTGAGAATGCCTTGTCCGCTTTCGTGGAGACGAAAGTGAGAATGCCTTGTCCACTTTCGTGGAGACGAAAGTGAGACTGTCTTGTCCGCTTTCGTGGAGACGAAAGTGAGACTGCCGAGTCTCCTTTCGGGACGAATGAAAACTTCAAGTCCACGAAGGAGATCTTCAAGCGCCGAAGGAGAAATCTGTGGAAATCATCAAGGAGCTCTCTCTGGTCATCAAGGCGGCCTCCTATTAAATGAGGCCTAGGGGGTCCTTTTATAGCTTTGGCCGGGGGTAGCCCGGTAATTTTGCCGTTGTAACCACCATAACCACCTGGGAGGACGATTCATATTTTCCGGTTCAGAGCCCACGGATCACCATTTTTCGTAAATGACCACGCTGCCCTTCGAGGAAAGGCGACAAGCTGTTCCTAAAAAGTGAGAAACTGAAAAGACAAAAAGTGAGCGAGCCGAGTCGGAAATGTGAGCGAGTCGGAAATGTGAGCGTGCTAGGAAGACAAAAGTGAGCGAGGCGGAAAAGTGAGTGAGCCGAGTCGGAAATGTGAGAGTGCTCTGAGCGCGCTCAGAAGCGTTCTGAGCGCGCAACGAACATGGAAACGCTTTGGTCACGTTGCGAGGCGTTCTGAGCGAACGGTGGAATGGAGAGTCGCGCCCCCTAAGGAGAAAGCGAACTCCGACCACACCCGGCGAGGGGATGCGGTTTCAGCCGCATCCCCCGCGGAAGGAGACTCGGCCGCATCCCCCCATGGGGTGTGCGGTTTGGCCGCACCCCCCCATGGGGGGTTGCGGTTTGGCCGCACCCCCCATGGGGGGGGGGTGCTGTTTGGCCGCACACCCCTATGGGGGGTCCGGTTTGGCCGCACCCCCCATGGGGGGGGGGGGGGGGGGGGGGGGGTGCGGTTTGGCCGCACCCCCCTATGGGGTGTGCGGTTTGGCCGGCTGGGCCGCACCCCCTATGGGGTGTGCGGTTGGGCCGCACCCCCTATGGGGGGGTGCGGCCTGGCCGACCTGGGCGCACCCCACGTGAGTGGGGGGCGGGCTATCCGCACCCCACTTGGTGGGTTGCGGACGCACCTCGGTAGCGGGGCGCGGCTCCGTGCCCTCCCGGCGCCGTTTACGGTGTGACGCGCTTGCGCGACGGAACCTCCACTTCCGCAATCATGGGCTTGACTGCTGACCCCACCTCTCTTTAGCGGGGTTTTCTCTATACGCACCCCAAGGCCCTTATGGATATGTAACAAGTATATATTGTATTCAATGTGACAAAAATATTTACGATGACAAGTAGAAGATGTACTGTGTCGCTCCGGTGCATGAGGAACCGCATGCAAAAAAGCTTGTACTATATATAAGAGAAAAACACACTTTGGTGAAATATTCATCTTTCCTATTTCATCCCTTATTTATTACAACATTTATAATTTTTTATAATTGCATTCAAAATGTATTATTTTATTCTAAAAAAAAATATGTCATTATCTCTTCACTTGTTATTAAATTTCATATTTAGAGAGAATTGTTTTTAATGAAATTAACGAACAATATGTGTTGTCATGCCAGATCACTGGGGAACCCCTACGTAGCACAAATGCTTGTGTGTGTATAGGGGCGGATTCAGAGGGTGCCTGAGGGACACTGACACCCTCATTATTTTTCAAATTTGTTAGTGGATTTGGATTCCTCTCGTTGAGGCAATGAATTTTGACTACTTATATGTCAAAAACGGTGGCTAGATGAGTGAGAAACAACTCCGATAAAATAGAAGCGTTCTCACGTCTCGTAACTAGTTTGTTTTGAGACAAATATTGGCTATTTGCGGACCAAAGTTGGCTATTCACAGACCAAATTTGGCTATTCGCATACCAAATTCAGCTATGTGTACACCCAAAATTAATTTCCAACATGTGACCCACGACCCTCATACTCACCCCACTAACATTTGTGTTTAGAAATTTTTTATGCACCTCATTTATAATTTTCTGAATCTGCCGCTGTGTGTGTGCGTATATATACTCGCATGTAAGTTTGCTAAATTGTAAGTTGTACTCCCTCTATCTTTTCAAATTACAAAATCTCCCTTGTAAGTTTACATTTCATAACAAGCATGCACAAAAAAAACTACCGAGTACCCCAATTCCCTCCAACCAAATGACTCTTATTGTTGATTTTGGCTCCGTTTGGGACAACGTTTTTGCTCAGGTGAGTTTGGACAAAAACTGCTTTTAACATAAAAGTGAATGAAGTTCCATAGAAGAGGATGGACGTTCATGAACGACGATTCATACATAACCACCGAGTTCATGACCGCCACCGCCATGCCAAAGCAGAGGCTTTATTTAGCTGATTTCTGATTCCAAATCTTTGTAAAAAAAAATTTAAAAATTCATAGATGTTTTTCTAGGATAAACACAACATATTTCAGATGATTTTAAGGTTATGTTTGGGATGGGGTCCCTGCTCCGGTGCGTTTGCGCGCAACGAACGCCACCGCAGTCCTTGTTTCTGTTTATTTTTCCGACGTAGTCAACCGCCGCCTCCTATGAATGGCAAAATATCACCGTTGGCCTGCCGCCGCCCCCACCTCCAGTCCGAAGATTCAGCGACGTTCGTCTCCCTTCCTAGTCTCCGCCGTTGCCCCAAACAGACCCTATAGTCTAGTGTTCTGAGGCTCCAAACCTAGGGTTTTGGCCTTTGTGTAAAGAACATTTATTTATTTTTTTTTATTTGCCTTCGTGAGTCAATAAAATAACCAGGTGTAATTACAATATCCTTCTAGAACTTTCGAACCGATCTAATGTTCCCCTTAAAATAATAAAAAAAAAAATTAAAAAAAAAAGCCTAGCTAGCATTTGAACATTTATTTAGGTAGGGTCAAAAATATTTCCAGTCTTGCCGAAGGACTGTAGTATGACTCCCCAAGTCCCACCCCATGCAATACTGTGCGCGGAACAGATTAATATTGTATTATCTTTTTTATTGATGAAATTTAGTACTTTTAAGAAGACTTTAATTTGATACACTTATATATATAAAAATATTCTTATGATGTAATGCAGTGGATCATCAAAGCAATCATAGCCTTCTATTCAGCTATATCTGCTTCTCTTTATTTTTTATTTAATTAAATAAAATCTCTCTCACTGATCACCGCGATGTCTTTGAGACTGTAATCATGTGCTTGGGGGACTACAGGTGGCTAAAATTGTTGGAATATTTATATTTTAAGGCGCTATTATAAGCACTGCATTTTTGTCTATTTGCACTCGCCGATATTAGCAAGCGCTGTTTTAAGTGATTGTCTATTCACACTCAAACTGTCTATTAGCAAAGCACTATTACTAATAGCATTTTTTTATCAATTTCTTTTTAACATAATAAAAATATCATTTTCACTATTGTAAAATAACACTTCAAAAGATAACACATTTTATTAAGTAAATGTCGATTGTCAATTCTTTGCTCCGCTTTCCTTGGATACCCAATAATGTTATTATAGGTCATATAAATATTGTTGCATACCAAAAAAAATTACAATGCGTACAAGAAGTTTAAATATGTATATGCTCAAGCATGTTGGACTCTCGTCGCCGCCGCCAACGCCATCGTCGACGCCGCCAACTCCAACGCCATCGTCGCCTCCGCCAACGCCATCATCATCGCCGCCACCGCCAACTCCAACGCCATCGTCGCCGCCGCCAACGCCATCGTCGCCAACGCCAACGCCATCGTCGCCGCCGCCAACGCCATCGTCGACGCCGCCAACTCCAACGCCATCATCACCTCTGCCAACGCCATCGTCGCCGCCGCCAACTCCAATGTCATCGTCGCCTCCGTCAACGCCATCGTCGTCGCCACCAACTCCAACGCCATCGTCATCGCCGCCAACGCCATCCCGCCAACTCCAACGCCATCGTCGCCTCCGCCAACGCCATCGTTGCCGCCACCAACACCATCGTCGCCGCCGCCATCGCCATCGCCATCGCCGTCGCCGCCAACTCCAACGCCATTGTCGCCTCCGCCAATGTCATCGTCACCGCCGCCAACGCCATCGTCATCGCCGCCGACTCCAACGACGTCGTTTCTGAGAGAGGAGATGTGTAGGGGCATGCATCTAAGGGGAAAGGGCTGCTTGCGGCTATTAAAAATAACACCCTAAAATTTTAAATTTTTGATTGCTAATAGACAAAAGTGAGTGCTAATAAGCTCTAAAATTTTAAATTTTTGAGTGTTAATAGACAAAAGCGCAGTGCTAATAGCAGTGCCCATATTTTATTCCAAAATAATATATAATTTTAGTTTTGAGAAACTATTATAATAGCATATCAGATCTTGAAAGAAGAAAGAAGATAATAAGACTGATTTGTAAACATCAGATAAAGAAATCAGAATAAAATATATAGTTTTAGAAGCAAGAAAAGCGTGTGATCACTGTCCTAAAAAAATTGTACCATCCTCCTATAGGGCTTTCAACCGATGCTCGCTCCTCCAAGATACAACACCCGACTAGATCTCGAAAACTTTGATGTGCGCGAACGTCATAGAAACACTGAGCACCTAAACTCTTACTTGATGATGCAAACGTCAAGAAGACAGAAATGAACAGAAAGGTATTGCGAGAATGAGAGCAAGCAAGAACGAGTGAAATAAAACAATTTAGGAATTCTCTTATATAAGAGTCTCGTAAAAACAGGAAAAAATAATCACGTAATAAATCATAATTGTTATTTTTAGTAAGTTATATTTCCAACGTAAAGAATTAAAAACGCAAAATGCGTGAAGAAACGCGTACAGAAAACTACACATGCTTGGTCTGCGAATAGCGCATAAGTCGACACACAGAAAAAGAAGGAAAGTCGACGTACGTCGACACACAAGCGCGAAGGAAAACAATGCAAGGCGGGAAAGGTTGATCTCGACGTACGTCGAGATGGGGGAAATAGTCGTACGTCAGTAAGTGTTGATAATTTGACACGCAGACTTGACTTACGTCGAAATGAGGTTGGGTTTTAGGAATTTAATATTTTCAAAGCGTCGAAACTATTTTGTACAAAAAATATAATTTAATTCAATTATTTTGCAAATCCCAAATTTGGATCCGGTCCGGTGCGGTGCACGCGCGCGCGTGTGACTCATAGTTTCTTCTTGTGTATCTTTGAACAAATAAGAATGAGTGATTTTTTTTATACTCACTAACACAAGATGAGATAGGCAAGATGAGACTAAAGGTTATCATCTTTCATAAGAAGTTTTCCCCTCAAACATTTGGAGTTCCCATCACTTTGATTGAAAGGCTTTTATGGTAGAATTTAATAGTACGACTATTAGTTTCTGACCCATTCTGAGTGAACTAGCCAGCCAAAGATCTACTAGCTAAGCTATACATGTATGTGCGTGTGATTGAAGAAAACATGATACCAAGAAATAGCATCCACGCTTCAATTTTAATCTATCTGGTCCAATGAGACGCAAGAGCTAGCTAGCATAAAAATATGAACATGAATCAATTATATTTTGAAGTGAGCTAACGGCCAGCGTTAGAGCTAACACAGGCGTTAGCTCCGCTTCTAGAAGGTCCGTCCTTTTTCTATAAATAAGAGGCCCCCCCCCTCTTAGAGAGATATTGATTTGTGCGGGATAGCAGAGAACTCGGAGCGAGTTCGGCGAGTGACCTAAAGAAGGTCTCTTGAGTGAGAGTAATCGCGAGCTAACGCGGAGCGTTAAGTAGTCAACGCCAAACATTAGTGTACACAAGTGTGGCTAGTGAGCAGCGAGTGCGAGTGCGACTAGTGAGCTTCGAGTGCGAGCAAAGAGCTTGCGAGAAGTGACCTGAGAGCTAACGCGGGGAGTTAGGAGTTAACGTCGGGCATTAGCGAGCAGCGGGTGACACCCGTGTGGTGTGCTGTGGAGTATAAACGGACATCGTACGCGACCAGTTTCCTTACTTCTGTTTGGCTGTCGTAAATCGATTTGTATGCAACTTATTTTCAATTTTGTTCATTTGTAACTTGTAACATTCATTTGGAATAGAAGAAAAGTGTTTTGTGTTCAACCTTGGTGTTCTTGTCTCGGTGCTTCATTGATCCGGAATATTTCACATGATGATATCAGAGCTAGGTTGGAGCAAGCACTGAGTAACCAAGATGGACGGCGGAGGAGATTATGCGAGAGGACTTGGCATTGAGTTGCTTACTCAGACCAACTACAAGAAATGGAACTCTTGTATGGAGATCTACCTTCTTTGAGAGGACCTTTGGGAGGTTGTTGGTGGAGGTGAACAGGAGGAAGTTCAAGCAGCCGAAGATAATGCTCAAGCAGTGAGGCTTGGAGGAAGACCAACGCCAAAGCGGAGTTCACTCTGAAGAGAACTATTGCACCTGACTTGTTCGACCATATCATGGATATAGCGCGGCTACAATTCCTGGAGAATTAGTTGGCACGATCCACTCAAGAGGAGGTGTCAATATCCACCTTCTTCCTGAAGGTGAAGAATATGTGTGCTGAGATCTCGACTTTGGATCTTGATGAGTCGATCTCTGAGTCGAAGTTGAAGAGGCATATACTCCGAGGCCTGCAGAAGGAGTATGTTTCGTTTGTTACTTCTGTGCAAGGATGAGCTACTCGACCTTTCTTACTGGAGCTAAAGAATATGTTGTCGTCACAAGAGAGTTTGGCGAAGCAGATGACTGTAGTATCTATCTCAGGGGGAGATAGCGAGGTGGTGTTCTCGGGTAAGAAGAAGTCATGGGACAAGAAGAAGAAGAACTCCATAGATGGACCCTCAACCTCCTCTCAAGGAAATGGGAAGAAGTTCCTCCCTGCGCACGATGAGAAGGGGAGAACTCTATGCTTTGCCTGTAAGAAGTACGGGCACATGACAAATGACTGTACGTCGGACCAATCTAAAGGGCAGTCAAGTTGCTGAGAAGGACGAAGGCCACTGGAGAGGTGGGGCGAGAGGTGAAAGTCACCACGGTGGTGAGGGCGGAGACAACTGTTTCCTGACTGAGATGTCGGTAACGTCAGTTGATGTCTTAGCCTCCATCAACTTCGAGAATGACTAGATTGTGGATTCCGATTGTGGGCACCATCTCACTAGAGATGTGTCAAAGTTTGCCTTTCTGAAGGCATATGAAGGGTCGGATGTTATCATCACTAAGGATGACACGGTGCATCCAGTTGAGAAAGAAGGGATGGTATCCCTGGGGAGTGAAGAGAATCCCGTGACACTGAAGAGTGTGTATCATGTGCCGGGCATGAAGAAGAATCTCTTCTCGGTTGCAATCGCAGTGGATGTTGGATACCACGTGTTGTTTGGACCAAATGAGGGGAAGTTCTTGAAGAACCTGTCGTCTGTTGATGTTGACATCGCGCTCACCGGAAGAAGGGTGAAGGACTTGTATGTTCTGTCTGCAAATGCCTATGTGGACAAGCTGAAGACAAATGACAGCGATGTGATCTAGCATGAGAGGCTAGGTCATGTGAGGATTGACAAGTTGAAGATGATGGTTGCGAAGGGCCTAGTGTCTGGCCTGCCTAGCTAATCTCTCTTCCTACATCGACGGTCATGTGTGTGAGGGCTGTCAATATGGAAAGTCACATTGACTTCTATTTGACAAGTCAGAGACCAAGTGTAAGGCACCTCTTGAGTGCGCACATGCTGATGTGATGGCGCTAATTCTGGTGGATGATTACACCCGCTATACGTGGGTATACTTTATGCGGGAGAAGTCAAAAGTATTTGTGAAGTTCCAGGAGTGGAAAGAACTTGTGGAGGGGAGACTGAACCTGAGGGTGAAGAAGCTGAGAAGTGACAATGGGAGAGAGTTTATCTCTAACGATTTTGCTTCTTTCTGCAGGAAGTACGACATTCGGCGAGAACTTTCTTGCGCCCACACCCCTCAGCAAAATGGGGTCGCAGAGAGGAAGATCCGCTATCTTGTAGAGAAAACCAGGAGCTGGCTACATGCAAAGGCATTCCCAAGGCCTTATGGGAGGAGGGAATGACTTGTGCAACTCACGTGATCAATAGGCTACCACTGAGTCCCAACAGGATGGTGTCTCCACACCAGCTTATGTTCGGGGAGAAGCCAAACATGGCTCACATGAGGGTTTTTGGTTCAACCTGCTTCGTGCACGTCCTGGATGCTCAGAGAACCAAGTTCGAGCCAAAAGCAAGGAAGTGTGTCTTCATCGGCTACGATGAGCCGAAGAAGGGGTGGAAGTGCATAGATCAGCAGACCCACAAGCTCGTCGTCTCGCACAACGTGGTGTTTGACGAACTAGTCTCGTATCAGAGAGTCTATTATGTGGTGCTGCCGGAGAGTGGATGTTCAAGCAGGAGAGAAGAGAGAGTCACAGAGGACTCTACTATGGAGTTGGATTTATCTCACAGTGCCCATCACCATTTGGCTCAGGGGGGCTTTGAGCTCTAGAAGCAGGGGGAGCAGTGCTTCAAGAGATGTTGGGTGAAGAGCTGAAAAGGAGGAGTCTACCGGAGTGGTAGAAAGTGGCCATGCCTTGAGGAGGTCGAAGCGGACCATCGTCCCGCCTGCTCGCTATAAGGAGGGGAACTTCGTGAGTTTGATCTCTTACTTCTTTGCAGGACCACTCGACGAGAGTGAACCTGTCCGCTTTGAAGATGTTGTTGGCACTAAGGAGTGAGACGTGGCCATAGATGAAGAGATGAAAGCCTTGAAGAAAAATGAGACCTGGGACCTTGTTCCCTTGGTTGAAGGCATTAAACATGTCACCTGCAAGTGGTTGTACAAAGTAAATAAGAGAGCTGATGGAGAAGTAGAGCGGTATAAGTCGAGGCTTGTCGCTCGGGGTTTCTCGCAAACCTACACTACGACAAAAACATCAAATAGCAAGGAGGAGAATTTCTTGCTAAATGATGAAATTTGTTGCTAATTTAGATTAGAAAGAAATTTAGGAACAAAAATAATTTATGGCTAATTTGAGCCTAGTTAAATTTACTAAGGGTGGTTTTCCTTGATAATCTGCAACAAATTATCAACAACGAATTTATTGCTATTTAAATTAACAAGAAATACAATCTCACAAAATTTTTTGAAGCTAATCCAAAACATATATTAAATATTTGTTTTTTGAAGCTAATCCAAAACCCCTTCTTCCGCTCATCGTAGCCGATGAAAACACACTTCCGTGCTTTTGGCTCGAACTTTGTATATATGTTTTGACGAACTGGTCTCGTATCAGGGAGTCTCTTTTGTGGTGCTGCCGGAGAGTGGAGGTTCAAGTAGGAGAGAAGAGAGAGTCACAGAGGACTCTACTATGGAGTTGGAGTTATCTCGCAGTGCCCCATCGCCATTTGGCTCATGGTGGTGTTGAGCTCTAGAAGCATGGGGAGCAGTGCTTCAAGAGATGTTGGGTGAAGAGCTGAAGAGGAGTCTACCAGAGTGGTAGAAAGTGGCCAAGCCTTGAGGAGGTCGAAGCGGACCATCGTCCCGCCTGCTCGCTATAAGGAGGGGGTACTTCGTGAGTTTGATCTCTTGCTTCTTTGTAGGACCACTCGAGGAGAGTAAACCTGCTCTCTTTGAAGATGTTGTTGGCACTAAGGAGTGAATGTGGCCATGGATGAAGAGATGGAGGCCTTGAAGAAAAATGAGACCTGAGACCTTGTTCCCTTAGTTGAAGGCATTAAACCTGTCACCTGCAAGTGGTTGTACAAAGTAAAGAAGAGAGTTGATGGAGAAGTAGAGTGGTATAAGGTGAGGCTTGTCGCTCGGGGTTTCTCGCAAACCTACACTATGACAAAAACATCAAATAGCAAGGAGTAGAATTTCTTGCTAAATGATGAAATTTGTTGCTAATTTAGATTAGCAAGAAATTTAGGAACAATAATTATTCATGGCTAATTTGAGCCTAGTTAAATTTACTAAGGGTAGTTTTCGTAGATAATCTGCAACAAATTAACAACAACGAATTTATTGCTATTTAAATTAACAAGAAATATAATCTCACAAAAAATTTTGAAGCTAATCCAAAACATATATTAAATATTTATTTTTTAAAAAAATTAATCAAAATATTTTTTTTTTATGAATTCTTGACTTTTATTTCCTATATATTTAGGCAATTGTTAACTGCACCCCAGTTTTGGCTATCCGCAACCCATTTTTATGAAGTATTATGCATTTTTTTGGAAATACGCCTTGTACAATAATTTTTAGGAAAAGTATTCAACACGAAAGTTGTAGATATCGTCTAGATCTACAATTTTCGTGTTGAACATTTTTCATAAAAATGCATGCACAATGCGTATTTCCAAAAATTCATTATAGTTACGCCCATGTTTCAATTCGAGCGGCAATACGTCTTGCGCGTGCATTTTTAGCAAAAGTGTTAAACACAAAGTTGTGGATATCGACGATATCTACAACTTTCGTGTTGAACAATTTTCCTAAAAATGCTTGTACAAGGCGTGTTTCCAAAAAAATGGGTAATATCATAAAAATGGGTTGCGAATAGCCAAAACTGGAGTGCGGTTAACAATTACCTATATTTAGGAAAAGTGTTCAACACTAAAGTTGTAGATATCGTCTAGATCTACAACTTTTGTGTTGAATATTTTTCCTAAAAATGCATGCACAATGCGTATTTCCAAAAATTCGTTATAGTTACGCCCATGTTTCAATTTGAGCGGAAATACGTCTTGTGCGTGCATTTTTAGCAAAAGTGTTCAACACAAAAGTTGTGGATATCGACGATATCTACAACTTTCGTGTTGAACACTTTTCCTCAAAATGCTTGTACAAGGCGTGTTTCCAAAATAATGGGTAATGTCATAAAAATAGGTTGCGAATAGCCTATATTTATTGTGCAGTTAACTAGGGTGCGGTTAACAATTGCCTATATTTATTGTGTAGTTACTGAGTTTTGAACCCAAGACCTCTTTTATAGCTATTAAACAACTAACCACACAGCCACGTTGACACTTTTGTTTAGGAATTTATTTTTCTTTAATAACCGCATAGCACTTAAATTATAAAATGTGCGTGCCTATAAATTATAAGTTGTAACTTGTAAGTTATAAATTTCGAATTATAAATGGTAATTTGTAACTTGTAAACTAATGATTCATTTGGTTAGGCATTTTGAAGCTGGCGCGGGAGCAAACGCCGCCGCAAGGCGGGTAATCAAACGGCGTCCGGCGGCTTTTGCCGTGTCTACACCCGCCGCGCCCTGAGAAAAAGAGCAAATCGTTCTATTTCGAGCCCCGCCTCCTCTCCTCCGGTCCCAACCCGCCGTCTCCCCGCCACCGCCTAACCAAATAATATATATCTATGTGTATATCTGCAATTTATATATGTATAATGCAATTTATTTATGTATACCCGCAATTATCTTATAAGTATATTATTATATTAAAAAATAATATCAAATAAAAAACGTGAAATATAATTTAATTATAAATTACAATTATAATGTTATAATTGAAAGTCTTCTAAATATATTTAATATATAATTTTTTGAGTAAATATTATATATTACATATTATATATATTAAATGATATCAGTATAGTAATTAAAATTATTATAATAGTTTATAACTTATAAATAATTTTTTATATTTATTTAATTAGCATAATTCTATTTGGGTTTGAGTCTTAACACCTTTTTTTAGAGAAAAATATATGGTAAAAATCTTAAATTGTTTGATTTATAAGAGATATGTTTATTTTATAATTATTTTAACAATAGAATTTTAATGACATTGTTAAGTAATATTTTTGTTATTAAATTAGTTTTTAATAAGCAAAAAAAAGTTAAAAAGCAAAAAATTTGATTCTAATCAACAACAAAAATTTATCACAATAATATTTATTTCTATTTTAACAACAAAAATTTGTTATTTCTAATTTCGTTTGAGATGTCAAAACTAACATTTTTGGCTAAATTCGTTGGCAATTAACAAGATTGTTGCGGGTCGCTCAACGTTCTTTCAGACCGAGCGAATCGAACCGTCTTAGCCCGAGAGTGAACCGAGCGCGCAAGCAGTCACAGAGAGAACGAACAGGTGGCAAGAAGACATTTTTACCGTGAAAAACCCGGAAAGGGTGAAAAACCACGTGGTCGGATCAGCGCCGACCAAAGTTCACTATGTGGTGGAGCGTTACAACTAATGGTGCAAGAATCGGGAGCGACAGGCCGCTCCCGTTACAATTGTAGTTGAATGAATGGCTCTGAGGGTGACAGACCACCTCTCAGAAAAACTAAGTACTTTTCTTGGCCGGGAAATCTTCAAAGTCCGCGGAAGATCTTCAAGCGACGACGGTGGTCTTCAAGCGACGAAGGAGTTCTTCGAAGGTTGAAGGAGGTCTTTGAGTGTTGATGAAGGTTTTCGAACTTTGAAGGAGATCTTCGGGTTCCGAAGGAGATCTTCGGGTTCCGAAGGAGATCTTCGGGTTCCGAAGGAGATCTTCGAGCGCTGAAGGAGATCTTCGGGTTCCGAAGGAGATCTTCGAATGCTGATGAAGATCTTCAAGGGAATTCCAGAGAGCTCTCTCCCGTGTAGAAAATTCCAAGTCCCTTTCAAATGAAGCCCTGGGGTTTCTTTTATAGCTTTTGATGGTGGTTATGGTGGCTATGGTGGTTAGGACGGCTACTCGCACACCATAACCAATTTATGTGCTATATGCACATTTATCATGAATATGGCTATGCGCACACCAATTTGTATAGTTTTTAGGATGATATGTATTTATATGACGGATATGGTTACGCGCACACCATAACCATATTATTTGCTAGACGCAGACCGGATGCCCATTCATTATGAATACGACTATGCGCACACCAATTTGTATAGTTTGGTGATGATATGTATTCATATGACGGATACGGTTACGCGCACACCATAACCACACGATTTGCTAGACGCAGACCGTATTGAAGGTTTTTACTATTTATACCCCCATGTTGGAGGACTTTCACTATTCGCACCCCATGATGTGGAGTTTCACTATTTGCACCCCATGATGGGTGGTTACAGGTTTAGCGAGATTTGCCTTGATCGTCCTCATTTTCACCGCCGAATGAGGCGGGAGAGGTCGGGCGAGCGCGTCCGTTGGTCAAGGGAGGCCGACCGGGGATGAGACGAGAGGGGCCGGAGGATGCGCCCGGCGGCGAGGGAGGCCGACCGGCACCGCGCCCACCGCCCGACCTCGTGTGGTGCCGGGCGGTATCGCACGGTACCGGGCGCGCGGTACCGCGCGACGCTAGGCGCACGGTGTCGGGCGCGCGGTACCGCGCGACGTTAGGCGCGCGGTGCCGTGCGGTGCCGGGCACGCGGTACCGCGCGGCGTTAGGCGCGCGGTCCCGGGCACGCGATGCTGCGCACGGTACCGCGCCACCGCACGATGCCGCGCGGCCGTGGGATGCCGCGCGCACGGTGCCGCGGTCGGGCGGCCGTGCGGTGTCGCGGGGCCGCGGGATGCCGCGCGGCAGGGTGGTGTCGCGCGGCCGCGCGCGGCGTCGTGCGGCCGTGCGGTGTCGTGCGGCTGCGCGCGGTGCCGCGCGGCTGCACGCGATGCCGCGCGGCCTTGTGGTCGCGCGTGGTGCTGCGCGTGGCTTCGTGCGGTGGTTGCGGCGATTGCGGTTGCGGTTGTGGTAGGTTTCCTCCTCTTTCTTGCCCATACCTCCACCATCTTAGTCTGGAGTTGGGTTATTGGCTAAATGCAACCCGGATTTCTCTACAAAATGGATGAGGACCCATCAATTGCCTCCCAAATCCTCGGAGTTCGCTCATCTTGCTTAGAGAAGTACGAGGATTTTATCATCCTTTGGCGCGGTCCAGTTGTTGTGGTGGCGTTATGGCGGAGGTATTTTGCGATATTCTTCCCTCTTATTTTGTCGCTTGTTGTTTCACCTTTTGTAATAATCTCCGCATTGTGCGGTGATAATCCGCACAATTTTTGTCGATTATTTTTTGTTTATTTCTTTTTTCTCTTTTCAGACGTCAAGGAACGGTCCACGATCAAAATCCATGCAGTTGCGTTCCTCGCTAACCATTGAGCGTGTCGAAGCTTGGCGCAAGCGATTTAGACTCCCGTCATCTGTTGAAGTGAAGATTCCATATCCGGAGGCATGTGCTCAGAACCCCCCGACCGACTTTATTACCGTTTCTGAGAGTTGTTTCAAGTCGGGGTTCCGCTTCCCCCCATCGGAGGAGGCGATCGAGATTTTCAGATTTTGCAGCGTTCCTATCTCGCAATTTACCCCAGCCGGGATGGCGAGAATCATGGGATTGATTGCGTTTTTTCGGGAGCATGGCTCGCAATTCTCTTTGGAGATCTTCAAAGATGGGTGTGAAGTCTTCATGGATCCGGGAGGCCGGATTGATGTTTGCAGCAACAAGAGGTGGTTCCGTTTTGAGGAAAGGAACGACTATCGTCATGGGAACACTTTGTATGGGTACGTCCGCAACCGATGGGATTTGCCAGAGCTTTGGAGGAACCTCCCGGGACGTTGCCGCCGTCAAGTGGGGCGAGAGAATGAATTCCAGCCCCTTCCTGGTTTTCCTGGTCGTGATAATTTGTTGAAGGCTCTTTATGACGTGCTTCATTATGCGGAGGAGAAGAAATTGTTCCTGGTCGGCCTTTCGTCGGATGCCGAGCGTGATGCCGCTGTTGCTTTGCCGCGTGATAGGAAGAGGAAGTTTGTTATCAGATGCGGAGGTTCAGAGACGGTGCCACCTCCACCGAAGAGCCGTTCTGATGGTGCGGGCCCCAGCGGAGTCGCGCCCGAGGCGATTCCTATTGACGTTGATGCTGAGATCGTGGCTTCTCTCATGGCGGAAGCGCTTCCTCGGAGCGATCTTCCTCCTCCATTGGTGACGGCGAAGAGGGTATCCTCTTCATTACGGGCGATGACTTCGGCGGTTAGTCATGTCTTTCTGTTGTTTATCTTTTATGTGTTCTCTTTTCCTAAGATTCTTATCCCGTTTTTTTTCACAGACTGATGTCATGACTAGCGTCGCTCGTACTTGGAACGATTGCTATGTTGGGCTGAAGGACGGGTTTTTTGCCCTTCAGGAGGAGCTTCGTGTTGCAAAGAGTTCGCTGGAGGATTCCCAGAAGAAGAGGGAGCACGAGATATCACGTGGGCTCAAATTGGAGTCTGATCTTGCCCACGCTCGCTCTGAGGTAGAGCGTCTTCAGAGGGGGCTTAGCGCAGAGAAAGCCGCCGCCAAGAGTGCCTCCCAGTTTGTCCAAGATTTGCAGGGTGACATGTTCCGTCAAGATGGCGAGCTGGGGTTTTTGAGAAGCGAGGTGGAGAGGCTTTCTTCCCTTGAGCCAGATATCAAGGCCATTAAGGCCGAGGGAGTTGCCGAGTACAAGGACTCCCTGGAATTCATAGAGGAGCGCTCTAGGATCTCTGAGGAGCTTCGAGCCGAGATCATGACCAAGGAGGTGGACCCCCTATTGGAAGATGAGTGCGAGATTTCTTTCAAGAGGGGGATCAGGAAGACCCTTCGTATGGTGGAGAGGAAGCTTGGGTGCAATACGTCCGGGCTTGGCGCAGGCGACCTTTCTGAGGACGAATGCACTGATGTAGATGTTGAGGGCTGATTGTCTTTGTCTTTATTTGTCTGTATGCTTTGCTTTCTTTCGTTATGTATCGTACTTCCTTGTTCCGGTATTTGCGTCTCTTGTAGTGGAGTTGTACAACTCTTTGCTTTGTTATATTGATTGATTGCTACATGTTTGTCCACCGCTTACTTTTGTTTTTCTCATTTCTGCGTGAGGTTAGTGGGGATCTGGTCCTGAGTAGCGGTGAAGGGCAAACGCTTCGAACCGTGGGCGACCGTGAGGGGGCAGGCCCTGGCGGTGCCGTGATCTTACTACCGGGGAAGGGCGGACGCTTCAGACCGGGTAGCGCGAGATCACTGGGGAACTGGCCCCGAGTGGCGGTGAAGGGAGGACGCTTCGAACCGTGGGCGACCGTGAGGGGGGCAGGCCCTGGCGGTGCCGTGATCTTACTACCGGGAAGGGCGGACGCTTCGGACCGGGTAGCGTGAGATCACTGGGGGACTGGCCCCGAGTAGCGGTGAAGGGCGGACGCTTCGAACCGTGGGCGACCGTGAGGGGGACTGGCCCTGGCGGTGCCGTGATCTTACTACCGGGGAAGGGCGGACGTGAAAGTGGAGGTTAGATCTTAAGTTACTCTAGAGGGGGGTGAATAGAGTATTAAAACTTTTCCTTAGTTTTTATAGTGGAATTAAAATAGTATTATATATAAGTGTAAGCTGTGTGAGAATTATATAAACAGAAAAATTAAGTAAATGTAATCACAAAACAAACAGCACAAGCACAGAAAATAATCAAACACAGAAGACACAAGGAGCTATAGTAGTTCTGAAATAAATCTGGGTACGTCTACTCTTCTACCACCTTTGGTAGGAATCCACTAGGAGGTTGTTGATAAGGTGCCCTCACACCAGGTGAGCTGTTGATAAGGTGCTCTAACCAAACTACAGGTTTTTGCTAAGGTGCCCTGTCACCGAGATTAACTTTTGAAGGGAGTTATAACCCTGTACAAGAGAGGTAAGAAAGAGTTTATAGTGTTCTTCTCTGTCAAGATGCTGGGAGAAGACTCTAGTGGATGTTGTTGTAAATCTCCCCCGGTCAGATTGAAGTGTTTGACAGAAGATGAAGAAGCTTTCTCCTGAAAACAAAGATCTCCTGTAGCAGATTGATCTGGAAGAACAGGTTCTTCAGATTGCTTGTTGCTCTTTTTAGAAGATCTGAATTTGCAGCAGATTCTGAGTGAATGCTCTTGAGGATGATGTTCTCAGAAGTTTTGTGCTGTTTGTAGAAGAAGATGATGATATATCCTTTTTGAGATATATATATATATATATCCTTTGCATTCTGTAATAGAATGACGTTTGAATTCAAACGATTTTGTCAGGTCCTTTTTATTTTTTGACCGTGAAAAGATTCCGTTTCATTAAATGTCAACGGCTATTGCTGCCTTGGAAAAAGGAAAGAAGAGAATATATTAACTGAGTTTAATATCCTTCCTTATCTGTCAGAATACGTCCAAAGGATATTAAATAGATCCGTTATATTCGTCGTTTTGCTGTTAGGATAGATAGAATATAGTTGATAACAAATCTGGGCTTCAATAAATGATCTGTCGAACGCTGGCTATAATCTGTCGAGCGCTGTTCAGAAAATGTTGAACGCTGGCTGGAAAACTGTCGAGCGCTATTCAGAAAATGTTGAACGCTGGCTGGAAAACTGTCGAGCGTTGTTCAGAAAATGTTGAACGCTGGCTGGAAACTGTCGAGCGCTGTCAACAAAAACTGTCGAATGCTGGGAGCCATCTGTCGAGCACTGCTAGCCATTTGTCGAGCGCTGGGAACCTTAGATTTAATTTTAAGTTCTAGCTAATTTATCAGCCTACAGACTTGACCCTTAAACTATACAATGGGGTCAACTGATCCTAATCAGTACATAGTGATCCTAGCCCAAAACAGTAAAAGGGGTGTTCCAACAATCTCCCCCTATTTGGGTTAGGATACTATTTGACAAGAAAAATTAAATAGATACAGCAGAAAGTATAATCAACAGAGCAACAATGAAATGAAATATATCTGATAGATTAAAATAGATCATCAGATAAGATAAAAATAAATGCTCTGAGTTTAGAAACTTTACATTCATAACCAAGCAATTTATTTAAGGCTTTTTGTCCTGAGAAGGTGGCTTGAATATGATTTTCCTGTTGGGGTCTTCTGATTTCTTTTTGCTGATAAACAAATCTTGAGCACCAATGATTTTCTGTTCTTTGACATGAGGGATAAATGCTTCTGGGTGCATATCAATATATTCCTCAGTATTGAATGCTTTAACTGTTTTGTATTTTTCAAGTTCTTTTCTTCTGTATTCTGACATGGTTGAGAAACTTGAGAAGTCTTTGCCTTCTGCTTTAGCCTTTTTAATCTGTGCATATGCAATTATTTCTTTCAGTCTTGCCATCTGACAGATTTTCTCTTCTTCTGGATCTGGAAAGTAATAAATATCTTCTGAATCATTTTTGTCTTGAGTGACCTTTTGAGGTACTCTATCTCTGTGAAGAGATCCATCAGAAATGTGAAGTTTGTATTCTGAAGATATTTGAGAAGAAGAAAAGGTTTGACTTCTTTGAAAGATAGGAGCTGATTTCTTAGAGGAAGGAGCACTGGCTGATCCAGAGGTTTGAGAACCACTGGAACTACCAGGTCTCCCTGAATGTTGAGAGCTTGGCTTCTGAGAGGAAGATGATACACGTGCTGATCCCGTTGCACCAGCTGCTGGAGGAGGAGGAGGAGGATGATTGTGCTTGACTGTTTTGTCAGGGATGTAGCCAGTCTTCTTGAATTTCTTCCTCCTATTGTTCTCATTTCTGGAGAGCTTCATCCAGTGAGGAGTTTTCTCATCAAGAGGGACATTATACAAAATGTACAGAGGAATGTCATTATTTGGATTTGGGGGCTTGGGAGCAGCCTTTGACTTAGCTGTTCTTTTCTTTCTTTTCTTTGAAAGTGTATCATCAGAATCACTGTTGTCATCATCATCATCAGAGTCAGAAGATGAGATTGGCTTATTGTATAGATCATCAATTCTCTTGATTGCTTCACGAGCCTTTAATCTTTCTTCTTCAGCTTTGTCAAACTCTGCATCTGCTTCTCTCCAGATTTCATCAAAGCTTGGCATTGGTTCTTCATTCCATACAGGAATTGGAGGTGAAGAAGTAATTTGTGGGGCTGTTGTATCATCAAGGAATTCTGCAAGATCATCTTCATATTTTGCAGAATGATCCTTTATTTGAATGTCTTGAACAGTGGATGAAGGAATAGAGGATATGTAATTTTGTATGATATCAGAATGAGTTTTCTGAGGAAGGCAAATCAGAGCCTTTGATATATCCTCTATGTATACCTTTGGTGATACCCTTGAAGTATATATGACATCAAATTTTGATAATAAGCTATATAGATCACAGGATGGATGAATGCATATATTATTTATTTCTTCTATAACTTGTGTATCTGGATCAATTATATCTGTATCAAAAATTGTAACTTCTGTATCTTCTTCTGGAGTTTCTTCTGTTTCTGGAGCTTCTTCATAGGACATCTCCCCCTGCCTAGCTTCAGGACAGCCTGAATCTAGGCCCCTAGTAGAAGGGACAGCAGTGGAGGAGGGAAGAGAAGCTATCTTAGTAGATAAAGTAGAAAGTGCCTGAAGAACTGGAGCAAGTTTTGCATCCAGGAGCTGGCTCATTTTAGGAAGGATAAGATCAAAGACTTGATCAGCAATAGAGGAGAGGTTGAGGGATGGATAATCTGGTGGATGGCTAGTGGATGGTTGTGAAGTGGATGGAGATGATATTGGAGGAATGATATTGCTGATGTTGGTGGTATGTGTGGAAATGTCTAGATGGATTGGACTAGGAGAATGAATAGGTGAATGATATTCATTGTGTATTGGAGAGGGAGGTGTGGTAGGTAGTGGTTCTGAAGATAGGGGTGGAGGTGGAGCATCACTGATGTGGGCAGTTGAGAGTGGAATATCATTGATGGGTGATATTGCAGTTGAAGGAGGGGATGAAGAATGAGAATGTGCAGGAGATTGTTGAGCAGGTGGAGAGAGGATATGAGAGGAAGGAGGAACTGAGGAAGGATCTTCTAGAAGGGTAGAGGGAGTGACTTGATCAGTCCTTGTGTCCTCAGAAGCTTTTCTTTTTCTGGAGGCCTCAGCTCCTGTATTCTTCTTGGGAATTACTCTATCCCATTTAGCAAAGAGTGCTGAGGTCAGCCTCTTGCTGGCATTTATTATTACTTTTGGTGACACCAGAAACTCTGGATGCCTTTCCTGCAGAAAAATTCCTAAAATTCTTCCAAAGCATACATTCTCTGTAGAGTTTTTCTTTTTAATTAGGTCAAAAAGAATTGATCCCCAGTTGACTTTCTTCTTCTCCATTAAGGCCACCATTAACAGAAATTGGTGCCTACTGATATAGTCATGCCCAGAAGTCTTGCTCATCTAGAATTTTCCAACAATATCTGCTAAGAACTTGTAGTCCTGAGATAGATTCTTTTTCAGAATGTGGCTAGGGTTTCCAGACAAATGACCCATTTTGACTAAAGCATCATCAAATTCATTTGAGCTTATGTCTAATTCATCTTCACCATTTTCAAGACCAAAGATTTCAGAAAGGATGGTGGGAGAGAGAGACATGATGACCTGAGATTGTTCCCGACAAGCTTTTATCGACTGGTTTTGCAGTGAAAACCCATTCTTTTATCTCTGCAACAACTATCTTCTGCCTGGTGCTTAGAAGCTTCCTTAGTTGTTGTTCATCCATCGTTTGAAGAATATCCTTGAAGATTTGGTCTGACTGTACAAACGAGTCCATGTCAATGTCAAAACCTGCGTCAAACTTCATTAGGTGCAGAGAGGCCTGAGGAATCGCCATTGTTCCTGCAAAGAAAGTTGAAGATCAAGTGCAGAGGGGAACTGGAGGGAAAGACGATTTCTGTAGGCGCAAAGCTTAGAATAAGATAAAATAAGTGTTATATAGTCGAGAAAATAGGGAGGAGAATTCGAGGAGCGATGTTCGGCAAAACCTAATTAAATCTGAAGTCGAACCAACTTTAAAATTTTGTCGGACAGTGAAAAAAAATTATCTTTTTCGTCGACCGTCGTTCGACAAACGAGATTTTCTTCACTGACTCTGAATATGAAAGTTTTTGTCGACCATCGTTCGACGAATAAAAATTTGTTGTTCTTCGTTCGACAAAAATTTTGGATAGGATAGAAAATATAATTTTCAACAAATTGAGTTTCCATCTATCATTCCCAGTTGATTCATAAAGAAGATATGTTTCTTTTCATCCAAGGGTTTGGTGAAAATATCTGCTCTTTGTAAATCATTGGAGATGAACTGTAGGCAAATTTTATTTTTATCCACATTATCTCTGATAAAGTGGTGCCTTATTTCTATGTGTTTAGTCCTACTATGAAGAACTGGATTTTGTGCTATTGATATTGCACTAGTATTGTCACAAAATATAATTGACTGATTTAAGTTGATACCATAGTCTAGAAGTTGATTTTGTATCCACAGTATCTGTGAGCAGCAACTGCCTGCAGCAATGTATTCTGCCTCAGCTGTTGATGTGGACACATATGTCTGCTTCTTACAAAACCAAGACACAAGCCTATCACCAAGAAACTGACAAGTTCCTGATGTGCTTTTTCTGTCTACTCTGCATCCAGCATAATCTGAGTCTGAGAATCCAGTTAACTCAAATTTAGATGCTGTTGGATACCAGAGACCTAGATTAGGACAACCCTTTATATATCTTCAAATTCTTTTTAATAAAGATAGATGAGATTCTTTAGGGTTAACTTGAAACCTAATACAAATACAAGTAGCAAACATTATATCAAGCCTACTAGCTGTCAAATAGAATAATGAGCCAACAATTGCTCTATACACCTTCTGATCAACAGGTTTCCCCGATTCATCAGCATTAATGACAGTATTAGAAGCCATGGGTGTTTTCATGGGAGAGGAATCAGACATTCCAAACCTTTTTACTAATTCCTTAGCATACTTGGATTGTGAAATGAAAATTCCTGATGAGGTTTGCTTCACTTGAAGACCAAGGAAGTATGATAATTCACCCATGCTACTCATTTCAAATTTAGATTGCATAAGTTTAGAGAACTTTTTGCATAAATTTGAATCAGTAGAGCCAAAAGTAATATCATCTACATATATTTGAACTAGCAATGTTTGATTTTTATGTATTCTGAAAAATAAGGTTTTGTCTACTAAGCCTCTACAGAACTTATTTTCCAATAGAAAATTAGCTAAGGTCTCATACCATGCCCTGGGAGCTTGTTTGAGACCATAGAGAGCTTTATTAAGCTTGAATACATAAGAAGAGTGAGTTGGAGAGATGAAACCTGGTGGTTGTTCCACATAGACTTCTTCCTTGATATCTCCATTTAGGAATGCACTTTTTACATCCATTTGATATACCTTAAATTGTTTGTATGCAGCAAATGCTAAAAATATTCTGATAGCTTCAAGTCTTGCCACAGGTGCAAATGTTTGATCATAGTCTATGCCTTCTTCCTGTGAATATCCTTGAGCTACTAGCCTTGCTTTATTTCTCACAATATTTCCTTGATCATCAAGTTTGTTCCTGAAGACCCACTTGGTGCCAATGACTGGATGGTCTCTTGGTCTTGGAACCAAATCCCAAACTTTGTTTCTTTCAAACTGGTTGAGTTCCTCTTGCATTGCAAGAATCCAATTTGGATCTTGTTCTGCATCTTTTATGGTTTGAGATTCAACTTGTGATAGAAAGCAAGTATGCATCTGATTTTGGTGTAGTTGATGTCTTGTCTGAACACCTGCTGAAATATCACCAATCACTTGTGAAATTGGGTGATCTCTAACTGTGATGTGATCAACAGTTGGAGTTAATTCTGCAGTGGTATTTATTTGGGGATTTTGTTCAGTAATTGTATCCTGTGGAGGATGTTCTGCTGTTGCTTGATTCTGATAATCAACAAGATCTGAATGATCTTCTTCTTCACTATCTTCAAGGTTTTGAGCTAATGGTTGCATTGAATCTCTTGACTGTAGATTTAGTTCATTAAGCTCTTCACATAGAGCTGGTACCTGCAAAGCATTCTTGGTAGAAGAGTTCTTCTCCTTGCAAGACATGTTAGTTTCATCAAAGGAAACATGCATGGATTCTTCTATCTTAAGAGTGGATTTATTAAATACCCTATATGCTTTGCTAACTATTGAATATCCTAAGAAAATTCCTTCTTCAGATTTTGGTTCAAATTTTCTAAGATATTTCTTATCATTGTTATGAACAAAACATTTACAACCAAAAATTCTGAAATAGTCAATTTTAGGATTCTTCCCTTTAAGTAATTCATAAGGAGTTTTACCCTTAAGTTTGTGTATCAAACTTCTATTCAGAACATAGTTGGTTGTGCTAACAGCTTCTTCCCTAAAAGGATAGTGGCAAATTAGCATCTGCAAGCAATGTTCTTGCTGATTCAATTAGGGTTCTATTTTTCCTTTCAACTACCCCATTCTGTTGAAGAGTTCTAGGAGCTGAGAAGCAATGCCTGATACCTTCCTTCTCACAGAATTCTTGCATAAGAAGAGACTCAAACTCAGTGCCATGATCACTTCTGATCAATGCAACTACAGTAGAGTATTCAATCTGTATGCTCTTAAGAAAGTCTGTAAGAACTTTAAAGTTATCTGACTTTTCTCTCAAAAAGAATACCCAAGTGAATCTAGAGAAGTCATCTACAATAACTAGAGTGTAAGACTTCCCTCCTAAACTCTTTATTGTTATAGGTCCAAAAAGGTCCATATGTAGCAAAAATTAGATTCTAGGTGAATCACTTTTAGATAAGGATTTAAAACTGTTTTTGGTTTGCTTACCTAGCTGGCATGCCCTACATAGACCTTCTTTCTTATATGATCCTGATGGTAGACCTCTAACAAGATTATCTTTAGATAGTTTGGCAACGTTCTAAGATTTACATGCCCTAATCTTTTATGCCATAGTTCACTAGGTTTGCTTAGCTCATTAAACATGCAAATTTCTGATTTAGAGGAATTGAAATTTACTAAATATATGTTACCCTGTCTAATACCTGATAAGACAATGACATTATCAGATGACTTGATAATGCATTCTGATTTATTAAAGGTTACCTGATAACCTTCATCACATAACTGACTTATGCTGATGAGGTTGTGCTTCAGACCCTTCACATAGGTGACTTCCTTGAATGTTACTGCTCCAACCATGATTTGACCAATGCCTTTGGTTTGACCATGGTTGGAGTCTCCAAAGATCACTTTGGGTCCAAGCTGTGCCTTGTAATTTTTCAGATTGGCCTTGTTTCCTGTCATGTGCTTTGAGCAGCCACTGTCCAAGTACCATTTTTGATTTAATCTTGGATGGCCGTGTACCTGCAAAGACAAAAACTAGTTGTTTTTGACCCAGACTACCTTGGGTCCTTTTGTGTTACCACAAAATTCAGAAATAAATGACATTTCAGGCTGGTCCTTATAGCCTTGTGGATGATATCTCCTTGGAGGTATTATCCACTCAGTGAAAGGATTTTTAGTTTGTTTGGAATTAAGATTTCTAGTATTTCCTGTATAGTATCTGTTCGACAAATTTGGATAAATTGGTCGACTATTGTTCATCTGATAACTATACTGAAAATATGTTTTCAGACTTCGTCGAGCTCCGTTCGACAAATTTGAACCTTTTTGTCGATCTCCGTTCGACGAATTCTTTTGAATTCTTTTATCCTTAACAGACTTGCTTGAAATATCTTTATCTCTTTTTGCAGCTTTTCTTTGCCTTTAGCAGAAATAAATTTTATAGGTGAGGAGAGGATATTTCTCTTAATCAGAGATGGCTCACTTGATGAGGCACCCAGGCCCAGTTTGCTATTATTAAGTCTAGCATTGACTGTGCTTGTGATGTCCATCAGTTTGATACTTCTCCCATTTAGGGATTCTTCAAATTTCTTGGCCTCAGAAAGTTTATTCTCAATGAGAACAATGTGTTCTCTGGAGGCAGCCAGATCTTTCTTAAGATTTGCATTTTCTTCACTCATCTTTTTCATTTCAGCTAACTTACATCTGAGTGAGATTATTTCTTTCTCAGAGTTGAGTAAGTCTGAGCAAAGGACTTTGAATTCAGCCTTGAATTCATCTGAAGTAAAATCAAAACCAGACATTACCTGATCTGCATCATTTTCTTCTTCTGATTCTGAATTTTCTTCATCAGATTTGCTGGCTGAGGCATTGATTGCCATCATGCAGAAGTTCTTTTCTTCTTCATCATCACTGGAGCCTGATGAAGATTCATATTGTGACTCACTGTCTGAGTCATAAATTGCCAGTAGACATTGGCTATTCTCTTTTGTTTCTTCTTCATCAGAAGAACCAGATGAAGATTCTGATTCAGATTCTGTTTCACTCCAGGATGTTGCTACAAATCCTCTTCCCTTCTTTTTGTGTGAGTGGGAGGAAGATTTGCTAGAACCTTTCCTTTCTTCCTTTTCTCTTTTTCTCTCCTTTCTGTCCTTTTTGTTTTGATTCTCTGGACATTCAGGAGCAATATGTCCTGGCTTCCTGCAACCAAAACATATAATTTCGTTAGAGTGATTTTTGTCATACCTTGGCTTGTCATAGCTTCTGGATGACTTCTTCTTGAAATCTTTCTTAGCCATATTATAGAATCTTTTGGCTATGAAGCTCATCAGCTCCTCTTTGGTAGGAGTTGGTCCTTCTTCTTCTGCAGCCTTGAAGGCTATGCTTTTCTCCTTCTTGAGTGCTGGGGATGAGGTGGATTCTTCAGCTTCCCTACTTTTGACGAGCTGCTCATAAGATTTGAGCTTGCCCAGCAAGGCTTCAGTGGTGATCTCATTTAGGCTTCTGGCTTCTTTGATTGGCCAAATTCTGGAGTCCCATGTGCTGGGAAAGCACATAAGAATTTTGTCATTGATCTCTGTGAGTGAGATCACTTTGTCTAGAGACTTCAGCTCATTTATTATGAGGCTGAGCCTATTGTACATATCAGCAACATTTTCTGATTCTCCCTTCTTGAAGTTCTCATATTGAGAGATCAGGTGAGATCTTCTATCTTTCCTTTCATCTGCTGAGCCCGCCACCATGTTGTTGAGAGATTCCCAGATTTCTTTTGCTGAGGTGTACTCAACTACTTTCTGGAATATGTCATCTGACATAGTTAGGGCTAGAATGTTCATGGCCTTTGCATCTGCATTTCTCTGCTTCTTCTGAGCCTCAGTCCACTCAGGAGGTGGAACAACAGTGTTGTCTGTTGTTGCAGTAGTGCTGGTTGTTGCTGTAGGTGCTTGAGGTCCTGTAAGAATAACATTGAAAATCTCCTCATCAATAGAGTTCATATAAAGCCTAATCCTTGCTTTCCATAGTGCAAACTTATTGAGATTGCACATAGGAGGTCTTGTGCTAGAATATTCCTTGTTTTGTGCCATGAGTTTTGAATGATATAAAATTCTTAGATAAAGAAGCTCTTAGACAAATTAAGATCTGGTTGATCTTTGTGATTCAGATGTTAGTCTGTAAAGAATCAACCCACCTCTGATACCAATTGAAAGTGGATGTTAGATCTTAAGTTACTCTAGAGGGGGGGGGGTGAATAGAGTATTAAAACTTTTCCTTAGTTTTTATAGCGGAATTAAAATAGTATTATATATAAGTGTAAGCTGTGTGAGAATTATATAAACAGAAAAATTAAGTAAATGTAATCACAAAACAAACAGCACAAGCACAGAAAATAATCAAACACAGAAGACACAAGGAGCTATAGTAGTTCCCCAATAAATCTGGGTACGTCTACTCTTCTACCACCTTTGGTAGGAATCCACTAGGAGGTTGTTGATAAGGTGCCCTCACACCAGGTGAGCTGTTGATAAGGTGCTCTAACCAAACTGCAGGTTTTTGCTAAGGTGCCCTGCCACCGAGATTAACTTTTGAAGGGAGTTATAACCCTGTACAAGAGAGGTAAGAAAGAGTTTATAGTGTTCTTCTCTGTCAAGATGCTGAGAGAAAACTCTAGTGGATGTTGTTATAAAGCTCCCCCTGTCAGATTGAAGTGTTTGACAGAAGATGAAGAAGCTTTCTCTTGAAAACAAAGATCTCCTGTAGCAGATTGATCTGGAAGAACAGGTTCTTCAGATTGCTTGTTGCTCTTTTTAGAAGATCTGAATTTGCAGCAGATTCTGAGTGTATGCTCTTGAGGATGATGTTCTCAGAAGTTTTGTGCTGCTTGTAGAAGAAGATGATGATATATCCTTTTTGAGATATATATATCCTTTGCATTCTGTAATAGAATGACGTTTGAATTCAAACGATTTTGTCAGGTCCTTTTTATTTTTTGACCGTGAAAAGATTCCTTTTCATTAAATGTCAACGACTATTGCTGCCTTGGAAAAAGGAAAGAAGAGAATATATTAACTGAGTTTAATATCCTTCCTTATCTGTCAGAATACGTCCAAAGGATATTAAATAGATCCGTTATATTCGTCGTTTTGCTGTTAGGATAGATAGAATATAGTTGATAACAAATCTGGGCTTCAATAAATGATCTGTCGAACGCTGGCTATAATCTGTCGAGCGCTGTTCAGAAAATGTTGAACGATGGCTGGAAAACTGTCGAGCGCTGTTCAGAAAATGTTGAACGCTGGCTGGAAAACTGTCGAGCGCTGTTCAGTAAATGTTGAACTCTGGCTGGAAACTGTCGAGCGCTGTCAACAAAAATTGTCGAACGCTGGGAGCCATCTGTCGAGCACTGCTAGCCATTTGTCGAGCGCTGGGAACCTTAGATTTAATTTTAAGTTCTAGCTAATTTATCAGCCTACAGACTTGACCCTTAAACTATACAATGGGGTCAACTGATCCTAATCAGTACATAGTGATCCTAGCCCAAAACAGTAAAAGGGTTGTTCCAACAGGACGCTTCGGACCGGGTAGCGTGAGATCACTGGGGGACTGGCCTCGAGTAGCGGTGAAGGGCAGACGCTTCGAACCGTGGGCGACTGTGAGGGGGGCAGGCCCTGGCGGTGCCGTGATCTTACTACCGGGGAAGGGCGGACGCTTCGGAACGGGTAGCGTGAGATCACTGGGGGGCTGGCCCCGAGCAATATTGAGCCATCGTTGGGAGATAGCTCGCGCGAGTCGGGGCTCGCGGCTTCCGTAATAATCGCAGAGAAATAATTTGCGCGAATCGAGGTTCACGGCTTGCACATAAAGTTTTAGTAGTTTGCGCGGGTCAAGGCTCGCGGCTTGTACATAAAATCATAATAAGAGAATTTGCGCGAGTCGAAGCTCGCGGCTTGTACACAAAATCATAGTAAGATAGTTTGCGTGAGTCGAAGCTCGCGGCTTGCACACAAAATCATAATAAGATAGTTTGCGCGAGTCGAAGCTCGCGGCTTGCACACAAAATCATAATAAGATAGTTTGCGCGAGTCGAGGCTCGCGACTTGTACATAATAGAGTAAGAAAAATCACTGATAAAAGCGGCGCAGATTCTGTGCGTTCCAAGTGCGCGGGAGGGTCTTTCCTTCTGCCATTTTGAGTTTGAATGTTCCAGGCTTTACCACCGCGGTGACCACATAGGGTCCTTCCCATGCTGGAGAGAGTTTGTCTTTCTGCGGGCCCTTCCCGGCTGCTTCAACGTTGCGCAGGACGAGATCTCCGACGTTGATCGGCCTGGGCTTAACCCTCCTGTCATAGAGTCGGGCCACTCGCCTTTGGTAGATAGCGATGCGCTGAGCGGCGTTGTCTCGAATTTCGGAGATTAAATCGAAGCTTTCGTGGAGCAGTCCGTCGTTCTTACTGGGATCGAAAGTCAGCACCCGGATGCTTGGCACTCCGATGTCGACGGGGATGACAGCTTCAGTCCCGTAGCAGAGGTTATACGGCATCTCTCCTGTTGGAGTCCTCTCTGTTGTACGGTATGCCCACAACACATTTGGGAGCGCATCCACCCACTGCCCCCCAGCTTCTTCGAGACGCGTCTTCAGCCCTTTGAGGATGGTGCGGTTGGTGACCTCCACCTGCCCATTTGTCTGTGGATGTGCTATGGCGGTGTGGCGGAGATTGATCTTCAGGTCTTCGCACATCTTGGTGAATGACTTCCCAGTAAACTGGGTGTCGTTGTCGGCGATGATCGTCGCTGGGATTCCGAAGCGGCAGACTATGTTCTTCCAGATGAACTGCTTAGCATTCTCCTCCGTGATTTTCGCCAGGGGCTCAGCTTCCACCCACTTGGTGAAGTAATCGATGGATAGGATGATGAATTTTCTCTGCCCGGATGCCAGAGGCAGGGGGCCGAGGAGATCAATCCCCCACTGTGTGAAGGGCCACGCACTCTGGAGCGCGGTGAGCGCGACTGGGGGCTGGTGAGGTACGTTTGCGTGAAGCTGACAGCTCCTGCATTTCTGGACGAGTTCAGCCGCGTCTTTCTTCATCGTTGGCCAATAGAAACCTTGGCGCAAGATCTTCTGGGCCAGCGCTTTTCCTCCTATATGTTCTCCGCAGACCCCTCCGTGCACCTCTCTTAGGGCATAGTCTGCTTCGCCAGCTGGTAAACATTTTAGGTCGGGCCCCGAGAACGCCCGCTTGTAGATCTCCCCGTCTATGATGGTGAACGATGCCGCTCGCATTCGCAATCTACGCGCCTCTAGGCGGTCCTCGGGGAGACGCCCCTGCTCAAGGTAGTCCCGCAGGGGGGTCATCCAAGATGGCTCCTCTTCATTAATTGCTGCAATCTCCCATGGCCCTGGGATACTTGGGACCATGATTTCTTCGACTCGGCGTCTTCGCGATTGATAGCGTGTGGATGAAGTTGCCAACTTAGAGAGCGCGTCCGCTCTAGAATTCTGCTCTTGGGGTGCGTGCAGGATTTGGTATGACGGAATCTTCTGAAGGAGCGACTTTAAGCATGTGAGGTAACGCACCATTTGATCACTATTGGCCTCGTAATCTCCCTCGACTTGCGAGACTACAAGTTGGGAGTCGGCGTGAATCGTCAGGCTCTCGACTCTACAATCGATGGCGAGCCGGAGGCCGACGATCAAAGCCTCGTACTCTGCGATGTTGTTAGTTGCTGGAAACTTCAATCTGAGGCCATACTCCAAAGTGATCTCGTTGGGGCTTATGAGAAGTAATCCTGCTCCGGCTCCTTCAGCTCCTGAAGCGCCGTCGACATAGAGAGTCCAACGGGGTGTGGTGATATCTTCGACAGGAGTTGTTTCCGGTGGGATGGTGTATTCTACAACAAAGTCAGCGAGCACTTGCGACTTGATGTCCGGCCGAGGTAAGAATTGAATGTCGAATTCGCCGAGCTCCACCGCCCACTTCACTAGTCTTCCTGAGACTTCTGGTTTCTGGAGGATCGTTCATAGCGGGAGCTGAGTTAATACTTTTACTGTGTGCGCCTGGAAGTAGGGCCGAAGCTTTCGCGCCGAGAAGACGAGTGCTAAGGCCATTTTTTCCGCTGCCGGATACCTGGTTTCGGTATCAGTGAGGACCTTGCTGAGGTAGTAGATCGGTCGTTGCACACCTCCTTCATCCTTCACAAGCACCGAACTGAGGGCCGTAGGCGAAACTACAAGGTACAAGAACAGGGTTTCCCTGGGGATTGGCTTTAATAGAAGCGGCGGCGAGGCCAGGTACCGTTTGAGAAGCTCGAAAGCCATCTGGCACTCGTCCGTCCATTGGAACCCAGTGTGGCGCGCTCCCCGGAGGATCTTGAAGAAGGGGAGGTACTTGTCCCTTGTCCTTGACAGGAAGCGGGACAACGCGGCGATCCTCCCATTCAGGCGTTGTACTTCTTTGATTGAACGAGACGGCGACATGTCCTCCAACGCCTTGATCTTCTCGGGGTTGGCCTCGATTCCCCGATGGGTTACCATGAAACCCAGGAACCTCCCCGCCGTCCCACCAAACGCGCATTTGCTGGGGTTGAGCCGCATCTGGAAGCGACGAAGAAGCTGAAAGCACTTTCCCAAGACTTTCAAATGGTCGCGACGGTGGACTCTCTTCACTAGCATGTCGTCCACGTATACCTCCATCGTCTCCCCGATGAGGTCCTTGAAGACTTTGTTCATCAATCTTTGGTATGTCGCTCCGGCGTTTTTAAGGCCGAACGACATCACCTTGTAGCAGTAGACTCCTTTATCGGTGCGGAAGGCGGTGTGCTCCTCGTCCGCGGGATTCATTCTTATCTGGTTGTAGCCTGAGCATGCGTCCATGAAGCTGAGCAGCTCATGGCCGGCCGTTGCATCGACGTGCTGGTCGATCCTTGGAAGAGGGAAACTGTCCTTTGGGCAGGCCTGGTTCAGGTTGCTGTAGTCGACGCACATCTGCCACTTCCCGGAGGCCTTCTTTACCATCACCACGTTAGCGAGCCACGTGGGATAATCTACCTCGCGGATGAACCGTGCCTCTAGAAGCTTGGCTACTTCTTCTTCGATTGCCTTTACTCGCTCGGGGGCGAAGTTCCTCTTCTTTTGAATCACAGGCCTGCAGGCAGGGTTAACATTTAATGAGTGAAAAATGACTTCAGGATCTACCCCAGGCATGTCCTCCGGGCTCCAAGCGAAAATGTCCTCGTTCTCCTGCAATAAGGTTGCGAATTCTTCTCGTTCTCCTGGCGACAAGAGGGACCCGACCTAGACAGTCCGGGTCGAATCCCGCTGGGAGAGCGACACTTCCACCAACCCTTCAACGGGTGTCCCCCGCTGCAGAGTAGCTTCATCTCGCAGGTCGAAGTTGTCGATGTTGAGGGCCGTCGCCTTTGTGGGTTGAGCTTGTTTCAGATAGCAGGTCCTGGCTGCCTCTTGATTCCCGCGAACGACTCCTACTCCAGCGGCCGTCGGAAACTTTATGGCTAAGTGTGGGATTGATGGGATGGCTTTGAAGACAGACTGGAGTGGTCTCCCTAAGATTGCGTTGTAGGCGGAGTTTGATTCCACGACTACGAACTGAATGTTGTGGCTTGTCTGTCTTGGAAACTCGCCGAGTGTTACCGAAAGGGTGATCATGCCCTGGACCGGGACGGGACGATTATCAAAATCGTAGACGGGCCCTGCTGCCGGGCTAAGGTGCTCCTTGGTGAGATTCATGCTCTGCAGAGTGGAAAGGAACAAGACGTCGACTGAGCTCCCGTTGTCGACTAGTACTCTCTTAACGTTGAAACAGGGATCCCCGATCCCAGCATTGATCACGAGCGGGTTTGGTGTGGCAGCCGCAACCCCTCTAGATCTTCATCTCCGAAGGCGATGATGGTGTCTTGCTTCAGCTTCTTGTCCTCGTGCCCTCTCTCCGGCCTAGCAATGGAGAGGATTTGCACGGCGAGGTTAGGACACCCGGCTATGGTCTCGACTTCTCCTACCATCGGCCTTCCTGCCGCCGCGCCGTGAGGTGCAGGGGGCTGGTCTCTGGGCGGCCTGGGTTGTTGTGGCTGGTTCGGTTGCTGACCTTGTAGGAACCTTCCGAGGAGCCCTTGCCTGACAAGGCGCTCGATTTATTCTTTCAACCTGGTGCTTTCTTAGGTCGTGTGCCCAACCCCTCTATGGAATTCACAGTACTTTGATTGGTCGGTTCTTTCATTTGGGATTGGCTGCCTCGGCCTACGGAACGCCGGGTTTTCCTGGATGGCATAAAGCACGTTGGTTCGTGACGTGTTGAGGGGAGTGTAATTCCGCGGTGGTCGGGGTCCTTGATCTCTTCAGAGATCCCGACCATGATCATGATTCCGGCGTTCTTCCGTACGCCGCTCCTCCTGCCTCCTGGGGGCCTGCTCCTGCCCTTTCTTTCTCTTCTGAATTTCTTCGAATTGCTGGTGATGTGCCTCTATCGCCTCATCTACTGCTATCTGCGCCTCCACCCGATGCACAAGGTCAGGATAGCTTGGTACTGTCTCCCTCATCAGAGCGGAGTAAAATCCGCTTGGGCGGAGTCCCCCCAGGAAAACGCCACGCAGAAGCTCGGGATCAACCCCTGGGATTTGCCGCGCCTCAGTCGTGAAGCGGCGGGAAAAGTCTTTGAGGGCCTCTCCTTCATTCTGGCGAATTCCTGAAAGATGCGAGGGATCCCGAACGATTCTTCGGTTAGCGACGAATTGGTCCGTAAACTGCTGCGCGAGCTCGGTGAAGTTGTTGACGGACCCATCCCGCAGGGAATGAAACCAAGTGCGTGCCTGCCCCCTGAGTGTTGCCGGAAACACTTGGCAGAGGAGCTGATCAGCGGCGTTGTAGATCCGCATGATGGTGGTAAAATGGTTGACGTGCTCCAGGGGATCGTCCGTCCCATCGAATGTCTCGATGTTGGGAAGCTTGAAGCCGTGCGGAATTGGATGGTCCAAGATTTGTTATGTGACCGGGGAGCCGCGACGTAGGGGGCGGCGGGCGAAGATGCCCCGGCGTTCGGCCTGTCCGTACTCTTCAGCTTTCACGTCGCGTATCTCCTCGCGAGTGGGCCTTCCTATGGCTTGTTCGACTCCTATTCCTCCTTGCTGTTGGTGAAGGGGTTCTCCTCTAGCTCCCCTAGCAGGGCGGACTGGATGCGCGAAGCTGGCAGCATCCGAGTATTCTTCTTCGTATGTTTCTCCTTCTTGAGCAGTTGTAAGACCCTCTTTTTTTGCTTTTAAAACTGGGTCTTACCGCCCAGAACCGCTGTCTTGCAGCGAGACCATTACACCCAATGGTCCCCGCCACAATACGCCGATCCTGCCGGCTAAACAACATCCTCCAGGCCAACCACAATTCATAGTAATAGAAACAACAAGTCCACAAATCACATTAATCATATAAATTACATGATTACAATGTCCATGATGAGAATTAAAGTAAAAGAGGAAGGGCTTATGCCCAGTACATGATCAAGTAAAGAGTACAAAACTCTCTCACTCTACAACTATGCGGAAGCTATTAAGCTCTGTCTTCATGCATCTGTAGCTGCTGCTGCGACGACGTGTAGTGGCTGCTCTGCTTCATCCCGTCCTCCTGTCATGTCTCCTGAACGGGGTCCTGCTGTTCCGACACATCATCCCTAAAATGATGAGGTCCACCGACTGTCAGTCTATAAGACTCAGCATATTCCTCACCGCCTCCACCCGCGACTCCTGGGCACCGTGCGGGAGGAGGAAGCGGAGGACATCAAGGGGTAAATCAAAAGCAGGTGACAGCGGAGGGACTAGCAAGTATAAAGATACTAAACAAGTAATGGAAACATCTCTACTCTAGCAGGTGTAGGTATATAAGCAATAAATAAAGAGCGGTGTAAGTAAAAGAGCAGGTATAAGAAATAAGAGCAGCTACGAAAGTAACCTTAACTTATATGCACACACCAAAGCATATAAGCTAAGGGATCTGGCAACTAGTAAACTCATCGTATAAAAGAGCCCATACTGATTTATACGATGAGGTCTCTATTTGTGCAGAAATGCTATGCTATGATGTGCAATGCAATGATGCAATGTTTGTATTATTATTTCATACACATACAACTCACCCACATGACTCTGTACGTACAGACTTTTAGTTCCCACTTTTCGGAGGTAACTAACCTCTCGGGCACCTCCCGTCGTGGTCAAACGGTGGCAGAGGAGCGGGCGTCTCCTCATCTAGGTGGGTAAGTCACACTACCAGACCTAGGCCCAAACGTACGCTGTGATACCGGTACCCGGTACTCACGAGCTCCTGCGTACTAAACTGAACTGGCCAGGCAGGGTTTAGGGAATTCGTCCCGTCGGACGCGCAGTAAAACAACCTGGCCCCAATAAAACCACTAGCATTGCCGAGTCAACAAACTGTTGTCGGTGTGACGACTAAGACAGATCCGAAGACCTACCACATCTTATACACAAGCAACAAGTATTAGCCATTTACTACCGAGCCTCTATCTCGCAATTTTATATCAACATTTATAAAGTAGAGCCTGCCGCTCGCCAGACTATACCAGTCTTATATCTAAACTACGAGCATACCGCTCGCTAGACTACATCAGTCTTATATTTAAACTACGAGCCTACCGCTCGCTAGACTACACTAGTCTTATATTTAAACTACGAGCCTACCGCTCGCTAGACTACACTAGTCTTATATTTAAACTACGAGCCTATCGCTCGCTAGACTACACTAGTCTTATATTTAAACTACGAGCCTACCACTTGCTAGACTACACTAGTATTATATTTAAACTACGAGCCTACCGCTCGTAGGACTATCCGAGTCCTTCTCATATAACCCGAGCTTACCGCTCGCAGGACTATCCCAGTCCTTCCTTATATATCCCGAGCCTACCGCTCGCAGGACTATCCCAGTCCTTCCTTATATATCCAGAGCCTACCGCTCGCAGGACTATCCCAGTCCTTCCTTATATCATGTTCCGGTTTGGGATGGAAGTTAACTTGTCATGTTCTCCTACTTAACTAGTCTTGTCTATAATTTAGTTGATCTTAGAAGCCTTAGGGTTAGCCTTGGACTTCCGGAGGGTTACCCGGTGAGGGGCTCGCAGCGGTACTAGGAAGTGTGGCGGTCTGACATCCCGAACTTCCTCTTCCCAAGGCACTTAATCTTGTTGGTATCTACCCCAGTCTCCCTGATCCCCATTTTCCTCTCCAATTACATTAAATCTATAAGATGAGTTAAACTTGGCTCTTAGGAGTGGGGGAGTTCTTTTAAACTCCAACACCACCAATTGTGACCGGGTGCTGACTCTCCCGTCGTCACATTCTAAGCTCGAGTTCCCTTCTTCACCGAGGAACTGCACACATTCAAATAGCCTTCTCAGCCTTACTTGGACCCACACTCCTATTCTCCGACATCCTTAACCCGGGGTTTGCCTTAGATGTTTCCCGACTTCACCCTTGAATTTCACCCTAAGATGGCTCACCCAGCTAAGGGCAGATCTACTTTCATATGGTCACTTAATACCGATGAGTTATGTGTGGGGTCCCCGATGAGGTCTAACCTCCTCTTCTTATCATTGTAATTTCCTACACTTATAGCTTTGCTAAACGCACCTCAATCCTTATTTCCCATGATGCCCCCTAGAGGTGTTCCTCCAAATAATCTGAGCCTTCATAATAATCATGGAATTAGTAGTTCTATGTGTGAAGGTCATTGGTGGTCTAAATCATATAAATCAGTTTTACTATTCGCAGACCAAAATAAGATTGAGCTAGATTTGACTCCTAAGGTGCAATCTTGATCACATCATATCCAAATGAGTTCCAATTATTACATGGGTTCGCAATGAGTAGTGATCTAACAACCTCAAATCCTAATCTCATGAATTCTCCAGGGCATCTCAAATTTTAGTCTCTAATAAAATAGAAGATGTGCAGATAGTAATTTATGCATCGACTGTCAACTAATTATCTCATAAATTCCGATAGATTCACTGTAGCATCATATTGGTCTAAAAACTTCAAACCCCAAGTTTCACATTTTTACAGGAATTATTTAACCATAATTTCTATTTAACATAAATGAGGTGCAAATAAGGATTTACACATCAAGTATTAGATTATGACCTCAATAAGTTCTGGGGAAAATTACCATGGCATAATACTGGTCTAAAAAATACCAGATCCTAAGTCTCATATTATTCCAAGGAGTATTTACCCTTAATTATCATTTATTACATTTGGTGTGCGTATAAGGGTTTACACTACAAGTGCTATGTTAAAACTTCAATAAATTCTGGGAAAATTATTATAGCACCATATTGGTCTAAAAACACCAGATCCTAAGTCTCATATTATTCCAAAGAGTATTTACCCTTGATTATCATTTATTACATTTGGTGTGTGTATAAGGGTTTACACTACAAGTGTTATGGTAAGACTTCAATAAATTCTGGGAAAATTACAGTAGTATCATATTGACATAAATACACTATTTCCAGAAGATCACAATTTTCCAACCAATTTAAACCCACAATTTCTATTTATCATTAATGCACATCATTATGAAATTACAAAAGAAATACCAGAAATATTCACTCATAAATTCTGATAAAATTACCAAAGGCTTATTTTAGCATCATGACCTACTGTGATTTATCTCAAATTTGTCAGACCAATACAAACTCAGTAATTGCACAAGATTCATAAGGGGTATATTTGTAATTTTGGCTATTTATAACATGAAATATTTCCCAAAAATTCTCAGAAAATTCATGCTTCCACAATAGTAAAATCAGAGACTAAACCCTAAGTTTCACTTCATTCTGATATCATATGACCCCCTTTTCATCTTATAACCTAAATTAGGGGTAAATTTAGTAAATTCCACATTTTGGGATTTTTGTACCCAAAAATCCCCAAATAACTTTTGGGAAGTCATATTACTGCCATGGACCCATGTCCAGCATTTCAAAGCCATTGGGTCAACCCCCAAGGCTTGGGGCCCTCTTCACCCCAAAATTTGCTAAGGCACACATTAAGGTCTTTAGCCTAGCTCTTGCATGACACATAACTCCACATACACAAGGCCAAATGGTCTCAAATTTCTATCAGTGTTACAGATATATAAAAAGAGCTCACCACCCAAATTAGGGGGTGTTTGGAGTTATACAACTCCATAAATACCAAGTATTTACTTTTTCTAATAATTTTAATAACTCAATGGATATGCATCCAAAAATTCTCAAATTTAAATCCTAGGTGTGTCATCATACCATTCATGCATGGTAGAAATTTCAGGTCAAGATGAGGTCTAACAAAAAAGTTATAAGCAGTATAGTTTCTGTCCTAGCCTAGGACCAGTTCCACCAAAACAGGTGCCCTGAGTCCTACACACCTCCAAATGGTCTGATCTTGGGTCCTATGGAAACTAGAGACCAAGGCCTACAACAGTTGTATCAGCCACCTTGGGCTGAAATGGCCTCTAAGTGGCCTAAATATTTAATTGAAGAGGACCAAAGTATAAAGGCAGAAATGAGATCTATATTAGCATTATATAACAAAAAAATATTATGGCAGCACTGTTCATCTTCTCCAACAGCCCGAATTTTCCAGCTTGCAGGGCTGATTTCAACCTCTTTTTACCGGCCACCTGGGCACTCCTTCGGCCGGCGAACACCACCATCTCCATCGTGGACGTGGGGGCTATGGATCCTCCGCAACGCCGCCACCGACGGCGGCCCGTACGATAGTTTTGAGCTTGGGCTAAAATGCCCTATTTTTTCGAAAATGAAAGAAGGAATCGTGCTCATTTGAGCTCGATCTCAACCCTAGAATATCTAGAAGGCTAGCACAGATGGAGAGGGGAAGGAAACTTGCCTCAATCGAGCTTGGTGGTGGACTTTTCCCGGAATCGCCATGGCCGGCCTCCAAGCTTGAGCTCCATGCCGATTTCCCTACACTCCACCAAATGCAGTGATCCAAAGCTCGATTTCAGTTGCTTGGCACCTTCTGAAGCTGATGGAGGGGTGTATTTGGGGTGAGGTTGGCTAGTTTTGATGATTTGAAAGGGGGAGGTCGGCCATGAGCTTTGGATGCTCCTCCTTGGCTCCAAGTGTCCTCCACCACCGAATTCCTGCTGGGAATTACTGCTGGAGATCAGATTTAAGCTTTGGGAGGGGGATTGAGTGCCAATTGTCACTCAACCCCTAATTCCATGCTTTGGCCATATGTGAAATTGGGGAAAAAATCCCAAATTCACCCTTGCATGTCACCTTCTTCCAAAATCTGAGGGGCAAGCATGGAAATTAGGTCATGGGCTGCAGGTTGGGCCTCCCATTGAGGACTTAGCCCATATGGTTTGGCTTAATTTATTCAAATGCTCATTTTAGCCCAATTTTGACCTATGTTGACTTTTTGGGTTGACTTAATTAATTGGTGAGTTGACTGATCCAATGTATTGGTCTTGAGTCTTTTGACACCACCCAATGTCGATTGGGTCATGGTGGTGCCCTATTTGGGCCAATTTAGCCAATACGTGTGATTTTGACCAAAATTGGGGAAAAGTTGACTTTGGTCAATTTGGTCAATTTGATGGTCTCATGATGAGGCTTTTGGGTCTATTAGGTCCCCTATGATGTTATAAAACTAGGGGTGAAGTTAATTTCATGTTTTGTGGGTCAAATGGACCTTTTGGTGAAGGATTAACTTATGTTGACCTAAAGGGTACCTTGATCAATTTGGGTCAATTGGTGACCTCATGATGCGGCTTCTGAGTCCATTGCATCCCTACTAGGGTTTGTAACACATTGATAGGGTTGATTTGATCATTTGAACCCTAATTGACACTTAATTGAGTGGTTTGACTTATTTGGGCATAGAGTTGACCTTGGCCAAATTGATCAATTTGGCTGACCCCAACGGGTCCTAAATGACCCAAGGGACTCCCTAAGGGGTTTAGGGAGAGTTGGTGGGGCCCACTTGTCATTTTGGAGCTCAATTATCAAGCCCTAAGCTTTGGGCTCAATTTAACTATTTGCACACCAAGGTGATTTTTACCTATTCACCTTGGTTCTTAAGGCCATTTTGGCCTCTTAGAGAAATGTCATGACCTTGTCATGACGAAATGCACCTTAGGGGTCTAGTTGTTCTGGGGATGTTACAAATCCCAATAAACGAAGAAACAATTTCGTCCTCGAAATTTAGGTTGGGTCTACGGGAGTCAAAGTTCAGAATATACCAGGAAGATTTAGTAGTTTTTTGTGCAACACGACTCCCAACTAATATTGGAAATGGTTAGGTCTAGTTCACATCGCTTCATCCTCAGTCTTCTCCCAAGTGCACTTTTGTTAAATCTTACTATGTCTGTAACCAAGATCTTCTTCCCGGGTGTCCTTAAATATTTATCAGTTTGCAATTAGAATTTAGACTTGTCTTCCAAGATCATGATATGCTTACAGCTTGGGCAATATTGGTTCTCCTAAACTTTCGTGACATTGTCATTCCTTTAATATTTTATGTCCACGCTTAATCATGCTTCTAGAATCCGACATGATTTTTAGTAGATGTAAATATGTCCACGGTCATTTACTAAACCAAAGGATGCTCTAGTAGTAGCCAAGCTTAGTTCTGATACCTTAATTCATGTGGGTCATCAATTCCAAGGCTCACAAAAGTCATGTATTGTAAATCCTTCAAGATTAATTCTTGAAGGCACCTAATCACATTAACGTCCTGAAGCTTCATTCCTGATTTTTATCCCAAATCATGTGTTATTGACTGTCAGATCTATAGTCCTCATTTTTGTTATACGCCAAACAAGCTCAAATTTTTGTACGAGACCTATCACCTATGAAACAACTATCGTAAATATGTCATGAATTGATCTCTAAATCATTCCCCAAGTCTTGTACGTGATAATTTACAATTTTCAACTTTTCATAATGTCAAATTTGTTTTTGGCCTCATTCCTAATTTTTCATAACTATGGGGTCTCCAATATGTACACCAAGTATCAGTTATCATGAGCAAATAGGTTGAACATAATTTTCAAAGACTAATCATGATCCACGACAGTGTTTAGCAGAAATTCATAGTTTTCTCACTAAAGATTCTTCAGAAAATTTAAGTAATAACCATATGGGCTAATTATTGTGCTCCAATCAGGCCTACTGCCCTAATCTCATGATTTTTCCAAATTTCATTTGACTAGCAACATTAATCATTCTAGGAAAGGAACAAAATTTCATTTGGTCACTAAGAGGTGGGGGATTGTAATTGCGGCAATTTGAGTAAGAGCAAATTTGTGGACTATAATATCTTTAAAAAAATTCTAAACAGAGTTTCCAGGGTGTATTTACACCCTCTGAGATAAATTCCAGACTTTCATAATGATCTAAGGGAAGTTGACCCTGAAATTCTCAATAGTGCTTAATGTAACCAGAGTTCACAAACCCCAATTTCCTACAGAACTTAATCCTCAAAGTCGTTGATCCCTACAGAGGTGAAAGGTCACTTGATAATAAGGGCATGTTTCAAATCTCAAAAGAATTGACCAAGGAATTAATTTTTTTATCCATAAAACTTTATGTGAGTAACGACATGGGTATTATTCTAAGCTACCTTAATCTTGCATGTGGGACCCACCAATATGTAGGGTTCCAAATCACCTCACATTTGTCCAGGAACTTTTCTTTCCGAGATCTACCATCCGTAAAAGATATGAGCGACTTGGTCTTCATTAAGCCTTAGGTCTACCAAAATTGTATGTAATGAAATTATTTCTGAATCTATAGAACTTTATCTCCAAAATTCTGATTCTTGGACAGCATGTGTATCATACTAAATTTACATGTACGGTGTAATATTCAGATCGTTTGGATAAGTCAGATGATGGGGGGTATACCGATTTGGGTCTAGGGTTCACTTTATATCCTCTGCACTAAAACAGGTGCCCAAGGGGTTGTATTACAGGGGCTTTTATATTTCTAAAACAAGCCACGTTGATATTTTAGTGGCCCAATAAACGAAGAAACAAGATTAGCCTCCCGTAATCTTGTGATGAGTTTCTTATATCCGAAAATATTGGCTTTCCACGTGTGCATAAAATCCCTATGGGTATACAGTTCTTGTAATTTGGATATGGTAAGGTTCTCTGTCCTTGAAACTACCATTAATCGCAACTTTTCCAAGGATCGTGTGCATGTTATCTTATTACATGGTCTTATTCTAGGCTGGAATTCTCATTCCACATTTGACATCCTTTCTTTGTGATGGTTTTTCGAGAGCGGAAGTGTGGAGTATTAGCTTCTAAGCATATAAGTAAGGCCTTACGAGTCTCGTACTAATCCAATAATATAATCACAAACACCAAGACCACTTAAGATTGTCCTATTTGTTTGTTTGAGGAGTGTTAATATCACTTAGGAAGTGATGTGGGTATATCGGAGAGTAAGCCCTGAACACTCACACACGCTTTCAACTCCTTCTTTAGTCACTTTGGGTATCCTACTACTTGGTCAAAATATACTTGAGGTTGATGTCGGGCTAGGATACCTTATGAGAAGTCTTGCTAAGTCAAACCAATACGGTGTATTAGTCAGGTTGGCCTAATCTCATCGTTAAGTGGACAAAATTATGTGATTTCCCGTATGGGCACACCACTTCTTCCGCTGCTAGTTTGTCCTCAAACTAACTCGAGCGGGGGTTGCCCTAGGGTTTGTGGACTTCTTTTACTTGGATCGAAAGTCGGCTAAGTTGATACCAGTTTGTAAGACCCTCTTTTTTTTTGCTTTTAAAATCGGGTCTTACCGCCCAGAACCGCCGTCTTGCAGCGAGACCATTACACCCAATGGTCCCCGCCACAATATGCCGATCCTTCCATCTAAACAACATCCACCAGGCCAACCACAATTCATAGTAATAAAAACAACAAGTCCACAAATCACATTAATCATATAAATTACATGATTATAATGTCGATGATGAGAATTAAAGTAAAAGAGGAAGGGCTTACGCCCAGTACATGATCAAGTAAAGAGTACAAAACTCTCTCACTCTACAACTATGCGGAAGCTATTAAGCTCTGTCTTCATGCATCTGTAGCTGCTGCTGCGACGACGTGTAGTGGCTGCTCTGCTTCATCCCGTCCTCCTGTCCTGTCTCCTGAACGGGGTCCTGCTGTTCTGACACATCATCCCTAAAATGATGAGGTCCACCGACCGTCAGTCTATAAGACTCAGCATATTCCTCACCGCCTCCACCCGCGACTCCTGGGCACCGTGCGGGAGGAGGAAGCGGAGGACATCAAGGGGTAAATCAAAAGCAGGTGACAGCGGAGGGACTAGCAAGTATAAAGATACTAAACAAGTAATGGAAACATCTCTACTCTAGCAGGTGTAGGTATATAAGCAATAAATAAAGAGCGGTGTAAGTAAAAGAGCAGGTATAAGAAATAAGAGCAGCTACGAAAGTAACCTTAACTTATATGCACACACAAAAGCATATAAGCTAAGGGATCTGGCAAGTAGTAAACTCATCGTATAAAAGAGCCCATACTGATTTATACAATGAGGTCTCTGTTTGTGCAGAAATGCTATGCTATGATGTGCAATGCAATGATGCAATGTTTGTATTATTATTTCATACACATGCAACTCACCCACACGACTCTGTACGTACAGACCTTTAGTTCCCACTTTTCGGAGGTAACTAACCTCTCGGGCACCTCCCGTCGTGGTCAAACGGTGGCAGAGGAGCGGGCGTCTCCTCACCTAGGTGGGTAAGTCACACTACCAGACCTAGGCCCAAACGTACGCTGTGATACCGGTACCCGGTACTCACGAGCTCCTGCGTACTAAACTGAACTGGCCAGGCAGGGTTTAGGGAATTCGTCCCGTCGGACGCGCAGTAAAACAACCTGGCCCCAATAAAACCACTAGCACTGCCGAGTCAACGAACTGCTGTCGGTGTGACGGCTAAGACAGAACCGAAGACCCACCACATCTTATACACAAGCAACAAGTATTAGTCATTTACTACCGAGCCTCCAGCTCACAATTCTATATCAATATTTATAAAGTAGAGCCTGTCGCTCGCCAGACTATACCAGTCTTATATCTAAACTACGAGCATACCGCTCGCTAGACTACATCAGTCTTATATTAAAACTACGAGCCTACCGCTCGCTAGACTACACTAGTCTTATATTTAAACTACGAGCCTACCACTCGCTAGACTACACTAGTCTTATATTTAAACTACGAGCCTACCGCTCGCTAGACTACACTAGTCTTATATTTAAACTACGAGCCTACCGCTCGCTAGACTACACTAGTATTATATTTAAACTACGAGCCTACCGCTCGTAGGACTATCCGAGTCCTTCTCATATAACCCGAGCTTACCGCTCGCAGGACTATCTCAGTCCTTCCTTATATATCCCGAGCCTACCGCTCGCAGGACTATCCCAGTCCTTCCTTATATATCCCGAGCCTACCGCTCGCAGGACTATCCCAGTCCTTCCTTATATATCTCGAGCCTACCGCTCGCAGGACTATCCCAGTCCTTCCTTATATCATGTTCCGGTTTGGGATAGAAGTTAACTTGTCATGTTCTCCTACTTAACTAGTCTTGTCTATAATTTAGTTGATCTTATAAGCCTTAGGGTTAGCCTTGGACTTCCGGAGGGTTACCCGGTGAGGGGCTCGCAGCGTTACTAGGAAGTGTGGTGGGCTGACATCCCGAACTTCCTCTTCCCAAGGCACTTAATCTTGTTGGTATCTACCCCAGTCTCCCTGATCCCCATTTTCCTCCCCAATTACATTAAATCTATAAGATGAGTTAAACTTGGCTCTTAGGAGTGGGTGAGTTCTTTTGAACTCCAACACCACCAATTGTGATCGGGTGCTGACTCTCCCGTCGTCACATTCTAAGCTCGAGTTCCCTTCTTCACCGAGGAACTGCACACATTCAAATAGCCTTCTCAGCCTTACTTGGACCCACACTCCTATTCTCCGACATCCTTAACCCTGGGTTTGCCTTAGATGTTTCCCGACTTCACCCTTGAATTTCACCCTAAGATGGCTCACCCGGCTAAGGGCAGATCTACTTTCATATGGTCACTTAATACCGATGAGTTGTGTGTGGGGTCCCCGATGAGGTCTAACCTCCTCTTCTTATCATTGTAATTTCCTACACTTATAGCTTTGCTAAACGCACCCCAATCCTTATTTCCCATGATGCCCCCTAGAGGTGTTCCTCCAAATAATCTGAGCCTTCATAATAATCATGGAATTAGTAGTTCTATGTGTGAAGGTCAGTGGTGGTCTAAATCATATAAATCAGTTTTACTATTCGCAGACCAAAATAAGATTGAGCTAGATTTGACTCCTAAGGTGCAATCTTGATCACATCATATCCAAATGAGTTCCAATTATTACATGGGTTCGCAATGAGTAGTGATCTAACAACCTCAAATCCTAATCTCATGAATTCTCCAGGGCATCTCAATTCTCAGTCTCTAATAAAATAGAAGATGTGCAGATAGTGATTTATGCATCGACTGTCAACTAATGATCTCATAAATTCTGATAGATTCACTGTAGCATCATATTTGTTGAAACCAGCAACTGGTCTCTTGAGTTCGGACCCACTGGGGGTGTAGCCGGTGCTTATTTCCCCCTCACTAGACTCTCTTGACGGTGGATGCTGGAAACGGAATAGACCCAAGGCTGAAGCGAGGAGGTCCCGCCACACACCCGGAAGATCTTAGAGAGCTTCCCCTCCCAAACCAAAGCTCAACCGGGCACCTTGGAGGGCACTGGCTGCCAACCAAAACTAGCCTAGAGGAGAGGATTCTCTCAAATCGGGTCTCCTCCAAGGTGCCCTTAAGGGTCTATTTATAGTTTTTCTTAGGCTGGTCTGCAAATAGCATGAATCCGCCTTTTAATTTTACTAAATGCACCCCAAATTGGTCTACGAATAGCCTAACTCCGCTGTTCTGAAGGGCTATATGCAGACCACAAGGGGTATTATGGTCATTTCCTCCTCACTGCCTTCTGGGCGAGTGGTCCGTGAGGGAACCACTCGCCGAGTTCCCGCTTGACTGGGCGAATGCTCAAGCCCCTGAGCGAATGGTCCGTGGAGGCACCACTCGTCAGGCTCCCTCTCGCCTGCAGCCTACCCCCACTAATCTGGGGATCCTTTTTCCTATCTTGGTACGGGCGAATGGTCTGGCTGACCCCTGTCCCATCAACTGACTCGAGGGACCCACTCGCCAAATACGGGTTGTACACAATCCCCGCTCTTTGCGAGTGGCTCGTCCACTCGGAAAGAACAGTCCAACCCCTTATTTGGTGAGTGCTTGTTGAGTGGGGCCCGCAAGATTCTGTGGGTCCCACCGTTATCCTATATATATATACATCCCGTGTCAGGTTTTTCTAGACCACTTCCCCATTTCGGCTCAGGATTTCTTCTCTCTCTTGACCTTTTGCCACTTCCAATGTCTTCTCATAAGCCTTCCGCGAAACCCCTTTCGCAAGAGATGATCGAGCGCCTGGCCGCGGCCCAGGTTGCAACCGCCCCGAAAACTGCCAGATTCGCTCCCTGGCTGACATCCAAGCGAGACCCAAGCGTCCCGTACGTCTCGCGGCGAGCCAAGACGATTCGGTTGAATCGTCAGAAAGGCGAGGCCGTGTCCGAATCTCCGGCGCGTACTCCTGTTGACCTCGGGACCCAGGTATGGGAATTCCACGCTCACCGCACCAAAAATGTTGAAACCAGCAACTGGTCTCTTGAGTTCGGACCCACTGGGGGTGTAGCCGGTGCTTATGTCCCCCTCACTAGACTCTCTTGACGGTGGATGCTGGAAACGGAATAGACCCAAGGCTGAAGCGAGGAGGTCCCGCCACACACCCGGAAGATCTTAGAGAGCTTCCCCTCCCAAACCAAAGCTCAACCGGGCACCTTGGAGGGCACTGGCTGCCAACCAAAACTAGCCTAGAGGAGAGGATTCTCTCAAATCGGGTCTCCTCCAAGGTGCCCTTAAGGGTCTATTTATAGTTTTTCTTAGGCTGGTCTGCAAATAGCATGAATCCGCCTTTTAATTTTACTAAATGCACCCCAAATTGGTCTACGAATAGCCTAACTCCGCTGTTCTGAAGGGCTATATGCATACCACAAGGGGTATTATGGTCATTTCCTCCTCACTGCCTTCTGGGCGAGTGGTCCGTGAGGGAACCACTCGCCGAGTTCCCGCTTGACTGGGCGAATGCTCAAGCCCCTGAGCGAATGGTCCGTGGAGGCACCACTCGTCAGGCTCCCTCTCGCCTGCAGCCTACCCCCACTAATCTGGGGATCCTTTTTCCTATCTTGGTACGGGCGAATGGTCTGGCTGACCCCTGTCCCATCAACTGACTCGAGAATCCTCTCCTTCTTTGGGACTTTGCAGTAGCGGAGCCTTGGTGAGTTGGCTCTTCAAGGCCTGAAAGGCTTCCTCGCATTCTCTCGTCCATTCAAACTTCTGATTGCCTCTTAGCGCCTTAAAGAAGGGAGAGCATTTTTCCCCTGCCCGGGATAGAAACCGGTTCAGCCCGGCGAGTCTTCCGGTCAAGCGCTGAACCTCTTTGGCGCTCCGAGGCGACCCCAGCTCCATTATAGCCCTAACCTTGTCCGGGTTAGGTTCTACCCCCCAGGGGGTGAGAAGGTGCCCGAGGAACTTCCCTTTGCTGGCCTCGAACACACACTTCAGGGGGTTCAGGCGCATCTTGTACTTGCGTAGGGTGGCGAAGGTCTCCTCGAGGTCCTGGATGTGAGAGCTCACGCACTTGCTTTTTATCATAAGGTCATCCACGTAGACCTCCAGGTTCCTTCCCCTTTGCTTCTTGAATACCCGATCCATCATCTTCTGGTAGGTTGCTCCTGCATTTTTCAGCCCGAAGGGCATCATCTTATAGCAGTAGCATCCCTCCCTGGTGATGAACGAGACATCTTTGACGTCTGGTGGGTGCATTCTTATTTGGTGATAACCTGAAAAAGCATCCAAAAAACTCATCACAGAAAAACCGACGGCTGAGTCAACCAGCGCGTCGATCCGAGGCAAGGGATAACAATCCTTAGGACATGCCTTATTTAACAATGAAAAGTCCACACACATACGCCAGCGGCCATCGGCCTTTTTTACCATTACGACATTGGAGACCCAGCCTGGATACTGGATCTCCGTTACAAAACCTGCCTCGAGGAGTTTCGTCACCTCTTCGCGGATTGGTCCTTCGAGCTTGTCAGCTATAGCCCTTCTCTTCTGCCGGATGGGGCGGGCTTCTGGATCGAGGTTGAGACGATGGCAAGCCACGTCCGCCTCGATGCCCGGCATGTCCGCTGCGCTCCACGCGAAGATGTCCATATTCTTTTGGATGCACTCCAGCATCCTTTTCTGGTCCCCCGGGCCGAGGCCCCCGCTGATCCGCACCTTCTCCACCCTTCCTGCCTGGGTGGTAACCTCCATCTCTATCACCTCTTCTGCTGGCTCGAGCCGGGCTGGCTCGTCCCACTGGCCCTTCGCTTCTCGCCCCTCCTCCCGGGCCTTCTCCCTTGCAGCTCCTTCCGCCTTCATCGGCTCGACCTCCTGCTCCTCGCGAGCGATCTCCAACACCTCAACCTCCTGCTCCTCACGAGCGACCTCCAACACTTCCTTTCGGGCAGCGCCCTCTCCCCCTTCTTCTTCCTTCTCCTCTTCCTCTCCTGGCCCCTCCGGCCTCTCCATCTCTTCATCCATCTTTTCGGCATCCGCCATCCATGAGATGGTGTTGACGGCAGTTACGTAGCATTGCCTCGCCACCTTAGCATCTCCTCGGACGCGGATCTGGACTCCTCCACTATGCAGCTTTAAGCACTGATGGTACGATGAGGGCACGCACCGGAAGGCGCTGATGAGGGGTCTTCCAAAGATGGCGTTATAGCTGCTCGGAGCGTCCACGATGACGAACCGGCAGTTTCTTGGGACTCCTCCTAGCGTCACCTGGAGACCTACGCCTCCCTCGACCTCCTTCCTCTCTCCCGAGAAACCAAACAGTGGTCCGTCGGAGGCCTGCACTCTCTTCTTCTCTACCTCCATCGCGTCGAAAGCTTTTTTGAAGATCACATTCACCGAGCTCCCGTTGTCCACCAGGATCCGAGAGACCGTGAAGTTTTCTATTGCCGTCTGGATCACCAGGGCATCGCAGAATGGGTCTTCGTAGTCTGGCATATCTTCTGAGGAGAAGGTGAGCTTCTCGGAGGGGGGTGGGGTCTGGGAAGTTGACGCGACGTCCCTTCGGAACATGGCCTGGAAGCTCCTCTTGCGAGAGGCCTCTATCCCAACCCCACCGTGAATCACCCCGATTCCCCCCCTGGTTCCTGTATCTGCCCTATCCTCACACCGGTCCTCTTCTGCCTCTGGAAGCACTTCCTCAATTCTGGCATGCGGCCGCCGTGGCCGTCCTCTTTCCCTCATTTCCAAGAACTCTGGGCAGGTGGCGATCGCGTGACCTTCTTCCTGATGAAAATCACAGTAAGGCAACGCCACCCTGTCCTCTCTTCCAGCTCTTCCTCTTCCTCCTCTTGCTCCTCTACCTCTTCTCCCTCGGCCTACCGCCATGGCTTGCTCCCTCGGGGGGTTAGGGGGTCTGGGACCCTGCCTCCATCCCTGATTCACTCCTCCTGCCTCCCTTCCTTGGTACCTTTCATCCTGACCTCGCGCCGGTCCTTCTTGGTTCCTCCAGCCCAACCTGTTGTTGGGTTCCTGGTTCCTCCAAACCCGAGGTGGTCTTTCGAACCCCTGGCCCCTGGGCTCCTCTCGCCTTCTTCCTTCTGGCTGCCTTGCCTCGGGCTCGCTCATCTTTGCCAACCTTTTATAGAATTCGGGGTTGGCCGCCTCCCCTTCGATCTCCTCCGCGGCTCTCTCCATCAACTCCTCGAAGGATACGGGAGGTCTTCTCTTCAGGTCCATCTTGAAGAACCCTTCTCGCAGCCCTACGATGAATGCCATCTGGAGGGCGAATCCCGGCACCTCCTGCACTAGGTGTATCTCCTCCTGGAACCTGTCCACGTACTTAGCCAGGGATTCTCCCTCCCTCTGCCGGATCTTGAAGAGAGCCTCCGCATCCTTCTTCCTCTTCTTTGACGTCGAGAAACGTAGTCGGAAGCTTCGGCGCAGATCATCGAACGCATAGATGGAACCTGTGGGAAGTTGGTGGAACCAGTCCCTTGCTTTTTCCTTCAGGGTGGTTGCGAAGAGTCGGCATTGGAAAGAATCTGACATGGGAAGGATTGAAGTCATGTCCTCGAACCACTGCAGGTGCACAGCTGGGTCCTCCTTGCCGGTGTAGTAGGACATCTCTGGCCCACGAAACCCTTCTGGTACTGGGGCCGAGAGGATCATCTCGCAAAAGGGGCTCCCTTCCCCTGCTCGGCGAGTGGTCCTCTCGCGCGGGACCAACTCACACACCTCAGCACTCGCCGGACTGTTGAACAGCTGCCGTCCGGGGAGGTCTCGCGCACTTCCTTCTGCTGCCACCTCCTTCCCCGGCCGCTGCCCCAGTGCGTTCTCGCCAATCTGCAAAGGCGGGACCACTGGGACCACCGGGGTCTCGCACTCGGTCCTTGCTGCGAGAACCGTCTGCAGGACCTCTCGCTTGAACTTCTCAAACATCTCCAGCCACTCTCCCGCCGCGGGTGGCTGCGAGTGACCTGAGTCAGAACCATTCCCTCCATCTCCTGTCATCGAAACCAGCTTGGGATTTTCTTTCACCGGCTACGGTCCACGCTCACCGCACCAAAAATGTTGAAACCAGCAACTGGTCTCTTGAGTTCGGACCCACTGGGGGTGTAGCCGGTGCTTATTTCCCCCTCACTAGACTCTCTTGACGGTGGATGCTGGAAACGGAATAGACCCAAGGCTGAAGCGAGGAGGTCCCGCCACACACCCGGAAGATCTTAGAGAGCTTCCCCTCCCAAACCAAAGCTCAACCGGGCACCTTGGAGGGCACTGGCTGCCAACCAAAACTAGCCTAGAGGAGAGGATTCTCTCAAATCGGGTCTCCTCCAAGGTGCCCTTAAGGGTCTATTTATAGTTTTTCTTAGGCTGGTCTGCAAATAGCATGAATCCGCCTTTTAATTTTACTAAATGCACCCCAAATTGGTCTACGAATAGCCTAACTCCGTTGTTCTGAAGGGCTATATGCAGACCACAAGGGGTATTATGGTCATTTCCTCCTCACTGCCTTCTGGGCGAGTGGTCCGTGAGGGAACCACTCGCCGAGTTCCCGCTTGACTGGGCGAATGCTCAAGCCCCTGAGCGAATGGTCCGTGGAGGCACCACTCGTCAGGCTCCCTCTCGCCTGCAGCCTACCCCCACTAATCTGGGGATCCTTTTTCCTATCTTGGTACGGGCGAATGGTCTGGCTGACCCCTGTCCCACTCGCCAAATACGGGTTGTACAATATTGGTCTAAAAACTTCAAACCCCAAGTTTCACATTTTTACAGGAATTATTTAACCATAATTTCTATTTAACATAAATGGGGTGCAAATAAGGATTTACACATCAAGTATTAGATTATGACCTCAATAAGTTCTGGGGAAAATTACCATGGCATAATACTGGTCTAAAAAAATACCAGATCCTAAGTCTCATATTATTCCAAGGAGTATTTACCCTTAATTATCATTTATTACATTTGGTGTGCATATAAGGGTTTACACTACAAGTGCTATGTTAAGACTTCAATAAATTCTGGGAAAATTATTATAGAACCATATTGGTCTAAAAACACCAGATCCTAAGTCTCATATTATTCCAAAGAGTATTTACCCTTAATTATCATTTATTACATTTGGTGTGCGTATAAGGGTTTACACTACAAGTGCTATGTTGAGACTTCAATAAATTCTGGGAAAATTACAGTAGTATCATATTGACATAAATACACTATTTCCAGAAGATCACAATTTTCCAACCATTTTAAACCTACAATTTCTATTTATCTGTAAGGGGTACCAAAAATGACTTTACACTACAAGTGCTGAAATTTTGGCTTCCTTAAATTCTGGAAAAATTACAGTAGTATCATATTGACATAAATACACTATTTCCAGAAGATCACAATTTTCCAACCATTTTAAACCCACAATTTCTATTTATCATGAATGCAAATCATTAAGAAATTACAAAAGAAATACCAGAAATAATCACTCATAAATTCTGATAAAATTACCCAAGGCTTATTTTAGCATCATGACCTACTGTGATTTATCTCAAATTTGTCAGACCAATAAAAACTCAGTAATTGCACAAGATTCATAAGTGGTATATTTATAATTTTGGCTATTTATAACATGAAATATTTCCCAAAAATTCTCAGAAAATTCATGCTGCCACAATAGTGAAATCAGAGACTAAACCCTAAGTTTCACTTCATTCTGATATCATATGACCCCCTTTTCATCTTATAACCTAAATTAGGGGTAAATTTAGTAAATTCCACATTTTGGGATTTTTGTACCCAAAAATCCCCAAATAACTTTTGGGAAGTCATATTACTGCCATGGACCCATGTCCAGCATTTCAAAGCCATTGGGTCAACCCCCAAGGCTTGGGGCCCTCTTCACCCCAAAATTTGCTAAGGCACACATTAAGGTCTTTAGCCTAGCTCTTGCATGACACATAACTCCACATACACAAGGCCAAATGGTCTCAAATTTCTATCAGTGTTACAGATATATAAAAAGAGCTCACCACCCAAATTAGGGGGTGTTTGGAGTTATACAACTCCATAAATACCAAGTATTTACTTTTTCTAATAATTTTAATAACTCAATGGATATGCATCCAAAAATTCTCAAATTTAAATCCTAGGTGTGTCATCATACCATTCATGCATGGTAGAAATTTCAGGTCAAGATGAGGTCTAACAAAAAAGTTATAAGCAGTATAGTTTCTGACCTAGCCTAGGACCAGTTCCACCAAAACAGGTGCCCTGAGTCCTACACACCTCCAAATGGTCTGATCTTGGGTCCTATGGAAACTAGAGACCAAGGCCTACAACAGTTGTCTCAGCCACCTTGGGCTGAAATGGCCTCTAAGAGGCCTAAATATTTAATTGAAGAGGACTGAAGTATAAAGGCAGAAATGAGATCTATATTAGCATTATATAATAAAAAAATATTATGGCAGCACTGTTCATCTTCTCCAACAGCCCGAATTTTCCAGCTTGCAGGGCTGATTTCAACTTCTTTTTATCGGCCACCTAGGCACTCCTTCGGCCGGCGAACACCACCATCTCCATCGTGGACGTGGGGGCTATGGATCCCCGGCAACGCCGCCACCGGCGGCGGCCCGTACGATAGTTTTGAGCTTGGGCTAAAATGCCCTATTTTTTCGAAAATGAAAGAATGAATCGTGCTCATTTGAGCTCGATCTCAACCCTAGAATATCTAGAAGGCTTGCATAGATGGAGAGGGGAAGGAAACTTGCCTCAATCGAGCTTGGTGGTGGACTTTTCCCGGAATCGCCATGGCCGGCCTCCAAGCTTGAGCTCCATGCCGATTTCCCTATACTCCACCAAATGCAGTGATCCAAAGCTCGATTTCAGTTGCTTGGCACCTTCTGAAGCTGATGGAGGGGTGTATTTGGGGTGAGGTTGGCTGGTTGTGATGATTTGAAATGGGGGAGGTCGGCCATGAGCTTTGGATGCTCCACCTTGGCTCCAAGTGTCCTCCACCACCGAATTCCTGCTGGGAATTACTGCTGGAGATCAGATTTAAGCTTTGGGAGAGGGATTGAGTGCCAATTGTCACTCAACCCCTAATTCCATGCTTTGGCCATATGTGAAATTGGGAAAAAAATCCCAAATTCACCCTTGCATGTCACCTTCTTCCAAAATCTGAGGGGCAAGCATGGAAATTAGGTCATGGGCTGCAGGTTGGGCCTCCCATTGAGGACTTAGCCCATATGGTTTGGCTTAATTGATTCAAATGCTCATTTTAGCCCAATTTTGACCTATGTTGACTTTTTGGGTTGACTTAGTCAATTGGTGAGTTGACTGGTCCAATGTGTTGGTCTTGAGTCCTTTGACACCACCCAATGTCGATTGGGTCATGGTGGTGCCCTATTTGGGCCAATTTAGTCAATACGTGTGATTTTGACCAAAATTGGGGAAAAGTTGACTTTGGTCAATTTGATGGTCTCATGATGAGGCTTTTGGGTCTATTAGGTCCCCTATGATGTTATAAAACTAGGGGTGAAGTTAATTTCATGTTTTGTTGGTCAAATGGACCTTTTGGTGAAGGATTAACTTATGTTGACCTAAAGGGTACCTTGGTCAATTTGGGTCAATTGGTGACCTCATGATGGGGCTTCTGAGTCCATTGCATCCCTACTAGGGTTTGTAACACATTGGTAGGGTTGGTTTGATCATTTGAACCCTAATTGACACTTAATTGAGTGGTTTGATTTATTTGGGCATAGAGTTGACTTTGGCCAAATTGATCAATTTGGCTGACCCCAACGGGTCCTAAATGACCCAAGGGACTCCCTAAGGGGTTTAGGGAGAGTTGGTGGGGCCCACTTGTCATTTTGGAGCTCAATTATCAAGCCCTAAGCTTTGGGCTCAATTTTACTATTTGCACACCAAGGTGATTTTTACCTATTCACCTTGGTTCTTAAGGCCATTTTGGCCTCTTAGAGAAATGTCATGACCTTGTCATGACGAAATGCACCTTAGGGGTCTAGTTGTTCTGGGGATGTTACAGCAGCTTCTCCCAATGGAGCGTGATCAGGGACCAAGGGAGGCGGGATGATTGGAGCGGCAGGTGGAGTAGGACCTTGCTGGGCTCCGAGGTTTCTGAGAAGAGTCAGCATTTCAGTTTGCTGCTCTTCCATCTGGCGTATACGCCCTTCTAGCGCGGCAACGGGCGCTAAAGGAACTTCTTCGGCAGGAGGTGCGTTGATGAGTGAATGGGATGGAGCGGGATCGACGTGTCCTTCAGGGATGGAAACATCAGTGGTGCGAGCACTTCTTCTTGCCATTGCTGTTAGTCACGAGTATTGCTATCAGGCGAATACTGTCTTCGAAAAGCTTTTGCAGAGTTTGGGGAACACCTTTCCCACAGACGCCGCCAAACTGTTGCGGGTCGCTCAACGTTCTTTCAGACCGAGCGAATCGAACCGTCTTAGCCCGAGAGTGAACCGAGCGCGCAAGCAGTCACAGAGAGAACGAACAGGTGACAAGAAGACGTTTTTACCGTGGAAAACCCGGAAAGGGTGAAAAACCATGTGGTCGGATCAGCGCCGACCAAATTTCCCTATGTGGTGGAGCGTTACAAGTAATGGTGCAAGAATCGGGAGCGATAGGCCACTCCCGTTACAATTGTAGTTGAATGAATGGCTCTGAGGGTGACAGGCCACCTCTCAGAAAAACTAAGTACTTTTCTTGGCCAGGAAATCGTCAAAGTCCGCAGAAGATCTTCAAGCGACGACGGTGGTCTTCAAGCGACGAAGGAGTTCTTCGAAGGTTGAAGGAGGTCTTCGAGTGTTGATGAAGGTCTTCGAATGTTGAAGGAGATCTTCGGGTTCCGAAGGAGATCTTCGAGCGCTGAAGGAGATCTTCGAGTTCCGAAGGAGATCTTCGAATGTTGATGAAGATCTTCAAGGGAATTCCAGAGAGCTCTCTCCCGTGTAGAAAATTCCAAGTCCCTTTCAAATGAAGCCCTGAGGTTCCTTTTATAGCTTTTGAGGGTGGTTAGGGTGGTTATGGTGGTTAGGACGGCTACCCGCACACCATAACCAATTTATGTGATATATGCACATTTATCATGAATATGGCTATGCTCACACCAATTTGTATAATTTTTAGGATGATATGTATTTATATGACGGATATGGTTACGTGCACACCATAACCATATTATTTGCTAGACGCAGACCGGATGCCCACTCATTATGAATACGACTATGCTCACACCAATTTGTATAGTTTGGTGATGATATGTATTCATATAACGGATACGGTTACACGCACACCATAACCACACGATTTGCTAGACGCGGACCGTATTGAAGGTTTTTACTATTTATACCCCCATGTTGAAGGATTTTCACTATTCGCACCCCATGATGTGGAGTTTCACTATTTGCACCCCATGATAGGTGGTTACAGGTTTAGTGAGATTTGCCTTGATCGTCCTCGTTTTCACCGCCGAATGAGGCGGGAGAGGTCGGGCGAGCGCGTCCGTTGGTCAAGGGAGGCCGGCCGGGGATGAGACGAGAGGGGCCGGAGGATGCGCCCGGCGGCGAGGGAGGCCGACCGACACCGCGCCCACCGCCCGGCCGCGTGTGGTGCCGGGCGGTACCGCGCGGTACCGGGCGCGCGGTACCGCGCGGCGCTAGGCGCACAGTGTCGGGCGCGCGGTACCGCGCGACATTAGGCGCGCGGCACCGCGCAGCGTTAGGCGCGCGGCACCGCGCGGTGCCGGGCACGCGGTACCGCGCGGCGTTAGGCGCGCGCTACCGCGCGGTACCGGGCACGCGGTGCTGCACACGGTACCGCGCCATCGCGCGGTGCCGCACGGCCGCGCGGCGCCGCGTGGCTGCGCGGTGCCGCGGTCGAGCGGTCGTGCGGTGTCGTGGGGCCGCAGTATGCCGCGCGGTCGTGCGTTGTCGCGCGGCCGTGCGGTGTCGCGCGGCCGCGCGCGGCGTCGTGCGGTCGTGCGGTGTCGAGCGGCTGCGCGCGGTGCCGCGCGGCCGTGTGGTGCCGCGCGGCTGCACGCGATGCCGCGCGGCCTTGTGGCCGCGCGTGGTGCTGCGCGTGGCTTCGTGCGGTGGTTGCGGCGATTACGGTTGCGGTTGTGGGCGGTTTCCTCCTCTTTCTTGCCCATACCTCCACCATCTTAGTGGGGAGTTGGGTTTTTGGCTAAATGCAACCCGAATTTCTCTACAAAATGGATGAGGACCCATCAAAGATATTTTTTTTCCTTTCTAAATGTCCTTTTTAATTTGCATTTTTCTTATAGTGCTATGGAGAGGACTATGAGGAGACGTTTAGTCCTGTGGCGAAGATGACGTCGGTGAGGACGATCATTGCTCTGGCAGTGTGTCGAGGTTGGAAGCTGTGACAGCTTGATGTGAAGAATGCGTTCATGTATGGTGAGATTGACAAGGACATATTCATTGTGTAACCACCTGGATGCGTGTCCAAGTCACTTCCACATCATGTGTGCAAGCTGAAGAAGGCTCTCTACGATTTGAAAGGGGCGCCGAGAGCCTGGTATGGGAAGATTGCAGAGTACCTACAGTTATGTGGTTATGATGCCTCAGACCCTAGCATGTTCGTGAAGAAGTGTGGAGATCTTCATGTGCTGGTGTTGCTGTACGTCGACGACATGCTCGTGATGGGGAACAACAGTGAGGAGGTCGCAGCGCTGAGACAACAGTTATCCATCCGATTCGAGATGAAGGATCTTGGTGAACTGCACCATTTCCTTGGACTTTAAGTTGAGAAGAGAAGAGGAGGGCTGGTCGTTTCCCATATGGCATATATGCTGAGAAAATCATCGAGAGATTCGAGATGAAGGAAGGGAAGAGCAGTTCTGTTCCACTGGAGGCTGGGCTAACGCTTCGGAAGGAAGAAGGGAGGATTCTTCATGATCCGAAGATCTTCCGGGCACTGATGGGGAGTCTTATCTACCTGACTATCACGAGGCCAGACATCGCTTTTGCCGTCGGCCGAGTTAGTCGGTACATGCAGGAGCCGCAGAAGCCTTATTTCGAGGCAGCCAAAGGGATACTAAAGTATGTGAAGGGAATCTTAGAGATGAGGTTGTTTTATGAAGAGAAGTCTGACTTCAAGCTGCATGGATACACATATGCAGACTACGCAAGTGATGTTGATGATCGCAAATCGATATCAGGTTATGTGTTTATGTGTGGAGTTGATGTCATCTCGTGGTGTAGCAAGAAGCAAGATTCTATCTCCCTTTCCACCACTGAGGTTGAGTAGAAGACGCCATCCCTAGCTAGCAGCACATAAGTGTGTCTGGCTGAGGAGGCTGGTGGAAGATGTGGATGAGAAGGTCAGCGAACCTACAGTGCTTCGCTGGGACAATGAGAGTACCTTGAAACTGGTAACCAACCCAGTGTGTCACGCAAGAACAAAACACTTAGAGATCGAGCATCACTTCATTAGAGAGAAGGTGTTGGGTGACTTGATTGCAGTAGAGCCTGTGCGGAGCGAAGACAACCTTGCAGATATATTCACGAAGCCCCTTTCTGTGTGGCCGTTCAGGAGGCTTCGCTCGCTACTTGGAGTTCTTCTCAGGGATCAATTCAAGTGGGAGTGTTAGATTTTGAAGTGAGCTAACACCTAGTGTTAGAGATAACGCAGGTGTTAGCTCTGCTTGTAGAAGGTCACTCCTTTTCATATAAATAGGAGGCCAGACCCCCCCCCCCCCCCCCCCCGCCCTCTCTTAGAGAGATATTGATTTGTGCGAGATAGCAGAGAACTCGGAGCGAGTTCGGCGAGTGGCCTAGAGAAGGTCTCTTGAGTGAGAGTAATCACGAGCTAACACGGAACGTTAAGTTGTCAACGCCAGGTGTTAGTGTACGCGAGTGCGGCTAGTGAGCTGCGCATGCGAGCAGAGAGCTAATTGCGAGAAGTGACCTGAGAGCTAACTCGGGGCGTTAGGAGTTAACGCGGGGCGTTAGGAGTTAACACCGGGCGTTAGCGAGCAGCGAGTGGTACATGTGTGGTGTGCTGTGGAGGAGAAGCGTACACTGTCCGCGACCAGTTTCTTTACTTCCATTTGACTGTCGTAAATCGAGTTGCATGCAACTTGTTTTCATTCTTGTTCGTTTGTATCTTGTAACCATTGTTTGGAATAGAAGAAAAGTGTTTTGTGTTTATCCTTGATGTTCTTGTCTCGGTACTCCATTGATCCGAAAAATTTCACAAAATCAATGAATTTTCAAACTACTTTTGAATTGAAACAGCGGAATGAAAACTCATACACCATACAACATATCATTCCCAATAATATATCTTTTCTTTTATATAAGGAAACATATTGAGAGACATATATATACATATATATCTATACTAATATATAAAGATATCACCTTCTGGCGTAACATGATCGACAAACGAATACGAGCCGTCGAAATAAGATCCAAATGATCTTATTCATTCGCAAGTGGTCTGCGAATAGCCTTTCAGTTTTGCGCTGGTTGGCTATTCGCAGACCACCATAGTCTACGAATAGTCAAACAGTTTTACGCGGGTTGGCTATTCACAAACCACTTGCATATAGTTTTTTTCCCGAAAAATCATAATAAAATCCTGTATAAATAATTTAAAAATAATTTAAAAAATTTTTAAAAATGCAAAAAACCGAAACAATTTTAAAAAATAAATTAAACTAAAAAATTAAAATAAGCCCGCCGATTGGGGGCGGGCGAAGCACGCTGTTGCGGAGCGGATACAGTCGCGCGCGCGGGGCACGGGGGGCCCCCATGCACTGTCACTCGTCGTACTATATATAAAGAAATAGTTTTGAGGTACGTTGTCATTAATAGCGTGTACCATCAAATTCATTTGAATCATTCGATCTCACCGAAATCAAATATAGTCGTTCGATTATAACCTGTGTGATGTAATGGTAGATAAGGGGGCAGCCCGGTGCACAAAGGCATCCTCGCGCAGCGAGGGTCCAGGGAAAGGTCCCACCATAAGGTTGAAATGTAGGCAAGCCTTACCTTGCATTTTCACAAGAGGCTGCTTCCAGGACTCGAACCCGTGGCCTCAAGGTCACATGGCCACACCTCAACCGGTGCACCAAGACTCCCCTTCAACGTGATGTAATGGTAGATGCTAAGATAAATTTTACTATGGCTCCTATACCTATGGTAGGGTGTCATATGCCTATTTTCTCAGCCGAACATTACCCAACAATGTGAAATTATGATATTACCCTTAAGTTCATTAAAAAGGAGGGTCATATTGCTCACTCTTAAACTCACAAAAATTATCTTTGATGTGAATTGAGCCTAAACTCCCACTATGACAAGCAAAAATGACAATCATGACAGCTATCCAATTTTTATCGAACCATGTATGTGTGTGTATATATATATATATATATATGCCTACGAACGTTAACAGAAAACTTCTTCACAGAACGGGCCTACAGCTCCACAATGATAAAATTGCAATTTGCAGGCAAAAATAAGTAATCAGTGTGGCTTCACCCTCGCTCTCTAGCTACAGCTCTTCCTTAGTTCAAGCCTATCTCTCCACCCATGGATCTCCAAATCTCCTTTCTCATGTAAATTAACAGACACACCCTCTTCTCTCCTAGCTAGCTCTATCTCCCCCGGCCTCTATATCTCCTCCACTTCGCCCTCACAGCCCATAAGCCAGCGGAGATCACTTTCATCATCTCCTTCCTTCCAAGTTCCCTTCCTCTTTTTCTTCCCTAAACTTTCACTGCAACCCCACGAAAGCCGAGCAATTGAAAATAAAAACAACCCTACTATGTCGGCAGCTGCGGACGGAGGCGGCTGTGGAGCCGGCGGCAGCGATGGGAGGCCGAGCAGGTACGAGTCGCAGAAAAGGCGTGACTGGAACACGTTCGGGCAATACCTACGCAACCACCGCCCTCCGCTCGAGCTTTCCCGCTGCAGCGGTGCTCACGTGCTGGAGTTCCTGCGCTACTTAGACCAGTTCGGGAAGACCAAAGTCCACGGAGCCGGCTGCCCTTTCTTCGGCCAGCCCTGCCCGCCCGGCCCCTGCCCCTGCCCTCTCCGCCAGGCATGGGGCAGTCTCGACGCCCTCGTCGGCCGCCTCCGCGCCGCTTTTGAAGAGAACGGCGGCCGTCCGGAGACCAACCCCTTCGCCGCCCGCGCCGTCCGGCTCTACCTACGCGACCTCCGCGACTCACAGGCTAAGGCTCGCGGTGTCGCTTATGATAAGAAGAAGCGGAAAAGGGCGCCTGCGCTGCCGCCGCACGCCGCGGCGGCGGGGGAGGCCTCGGCGCCGGAGTTTGTTTCTGGTCATCAGCTGCAGTACGGCCGTATTCTGATGATGCCCGGCGGCGGAAGTGGCGGCGAGATGGGCTGCGATGGAGAGGTGCACAGCGGCGGCGCAGGAGCTATGATTCCACTGTCCGCGTTTCATTAATTAGCAATTATCTCTCTCTATATATATATGCATATGATCAGTCCTTACTCCGGTCATCATTCTAGGGTTTGGTAGCTTCTGATTTCTTGGTTATATATTCTGTGGCTACTCATCGAATCCGAGGAAGAAACTGATCACCCCCCGTGCAGAAACAAGTGTGGGTGCAGGCTGATCATGAATCATCATCATCATCTTCATCATCATCGATCATAATGTAATGTTATAAATAACTCTCATTTGGATCATAATGATATTTCTTGATGCTACCTGCACAACATGACATAATTATATAATTAATTATATATTAATATGCATGGTTTATGCTCTAAATTAATCTCGCTTTTCTTATATATATATATATATATTCTCTTCTTCTTCTAACATTTGCTGAGCTTTCTCGATTAGCGCAGGAGAAATTCTCGAGGAGAATTGCGTGTGTATATATTTAGGGTCTTGCCAGCTGCTGCTGATTTCACAGGAATCGTTCTTCAGTACTCTTAATTTGCTCATCACGGTATCAAGTTTCAGACTTTCTCTTTCCTTTTTCATAGATTTTCTGTATATATATATTCAGAACTACTTCGACTTGCCTGCTTAAATATTATTAGATTAGGAGATCATGGTTTCACTAGTGTACGTAACAGCTGCTTAAATATTATATATATAACTACTAGCTAGCTAGTTGCCTGAAAATTCAAGCATGTGGATCCATGGAAGCATTATATAACTAGCTAGCTAGGGGCATATAACTACGATACTCTTTGATGCGGAAAACTTTTGTTGGTTGAGTACTATTTGCTGCTGGTAGTGGCAATAAAAATAAAGTTAATTTGGGGTAGGGATTTGGACCACTGGTCAATTGAGAGTCCTCTTAATTGTTGTTGTTAGGCGAGGTGGGGTCTATTATAAGCACGAGTGACTCATCTGGGTAGGCGATGTGGGACTAATCTTGGTATGCATTTTTTTTGTTCATGCTGGATCATCCAACATGAAGCGTGAATCTAGCTCTGATACATGTTAAACCACCGCACTCATTTTCAATTCCAAAACCCGGGTTAAAGATAGGCGAGGTGGGGCCTATTATAAGCACAAGTGACCCGTCTGTGTAGGCGGTGTGGGACTAATCTTGACATGCATTTTTTTTGTTCATGCTGGATCATCCAACATGAAGCGTGAACCTAGATCTGATATCATGTTAAACCACCGCACTCATTTTCAATTCCAAAACTCGGGTTAAGGATAGGCGATCGAGGTGGGGCCTATTATAAGCACGAGTGAACCGTCTGGGTAGGCGGTGTGGGACTAATCTTGACATGCATTTTTTTTGTTCATGCTGAGCGTGAACCTAGCTCTGATACCATGTTAAACCACCGCACTCATTTTCACTTACAAAACCCTGGTTAAAGATATGAGAGTTGGAGTCTATTATAAGCACAAGTGAACCGTCTGGGTAGGCGGTGTGAGACTAATCTTGACATGCCTTGTTTTCGTTCATTTTGGATCGTCGTCCAACAGGTGTTTGGTCAATCATCCGGCTTCTGTTCGCGAACAGAACCCCTCATGGTCCGATTATATGTTGAATTAATGATTATGAACTGCTGTGTTGTGATTGGTTTTAGATATATGGACCACTCGCTCGCTCGCCCATTTCATTTTGTTTCAGAAATTATTAAACTTTTTTTATATTTCTGCATGGAATGGGAGTAATATTGCAGTGGATGAAAAGCCAAGAAACAGAAGATTTAATCAATATTAATTATCTAAATGTGAAATGTAAACTATTATATATGAAAGATTTTAAATGATAAATGTGCGTGCAATCTATAATTTTGCTGATTTATAAGGGAGGTCCCACTAATGACCCCAATAGTTAATAATGATGTTTCTTTATGATTTGTCTGCATTCAATTAATATGACTGTGTATACTAAGATTCTGTTTGGTAGGGCGTTCTTTCTTTGCTGCATTTTTTAAAAAACGCAAAACACTATTTTTTGCCCAAAATAGTCTTTTTATGCTTCATTCTATCTGTTGGGATGAAGCCCTATTCAAAAACATTGTTTTATATTCATCTTCAATCGCTCCATCTCCAACCTAAACCACCCACCCAAACAGGACCTAATTAAGCCTGCTTGGGGTTTTTTTTCTCTGTTGAGTTTTTCAAAAATATAAATGTTAATTTATTGCTTGTTTTGAATAGACACCTTTGGAACCATTGATTCCGCAAAACGTAGTTTTAGGCCTGAATATTCCAATCGTAAACTCCAGACAAACCCTAAATAATAGGCTGCTTATTTAGGTAGAATTCTGTGATATACTGAAGAGAGAAGGGAAATAGAAAATTGAACAAGATTCCGCTTTCCTCCTACAATTGTGCTTGAATGTGTATTTTTTCCTCTTCGTATTCTAATTAAGGGGGCGCTAGCTAGCTAGTTCATTTGTTTGTGGAGACAATCACTTGAGCTTGGAGAGAAAATGTATTGAATCGTAAGGGTTGTGGGTTGGGCGGTCACTTCCACTCGAGTCAAATGGTGGAGATGGACCCAACAATGTTCCAAGCTCCACACCGGCTAACCGGAACCAACACAAGTTAAAGAAACTCGTACATGGTCAAGATTAATTACATGTTTTATATCATTAAATCCACCCTCCGGCATTGCAGCGTGTCCTCGAATCCACGATCTCGCTCTGGTATCACTTGTCGATAAAACATTTACCCTATTGGTCGATAAGCTCAAATTTATGAAAATGGCACAACCATTTTCCTTTACCCAAATGACAGCGAAAAACTCCATACTAAGCACCGGGTGGACATGAGGTGTTGTGTCATAAGCTTCGTGGGCTGGGCGGTCACTCAAGTCAAAGGGTGGTGATGAACATGTTCGCGGCGGATAAAAGGACGATTAAAAAAATGAAAAACATGTCCAATTGCAACGACGTAGTAAGTCAATGGTTTAAGGCTCCGTTTGGCACGGCGTTTTTTGCTTCCGTGAGTTTGGCCAAAAACGCTACCGCCGTAGAATGTATGTTTGGCCGGCCCGGTAACTGTTATGAGCGCCACCAAGAAAAGAAAACTAGTTTTGAACATAAAAATAGATGAAATTCTTTAGGTGAGGTCATGCGTTCACGAACGACGGTTCATAACAACCGCGTTCACGACCGTCACCGCAGCGCAAAACACAGCCTAAGACTTATCGGCTCAATCTACCATTATATTGTGTTGAGGACTTGAGGTTATAACCTCAGCATGCTAGAGTATTCAAAAGTGTGGTGCGGTTATAACAGAAGCCTACAGTCCCATATAGCATGAATCAGAATATATTAGTCATGTTTTGTTTAATAAATTTTGAATTAGACTTTCTTTTTACTTTATTTAATAATTTTTTAATATGCAAAGAAAAATTATATTATTGTAATGTTTTATTGAATAGACTTTGATGCAGTTATAACAACTACAACAAATGTTCGTACGCACAAATCGTAATGATTGCACCGTGCAGTGCAATCGAACGGCGCGAGCTTTGAGATGAGTGCTTTGAGATGCGTGTACATCACAGCGCACTCATCTCGGATCATTACGGATCAGTAGGCGTAAACCGGAACACGAAACACCTCAGCTCAATGATCATATATATATTATTTACCGGGACCTCCCATCAAAGTTTAGGTAATTACAGCTTGCACTCATCTAACTTTCGCCCTTCAATGTTTACATTTCATAACATCCAGGCACAAAAGGACCCCTCTGATGATTTACTCCAAGGGGTACTTTTGTGAATGAATGCTATGGAATGTAAACATTGAGGGGAATGTTTTTAATTTCGAAAGTTAGAGAGATGCAAGTTGTAATTACGCAAACTTTAAGAGGTCCCGATATATTTATATCAGATGTTCATACTAAAGCTTTACATAATAGTGTTTGTCGATGTCCCATGCCACTCATCAATAAATAGTATTGATAGGGTTTCCTTGAAGGCGCTAACCGCACCCCATTCATGGGTGTGCGGTTATCCAAAGAAACCACATTATCCCCATAACCACCCAACATGTGGGTGCAAATAGTAAAATCCTTCAACATGGGGGTGCAAATAGTAAATTCCTCCATCATGGGGTGCAAATAGTAAAATTCTCCAACATGGGGGTGCAAATAGTAAATTCCTCCATCATGGAGTGCAAATAGTAAAATCACCCAACATGTTGGTGCAAATAGTAAAATCCTTCAACATGGGGGTGCAAATAGATAAATTCTGCATCATGGGGTGCAAATAGTAAAATCCTCCAACATGGGGGGTGCAAATAGTAAATTCCTCCATCATGGAGTGCAAATATTAAAATCCTCCAACATGGGGGTGCAAATAGTAAATTCCTTCAATAAGGTCTGCGTATAACAAATAATATGGTTATGGTGTGCGCATAACCATATCCGTCATATGAATACATATCACTGCAAAACTATACAAACTGGTGTGCGCGTAGCTATATTCATGATAAGTGTGCGTATAACACATAAATTGGTTATGGTGTGCGGGTAGCCGCATAACCACCATAACTACCCTAACCACCCATTTAACTACCCTAAATTGGTTTTTGGGATCTTCTTCTTCTCCTCCTCCATCTCTCCCCTCTTTTGAGACTTTCTCTCTCTCCGGTCGGGAAAATTCTCCTACGAATTTTCTCTCTCCTCCTTCTTCCTTGCGCGCTCACAGCACGCCTCCTCCTTGCGCGCGCACAAGCGAGCGTCCTCCTTGCGCGCTCACAAGCGCGCGTCCTCCTTGCGCGCTCACAAGCGCGCGTCCTCCTTGCGCGCTCACAAGCGCGCGTCCTCCTTGCGCGCTCCCAAGCGCGCCTCCTCCTTGCGCGCTCACAAGCGCCTCCGTGCGCTCCGCTCTCAAGACCGCTCCAAGCGCGCCTCTGTGCGCTCCGCTCTCAAGACCGCTCCAAGTGCGCCTCCGTGCGCTCCGCTGTCAAGACCGCTCCAAGCGCGCCTCCGTGCGCTCCGCTTTCAAGACCGCTCCAAGCGCGCCACCGTGCGCTCCGCTCTCAAGACCTCTCCAAGCGTGCCCCCGTGCGCTCCGCTCTCAAGACCGTTCCAAGCGCGCCTCCGTGCGCTCCGCTCTCAAGACCACTCCAAGCGCGCCTCCGTGCGCTCCGCTCTCAAGACCACTCCAAGCGCGCCTCCGTGCGCTCCGCTCTCAAGACCACTACAAGCGCGCCCCCGTGCGCTCCGCTCTCAAGATCGCTCCAAGCGCGCCTCCGTGCGCTCCGCTATCAAGACCGCTCCAAGCGCGCCACCGTGCGCTCCGCTCTCAAGACCCCTCCAAGCGCGCCTCAATGCGCTCCGCTCTCAAGACCGCTCCAAGCGCGCCTCCGTGCGCTCCGCTTTCAAAACCGCTCCAAGCGCGCGTCCGTGCCCTCCGCTGTCAAGACCGCTCCAAGCGCGCCACCGTGCACTCCGCTCTCAAGACCACTCCAAGCGTGCCCCGTGCGCTCCGCTCTCAAGACCGCTCCAAGCGCGCCTCCGTGCGCTTCGCTCTCAAGACCGCTCCAAGCGCGCCTCCGCGCGCTCCGCTCTCAAGACCGCTCCAAGCGCGCCTCCGCGCGCTCCGCTCTCAAGACCGCTCCAAGCGCGCCTCCGCGCGCTCCGCTCTCAAGACCGCTCCAAGCGCGCCTCCGCGCGCTCCGCTCTCAAGACCGCTCCAAGCGCGCCTCCGTGCGCTCTGCTCTGAAGACTGCTCCAAGAGCGCCTCTGCGCTCTCCGCTCTCAAGACCGTCCAAGCATAACCCCGCGTACTCAGCAACAAGCACTCCGCGTACTCAAGAACAAACGCTCCAGCCTCCTGCAAGAACAACAATCCAAACTCCTCTCGCGCAGCAGGAGACAATCGACAGAGACCAAGACGCACAGAGCACATCGATCCAACCTTTAAGCTGCAGTCAAAACCTCTAGAGCGCTTAGAGCGCAGCATCCCCCTCTGCATCAGACAAAAGTCTTATCTCCCGGGGCGGTGGCTTGTCACCCTCCGAGTATCTCTCTCTCAACAATTGTAATGAGAGGCGGTCTGTCGCCCTCGAGTTCTTTAAAGTAGCTTTGTACAACAACCAACAAATAGTGGAGGTTTCGGCCGGCACAGACCCGGCCGCGTGGTTTTTCACTCAGTTGACGGGTTTTCCACGTTAAAAAATTGTCTTGTTAGCTTTCTCTTTTTCTGTGATTGTTTGCGCGCTCAAACGCTCCCGGGCTAAGACGGTCCAATCTAGTCCGATCTACCGGAGCCTTGAGTGGACCACAACAAAACTATCACTATTTATCTTTTATTTTCACCATATATAAGCTATCATAAATTTTACCATATATATATTATATATAATATAAGTGAATATAGCATTCTCCATACTCTTACCGTGCTTTTATATTTTATCCGAAACATCTTTAATATACAAAATTAAAAATAAACTTCCCGGGAGAGAGAGTGGGGTAGAGAGAGAAAGAGAGGAGAGAGAGAGAGAGAGTGCGACGGAGAAGGAAAGAGAGGAAAAAAAATAATCTTTTTAGTATATATATACGTATTTTTTTACAAAATAAATATTGTAATATTAATGTAAATTTTTTTCCAAAATAAATATTGTAATATTTATGTATATTTTTTTACGGTCATTTTGAGTACTCATATGTATATGTTGCGGGCACAGCCCGCAGACGCATCGAGCACGGGCTTCATGCTGAGGCGGGCGAAACCCGCTTGGATGCGGCCGAAGGCCGTCCGATAGCATCGCGTCGGGGGTGGGCGAAACTCGCCGCCGCCGGTCGGGTACTGTCGCGCTTGGCCGTAGGGGCAGAGCCCCGTGTCGGGCACTCGTATTATAAAATGGAATATAACATTCTTCATGCTCTTACCGTGCTTTCATTTTCCACCGTTGGATCTTTCACATGTTTCATCCGAAACATCTTTAATATAAAAAAAATAAAAATAAATTTGTACTCCCTATTATTTTTATCAAACAGCTGAAATGTCTTCCACATGTTTTATGGGAAACATGTTTAATATCCATACATATTTTCTTTTACAAAATAAATATTTTAATATTAACATATATTTTTTTTAATATCATTTTGAGTACTCATATGTATATGTTGCGGGCGCAGCTCGCAGACGCATCGAGCATGGGCAAAGCCTGTGCGGAGGCGGAGGAAGCCCGCCTGGATGCGGCCGAAGGCCGCCCGACAGCATCACGTCGGGAGCGGGCGAAGCCCGCCGTTACCGCCTGGGTACTGTCGCGCTTGGCGGTAGGGGCGGAGCCTCGTGTCGCGCTTGGCCGTAGGGGCGGAGCACTCATGTGTGTGTGTGTGTGTGCTTGGCCGTAGGGGCGAAGCACTCATGTGTGTGTGTGTGTGTGTGTGTGTGTGTGTGTGTGTGTGTGTGTGTGTGTGTGTGTGTGTGTGCGTGTGTGTGTGTGTGTCTCACACACACTAGTGACAGGGCACAGGGACCCCGTGCGGGCGGCGACATTCTGCGGGGGCGGCGAATTCGGCGGGGTCGACGACATTATGCGGGGGCGGCGAATTTGGCGGGGTCGACAACATTCAGCGGGGGCGACATTTGGTAGGGGCGCCGATGTAACATCCCCAAAACAACTAGACCCCTAAGATGCATTTTGTCATAACTAGGTCATGACATTGCTCCAAGAAGACAAAATGGGCCAAGGAGGCCCCATGATTTCCATAAATTAAGAAGAAATGCACATTGGGGTGCAATTAGCAAATTTTGATGGCTTTGCTTAGGGATGACCAATATACCTCCAACAAGTCAACATAACCTCATCATGACCCCTATGACCATCCAAGGAGGTGAGTAGGCCACTAGGGACCCTTGGGGTCAACCAAATTGGTCAAATTGACCAAAAGTCAACTTTGAGCTATCCTAGGTCAAACCTCCACGAATAAGGGCCATTGAACTCCAAATGATCAAATTGGACCCACCCTCATATGGCAACCTCCCTAGGGGACCTAATGGACCCAAAAGCCCCATCATAGGGCCATCAATTTGGGGAAATTGGGTCAATTCCTAAAAAGTCCCAAATTGACCTAAATGTGCTAAAACCTAGATTAATCTCCAATTGACTTAGTATGACCAAATTTGATCACCCCAAAACCCTAAGGGGAGTATATGAGACCTAAATGGACCATGGTGTGCTTTCAATCATGGAGAATTAGGGCAAAAATCAACAAAATACCCAAATTGATTTTCCCTACCATGATTACACACCTTAATAGCAGAATGACACCATATTGATTTTCTACGAAAACCCCTCAACTAGATTTATTAAAAACATCATCAAATCGAGGCACACACCTTGATTAATTTGGCATCACACACAAGATCTAAGTGAGAAAATTAACAAGAACGTAGGAGCAAAGCCTAAATCTCGAGGAAAGGGAGTTGTTACCTTGAGAGATCTCCTAGGATCCATGGATATTTGAGATGCTTGGGTGGAGAATGACCACAGCGACTATAGCAAGTTAACTCTGACGATGGTTCGTCGATCCGACCATTGGAGCTCTGACAATCCCTCCTTCCTCACGTCCGGTGGAGAGCTCTAGCTCCTCTCCTCTTACTCTAGACTTTGAAGAAAAGAAATGGAATGACTAAGATTAAGTTTTCAACCCTTAAAAGGAGGTTTGGGCGAACACATTGTGGCCCTCCGATCATGTTTTAAGGAGTTTAAACGACCACGATCGCAGATCTTAGAATTCTTGATCTGTCTGGGCTCTACTGTGTCAAAGTAGCCCTACTTTCCACTGTAGCCCTACCGCGTGGCAGTATCCCCAGAGCTAAACCTATTATTCGATGAACACTACCGCCAAAAATAGCTCTTACCGCGCAGCGGTAGCCCCAAGCTGGTCGTGATAGCAACCTGAGAAAGAGGTCCAAATGAACTAGTTTTTTATTTAATTCGTAGTTAGCAGCGATAGTGCTACCACGCCACAGTAGCTCCCAGATTTCATCTTTCTTGTGAAAATTGGGGCGTTACATGTGCGGTTACATCTTTTGTAATCGTGTAACCCTAATTTTTCTTATTATCTGCACACCATTAATGTAACCTCTCATCCCTGCTCGTCTCTCATATATCCAGGAAGCCTGTAATTTTTGGACCTACCAATTCGGGAAGGCCCCAACTAGTATAAATAAGGGGAACAATACCGTAGAAGGGATGGATGAAGAGCGCATGGTTAGGTGCGGTCCCAATCGACAACTCCCTTCAGGTGTTGTGACCTCTCTGTAGGAGCGGTCTCTCTTTAGTGACTGAGGGCTCTCTTTAGTGACTGCAAGTTCTCTTCAGTAGCCATGGAATCTAACTTTTAACTACGACTAGCCCTTTGTAATCGCATTCTTCATATCAATAAGATCACCTGCAACAAAGGTTTGCATTGCGGGAAGTCTGGCATCGCTGTTTGCGGCACTCTTTTCTCCTTCAAATCGAGCTCAGAGTAACCAGCTACCCTAAAGTTTTGTAACTAACCTTCCCTTGTGAGGTGTGGTGGAGTTGAGTCATTCTTTGCATCAACATAACCAAAGAGTGCACTCATGACCCTCAAGCAAAGGGACTATTAGTCCAAAAAGGGGACAAGCAAACTCTCCCCAGAGTATCAATTTAGAGAGAATCTTCTATACTCTCTTCAAAGCTCTCATGTCATCCCAAACTATGAGAGGAACTATTCCACTCTCCATTCCAATGAGCATTTTTCTTAGAGGATGATCACTCTACTCACTTGGCCTTTCCCAGGACACACGACATGCTAAGTGGCCCTACTCGTGTCGACCTTGCCTAGTGCGGGGAGGTGCAACATTAATTCATGTTGCTCATATCACCATATGTCTGGACTAAATGTTAACCATATCTTCATGATGCAAAAAAACCACCCTTTTCCTGTATTAATTGTTGTCATACCTATGCCCAACATCAAAATAAGTAGTAGGATAAAGATCATGAATCACCTTAGCTACGATATTATTCATACTGATTCAATACAAACATAAGCACATCAAATGTGAGTATCATACCCACTAAAATTAACCCAAACACCTCATGGTCAGGTTCTCAGAATATCATACATGCATAAAAGTGTCACCACTGCATTAATTTCCACAAAGGCATTATTTGCTATGCATGTATACCAAATATAATTCAAAAAGGCACAACAGCATGTTTCCAACTGTTGTTAATGGAACGTTCACCTAGAGTGGGGGTGTTAGGTGATCTGGGTTCTTTTGATCATATTTGCGCGAGTTTCGAATATTCAAGCAGAGCACAAAAATATCGCACAAATAAACACAGATAAAACACAACAGACGACACAAGATCTATAGAGGTTCCTCAAGACCGGGTGTCCTGAGTAGTCCTCTGTTCCTCTGCGCCTACCCAGCAGTGTGCTAGGATCAGCAAACCCTGACAAAAACTTCAGGCCCTCAAGCCTTACACCACGGACTCGCAAGTCCTACAGCCTAGGCCCGCAAGCCCCTACTGCATCCGAGCCCGCAAGCTCGACACTCAGGCCCTCAAGCCCTACACCACACAGACCCGCAAGTCCTGTGCCTACAGCCTAGGCCCGCAAGCCCCTTGTTGGGAAAATGATTTCTCTTAACCCCTGAAAAAGAGTTAAATATGAATTCTAAGAAAGGAAAATCAAGGTTAAGTCAATGTGCGTCGAATAATATTCGACGCAACGTCGAAGTTGTATCGACGTTCCTTTCAGAATAAGTCGAAGTAGCTCCAAGCAGAATTCGACGTATCCTATGTCGGCGTAGATCTGACTTCTAGTCGACGTATCTTGATAAGTCGACGCACCCTAGTCGACGCACCTTCCTTATTCTCCTCTCAACGCTCTACCAGGATGAATTCGACGCCTACGTCGAATAGTAATCGACGCACGTCGATTTATATGATTAATTCAAAATCGCCAGATCTCTTTCCCTCTTTTATAGATCTGATTTATATGGAATCAATTTATTCTTTATAGTCGTTCTGAATCATTCTTTCCTCTAATAGATTCTTGGCTAAATTGATTAAATCCTTTATGGACATTATTTGAAATCAGATTGAATACTTTCCTTCTATGGATATAACTGTTATGGAAATTTCTCTTTCTTTCTAATACTCTACCTGCTAATTGATTACTCTCCTATAGTGTTATTTTAATGAACAGAGCTATAAATAACTAAGGAGGTCGGCAGAGAAAGAACAAATGATCCACCATATACACATTGAAAAAGAGGAAAAGCTCCCAAAAAGTGAAAAAGAGAGAATAGAGAAATTGTTCTGCAGCAACCATCAAGCATTCTTCTTCTTCTGCTTCTGAAGCCATACTGCTGCAAAATTCTGAAAAGATTACAATCTCCTTCTCACTATAGAAGGGAGATTTAATTCACTACTTCTTGTGCTTCCAATCTTCTTGCTAGGAAGAAGATTCATTTTTGTCTTAAATACTTCTTTTTCCTTTTCTCATTTTCATACTCGCATACTGTAAAAGAGTTTTTAGAATCACTCTTCAAAAAATTCAGTTGTACTGGTTCTAAGAGTCTCCTTTTCAAAAGACTCAGTTGGTTCTAAGAGTCTCCTTGTCAAAAGACTCAGGGTGGTTCTAAGAGTCTCCTTATCAAAAGACTCAGTGCAAGATAGTGAATTCCTACCAAGGGGGTAGAAGAGTGGACTACCCAAAGTTTGGGGAACCACTATATTTTCTTGTGTTGTGCTGTGATTTCTTTTCTTGCATTTACTTTCTTTATTTGTTTAATTCTTGTTGGTGTGTGTGGGAAGCTCTAATCTGTGATCATACACATATATATATATATTAACTTTGCACAAAATATTTTAAATCTCTATTCACCCCCCTCTAGAGAATTCTAGTGAGGTTAACTGTGCACTTTCAATTGGTATCAGAGGTAGGTTGATCTAAAAAGGTTAACTCCTTGATCAAAAAGATCCTACCTCTTATTTATAAATATATATTTCTCTAACAATTATTTTTCACATGGCACAAATCAAAGATTATGCTTCCACCAGACCACCAATGTGCAATCTTGAAAAGTTTGCAGTTTGGAAGACAAGAATTAGGATTTATATGAATTTCATTGATGAAGACTTATTTAATGTTATCTTGACAGGTCCTCCCAAGCCTTATAGAAAAGACTCAAGTGGTGAAATGACTCAAACACTTGTCCCAAAGGCTGAGTGGACAGTTGAAGAGAAAAAGGCAGGTACATGTGATGCAAAGGCTGTAAATATTCTGGTCTCAACCCTTTCTGATGAAATCTTTCAAAGGGTGGTTGATTGTGAATCAGCCAAAGAAATTTGGGAGGCTCTCATAAAAATGGTAGAAGGAAATGCTGATGAAAGAAAAGATAAGAAGGCCCTATTGATCTCTCAATATGAGAACTTCCAAAAGAAGAATGAAGAAAGCATCTCTGAGATGTATGACAGATTTAGTCTGATCATCAATCAACTAAGGGACTTGGATAGAGAAATCTCTCTTACAGAGATCAATGACAAATTGTTGATGAGTCTCCCAAGCTCATGGGACTCAAGGATATGGGCAATAAGAGACACAAGAGGTCAAAGGAAAATTTCAACAGATGCTCTTTTAGGAAAACTCAGATCCTATGAGCAACTGCTAAAAACCAGAGAAGAGAAGAAGAGAAGAGAAAACATCCCAACCTCCTCAAAAGACAGGAACATTGCATTAAAAGCAACAGAGGAAGGAGGCTCTATCACTAAAGAAGAACTATTCAGTTTCCTGGCCAGAAAATTCAAGAAATGGGTCAGGACAGATGGATCAAGAAGGAGAGAGTCAAAACCAAGGTATGACAAAACTCATACTAAAGAAATTATTTGTTATTCTTACAGGAAACCTGGACATATTGCCCCAGAATGTCCAAAAAATGCTGAGACAAAGAAAGATCTCAAGAAAAAGGGGAAGAAGAAAGAAAGAGGCTTTATAGCAGAAGCCTGGAGTGATACAGACTCTGAGGACAGCTCATCTTCCAAAAGTGACAATGAAGAACCTAAGCAAGAAGATTTATGCTTGATGGCCCTTGAAGGATCAAAGAATAATGATAGTGCTAAATCATGGAGTGAGACAGGATCAGAAGAAAGCATATCTTCTGAAGATCAAAAAGAAGATAGCCTTATTCTCATAGAGGAATCTGAGGATAAGGATGTGGTAAGCATGTTTGATAAAATAGATTTTCAAAGTGATAACTTCAGAAATGATTTTATGAGAATGTGTCTAGATCAACTAAAAGCAACACAAGAAATTAAAGATCTAAAAGAACAAATCAATGTAGCTAAAAACCAGAGAAATAGAGAAGTTAAATGCTCTAAAGATTATGAATTAAGGGCTAACATCATAGAAAAGGAGGTAGAAAAGGCTAAAATAGAAAATCAGTTCCTTAAGGATAAGGTTTCCCAGGCAAAGGCCTTTGAAGAATCAATAAACATGAGAGGCCAAACTCTTAAGGAAATCACTGAAAAACAAATAATGAGACACAAAAATCTTGGGCTAGGAGCTGATCCATCAACCAGCTTAAATCCATCCAGCAAACCTGCTTGGATGATCCCTGTAAAATTCACAAAAACCATGAAATTAAACCAAGAAAAGGACTCACTAAATAAGGAAGAAGACTTCCTCAAGGAAATAAAACAATTTGATGAAACATCATATTATTCAGCTGATGACTCTCAAACTTCATCTGATGAAGCACCTAAGCCAAAAGAAACAATACATAAAAGAACAAAATCAGAAAAAGGGAAAAAGAAAATGTGTGAAGACACAGTTGCGTCGACTTTATATCGACGCATGAATGATAGTGCGTCAACCTTTACTCAACGCAACCTCTCAGATACGTCGACCTCTACTCGACGCTTGAATAAAAGTACGTCGACTCCCAATCGACGCATCTTTTTCCATGCGTCGATATCAGATCAACGCTATCGGGAGAAAGCGCCGAATATAAATCGAAGCAACTATCAACATGCGTCGAATAGATATCGACGCACAAAAATTCAGAGCAACTTAAATGCCTGTCCTCCAAAAACCTTCTATAATTCTCATTCAGGATCCATTCATCCTAACCATGATTTCCATCATAATCAACACCTATATCCTAACCAAAATTTCCACCCTAAACCTGGTAACCAAACTTTCTATCCTAATCAACCCTTCTATCCTTCTCTAAACTCAAATTATCATAAGAATAAGATAATCAAGTGCCATATATGTAACAAAACTGGCCATCTTGCCAAACAATGTTGGCACAACCAATCAAACTATCTGTAAAAATTAGTCCAAGACTGATTTAGAACTAGGAAAAGATAAAAAGAAATAAACACCTAAAATTCTTCAGGAAAATCAAAAGTCACGTCGACTTCTAATCGACGCAACGTCGATGACTCAACTCAAAAAGTGAAATTGACGCATACGTCGATTACAATCGACGCATACGTCGATACGAAACCCTAACATCTTAACGCGGACTGTATCGACGCTTACGTCGAATTCCACTCGACGCAACGTCGACTCCATAAAAATTAGCGGCAATGCTAAATATTTTCGGTCACATCCACTGAGGTACCGAATAAACCTCGAATTGAGTCCCGTTTCGACGCTTCACCTGACTTAAAAAGACTCTTCAGTTAGAAACCTTCACTACTCTGCATCCTTTATCCTTCTTGCTCTTCAGTCCAGCCGATTCTTTTTCCCTCTCTCACTGATCTACAATGGCTCCCAAGATAAATTCTGGGTTCGATATCGACCTCGAATCCTTCCAAGCAGCAGCAGAGAACTATAAGAACATCATAGCTCTCTTCACTGAATCCGGATTGGACAAACTCATCTCAACAAGATGCAAGCTCCTGGAAACAGAGCTCACAGAGCTGATAACTCATGTTCAAATATCTGAACAAGGAGAAATCCAGGGAACAATCTATGATACACCAGTCTCAATCTCTGCAGAACATATTAGGACCACCTTTGATCTTCCATCAGGTATATCCTAATATAATCTTTGTTCAACTAAAATAGGGAAAGGAAATCAATTTCTAAAGAGTAACCTCATAAGTCTTCATCATCTCTTTATTAGGTGATGAATCAATAGACCTCACACCTGATGAAATCAAGCATCTGCTAACCATCATGAAGTTTTCAAGGGATAAACCAACCCATCTAAAGAAAATAGACTTTTCTGAGGAGTATAGACTACTAGCAGATATAGTAGGAAAGATACTACTATATAAGATATCTGCCCATGATGCAGTGCCCAAGCAGCAACTGAACATCATGGGGGCTCTTGTATTGAAGAAGAAAATAGACTGGGCCAGCTGTCTGCTCAAGATGATAGGCTTTAGATATTCTCACAAAGAGAATGCCTACATGAGGATTATGAGTCAAGTACTTTTCCACTCCTTCCCTGACCTCTGTAGGTCAAAAGGAATTCCTATCCCTCCTGGAAAGAGGATGTCCATTGCCCTCTTCTCCAAATGGACTAGGCAAATCCCCAAGCCTGGTTCCATTCCTGAAAGGACTCCCTCTCCTCCTAACTCTCCTGCTCATCCATCTCCTCCTCCTTCTCCTCAAAGAGACAATTCTTCTCTACCACCATCATCCACTCAAATAGTCTCTACCACCCTCACAACTCCTACTCTACCTACCTCTTCTCAAACACCTGCTCCTCAAATAGCAGTTTCTCCACCTCCTCCTCCTCTTACTTTCTCATCCTCTCCACCTCCTTTATCACCCATACCTCATGTATCAACTAACTTCTCTGCAGCCTCATCACCACCTTCACCACTCTCTCCTCATCCCCAACCACAACATGAACCATCTGCATCCACTGAAGCTCTCCTCACTCAGTGCATTGCATCAGCAGCTCAAACATTCCAAGCAATGTTGGATGAGCACTGCTCCCAGATTCATTCCTCAATCCTACACATGCACACCCAAATAGATGGGGTCAGTGCCTCTGTGCAAAGTCTGAAGAACTCTCTCTCTTCCTCAAGAGTTACCAAGTCTTTCTTAACCTCCTTGGCCAAGAAGGTCAAGAAGGGGGAGAAGCTAGATGAAGAGCAGCCCTCCAATCTTAAATCTCCCTCACACAAATCCCCTCCTTCAAAATCTGACAGTCTTGCACTGCTCAAGACAATTGGAAATGAGATAGTACCTGAGCTACACAATGATGAACAAACAATAGAGGTACTCAACATAGCAAGAGATGCTGCAAATCAAGTGGCACTACTACAAGGGGAGGGAAGCAGAGCAGAAAATGAGGCTGAAAAGGAAGAAGGTGAGAAAGAGCTGAATACTGCTATAAATCAAGAAGAAAATGAACCAGCTGCTGGAACTGAAAAAGGAAATGAAGCTGATGCTGGAAAAGAGAAAGAGCCAGATGTTGTGATGGCTGAAGAAGGGGCTCAGGAGTCAGGGGCAGGGGGAGCTGAGACTCAGGGGGAGCAAATGGCTGAGACCCAGGGGGAGCTGAGGGAGTCATCTGCTGCTGGGAAAGAGCAATCCACAATAGTATTCAAGAGAAAAAGAAAGACTCCTCCTACCCCTCCTGAATAATACTTGAAAACAATGCTTTATATACTTTATGATTGGTCTGAACATGAAGTTTGCTTCTGATTGTGTGAAATATTCATTATCTGTACAAATGCTTTGCTATGTTAATTATATGTTAAATACAATTTCTCTCTAAATAGGGTTAAGACAAATAGGGGGAGATTGTTGGGAAAATGATTTCTCTTAACCCCTGAAAAAGAGTTAAATATGAATTCTAAGAAAGGAGAATCAAGGTTAAGTCAATATGCGTCGAATAGTATTCGACGCAACGTCGAAGTTGTATCGACGTTCCTTTCAGAATGAGTCGAAGTAGCTCCAAGCAGAATTCGACGTATCCTATGTCGACGTAGCTCTGACTTTTAGTCGACGCATCTTGAGAAGTTGACGCACCCTAGTCGACGCACCTTCCTTATTCTCCTCTCAACGCTCTATCAGGATGAATTCGACGCCTACGTCGAATAGTAATCGACGCACGTCGATTTATATAATTAATTCAAAAATTGCCAGATCTCTTTCTCTCTTTTATAGATCTGATTTATATGGAATCAATTTATTATTTATAGCCGTTCTGAATCATTCTTTCCTCTAATAGATTCTTGGCTAAATTGATTAAATCCTTTATGGACATTATTTGAAATCAAATTGAATACTTTCCTTCTATGGATATAACTGTTATGGAAATTTCTCTTTCTTTCTAATACTATACCTGCTAATTGATTACTCTCCTATAGTGTTATTTTAATGAACAGGGCTATAAATAAATAAGGAGGTCGGCAGAGAAAGAACAAGTGATCCACCATATACACATTGAAAAAGAGTAAAAGCTCCCAAAAAGTGAAAAAGAGAGAATAGAGAAATTGTTCTGCAGCAACCATTAAGCATTCTTCTTCTTCTGCTGCTTCTGAAGCCATACTGCTGCAAAATTCTGAAAAGATTACAATCTCCTTCTCACTATAGAAGGGAGATTTAATTCACTACTTCTTGTGCTTCCAATCTTCTTGCTAGGAAGAAGATTCATTTTTGTCTTAAATACTTCTTTTTCCTTTTCTCATTTTCATACTCACATACTATAAAAGAGTTTTTAGAATCACTCTTCAAAAAATTCAGTTGTACTGGTTCTAAGAGTCTCCTTTTCAAAAGACTCAGTTGGTTCTAAGAGTCTCCTTGTCAAAAGACTCAGGGTGGTTCTAAGAGTCTCCTTATCAAAAGACTCAGTGCAAGATAGTGAATTCCTACCAAGGGAGTAGAAGAGTGGACTACCCAAAGTTTGGGGAACCACTATATTTTCTTGTGTTGTGCTGTGATTTCTTTTCTTGCATTTACTTTCTTTATTTGTTTAATTCTTGTTGGTGTGTGTGGGAAGCTCTAATATGTGATCATACATATATATATATATTAACTTTGCACAAAATATTTTAAATCTCTATTCACCCCCTCTAGAGAATTCTAGTGAGGTTAACTGTGCACTTTCACCCCTACTGCGCCCGAGCCCTCAAGCTCGACAAGATCGGACCCGCAAGTCCACTGCCCTGACCCTCAAGCCTCACAGCTCTCCAGCACTCAAGCTAGACGGTGTCGGACCCGCAAGTCCACTGCCCTGGCCCTCAAGCCTCACAGCTCTCCAGCCCTCAAGCTAGACAAATAGGCCCGCAAGCCTTACAAGAAATTACAGTGATAAAGACTGCTTCTTCTGTCGGATGAAGATCGACAACTTAGCATGTTGAAGATCGGCTTCTTAAGGTTGAAGAGGTTGATTCTGATTCAGATCTTGAACGCACAGTTCTTCTTCAATCTTCTCTTAGCCTGATGAGGATTGGCTTCTTATCAGTCGATGAAGATGACTGCTTTTTTTTCTTTCTTGCGCCGCTTTTACTGTTTTATTTGTTGTATGCGCAAGTTCTTTCTGATTGATCGATCGATTTTTTTCATTAGGGCAACCTCTTATCTTTTTTATAAGACTGTGAGGCTCCTAACGGTCTTCTGAAAAAGTTCCTTTAAGTGTCAGACGCTCCTTTTCTTAATAGCACGCGCTGATTGGACAATCAGGCGGCTGCATTAAATGCTGACAGCTCATCCGCAACTTTTGAATTTCGTCTCGACGACATTTTCAGCTTCATGCTGATTCTGATACCATCACGACGATATGAGTAATATCTCAACGACAAGACTTTGTCGATACCTTACGCCTTGGTAGATCTTCAATTCTTCTTGCTTCTGCCTCTGATGCTGGTATCTCGACGATACGAGACATTCTGGCACTTCTGCATATACGACGATATGATATCTCTGACTGTATCGTCGTGATCTTCTTTCTTGCAGACTGTCGTCGTAATCACGTTGCTCTCTCGACGACATGAGTGATAACATGTCGACAGATCATACTTTAGCAACTGCTTGTCTTCAGCTGTCCTTCTTCAGTCTTCTTGACGACATGCCTTCTTTACGACGATGTCCTGCGCCATCAGTCATACTTAGCCTTTTCAGCGACAAGGCTTCTTCACGACGATGCATGTTCTTATCGATGACAAGGCTACTTCATTGATGTCGACGATGCTGCATCTTCTCGACAACATTCCTTCCTTTGATATCTTTATGTCTTCTCTGCGTTCGACGATCTTCCTTCTGCGTTCGGCGATCTTCCTTCTGCGTTCGACGATCTTCCTTCTGCGTTCAATGATCTTTCTTCTGCGTTCGACGATCTTCCTTCTGCATTCGACGATCTTGCCGAGTCTCAGCGTTCGACTAACTCGTCAAGTGTCAGCGTTCGACGAACTTGCCAAGTCTCAGCTTTTGCTTTGCCCATCAATATGACGACAAGCATACTTTGTCGATGACATCTCCTTCTTCTCGACGACATACCTTTAACTTCCTAAGATTATGATCAAGAGAGGTGATCAAATATAAAGTGAAGTTTTCTTGGCTTGATGACTTCTTCAAACCAGGAATCGTGTTGGCAAGATTCCCAACAATCTCCCCCTATTTGAAGAAGTCAGAATCTCAATTCAAGACTACTTTCACTTGACAATAAATGTTATAATCTTAATCTTAAATATCAAATGATCGATATTACTTAGCTTTTGCTTCTCTTCTGAGTACATCAAGCTTGTAGCTCCTCCTTGATTTTATGTCTCTTCTTTTGTGGCTCCCCCTACTTCTTTGCTCCCCCTATCTTTGAGGTCTTCTTGAGCATCTTGTCTTGATCATGGTGATGCCATTTCTCCCCCCTTTTCTGACTTCTTTTCTGCAGCTCTCCTTTAGGTAGCAAGCTCCCCCTTACTTAGTCATAGTTCATCCAAATCCTGAGAGAATTTCTAACCAATCATCTGGAAAGGGATTAGTGAAGAATAAGTTAAGAATTATTCTAAGTTTAACATCCCCAATTGGAATTTGAAGAAGTTAAACTTAGCTTCATCTAGGGGCTTTGTAAATATATCAGCCACTTGTTTGTCTGTTGGGACAAATTCAAGGGTGATATCTTCATTTTCCACATGCTCCCTGATGAAGTGATACCTGATCTCAATATGTTTAGTCCTGCTGTGAGAGATAGGGTTCTTAGCAATTGATATTGTACTTGAAGAGTCACAAAACAGGGGTGTTTTGGTCATCTTTAGATTGTAGTCTTCAAGTTGATGCTGAATCCATAGCAGTTGGGCACAGCAGCACCCAGCAGAGATATATTCTGATTCTGCTGTTGAGATTGCCACACTGGATTGCTTCTTACTGCTCCAAGTGATCAGTCTTCCACCAAGGAATTGACATGTCTCTGAGGTACTCTTTTTGTCTTCCTTGCACCCTTCATTATCTGCATCTGAGTAACCAGTTAGTTCACATCCATTGTTCCTAGGGTACCATAGGCCAAGATTTGATGTACCCTTTAGGTATCTTAAGATTCTTTTGACAGAGACATGATGAGATTCCTTAGGATTCACCTGATATCTAGCACAGATATATGTAGCAAACATTATATCAGGCCTACTTGCAGTTAGATTCAGCAAGGATCCAATCATGCATCTGTACTTGATTTCATCAAAGGGTATGCCCTTCTCATCCTTGTCCAGATACACATTGGTTCCCATTGGAGTCTTCATTGAAGAAGCACTCTCCAATCCAAATTTCTTGACTAGCTCCCTTGTGAACTTGGTCTAGGAGATGAAAATTCCATCTTCAGATTGTTCCACTTGGAGACCTAAGAAGTATTTGAGCTCACCCATACTGCTCATCTCAAACTTTCCCTGCATCAAGTTGGCAAACTTTTTGCAGAAATTGTTATCTGTAGTGCCAAAGATTATGGCTCCGTTTGTTTTAGCTGTTGCTGATGAAAAGTTGCTGATCAGAGATGGATGTTGGAAAAGTAGCTGTTTCTGAAAAATGGAGTTTGCAGGAAAAAACTGTTTGTGTAAAATGGAGTTTACAGAGTTGTTTGAAAAGCAGTGCATAAATACCGTTTGTTAAAAACAGAGTTTTGTGAAATATTAATTTTTTTTAAATACCAAACTACGACCAGAGTACGAAATAAAACAAAATATCAAAGTTTTTCTCAAAAGATAGTCGGAGGTCTACTGCTTGCGAACATAAAATAACAAATTATTCATCAGTGGCTGGTCTACTGCTTGCGAATCCCGCTCACCAGATTTCCTCATAGTTTCATTGTGTGATAATGTATACAGTGTAATTGCAAGCACCTTTGTAGCTGTGTTGCGCTTAGATCCTTTTAGTCCATAATTTTCTGTCAACGTTTCCAATAGATCAAGAAAGATTTGTTGCGGCGTCCTGAAAGCAATATAAAATCTAACCGGAGCACCACCTAGAAGCTCTCGCACCCATTTATCACCAGTTTGTTTTGATGTCATACAAGGAACTGGGGAATTCAAAATAGAAATGTCGGCTTGTAGGACAAATATCGTCGATGTTAATATCTGATGATAAGTTGCACAATAACGTCTTCGTGCAAGCTCATATTCATCGCTGGAATAATCTGTATCATCACTTGACATGGTGCTGCTATAAAAAAATAATTATTCAACAAGATAAACATGATAGCAACATAAACATGGGCAAAGACATAAACATCTCATTTAACACTAGATAAACATGATAACAACATAAACATGAGCAAGAACATAGACATCTCATTTAACACTAGATAAACATGATAACATAAACAAAAAGCAAGAACATAGACATTTCGTTCATCATACAAATGATAGCAAGAACATAACATTAACTTTAAACATCCCTCCTAGCCATGTAACGATTGCGTAGCCATTTGACCTTTTTGTCCTCTCGAAGGGACATCAAAGTCTCTCTTTGATGCTTGTCCATCATGAACATTGTAGCAAAATCATATAACTCATCATTTTCACAGATTTCATTATGTTTTTCAAGCTCTTCTAGTGTCTGTGAAATGGTGAAAGGGCACGTAGATTTAGGCGGCTCCAACAAACAACGACCAATAACCTTCGAAGATTCAACCAATTCCTCTATTGTTGAATGTGAGAGTTTCTTTTTGCCCTTCTTTTGTCTTTTATTAGTGCCTTGAGATGAAGCTGCAGGATCAATAGCCACTGCATTCCCGCTTACTTCGAACACATCGTTGTCACCCTCAGACATAACCCTGTCATCAACAGTCACACTCCTGGAGTGAGGGGTGCATGCAAAATCTCTGGTAGCCACCACAGTTCTAAATATTGCGTTCATTTTTTCTTCTAACTCTGGTGGTATGCCTCCAAATCGAAACTTCTTCGCATTGGGCACCACCTAATCAAAAAAAAATAGGTACTTATAATAAATACCAAGTTTTTAATACAAATAATTAATAAATTCACCTTTATCCTCTCATCCCACCACTCGTCAGATGCATCTATAGTTTTTCTCGAAGAATTCCAACCTAGGCCAGTCTTCCCGCGCTTCAACTCTTGCCATAATTTCCATTCTTTTTTCAAGTGATCCCATTTATTTTTCATTTGAACCTTATCGTAGGACTTTCCTGTCCGCTCGTGGAATTTCACCATCAAATTATTCCATCCATCGCTACTGAAATGCGTCGTTGGCCTGTTACCAAGCTCTATTTCTTTGATGCATAAATCACAAAATATCAACACATCGCTTGATTCCCAAATGGCTGATACTCCACCTTCTTTTTGTTTTCCCATCTAAAACAAACACAGAAAACCCTTACACAGATAATCCATCAATGAACACAACCATAACCAAAACCCTTACACATATAATCCATCTATGAACACAACCCTAACCCTTACACAGATAATGCATCTATGAAAACAACCATAACCCTTACACAGATAATGCATCTAGTTGTTATCAATTTGAAATAGATAATCCATCTATGAACACAATCATATACTAGTTACAATCATATATTATAAGAGAGATGAATGTAACACATACTCAAAATTGGAAACAAGGAAAGTGTAAACGACTCTAATAATAAAAATTTCATGCACTTTAGAACAGCAGAACCCGAAAATACACAAAATTATCCTCAACAGATAGTCGGATAACAGGCTTCGAGACACTTATCATATGCTGGTAGACTCTGATAACTTCCCAAAAGGAAGTTATTTCACTACTTATTTTATTGCTCAAAGGATTCAAGTTGGGGAAGCAATGGATCATTTATTGCTGATGCAGAAAATAGGTTGCAACGTCAAAAATTAGCAGGTTGCAACGTGGCTACGAAATTCAGATTTTGAATTTTAAAAAGAGGCGCCTACGTGTATTTCCAAAGGAGGCACCCCTTCAGATTTGGAATGGAAGTTAAGAGCACGAAATTACTGGAGAAAAGGGGCGATTATTCTTGGGGAGAACGAGAGGAAAAAACCAAGGGAGAACTTGGAGGTCTTCTTCCTCTTGAAGAATTCGGCTAGGGCTTGGAGCAAGGGGGCTTGAACCATCACTAAGGAGATAGATCTGAATCTAAAAATGTTCCTACATCGTTTTGATTTCCTGAATCATGTCTAGTAAGATCTACTTTGATTTGTGGTTTCTCTCTTCCTTCATGAACTAAATTCCTAAGTCTTGCATGTGTGAAGTACCTTAGTTGTGATGATGACTTGATTTTCATTTATAATTTGTGAATGTATTGATGCGATCTTTATTAAATTTATGATTTACTCTTGGGATTTTGGTTTAAGTTTCATCTTTAAAGTGCTTGACAAAAATTCGAGAGATGAGTCGGGCTAGATGAACGTTTGTTTTGCACGGCGATATTCGAGAGAGGAGTCGTGTAGTTTTTAACCAAACTTCCGCATTTATACTTCATCGTGAGATTCGAAAGAGGAGCGTTGAAAGTGTATCATAAATCTTAATATAATTCCAAGAGAGAGAGAGAGAGAGAGAGATCTCCTCTTGAATTAGCAACCGTGATTCTAGTACTTTATGTTATTCTAATTTCATCTAAGTTGGAAACGACTAGAGGATTTGGGATAAACGGATAATGGAGATCGAGAGATAAAGTTATCCAATTTAGAATTGTTGCAAGAGAATCATTAATACTTCATGAATTATCACTTTTATGGGTTGTCATCATAGTAAGGGAAAATCACATGTGAGACTATCTTTCCAAGTGAAGTAAAAGTATTTTAAGTAACCGTAATTAGAGTTGTAATTGTTGCTTTTGAATTATTAAGTTTTCTCTACCAATCATTACTACTTGCTTGAATTTAGAGAAAAGGCAGAATTAATATTTGTGAGCGCTAAGTTAAGCACTTCCTCGTGGGAACGATCACTTTCTCATCATTTTATTACTTGTACGGCACCTGCACTTGCGTATTTATATACACCTTTCACGGGCGTATCAGACTCCAGCTTATACAATCAGTTCTTTTTAGCTTTCGACACCTCCACAAAAAAATAGGGATCGAAAACCCTCCAGTCGACACCTCCAGTCGACGAAGCAGGAAAAAAAGGGAAATGGGAAGAAAGACAGGGATCCTCACCTCCAGTCGCCGAAGAAGGAAGAAAAACAGGGATTGCCGAGGAACCCCGACGGACGAGCTCGCAAACCCTAGCGAGAGAAGAAAAACTGGGACGGTGCAGAGGAAAACCAGCAAGAAGCAAGTAGCGGAAGAAAAAAAATGAACGAAGAAAGCAAACCTTGCGTTCAATTGGAGGAGGTCGATGATGAGGAGAAAACCCTTGCTTCCGGCTTGCGCGATATCGGTGATAAAGAGCTGCGAGCGGCGATTGGAAAGAAATGCGTGGATCCAAAAGTATGTAGCAGGTGCGATTGGGAAATAAGGTATAACGCTGCTTATTTTAGAAACGGCGGACTACAGCTTTTTGCCCGCAAACGACCATAATTGGGAAATCTCCGTTTTCGCCAAAACGAAAAGCAGTCCAACCGCCGAAACAAATAGAGTTTATGTCATCCACATAGATTTGCACTAGCAAGATCTTGCCCTTCACTTCCCTTAGGAACAATGTTTTATCAATCTTTCCCCTTGAGAACTTGTTCTCAATTAGAAAGCTTGACAGAGTCTCATACCAGGCCCTAGGTGCCTGCTTTAAGCCATAGAGGGCTTTTCTAAGAAAATAAACATAATCAGGGTGTGTAGGATCTACAAGACCTGAGGGCTGCTCTACATATACCTCCTCTTTGAGGTCACCATTTAGAAAGGTTGATTTCACATCCATCTGGTAGACCTTGAAACCTTGGTATGCTGCATAGGCCAGAAACAATCTTATTGCTTCCAGTATGGCTACTGGAGCAAATGTCTGATCAAAATCTATCCCTTCCTCTTGTCTGTATCCTTTTGCCACTAGCCTTGCTTTATTCTTGGTGATGATTCCATTTTCATCCAATTTGTTTCTGTAGACCCATTTAGTTCCTATGATGTTCTGTCCTTGGGGTCTTGGAGCCAGTTTCCAAACCTTGCATCTCTTAAATTGGTTCAGTTCCTCCTGCATTGCTGCAATCCAAAATGGATCCTGATTTGCTTCCTCAAATTTCTTGGGTTCAATTTGAGAGAGAAAAGTCAGGTACAATGCTTCATTTGCAGCTCTGCTCCTTGTCATCACACCTTGGTTGACATTTCCTATTTGCTCTTGAGGATGATCTCTTACTTGTCTCAAGGCAATGGGTAGTATTCTGGGCACTTTCAGCAACTTCTTCAGGTTGCATTTCTTCAGCCATTTCTGAACTTTCTGCAGATTCTTCCTCGATTTCAACTACCACTGACTGATTCTTATTTCTTAGTGAGGTACCAGCATTGTCTTCAATGGATAACTTTTCTATTCTCTCCATTGTACCTTCATTCACCAGAGAACTAGACCAACCCTTATGTATAAGGCTAGTCTCATCAAATACCACATGTACAGATTCTTCCACTGCTTGGGCATTGATGTTGTACACTATATAGGTCTTTCTATGAGAGTTGTAGCCAACAAAAATACCCTCACTGCTTTTCTCAGCAAACTTAGTTAGTTTGGATTTCCCATTATTAAGGGCATAGCATTTGCTACCAAAGATCCTAAAATAGGATAAGGTTGGTTTTCTGCCCTTCATTAACTCATAGGGAGTTTTCTTGTGGTCTTTGATGATGGAAGCCCTGTTTATCACATGACAAGCAGTGTTGACAGCCTCTGCCCAGAAATATTATGGTAGAGAGGAGTCACTTAGTAGTGTCCTACTTGCCTCTATCAAGGTTCTGTTCTTCCTTCCAGCATCCCCATTCTGTTGAGGAGTTCTGGGTGAGGAAAATTCTTGGGAGATACCTAGTTCTTGACAGAATTCTGTCATGGCCCCTGACTGAAATTCTATCCCATGGTCACTTCTGAGTTTGACCACAGTACAGTCCATCTCATTCTAGATCTGCCTGACAAAATTTTTCAAGATATCTAGGGTATCTGATTTCTTTTTGAGGAAGAATACCCAAGTGAACCTTGAATAATCATCAACAACTACAAGGGTGTAGGCCTTCCCTCCTAAGCTATGAACTGACATTGGACCAAACAAATTCATGTGCAGTAGAAATAAGCACCTAGTGGACTATTTGTTAGATATGCTTTTAAAGCTGGTCCTAGTCTGCTTTCCAAGTTGGCAAGCTTGACATGGACCATCTTTGATGCACTTAATATCAGGTCCATTCCTAACTAAGTTTTGTGAGAAAAGCTTGTCTATTGTCTTATAGTTGATGTGTGCAAATCTCTTGTGCCATTGTACACATAGAGCCTCTTTACCATCAACTACAAGACATATGGGCATGAAAGAATTTGTATTGAGAGTTTAAGCAATAAATATTCCCACTCCTAGTTCCAGTTAAGGTATCCTTAGAATCTAAGGACTTCTTAATTAGACACTTGTCCTTGTGGAAGTAATAACAATGCCTAAGTCACAAAGTTGACTTATGCTTATGAGATTATGTTTCAATACCTCCACATAAGCAACCTTTGTGATTGTAACTAACCCATTTGAGATGTTGTCATAGCCTCTGGTCACTCCCTTTTCTGAACCACCAAAGATCACGGTTGGTCCATTCTCCACAGGGATGAACTCTTTCAAGTGCCTTCTGACTCCAGTCATGTGCCTGGAGCAGTCACTGTCCAAATACCAAATTGGAGATTGGTTGGCATTTGGACCTACCTGGAAGACAAATTACTTCCCCTTAGGTACCCAATATGGATTGGGTCCTTGGTTTCTGTTTGGGTGGTATAAAGGAACACTAAACCTCGGAGGGTTCTGCACTCTCTTTGCATTGAGCCCAGTTGGGTTGAACCAACAGTCCAAGGCAAAGTGGCCTACTTTACCACAGCACCAACATTCATGTCTATTGTATCTTCTCTTCTACTTCACCATCTGAATGGGGATGGCAGTGCAGATGAGCAGAAGAGAATGCTTCTTGCCTAACAGATCTTGGGTGAACCTCATATGTGTGAGTTTGGGGAGGAATTGGTCTCACAGCATTTTGGTTCACCTTCTTGGGAACAGGCTTTGTAGGAACAGCCTTTCCCCTTCCCTTGACTGCAGTTGCTGCAGATTTGTGGGCTGAAGGACTTGACACCAGCACCTTCTTGTATGAAGGTCTAGCTTCAAAATCTTTGCCCGTAACTGTCTCCTGAGTAAAACCAATACCAGCTCTGAACTGTCCAGAGAAGGTGTCAATGATAGGCAGGATAGTTTTGGGCATAGAGAAGCTGGATGCAAGTTTCTTCTCAGCCAACAACATTTCCTCAAGGTCCTTGATGACCTTGTTCTTCTGTCCTAATTCAGCATTCTTAAGCCTTATGGCTTCCTTGAATTTGTCCACTTCTTTGCTCATAGCAGTCAGCTTCTCAGCTGTCTCCTGGAGCTCAAATTGAACAGGCTTCAAGGAATCTAACTCCTTGGTCTGGACTTTGAGGAGTTTCTTACAGCTTTTGAAAGCTTTCCACAAGGCTTTATATTGTCTTATCAGTTCAGATTCAACATCATATTGGGATCTTGAGGCTGTGTTGTTGACAGCAGACACACCCTCATCATCATGCAAGGAATCTGCTACTGATTCAGAATCAGAGTCAGATAGAGAAGTTCTGTTAGTTACCTTCCCAGGAGAGATGTCATCCTGGTTGTCTTCACCGATGGCCATCAAGCCAATGAGTGCATCTTCCTCAGTATCAGAGGAACTTGAGTCAGAATCACTTAGTGTTCTGACCTTCTTTGTAATGAATCATTTTTCTGATTTCCTCTTGCTCCTTGAGCTTCTTCTTTCTTCATGGTTCCTTGACTCCTTATTCTTAGAGGGGCAGTCAGCAGCCATGTGACCTGTCTTGATGCAGGAATAGCAAACAGTATTATTTAAATCATGTTTACCAGGGTTAAACCTATACTTTTCCTCTCTGAGGGCTCTGGATCTGTCACGATAATCAGATCTTCTAGAACTTGAGGATGAATTTCTGTGATTATCCCTCCTCCTTCTATGTATCAGCTTCCTGAACTATTTTGAGAGAAGGGCCACCTCTCTGTCAGTGTCATCAGAATCTAAAGAGCTGGCTTCTGATTCCTCACTGCTCTCAGATCTGCTCTGAGTTGCAGAGATCTTGCCCTTGGATCTTCTGGTGCTCTCAGCCTTTAGGGCCACAGATCTATCTCTTGAGCTTACCTTTGAGCTTTCTTCTTCAGCCTTCCTGGTATTGAGTTGAAGTTCATGAGACAGCAACTTCCCATACAAATTTTTGGGCCCAATAATGCCCAGCTGACCCATCTCTCTGATGGCACAGATCTTGATATCCCATTCTTTTGTGAGGGATCTAAGAAACATGTCATTAAGATCTGAGTTTGTGAACTCTCTTTCATAGTTTCTAAATCCATTCACTATCTTGAAAAATCTCTCATAACAATTATAGATTGTTTCATTCTTGCCTTGCTTGAAGGCCTCATACTCTTGGTTGAGAAGGGATTTTCTATCATCCATTACCTCTTCAGTACCCTCCATGTACACGATCAAGGAGTCCCACATCTCCTTGGTCGTTTTGCAGTGAATAGATTCTGGAGGGTTGAGTCATCTATGGCACTCACAATGACATTTTAGGCCCTCTTGTCTAGGCCTGCCAAGGCAAGCTCGTCCTTGGTCATGTCCTCATATTTCTTTATCACCTTCCTTGTTGGATCAATGGTGGAGGGAGTTGTAGGGATAAAGGGACCCTGTTGGATTGTTAAGTAAATCTTTGGGTCAGCTGCTTCCATGAAAAGCCTTACCATTTCTTTCCAAATGGGAAAGTTCTCCTTTGTGCAGATTGGGAGTTTCATGGCTCTCATTTCCCGATTCTGATCTCCACCAGCCATGGTGAGTCGTTCCAAGATCTAGATCAGACGGTTAAGTCTTCTTTTGATCAACCTAGCTCTGATACCACTTGTTGTTAATGGAACGTTCACCCTGAGGGGGGTGTTAGGTGATCTGGGTTCTTTTGATCATATTTGCGCGAGTTTCGAATATTCAAGCAGAGCACAAAAATATCGCGCAGATAAACACAGATAAAACACAGCAGACGACACAAGATCTATAGAGGTTCCTTAAGACCGGGTGTCCTGAGTAGTCCTCTGTCTCTCTGCGCCTACCCAGCATTGTGCTAGGATAAGCAAACTCCGCCAAAAACTTCAGGCCCTCAAGCTTTACACCACGGACCCGCAAGTCCTACAGCCTAGGCCCGCAAGCCCCTACTGCACCCGAGCCCGCAAGCTCGACACTCAGGCCCTCAAGCCCTACACCACACAGACCCGCAAGTCCTGTGCCTACAGCCTAGGCCCGCAAGCCCCTACTGCGCCCGAGCCCTCAAGTTCGACAAGATCGGACCCGCAAGTCCACTGTCATGGCCCTCAAGCCTCACAGCTCTCCATCCCTCAAGCTAGACGATGTCGAACCTGCAAGTCCACTTCCATGGCCCTCAAGCCTCACAGCTCTCCAGCCCTCAAGCTAGACAAATGGGCTTGCAAGCCTTACAAGAAATTACAGTGATAAAGACTGCTTCTTCTGCCAGATGAAGATCGGCAACTTTAGTCTGTTGAAGATCGGTTTCTTAAGGTTGAAGAGGATGTTTCTGATTCAGATCTTGAACGCACAGTTCTTCTTCAATCTTCTCTTAGCCTGATGAGGATTGGCTTCTTATCAGTCGATGAAGATGACTGCTTCTTCTTCTTCTTTTTCTTTCTTTCTAGCGCCGCTTTTACTGTTCTATTTGATGTATGCGCAAGTTCTTTCTGATTGATCGAACGATTTTTTTCATTAGGGCAACCTCTTATCTCTTTTATAAGACTGCGAGGCTCCTAACTGTCTTCTGAAAAAGTTCCTTAAGTGTCAGACGCTCCTTTTCTTAATAGCACGCGCTGATTGGATAATCAGGCGACGACATTAAATGCTGACAGCGCGTCCGCAACTTTTGAATTTTGTCTCGATGGCATTTTCAGCTTCACGCTGATTCTGATACCATCGCGACGATATGAGTAATATCTCGACGATGAGACTTTGTCGATGCCTTACGCCTTGGTAGATCTTCAATTCTTCTTGCTTCTGCCTCTGATGCTGGTATCTCGACGATACGAGATATTCGGGCACTTCTACATATACGACGATATGTTATCTCTGACTGTATCGTCGTGATCTTCTTTCTTGCAGACTGTCGTCGTAATCATGTTGCTCTCTCGACGACATGAGTGATAACATGTCGACAGATCATACTTTAGCAACTGTTTGTCTTCAGTTGTCCTTCTTCAGTCTTCTTGACAACATGCCTTCTTTACGATGATGTCCTACGCCATCAGTCATACTTAGGCTTTTCAGCGACAAGGCTTCTTCACGACGATGTCTGTTCTTATCGACGACAAGGCAACTTCATTGATGTCGACGATGCTGCATCTTCTCGACGACATTCCTTCCTTTGATATCTTTATGTCTTCTCTGCGTTCGACGATCTTCCTTTTGCGTTCGACGATCTTCCTTCTGCGTTCGACGATCTTCCTTCTGCGTTCGACGATCTTCCTTCTGCTTTCGACGATCTTCGTTCTGCGTTCGACGATCTTCCTTCTGCGTTCGACGATCTTGCCGAGTCTCAGCGTTCGACTAACTCGCCAAGTCTCAGCTTTTGCTTTGCCCATCATTATGACGACAAGCATACTTTATCGATTGCATCTCCTTCTTCTCGACGACATGCCTTTAACTTCCTGAGATTATGATCAAGAGAGGTGATCAAATACAAAGTGAAGTTTTCTTGACTTGATGACTTCTTCAAATCAGGAATCGTGTGGGCAAGATTCCCAACACCAACCTTATCATGCATATGCTCTAACCATTATAAATTAAGGCAAGTTCATCGAGCCACAAGCACATATGTTAGTTATGTCAATCATTCAAAATATATATAATATAATTCTATTTATTGGACATCTCCACTCAACCATTATAATAGAATTGCACATTGTTGAAACCAGAGAACTGGATTCAATGTTCACAACGGGTATGCAGCTTGCCCTTACTTCTCCTGAGCCAGAACACGTGACCAGTTGCGGAGAGTCGAAGAACCTTGCACCGAAGTGGACTTGAAGCCCAAAACAGACCCCTTAAGCTGCAGCGAGGAGGTCCCGCCACACACCCGGAAGATCAAAGAGAGCTTCCCCTCCCAAGCCAATGCTGAGCCTGGGCACCCTAGAGAGCACTAGGTGATACCTGCATGTTCGACTAGTCGGACAGGATGTAGGAGTGCTAGCTCACAAGTAACACACGAGGGAGAGGATGAACCAACCTCTTCCAAGGTGCCCATGAGGATCTTTTTATAGGATTCCTGAAAATGGTCTGCGGATAGCAAAAAATGGTCTGCCAATAGTCGACTTCCGCTGTTTGAAATAGCTAAACGCGGGCCAAAACGCTACTTCCTGAGTCTTCCCTGGCGACCTTGCGACCTTGCAACCCTGCGACCCTGCGACCTTGCAACCCTCATGTGCACTCGCACCAGGCCGAACAGGTGGGGTAAAAACAGCTCGAAAGGTTAATTTGTCCCCCTTACCTGACTTCGGGCGAGTGGTCCGTCCACCCATCCCTTGCCTTGGGCGAGTGGACCAAGGTCCATTCGACCCTTGCCTTGGGCGAGTGGACCAAGGTCCACTCGACCCTTGTCTTGGGCGAGTGGACCAAGGTCCACTCGCCCTTGCCTTGGGCGAGTGGACCAAGGTCCACTCTCCCCTTCCCTTGGGCGAGTGGACCAAGGTCCGCTTGCCCCTGCCCTGGGCGAATGGACCAAGGTCCACTCGCCCCTTGCATTGGGGGGCGGGGTTGACGAGTGGACCAATTGGTCCACTCCCCATTCTTACTTCGGGGGGCGGGGCGGGTGAGTGGATCAGTTGGTCCACTCCCTCCTTCTTGCCCGAGTCTTACGCTCGGACTTGCCAATTCGTCCGTGTCAAGATATGCTCGTTCGACAAATACGGGGGATGTACCTCCATGATCTCGCCGAACTACGGGTTATACACACACATCACAAAATCTTGTCATGCTCTTGATGTTGGAATATACATACACATGGAATTCATCCCAACTTTCTACTATTTTTCCCACCAACAATTTAAGGAGACTCATACCTTACAAATTCGGGAATTACATTCATACATAATGTTGAAGCCAAGAAAATCCTGACTCCAAGATTCGGATCAATGCAGCCAGATGCTACTTACCCAGCAGTCCAACGAGAAGGCCTGACTGACAACGATGAAGAATTAGAAGAGCAACAACAACAACAGGACCCCAGGTGCTGCGACAGGGAGGTCTCACCACGTACCTAGAAGCTCAAAGGAGTCTTCTCCTCCACAACCAACGAATGATTGAGCTTGGTACTAGGAAGGCACTGGCTAGGGAGGATTATCGTCTATAAGGAGGATGAAGTTTTGGTTTTTGACAAGTGTCATTCCTGGTACCCCTGGGGGTCTATTTATAGACAAATCTTGAGGGAGGGGTGCAATCGACTGTCCCTGGCCCCCTTTTGAGATGGTTGAACAAAGGCTTAAGCGAGCGAGTAGGTAAGGAACTCGTCGCAGGCTGGCGAGTCGGTTGATGAAAGTCTCCTATAGGCGAGTATGTCCAGGCTTGTTACCTTCTCGTTCGTCTGTCTGGGTAACTTCGGTGGCGTACTCCTTCTCGCTAGTTGGGGGCGAGCAAGACCCTACTCGCACCCCCGGGGTTACATAGTCCTAGTACGATGTCTGATATCTTCGTGTTGATCATTGACTCTGACTTCTGCCTACGTGGCTTCGAATGGGCCCACCCTCGAAGAATAGGGGTTGTACACATAAGACACCTCAAACATACATTGGTTATATTCAAGTATTCGCTAGTCATAATAATGGATATCACATCACAAAGTTATACACCAATTACACAATTTGGCTATTTCAACTCATCATCATCACTAATCATGGAATTCCACACTAATGACTTCTACACATAGCCAAGGTTAATTCCAACCTTGTTTATGGACTTATTTCAGCCCTCATTCACATAATTAACCATATCTAATTCCTTCATTCACTTTCATATCATAACCACAAAATCACATCATTATAGCTTACTATAGAGGTCATTCCAATACCTCCAGCATATCTTCATTTCAAATGCCTCATTCCTTCCATTCCAAAGAATTATTCTAGCCATCTTTAAGGGCATATTTCAACCCACAAACATATGGCTTAACAACATCAAATTTCATTCTCAATCTTGTATATCATAGTCACAAAAGTTCATCAAAAGCTCATAACATTAAAGCCATTATAATGCCTCAAACATCTCCTCGCTGATAACTTCCCAAAAGGAAGTTATTTTCCTACTTATTTTATTCTAATTTTCATTAAAAAGAGGAAAATAATCCCCAATTATAGTAAATATGTTTAAATATCTTATTAATCAATATTGGACTAATTACGGTCATTTTCCATGGTTTTCTATCAAAGATTGGTCAAAGAATTCAAGTTGGGGAGGCAATGGATCATTTATTGCTGATGCAGAATATAAGTTGCAACGCCAGAAATTTGCAGGTTGCAACGTGGCGACGGAAATTCAGATTTTTGAATTTTAAAAGTGGCGCCTATGTGTAATTCCAAAGGAGGCATCCCTTCAGATTTGGAAGGGAAGTTATGAGCACGAAAATGAGGGGGAAAAATCATCATTATTGTGAGGGAGAACTTGGAAAGAAAGGAAGGAACTTTTGGAGGTCTTCTTCCTCTTGGAGATTTCGGCTAGGGCTTGGAAAAAGGAGGCGTGGATCATCACCAAGGAGAAAGATCTGAGTCTAGAAACATTCCTACAGCGTTTTTGATTCCCTTAATCATGTCTAGTAAGATCTACTTTGATTTGCTACTCTTCTCTTCCTCCATGAACTAATTTTCTAAGTCTTGCATGTGTGAAGTGTAACATCCCGACTTTTATTGGGCCTCTAGACCCTAGTGAGCCCAATAAAAGTAGGCCCGAGCAGTAGAAAACGGTCATTTCGGGTATCGTAGCGCGCCACTACCTCATTATTATGAATAGTGGCCGAACGAACCCCGAATTGACTTCCGTCAGTTCCGTTGGACTCGTATGGACAATACGAACGCAACGGAATTCGTTGCACTCCGATCCGAGGTCGTATAGAGAAAATGACCGTTTCGGGTATCGTAGCACGCCACTACCTCACTATTATGAATAGTGGCCGAACGAACCCCGAATTGACTTCCGTCAGTTCCGTTGGACTCGTATGGACAATACGAACGCAACGGAATTCGTTGCACTCCGATCCGAGGTCGTATAGAGAAAACGACCGTTTCGGGTATCGTAGCACGCCACTACCTCATTATTATGAATAGTGGCCGAACGAACCCCGAATTGACTTCCGTCAGATCCATTGAACTCGTATGAACCATGCGAGTGCAACGGAATTCGTTGCGCCTCAGTCCGAAGTCATTCGAAGAAAACAACCATTTTTAGTAGCGTTGCGCGCCGCAAATAAGTCATTGGGGTACAGTGACCAGACGAACCCCGATTTGACTTCCGTCAGATCCGTGGAACTCGTATAAACCATACGAGTGCAACGGAATTCGTTGCGCCTCAGTCCGAAGTCGTTTGAAGAAAACGACCATTTTTAGTAACGTTGCGCGCCGCAACTAAGTCATTGGGGTACAGTGGCCAAACGAACCCCGATTCGACTTCCGTCGGATCCGTTGGACTCGTATAAACCATACGAGTGCAACAGAATTCGTTGCGCCTCGATCCGAAGTCGTTTGGAGAAAACAACCATTTCGGGTGTCGTAGCGCGCCGCTACCTCATTATTATATTGACCGTACGTACCCCAAATCGACTTCCGTCAGACTCGTTGAACTTGTGTGGACAATACAGGCACCACGGAACTCGTTGCACCTCGATACAAGGTCATATGGAGAGTATGCCACTTTAGCACTATGCAGATCGCCTCGGTGAAACGCACGAGGTATAAAGCACACGAGCCCGGCAACGGCCCCGGCAACTCTTATCGGCCTCGAGGAACCTAGACAGACCCCGGTCAAACCACGCACCCCCCCCCCCACCCTTTCATGCACGTGAGAAAAAGAGGGGGGGGGGGAGAAATATCCCCCCCCCACTCACCCTCCCTTCATACACGTGGAAGGGAGGGAGAGGGGGGGGGGGGGGGGGGATGGCTCCCCTCCTTCCTATAAAAGGAGGGGCAGCCCCTCCATTCCTCCCCCACACACCACCCCTCTCTCTCTCTCTCTCTCTCTCTCTCTCTCTCTCCCTCAGCTCCCCTCTGCCAGCACCCCAACCCAGCCGGCCACCCCCCTCGCTGGAGCTAGCCGGAGCCAAGCCGCCACCACCCTCCTCTTCCTCCTCCATGGCCGGCCACCACCACCCTTCCTCCTCCCGAGCACCCCCTCCACCCCAGGTAGAGACCTCCTCCTCCTCCTTCCCACCTCTAGGGTAGAACCCCCACCTCCCCTGCCGCCGGAGCGCCGCCGGCCGCCGCCCGAGCCTTGGCAAGGCTCGGGGAGGAGGCCGGCAGAAGACCTACTCTCCCCCAGCGCCGGTGGTGGCGCTGGGGGGGGGGGGGGGGGAGGAGGTCAACAGGTCCCCGTCGGCGACCTCGGCGCCGGCGCTGGGGAGGCGGCCGGGCCGCCGGCGGGCACGGCCGGCGGCACCCGTGGCCTTCCCCGCCTCCCCTGCTTTCCTGTATAGGAATAGCCGAACCCCCCGGCGGCGGCCGGCGGCTCCAGGCCGCCGGGCCACCGCCGGAGGGTTGCCCCCTCCCCGGCGCCCCGTCCAGTGGCGGCCGGGAGGGCAGCACTCGGCAGGAGCGGCGGCACCGCGGCCTGCATGGCCCATGCAGGCCACGCCGCCGCCGCCCGCCCCTTTTAATCCCTCCCCCGGCGGTGGCCGGCGGTGCCAGGTCGCCGGACCACCCCCGGAGGAGTCGCCGGCCCCCGGCGCACCGGCCGGGGGCACCCCCCACCCCATCCCCTCCGGTGGAGGCGGTGGCGGCAAGCATGCAGGAGGCGTGCGGACCGCCACCGCCCCCGTGCCCTTGCAGCACGAGCCCCGGCGGTGGCCAGCGGCGCCAGGCCGCCGGACCACCACCGGAGTGGTCGCCCGCCCCCGGCGCACCGACCGGGGGCGGCGCCGGCCACAACCGGCCGCTGCCGGCGGCGGCAGCGGCCGTCTCCCGTCAGGGCTGACGGGAGCCGTTCGATCTCCCCCGGGAGATCAACGGCTCCTGTAGCCTTAACTCCCGCCCCCGCGTGGGTTTGAGTGCCCCCACAGCGGATCCGCTGTGGATCCGCTGTGGGGACAAAGGACGGCGCCCGGTGCGGCGCCCCCAGGTCCCTCCCTGCCTCTATTTGCACCCCAAACACCCTATAGGCTTCTCCATTTTTCTGAGGAAAAATGGGGCCGTTCCAGAAAAAGTTTTCTAAATGAAAAGTGTGCCTCACCCTTAGGGGCACCCTCTGTAATTTTTTGGGATTTTTAGGAGGGGTTTTACTATTTTTAAAACCCAATATAAAGTTTATTTTAGGTAATAAAATACCCAAATGAGTCTCTAAAATTCCCCAAAAATTAGGGGCACTAAATATAGGTATTTTACAAATACTATCAAAGATAGGAAGTGTGGACTTGTGATTTGACCCCTCGAAAGCCTTTTCAAACAAAAATAGACGCCCGGAAAAGAGCGAAATTCATTAAAATAAATCGGCGTCCCCTCGACGCATATTTTAAATACTTATCCCAAAATTATGCGTAGTAAGCTAAGAGATCGACTAAGCTCGGAAAAGCAACGCAAAAATCGGAACGACATCGCGACGCGGCGCCAAAACGTAACCTCGTCGCGACAATAATAAAAGTACGGAGTCGTCGATCGAAGCCTCCTCTGATAGAGTGATTGGACTACTAACCATTTCATCTTATGCAATTACAGTCTGTACTTTCATTTAAATCCAGTCTCGTACTGGTCCCCCCGCATTTACATTCTGTACTTTCATTTAAATCCAGTCTCGTACTGGTCCCCCGCATTTACATTCTGTACTATCATTTAGATCCAGTCTCGTACTGGTCCCCCCCCCCCCCCCGCATCTACATTCAGCACTTTCATTTAAATCCAGTCTCGTACTGGTCCTATTTACATGGCCTTTGCTTTCGGCCTACTTTCCTGCTTAATACATGGCCTTTGCTTTCGGCCTACTTTCCTGTTTAATACATGGCCTTTGCTTTCGGCCTACTTTCCTGTTTAATACATGGCCTTTGCTTTCGGCCTACTTTCCTGTTTAATACATGGCCTTTGCTTTCGGCCTACTTTCCTGTTTAATACATGGCCTTTGCTTTCGGCCTACTTTCCTGTTTAATACATGGCCTTTGCTTTCGGCCTACTTTCCTGTTTAATACATGGCCTTTGCTTTCGGCCTACTTTTCTGTTTATTACATGGCCCATTCTTCGGCCTAATTTATTTACTAGCGCAGAGCTGCCGTGGCCACGAAAGCGGTGCTTATCCTCCCTTCGGCGAGGCCTTAGTTGGGAAAAACCCGGAGTCGAGTCTCTCCTCCCAGGTTAGTCCCAAGCAGGGAGCCCTCCTACCGCTAAGCCTCCCGGTCCAAGATCGTGCGACCGGTCGAGTAGAAATTGCCCCGTGGCCTAAGGGTTTGTTTTATATAAAGCGGGTGAAGATTGATTGGAAGTGGCGGGTCGGTCACGCTCGCAGACCGTTCGTACCGGTGCGGGTGAGTTGACGACTCATGGCGACAGGGAGATGGGCACAGTGGGTTATTACCCTCTGAGCCTGCAGTATCGCCTCCGCTGGTCGGCCTAAAAATCGGTTCGCCGGATGTCGCTCACATCCATTCAGTACACCAAGTTGTACGGGAGGGCCTGAATGATACGGTACGACTACATTCAGAAGTGGCAGGACTGGCCACTGTCACCGACGGCCACATCGGTGAGGCCCGCGGGATTAGCTCCCCTGCTTGAACTAAAGCGGTCTAAAACTGTGTCGACACAGGGTCCTTTGTGTGGTTACAGGTCTTGAGTACCTGGGTGTGTGTATGCGCGCGATAGTGTTAGATATTTACTATACGGCGCGGTTGTGGATACTAGGGCAGGAGCCCCGCTATATATATATATATATATAAATATATACATTTGCCTGCTGCTAACCCTTTCCTTGCTTCGGCTATTTCAAATTCTGTCTTTTAGCCGCCCCCTGGATACGGATCCGGGGAGGGGGATGTGTTTTCTACTTAGCTCTGTGACTAACGGTTATTTCTTATAACCAATCACAGGAGACGGGACAGCGTGAAGCCCCCACATCACAGGTTGATCTCGAAGCCTTGGAGATGATCCGTACGACTTTCCCAGCCCCGCCCCCTGTCTTCCGAGACGTGAGTCCTAGAGTATAGGACCGGCTTAGGCCCTTTTGTTCAGTCGATGTAGCCTTCAAGGCACTCTTGTAAACGTTAGGCTTCGGCCCCGTTAAGTATGTAAATATAAGCAGTGTGTTTTGGTTTCCTATTTTTTGTTGATTGCTTCCGCTATGCGTTCTGATGTGAAGTTGTGATTCTTGTGCCTGACAAAGAGACCGCTCAGTGCCTAAGCGGGTGGGACGTCGCCACCCGGGAAGCGCTGGGTGGTCTTCTTTGGGCAGTAAGATCCCCCCTCCCTGAACCCGGTTCAGGATTGGGGAGGGGGGGGGGGGGTCTTACAAATGGATCAGAGCTACCACGATCCGACCACATGGGGCAGTCTTTCGATCCTCTCGTCCCCGTTTCCGTTCCTTGGTTCGGGACGAACCACGCAGCGGAAGCCTGGTGGACCCTTTAGGCTTAGAGTTAAGGATTCGAGACTGCACGGTAGTACACCCACACGCTTTCCGCTTACTTTTCGTTTCAGTCCTGCAAAATTCCCTTATTTTTGCAAGTTCTGATATTCATGTTGTTACTTCTCCAGATACCGGAGTCGAGCAACGGAAGGTCCTCCTCTGAGGATCAGTACCACCCTACCACCCCACCACCAGTCCCAGCCACACCAGCCGCAGCTCCATTTGGAGATACAGAGCTAGGACGGACACTGATAGCCTTGTTAGCAGCTTTCCAGACAGCCACCCTACGACCACCCCAGCAGGCCACCGTACCCACCGATCTGCTGACCACGTTCCGAGGGCTAAGGCCCCCCACCTTCCGAGGTACAGAGTCAGCTATCCAGGCCGAGGAGTGGGTGGAGAGGGTAGAGGAGCTTCTTGTAGGGATGATGTGCCCAGCAGTAGCCGCAGTATCCCTAGTAGTGACCATGTTAGAGGGCTATGCACGAGACTGGTGGAGGGCAGCTAGCCGCTCCGCTTTTAGAGGGCGACCCCTCAGCACCATTCTCTGGGGGGAGTTCTCAGAGGCCTTCTTGGAGCACTTCATTTCGGATGCAGACCGGATGGCACTCCAGGAGCGGTTCCTGCAGATCAGGCAGGGAGCTAGGACAGTTCCAGACTACCAGAGAGAGTTTATCCACCTGGCCCGCTTCGCCGGGACCTTAGCAGGTACAGATAGGGACAGGGCGGCCAGATTCTATCGGGGATTACGAGACGACCTCCGTCAGGCCCTGATCATGATTTCCCAGGCATCCTTCCACACGATCGCCTCACATGCCACCGCTCTGGAGATGGACCAGCGGATGGTAGCCCAGCAGCGGAGGGGACATGTAGGTGTTCCCCAGACCCAGGGCCGGGAGAGAGGGGTAGGTCCTCGCAGGCAGGGCCGAGATGGGAGACAACGTCAGCGTCACCAGCCATATAGACGGGCACCCCAGCCCCGACCAGCACCCCAGCCCCGACCAGCACCCCAGCCCCGACCAGCACCCCCAGCCCCAGCACCTCAGGTCGTCCCAGCCGCACGACGAGATGTTCCCTTCGCAGGGAACTGCTACCTATGCCAGCAGCCTGGGCATATACGAGCCTTTTGCCCACAGGCTACCGGGAGACCCGGCTTAGGAGCAGTACAGAGAGCGGCAGAGAGAGGACGAGGTGGACGCAGAGGACGTCCCGCAGGCAGGAGAGAGCCGGCAGGCCAAGTATTACGACGCACGTCATCGGCAGGTAGAATTCCAAGTGGGAGATATGGTGTTCTTAAAGATTAAGCCAATGCATGGGATATCACGAATCAAGAGGCAGAAAAAGCTGGACCCCCGCTATCTAGGCCCGTATCCCGTCATCGAAAGAATTGGCCCGGTGGCTTACAGGTTAGCTTTGCCAGCCGAGCTGGGGAGCCTTCACGACGTATTTCATGTCTCCTCGCTAAGACGTGTTCTGCGCCAACCAGAGCAGCACCTTCCCACCCCACCAACATCAGTACAATCCGACCGATCTGTCCGACTCGAACCTGTAAAGATAGTGGACTCCAAGATCAAAGAGCTGCGGAACAAAACGGTCACAATGGTCAAGATCTTATGGTCGAACGGTGGACGCGAAGAGTTTACTTGGGAACCCGAGACGCTCGTACGAGAGAAATACCCGACGCTCTTCCCCCAGGTACATCATTTAAACCCCTACTTTAGCCAATTTTCGGGGACGAAAATCTCTTTATTTTTATTGGATTGTAACATCCCGACTTTTATTGGGCCTCTAGACCCTAGTGAGCCCAATAAAAGTAGGCTCGAGCAGTAGAAAACGGTCATTTCGGGTATCGTAGCGCGCCACTACCTCATTATTATGAATAGTGGCCGAACGAACCCCGAATTGACTTCCGTCAGTTCCGTTGGACTCGTATGGACAATACGAACGCAACGGAATTCGTTGCACTCCGATCCGAGGTCGTATAGAGAAAACGACCGTTTCGGGTATCGTAGCACGCCACTACCTCACTATTATGAATAGTGGCCGAACGAACCCCGAATTGACTTCCGTCAGTTCCGTTGGACTCGTATGGACAATACGAACGCAACGGAATTCGTTGCACTCCGATCCGAGGTCGTATAGAGAAAACGACCGTTTCGGGTATCGTAGCACGCCACTACCTCATTATTATGAATAGTGGCCGAACGAACCCCGAATTGACTTCCGTCAGATCCATTGAACTCGTATGAACCATGCGAGTGCAACGGAATTCGTTGCGCCTCAGTCCGAAGTCATTCGAAGAAAACAACCATTTTTAGTAGCGTTGCGCGCCGCAAATAAGTCATTGGGGTACAGTGACCAGACGAACCCCGATTTGACTTCCGTCAGATCCGTTGAACTCGTATAAACCATACGAGTGCAATGGAATTCGTTGCGCCTCAGTCCGAAGTCGTTTGAAGAAAACGACCATTTTTAGTAACGTTGCGCGCCGCAACTAAGTCATTGGGGTACAGTGGCCAAACGAACCCCGATTCGACTTCCGTCGGATCCGTTGGACTCGTATAAACCATACGAGTGCAACAGAATTCGTTGCGCCTCGATCCGAAGTCGTTTGGAGAAAACGACCATTTCGGGTGTCGTAGCGCGCCGCTACCTCATTATTATATTGACCGTACGTACCCCAAATCGACTTCCGTCAGACTCGTTGAACTTGTGTGGACAATACAGGCACCACGGAACTCGTTGCACCTCGATACAAGGTCATATGGAGAGTATGCCACTTTAGCACTATGCAGATCGCCTCGGTGAAACGCACGAGGTATAAAGCACACGAGCCCGGCAACGGCCCCGGCAACTCTTATCGGCCTCGAGGAACCTAGACAGACCCCGGTCAAACCACGCACCCCCCCCCCACCCTTTCATGCACGTGAGAAAAAGAGGGGGGGGGGGGAGAAATATCCCCCCCCACTCACCCTCCCTTCATACACGTGGAAGGGAGGGAGAGGGGGGGGGGGGGGGGGGGGGGGGGGGGGGATGGCTCCCCTCCTTCCTATAAAAGGAGGGGCAGCCCCTCCATTCCTCCCCCACACACCACCCCTCTCTCTCTCTCTCTCTCTCTCTCTCTCTCTCTCTCTCTCTCTCTCCCTCAGCTCCCCTCTGCCAGCACCCCAACCCAGCCGGCCACCCCCCTCGCCGGAGCTAGCCGGAGCCAAGCCGCCACCACCCTCCTCTTCCTCCTCCATGGCCGGCCACCACCACCCTTCCTCCTCCTGAGCACCCCCTCCACCCCAGGTAGAGACCTCCTCCTCCTCCTTCCCACCTCTAGGGTAGAACCCCCACCTCCCCTGCCGCCGGAGCGCCGCCGGCCGCCGCCCGAGCCTTGGCAAGGCTCGGGGAGGAGGCCGGCAGAAGACCTACTCTCCCCCAGCGCCGGTGGTGGCGCTGGGGGGGGGGGGGAGGAGGTCAACAGGTCCCCATCGGGGACCTCGGCGCCGGCGCTGGGGAGGCGGCCGGGCCGCCGGCGGGCACGGCCGGCGGCACCCGTGGCCTTCCCCGCCTCCCCTGCTTTCCTGTATAGGAATAGCCGAACCCCCCGGCGGCGGCCGGCGGCTCCAGGCCGCCGGGCCACCGCCGGAGGGTTGCCCCCTCCCCGGCGCCCCGTCCAGTGGCGGCCGGGAGGGCAGCACTCGGCAGGAGCGGCGGCACCGCGGCCTGCATGGCCCATGCAGGCCACGCCGCCGCCGCCCGCCCCTTTTAATCCCTCCCCCGGCGGTGGCCGGCGGTGCCAGGTCGCCGGACCACCCCCGGAGGAGTCGCCGGCCCCCGGCGCACCGGCCGGGGGCACCCCCCACCCCATCCCCTCCGGTGGAGGCGGTGGCGGCAAGCATGCAGGAGGCGTGCGGACCGCCACCGCCCCCGTGCCCTTGCAGCACGAGCCCCGGCGGTGGCCGGCGGCGCCAGGCCGCCGGACCACCACCGGAGTGGTCGCCCGCCCCCGGCGCACCGACCGGGGGCGGCGCCGGCCACAACCGGCCGCTGCCGGCGGCGGCAGCGGCCGTCTCCCGTCAGGGCTGACGGGAGCCGTTCGATCTCCCCCGGGAGATCAACGGCTCCTGTAGCCTTAACTCCCGCCCCCGCGTGGGTTTGAGTGCCCCCACAGCGGATCCGCTGTGGATCCGCTGTGGGGACAAAGGACGGCGCCCGGTGCGGCGCCCCCAGGTCCCTCCCTGCCTCTATTTGCACCCCAAACACCCTATAGGCTTCTCCATTTTTCTGAGGAAAAATGGGGCCGTTCCAGAAAAAGTTTTCTAAATGAAAAGTGTGCCTCACCCTTAGGGGCACCCTCTGTAATTTTTTGGGATTTTTAGGAGGGGTTTTACTATTTTTAAAACCCAATATAAAGTTTATTTTAGGTAATAAAATACCCAAATGAGTCTCTAAAATTCCCCAAAAATTAGGGGCACTAAATATAGGTATTTTACAAATACTATCAAAGATAGGAAGTGTGGACTTGTGATTTGACCCCTCGAAAGCCTTTTCAAACAAAAATAGACGCCCGGAAAAGAGCGAAATTCATTAAAATAAATCGGCGTCCCCTCGACGCATATTTTAAATACTTATCCCAAAATTATGCGTAGTAAGCTAAGAGACCGACTAAGCTCGGAAAAGCAACGCAAAAATCGGAACGACATCGCGACGCGGCGCCAAAACGTAACCTCGTCGCGACAATAATAAAAGTACGGAGTCGTCGATCGAAGCCTCCTCTGATAGAGTGATTGGACTACTAACCATTTCATCTTATGCAATTACAGTCTGTACTTTCATTTAAATCCAGTCTCGTACTGGTCCCCCCGCATTTACATTCTGTACTTTCATTTAAATCCAGTCTCGTACTGGTCCCCCGCATTTACATTCTGTACTATCATTTAGATCCAGTCTCGTACTGGTCCCCCCCCCCCCCCCCCCCCCGCATCTACATTCAGCACTTTCATTTAAATCCAGTCTCGTACTGGTCCTATTTACATGGCCTTTGCTTTCGGCCTACTTTCCTGCTTAATACATGGCCTTTGCTTTCGGCCTACTTTCCTGTTTAATACATGGCCTTTGCTTTCGGCCTACTTTCCTGTTTAATACATGGCCTTTGCTTTCGGCCTACTTTCCTGTTTAATACATGGCCTTTGCTTTCGGCCTACTTTCCTGTTTAATACATGGCCTTTGCTTTCGGCCTACTTTCCTGTTTAATACATGGCCTTTGCTTTCGGCCTACTTTCCTGTTTAATACATGGCCTTTGCTTTCGGCCTACTTTTCTGTTTATTACATGGCCCATTCTTCGGCCTAATTTATTTACTAGCGCAGAGCTGCCGTGGCCACGAAAGCGGTGCTTATCCTCCCTTCGGCGAGGCCTTAGTTGGGAAAAACCCGGAGTCGAGTCTCTCCTCCCAGGTTAGTCCCAAGCAGGGAGCCCTCCTACCGCTAAGCCTCCCGGTCCAAGATCGTGCGACCGGTCGAGTAGAAATTGCCCCGTGGCCTAAGGGTTTGTTTTATATAAAGCGGGTGAAGATTGATTGGAAGTGGCGGGTCGGTCACGCTCGCAGACCGTTCGTACCGGTGCGGGTGAGTTGACGACTCATGGCGACAGGGAGATGGGCACAGTGGGTTATTACCCTCTGAGCCTGCAGTATCGCCTCCGCTGGTCGGCCTAAAAATCGGTTCGCCGGATGTCGCTCACATCCATTCAGTACACCAAGTTGTACGGGAGGGCCTGAATGATACGGTACGACTACATTCAGAAGTGGCAGGACTGGCCACTGTCACCGACGGCCACATCGGTGAGGCCCGCGGGATTAGCTCCCCTGCTTGAACTAAAGCGGTCTAAAACTGTGTCGACACAGGGTCCTTTGTGTGGTTACAGGTCTTGAGTACCTGGGTGTGTGTATGCGCGCGATAGTGTTAGATATTTACTATACGGCGCGGTTGTGGATACTAGGGCAGGAGCCCCGCTATATATATATATATATATAAATATATACATTTGCCTGCTGCTAACCCTTTCCTTGCTTCGGCTATTTCAAATTCTGTCTTTTAGCCGCCCCCTGGATACGGATCCGGGGAGGGGGATGTGTTTTCTACTTAGCTCTGTGACTAACGGTTATTTCTTATAACCAATCACAGGAGACGGGACAGCGTGAAGCCCCCACATCACAGGTTGATCTCGAAGCCTTGGAGATGATCCGTACGACTTTCCCAGCCCCGCCCCCTGTCTTCCGAGACGTGAGTCCTAGAGTATAGGACCGGCTTAGGCCCTTTTGTTCAGTCGATGTAGCCTTCAAGGCACTCTTGTAAACGTTAGGCTTCGGCCCCGTTAAGTATGTAAATATAAGCAGTGTGTTTTGGTTTCCTATTTTTTGTTGATTGCTTCCGCTATGCGTTCTGATGTGAAGTTGTGATTCTTGTGCCTGACAAAGAGACCGCTCAGTGCCTAAGCGGGTGGGACGTCGCCACCCGGGAAGCGCTGGGTGGTCTTCTTTGGGCAGTAAGATCCCCCCTCCCTGAACCCGGTTCAGGATTGGGGAGGGGGGGTCTTACGTGAAGTATCCTAGTTGTGATGATGACTTGATTTTCATTTATACTTTGTGAATGTATTGATGTTGATCTTTATTAAATTTATGATCTATTCTTGGGATTTTGGTTTAAGTTTCATCTTTAAAGTGCTTGCAAAAATTTGAGAGATGAGTCGGGCTAGATGAACGTTTATTCGCACGGCGATATTCGAGAGAGGAGTCGTGTAGTTTTTAACCAAACTTCCGTATTTATACTTCATCGCGAGATTCGAGAGAGGAGCGTTGAAAGTGTATCATAAATCTTAATATAATTCCAAGAGAGAGAGAGAGATCTCCTCTTAAATTAGCAACCGCGATTCTAGCGCTTTTTGTTATTCTAATTTCATCTAAGTTGGAGACAACTAGAGGATTTGGGATAAACGGATAATGGTGATCGAGAGATAAAGTTATCCATTTTAGAATCGTTGCAAGGTCATTGTTAATATTTCATGAATTATCATTTTGAGTAGTTATCATCATAGCAAGGGAAAATCACATGTGAGACTATCTTTCCAAGTGAAGTAAAAGTAATTTAAGTAACCGTAACTAGAATTGTAGTTGTTTGCTTTCGAACTATTTAAGTTTCTTTATCAATCATTATTACTTGCTTGAATTTAGAGAAAATGCGGAATTAATATTTGTGAGCACTAAGTTAAGCACTTCCTCGTGGGAACGATCACTTTCTCATCATTTTATTACTTGTACGGCACGTGCACTTGCGTATTTATATACACCTATCACGGGCGTACCAAGTTTTTGGCGCCGTTGCCGGGGAAGCGCGCTAATTTAGTGTTTTATTTCTCACAATATTTGTGAAACCTTAGTACTTAGAGATCAAGCATTTGTTTGTTCGTGTTATTTGTTTTAATTTATTTGTCTATTTGAATACTGTTCGGTGTATGTCCAGATATAGGCAAGTAGAACTATTGCCGTTGAATTCTGAGATTGAGCGTACCTGTAGACGAAACAGGAGAGACTTTAGGACCGTTAACATTATTCATCCTGCGATGAATGATCCGGAGCCAAATAATGCTAATAATAATGATGGTCAGGTTGAGCAAAATGCCCAACCGCCAGCACCACCACGTATGACTTGTCACGATTATAACACACCTCTAAGGGGAGGTTTGCACTTCAGCATTGCTCGACCAGCAATTGCTGCTAACAATTTTAAAATGGACCCACTAATTATGCAACAAGTGCAAAACAATAAGTTTGGGGGTCTAGGACATGAAGATGCAAATTCCCACTTACGAACCTTTTTAGCAATTTGCGATATGTTTAAGTTCAATGGAGCATCGGAAGATGCAATCCTGTTGAGAGCATTTCCGTTCTCCTTAGAGGGTAGAGCTAAGGATTGGTTAGACTCGTTACCACATGAGTGTATCACCACATGGGACGAACTAGTCGATAGGTTCCTGAACAAATATTTTCCACCCTCTAAGACTGCAAAACTGAAAAGGGATATTACAACATTTTTACAAGGTAACGGGGAAACTCTTTACGACGCATGGGAGCGTTTTAAAGAGCTGTTGAGAAAATGTCCTCATCATGGGTTGCACCAGCACCAGCAAGTGTCCACATTTTACAATGGGCTGCAAACTGCAACCATGATTTTAGTCGATGGAGCCGCTGGGGGCTCATTAATGAAAAAGTATCCTGAAGACGCGTATGCTATTTTAGAAGACTTAACATCTAATAATTATCAAGCATATGAGAGGCAAACTAATTGTAATCCAGCGGGAGTCCATCAGGTGGACCAAATCACTTCTTTGGCCGCTCAGATGGCGTCGCAGTTCAATTTAATTAACAAAAGATTAGATTCACTCTCAACCCCTACAACTAGTGCCCCGCTCACAGTTGAACAACTAAATCAAATAACTGAAGAAGCCAATTATGTGGGAGGGCAATCACGACAAATTCCGCCAGGATTTGCCAATCATTATCACCCCGAGTGGCGAAATCATCCAAATTTTTCTAGGAAGAATAATCAAGGGATGAATCAACCACAAGGTTTTAATCAAAATATGAATCAACTACCTATCAATAACAACTCTCAACCCCAACAAGTAAACCAAAGGAAGGTGACCGATGAGTTTATCTTAGGCATGTTCCAAAAGTATGACTCAAAAATGGTAGGAATAGAATCAACGTTAAGATCACTAGAAACTACTATGGGTCAACTTGCAAATTCATTAAGTCAAAGGCCCATTGGAACTCTACCTTCTGATACCACACCCAATCCAACAAAAGATAATCATAATAACCATTGCAAGACTATTGCACTAAGGAGTGGTGTTGAGATCCCAAGTGCGGAGGGGTTGCTTGAGAAAGTTAGGGAAGAAGAGACGAGTAAGAAGCCAAGTGAGTCAAACATATTAGAGAAGGACGAGTTGGGTGAGAAAAATGAGGTGGGAGAGAAAAAAAAGAGAAACTAAATCAAAAGAAAGAAGTAGTCTATCCGCCACCACCATTTCCGGCTAGACTTGTTAAATCCAAACTTGACACACAATTCCAAAAGTTTATGGAGATTTTCAAAAAGTTAACTATAAATATCCCATTTGTTGAGGCTCTTGAGCAAATGCCAAGTTATGCCAAGTTTATGAAGGATATCTTGGCAAAGAAAAGAAAGTTTGTTGATAAAGAGATAGTGGCGTTGACTGAGGAGTGTAGTGTTATATTGCAGAAGAAGTTGCCACCCAAACTTAAGGACCCCGGTAGCTTCACAATTCCTTGTTCTATCGGTTTAAACTTTGTTGGGAGAGCTCTATGTGACCTTGGGGCGAGCATTAATCTGATGCCTTTATCTATCTATAAGAAGTTTGGTTTAGGGGAGATCACACCTACATCTCTGACTCTACAGTTGGCCGATAGGTCTCTAGCATATCCCAAGGGAATTGTAGAGGACGTATTGGTTAAGGTGGATAAATTCATTTTCCCCGCCGATTTTGTGGTACTCGATATGGATGAGGACAAGGATGTCCCCATCATTCTTGGTAGACCATTCTTGGCCACCGGACGAACACTCATTGACGTCCAGAAGGGTGAGCTTACGATGAGAGTTAATGATGAAAATGTGACATTCAACATCCTCAAGGCTATGAAATTTCCGGATGATAAGGAGGAGTGTTTTTCTATTGAGGAAGTGAATGCACCTACACGTATGATGTATGATGAGAATGATTGGGAGCGTAAAATCCTGAGTGTGTTAACAAATGAAGAAATAGACGAGGACCCAGACTTAACAGAAACTGTAGAAGCTTTAAGTATTGATGAGCATATACCAAATGCTAACATGTTTGAATTAATAAGTAGACCAAGTGAGTCTAAGGTCATGAAGCCTTCTATCTTAGAGCCACCTACGCTTGAATTGAAACCGCTACCCGAAAACTTAAAAGTATGTTTTTCTAGGTAAGGATAACACACTACCGGTTATTATTGATGCATCTCTAGTTAAGGAAAATGAAGAGAAATTGCTTGAGGTTCTTCGTGAATATAAAGGGGCAATGGGTTGGACCATTGCAGATATTAGAGGGATAAGTCCTTCAATTTGTATGCACAAAATTCTTTTGGAAGAAGAAGCAAAAGAGTCTGTTGAACACCAACGAAGACTTAGCCCACCAATGAAAGAAGTGGTTAAGAAGGAGATAATCAAATGGTTGGATGCGGGTATTATTTATCCTATCTCCGACAGCCGGTGGGTAAGTCCTGTTCAATGTGTTCCAAAGAAGGGAGGCATTACGGTAGTTAAGAATGAGAGCAACAAGTTGATCCCCACTAGAACAGTAACTGGATGGCGGATTTGTATGGATTATCGAAAGTTGAATAAGGCGACTAGGAAAGATCATTTCCCACTTCCATTCCTCGATCAGGTTCTTGATAGGTTAGCAGGAAATGAGTATTTCTGTTTCTTAGATGGTTACTCGGGGTGTAATCAAATCATGGTAGCTCCCGAGGATCGGGAGAAGACTACCTTCACCTGCCCTTTTGGGACATTTGCATTTAGGAAAATGCCCTTTGGATTGTGTAACGCTCCTGGCACATTTCAGCGCTGCATGATCGCTATTTTTACTGATCTGATTGATGAGGGGATCGAGATCTTTATGGATGATTTTTCAGTATTTGGGAGATCATTTGATGAATGTCTGAAAGTGTTGAAGAAAGCTTTGGATAAGTGCATTCAAACCAATTTGATCCTAAATTGGGAAAAATGTCACTTTATGGTCAAAGAAGGAATTGTTTTAGGACACAAGGTGTCAAAGAAGGGATTGGAAGTAGATCGAGCAAAGACAGAGGTTATAGAGAAACTGCCTCCACCAACTAATGTTAAGGGAGTGCGAAGTTTTTTAGGACACGCCGGCTTTTACCGTCGTTTCATTAAGGATTTTTCGAAAATCTCTAAGCCACTAAGTCATTTATTAGAAAAAGATTCACATTTTAACTTTGATGAGGAATGTCTGACCGCCTTTCATTCTTTGAAGCAGAGTCTGATTTCTTCTCCTATTATTATTTCACCCGATTGGTCTTTACCATTCACCATTATGTGCGATGCTAGCAACTTTGCTGTGGGCGCGGTTTTAGGACAAGTGCGTGACAAAGTCTTTCACACAATCTACTATGCTAGCAAGACGTTGATTGATGCACAAGTAAACTACACAACTACCGAGAAGGAGTTATTAGCTGTCGTTTTCGCTTTTGACAAATTTCGATCCTATTTGGTAGCTTCTAGGTGATTGTTTATACGGACCATGCAGCAATTCGATTTTTAGTGGAGAAAAAGGACGCGAAACCTAGATTGATTAGGTGGGTTCTCCTCTTGCAAAAGTTCGACTTAGAAATTAAAGATCGTAAGAGAGCGGAGAATCCGGTAGCGGACCACCTATCACGTCTAGAGTATGAGTGTGAGAAAGATGTGGACATAGAGATTAGAGAGAATTTTCCTGATGAGAGGTTGCTTGCAATATCTGAGGCGAGTACGCCATGGTATGCAGACATTGTGAACTACATAGTGAGCAATGTATTTCCCCCAGACATGAACTATCAACGAAGAAAAAGGTTTCTCCATCAGGTGAAATCCTACATTTGGGATGATCCGTATCTATTTAAGATTTGTGCTGATCAAGTGATCCGCAGATGCATCCCCGAGGTAGAAGTACAAGGTATCCTAGCGAAATGTCATGCTTCACCTTATGGTGGACACTTTATGGGAGAGAGAACAGCAATAAAAGTCCTAGAAACTGGCTTCTATTGGCCAACACTATTTAAGGATGCTCATAGGTTCGCAAAATGTTGCGATAGATGTCAAAGAACGGGAAACATCAATCGAGGGGATAGCATGCCAATAACTAATATTCTAGAGGTGGAGATTTTCGATGTGTGGGGAATAGATTTCATGGGCCCATTTGTAAACTCAAATGGAAATCTTTATATACTTTTAGCTGTGGATTACGTCTCGAAGTGGATAGAAGCTATGGCCACACCGAAGAATGACGCTAAGGTAGTACTGAAATTTCTTAAGGCTAATATTTTTTCTAGATTCGGTACACCGAGGGCCATAATAAGTGACGGTGGAGCACATTTTTGTAATAATCAATTTAAATCGCTCCTTCGAAAATATGGAGTCACTCACAAAGTCGCCCTTGCGTACCATCCTCAAATAAATGGTTTAGCTAAAGTTTCTAATAGAGAGATAAAATCAATCCTAGAAAAAACGGTTAGTGCAAATCGTAAGGATTGGTCACAAAAACTAAACGAAGCATTATGGGCATATAGAACAGCATTTAAAACCTCGATAGGCCTAACTCCGTATAAAATGATCTATGGCAAATCATGTCATCTTCCAGTTGAATTGGAGCACAAAGCATATTGGGCAATAAAAAAATTGAATTTTGATCTCCAAGAAGCGGGCAAGAAGAGACTTTTTCATTTGAACGAACTGGAGGAGATCAGATCTAATGCGTATGAAAATGCTAGAGTGTACAAAGAAAGGACGAAGAAATGGCATGATTTGAGGTTGAGAAGAAAGGAGTTCAAAAAAGGGCAACTTGTCCTCTTGTATAACTCACGACTGAGATTATTCCCTGGAAAATTGAAGTCAAGATGGTCTGGACCTTTTCGTGTGGAGGAGGTACATCCGTTCGGAGTAATCACGATTTGTAATGAGAGAGACGGATCCAAGTTTAAAGTAAATGGACAGAGGTTGAAGGAATATTATGAAGGTAGTGACCAGCGCGAGGCGATGGTGCTAACTTTCAATTGAAAATGAAATAGGGAAAGCGTCCGGCCGGGACGTTTTAAACGAGGCGCTAGGTGGAAGGCAACCCACCATCTTTGTTATTTTTCTATCATTTTTAGGTTGTTTTGTTTGTTTTATATTTGTTTTTATCATTTGGAGGACAATTGGTGATGAAGAGATGTCAAAGCAGATTTTGATAATAAAAATTTTAAGAAAGAAAATTTTCTAGATTTTAGGTTGCAACGCAAAATTTTTTTCACGTTATAACATGCTGGCCTCGGTTGTGTACAATTTCTGGCAGCTTTGTATTTTAGGTTGCAACGCGAAAATTCTGCGCGTTGCAACAGGCTTGGCTCGGTGGTAGTATTAAATTCCTGCATAATTGTTTCCGCGTTGCAACGCAAAGAAATCTGGCGTTGCAACCGGCTGGCCTCGGTGGGAGCACCAGAGTTGAAAAGGCGCGACCGGTTCAGTTGAACCGGTCGACTGTTTCCTTTAAAACATGAACGGCGGGGGCCGGTCCAGTTAAACCGGCCACCTAATGCCTCATTCAAATAAAAAAAACCCCACTCCCGATTATTCAGTTAGGGCACGCGACACTGGAGAGGTCTTGGCGAAGCGAGCGCTGCACAGCGGAGGAGCTTCGTCACGAGCGGAGATCACGAAAACCGTCGGCGTCCCGTCGACGACTTCCTCCATCGACCTTGCAGGCTGCATTGGTTCTCTCATTCCAGCGTCTCGACCGCGATCCATTAGGTAACAACCGGCGCGACTATTTCCTATATCGATTTTTATTTTGCTATATTTGGGCTATGGTGTTCGCGATCTCTTAGGGTTTAAGTGTATTTTTGTTATTCTCTTGTGGGTGAAGACATGTCACCTAAAGGAAAAGGGAAACGAGGAAGAGGGAAAGAGTGTGCTCACAAGGGTGATGTCCGGTTTGTTAACGATGAGGCACATAAGCTCTGTGATGCCCTATAATTTATACCATTTATCCCTGAAAGAGGTTTCAAAATGGAATTCAGAGGTTGGAGAATAGCCTATGAGGACCTAATTCATCAGTTAGGTTGGGAGATGTTATGCCACCCGCGAACTGAGGCTGTGTATCAGTGGGTTTACGAGTTCTATGCTAACGCTAGGTTCTCCGAAGGGGATAACGTTTTAGTTCGTGGCCGCATGATCAATTATTCCCCAAAGGCAATAAATGAAATGTTCGAGTTGGAAGACAATGAGATTACTCCTTATGATGCATTAGCGATCACGGCCCCATTGGATGACATTGCTGCAGTGGTTTGTGGTGGTACGAAGCCGGATTGGGTTTTAAAATCAAAAAAAGCATTGAGGTCTCAGTGTTTATCTCGAGAGGCAAAAGTGTGGCTACTATTTATTAATGCAGGTATCGTGCCAACAAGGCACGCAAACGTTGTATCTTTCGAGCGTATTGCCCTCATCTATGGTATCCTAAAGGGCATTAAATTTAATGTTGGCCATTTGATACATAGTAGCATCCGGAAGAAAGTAGGAGAAGAAAAAGCAAAACACCTTTGGTTCCCCACTTTGATTACTGAGCTATGCAAGAATGCTGGTGTCGAGATTAGGAGAGGAGACACAGTTACACAGGTAGGTCATCATATCACGGTGACGGTGATAGAGAAGAATATCAAGGTTGCAGAGGAGTCCCCAAAGAAGACAAATGAAAGAATGCAATCAGTTCTCCGAGGGCAATACACAAGGCCACCTCCCGGATCTCCAGAGACAATTACTCTAAATGAAGGAAACCCAGCTCAGCTAGCATGCTATGTTTGCAGGATACAGAGTACATGAAGACGTACCAACGCCTTGAGCATTGTTATTTTGATGCCCGACAGGACTACGTGTGTAATGTACTTGCTCAGCTCATGTACAAGGCGAAACTCCCGATGCCGATACCAAGTTATCCTTACTGCAATAATTTTGACAAGAGAGGATATCTGATGACCAAAGGTCGGGAAAGGTTGGATACTGCTTATGATGAAGATGACAGTGATGATGCTGATGACAATGCTGATGCTGATGACGAGGACGAGGACGACGAACCCGATGAGGATGAGGAAGAGATGGACGAAGATGAAAGCGAGTAGCCGGGAGCTGTCCAAGTTCATATTTTTGGATATTTTGCATCATTTGTGAATGCTTTTTTTTGGACAATATTATGCCTCCTTTTGCCTTCTTAGTTTTGGATAATATTTTTGTGGAGTTACTGCTGTGATGTTTGCTTGATTTTTGTGACTGATGTGAACATTACTGCTGTGATTTTTGCATAAGTTCTATTGCCCAATTACTTGCATCCCCTTACTTTGGTTACTCGAATTGCTTGGTTAAGTTATGACTCCATCCAATATTTATGGTATACTGCTAAAGCTATTTTATTAGGGATATGCTTTTGTTTGGTTTTGTGATGCTATTTGCAGATCCTCTGGACTTCTGAGCTATGATTCGAACGGAACACTCTTGGACTTGGCCTTCCTTGGGAGATTGCAACGAAAAGTGCAGAAAAAAATATGAGGGGAGTATTTGTTTTATTTTTACTCTATTTCTTTCTTCGTTCAATTGGCAATTATTTCCTCTTTATTTATTTTCATTGAGTTCATTGCTAGGGACTAGCAATGATTTAAGTGTGGGGGTGGTTAGGGTGCAACCCCTACTGCTTGGATAAGGACTTATTTATTTATATATGCGAATTCAATAACTCCGTCTTTGTTTTTGCAATTTAACCTATAGGACATTCTTGTTATCCAATGATAATCGAGTGGTATTGCCGGTTAATCAAACGATTTCAGTCACAGAATTTGAAATTAGTGAGAATTTTTTTTGGTAAAGCGCTCTTAAGTCTGATTTAAGCACAATTTTCCTTGAAAGATTTTACTTCAAACCTAGCTTTTGATATGGCTTTCTAAAATATTATGGGAATGGGTGAGTAAGAACTGAGTTAGCGATGTTGGCTGAAGCTTGGGTTTATGTAGTTAAACCATTTTGACCCTCCACTACAATCTTTGTACTTGAACTCTTTTCATGTTGAGACGTATTATTCCACGCTTACCTTCCCAATATTCTTATTAGTTATGTCTTAGTATATTAGCCATTTTATGGGTGTTTAAAAAAAATGATGATTGAGATTCATAGTGATATGGGCCTAAGTATATGTATACATACCTGGAATGATCCCTACTATGCTAGCAAATCATAAATTATATAAAAAAAAATATTGCATCATAGTGATTATGTGGCCTGGGTATGTACACTTATACTTGGAATGATCCCTACTATGAATATAAAAAAAGTGTGAAAATGTCAATAAACCCCATGATTTGGTGAATTATTAAGATTACGAACTAAGGGAATGTCTTTCCACTTTCAACATTATCCCTGAATGCGTAACCAAGTCGATTCTACTCTCATTTGAACTACTGATCTTTGTGTAGGCTCAATCAATAATTAAGCTATTCTTATCCTTCTCTATGTTGCGGAGATCCATTGTTAAAAGATGTTTATGAGTAACTAATTTTAAGGAAAAGCACACACAACACTTATGACTTTATTTGAGCTTTACCTTTCATTCGAGCTAATGGATTTGTGAATGATTGAATTCGTGTTGATTTATTGGCTTATCAGTTGAGTAAAGCGGATTTCTTTGAATAAGCCTTAGTTAATTTGTTGTTAAGGATGTGTGATTATCTGAGTTTGCACAATTTCATTAATTCTTTATCCAAGCTTTGAATTGATTATATTTGCTAGGGACTAGCAAATGACTAAGTGTGGGGGTGTGATAACTTCCCAAAAGGAAGTTATTTCCCTACTTATTTTATTCTAATTTTCATTAAAAAGAGGAAAATAATCCCCAATTATAGTAAATATGTTTAAATATCTTATTAATCAATATTGGACTAATTACGGTCATTTTCCATGGTTTTCTATCAAAGATTGGTCAAAGAATTCAAGTTGGGGAGGCAATGGATCATTTATTGCTGATGCAGAATATAAGTTGCAACGCCAGAAATTTGCAGGTTGCAACGTGGCGACGGAAATTCAGATTTTTGAATTTTAAAAGTGGCGCCTATGTGTAATTCCAAAGGAGGCATCCCTTCAGATTTGGAAGGGAAGTTATGAGCACGAAAATGAGGGGGAAAATCATCATTATTGTGAGGGAGAACTTGGAAAGAAAGGAAGGAACTTTTGGAGGTCTTCTTCCTCTTGGAGATTTCGGCTAGGGCTTGGAAAAAGGAGGCGTGGATCATCACCAAGGAGAAAGATCTGAGTCTAGAAACATTCCTACAGCGTTTTTGATTCCCTTAATCATGTCTAGTAAGATCTACTTTGATTTGCTACTCTTCTCTTCCTCCATGAACTAATTTTCTAAGTCTTGCATGTGTGAAGTACCTTAGTTGTGATGATGACTTGATTTTCATTTATACTTTGTGAATGTATTGATGTTGATCTTTATTAAATTTATGATCTATTCTTGGGATTTTGGTTTAAGTTTCATCTTTAAAGTGCTTGGCAAAAATTCGAGAGATGAGTCGGGCTAGATGAACGTTTATTCGCACGGCGATATTCGAGAGAGGAGTCGTGTAGTTTTTAACCAAACTTCCGTATTTATACTTCATCGCGAGATTCGAGAGAGGAGCGTTGAAAGTGTATCATAAATCTTAATATAATTCCAAGAGAGAGAGATCTCCTCTTAAATTAGCAACCGTGATTCTAGCGCTTTTTGTTATTCTAATTTCATCTAAGTTGGAGACAACTAGAGGATTTGGGATAAACGGATAATGGTGATCGAGAGATAAAGTTATCCATTTTAGAATCGTTGCAAGATCATTGTTAATATTTCATGAATTATCATTTTGAGTAGTTATCATCATAGCAAGGGAAAATCACATGTGAGACTATCTTTCCAAGTGAAGTAAAAGTAATTTAAGTAACCGTAACTAGAATTGTAGTTGTTTGCTTTCGAACTATTTAAGTTTCTTTATCAATCATTATTACTTGCTTGAATTTAGAGAAAAGGCGGAATTAATATTTGTGAGCACTAAGTTAAGCACTTCCTCGTGGGAACGATCACTTTCTCATCATTTTATTACTTGTACGGCACGTGCACTTGCGTATTTATATACACCTATCACGGGCGTACCAATCGCTTCAAAGGATTCATATCTTCCATCCTAATGAAATATTTTGGTCATCCCAAGAATTCATTTCAACGTTCATTCTCATATTATTGACCACATAAAATCCATTCATGCAATATTCATATCATTCTCATGAAATCTCCACATTAGGATTTCCCACAAAGGCAATTTCCACAACTTACCACTTCCATCTACTTCATTAAATCAATGCCCTAATCTCCGGCTACTGAATTCTCATGATAAGCCGACAATATAACAACGCTGTGTCAGTCATAACCACTGCAGAAACAAATCCTGGCAAACAACATCACTGATTCGTGTCACCGACCATAAATAAGCTTCACACACCATGCTGCATGCAAGCATGTCGAGGGCGCAATCTCATGTCTCGGTGGTTCTCAATGAATCGCAGATATCAATATTATCTAATTAGAGACTTTGATTCCACCATCACATTAAAATCCAAACCCTAAACATGAAATTGAATTCCTAAAAACCTAAGAAGAAGAAGGTCGTTACCATCTATGCTTTACTTCCAGCCGAAAGCTTGATTCTCCGGTATGTATACAAAGGGGAAGCCGAGAGCTAACCGATGTCGCAAACGGCTCGTCGATTGGATGCACAGTTCTCATCCGGTGACCAAATCTCCTCTCCAACCCCCCTTCATTCTATCCCTTTCTTTCTCCCTCTTGAAATGGATATACATGGGTTTCTATCCATGATTTCCCGAGCTTAATTAGACTGTTTAGAAGACCCCCAAGCAGCTAGCTTGCCTCCCAATCCTCCAATCAAATTCCAATGAAAAAGTCAATTTCAACAAAAATGACCCAAACACGCCTTGGTTACATGACGAGTAACCAGACCGTGTACTGTCTATTTTCATCCCAATCTCATTTCAGCTCTCCGGAAAGATGTCCCTCAACTTTTCTAGGTTACACAGTCATGTTATACATCGTGTACCTATAGCCTGTCAACACATGTAAAATATTTCTATTTCAATTTTGGCTTATAGACAGTGCCACGAGTTCCTAAACACATCCCTCACAGTATTTGGAGTAGTACTCATTCATTTATGACCATTAAAATGGTTTTAATCCCTCCAAATTATCTTACACCTTCCTCGAATTAGGGTACTGATAAAATCAAGCTAAGCTAAACCACAAGCGCTCCACACCCAAGTGCCACACATTCATACACATACCCTCCATCAATAAAATGGATGGAGAGAAAGGAAATGCAAGACATTACATCCTCAAACCCCGTGATACTCTATTTATGAATTTTGTAGTGAGTAGTTGACTAATTGAATTGAGTGTAACTCAATATCACATAAACTAATTGGTATTCATGGTTGGGGGGTGGCTCGCGGGTGAAATTGATTCAACTCAAGTCCAATTGACTCAAGTTCGCCAATTTTAGATTTTGTCTAATTGGAATTAGTTCGCCTGTTTGTGAAGGTTAACTCTTGCTTAGAACTCGTTGGATATATTTTTTGGGAATGGACCTTATATCCCAAAAAACCGGATTCATGCGGGATAGTATCGTGCGAGAAAAAATGTTTGTTGGTCAAACATAGGGGGGAGAATTTTTTGTGCACTCTTCGCAGCATGAGTTTGGCGCGTGGACATTTTTTCCTGCAAAATTACAGTTGTAAAAAAAATAGTAAGAAGTTTTTTTTCTGTACAATTGTATTTTTGCTGCAAAAATAAATATAAAAATACAGTTCATTACAACAATAATCTTATGTTACAACTGTAATTTTACAGAAAAAAAGACCACGCAATAAGAGCGTAGAAAAAATTAAAGCAGATCAAAAATGACAAGCAATAGTGTCATATGGCAGAATCGCAACAAAAAACTTAGCGGCTAACAGAGGCAAAAGAGAAGGAGGAGAGGGGGCGAAAAGCTATTTGAAGATCATGTGCATATCATGCTTTCTCTCAGATATCTCTATTCTCGTTTATTGAGGTTACCCGACTTTATATAACTCCTTAAATTATATATATATATATATATCATTATATATATAATAATTAATTTAGAGAATTGCAGCAAAATACAGGTGGGGACTCAGCAGTAGAGAATCAGAAGAGGCAGAGATAACTCGCAGTGATTTTATTTCCGCTTTAAGCAAAAAAAAAAAAGCCAAATAAAAATAATTAAGAGGGAGGGAGGGAGGGGGAGGAGGGGCAGTCCGGGCAGTCGGGTCGGGCAGGGATGGGAAAAAATGGGCGGACGAACCGTCCCATCGCGGCTTTTGTTAAAGACAAGAGATCGGCAATGTCGCAGTGGCGGAAGAATAAATAAATGGTTTCTTCTGACCATTTTCGAAGATCTTTTCCACATCCCTTTAAAGTCCGTGCCCTTCATTAATGGCCGTCGATGTGACTTTTGATGTGACGGCTCGGCCCAGCTCCTCCCCTCACGTGTTGTGGACCGCGGCGGTCGCTCGCCCCCCGGACACCGCTCCCTCTCTCCTCTGCGTCTGCCCGCGTTCTGATTTTCTATGCGCCGACGATCCGGTCCACTTGATCATCATCCGCTGACGTAATTATTTTTATTTTTATTTTACTTTTCAGCAGGAGCCCAAAAATATATATGATGATTACTATTCAGAACACTTCGGCCGTGTGTTTGCGCACGTGTGGTCAGTGGGTTTGCCAAATGATCTTTCGCCAGCACTGCCCGATTCCTCGCCGTAGTAATGATAGGAAAAGAATGAACACGTCGGGTCATAAGTGAGAGCATTAGTATTTGTTCAGTTATTATACGCATTTGGTGCGGTGGTGACGGTTGTGAACGTAGTGATTATGAACCATCGTTCATGACCATCCGACCTCGCCTTTGGAAATTCATTCACTTTTATGTTCAAAGCATTTTTTTTTGCCGTTATAATCATGGTCATGCGAAACACAGATTCTATAACTATGGCGTTTTTCTCCGACTCACCGGAGCAAAAATGTCAAGCCAAGAGGAGCCTTAATATCGTATCGAGGGAATTAAGGAAGAAAATTTCTAAATAACGAATTTTTGCGGTAGAATCCAAGTACCTTTTGAGAGATTGCTTCGTAGGAGAGATATTTACGCACACACGGTAATAAAAAAGAACATCGTGCGGGCACAAATAGAGTCATATGATCGTGATTTCAATGGGGGAGATCATCTGTGAAAAATATACGATCGTATTTGTATATTATTATCGTATTAAGTACTGATCATATTTTAGATCAATCATGAGTGAAAAATTGTGCTGGCGAGATTAGAGGTTCCGCACCGAGATCTTATGTGCGTTACTTGCACAAACAACTTAGTCCATTTGTAGAGAGATGGCATGGGGAGAATATAATTTGGAGATGTTGCTCTCTAGATAGAGGAGCTAGCATGGTGAGATTTTAGACCGAGCTTCAACTATCTCCTCTCGAAAACCACACGGCTCTGTTTGGCACGGCGGTGGCGGTCGTGAACGTAGTTGCCGGTTATGAACTATCGCTCGTGAACGTCAGAGCTCACCTAAGAAACTTCATCCACTTTATGTTCAAAACTAGAATTCTTTTTTTCATTTTTGTCCAAACTCACCGGAGCAAAAAAAACCGCATCAAACGGAGCCATAGAGATTGCTTGTGATTAATTTACACAAATAAAGATTCAGTTTTCTTGCGAGACAACAACCATTGCAGTCTGCTCCACTTTTTCCGACCTGGCCCGATCAAATTAACATGGGCAATAAAAATGAGTGTTTGGCACATCAAAAATGGCAATGTTTACTTTCTAAAATTGTCAATGCCGCTTCTTAAATGTCTTGTAATATATAAGTGAGCAGCAGCACATAAGGTAGCAGGAGGCAAGGGCGTTGTCTGTGGGCTATGGAAGATGATTACTTTTTAGTAAAATACTATAATTCTATTAAAGTAGATTGACCCCTTACAATTTACAAAGAAAATCCTATTTATAGACATGAGTGACAGACACGGCCCCCACTCTTACGGCCACCGCGACTGTTCCCCGACCGCGATAGTGCATGGGGCCCCCAGTGCCTCGCGCGATAGAACCCCGACCATGATAGTGGGTAGGAGACTGTCTATATGACAACGCTTTTTTTTTTAATAAAAGAAAAAATATGTAAATTAAAAAAATTGAAAATTTGTAATAAAGAGAAATAAAATAGAAAAGTGAATGTTTAAACAAAAAAATATTTTTCCTAAATTCTAATGGAAATAAATGAAATAATAAAGCGAGTCCTTTTTATATTACACGCTTTTCGTGATAATTCTAACAAATATATGTATATATAATATATAATGAAATTGAGGATAAACGATCGTGTTTGGTATATTTATATTAGATATATAAATAAAAAATAAAATCCAAAATTATGTATTTTTGTTTGTTAATTGTAACGAGTCGAAGCTAGCCTCGGTTATTAATTCGACCCAGATTTAGATCAGATCTAGCGAGCATAATATGGCCGATATTATTAAAAAAATGTGTAAAACATATATTTTTAAAATACAAATATTACAAAATCAAGCAGGAGCTAAAAATAGATATTCGGATATTAAAATCCTCATGATATCACTGCTTTAGTTGCATATGAAATGACACATCAAATGCAAATATAATGAATCTGAATGACTTTAAGTCCTAAATATGCACATCACCCACATAATTGTAGTTTTATTTATCCTTCAAACAATAAAATATTAAGAGAAAGCTAGTGAATACACATTTATAGTTAGATGAACCATTATGATACTATTTATACTTAACAAAAGCCTGAAATCAGGAAATTCATCGATAAATCGAAAAAGAATCAACAAACTAAAGCAAGAAAACAACTATATACACTAATATAATTAGTTAATTACTATTATTAATTAATAATTTATAAGTTGTACTTTTATTTAGATGTATGTGATATGTCACGTGTTTATCAAAATTAAAAAGATGTAATTAGTCGGTGCGGTGCGGTTTTTGCGGTTTTCAAGATCTGAAAACCGGACCGCACCGTGCTTGATTTTTAGAAGTTCAAAATCGCACCGCACCGAAATTACTCGGTGCGGTTTAAAATTCGGTGCGGTGCGAGCGGTTTTTGCGGTTTGCGGTTTTTAATGCATGGTTTGTATAAATCATGTAATTATGTAATTATGTAATTATGTAATTTCCTGGGCACTTTTTTTTGAACTCGTACGAGATGTCACTCACTGTCGAGGAAGTACTTCAGGCGAGCATGGCTAAACTAGAGGGGTTATTGAAGCCAAACATCCACAAATGTCCTCACGAGGGCGACGATCTCGCCGAATTTCTTGCGTCGAAGAAGAAAAAGAAGAAGATCGCGAAGAAGAATAAGAACCGACAAACTGCTCCTGAGAACATCCACGCGCCAACCGCCAATCAATCGGAGATCCCCGCGAATACCCAGGAGATACTCGAGCAACCAAGTCTTGATGAAGACGTCGAGCAACCTGCTCCAGAGGCATCTCGCCTTGCCGCACAGCAGGTCGCCATCGGGGAGGAGCTTACTGGGTCCCAGGCCCAGATTCAACCTGAGCTCGCCTCCTCGTGAGGTTAGGTCTTCATTGTTGTATTTTTGATAATCGTCGATTTCACTTTACTCGCGCTGATGATCTTCCTTCTCTTTGCAGTGTTGCCGACCACTAGAGCTCCTGGCGAGCATCTGACCATACTTCCTTTGCGATCAATCTCAGTGATCGCTCTTGAGTCTCAGCAAAGAACGCGGACTAGTCAATCTGTACGGCTCAATCTCGGCGGCGGGAAGACATCTTCTGGGAAGTACATTCCCTCTGCGAGCAACCAACAACCTCCTCTGGAGAAGACAATGCAGCCTGTGGTGAGTAAGACACCTCCGCCGCCTCCGCCGCCTGTGAGCAACAAAGACGCTCCTCCAGCGGGCAGTCTGCCTCCACCGCTTCTAAACACCTCGCGACCAACACATGTGAGCACATCGCAGTTTCCAGTGAGCAACCTTCCACCGCCGCCTCCTTTGCCGTCAACATCTGTTGCTCCGACCGACATCCAACCTTCTTCGGCCTCCACTCCCGGGATCCATCCCGCAGGATCATCGCAGGGAAGGGGCAGCGGGGGATCCTCGCTCTTCCTCGTGCCTAGAGGGAGGGCGAGCACTGGATGTTCGCGGCAAGGGATATGTTGTCGACCTTCACAGGCGGCATAGATCGTCGCCACCGCACTCTGCTCCAACGAACAGGGATCATCGCGGGGGCTCCTCGTAAGGGCGACGAGATACGCCTCATCGCATCCCTTCTCCTCGCCGGGCTCGTACTCCTCGCAGGGATCGATCTCCTAGCCATCGTCGCGAGGCGAGGACTGACACTCCTAGTCCTGGTAATTCGTTGCTTCTTGACAGTTGTTACTTCTTTGTTGGGGTCCTCGCTAACTCGACGATTATCTTCTCTTTTGACAGGTTGTTATTCTACTCCATGGGGTGCGCTGATTGATGTCATCGTGCTTTCCCTTTGTGAGTATCAGGAAAGGAGCGCTCGCGCGTACCTGGAGCTGGAGGCCAAGTTCGACAAACTGTCCATCTACGAGCCTCGTCGACATATCTCTGTGCTGGAGGTGCGAGTAACCAAAACTGAGGAATTCGGGGAGAGAATGGTCGGCGCGGAGGCTCCGTTCAACTTGATCAATGAGCTGGAACGGTGAGTGTTGATGATATAACATCGTCGGCAACTTCATCATGAGGAGCTAGTCGGCATGCGGGCGAGCATGGGCTCGGCGGGAAGGCTGGCGAGAATGGAGGATCAACTCCGCAAGGGCGAGGAAGCGATAGCAACCGCCAACGAACACTTCAGGAGCGCACGCGATATGGGGTGGATCGGTTGATATCCTCGGCCTCCTGACTAGTGCGTGAACCTCCTTAGGCCTTAGGAGTTTTTAATCTTTTCTTCTTTGTGTACTCACCTCGGGCGATTATGTAAACTATGATTTTGATTAATTTGTAATTTGATTTGGCGAGCATTTAATCTCGTCTTTAATTTATTGTCTTGTATTCTATGATGATGCTTCTTCTTGTCTTCTTCAACTTTGTGAGTAACGATGCTAGGTCGGCGTGTAATCTCGACGAGTTTCTAAACGCTTTCATATAGGTCCTTACGAGATTTAGATGACGACTTCCTGCGCTGCTCGCTAAACCCCTTTCGCTTTTTGTGGCGTGCTTGTTGATACCCCCGCCCCCCTTGCCTCTGCCTATAAATAGGGGGTATGTATTTTTGTATGCTACATGCGACTTGTTTCTTCTTCATGTGAGTACCTTCACCTGACTCCCTTCTCGCCCATTGTACTCGCACTTCCTACTTGCATTTCTCGAAGATGGTTGACGATGTTGCTGCTCGGCAGATGGATCATGCGAAGAACTTTGTCGCGGCAACCTTCAAGAAACCGGCCACTGATATGAAGGATCTAGACGGCTTTAAGGAGAGATTCCCACCTGAGGGATACTCAGCAAGGTTTCCTCGCCAAGCGGAGCGACTCAACACTTTCCTAGAGGACGAGATCATCCTCCCTATTTGTCACTTTGAGGTCGGCCTGCGACTTCCCATGTGGTCGGAGTACTGTCAAATACTTCGCTACTACATGATAGTCCCCGCCTAGATCAATCACAATGGGGTGGCGATGATCATTGGCTTTCTTTGCTTCCTTCGATCTGAGAAGATCGCCTTTGGTCTTTCTGTCTTCAGGAAGATCTTCTCCTTTGGGGCGACTAACGAGGGCATCGTCCACCTATGCATCCATATATGCACCTTAGTTGACAAAGCGAACAAGGTTCATCGATGGGGTGAGCAAATATTCATCGGTGACAGCGACTTTGAAGATGTGATTCATCAATCTCAGCAGCCGTCTAAGGCCGTCTTCTTCCCTCCTTTGCTGGAAGGATCGATGGAGCATCTTTTCAATGCTTTCTAAGGTCGCAAATTCGATGTCGTCTTCTGGCAACAACATGTCAACGAAATGGGGTAGATCTTGTAAGATCTCTTTTCTCAAAACCCGTTCGGGTACTTGAAAACTCGAACCTCTCCCGTATCGCACGGTCAAGGTGGATCTTCGCCTAGAATCGCTGCCTTGCGGTGTCACCAACGCCCGGGTTGGCCAACACCGCTCAGCACTGACTCTGCCGGTTATACAATCATAAGTAAGTAAATGCCAAAAGAATGGGTCATGTCCACATGTCACAACATCATATAACTATTAATGAAACAGATAAAAGTCCACAAAGGAAAAGTACAAGAAATAAGGGCGAATGCCCGAATACATATCCAAAAGAAAGTACTCTCCCTCTCACTCCAAAACATGCGGAAACTACAAACTAACTATCAACCTGTCCGGTGGTAGTATACTGCAACTGCGGGTCAAGTCCATCTTTCTCATCCTGCTGCACACGGGGTAGCTCCGTCTCCTCAAACTCCTGTACGGCCACATCCGACCGTTAGTCATAAAGACTAAGCTGTTTTGTCCTCGCCCCCCCCCCCCCCCCCCCCGACTCCTAGGCACCGAGTGAGGGGAAGAAGCGAAGGACAAACAAGGGGTAAACAAGAAGAGTGACGTGGCACTAACTAGCAGTACATAAATATAAACAGTAGAGCTAACAGTAACAAGGTATAAGTAAAGAGCATGCCAGTAAGTGTGGTAAATAGTAAACAAGTAGAGGCAATATAGTGAACAATAAGTAGGTAAAGGCAGTGCAGTAACATAAACTATCTACCATCACATATTCGTATCTTAACTTATATGAACGCTCATACGACATATAAGTCAAGATGTCCAGGTAACCCATCATATAAAAGAGCCCATACTAATTTATATGATGGGGGTATGCTAATGTGTATGTTATGTTATGCTATGATGACTTAATGTGTTTATGCAATGTGACTCACCCACACGACTCTATGCTCACAGACCTTTATAGTTCCCAATTTGTTAGAAAGGAAGCCAACCTTTCGGGTACCGACCGTCATGGCTCACAGTTGTGGTGGATCGGGCACTCCACATCATAGGCGGGTATGCTCACTACCAAGCCTAGACCTCACGTACACCTCAACGTTAAGAACACAACAGTGGAGCTCCTGCGTACTCTTGCTGGAATCCACCAGACTTTAAGGTCGGGGTGGGTTATTAGGGATTGTACTCCAGACCGCGGTACTCAAACTTACCGGCCCTCTAAACCTCATCCTCACCTGAGTCAACGTACTACTGTCGGTGACACGACTAGCCTAGTTCTGAAGACTCGCCACTAATTGCATAAGAAACAGGTGTTAATAAGTCTACCCGAGCCTCTAGCCTAGGGACTAACACACAAGCTGAACCAACTCATCTCCTCCTCGAAGGAGATCCATACTAGTTTGCAGTCCTACTTAGGCTACTCTTGCCTATAATTTAGTTAGTGTTATATTTAGGGTGAATCTTGGACTTCCCGCGGTGTACCCCGTAAAGGGGTTCCCAACGGTACTACGGATTCAATGGGCTCAACCCTACCATCCTCCTCAAGACAATTACTTTAGTTGGTGATTAACATTTGGTTCACTCCTCATTATTTCATATACTTAAAGTGACTTAGCTCAACACCCGTCCCACCCAATTGGGTTGGACGTACCTCCACACCTCATACACTGACCCTAGCACAAACTCACTGCTAACCCTAGGTTTGACCCTCCTTGAATCATTGAGAGTTATCACTCAAATACTGAATGGATATAAGATCTAAACACTACTTAGGGGTCTGAATAGTCTAAAATTCAAAATTCTGTTTTTACTAAACGCAGACCACTAAGTTGAACTAACCTCAAACCTCATAAGGGAATCCTTCTAAGAACTCATCATCAAGGCCTAGTATAATTATCCTAGGCTCCCAATATAACTTCTAAACACTACTTAGGGGTTTGAATTGTCTAAAATTCAAAATTCTATTTTTACTAATCGCAGACCACTAAGTTGAACTAACCTCATAAGGGAATCCTTCTAAAAACTCATCACCAAGATCTGGTATAATTATCCTAGGCTACCACTGACCTTAATAAGGTATGTTCCAATTTCCATAATTTTCCATATTAATTTGGTATTTATTATCATTTAAAGTAGTTAAGGCCATAAGTCAAATTACACATGAACTACCCTCAAAATGCTTCTACATGCTACATGAAAATTATTAGTAAGGTAATATCCCATATCAAGGTGGTTTACTGAGTTTCATGGCCATAGGATGTCATGTGGGCTACTAAATCATCATAGTTGTATGATTACCAAAATGCCACTATAATTAGGAAAAATAGTATTTCTCATCTGCAAATTCTACAAAATTTACCAAGTGTCCAAATGGTGGTCTAGAGTCCTCTGCCAAATGACTGTATCATTATCATATGATTTGACGGATTAAAATGATTTAACATCCAAGTGTAGTAATTACCAATTTCTACATGATGTACATAAAATACAAGTCCATAGGCTTCCAAATAATTATCATGGGCATGTATCAACATAAAATGACAGATAACCAAGTTTCATAATTTTGCCTAATGATTTGATATTTTAAAATGATTTAACATCCAAGAGTTGTAAATATCAATTTCTACATGATGTACATGAAATACAAATCTACATGCTTCCAAATAATTATCATGGGCATAAATCAACATAAAATGACAGATAACCAAGTTTCATAAGTTTTCCCCATGATTTGACATTTTTCAAAATTAAATTCCTCTAAGCTAGTAAGCACTTAAAAATTTCTCCACAAGGGATAACATTTCAATAAATCATAATAAAATTATCATAGCCTAATCTCATTCCAATTCAGCCACTGTTAAAGTTTAAAATCCATACAAGGTCAAAAGACCATGCATTTTATTTATTTAAGGAAAAAGTGGTAATTTCATTTATTAAGAGAAAAATACCCAAATGATTCCAAAAATTCCCATTAAATTATCTAAGCCGTTTTATTCTCTTAAAAACATGCCTACAAAGTTCTGAGCCAAGGCAAGGACATTTGATCCTATGCCCTTTACAAACCCTAAATTGCAACCTTAAGGGTTTACCCTTAGGGTTTTAGGACACACCACCCTAATGGCTCCAAGTGCTCCATTAGGGGGCGTCACATGCATTTATATATCAATACCTACATAATCATCCAGATTGGAGGAGGCCAACTCACTCAACTCCTCATAATGGCCTAAACCTTAATTTACCCCTTAAGGGCCCTCATTAGGTTTTCCCATTTTCCATATCAAATCAACTCCAAATGGAGTAAAAATTTAGGCAGGCACTACTCATGTACTAAAGAGCATGCCACCAAAATTTGGTGTCCTTTGGACTTTATATGCTCCAAAAATCAACTTTATTTAAATATCCTAGTTACCACAAAAACTCTAGGTAAAATTGCTCATCAAGGGTTGTCCTTTGGGCAGGAGGTGCCACTAGGGTATACCTACCCATGGTTAAAAGATAAGCCTCAAATCTTGAGGGGTTTGGGCTAGGTAATTATTTTAGTGGACTGACCTAGTGTATGACCAGTCCTATTAAAACAACTCCCCAGGGAGCTGTGGGTCACCAAATGACCTGAACTTAAGCCCTAATGAAAGTCAAGACCAAGGCCTACAACTTTCATGTTTGTCACTTTTTCTAATTCAGCCATTAAGAGGCCTTAATTAATATTTGAAGTGGACTGATAAATAGAGGCAGAAAAATCCAAGCTTTGAATTAAATTAATACCAAGAAATTAAGATCTGCACTGATCTTAAAGCAGATTCGACCCTCCCCCTTCATCTTCTTCCTCCAGCCAAGGGCTGGGATTAACCCGTGCTGGGCCAACTTGCTCCTCCATTTCCTGGCCACCTGGTGGCCACCACGGCCGGCCACCACCTCCATCACCTTCGTGGTGGTCGGGGCTACAACTTCCTGGCGACATGGCGGCCGGAGGAGGCTTTTCCCGACGAACTTAGCTTGGCCAAAAATACAAAAAATCCATGGTTTTGAGATTTCGATTCCGACCCAATTGAGCCCGAACCTTCAAATTAAAGAGATAGGAAGCTAGCATAGAGGGAGAGGAGGAGAAACGAACCTTAAAGGGGGCTTGGCGGCGGCGGCGACGGTTGTCCATGGTTTCTCCTTGCTCCGGCGATCCTGCTCACAGCCGCGATTCTCTACCAATTTCCCTGCTCTAGTAGCTGATTTCGACTGCTCTCAGCGCTCTGAGGCTAATGGGATGGATAGAATGGGGTGGGGAGGAGTGTATACCCGGTTTTGAACTTAGGTGCTCACGAGTTTGCATGGTTATCACCGTGGCTGCCACCCCCTGCTACCTCCTGCTCCTCCAGCAATCAGCCAGGACATTTCCCAAGCCCCAAGAGTGATTGGCTTGGGTGTAAAGGTGGTCAAGCTTTTGCTTTCTCTTTTTGTCCCCTTACTCTCTCTCCTCCTTTTCTCTTAATTCAAAAGTGGTGATATGGGCTAACCTAGGTCTAGACAGCTGGTTAGGGTCTAATGAGTCTTGAAAATGAGCTAGCTCACTTGGCTTGAATTTTGGTCAAAGGGAATTAAGCTAAGTTACCTAATTTAGCATTTATTGACCATGGTTGACTCTTGATTTGACTTGGTCAACTTGGTGAGTGGGATGGACCCACTTGATGGTCTTGGATCCCTTGTCACCACCCAATATTGGTTGGCCCATGGTGGGGCCCCAATTGGGCTAATTTAGCCTTAAGGTGTGATTTTGACCTAAATTAAGCTAGAGTTGACTTTGGTCAAATTGGTCAATTGGTTGACCAAGTGCTGGGGCTTTTTAGGTCCAATGAGTTCCTTAAAGTGTTTAGAGTGTGGTGGTAAGGTCAATTTGAACATTTAGAGTCAATTGAACCCTAATTGACTTAGATTGGTTAATGTTGACCTATTGTTGACTTTGGTCAATTTCATGCAATTTGGTCCCACCCAAGTGCAATTTCCATGGTTATGGTCTTCCTTAGTGGTTAGGGTGGTATGGGGGAGGTCAATTTGGTGAGTTGAGGATCAATTGGTCTAAGGGAGTGACATTGGACTATGTTGATTTTTGTGCCCTTGGTGTGCACTTAGCACACTCCACTTGATCCAAGGGCCTTAGTGGCCACTCTGCACACCACCCATGCCCTAATACCAACTAGGGGTCTAGAAGGATTGGGGATGTTACAGATCTTCCCTAGCGAAGGTAAATTGTTTGAGATATCATCTTCCATACTTGCATTCTACGACATTCTTCTCGCCTGATGACTAACTTTGTCTTATCGTGTAACATCCCCCAAACTGCTAGGCCCCTAGGAGAATTTTTTTCATGACAAGTCATGACAAAAATAGGATAAGTGACATAGGGCACTAGAATGACAGCTGAAAGGAGTAGAAAATATATGGTGTGCACTTAGCCACCATGGGCCACCCTAATGTAAAGTGAACTAAAAAGAGACTAAAACATCTTATGCATCACACATAGCCATGGAAGTTCCCCTAGGATGGTCCAAGTATACAAAATGGGCCAAAGAGGCCCCATGAACTCAATAAGATAGGAAGGAATACACTTTGGGGTGCATTTAGCAAATCTTGATGGCCTAGGTTAGGGGTAGCCAACAGACTCCAATAAGCCAACCTAACCTCACCATGACCTCTACGACCATCCAAGGAGGTGAGTAGGCCACTAGGGACCCTTGAGGTCAACCAAATTGGTCAAATTGACCAAAAGTCAACCTTAAGCCACCTAGGTCAAACCTCCAAAAATAAGGGTAAAATCAACAAAATACCCAAATTGCCCTTATAGGCAAATAAGTGCAATCAAGCCCCATATGATCCCACCATGGCTCAACTCCTCTTGGTACGGGTCCATAGCGTCCAAGATAATAATGTGGGCCAGCCACATTAAGTAGTGTGAGGTTGGATCAAGCCCCAAACCCAAAACCCCCAATTTAGCATATTGGGTCAAGTGAGCCCCAAACCCAAGTTAAGTGGGCTTAACCCAACCCCATAACCCAAGAAGGCAGCCCATATAATAACCAGCCCCCAGCCATCTAAAAATTCAAAATTGGGGTGGAAATTACACATGGAGCTAGACTTTAATGGGGGAAAAGGACAAGGGGAGGCAAAAGAGGAGAGATTAGGGGATGGGTGCCGAATGACACCCCCTCTTCATTCCCCAAGCATCCTCAGAGCTTGGGGAATGAATTCCCTTCAGTTTCGGGCAGTGGGGAGAGGGTCCTGATAGGCTGGGAGGGGCGGCAAGGAGGCTGGTCGAGAGCCACATAATGACAGCTAGCCATATACCCCCCTCCCTCTCATTTCTTCCTCTCACCAGCTTCAGCATCCCTCAAGCAGCCGAGCCCTCCCTTCCAGTGAAGCTTTCAACCTCAGCATCACCAAACCACCATGGATGCCGGAAACGCCAATCAAGTCTTCCTCCGCCGCAATACCCGCCGCCAAGCTCGCCCACAGGCAAGTTCCTCCCCCTCCCCCCTGTGCTAGTCCTCCCTTCTTCCCGTTTTGATTTTAGTTAAGTAATGGCGAGTTTGCCATTTTACCGATCGGGCTCCAAAGCCCCTCCAAGTCCCCTCCCCCATTTCCCCTACAGGCCACCTCCGGCCGAGATATCACCTCCAATCGACGGTCAAACCTCAGTCGGAGGTGTTGACGTCGTCCGTTAGGCCGGAGACCACCAGAGTTGGCCGGAATCGAGCTCCAAAGTAGCTCCAGGGCGGTGAAATCGGGACCATCGGCTCAGAGAGGAAGACGATCTCCCTGCCGTCCGATCTGAATGTGATGATATTCGCAGACCAATATAAATAAATACAGATTCTATCACATATATTGCAGACACTTTGAGCTCAAATCTACCCTACTTCCACTCATATTTGGAAAAAGTGCCCAACATGAATATTGTAGACCTTGAGGTTAACTTTAAAATGCCACTGATTTCATGTCATTTGGTCAAGTGTAGCTCCTTCTATGCCATTTTTGGTGTGACATGTATATATTTGTATTTTGTTAAGATAAACAATTTGTACAGAACTTGCATGTTGAGTTCACCTAGGTTAAGGCTCATTTCTGGAGGTAGTGATCAACATGAATATTATAGACCTTGAGGTTACCTTTAAAATGCCACTGATTTCATGTCATTTGGTCAAGTGTAGCTCCTTCTATGCCATTTTTGGTGTGACACGTACATATTTGTATTTTGTTAAGATAAACAATTTGTACAAAACTTGCATGTTGACTTCACCTAGGTTAGGCTCATTTCTGTAGGTAGTGATTAACATGAATATTGTAGACCTTGATGTTACCTTTAAAATGCCATTGATTTCATGTCATTTGGTCAAGTGTAGCTCCTTCTTTGCCATTTTTGGTGTGACATGTATATATTTGTGTTTTGTTAAGATAAACAATTTGTACAGAACTTGCATGTTGACTTCACCTAGGTTAGGCTCATTTCTGGAGGTAGTGATCAACATGAATAATTATAGACCTTGAGGTTACCTTTAAAATACCACTGATTTCATGTCATTTGTGAAATACTTTATTTAAGGGTAGCTAATCACCTAGAGGGGGGGGGGGGGTGAATAGGTTATTTTAAAATCTATTAGCAATTCTTGATTAAATCCTAAATGAATGTGAATGAAGATCAGAGCTTTCAAGAAAACAAACACAAACACACAGAATTTTATAGTGGTTCCCCTATCTTGGGTAATCCACTTTCCCCCTTCTCCCCTCTAGTAGTGTGCTAGATAGGGTTTATATCTCCTTCAGATCACAGACCACCAAAAAGGTCTTACGGCTCAGATCTCAACAGATCTTACAGTCTCAGATCTCAACAGATCTCACACTCTCAGATCTCAACAGATCTTACAAACTCAGATCTCAACAGATCCTACCTCAACCTTTATAACAATAGGCTTACCCTCAGATTCACCCCTGAATCTTACAACTCAGATCACACCTGATCCCACACCTCAGATCCTTGAAAGATCCTACACTCAGATCTGACAACTCAGATCCTACAGAAATTGAAAGACGTAGAAATAACACTTAGACTCAAATCTTCAGTATATTGAGTCTTCTTGATCTATCTGAAAGATCAGATAGAAAACTTCAGCAGAACAGCAACAGCGAAATGGTCTTCTTGAATTGCACAGGCTGTGATGACTGTTCTTCTTTAAGAAGATAGATTCTTCCTCCTTGACCTTCTCTCTTCAGAAATAATCTCAGCACCAGATTGCTAAAGGAATTTCTTGTAGTATGATTCTGAAAGAGGAGATGGCTTCTTCAAATTCTTCCTCAGATATTCTTTCGAACGACGGAGAAGATAATAGCTTTCAATAGGAATGTTCAACTTCTAAATCATAGGTCTTGCCTTCTATTTATAACCCGCCATCTGTGACATCTGAGACGTTCCTCCACGTCAGCATGACGCAAGATCTTCAACGGTCTTTAATGGCTTCAGAATAGAAGAGGAGTTTAGACATGGTCATCATCTCGACATGGCTCAGCTTGCTGTAGATGTACTGTTACTCATTTCTTAACTCAGCGCTTTTCAAGAAAAAGGCGTTGAGCACTGTGTATCTTTGTCGATGCTTTTTCTATAAGGTGTCGAGCGATGTGTAGATGCTCGACACTTTCTACTTAGACTGAATCTCTCAACACCTCCTTCTTAGGCGTCGAGCAATCTTTAGTCGTTCAACACTTTTTATCTGTAGGAGTCAAGCAATGTATAGGATCTCGACGCTTCTTAACTGTGCCTTCACATCTAGACTCTTTTTGCTGACGTTGAGCTCACTGACATTAGTCGACACTTCTTATTCCACGGCATTGAGCGATATTCCTTGGCTCGACGCTTCTTGACTTGGTCTCAGATCTTCAGCAGCAACCTTGTCTTTTTGAGACAGCAGACATGGGTCGACGCTTCTGGGTCACAGGCGTCGAGCGATGTGTAGTGTCTCGACGCTTGTGTACTTAGATGAATTTCTTGAGCACCTAGCTTGACCTGATCTCCTGCACAGTGATTCTAGAAAGTATATCAAATACATTCTGAGATATATCTTTGACTTAGGAATGGACTTCTCCAAATCTAGGACATTGTGGGCAATGGCCCCAACAATTTGGTCAAGTGTAGCTCCTTCTATGCCATTTTTGGTGTGACATGTATATATTTGTATTTTGTTAAGATAAACAATTTGTACAGAACTTGCATGTTGACTTCACCTAGGTTAGGCTCATTTCTGGAGGTAGTGATCAACATGAATATTGTAGACCTTGATGTTACCTTTAAAATGCCATTGATTTCATGTCATTTGGTCAAGTGTAGCTCCTTCTATGCCATTTTTGGTGTGACACGTACATATTTGTATTTTGTTAAGATAAATAATTTGTACAGAACTTGCATGTTGACTTCACCTAGGTTAGCCTCATTTCTGGAGGTAGTGATCAAGATGAATATTGTAGACCTTGAGGTTACCTTTAAAATTCTACTGACTTCATGTCATTTGGTCAAGTGTAGCTCCTTCTATGCCATTTTTGGTGCGACATGTATATATATTTGTATTTTGTGTTAAGATAAACAATTTGTACAGAACTTGCATGTTGACTTCACGTAGGTTAGGCTCATTTCTGGAGGTAGTGATCAACATGAATATTGTAGACCTTGAGGTTACCTTTAAATGTCACTGATTTCATGTCATTTGGTCAAGTGTAGCTCCTTTTAGGCCACTTTTAGTGAGACATGTATAAAAGTGTATATGGTGTGTTTAGTGATTTTGGCTCATGCAAATGCTTTGAAAATTTGTCCATGCCTTAGACATGATATCAACCACCTCTAGTTAAGAATTCAACTCATGTGCATGAGTAGATTTCTCTGAACTTCAAGTTGAAGTTTTAGACTTAAGGGAGTAGGAAAAATTGGGGTGCATTTAGAAAGAATGTAATAAATAACAATTAAGGATAAATACACCTTGGATTAATATGAGACTTAGGACCTGGTGTTTTTAGACCAACATTGAGCTATAGTAATTTTCCCATAATTTATTGAAGTCTTAACATAGCACTTGTAGTGTAAACCCTTATTGGCACACCACTTGTATTAAATGAATATTATGGACAAATATTACTGTAAAATTATGAAACTTAGGCTCTGAAGTTTTTAGGTCAATTTTATGCTACCATGAATTTATCAGAATTTATAGAGGTCTGTAGATGATACTTGTAGTGTAAATCTTGTTCACACCACACTCATGTAAAGTAGAAATTGTGGTTAAACAATCTTTGGAAGAATATGGAATGTAAAATTTGAGGTTGTTAGATCATTACTCACTGTGAACCTACGGTAAGAACTCGGAACTCATTAAGACTTGATAGGACCAAGGTTGTGTCTTAAAAGTCAAACCTAGTTCAATCCCACCTTGGTCTGCGAACAATAGAAACTGAAAACATAAATTCGGACCCCTTCCTTATGGTCACTGATGGCGCAAATCTCACACACCGCTATAGGCGGTAGCTCGACTGCGACACGAAACGGCAGTGTACCGATCGTTCAAGTAATATAAAACGAGGAGTAATCCCCGAGTATCGAATCTCTCAAGGAACACAGTAAGGTGGAGTTAACGTTCGAGGAAGGACTTGAGATCGAAGTCCTTGAGTCGGATGGAATGCGGAAACGGGGTGATTGGGCTTTTGGAAAATAAAAGAAAATACTATAACTACTCCTATGCAACGCCGCTATGCAAAGCTTCGCTCGGCGGGATGGAAGACTACGTAGGCCTTGAAAGCGCTACTTCGTAAGGGCGGATGGACGAGTAGGCAAGCGGATCGAACTATGCAGGCCTTGAGCGCGCTGCTTCGTTAGGCGGGATGGAGTACGGGCCGCGATGCCACGCTTCGGTAGGCGGATGGACGAGAAGGCTAGCGGAGTGAGGGTCGCAAGCACCTCTTCGACAAGCACACCACTAGCAATTGCTAGTGCGGCACCGGACACGGTGGTGGAGTGGAAAATGGAATGGGGCGCTCCTCAAGCACACAAATAAACAAAAAGGGTATTTCACATAGACATGAAATATATAGAGATAAAAGCAAGTTTAAGTGCTACTTCATCTTAATACATAGATCTAACTACATACATACATCAATAAGAGAAGAATAAGGCAAGAAATCGACCGAATCCGAAGGCTCGTTGGAGATTCACGGTTGGAATCGCCGGGTTGTCAATCCGCGTCCAAGCTCGGTCCGCAACTACGTCCGGGGTAGAGAGAGCTGTCACGACTCTCCAATAGACCCGTCTTCTTCGTGTCACGATCCGGTAGAGGTTGCAAACTTCCTCTTGCTTGATGGTAATGGAGGCTAGGTCTTCCTTTGGAGCTCTTGGATGAAGGAGGAGGCCGAGAGGAAACTCCGGCTCAAGATTGGCGTGAAGAGCAAGCCCGGAGCACCTCCATATGGTGGGCGACGGTGGAGGGGCGAATCTGGGCGGAACCGGGCGGAAAACGGCGGAAAAATGCGGGGGTCTCCGACCTAATTCGCGAGCAGCGGAATTTATAGGCGCTGGAATTAAACAGTGCGCACGGTCATTGGCGCACGACCAGTGGTCGTGCGCACTAGAATCCGGTGATCGTGTGCTCTGTCTGGACGGAACCTGCAAAGACAGAAATTATGAAACAACATGTTCGCACGACCAGTGGCGCACGACCGGTGGTCGTGCGCACTATCGTAGGTGGTCGTGCGCACTGATTGAAACAGAACTCATGAAATTGATGATAAGTGCGCACGAACAGTGGCGCACGACCGGTGGTCGTGCGCACTATCGTAGATGGTCGTGCGCACTGCACCAAACAGAACTCATGAAAAAGTGTTAAGTGCACACGATCAGTGGCGCACGACCAGTGGTCGTGCGCAATAGAACCAGTGATCGTGTGCAGTGTTCCTGTGCAGAATTGCACCGGAAGCACCTGCACGACTCCTATTCTAGCGTCCAACCACGAATCCAGCTACTGAAAGTGGCACCTAACAGTGCATGAAAACTATTAATGAAGATAAACATGAAAACACACCAAAATGGGCCTAGAAGTGCACCTAGCATAGACTGATCAATATGAACTATAACAGGGCTAAAGTGCGGTGAAATGACTAAATAAATGACCCAGATGAGTCCATAAAAGTGTATATGATCAGGACTCATCAGTCACCACCCCTAGAGTTACTAACTCTAAGAGAATTGCAGATGTCCAATTAGGATTGAAGGATTAATCACCAAGGGCAGTCATCGGAAATAAGACGGGGTGCGTGTTGGAGCAACCCTTTTACTGTTTTGGGCTAGGATCACTATGTACTGATTAGGATCAGTTGACCCCATTTTATAGTTTAAGGGTCAAGTCTTTAGGCTGATAATTTAGCTAGAACTTAAGATAAAATCTAAAGTTCCCAGCGGTCAACAAATGGCTAGCAGTACTCGACAGATGGCTCCCAGCGTTCGACAGTTTTTGTTGCCAGCGCTCGACAGTTTCCAGCCAGCGTTCAACATCTTCTGGACAGCGCTCGACAGTTTCCAGCCAGCGTTCAACATCTTCTGGACGACGCTCGACATATTATAGCCAGCGTTCGACAGATCATTTATTGAAGCCCAGATTTGTTATCAGCTACATTCTATTTATCCTAACAGCAAAACGACGACTATAATGGATCTATTTAATATCTTTGGACGTATTCTGACAGATAAGGAAGGATATTAAACTCAGTTAATATATTCCCTTCTTTCCTTTTTCCAAGACAGCAATAGCCGTTGACATTTAATGAAAAGGAATCTTTTCACGGCCAAGGAAATAAAGGACCTGCCAGAGTCGTTTGAGTTTTGTTGTTATTCCAAGAATGTCTTAAAGACTGATTATTCTATTCACAAATATAGAATACATTAAAGACAGTTTTTGTTTTTGAACATATATGAATCAGTCGACAGAATTCAAACATTATTCTATTACAGAATACAAAGAATATATACAGCAGAAAAAGAAGAAAGAGACACATCTCTCAGCAAGTATTTCTTCTTCTTCTTCTACAAGCAGCAAAAAATTTCTTCTGAGAACATCTTCCTCAAGAGCATTCTCTCAGAATCTGCTGCAAATTCAGATCTTCTAAAAGAGCAACAAGCAATCTGAAGAACCTGTTCTTCCAGATCAATCTGCTACAGGAGATCTTAGTTTTCAAGAGAAAGCTTCTCCATCTACTGTCAAATACTTCAATCAGACAGGGGGAGCTTTACAACAATATCCACTAGAGTCTTCTCTCAGCATCTTGACAGAGAAGAACACTATAAACTCTTTCTTACCTCTCTTGTACAGGGTTAATACTCCCTTCAAAAGTGTACCTCCTTGGTGGCAAGACACCTGATCAAAAAATCTAGTTGGTTTTGAGCACCTGAACAAAAGCTCTGTGGTGTGTGGACACCTGAACAAAAATCCCTTGGTGTGAGGGCACCTGATCAAAAATCCTAGTGGATTTCTACCAAGGGTGGTAGAAGAGTAGACGTACCCAGATTTATTGGGGAACTACTATAGCTCCTTGTGTCTTCTGTGTTTGGTTATTTTCTGTGCTTGTGCTGTTTGTTGTGTGATTTCATTTACTTAATTTTTCTGTTAATATAATTCTCACACTGCTTACACTTATATATAATACTATTTTAATTCCGCTATAAAAACTAAGGAAAAGTTTTAATACTCTATTCACCCCCCCCCCCCTCTAGAGTAACTTAAGATCTAACCTCCACTTTCAATTGGTATTAGAGGAGGTTGATCTCACTTGCATACTAACATCTGGATCACAAAGATCAATTAGATCTTAATTTAATTTAGAGTTTCTCTTTATCTATTTTCTGTTTAAAACTCATGGCACAAAACAAGGAATACTCAAGCACAAGACCTCCTATGTGCAATCTTAGTAAGTTTGCACTGTGGAAAGCAAGGATTAGGCTTTACATGAATTCTATTGATGAGGATATATATAATTCTATTTTGACAGGACCTCCACCAGCACAAGAACAATCATCAACCAATGATGTACCTCCTCCAGGACACATAGATCCATTGAGGAAATACAAGAATGCAGATGCCAAAGCAATGAATATATTGGCACAAACCATGTCAGATGATATATTCCAAAAAGTTGCTGAGTGCACTTCAGCAAGAGATGTATGGAATACCCTAACTGCAATTGTTGCAGGTTCTGCTGATGAAAGGAAAGACAGAAGATCACATCTGATCTCTCTGTATGAGAACTTCAAGAAAGGTGATGAAGAATCGGTTGCAGACATGTACACTAGGTTAAGTGTAATTATAAGTGAACTCAGGACTCTGGACAAGGAAATCTCATTAATAGAGATTAATGACAAGATCCTAATGTGCTTCCCTAGCACTTGGGATTCAAGGATCTGGCCAATCAAGGAAGCCAGAAGTCTCAATGAGATCACCACTGAAACTTTGTTGGGCAAGCTCAAATCTTATGAGCAGCTCATCAAGTCCAGGGAAGCTGAAGCATCCACTTCATCTCCAGCACCAAAGAAAGAGAAGAGCATAGCTTTCAAGGCAGCTGATGCAGAAGAATAAAAGGCTCCAAAAGATGATGAACTCATGAGCCTCATAGCCAGAAGATTCTACAAAATGACTAAGAATGATTTCAGAAGGAAAGAATCCAGATCAAGAGAAAAGCAAAGGTATGACAAATCAACTCCTAAAGAAGTTATTTGTTTTGGTTGCAGGAAATCTGGACACTACTTAACAGAATGTCCAGAGAAGCAAAAGAAAGATAAGAAAAAGGATAAAGAAGAAAAGAGAAGCTCCAGCATGTCTTCCTCCCACAAGCACAAAAAGAAGGGAAGATGATTTATAACAGAATCCTGGAGTGACACTGAATCTGAATCATCATCCAGCTCATCTGATGATGATGAAGAAAAATCAAAGGAAAATGACCAATGTCTAATGGCCATTTATGACTCAGATAGGGAGTCAGGAAATGCTTCTTCATCCAGTGATGATGAATGCTATGAAGAAGATAAGAACTTCTGCATGATGGCAATCAATGCCTCAGCAAACAATTCTGATAAAGAAGAATCAGAAGCAGAAGCATAAGATAATGCAGACCAGGTAATATCTAGTTTTGATTTCAATTCTAGTGAATTCAAAGATGAATTCAAAGGTCTTTGCTTAGATTTAATCAAATCTGAGAAAGAGATAATCTCTCTCAGAAATCAGTTGGCTGAAATGAATCAACTGGTTGCAGAAAATGTTAATCTTAAGAAAGATTTAACTGCCTCTAGAGAACACATTATTCTCATTGAGAACAAGTTGTCTAAAGCTAAGGAATATGAAGAATTCCTCAATGGCAGTAGTGTTAAGCTGATGGACATCACAAAAACAGTGAATGCTAGACTTAATGGCAAGCTGGGTTTGGGTGCATCATCAAGTGATCCATACCTTCTTAAGAAAAACATCCTCTCTACTCCAGTGATATTCAATTCTACTAAGAGCAAAGAGGCTGTAGAAGTGAATAAAGATGTTTCAAGCAAGTTTGTAGAGAATAAAAGAATTCAGAAGAATTCGTCGAACGAAGCTCGACAAAAAGATTTCAATCTATCGAACGGCGATCGACGAAAACTGAAAACAGATGTTCAGTATAGTAATTACATAGACACTGTTCGACGAAATCAAGCACATTCGTCGAACGGCAATCGACAAATTTACTCAAATATGTCGAACAAACACTATACACAGAATTTCAGGAATTCTAATTCTAAACACACTAAAAATTCTTTTACTGAGTGGACAATATCTCCAAGGAGATATCATCCCAAAGGCTATAAGGATCAGCCTGAAATGTCATTTATTTCAGATTTCTGTGGAGATACAAAAAGACCCAAGGTAATCTGGGTCAGGAACAAATAGATTTGTTGTCTTTGTTTTTGCAGGTACACAGCTGTCCAAGAACAAGTGAAAAATGGTATTTGGACAGTGGCTGTTCAAAATATATGACAGGGAACAAGTCAAACCTGAACAGCTTCAAGGCAAAGCTTGGACCAAAAGTTATATTTGGAGACTCCAACTGTGGACAAACCAAAGGCTATGGAAAAGTCAAAGTTGGAGAAGTCACCTTCAAAGAGGTAGCCTATGTAAAGGGACTGAAGCATAACCTTATCAGCATAAGTCAATTATGTGATGAAGGGTATCAGGTAACCTTTAATAAATTGAAATGCCTTATTAAATCTACTGATGGTATTACTATTTTATCAGGCATTAGACAAGGTAATATATACTTAGTAAATTTCAATTCATCTACTACAGAAGTCTGTTTATTTAGTGATACAAGTAAATCTAGTGATCTTTGGCATAAGAGACTAGGACATGTAAACCTTAGGACCATTGCTAAACTATCTAAGGACAAACTTGTTAGAGGTTTACCCTTAGGATCATATAAGAAAGAAGGTTTATGTAGGGCATGTCAACTAGGCAAGCAAACTAAAAACAGCTTTAAATCATTATCTAAAAGTGATTCACCTAGAATCTTATATTTGCTACATATGGACCTTTTTGGACCTATAGCAACAAAGAGTTTAGGGGGGAAGTCTTACTCTCTAGTTATTGTGGATGACTTCTCTAGATTCACTTGGGTGTTCTTTTTGAGAGAAAGTCAGATAACTTTAAAGTTCTTACAGACTTTCTTAAGAGCATAAAGATTGAGTACTCTACTGAAGTTGCATTGATCAGAAGTGATCATGGCAGTGAGTTTGAGTCTCTTCTTATGCAAGAATTCTGTGAGATGGAAGGTATCAGGCATTGTTTCTCAGCTCCTAGAACTCCTCAACAAAATGGGGTAGTTGAAAGGAAAAATAGAACTCTAATTGAATCAGCAAGAACATTGCTTGCAGATGCTAATTTGCCCCTATCCTTTTGGGCAGAGGCTGTCAGCACAGCAAATTATGTTCTGAATAGAAGTTTGATACACAAGCTTAAGGGAAAGACTCCTTATGAATTACTTAAAGGGAAGAAACCTAAGGTTAGCTATTTTAGATCATTTGGGTGTAGATGTTTCATTCACAATAATGATAAGAAATACCTTAGAAAATTTGACCCAAAATCAGATGAAGGAATTTTCTTAGGATATTCAATAACCAGCAAAGCATATAGTATTTATAATAAATCTACCCTTAAGATAGAAGAATCTATGCATGTTACTTTTGATGAGACTAACATGTTTTACAAGGAGAAGATTTCTTCTACCATAGAAAATCTGCAGGTACCTATATTATGTGAGCAGCTAGATCAATTAGCTCTACATAAAGAAGGAATTCTGAATCCTGAACAGCAGAATGCTGAGGAAAGTGAAGAAGAAAATCTCCCAGATTTTGCTGAAAGCTCAGAACAGATAACAACAGATAATCCTCCACAAAATATAGCAGCTGAACAAATTCCCCAAATGGAAATTATTATTGAACCAACTCCAACTGTTGACCACATCACAGTTAGAGATCATCCAATATCACAAGTAATTGGTGATATTTCAGCAGGTGTGCAAACAAGGAATCAAGTACATCAGAACTTGATGCACACATGCTTTCTCTCCCAGATTGAACCTCAAACTATAAAAGATGCAGAACAAGATCCCAACTGGATCATTGCTATGCAAGAGGAACTCAATCAGTTTGAGACAAACAAAGTATGGGATTTGGTTCCTAGACCAAAAGACCATCCAGTGATTGGCATCAAATGGGTCTTCAGGAACAAACTAGATGAACAAGGCAACATTGTAAGAAATAAAGCAAGACTGGTAGCCCAAGGATATTCACAGGAAGAAGGGAATGATTATGATCAAACCTTTGCTCCTGTTGCAAGACTTGAAGCAATCAGAATATTTCTTGCATTTGCTGCATACAAAAAGTTCAAGGTATATCAAATGGATGTAAAGAGTGCTTTCTTGAATGGAGAAATCAAAGAAGAAGTATATGTGGAACAACCCCCAGGTTTCCTCTCTCCAACTCAACCCTCTTTTGTATTTAAGCTTAAGAAAGCTCTCTATGGTCTCAAACAAGCTCCCAGAGCATGGTATGATACTTTAGCTAGTTTTCTTTTGGAAAACAATTTCTGTAGGGGTTTAATAGATAAAACCTTATTTTTCAGGATACATAAAAATAAAACTCTGCTAGTTCAAATATATGTAGATGATATTATTTTTGGATCTACTGATTCAAATTTGTGCAAAAGATTTTCAAATCTAATGTAATCTAAATTTGAAATGAGTAGTATGGGTGAGTTATCATACTTCCTTGGTCTCCAAGTGAAGCAAACTTCAAATGGAATCTTCATATCCCAATCTAAGTATGCTAAGGAATTAGTGAAAAGATTTGGTATGTCAGATTCTTCCACCATGAAAACACCCATGCCCTCAAATGCTGTTGTTGATAATGATAAATCAGGGAAACCTGTTGATTCAAAAGTATATAGAGCAATTGTTGGCTCATTACTCTATTTAACAGCAAGTAGGCCTGACATAATGTTTGCTACTTATATTTGTGCTAGGTTTCAAGTTAACCCCAAGGAATCTCACTTAATTTTGCTAAAAAGGATTTTGAGATATATAAAGGGTTGCCCTAATCTAGGACTTTGGTATCCAACAGCATCTGAATTTGAATTAACTGGATTCTCAGATTCAGATTATGCTGGATGCAGAGTAGACAGGAAAAGCACATCAGGGACTTGCCAATTCCTTGGTGATAGGCGTGTGTCTTGGTTTTGTAAGAAACAAACATCTGTGTCAACATCAACAGCTGAAGCTGAATATATAGCTGCTGGCAGTTGCTGCTCATAGATATTGTGGATACAAAATCAACTTCTAGACTATGGAGTCAACTTAAATAATTCAACTATATTTTGTGACAATACTAGTGCAATATCTATAGCACAAAATCCAGTTCTCCATAGTAGGACTAAACACATAGAAATTAGGCACCACTTCCTTAGGGATAATGTGGATAAAAATAAAATTTGCCTACAATTTATTCCTACTGATTTACAAAGAGCTGACATTTTCACCAAGCCATTGGATGAAAAGAAGCATATCTTCTTTATAAATCAACTTGGAATGATAGATGGAGACTCAATTTGCTAGTAAATTAAGTTCTCTATTTACCTCAAAAAATTGTCGAACGGAGAACGACGAATTTATATCATTTGTCGAACGGTGGTCGACAAAACCTTATATTTTCAGAATCGATAAAGAAATGTTACCTGTCGAACAGCGGTCGACGAAAAGGATATATTTGTCGAACGCTGTCTGACAAAAACTTAAAGTCTTTTCGACTTCTGTCTTTATTAGGGTTAGTTGCTGAACGCCGCTCCACAAATGCGCCTCTTTCTCTCATATATATTTACTACTTGTATTTCTTAAGAGCGCGCCTACAGAAATCGTTTCCCTCCAGTTCTCCTTTTGCACTTGATCTTTCTCTTCTTTTGCAGGACTCAATGGCGATTTCTCAAGCCTCGCTCTATTCCATGAAGTTCGATGATGGGTTCGACATAGATATGGAATCCTTCGCAACATCTGATCAAATCTTCAAGGACATCCTTCAACTCTTTGAAAAGCAACAGTTGAGGAAGTTAATGAGCTTGAGGATAAAGCTTCACACAGCTGAAATCAAAGAATGGTGTTTCACAGTTAAGCAGGAAGATGAATGTCTGACGGGCACAATCTCAGGACACCAGGTTTCTCTTACCCCTACCATTCTAACTGAAGTTTTTGGGCTTGTGAATGGTGATGAAGATATAGAAATTAGTTCTGATGAATTTGAAGCAGCTATAGTCAAAATGGGTCACTCCTCTGGAAACCCTAATCATCTGCTTAAGAAAAATCTGTCTTTGGAATACAAATTCTTATCAGATATAGTTGGCAAAGTGTTGTTAGGAAAAACAACAGGACATGACTATGTTAATAAGCACCAATTTCTGTTGATGGTGGCCTTGATGGAGAAAAAGAAAGTGAACTGGGGATCACTTCTGTTTAACTTGATTAAGAAAAAGATTTCCAAGGAGAATGTTAGCTTTGGAAGAATTTTAGGAATTGTTCTGCAGGAAAGGCATCCAGACCTTCTGGTATCCCCAAAGGTAACAATCAATGCTAGCAAGAAGCTGACCTCAGCTCTCTTTGCTAAGTGGGAAAGGGTATTTCCAAAGAAGAATCCAAAGTCAGTCAAGCAAGCTTCTGAAGACACAAGGACTGATTCAGTCTCTTCCCTAACCCTTCCAGAAGTTCCTCCTTTGGTCTCCTCCCTTCCTCTCCCACCTCCTACTACTCAAAGTTTTTCCCCTGCATAATCTCCACCTTACAATTCTTCTACACATATTGATGGCATTCCCCCTCCTTCTTTTGATCTCCTCCCTCATCACTCTTCTCCACCTCCATCTCCTACTCATAATGATTCCCAATGCCCTATCCATCATTCTTCTTCTACTCATCAAGAACCCTCTCAACAAGGTGCAGATGTCTCAAACATCTTTGTACCAATCTCTATTCCTCCCTCTTCTGAGCCATCCTCCTCTCATTCTCACGAATTCACTTACTTAAATCTTTTCTCTGTAGCTGATCAGATGCTTGGTCTCATCCTTCCCAAACTAGACCAGTTATTGGATGCAAAACTTGCTCCAATTGTTCAATCTATTTCTGCTTTATCTGAAAAGATTTCTTCCTTCCCTTCCTTTCAATCTGTCCCTTCTTCTAGGGGCCTAGATTCAGGTTTCCCTGAAGCTAGGCAGGGGGAGATGTCTGATGAAGAAGCTCCAGATGCTCAAGCACTTGGAAATTCAATTCTTCCAATTTCAGAAGAACCAGTTCTACCAGGTCCAGAAGAAATAAATAATGTTTCTATTAATCCCTCTATAGATATTATTTATTTGTTTTCTCAGTTTAGTACAGTTCTACCAGTTTTACCTCAACAACATAATTATTCTAGAGCAATTGTCCCATACACTGCTCCAGTTAATGAAGCTCTGTTAAATAAGATAATTAGAAGTTTTGAAGTTAAGATTACAGATACAGTTTTCATTCAAGATCAAGCTCTCAGTCAAGAAGAAAAACTAGTTGTAATGTCAGAAGAAGCAATCACAAATTCTGACTTTCCAACTTTTATCTTTGATGAAACTCCAATTCCAGACTTTGATGAGATCTGGAAAGCAGAAGATGAAGCTTATGAAGCTGAAGAGCAAAGGATCAAAGCTCTTAAATTGATAGCAGATTTATATGATACACCAATCTCTTCTTCTGATTCTGATGAAGAAGATAATGATAGTGATTCTGATGATACACTGTCAAGGAAAAAAAGAAAACAAAGGCTAAGTCTAAAGCTATCCCCAAGCCTCCTAATCCAGATAATGATATCCCATATTATATTCTCCACAATATCCCTCTTGACAAAGTCTCACATCATTGGATGACACTCTCCAGAAATGAGCAGAAAAGAAGAAAGAAGTTCAAGAAAACTGGTTATATGCCTGATAATCCAGTTAAGTTCAATCACCCTCCTCCTCCTCCTCCTCCAGCAGCAGGATCAGCAGGGATGTCTTCCTCCTTCTCTAGATCTGCCCCCCAGCAGTATAGGAGATATGAAGGAACTCATAAAAGCTCCAGTGGCTCTCAAAGTTCTACACCAGCCAGAGCTCCTCCCTCAAGTTCTTCCAGACCAATTTCAGATTACAGATATACTTTTTCAAATGGCTTATTTCACAGCAGAATGAATCTTCAAGATAATAAAACCTCAGAGCAGGCAAATGATTCTGTTGAAAGGTCTCCTTCTCCAGAAATTCAAGAAACAGATGAAATAGCTCACATGGCTAGATTCAGAGAATCAGTAGCTATTGCTCAGATCAATAAAGCTAAGGCTGAAGGTGAGGACCATTCTCAATTTTCCACATTGTCTGAATTCAGAAAGCAAGAGCTTGAAAAGTACAATTCCAGAAAAAATTTTAATGCTGAAAGATTTTTAAAGAAGTATCCAGCAACAGTAGTTCTTCCTACTACATCTCAAACAATCATAAGTCCAGAAAATTGCTACATGAGCAAGAAGCAAGCTGAAGATCCCAACGGGGAAATCATTTTCAAGCCTTCCTCACAGTGAAAAAGTACAGTTTCAAATTCCTTCTGTCTTTGAACTACTTGAATTCAGTATAAATGTTTCTAAACTCAGAGCATTTTATTTCAATATTATCTGCTGAAGCATTTCAATTCTGTCAGATATATTCCTGCTCTGTTGTTTATCTTTGTGTTATTTATTATTTGATTTATTTGTCAAATAGTATCCTAACCCCAATAGGGGGAGATTGTTGGAGCAACCCTTTTACTGTTTTGGGCTAGGATCACTATGTACTGATTAGGATCAGTTGACCCCATTGTATAGTTTAAGGGTCAAGTCTTTAGGCTGATAATTTAGCTAGAACTTAAGATAAAATCTAAAGTTCCCAGCGGTCAACAAATGGCTAGCAGTGCTCGACAGATGGCTCCCAGCGTTCATCAGTTTTTGTTGCCAGCGCTCGACAGTTTCCAGCAAGCGTTCAACATCTTCTGGACAGCGCTCGACAGTTTCCAGCCAGCGTTCAACATCTTCTGGACGGCGCTCGACAGATTATAGCCAGCGTTCGACAGATCATTTATTGAAGCCCAGATTTGTTATCAGCTACATTCTATTTATCCTAACAGCAAAACGACGACTATAACGGATCTATTTAATATCTTTGGACATATTCTGACAGATAAGGAAGGATATTAAACTCAGTTAATATATTCCCTTCTTTCCTTTTTCCAAGACAGCAATAGCCGTTGACATTTAATAAAAAGGAATCTTTTCACGGCCAAGGAATTAAAGGACCTGCCAGAGTCGTTTGAGTTTTGTTGTTATTCTAAGAATGTCTTACAGACTGATTATTCTATTCACAAATATAGAATACATTAAAGACAGTTTTTGTTTTTGGACATATATGAATCAGTCGACAGAATTCAAACATTATTCTATTACAGAATACAAAGAATATATACAGCAGAAAAAGAAGAAAGAGACACATCTCTCAGCAAGTATTTCTTCTTCTTCTTCTACAAGCAGCAAAAAATTTCTTCTAAGAACATCTTCCTCAAGTGCATTCTCTCAGAATCTGCTGCAAATTCAGATCTTCTAAAAGAGCAACAAGCAATCTGAAGAACCTGTTCTTCCAGATCAATCTGCTATAGGAGATCTTAGTTTTCAAGAGAAAGCTTCTCCATCTTCTGTCAAATACTTCAATCAGACAGGGGGAGCTTTACAACAACATCCACTAGAGTCTTCTCTCAGCATCTTAACAGAGAAGAACACTATAAACTCTTTCTTACCTCTCATGTACAGGGTTAATACTCCCTTCAAAAGTGTACCTCCTTGGTGGCAAGACACCTGATCAAAAAATCTAGTTGGTTTTGAGCACCTGAACAAAAGCTCTGTGGTGTGTGGACACCTGAACAAAAATCCTAGTGGATTCCTACCAAGGGTGGTAGAAGAGTAGACGTACCCAGATTTATTGGGGAACTACTATAGCTCCTTGTGTCTTCTGTGTTTGGTTATTTTCTGTGCTTGTGTTGTTTGTTGTGTGATTTCATTTACTTAATTTTTCTGTTAATATAATTCTCGCACTGCTTACACTTATATATAATACTATTTTAATTCCGCTATAAAAACTAAGGAAAAGTTTTAATACTCTATTCACCCCCCCCCCCCCCCCCCCCCCTCTAGAGTAACTTAAGATCTAACCTCCACAATTCGGACCCCTTCCTTATGGTCACCACCCCTAGAGTTACTAACTCTAAGAGAATTGCAGATGTCCAATTAGGATTGAAGGATTAATCACCAAGGGCAGTCATCAGAAATAAGACGGGGTGCATTCAGTGAAACTATCAATTCATAAACTTTACAAGGACCTATTAAGGGAGGCGAAGGATGACTTAGCAAGAAGTGAAAATTGTGATCGAGAGATAACACAGGGAAATGGTCGGTCACTAGGAACGACATGGTTCGGTGTTCAATAGAACACCGACACATGTCTGCCCGAGTCAAATGGTAATCCACCCTAAGATTTTAGAGCAATTGGAGAGCAAATGGGCATACAAGAATGGGTAGCAACTAAATAAAATAAATATCCTGGAAAAAGGGATTTGGGCTTCAGTCACCATCACATTCCCTAGTACCGTTGCGAGCCCTTCACCGGGTAATCCACGGGAAGTCCAGGATTCACCCCAAGCTTCTAAGATCAACTAACAATAGACAAGAGTAGTAAAGTAGGAGAACTTGAAACATAATCTCTCACCCAAATTTGGGAAGGAATGAAATAAAGGAGGACTAGGATAGTCCTGCGAGCAGTAGGCTCGGGTTATAAGGAAGGACTGGGATAGTCCTGCGAGCAGTAGACTCGGGTTATAAGGAAGGACTGGGATAGTCCTGCGAGCAGTAGGCTCGGGTTATAAGGAGGACAAGGATAGTCCTGCGAGCGGTAGGCTCGGGTTATAAGGAAGGACTGGGATAGTCCTGCGAGCAGTAGGCTCGGGTTATAAGGAAGGACTGGGATAGTCCTGCAAGCAGTAGACTCGAGTTAGAAGAAATATAAGACTGGTATAGTCTAGCGAGCGGTAGACTCGCAGCTTAAATATAGACTGGTGTAGTCTAGCAAGCGGTAGGCTCGTAGTTTAAATAAGACTGGTGTAGTGTAGCGAGCGGTAGGCTCGTAGCTTAAATATAAGACTGGTGTAGTCTAGCGAACGGTATGCTCTACTTTATAAATGTTGATTTAGATTTGCGAGCTGGAGGCTCGGTAGTAAGGGATAATACATAATTGTATGTGCATAAGATGTGGTGGGTCTTCGGTTCTGGCTTAGTCGTCACACCGACAGCAGTTCGTTGACTCGGCAGTGCTAGTGGTTTGATTAGGGGCCAGGTTGTTTTACTGCGCGCCCGACGGGACGGATTCCTTAAACCCTGCCTGGCCAATACAGTTTAGTACGCAGGAGCTCGTGAGTACCGGGTACCGGTATCACAGCGTACGTTAGGGACTAGGTATGGTAGTGTGACTTACCCACCTAGGTGAGGAGATGCCCGCTCCTCTGCCACCGTTTGACCACGACGGGCGGTGCCCGAGAGGTTAGCTACCTCCGAAAAGGGGGAACTAAAGGTCTGTATGTACAGAGTCGTGTGCGTGAGTTGCACCATTGTGTTGCATTGCATTGCATATCATAACATAGCATTCTTGCATAAAACAGAGACCTCATCGTATAAACTAGTATGAGCTCCTTTATACGATGAGTTTACCTTGGTATCAGATCCCTTAGCTTATGTACTTTTGTGTGTGCATATAAGCTAAGGTTACTTTTGTAGCTTCTCTTAGTTCTTATACCTGCTCTTTTACTTATATTCGTTTCTTTTACCTGTATTGTCTTTTACATATTGCTGACATACTTACTCTTGCTAGTGCATAGCTATTTTCACTACTGGTTAACAACTTTACCCATGTTAGCTTAGTCACTTGTCACCTGCTTGATCACATACCCCTTGTTGTCCTCCGCTTCCTCCTCCCGCACGGTGCCTAGGAGTCGCGGGTGGAGGCGGGGAGGAATATGCTGAGTCTTATAGACTGACGGTCGGTGGACCCTATTATTACAGGAGAACCAGGAAGAGCAGGCCATCCCACAGAGGGTGGAACTTGAGACAGTGACCAGGCCTGGGGTTGGACTCTCAGCTGCTGCAGGAAGGGCACCGGTGAGCAAACCACCTCACATCCCTACTCTTCACATTTATCCCGTGCAGAGTGAGGAGCTTTATCGTATTGAGGGTGTCCGTCCGTGTGGTTGCTTAGACTGTTTTATTTTTGCTAAGCGAGAGACCAAGAAAAATAAGATGTAAAAAGGGCTTAAGCCCTTCTCTTCCGCACTTTGATATTTCTCGTACTCTATTTCTAGTTTGTTATCTTCTATGTATCTCATTTGGGCAAGCTTTTAATATTTCGTGATATGTCGTGGACCAATGTTATGCTTCTTTTATTCTTCTCTTATGTTGTGGTGAAATGGTTGGCCTGGATGATGAACAGCCGGCAGGATCGGCGTCATGGGGTGGAGACCTTCATGTTTGGAGGTGTCACCACAGGGCGGCGGTTCTGGGCGGTAAGACCCGGGAAAGAAAAGTCCTATCCTCCAGGATTGCACTTTTTGTAACGGTGTCCAGGCCCGCCAACACGGGACCCAGCTGGACCGCCAGCATCCTCCCAGCCCAGGCCCGCCAACACGGGACCCAGCTGGCACCGAAAGGGTCCTAACTAGAATTGCAGATGTGCCATGTGCCCTGTGGTGGGATAGAGAGGGGTTGGGGTGTCACCACAGGGCGGCAGTTCTGGGCGGTAAGACCCGGGAAAGAAAAGAAAAGAAAAAAGGGTCTTACATATCATCTTCTGTAGCTTCTCGCACTCTTCCACGTGAGCATCTCCCTGCAGCAAAGGAGGTTGCTTCTTCTCAGCAAGGCGCGAAGAGTCAACCACGTGATGATGAGGAATCGCTGGGATCCCCGATAAATCTATCGCCGCTTCCTGACGACTTGGCGGTGGAGGCCGACGAGAGGGGCGAATCCTCGCTGAAGAAGAAGGGTAAGGGAAAGAGAAAATCCAAAACCAAGGCCCAAGAGTCTGCGAAGAAAAGGATGAAACTCGCAAGCAGGACCTCGATGAGGACGCAGAACCCTCAGATCCTGGCGAGCCTCACCTCCATCCCAACTTTGGGGAAAGTGGGAGCAGTAAGGATGCATATGATCGCCCACTGGTGACCTGGGCCGAGGGCGAGCATTCAGTGACTCTTAACACCAACTTGCCCGCTTGGTCAAAAGATTGGGATGATAAAGGCGAGGCGTATGATATCGCATTCACCCTCTTTGGTCGCGCAGAAGTAGAATCTCTTCAAGATGTCACCTCCGAGTACCTCGTGCACCAGTCCTCACTTTCACTCTTATGGTCTCTGGATTTCATCCATGAGACTGTGAGGAGCTTACTTATTACTAAGGAAAGGATCAAGGCTCTGAGCAAAACCATCCTCGGGCTTGGGCCGAAAGCCGTCAAGTGCAAGGCTTATGAGGTAACTGCATCTTGATTGAAACATTTCCACGTCGTCGCTTCTTGATACTAGCCGATTATCTTACTGATGACTACCTTTTTTACTCACAGTACGCTGAGCTTGAGACTGCAAAGGTGTCAAAATTGGCGCAAGAGTCGGCGGACTGCCGAGCAACTATATAAGTCACCCACATAAGGGTTGTTGAGCTATAAACTCGGTCGGCCGAGCAACAACCATCACCAGTGGACCCCTATAGTGTAGGAAAGAAGATCTGGATGCACGTCGACGAGATGTCGCACCTTCGTCGTGGCAACGCGTGAGCAACCGGGAATGTCATCCTAAATAAGTTAAAGTGCGAAGGCTATCTCGTACCGGAGGCGACCAGCTTGATAGTGATGAACCTCATACCGGGATTACTCGTCGAGGAATCCCATTACCCTGATCGCATCCTGTCTTCTGGGTCAGATGATGCCGAGGATGAGAACGTCGAGGATGAGGATGACACCGGTGTTGATGATGACGAGGATGAGGATGAAGAAACAGATGATGAAGAGTACCTCGGTGGAGTTAATGCTGACGATGATGACGCCTAGTCGACAGAGATCTTTTTGACCAAACTGCAAGCATTGTACATATTTTTTGGAAAAAAATTTATTCAATGTGTCACTTACAACCTTTTGAATGTGATGCTCACTTTTAATGAAAAAAATAATAATTTTTGTTCGCATGTTTCTTTCATGCTCGCCTGCTTGCGAGATTCGTTAGACTATTAGGCTCGAATGCGATGATTGCTCGTTAGGCTCAAAGGCTCGATGTGAGTTTAAGTGATCGCTACCTTGGTTGTGCGACTTTCTAAGATCCCCGTGGGCTGACAAGCACGATGAAAAAACTTTTCCCCGAAGCTCCGTCCACAGACATTTTCTACGAAACCATGCTCGATGAGCATTCACCTTCATCCGCCTCTGGCAAGAAGTCAGCTAGAAATTATGCAACTACATGCGCCTTGATTACCACCCTGGGCGAGAAAGAAAAGTCGAACTCAGTACTGAGTTCTACCGACCATTTCGTTAGCCTTCCTGAGTGCTCCACCCCATCCAAGATACTTCAGAGAGATTGATCTACCACGACTAAGTTGGAGTGAGCTTGAAAGGTAGGAGCTTCTGCGCCGACACCACTAAGGCAAAAGTTAGCTTCTCCGGGATGGGATATTGCATGTCCGCCTTTCTGAGGACCCGACTCACGTAGTAGATGGGTAGTTGCCTCATTCCTTCTTCTCTGACAAGCACCAAACTCACCGCCTCCGCTCCCACTCCTAGGTAGAGGAGTAGGTCTTCATCTTCCTTGGGGCCTAGGAGTAGAGGTATCTGGGTTAGCTGTTGCTTGAACTTTTCAAAGACCTCCTCATACTTCTCGGTCCACTCGAATTGTTGTCTGCTTCAGGGAGTTTTGAAGAAAGGAGAGCACTTCTCTCCGCTTTTGACATAAAGCGGCTAAGGCCTGCCAACCTTCCTGTCAGCCTCTGGAATTTTTTGGTACATTTCGGCGATGTCATCTCCAAGATAGCTTTGACTTTGTCAGGATTAGGCTCCACTCCCTTCGGGGTGAGAAGATGCCCCAAAAACTTTCCTCTCCCCGGCCTGAACACGCACTTCGTCAGATTGAGCCTCATTTTGAACTTTCCAAGCGTCGCAAAGGTCTCCACCAGATCGATGGCATGCTTATGGACGCTCTTGCTCTTAACCAAGAGATCATCCACGTACAACTCAAGATTTTGCCCTTTTTGTTCCTTGAAGACTTGATCCATCATTCTTTGGTAGGTAGCCCCTGCGTTCTTAAACCCAAAGGACATCATCTTGTAGCTAGCAGTCATCGTTGATGGTGAAGGAGACATCGCGATGATCGGAGGGATGCATCCAGATCTGATGGTATCTTAAAAAAGCATCACAGAAGCACATCACAGAAAAATCGATGGCGGAATCAACCAGTGCATCGATTCGAGGCAAAGGGTAGCAATCCTTTGTGCAAGCTTTATTTAATAAAGAAAAGTCGATACACATTCTCCAACTCCTTCGACTTTCTTCACCATTACAATATTCGAGACTCAACCTGGATACTTGATCTTTAATACAAGTCTGCCTCATGTAGCTTTCTCACTTCCTCTCTAATAGGCTCAACCAACGCAGTGACACTTGCTCTCTTCTTTTGTCTTATGTGCTTGACCTCGGGGTCTAGATTGAGGTGGTGACAGACAACCTCCACATCAATTCATGGCATCTCTGCAGCACTCCAGGCGAAGATGTCGACATTCTTTTACAGACATGACACCATCTATAACTTCTCGCTAATCTTCAATGATCCTCCGATCTTCAGCAACCCGAGATCTTTGCCTTCCGAGAGAACTTCTACTTCTTCCACCTTTTTCTCGGCCTCTAGCCTAGCCATCCCTTCTAGCACCTTCTCCATCTCCTCCGCATCATCCATCCAACTGATGGTGCTTACTACGTTGAGATAGCACTCCCAAGCAGCTTTAAGATGAGGAGAAGGAGAAGGAGAAGGAGAAGAAGAAGAAGGAGAAGGAGAAGGAGAAGAAGAAGAAGGAGAAGGAGAAGAAGGAGAAGAAGGCGGAGAAGAAGGAGAAGAAGGAGAAGAAGGCGGAGAAGAAGAAGAAGAAGAAGAAGAAGAAGAAGAAGAAGGAGAAGAAGGAGGAGAAGAAGCAGAAGGAGGAGAAGAAGAAGGAGCAGAATGAGAAGAAGGAGAAGAAGGAGAAGTAGAAGAAGGAGAAGAAGAAGGAGGAGAAGAAGAAGAAGGAGGAGAAGAAGAAGAAGAAGAAGGAGAAGAAGGAGAAGAAGCATGAGAAGAAGAAGGAGATTTGGTACTGGATCGTTGAGATAGCACTCCCAAGAAGTTGATGAGCGGCCTCCCGAAGATCGCATTATAACAACTCGATGCATCGACGATGATGAACTGGTACTGGATCGAAGTGCCACTATGTGTTACCAGTAAGTCTGCTCCTCCTCCACCTCTTTCTTCTCTCCAGAGAAGACAAATAGGGGTCCATCTGAATACACCACATTTCCTGTCTCTACTCCCAGCCCGTCGAACATCTTTTTGAAGATGATGTTTGTTGAAACCGTCAACCGGTCTCTTGAGTTCGGACCCACAGGGAGTGTAGCCTACACCTACTTCTCCCTCACTGGCACTCTTGACTGTGGATGAAGAAAAATGAATAGACCCAAAGCTGTAGCGAGGAGGTCCCGCCACACACCCAGAAGATCTTAGATAGTTTCCCCTCCCAACCCAATGCTCAACTGGGCACCTTGGAGGGCAATACGAGCCAACCAAAACTAGCTAGGAGGAGAGAGCCCAAAATATCGGATCTCCTCCAAGGTGTCATTAAGGATTTATTTATAGTTTTTCTAGTATGGTCTGCAAATAACATAAATCCGCCTTTTAGTTTTACTAATCGCACCCCAAACTGGTCTGCTAACAGCCAAACTCCGTTGTTCTGAAAGGGCTATTGACAGACCACAAAGGGTATCTAGGTAATTTCATCACTGAATTTTTCTGGGTGAGTGGTCTATGAAGGCACCACTTGCCAAACTTCTCGCACACTAGACTTTCTAAGTTCCACTGGCGGGTGGTCCGTAGGGGCACCACTCGCCAGATGCTTGGCTCGCTGGGCGAGTGGGGTTCCACCCTCACTCGCCTGACCTCCCGTGCATTCGCACTCCTAAGCGAACGAGTGCTTTGCGGATGAGGCTTGCGCTCGCCCCGAGGCTTCCCTGACTCTCCTGTCCTGGGCAAGTGATCCCCCAACACTCTTTGTGAATGCTCTTCTTGACCTACCTTGCATGCCCTTTGACGTTTTGGGACCCGGGGACCTACTCGACTACGGGGTTACAATGTTTACCAAACTCTTGTTATCCACAAGGATTCGGTCGATGGTGAGGTATTACATTGCTGTCTGGATCACGAGGGCATCATGAAAGTTGTTCTCATTCCACAGCATGTCCTCTGAGAAGGTGATCTCCTCTAACGGGGGCGGAGCTTGCAAGGTTGAGGCGACACTCTTACGATTGATCTGATTAAGACTTTCCTTGTGGGAAGCTCCTAGTCCGTCTCCCCTGTGGATCACTCTCCTCCTCCTGCTTGGATAACTCCTCCTCGACCTCCTTGGTTGACTCGTCTTCATTCCTCCTTCGATCAGGGACTAAAACACCACCGGCTCGACAGTGGCTTCCTGCCTCTACTACTCTCTTCCTCCTCCTCCTGCTCCTAGCCTCCTCCTAGCTTCCCAAAAGACTGGGAAAGCCATTGTCTCGTGCCCTCAAACCTGATGCAACTCACAGTAGAGGGGGATCTCCTCTATCTGGTGCCTCCTTTGTTTGTTCTTTCAGTGATGTTTATTGCCCTGCCGAAAAGTGGTCATCGCTTCTTCGCATCCTCCTTCCTAACACCTCTCTCGTTGATTCTCAATCCTCCTCTTCGGGGAGAACCTTCTTCCTTGTCCCTTGTGTTGGGGTTTTCCTGCTGGCCTCCACTATGGACGATTAACAGGAACTTGATTCCTTCCTTCCTCTTCCCGACGCTCCGGAGCCACCAAGGACTTCCTGCCTTCTCGGCTCCTCCCTCATGGGCTCTTCCCTCCTTCCTTCACCTCGCCTCTTCCTTTCCTGCCTCCGAGGTTCCTCATTCTTTCCATATACCGGGATTTCTGCTGATCTCCAGCTTGAAGAGGACTTCTCTCAGGACGAAGGTCGGGACTAGATGTAGGGTGATTCCATCCACCTCCTAGATGTCCAGAACCTCCTCCTAGAAGTGGTCGATGTAGTTCCCCAACGTCTCGCGTACTCCTTGCACTAGGTAGAAGAGGGTCGTTGCCTCCTTCTTCCTTTTCTTTGTCGTGGCGAATCACATCGTCACTCTTCGGCGCAGGTCCTCGAAGCCGTAGATGGAACATCTTGCCAGCTTGTGAAATCAGTCTTTGGCCTTCCCCCGAAAGGTGATGGCAAAGAGTCTGCACTTGAACGCATCCAACATGGTCCAGATGAAAACCACGTCTTCAAACCACTGGAGATGACTGATGATATCATCCCTCCTAGAGTAATAACTCAAAATGGGTTCCGTGAACCTCTCTAAAATTGGGGCAGAAATGATCTCATCGCAGAATGAGCTCCTTCCTCCATGTCGGCGATGATCTTCAATTTGGCTAGAAGCGCCGCCATACTCGCCATCTGGGTGAGCATCATAGAATTTTGTTGGGTTCTCCACATCTCGAAATCTGATTCCCTGAGAGCTCGTCGGGGTAGAACTACAACTGCACTAGTCGCCCCGGCTCTTCCACCACATGCTCCTTTCCTAGCCACCTAGAGAGACACTCGTCCTGTGACAGAGTCACGCGACGAGGCGAGGTCGCCATGACCTCCGCGCGAGGAAGCAACGCAACTCGCAAGGTCCCCTCTATCCGCCGCGCGAAATCTACAAAATCTGCCCTCGTCGCATACTCGCATCCACCTGCTAAGTTGTCGACTATCCCTTCATGCTCGCTAACTTCCACCATCTCATCCTCTTGCTAGATTTTCCTCCTCTGGCTGCGATCCATGCTCACCGCACCAAAATGTTGAAGCATAGAAAATCCCGACTTCAAATATTCTGATCAATGCAGCCTAAGGTTACTGGTTCGGCGGTCCAACTTGACGGTTCGAGGGCAAGGGCATAGAGACTAAGGGAACTCAAAAAGTACCCAGGTGCTGCGGCAGGGTGGTCCCGCCACATACTCGAAAGCTCAGAAGAAAATTCTCATCTCCAACCAAGAATGGTCGAGCAGGGTACGAGAAAGGCACAAACTTAACGAGTATCTAAAGTGGCGGCTAAGGTGGATGTAGAAGATCTCACGGTCCAAATCTTCGAAAGCAGACTCCAAAAGTTCAGCCAAAATGTGTCTTTCCTAATACTCTGGAGTCCTATTTATAGGCAAATCCAAAAGGGGCGGGTCTTATTTATAACCCGACCATACTCGGCAACTACGCGATATTGGGAGGATCTCGCTTGGCTTCGACGAGCATCTCCCATTGTCGCCCACCTGGCGAATATGGAGGGCACATGCCTTCCACTGCTACTGCTGGCTGGTTAATTTGTCTTGATATTTGACTTTTTCTGCCTACGTGGCTTGAATGAGTCCTACGCTCGATGAATATGGATTATACAGTCAGGCTTCATTTTTAGCGGAATTTCTACCATGGGATCACACAATCTTCCCATAGGCATTTTTTTCAAAGTGGAGAGAAAAATCCAGAAATCTTTGGCATTTGAGTAACGGTTATTTTTATTTTCATCATTAAATTTAAATTTTGTGAGTCAAGCACTCGAATATTTTCTAGCTATTTTCTATCGAATTAATGGAGCGGCTCGGTCGTACGGAAGATCAAAGGAAGCGAGGCTATAGGCGGTCACAAAAGCGGGTCGTCCTGCGTCTCGGTGTCCATAGGAAAAGCATCGCTTTCATTATTCTCCCCGTATTTTCCGGATCTTGCACGCGCCGGACCTGTTAGCCGTGGGACCCGATTTCTGAGACGGTCCGATATTGGTTTTGCCAATTTTAGGCCGCGGCTCTGGATACCCCCGGCCCAGATATTCAGACCAGCCCATACAGGAATTATTGCCCCAATTCTAAACTATTCTATTCAGCAGCTGAATTGTCATGGTGCCATTGGATCCAATGGGGCCCAATTATTATTGTATGTATTTTTCTTATATAGTGTTTGATGGAAAATAGTATTATAGTCTCACAGGAAAATAGTATTTTTCTTATATAGTGTTTGAGGATCAAATTTTCAGCCCGAGCGTGTCCATTCCTCTGTCCGTGCGCGTGCGCGTACGTGTAAACTTGAGGTAATTGTGATCCTTAAACATGATCATCACTCTGATCAACGAAATGTGTGTTTTTAAAACACATGTATGGTAAAATTTAAAATTTAGGTGTTGTTAATATGTATATACATAATTAATAATGTCGGGGGCGAGTTGTCCGTTTGTGCATAATATTCGACTACGATGATTTTCTCTACGCATGGTGGATGACAGAAGGTATCCTAACAGGAGACTATGACATTTCAATCATCGAGTAATTCAATGGTACTGTTGACGTCTTTAGCCGACGTGAAGTTTCTTTTGATTTGATATACTCTTTTTTTTACTATATTCATTTTATTATTTAATCTAAATTCACTATAGTTGTATAGTAGTTTGACAAATATTAAGAGTTTGATAGTGTTCCACTAAATATGAGTATTCCCTTAATATATGCATATAAACCCCAACTAAAATACTCATGTGGGCCTTGTGCATTTTTTCATTCAAAGTTGAAAAAAGAGGCATTAATTGTGTGAAAAATGTAAACATATAATAATAGTTTAAAGTGCTATAAAAAGTAAGGAAAGTTTTAAAAATTTAGAATTAGCAATAAAATAAAACTTAAAATTTGTAATAAGAAAAAAAAATAGGGAAGAGAATAGAAGTGAGAGAGAAAAATATGTGAAAAATAACAATATTAAATATTAAAATATTATTTTTATTTACCTTTTTTTTTAAGATTAGTTTTCTTTATAAGTGAATAAAAATCATGTGGTTCAAAGCATATAATAAATATTAGTTTTCTTTATATAAAAAAATATAATTTCTACTAAAATAGGATTGCTTTTTATGCTTGCATCTCTTCTTTATGTACAACTGAAAAGCTATAATGTAGCTCTCGCCTCTCGTCCTCAGTACTCATGACAGAGGAGTAGCAAGCTCTGCCGAAATGCAACCGTGAAATATTTACATCCTGGTCCCGATTATACTCGGGAGTCAATGAAGATGCAACTTCTTTATCACGAATACAAATCTTTTATCTGAAATACATCTACCTTTAAATGTTACACAATGTAATTGATCTCGGATGGTACGCAATTATTTTGCAATGCAACGAATACCTAATGAAATCACACTACGGATGTTAATGAGGGTATGCACATATGTTAGTACAATTGTCACGTCAATCAGAAAAAAAAAGGTAAGAGTGAGTGCTTGTCACTCAATTAAAGTGCTCCACACATTTATGTGATTATATGCAAGATTGTGAATATTCATATTCATCGAAAATGAGGACCATTCAACGCAAAGCAATTGTCGAATGTATGTTCCTTTTGTTTGAGTATTTTTTTCGCGAAGTTATTAGGTTCGGGTAACCGGCGATCGAAAATAATGATCGTCCGCGATCACCAAACGGGTATCTCGCGTCATTTAGATTTTTTTGTTTTTCTTCCACTTTGAACGTGCATGTCTGTTGATTCCTCCACGTGGCAAAACGTCCTTTCACCCAGTTCTAGATCTCAGAAGGAGCCCGGCCCTAATAATCTCTCGTTGTTTCATTGCGTTTTTTTTTTCCAAAAACACAAACACTGCTTTTTTGAACATTTAAAGACCTCTGTTTGGAACCGCCAATCCACTAAAATCATCGTTGTATGCATGATTCCAACTGCGTGGATACAACTCCATTAATCAAAAACACAATTTTATCTTCATCTTCAACCTCCATTTGGCGCGACGTTTGGCTCCGATGGGTTTGGACAAAAACGTCACCTTTATAGAATATATTTGTCATGACAATAGTTATAACTGCTGCCAAGAAAAAAATAGTTTTGAACGTAAAAGTGAATGAAACTTAATTCTTAAGTGAGGTCGGGCGATCACGAACAACGGTTCATAAACATCGTGTTCATGGCCGCTACCACCATGCCAAACAGAGCCTGAATCGTCGGAGACCGCTCCTTCAATGGAGGAGAGTCCACTTGTTCCATATGGAATATATGCATTCAATGAGATGTTTATCCTCATTGAATGCACATCCACTATTATATATATATATATAATGTGGATTGTAATATATATATAAATAATAAGAGGTAGATGCAACGGGGGAGCAAAAAACTTTTAAATAAAAATAAAGTATGATAGAGCAAATAAAAAGAAAAAAACAATTATATGATACCATAGCAGAGAATTAATGTCCTGAGAATCCTCAGATCCAATACACGTCAACTCATCTGCTGATAGCAGTTCATGAATAGTTACTAAATTTTTTATATATCCTAAAAAGACTCCGCGCGCACCGGTTGAGTTGTTATCGCGTGACCTTAATGTTATGGGTTAGAGTCCCAGAAATAACCTCTTACAAAAATGCAGGGCAAGATTTGTCTACATTTCTCCCTTGTGGTGGGACCCTTTCCCGGCCCCTCGTAGCGCGGGGATGCTTTGTGCACCGAGCTGCCCCCCTTTTTTATCCTCCCATTTCAAATCGGAAAAGACTTCTTAAATTTTACTCTCATGGAGATAATGGTTCTCTTTTGGGCTCAAGTGCATGCTCATCTTCTCTTCTTTTTCATGAGAATATCATCTTCTCCGGTCCGTTTGGCATGGTGGTGGCGGCCGTGAACATTCTAGAAAGTCCGACCTCACCTAAGGAACTCGATCTAGGCTCCATTTGGCACAGTGGTAGACTCATCCATGAACACCCGACCTCACCTAAGGAACTTCATTCCCTTTTATGATCAAAACTAGTTTTCTTTTCTTGGCGGTGGCATTTTTGTTTTATGATGCGTTCCACGTAAATGGAGTATGGTGCGCGGAGTGCATCTGCGTCGTCCATCAAGTTGGGTTTATGTTTGATGGATGCATCTGAGCCGTCCCGAGCACCGTGCTCACAAACGTTGAACGTACAAAATTTTTTCATGATGATAGCGTTTGTTCAAACTTACAGGAGCAAACACGAATGTCTAAGTACATCATATTTTTCCTTATAGTTTCATTCCAATTCTTTTTTGGTCTACCCCTCCCCAGTTTAACATATCTAGTGACTAAACTCTCACAACACCTAACAGGTGCCTCTAATGATCTCCTATGTACATGTCTGAATCATCTTAAATGAGTTTCTCGCATCTTCTCTACAATTGGCGTAACTCCTATTTTATCCCTGATACATTAATTCCTAATTTTATCAGGTCAATACCAATTTCCTATAAATGATTAATTAAAAAAAACAAATCTATTGAAAGGTCTGATTGAATGTGATGATATGCACTTACATATAGTTATACATATAAGCAAATAGTGGTTCACAAGGTTCCCTAGTGCCTATGCAATGATTATACTGGATACCCCCACTCGCCGTCTCTCGTTTTGTATTTGACAAAGATAAATTTTTGCAATGGACGACGAGCTGATTTTAAAAAAATAATTATAACCTACAAAAGAGTTGCTCGACAATCGTCGAGAGAGCTATCGCTGACCGGGTGATCGACTGGGTTGCAGATCGTTGTACACCCGATTCCGGCTCAAAGACCGGTCCTTAATCTACTTTTTCTATAATCACCATGATTGAAGAAATCGCAACCAAGCGTATAACCTCGGGGAATCTCTAATCGCAGAAAGATTCGGCATTAAGTGATTCCCTCAATTATACCGGCCTTCCATGGCGAGCATTTTCATGCATAATAGGATTGTGTTGGTTGACTAAAAATGCAGCAAGAGAGAATCAGACACATATATAATGATAGCCTATTTGTTGCCCAATGGCCCCGCGGTTGAAATCCGATTGATGTGCACGTCTGGCATCGGCGAAATGCCGGTCCTTTGTGAGACTGCATGACAGCAAAATCGCCGCGGCTTTCATGAGAATCCGGTGTCGTTTAGCCGGTTAACATTTGCATATGCGCACCGATCTCGGTCATCCCTCATCCGACCTCCAACTTCAGAAGAGAGGTCCTCCTTTAAACAAGTAGAGCTCCCGCTGTTGTGGTCAGGCTAACACATTTATCAAGATCAAGGTTAGACTATCCAATAACCATGCATGATTAAACAATCTTTAACACAGGGGACCTAGGCTTCGTTTGGAACTGTGGTGGGGGTCACGAGCGATGATTATGAACCGAGTTCGTGAACGCCCGACCTCACCTAAGGAACTACGTTCACTTTTATGTCCAAACTCATCGGAGTAAAAACACCGTGCCAAACGGAGCCCTGGGCTCTGTTAGGGACAACTTTTTCTACTCAGAAAGTTCTATTCGAGTAACAAAAACTGTTTTTTTTTTGTTTGAATAAGTAGTTTTTTCAAAAGAATTTCAAAAAAGCTGTTTAGAGGTTTTTTGAGAAGCCAGTCCAACATAGCTTTTTAAAAATCGCTTTCTTTGTTTTTAGTTTTTCTCTTTTATTAACACCATTTAGCTACATATCAATCGAGCATTTTTTTCGGGAGGCCGTTTTTCGCCATGACACTCATTTTTCGCCCGGGTGACCGTTTTTCACCAAAGTGCTCGTTTTTTCACCCGGGCGCATGCTTTTCGCCAGGGCGACCATTTTACGCCCAGACGATCGCGTGTTTGCCAGGACGCGCGTGTTCTCCCGGCCGGCTAGTTTTCGCCCGAGCGTGTGTTTTTCGCCCGGGCGGCCATTTTTCGCCCGGGCGCACGTTATTTCACCCGGACGCGCGTTATTTTGTCCAGGCGACCATGTGTTTGCCAGGGCGTGCGTGCTCGCCCGGGCGGCTGGTTTTTTGCCCGGGCTTGTGTCCCGGACGCGCGTTTTTCGTCCTGACACGTGTTTTTCGCCCTAACGCACATTTTTCGCACGAGCACGCATTTTTCGCCTGAGCGCGCGTTTTTCTCCTGGGCGCGCATTCTTCGTCTGGGAGCGCGTTTTTTTCGCCTGGGCGCATTTTTTCGCCCGGTGGCCATTTTTCCCCGGGCGGCCGTTTTTTGCAAAGGCGACAATTTTCACTCGGACGCGCGCGTTTACGCCCGGCGCGCTTTTTCACCAACATTATATTTCAATATATATAATTTTTTAAAAACAGTTGTTCTACCAAACAGTTTAAACGAAAAAAGCTCTAGTCGATTAACACTTAAGAATAAACTCTCCAAACAGTATACCTGTACAACCCTCATATTTTTCGAGTCGGTGTAACCCGGCGAGGATGAGGTCGAGATAGTAAAGGTGGTCGAGGCAAGTAGAGCAATCGCCCAGAGGCAACCAGAGCCGGTCGAGGCTGGAGAAGAGAAGAGGGGGTTAGCGGGCAAGAGGGGGGTGGGGTCTTTACTCACCCGCCCTTGGGCGAGTGGGGGATTCCCCCACTCGCCCGCCCTTGGGCGAGTGGGGGATTCCCCCACTCGCCCGCCCTTGCAGGCGAGTGGGGGAAACCCCCACTCGCCCCCCCTCCCCCTGGGCGAGTGGGGGAATCCCCCACTCGCCCGCCCCTTGGGCACGTACCCGTCCGGCCAAGTTAGCGAGTGGACCGATGTCCACTCGCCCGGGCAGGGTGACCTCGGCTCATTAGGGTGCGGGTAGTATTTTCAAATAGCGGAACTGGGCTATTGGCAGACCATTTTGGCTATCCGCAGACCATTTTTTGGGAAGTCTATAAATAGACCCCCATGGGCACCTTGGGAAGGGTTGGCTCCAACCCCCTCCCTCGCGTGGTCTTGTGAGCAAGCACCCCCCCCCCCCCCCTCCCCTTGTCATCGAAGGTTGACGGTGAGGTGGTTCTTAGTGCCCTCCAAGGTGCCCAAACTCAGCTTTGGCTTGGGAGGAGAAGTTCCTTGAGAGCTTCCGGGTATGTGGTGTGACCTCCACGCTGCAGCTTAAGGGGTCCGTTTGTGGACTTAGGTGTTCTCCAAGGGCAAGGTTTCTCAGTTCTTAGCGATCAGACAAGGGTCTTAGCTTGGGTCAAGTAAGGGCTAGCCGCATCCCCCTTTTGAACGCTGAAACCGGGTTACTGGTTTCAACATTCTGGGTGTGGAAGCGGTTAGTTCGGAAAGCTCTGAGCCAAGTCTCATGGCAGGAAGCAAAGAGCCGGGGAACTCGCCTCCTCCCAGCAAGTTGCATCCGTTGACAGGAGAAGAGGAGGCAGAGGAGGCAGATCATGTGTTGGGTGATCTGACCAAGTTGGAAGTGGCAGAGGAAGTGAGTGAGAAGGAGGTCATAGGCGGCAGCGGAAGGCCGGAGAAGATACGAATCAGCGGAAGGCTGAGCGGGCAGGATCAAGAGAAGATTCGAAGATGTGTCCAGCAGAATGTAGACATCTTCGCGTGGAGCGCTGCAGAGATGACAGGCGTTGATGCGAATGTGGCATGTCATCGCCTCAACCTCGACCCGAACGTCCGCCCCATTCGCCAGAAGAAGAGGAATGTGTCGCCCACCCTCGCTGGGCCGATAAAAGAGGAGGTGGGGAAGTTGCTAGACGCAGGGTTCGTGGAAGAAATCCAATACCCAGGATGGGTTTCTAACGTGGTGATGGTGAAGAAGGGGGATGGGAGGTGGAGGATGTGCGTGGACTTCTCTTTGCTGAACAAAGCATGTCCTAAGGACTGCTACCCGTTGCCCTGGTTCGATGCATTGGTGGACTCAGCTGTCGGCTTCCCGGTGATGAGCTTCTTGGATGCGTTCTCCGGATATCATCAAATCCGAATGCATCCGCCCGATGTCAAGAACGTCTCGTTCATCACGGACGATGGGTGTTACTGTTATAAGATGATGTCATTTGGATTGAGGAATGCAGGAGCAACCTACCAAAGAATGTTGGACCGAGTATTCAAGGAGCAGAAGGGGCGCAACTTGGAGGTCTACGTAGATGACTTGATGGTTAAAAGCAAGGACGTAGAATCCCACCTGCAGGATCTAGTGGAGACCTTCGCTACCCTTCGGAGGTTCAAGATGAGGCTCAACCCGTCTAAATGTGTTTTCGGAGCAAGCCGAGGAAAGTTCCTAGGTCACCTACTCACCCCGGAGGGGGTCGAACCCAATCTGGACAAGGTCAAAGCCATCTTGGAGTTGGAATCGCCGAGGAGTGCGAAGGAAATTCAGAGGCTGGCTGGGAAGTTAGCAGGGCTGAGTCGATTCCTCTCCAGGGCAGGAGAGAAGTGCTCCCCTTTCTTCAAAGCCCTGCGCCAGGGTCAGAAGTTCGAGTGTACATTAGAGTGCGAGAGGGCATTTCAGGCACTAAAGGAACAACTGACGCGAGCCCCTCTACTCTAGGGGCCGAGAGAAGGAGAAGACCTTTTCCTCTACCTAGGGGTAGGGGTCGAAGCGGTGAGTTCGGTCCTGGTCTGGGAGGAGGGAAAGAAGCAGCTGTCGATTTACTATGTTAGCAGAGTCCTGAAGAAGGCAGAACTCAAATATCCCGCCCTGGAGAAGCTGGCGTTCGCTTTGATCGTCTCAGCCCGAAAACTCCGTCCCTATTTTCAGGCTCATTCAATCAGGGTGGTGACCGACCATCCCCTTCGCAACATTATGGAGGGGGTGGAGCATTCGGGCAGGTTGGCAAAATGGTCGGTCGAGCTTAGCGAATTTGATGTCACCTTCGTCCCCCGGTTGTCAATGAAGGCGCAGGCGGTAGCAGACTTCCTGGCAGAATACGTGAAGGAGGTGGACGGGCAAGAGCCCACCGGGTTGGTAGCATGGGTTGCCAGACGAAGCCCACCAGGATCGAGCAAGCGATCCATATTCGTTTCCCTGTGACCAACAACCAGGCTGAGCATGAGGCAGTGGTGGCAGGGCTTCGTCTGGCAAGGGAGCTGGAGATCCGGGACATGAAGGTTTTCACAGATTCAATGGTGGTAGCCTCTCAGGTTCGAGGGGAGTTCAAGGCGAAGGAGCCGACCCTCTAGAGGTATCTGGTGAAGGTTAGGGACCTCGTCGGATGGCTCCACACTTTCTCCATTCAGCACATTCCAAGAGGGGAGAATGCCCAAGCGGACCAGTTGGCGAAGCACGGCCCTCGCGCGGGAGGAACGGTGATCGAGTTGTTCCGCCCATCCATCGAGGAAGGCGAGCTGATGGAGATTGATCAAAGGGCCTCGTGGATAGTACCCGATCCTCACCTTTCTGACCTCAGGCAAGTTACCGGAGGGAGACCTGGATAAGAGGCGGTTCAGATACAAGTCAGCATACTACGTGATGCGAGAAGGAAGCATGTATAGGAAGACCTTGATTGGGCTCCTAGCAAGATGCATGACGGAGGATGAAGTTCCGAGAGTCTTGGAGGAAATCCACTCCGGTGAATGCGGAAGCCATTCCGGAAGTCAAACTTTATAGAAGAGAGTGCTGAGGCAGGGATACTTCTGGCCGACCCTTCGGAAGAATGTCATGGAATTTGCAAAGAAGTGTCAGAAGTGTCAGCTCTTCGCGCCACTCCAACTTCAACCCGCGCAGAGGCTCAGAACGATCACCGCGCCTTGACCCTTCACCATCTGGGGGATGGACTTGGTCGGTCCGTTCCCTCGGGCCAGCGGTCAGAGGAGATTCCTGTTAGTCATGATTGACTATTTCTCCAAATGGATGGAGGTTAAGGCTTTGGCGAAGACAACCTCGCATGTGATTAAGAATTTTATTTGGGGAGAAATAATTTGCAGGCACGGGCTCCCCCTCGCCATAGTGACAGACAATAAGCCGCAGTTCGCTAGCGATGAACTCATTAGCTTCTGCGGTCAAGTGGGCATTGACCTCCGCTTTGCCTTTGTTCACCATCCTCGGAGTAATGGGCAGGTAGAGGCCGCGAACAAAGTCATAGTCAACCTGTTGAAGAAGAAGGTGGAGAACTTGAAGGGGAACTGGGTGGAGCAACTTCCCTCAGTCTTATGGGCCCTAAGGACGACACTCAACACGGCAACGGGAGAAACGCCATTCAAACTCTCCCATGGGTCGGAAGTCGTGCTCCCAGTGGAGTTCGAGGTCAGATCCCCCCTGGTCGTAGCTGCCGAAGAGGGGGACGAGGGCTGGAGAATGGACAATGAGGAGGAGCAACGGCTCTCGCTGGATATGGTTGAGGAGCTCCGGGACTTTTCCACGGTTCGGCAAGAGGAGGTGAAACGCCGGATGGCCAGGTACTTCGATAAGAACATTAGAATCAAACAATTCGCCCCAGGAGATCTAGTCCTCAAAAAGGTTGACGTCGCGGGAAGGTCGGCGAACGTAGGAAAGCTCCAGCCCAATTGGGAGGGGCCCTATGTAATCTTGGAGGCCCTGAAGTCAGGGGGTATCGCCTTCAAAATATTGAGGGGATCCCCCTTGGTAATACTTGGAGTGACGATGATATTAAACATTTTTATCCTTAATAAATATGTTGATTTTTTTGGCCTGGCCTCTTGCCCTAGCTTGTGATAACTACTATAGCTGACTTGGGAGGGCGTTGAGTTCCTCTGTCTCCGGGTGAAGGTAAGCACCTAGGACATGGATGGGTACTCCGCCCCCAGTTGGTAGGATCCCTGACTAGAGACCATTTGCTGGGCTCAGTCATGCCAGCGGGTGGGGAGGCTCGTCAAGTCGATTCACTATTTGGTAACTGACTTGGGAGGGCGTTGAGTTCCTCTGTCTCTGGGTGAAGGTAAGCACCTAGGACATGGATGTGTACTCCGCCCCCAGTTAGTAGGATCCCTGACTAGAGACCATTTGCTGGGCTCAGTCATGCCAGCGGATGGGGAGGCTCGTCAGGTCGACTCGCTATTTGGTAACTGACTTGGGAGGGCGTTGAGTTCCTGTCTCCGGGTGAAGGTAAGCACCTAGGACATGGATGGGTACTCCGCCCCCAGTTGGTAGGATCCCTGACTAGAGACCATTTGTTGGGCTCAGTCACGCCAGCGGATGGAGAGGCTCGTCAGGTCGACTCGTCGTTCAGTAACCGACTTGGGAGGGTGTTGAGTTCATCTGTCTTCAGGTGAAGGTAAGCACCTAGGATGACAGATGGGTATTCCACCCCCAGTTGGCAAGGTCCCTGACTGGAGACCATTCGCCGGGCTCAGTTATGCCGGTAGATGGGGTCCTCGTCAGGTCGACTCGCTATTCAGTAACGGATTTTGGAGGGCGTTGAGTTCCTCTGTCTCCAGGCGAGTTGAGCTCCTAGGACGCGGGTGGGTACTTCCGCCTACAATGGGATTGTGAGGGCGTTGAGTTCCCCTGTCTCCAGGTAAGCAAAGCTCCCAGGACGTGGATAGGTACTCCGCCTCAAATCGTTAAGGTCCTTGGCTAGGGAGCATTCGTCAGTCTCAATCGCGTCCGCAAATGGGAGGCTCATCAGGTCGACTCGCTGCAGGCAAGGTTTCAGAAGGGGTAATTGGCTTGATAAGGAGGTTGAGTTCCTTTGTCTCCAGGTGAAGGTAAGCACCTTGTACGCGGACTGGATCTCTACCCCCTGTTGCTTTGGAAAGATGGTTGAATCCCTCCGTCCCTCGGTGAGGGTAAGCACCTGGGACGTGGACTGGTTCTCCGCCCCCGGATAGTTCGAGAAATTGTTGATTTCCCTCCCCCTCCGGGTGAGCTCGGCTCCCTGGTAGGTGTGAAATTCCCGCCTCCCACCTCAGGTCGAGCTCGGCTCAACTAGAGGTGTCGAGTTTTTTCTCCACCTCAGGTCAAGTTCAGTTCGACCTAAGGTGTTGAGCTTTCTCCACCTCCAGTTGGGCTCGGCTCACAGGAGGGGTGTTTAGTGGAGAAAGGTCCGTTCCTCACCTCATGCCGAGTTCAACTCGACTGAAGGTGTTGAGTCTCCCTCCGCCTTCGGTCGAGTTTAGCTCGACCTAAAGGTGTTGAGCTTTCTCCACCTCCAGTTGGGCTCGGCTCACAGGAGGGGCGTTTAGATGGGAAAGGTCCGTTTCCCACCTCAGGTCGAGCTCAGCTCGACTGGAGGTGTTGAGTCTCCCTCCGCCTTCGGTCGAGTTTAGCTCGATCTAAAGGTGTTGAGCTTTCTCCACCTCCAGTTGGGCTCGGCTCACAGGAGGGGTGTTTAGTGGAGAAAGGTCCGTTCCTCACCTCATGTCGAGTTCAGCTCGACTGGAGGTGTTGAGCCTCCCTCTGCCTTCGGTCGAGTTTAGCTCGACCTAAAGGTGTTGAGCTTTCTCCACCTCCAGTTGGGCTCGGCTCACAGGAGGGGTGTTTAGTGGAGAAAGGTCCGTTCCTCACCTCATGTCGAGTTCAGCTCGACTGGAGGTGTTGAGTCTCCCTCCGCCTTCAGTCGAGTTTAGCTCGACCTAAAGGTGTTGAGCTTTCTCCACCTCCAGTTGGTCTCGGCTCACAGGAGGGGCGTCTAGTGGAGAAAGGTTTGTTCCTCACTTCATGTCAAGTTCAGCTCGACTAGAGGTGTTGAGTCTCCCTCCACCTTCGGTCGAGTTTAGCTCGACCTAAAGGTGTTGAGCTTTCTCCACCTCCAGTTGGGCTCGGCTCACAGGAGGGGTGTTTAGTGGAGAAAGGTCTGTTCCTCACCTCATGTCAAGTTCAGCTCGACTAGAGGTGTTGAGTCTCCCTCCACCTTCGGTCGAGTTTAGCTTGACCTAAGGTGTTGAGCTTTCTCCACCTCCAGTTGGGCTCGGCTCACAGGAGGGGTGTTTAGTGGAGAAAGGTCCGTTCCTCACCTCATGTCAAGTTCAGCTCGACTAGAGGTGTTGAGTCTCCCTCCACCTTCGGTCGAGTTTAGCTCGACCTAAAGGTGTTGAGCTTTCTCCACCTCCTGTTGCGCTCGACTCACAGGAGGGGTGTTTAGTGGAGAAAGGTTCGCCTTTCGCCTCAAGTCAGGTTCAGCTGAAGGACTCGGCAGGGGTATCCCGTTGGCAGGTCTCTTCGTGGATCCCCCTTAGGTCTCACCTACTCGTCAAATAGGTGGGTTGGACTTTCTTTCCGAGCTTGAGGCAAGCTCAAAAAGAGCGGGGATTGTGTACAACCCTCATATTTTCCGAGTCGGTGTAACCCGGCGCGGATGAGGTCGAGATAGTAAAGGTGGCCGAGGCAAGTAGAGCAATCGCCCAGAGGCAACCAGAGCCGGTCGAGGCTGGAGAAGAGAAGAGGGGGTTAGCGGGGCAAGAGGGGGTGGGGTCTTTACTCACCCGCCCTTGGGCTCGCCCGCCCTTGGGCGAGTGGGGGAAACCCCCACTCGCCACCCCTTGGGCGAGTGAGGGATTCCCCCACTCGCCCGCCCTTGGGCACTCCCCCCCCCCCCCCCCCCCCCCTTTGGGCGAGTGGGGGAATCCCCCACTCGCCCGCCCCTTGGGCACCTACTCGTCCGGCCAAGTTAGCGAGTGGACCGATGTCCACTCGCTCGGGCAGGTTGACCTCGCCTCATTGGGGTGCGGGTAGTATTTTCAAATAGCGGAACTGGGCTATTGGCAGACCATTTTAGCTATCCGCAGACCATTTTTTGGGAAGTCTATAAATAGACCCACATGGGCACCTTGGGAAGGGTTGGTTCCTACCCCCTCTCGCGCGTGGTCTTGTGAGCAAGCACCCCCCTCCCCTTGTCATCGAAGGTTGACGGTGAGGTGGTTCTTAGTGCCCTCCAAGGTACCCAGGCTCATCATTGGCTTGGGAGGGGAAGTTCCTTGAGAGCTTCCGGGTATGTGGTGGGACCTCCACGTTGCAGCTTAAGGGGTTCGTTTGTGGACTTAGGTGTTCTCCAAGGGCAAGGTTTCTCAGTTCTTAGCGATCAGACAAGGGTCTTAGCTTGGGTCAAGTAAGGGCTAGCCGCATCCCCCTTTCGAACGCTGAAACCGGGTTACTGGTTTCAACAATACCACTTTCTCATGAGCGCTTTTCAAACAGCTCTATTCGATCAACAATTTTCTGATCAGCATAAGTTGTCCCAAACAAAACTCTAATCTCTAATGTCAACAATCGCCTCAAATCGTTGCCAGAGTAGGATAGAGCGTCGTTAATTAATCCACTAGATAATTGTGATGGAGGAAACCTAGATCACCATCCAACGGATCCTCAGGTGATCGATAGTCTGCAAAATGCCGTCTCAATCTACACGGCGAAGTCCAATAATATATAAAAATGGAGAAGCATCGAAATAAATCGTCGGGCTCAAAGCCTATCTAACCGTAGTGATTCCTTACAAAATAACTACAACCCTTAGATGTTAGCTAACCAATTATAACGAAGCACATCTACACAGCCCCTGATCATGCCGGTAAATGAAAATCACATTTTACATAATTATTTTATTTTGCTCCAATTTACATATGTAAAGAATGTGTTCTTTACATTGAGAGAGGTTTCAATGTTTATTTTGAACATTCTGCAAACGATGGAATGTTGAGGAACGGATCGTTCGATTCTCCGAAACAAAGCATGGTCAGCTGAACCATCGATCAGCGTTTGACGATTTCAACTTATTTTTTACTTGATCAATTTCCTTGTTGAATGACTATAAATAAGATGAGGCGCATATATGTTGAAGAAAGCATTCAAATTACTATTTTACTTGGCATAACTTAGGTCCTCTTTGGCAGGACGGCTAGCACCGACGGCTGGATTGCGAAATGGGAATGCCCGCTGGAGCCTGGGCTTCTTACCGGAGACGGAGGACTCCCTTCCGTTGTTTGAGCGCTCCCCCGTCTGGCATCGGATGACCATTACTATGCAATATAAACCTTCACCAGACTATTGTTTATGAATATCAAAGTTAAAGAGTTACTCCCTTCAGAGAGAGAGAGAGAGATGCAAATCTCATTTAGGGGAAAAATAGCAATGTTGTCAGCACTTAGAGTTGCAATATTTGCAGTACAAAAAAGTATTTGTAGTCCAATTTTTTATTTGCACCACACAAAAATTTCATTAAGAATTAATAATTAGCAACATGCATAAACAATAAAAGTTGCATAGGATCGAACAAACTTTATGAAAGAAAATGCTCGTATTAATGTGATTTTTCATAAGAAAATTCAACAAAAATCAACCAAAATCTAAGAGCATTGCAAAAGTTGCGAGTCTAAACCAACTTCTTGATAAATACAATCGTCTGCATGCATCAACATAGAAATATATTATCAGTATTGAAATTAGTGGTTTTAAACCTAGAAATTGGTCATCTTTGAGTCTATAACCGGCGAAAATGGTGAGTTTAAACCAACTTCTTCAAAACTACACCATATATATGCCAGAAATGCCCTCCGTTAACAAGAAATCAGATTAGTTTACTATTTTTGTGGTATACAAATGAATACTTAGAAAATAAATAATGAACGGATCTGCCAAATTAACAGTAGAAATGCATGTTCATCACAACATGCATCTGTAAATCGTGACATATAAGTATGATCTCACATGCTTTTGCCACTGAATCATGATATCTTTGTCACATAGAAATAATCGGTGGGAGTGGACATTCTTCATCCATTAACAAGTGAATTAAGAGATTTCCGTTTACAAATTCAATATATATAATCTTTCTTTTTTCTAGAAGTGCATAATGCAGAGGGAGAAATGTGAAACGCGGGTAATGAATCAGTACCACATTATAGCACGATGTGATGACCAATCTCATATTTGAGATTTACATCAATTTGTCAAAAGGAGCTGACACTGCACTGCAATCGAGAGAAGACGATGGTTTTTGCATCCTTACATTTCCAAAAATATTTGTTTACAGTTTTATCCTGATTGTGTATTTCTAAGGAGAGTTCTTTTCGTTCTTGCAGCCAATTATCTCCCATATGCAATGCTTGACATAGAACTCGGTATCCACAATGTCCACCTACACTCACTTTTACAACATCAATTATATGATCCAAGATGTAAGACGACATTTCTTTGCGGATGCTACATAAAAAATTATTACTCTTAGAACTTCTTTTTTTGCAATTAATTCCTTAGGCCTACCTTTTTTCTTATTTGTTGTGATTGATCATTCAAAAGAGCGTGCTTAAATAAGGACAGTACTCTTTTAGTTGATTTGTAGTCATCATTGTACTTCTTAGTGCTTTCTTTAGTGCAATTTCCTCTTCATTTCATTTTTTAAATATCAGATATTTTGTTATACTTGTCGAGTATATCATCCAAGTAACTCAGTTTTTATGTCATTTACCGGTTCATTCTCTTCCTTCATCTTCATAGACTCCAGTGGTGATGAATATAGCTGGAGTTATTTTTAAAGTGTGTGAATCATTCATAATGTGAATACACTTGAATTTTTGATGCATACGACAAACTCATGTCCACACAAGAAACCCATAGTAAATCTTGTTTATGCAAGCAATTGACCACATTTGGACATCCACTTTTAACCAATTTCTCTTCGCTTTAATAAATTTCATAGTTACAACTGATATTGAACCCATCAAATCAGTGTACAAAGATCCTTTGAACCATGTCACTACCTCAATTGAAATTTACTCAAACGATCTTTTAATTTCAGTGTGCTAAAGGTTTATTATTTGGTCGAAGGTTTTCCACATGAACAAAACGAATTTAAACTTCACTATTGTTTAGCTCTCAAATGCGATATCAATTGCAACAGTAGTTTTGATTAGGATTCACTATTGTTGAGTTGAAAAAAATCAATTTCCAAAGAATATGCTGCTGAAAAGATAGTAGTCAGTAAGTTGTTATACTTATAATCACTAAGGTACAAGATATAAGCAGCAGCAGAGCCGCTCAAGAAGAGCATATCTCTGATTTTCTTGCTAATAAGAGATTTCCTTTCGCCTCTCAAATGAATCTTCTAAGAAAGCCACGGTTTGATAGATGTCTTCAATGTTCGAAAAATACGGAGTCACGGTTTGATACAAGAGTATATGAAGAGGGAGAACGAACCTATACATGAAATTTGCAGTGGTGATTTGGAGCGCATGGGACATCGACTGGAGGCGTTGAAGGATGCAGTGCAGACGTCGGGAGTGGGTGAAGTCATCCGGGAGGTTGCCGGGATCCTTGGGCGAAATCTACGGGGAGGTCGACTGGAGGCGCTGAAGGAAGCAGTGCAGGCGTCAGGGGCGGGCGAATTCGATGATGATGTCGTTGGGATCCTTCAGCAAGGAATGTGGAGGGAAATGTCGAGGGTTTGCGTAAAGTGGAAGCGCCAGATGGGAGATGCGAGCGTCGTTTCGTGGAAGGATTAGAACTTGGGGCGACTAGGGGTTTTGTTTTGGGTGCGATTATATATAGTGAAATGAAGTAAAATGATGGATTTTATGCTTTCTTTCGGGGTGTGGGAATAGTAAATTTTAGGGTTCTAATAGCATTGCTAAAAAATAAATATAAAAAATTAGAGGGTCTAAGAAAATAACAGTGGATATATGTGGAGGCAACAGGGGGGAGTGCGCACGGTGCGGCTTGGGCTCAAACTGCAACCGCACTGCAAGGGCGTTGTTTTGGTCCAAGCCAAATCACACCTCACAGAAATTATGCGGTGCGGTTGCAATTTCGATGCAAATTTTTTAGGTTTGTGACGTTAAACATTTTATGAATATTTAAAAAAATGAAAACAACGACAACAAATAAGACTGACAATCAAATTATCAAATAAGACCCAGCACAACGGAAGCAAATGTCTGAATGTAGGTGCGGGAAATGGAAAATTAGTATTGTTGCGGGTCGCTTAGGGCTCTTGGTAGACCGGTTTACTTGAACCACCTTAGCTCGGGAGCGAACCAAGCGCGCAAACAGTCAATTTGAGATTCGTTGAGTGCACTGAGACTTTTTAACGTGGAAAACCCGGAAAGGGTAAAAAACCATGCGGCCGGAGCTGTGCCGACCAAACTTCACTATCTTCTGGGGGTTACAATCTGGTACTTAGAACTCGAGCGCGACATGCCGCTACTCGTTACAATAATAGAGAGAGAGAGAGAGAGAGCTCCGAGGGTGACAGGCCACCTCTCGAAAAACTAAGTATTTTTCCTTCTGAGAATGTTGGAGAACAAAAGTGAGAAGGCTCCGGAGAACAAAAGTGAGAAGGCTCCGGAGAACAAAAGTGAGAAGCGGTGTCTCTCTTCGGGACGAAGGAAACCTTCAAGTCCGCGAAGGAGATCTTCAAGCGCCGAAGGAGAATTCCGCAAAAGTCTGCAATGAGCTCTCCCGGGTGCAGAAGGCAAGGTCCCCTCAAATGAAGCCCTGAGGCTCCTTTTATAGCTTTGGTCGGGGGTAGTCCGGTAATTTCGCCGTTGTAACTTCCATAAATACATGGCGGACGAATCGTATATTCTGGTTCGGGGCACACGGATCGTCATTTTTCGTAAATGACTATCTTTCCCTTCGGGCAGTTCGGGCAGTTTTGTTGGAAGCGAAAAAGGCGACAAGCTGTTCCTTAAATCTGAGAAACTGGAAAGATAAAAAGTGAGCATGCTGAAAAGACAAAATGTGAGCATGCTAAAAAGACAAAAAATGAGAAGTCAGAAAGACAAAAAGCGAGCGAGTCGGAAAAGTGAGAACGCTTCTGAACATGTTCAGAAGGGTTCTGAGCGCGTGCGAGCGCAGAAGTGTTCTGAGCCCACAATGAACAGGGGTCCGAGTACCTGACAAGTAGCGTGCCCGACAGCGCTCCTCGCGAGCCCCCCTGTAAAGAAGAAAAGGGGGGGGGGGGGGGGGGGGGGGAGGTGGCCGCATCCCCTTACGGGAAGGGGTGCGGATTGGCCGCACCCTTGGGGGGTGCCGCCCGGCCGCGCCCCGCAAGGGGTGCGGTCATGCCGCATCCCAAGGGGGGTGCGGCCCGGCCGCGCCCCGCAAGGGTGCGGCTCGGCCGCACCCGCCATGGAGTGCGGCCCACGGTTCGACCGTACCCCGAGGGGGTGCGGTCAAGCGACCTTCCTCACTGACGGGAGGGGGTGGCGTCGTCGCGGTTACGGACGGCGGTTCCGGCCTCGCTCTCCTACCTTCTCTTACCAAAATAGTGGGGGGAGTGGTGCGTGCGAGCAACCGCCGCCCAATTTTCTTATAAATGAGAGCATATGATACGAGCCCCCATCAAGTATATATTGTATTCCTTCCCTCTCATGTGCATCACTATTAAGTATGTTATATTCCTTCGCTCTCAATCCTTCGTTCGGAATATATTATGTTAAAATTAGTATGAAAAAACAATTTGTTTGTTAACCGTAATAATAATATTTCGTGATTGATATACGATCAAATCAGAGTCCAGGATTCCTAGACTGAAAATTTTCTCCATGAGGTGGCTATCATTTACAGCTAATATAAAGCTTTAATAAAATTAAAAACAAAGGAAAGGAAATATCTCCTGCTTAATTAATCACATTTAAAAGTTTCAAACGCGTCTATCTTTTTGTCGGCTAGTTATTTAGGCGTTGATTGGGAGGGCGGCGCGGCGACATTTCGGCGAGGGAGCAAAGTCACCGGGGATCCGGACTAGAGGGAGGGGGCAGACTTAGGCCTGAAAATTGAAATCGAAACTGCAAAAAACTGCAACACTGCAATACCGCACCGATTTCGAAACACGCCGAACGGTTTGGTTGTGATACGGTTTTGGTTATCGAAAAACCGCATGATTTGCGGTGCGGTTCGATTTTTGTCCTGACAAAACCGAATAAACCGCACGGCACGGCCATGATTATAAGTATAATATAATTTAAATTTGTTAAGGTATATTTAGCATTTATGTCGGGTCTTTAACGGAACCCTAACGGGTCCGTTAAAGCACCCATAACGGGTCGTCGAAGATTTAGGGTTACGCCTATAAATACCTCTGCTGGGGGCAACGGGTCGAGTCGTTCCAAACTTGACGCTCACTCGGATGCTTCGAGCGCGCTATCATTCTCGAAGTTTTCTCTCGTGTGCGCCCTAGCCCCTGTACAACCCTCATTCTCCGAGGGTGGACCCCCTCCGAGGCCATGTAGACAGAAGTCAAGGTCAAAGGGTCAACACAGAGACCAGCAGTCCAAGGCAGGAACAGAAGAGACCCTGGCGAGTATGCAGGTCATACTCGTCAGGTAGGCGAGTATCAACCAGAATAGCTCGGCACGCGCAGGAAGCAGCAGAAGCCCTGTGCGAGTATTGGCCCGGCGTGTGCGAGCAGCACCCAATACTCGCCCGATGGGCGACTATGACATGGTACTCGCTGAGTAACCCATAGTCGCCGGGTTGGGGGCTGGGCTATAAAAAGCCCCCTACCCTTTGGTTTTCCTATAAATAGGACCCCCGGGGTACTTGGATTGGCACCTGGACTTGAGCTTTAGGACCCCGATTCCCGAACTCTCGAGCCCGTCACCCTTGCTTTCAGCCAAGCCGGTGCCTTCCCTGTACCATGCTCGGCCACTTTGGTTTCGGAGGGGAAGACTCTCTTGAGCTTCTGGGTACGTGGTGGGACCTCCCTGCCGCAGCACCTGGGGTCCTGTTCGTTGCTCTTCTAGCTTCGTCGTCGTTGCCAGCCAAGTCATCTCGCCGGACTGCTGGGCGAGTAGCCTCCGGCTGCATCGGTCTGAATTTTGAGGTCAGGATTTTCCTAGCGTCAACACTTTGGTGCGGTGAGCGTAGACCGTAGTCGTTGGAACAAAGTTCAGTAAGAAGGCGGGATGGTCGCAGTTGGCGACCATGAGGAGGTAGTCGGCAACCCGTCCGCAAGTGGCGAGTCGAGGTCACGGCGACCTCGCCGCATCGCCCAGTTCCGTCCGAGGGAGGGAGTCCACCTCGGCGAGCAGGAAAGGAGCACGTGGAGGATGATACTGAGCGACCAAGGAGGTCGCAGTTCTACCAGCCAACCTCGCAAGGGATTCGCTTCCGCGAGCCGGGCGAGCAGACGAGGTACCTGGATACTCGCCCATATGGCGAGTATGGAGGTGATACTCGCCAGGTGGAGGATCGTCGCCGGGCAGGAGGGAGGAGCCCCTTCTGCGAGGAGATCCTTGCCGCGCCAGTGCCAGAAGGGTTCAGGGACCCCGCCTTGAATTACTATTCGGGGAAGGAGGACCCCGTCTGGCACATCCAATGGTTCGAGGATATAGTCTCTATCCGAACCATGTCGGACGCCTTCAAGTGCAGGCTGTTTGCCATCACCTTCCGTGCAAAGGCCTGGGACTGGTTCCACCAGTTGCCCGCCGGCTCGATCTACTGCTTTGAAGACCTGTGCCGTGGGCTGACGACCCGGTTCGACACGACCCGAAAGCTGAAGAAGGAGGCAACGACCCTGTTCTATCTGGTGCAAAGGCCGGACGAGGCATTGAGACCCTATATCGAGCGCTTTCAGGAGGAGGTTCTGCAAATCCAGGAGGTGGATAGCAAAATCTTGTTGCTGGCCTTGACGTTCGGTATAAGTCAAGGTCTTTTCAAGTTGGAGCTCAACGAGAATCCTCCCTACTCCTACGACAACCTCATTCAGAGGGCAACAAGTTTGTCCGAGGAGAGGCTTCCAACCCTGACTTTTTGGCGAGGCTGGCACAGATGACCAGAGGCGAGGAAGGAGAGAGGGATGGGATCCCTGAGAAAAGGAAGAGAGGAGAGCCCCGGAGGGAGGAAAAGAAGAGGCCGGAGCGGCGAGAAGAAAGGAGGAGAGAAGAGAAGAAGAGGGATGAGCCCAGGAGGAAGGAAGCCAGGAGGAGCATCGAGAGGAGGCCCGTCGAGTCCCCGGAGCGTCAGGAGGAGGAAAGGCGCTATCAGGTCCCCGTCAACCGGCCACCATGGAGGCCGGCTGGACAGCACCAGCGTCGGGATCAAAGGGGGAGATCCCCGGAGAGAAGGCCTTTTCGCCAGCCGGAGAGGCGTCAGGAGAGGAGGAGAGACGAAGCGATGGCGGTAGCCGGGCGTGGCCGCCGTCAAGGAAGGAAGAAGCAGAAGCAGAAGAGGCGTCAAGCAGAAGAGGTTCCCCTCTACTGTGACTTCCACCAGGCGGAGGGACATGCCATGGCTGCCTGCCCAGACTTTTGGGAAGCCCGGAGGAGGCTAGCAGCAGGGGAAGGTGGACGGGAGCAGCGGAGGATAGAGGCCCCTGCCGAGCCGCAGGCAGGGCAGGCTGCCGTCGTTCGAAGGAGGAACGAAGACCGGGTCGACCAGGGAGGTCGGGGAGACCTGGTTCAGGGAGGCAGAGTCGGAGTAATCCATGGGGGAGCGGGGCTGGAAGCTTCCCGCAAGGGGAGCCTCCATCAGATCTACCGCAGGAGTGTTGCCTCGACCTCGCAAGCACCACCCCCGATGGAGGAAATCACCTTTTCTGAGGAGGACATGCTAGGGAATGAGAATCCCTTCCATGATGCCCTCGTGATTCAAGCCGCAGTGGAGGACTTCACCGTTGATCGTATCCTGATCGATAACGGTAGCTCCGTAAACGTTATCTTCAAGGGGACGTCTAGCAGACTGGGAGTCGGAGCAGCAAGGGTTCGAGCAGATGATGGTCCCCTCTTCGGCTTCTCCGGAGAGAAAAAGGAAGTGGAAGGAGGAGCAGACCTCCTTGTAACGCTCGGTGGCACCTCCATCAACTGTCGATTTGTTATCGTCGACGCCCCAAGCTGTTACAGGGCTATCTTTGGGAGGCCGCTTCTCAACGCCTTCAAGGCCGTCCCATCTTCCTACCATCAGTGCTTGAAGTACTGCAAGGGAGACGTCCAGGTGAGGATCAGGAGCGATCCAAGAGCCGCACGGGAGTGCTATCTCAGCGCTGTCAGCACCATCAGCTGGATGGCTGACGCAGAAGAGTTCGGAAGGGTGCTGGAGAGCCCGGCCAGGCTGGAGGTGGCCGAAGAAGTTGAAGAAATCGAGGTACTCTCCGCAGAGGGAGTACCTGGGTTGCTGAAGATCAGCGGATCGCTAAAGACGGAGGAGAAGATCGAGATGGCGGCGTGTCTGCAAAAGAACGTCGACATCTTCGCTTGGAGTGCCGCCGGGATGCCAGGAGTCGACCCTGAGGCTGCATGTCATCGCCTCAACCTGGATCCCGTGGTCCAGCCCGTCCGCCAAAAGAAGAGGAGGACCGACACCATCCTTGCCAAGCCAATCCGGGAGGAGGTGAAAAAACTGCTCGATGCAGGCTTTGTATCGGAGATCCAGTACCCAGGCTGGGTCTCCAATGTTGTAATGGTGAAGAAAATGGGGGGTAGCTGGAGAATGTGTGTTGATTTTTCCTTGATGAATAAAAGCTGCCCGAAGGATTGTTATCCCCTGCCTCGAATCGACGCGTTGGTTGATTCAGCCGTCGGTTTTTCTGTGATGAGTTTTCTTGATGCGTTTTCAGGATATCACCAGATCTGGATGCATCCACCCGATTGCCGCGATGTCTCCTTCATCACCGATGATGGCTGCTACAGCTACAAGATGATGCCCTTCAGTTTGAAGAATGCGAGAGCCACCTACCGGCGGATGATGGACCACATCTTCAAGGGACAAAAGGGGAGGAACCTGGAAGTGTACGTGGACGACCTCTTGATCAAAAGCAAGAGCGTCCAGGAACACGTGGCTGATCTGGTGGAGACCTTCGCAACGCTAAGGAAATTCAAGATGAGACTCAATCCAGCGAAGTGCGTCTTCGGAGCAGGAAGAGGAAAGTTTCTGGGGCATCTCCTTACCCCGGAGGGGGTAGAGCCTAACCCCGACAAGGTTAAGGTGATCCTGGAGATGCAGTCCCCAAAAATGATGAAGGAAGTCCAACGGTTGACAGGAAGGCTGGCGGGTCTTAGCCGCTTCCTCTCAAAGGCCGGTGAGAAGTGCTCTCCATTCTTCAAAACACTCCGCAAAACTGAAAGCTTCGAGTGGTCCGAAGGATGTGAGGCGGCGTTCGAAAGATTGAAGGAGCAGTTGACTCAGACACCTCTCCTTCAGATCCCCAAGGAAGGCGAAGACCTGCTCATCTACCTGGGAGTAGGAGCAGAAGCAGTGAGTTCCGTATTGGTCCGAGAGGAAGGAAGGAAGCAGCTACCCATCTACTATGTCAGTCGGGTGTTGAAGAAGGCGGAGTTGAAATACCCGATCCTGGAGAAGCTCGCTTTCGCCCTGGTGGTGTCGGCGCGGAAGCTCCAGCCTTACTTTCAAGCTCACTCCATTCGGGTTGTGACTGATCATCCTCTCCGAAATGTCATAGAGGGAGTGGAACATTCTGGGAGGTTAGCGAAATGGTCGGTAGAACTCAGCGAGTTCGACATTTCCTTCTCACCCCAGGTAGCAATCAAGGCCCAGGCGGTAGCAGACTTCCTGGCTGACTTCTCGATGGAAATGGAGCCAGGAGAAGAAGCTCTCTATCCGATCCCATGGAAGATGTTTGTGGACGGAGCTTCGGGCAAAAGTTCTGTGGGGGTGGGCATCGTGCTCGTCAGCCCACAGGGAACAAGGATCGAGCAAGCCGTCGAGATCCTCTTCCCCGTCACAAACAACCAAGCAGAGTACGAGGCCATAGTGGCAGGCTTGCGCCTTGCCAAGGAGTTGGGGATCCGTGACGTCCGGGCTTTCACGGATTCGATGGTGGTCGCGTCGCAGATTCGAGGCGAGTTCGAGGTGCGCGACACCATCCTGCAGAAGTACTTGGTAAAGGTGAAAGGGCTGATTGGGGGTTTTCAGTCCTTCTTCGTCGAGCATGTGCCGAGAGAGGAGAACTCGGCAGCAGATCGGTTAGCCAAGTATGGGCCGAGAGCTGGAGGAACTATTACCGAACTCTTCCATCTATCCATTGAAGAAGGGGAGATGATGGAGATCGATCAACGCCCTTCATGGATGGATCCCTTCATGGCCTTCCTAGTCAGCGGTCAGCTCCCAACAGGCGAAGGTGATCAAAGAAGATTCTGGTACAAGGCTGCATACTATTTACTGCAAAACGGAGAGATGTACCGCAAAACCATCTCCGGCCCCCTGGCCAGATGTGTCTCTGAAGACGAAGTACCTCGAGTGTTGGAGGAGATTCACTCGGGAGAGTGCGGAAGCCATTCTGGGGCTCGCACTTTGGAGCAAAGGATCCTAAGGCAAGGTTACTTCTGGCCTACTATCCGAAAGGATGTCGAGACCTTCTCAAAGAAATGTCAGAAGTGCCAACTCTTCGCCCCTCTTCAGTTACAGCCGGCCCAGCAGCTCCGATCAATCACCGCCCTATGGCCGTTTGCCATCTGGGGGATGGATTTGATCGACCCTTTTCCACAAGCAAGTGGCCAGAGGAAGTTCGTTCTCGTCATGATCGACTACTTCTCTAAGTGGATCGAGGCCAAAGCTTTGGCCAAGACCACCTCTCAAGTCGTGAAGAACTTCATTTGGGGAGAGATCGTCTGCCGATTTGGAATTCCTCTCGCCATCGTCACCGACAACGGTCCCCAGTTTGCCAGCCTGGAATTGGAAGATTTCTGCAGGCAGCTGGGAACCGATCTTCGATTCGCCTCCGTACACCATCCCAGGAGCAACGATCAGGTGGAGGCCGCCAACAAGCTGATCATCAATCTGTTGAAGAAGAAAGTCGAGAACGTGAGAGGTAATTGGGCAGACCAGCTCCCCTCGATCCTTTGGGCTTTGAGGACCACTCCTAGCTCAGCCACCGGGGAGACACCGTTCAAGCTCTCTCACGGGTCGGAAGCTCTCATTCCAGTAGAGTTCGAAGTCAGAAGCCCAAGGGTGGTAGCCGCGGAAGACGGAAACGAAGAATGGCGATTGGAAAATGAGGAAGCCCAGAAGCTGTCCCTCGATTACATCGAAGAGCTCGAGACCTGGCCTCAGCTAGGCAAGAAGAGATCAAGCGCCGAATAGCTAGACATTTTGACAAAAATGTCCGCCTCAAACACTTCCAAGCAGGTGACTTGGTCCTAAAGAAAGTGGACGCGGCAGGTAGGTCAGCAGCCGTCGGGAAGCTCAACCCGAACTGGGAAGGACCCTTCATCATCCAAGAAGCTCTCCTGACCGGAGGATACCGCTTGCAGAATCAGGAAGGCGAGCTGCTAGGGAACACCTGGAGCGGCGATGACCTGAAAAGGTTTTATCCCTAAGGGGAATGTACATGCCCCCTCCTTTTGTAAATTTGTTTATAAATAAAAATTTACGTCTCTCTGAAATATGGGATGATGCAGTCCTTCCTATCTCAGAAAAGTCTTTTATGGAAGAAGGCCAGTATAGTCGATCTCTACGCTAGGTTGGGAAATGTGCCTCTGACTTAACCCTCGTAAAAACTCAGAACGGATGATGGGACAGTGCCTCGGGTGTGCGTTCCCTTAAGTCCAAGCCTCTGCAATGACGACCGAGATCAGCTCCCCCCTTGCACGTTGGTCGCGGTTCCCACCGACCGCATTTCTCGCCCGACTGAAGAGATTACCAGGAGAAAAGTATGGACGCCGACCTCCCGATTCGGCGAAGAGATGATCGATTTAACTAGCTCATGGGACCCTTGAATAAATGTGTCGTACACCCTCGAGGGCTAAAAGCCCATAACAAAGCGATGCGTTTCCGATTATTTCCTCCAATTGTGTGAGTTAATGTGCTTAAGTGTGCTTAACTCCCCATTTAATTGTTGAGCAACAGGAAACAGGTTAGGTCGGCATTCAGCATCCCAGTAGGATGGAGGTCTCGGGATGGTGCGTTCCTTTGGAACCTCCCCGACCGTCATTCCCTACTTGACGTCATCCTTCGTCAACATCCGGCATCCAAGTAGGATGGAGGCCTCGGGATGGTGCGTTCCTTTGGAACCTCCCAGACCGTCATTCCCTACTTAACGTCATCCTTCGTCAACATCCAGCATCCAAGTAGGATGGAGGCCTCGAGATGGTGTGTCCCTTTGGACCTCCCCGACTGCCACTCCCTGCTTGACGTCGTCCTGCATCAACATTCACCGCCGCAAATTGAAACACAAGCCTCCGACTACAATCTCGTAAAAACTCAGAACGGATGATGGGATGGTGCCTCGGATGTGCGTTCCCTTAAGTCCAAGCCTCTGCGATGACGGCCGAGATCAGCTCCCCCCATGCACATTGTCCGCGGTTCCCACCGACCGCACTTCTCATCCGACTGAAGAGATTACCAGGGAAAAGCCGGGAAGCCGGCATTACAACTTTGGGAAAGGGCAAGACCGATTCGACCGACCGAAGAATGGAGACATTCCGACATCCAAGTAGGATGGAGACCTCGGGATGGTGTGTCCCCTTGGACCACCCCGACCGTCATTCCTTACTTTATAACATTCTTCGTCGACATCCGGTATCCAAGTAGGATGTAGGCCTCGGGAAGAGGTGTCCCTCCCGACCTCCCCGACTGCCATTCCCCATCTCTTTCCCTTAAAAAAGTCCATTTTTATTAAAATAATTCTAATGCACTCTTCACCAGGTGCAAGGCAAGGCCTTGAGAGCATGTGTCCCTCGAGACCCTCCAAGTGCCCCTCACGACTAGACTCAAGCAGAAGGAACCATTGAAAAGGCGAGTATTGAAGGTAATACTCGCTGGATAGGCGAGTATATACCTGCGAGTATACACATGCGAGCATACAGGTGCGAGTAGGCAGGCGCGAGCATTCAATCTCGCCCCGAGCCGAAGAGCCTAGCGAGCACTCAATCTCGCCCCGATCCTAAGAGCCTAGCGAGCACTCAATCTCGCCCCGATCCTAAGAGCCTAGCGAGCACTCAATCTCGCCTCGAGCCTAAGAGCTTAAGCGACATTCAAGACAGGAAGCAGGGCAGAAGAAACAGGCGAGCAAAATTTTGTCCTTTATCATTTGTATGTTTGATGTACATTACAAAAGAATCTTAAAAGGGCTTACAAAAGGTCGCCGGGCGAACAAAAAAGGGTGCCCAGGCGACTAGGCGTCATCCTCGCCATCAATGTTAGCATCTGGTTCATCGCCGCCATCGTCATCATCCTCGTCCTCGGAATCATCATCCTTGGAGTCACCAGACATCTGGGAAGATGCTCGCAAGGGAGAGGTGGACTCCTCGGCGAGCAGCGCCGGGATGAGGTCCATCACTGTCAGCTCCATCGCCGCCGGCTTCAGAAGGTCGCCCGCCTTCAGTTGGCTCAGGATGACAGTCCCCGTTGCTCGCGCGATCTCCCGACGAATGCGAGGCATATCGTCGCCGAGTATCCTGATCTGCTTGCCGACCCTGGAGGGGCCCGCCACCGCTGGCTGTTGCTCGGCAGGCCGAGTTTCCAGCTCAACGATGCGAACTTGGGCGGCCTCCAAGGCCAGCCGGGTGTCGTACAGCTCCTTCTCCACCTGGGAGGTCTTCTTCGCCATCTCCACTTCGGCGGCCTGCAAAAAGAGAAGACGCAGAAGGTAAGCAAACTATTCGGCAAAGTGGCGAGTATCCCACAAGCGAGTATAGAAGCGAGGCGAGTACCTCATGCTCCTTCTCTTTGAGCCCCATGGCGATCATCTTCTTACTTTGGATCTTGATCACCCCTTCATACTCGAGCAATCGCCTTGCTGTCGAATGGGCCAGCTCGGCAGATCGCAGCAGAGATCGCGAGGTTTGGTGAGCGAGATACTCGGAGGTCTCCTGCTGCAGTCTCTCGGTATCCTCGCGACCATAGACGGCATGGAGCACGTCGAAGCCCTCGCCCTTGTCCTCCCAGTCCTTCGACCATGGCGGGAGGTTGGAGCTTAGAGACACCACGTGGGCGCTCTCCAACCAGGTCACCAAGGGGCGACCATAGAGATCCTCGCCACGCCCACCCAGGTTGAAGTTCGGATGGGTGAAAGGCTCGCCAGCCTCAGAAGGGTCCGCCTTCTTGCCGAGGTCCCTATGAGCGACCTCCTTCTTCTTCCTCAAGGGCTCGGAGGGCTCGCCCCTCTCCTTCCGCTTCTTCGAAGGCCCAGATCCTTCGCCGACGATCAAAGGTTCATCGCCTCCTGGCGACAAGTCGATGGGCGAGTAGACCCCATCCCCGCGAGCAGAGGTCCCCGCACCTCCCTGTGTGGAAGCCGTCGCCTTCACCACCATGGGAAGAAGCTCGCGTGGCAGAACATGGACTGCTGCAACAAGAAGAGAGGTAATTCCAATTAGTCGCCAAATTGAGGACGAAGAGCGAGTATTGCGAATACTCGCACGATAGATTACCTTCGCCTGGGAAAACCTCAGCGAGTTCATCTACTCGCCTCCTCCAGAACACCACATCAAGGCGGCGATTCCTAAAGGACTCTAGCAGCTTCTCGCCACCCTCGCTTAGGAGAGAAGCCCCGAAGACGCTCTCCGGCGGCTGGAAGGACCTGTCAGGAATGGCTTGAAAGTCGCCAGCAATGACGATTAGTCGCTCCCCCCAGCGATGATTCTTATTTGCTGTGCCGACCAGCGTGCAGACGTGGCTGCACAGGAAGACGACGCCCTCGCCTGTCGCCATAAAGTGTAATATCCGCCTGAAGATGGAGAGGTCGAAGGCGATCCCCTGGTCGCGCAGATAGCAGAGGAACCCCACAATCATCGCCACCCCATTGGGGTTGATCTGGGCGGGGACTATCCCAAAGTAATGGAGTATCTGGGAGAACTCCGTCCACAGTGGTAGTCGCAAGCCCACCTCGAAGTGGCGAGTAGGGAACACCCGCTCGGTGGTCAAGACGGTGTTTAGTCGCTCGCCCTGGCGAGGAAGCCTAGCGACAAACCCTGGCGGGATGTACTTCGCCTTGAAGACCTCCAAATCCTTCTCAGTCGTGATGGACTTCTTGAAGGTGGTCGCCGCAAAGTTCTTGGCGTGATTGGCACGCCGGATGGTCGCCTCGTCAGACATCTTGGAGGAGAGAAGGGAAGAGAGGCGAGTATCAAAGAAGACAAGAAGAGGAGAGGAAGACGGAAGATACTCGCGTATGAGTTGGAAGGTCGCCGAAAGCGTAATAAATACTCACCCACCCCCCTATTTATAGTAGTCGGGTAGCTTGGCTTATCAAACACGACGGCGCGATCAGGAATAAGGGGGTGGCGAGTATTAAGTTAAGGTCTCCAACTCAACAGCACGCGTCAGCAAGGAGTCGACATCCAATGCGAGAAGACCTGCAAGAAAAAACATGAAAGAAGCTCGCCATGCATAGGCGACACGCAGACAATACTCGCCAAAATGAAAGAAGATAGAAAATATCAACACAAAAATCAATCACAAGAAAAGAAAGCAGAGCAAGTAATGGAGGGCGAGTTTCCAATACTCGCCTAAATACTATTACATCAAATTAAGAATGTTTCAGAAGAAAATAAAGAAAGACAACATCTAAGGAGGCGCCTGAATATTCGCATGAGGATCCGGAGACTGGGGATGTCGCCCGACCCAGCCCAAGCTGCGAGCTCGCTTGAAGTGCTCGAAGGCTACAGACATCGCGTCCTCGCCCTGCCGCAGCTGGTCTTCAATCCTCGCCAGCCGACCGACCGAGCCATGCTCGCGCGCATCCCCACCATCTCGTCATGATGCAGCTGCTGGCGATGCTCGATCCTCGCAACTCGGCGCTCTAGATCGCTGACGGTATGAAGGCGAGATTCTAAACCAGCCAGGCGAGTATCGAACTCTTCCAGCCGAGATACTCGCACCTCCAGCTCGGTCAAGCGACGATGAGCGTCAGTGCTCGCCAAGCGCTCAACCCGCGACTCCATGTCAGTCAGGCGGCGATGGGGATCGCTGACCGCCAAGCGCTATAGCTTCGCCTCCAGATCCAAGATCGCGCGAGTGGCCTTCTCTTGATACTCGCGAGAAGGAAGCCCGACGGAGTCAATCAAGGATCCTATGGGAGTGCGAGAGCGAGCTGCAAAAAAGGGTAAAAATATCAGGGCTTTGATGACTAAAGGAACCAAGTGAAGATAATGGCGACTATCACAAATGGCGACCAAGTACCTGGCCGAGGACTACGAGAATGACGGCGAGGAGAGCCCCTGCCTCGCTGAGGAGACGCGCTGTGATGATGATCGCCTCGCCGAGTAGGACGGGACCCAGCGGTCTGATCCCGGCTAGGAGGCGCGTTCCCACGACCGTGACTATCGGATGGTCGCCCTCCCCCCCTCGGAGGAAAGAAGCCCGAAGGGCCCTCGGTGTAAGACCCCATTTTTTTTTGCAAAAACCACTGGGTCTTAGGCCCAGAACCGCCGCTTTGCGGTGACACCTTCACTCGGGAAGGTCGCCACTACAAAACGCCGATCCTGCCGGCCAAATCGATCACGAAGAAAAGTACACTAAAGAGAAGACAAGTCCACAGACTCACATGAATTATAAACCATAAAGGAAAATGTCCACAGCTACTAACTGAATAAAAGATAACAAGGGTTACAATAATAAAGAGGGCTCATGCCCTGTACATCATATCCTCACTACAAGATCACTCGCGGAAGCTAACTACTAAGTAAAACTAAAGCTAATCGTCACCGACACTGAAATCGGAGTACTCAGACTAGTCTGACCCATCTCTGCAGACTCCGTACTCCACTGGTGCTGCAACACTGGATGCTTCTTCTCCTTTGGCCTGCGGTCGCCGCCTCGCAATCTACGTCTACGTCTTCGCCTTCGGCCTCCTGGTCGCTGTGCTGGAGGGGTTCCACCCATCACGGGGCATCTGACTCGAGTGTGTCCCGGCTGGTGACAATGGTAGCATGGCCGTGGGGTCCACCATGTCGGGTCATGCTGCACCTGTTTCTCTGATGATGCTGCGTCTCTTCGAAATCCTAAAATGATATGGTCCACCGACCGTTAGTCAAAAGACTAAGCCTTATGTTCCCCACCCCACCCCCAATGGCTCCTAGGCACCGTATGGGGAGGAGGAAGCGGAGGACATTCAAGGGGTAAAAACAAAAGCAGGTGGCGGCGGATCTACAACTACACAGGTGTATATATATATGAAGCAGTAAGTAAGCATAGTAAAGTGCATGTAAAGAACAGTAAGCAGTATAAGTAATGGCAAGTAAAATAATATAAAAGTAACCATTGATTTATAGGAATGCCCATACAAACCTATAGACCAAGGGGTCGTTTAGCAGGGCCTACCGTATAAGAAGTCCCATAACCGACTTATACGTTAGGGGTAGGTTGAATGCAATGTTTATGCTATGACATGCAAAGAATGCTGTTATGCTATGTTCATACAAGTGCAACTCACTCACTACGACTCTATGCGCATCGACCTTTAGTTCTCCCTTTTTGGAGCGAGCTAGACTCCCAGGATACTCCCGTAGTGGCAAAGGGAAGTGGTGGGTTGGGCCTCGCCCAACTCTAGGTTGGTATTCACACTACCTAACCTAGACCTATCGTACGCCTCCACAAAACCCGCGGAGCGTCTGCGTACTCTTGCTGACTGGACCGCCAGACTTTCAAGGCTAAGTGTAAAACCACACTTGCCGAGTCAACGTATTGACGTCCGTGTGAACGATCGTCCAATACCGAAGACCCACCACCTTCATTGCACATGCAACATGTTCCACTTCCTTCTTCCGAGCCATAAGCTCCCCGGGCTAACCTGCCCGCCATCAAACACTACTGAGTCACAAGCTCTCCTGACTCAGCAATCCGCACCTTTAACCACCGAGCCTACCGCTCGTAAGACCAAACCAACTAACTTCTCGTAACCACGGGTTGTGGATGAGTGTGTTATTAGTTAATCTTGTACAATGTCTTACTCCTATGAGTTAGGGTTAGTCTTGGACTTCCCGAGGGTTACCCTGTGAGGGGCTCGCTACGGTACTAAGAACTACAATGGGATGACATCCCAAAGTTCCTTTTCCCAAGACACTTAGTATTATTGATTACTACCCATAAGAAACCCTCTTAATGCTTTACCTGGTTCAAACCTAAGTGTTTTAAGGCACTAAAGGGAAAATACGAACTTTCGTCAATCCCCAGAACGACCTACCCTAAGGGTGGCACCCCACCACCCTAGGACTCTTCAAACCTTAATTAACTCCAGGGATCCTCACATAGTCATATGATCACCATTAAACTCTCACATCTCCAATCAATATACCCCAATTTGACCTATAACCCCAAAATTGCCAATTTGCTAAACGCAGACCATCCTTAATGTTTTGATACTCATAAAGGGAGGTACATTAAATAATCAACTCTATGACACAATATCTTTATTGGGGGTCCATGCTACTTATTTAAGGTCAATTCCAGAGTCTCACAATTTTCCCAACATTATTAATATTTAAAATAAATTTCCAAAAATACAACTTTCTAAGGTTTGAACTACAAGTGCACTCTTCTGACTTCCAATGCCTACCCAACTTTTTACATAAATCAAGGTTACCTAATAATCAGTAGGTATGAATTTGTAGGGAATTCCAGCAAGATCTACTATTATTAAAAATTCCAAAACCCATTTATCTCCAATAAATTCCAAAGGAGGTACTCTCATATGATCTCCAAACCTTATGCAAATTTATACAGAGGTGACTCATACTAAAATATTCAGCCCTACCAAGTTTGACTATGTACCATAATGGCTACAATTGTAATTTCCACCAAGGATATATTTACAAATAATTCCAAATTGAACTAGAGGTACCAAAAATATTAATCCATAAATTATGAGAAAAATACTGTGGGTTCATAATGGTATGAAATGTCATCCAGAAAAGTTTCATGCAATTACAGAAAACTAACACCCTAAAATTGTTCATCCCAAAAATTGTCAACAATATGAATAATTGTAATTTGGACCTCCAAAAGTTTTCCAATGGTTCTAATAGAATCTCCAGGTATTAATAACATCAAAACTAAGTTGGTGACAGAAGATGGTTAATCATTAAGTATTATTTCTTCCTAAATCCCAAAACCCTAAATATTTACAAATCTACCCAAGGATTTATTACCTAGGTTTGGCAACTCCAAACCCCACCAATTTCTCACAGTAGCATTCTCTGGTCACCAAGATCATCTCCCCAAAATTTCAAGTCAAACCATTAAGGTTTCACCCCTCTTCCTTCATTAGCCTCTAATTGCACCCCATTAGGGTTTAACCTAGGGTTAGGGTCAAAACCTCTCCAAATCCACCCAAACTTCTGGTGATGGTATTATAGGACTCATAGAGCCCAGAGGAGTCCATTACACACCTCTCCAAGGGCAAACACTCCTATGTCCTTCACAAATCCTAAAGAGCACCCTAATGCTAATCATTAGGGTTTAAGGGCACACTAAGCCCTAATTCCTCCAAAATTGCTCCTTGGGGTGTCCCATACATCCCAAGTTAGTGACCAAGGTCACCCCTTTCAATCAGTGGGAGGGGGCCCCTCCACACTCCAAAATTAGCTTAGTTCACCTTTGCCCTAATATAACCCTTAAGCAAACAAAAGTCCAAGGGAAACTCCCTACTTTTCCCAAGCCCATACTACTCACTATACTGGCCAGGGTTCAGTTAATGACCACCCCAGATCCTACCAACATTTGGTGAGGAGTGGGGTTCTATTGGGTACCTAATTGGGGTGCTAATAGCATTTAGCCCCTTTTTGATTTACTAGGGTAAACCTTCTCCAATGGCCACCAAATTTGGACCAAAGGTTGGCATGGGGGAGGGTGATGTGCACCCCAAATATGAAGCCAATTGGCTATGTGGAAGAGTGGGGGCACTCACCCAAAGTTTTGCCTAAACCTAGGGGGCCTAAGGTTGTCTTGGTGAATTACCCCACCAAATCAACTCCAAAAATTATGATATTTTAACCAGTGACCCTACTTAGTCTCTAGGACCACCCATCCAAATTTGGAAGGGTTTTGAGGTGCTTAAGGCACCTAATTAGGTCACACATGGATTATTGAATTTATCCAAAAACTATAGAAAAAACTTCTCCACAAATTCTGATTTTTGGACATGTGTTAGATGTATAAAAGAGTAGCCTACCCTCCAAATTTCAAGTCATTTGGATTCTAGATTGGTGTGGGCATCAAAAACAAGCTCTGATTAGCCTTATGGACAGACCTCACCAAAATGAGTGATGTGCCCTAACCAGGGCTCCAAATCGAGTGAACTCAATTTTGGTTTAAACTAGACCTCAAGGGCTCCAACTTTGATGTTGGGCAATGTTTCCCTAAAGGTCTCTAAGTATTTTTAGCAGAATTAATTAGGTGCTGCAGTTTAATCACAAAAAATAGAATATAAAGCTAAGGGGCGCACGAATCTTAAAGCAGATCTAACCGCGCCTGGTCGTCTTCTTCCTCTGGCCAACGGCCAGGATCGCCCGCGCCTGTTCCACCTTGATCCTTGTTTTCCCGGCCACCTAGGCGCCGCCCCGGCCGGCCAATGCCACCACCACCTTCATTGAGGTGGTGGCCGGCGAATAGCGGTGGTTGGCCGGCAGGAAGTGGCCGGAACAGGGCATTTAGGTCGGAAATAAAAGCTCGATTTCGAGTTTCTTGGCCTGCCCGATCCAGAGCCATTAGGGCTCGAACCTTGCCGCCGATTGAGGGGATCTATCCACTGAAGAGAGGGGAAGAGAACCAGACCTGCACTTGGGGGTTTTGGTGCTCCGGCCGTCGACCACCATTGCTCCTCCTTGGAAAATTCGGCACCTCCCAACTCCTTGCACAGATGACACATCTCTCTCGAGGAAGGGGGGGTTTCAACTCCTTGAACCATTCTAAAGCTAATGGAGGCCTCAATTTAAAGGGAGGAGGGCTCCATTAACAGGTCACCAAGTGACCCCTCCTCTCCCCCATAGCCGGCCACCCTAATGCATCCCCCCTGCCTTCAATTCCTCCAGAAAACTCCTAGAATTCCCTCCACATTCATCAGGGGAGATGAAGGGAGCCATCAATGGGGGGTTCCAAGGAGTTTCACACCTTAATGGCCATGAACACCACCTTCTCTTTCCTCCAAAATTGGGTTTTTCTCTCTCCTACTCACCATGGCCGATTTTCCTCTCTCTCCTGGGTTAATTATCAGTCAAGCATGCTGGTTGACCACTCAATTTGGGCTAGCCCAAAGGGATTGGGCTAGGTTTAAAAGATTTGACCTAATTTGGGTAAGTTTGACTTTTGGTCAAATTGAGCCCTAGGGTTGACCCAGTCATGGGGCTTTTTGGTCCACTGGGTCCCTTATGACATAATAGCAATATGGGTAGGGTCAATTTAATATGGTGGTGGTCAATTAGGGCACTTAGTGAAGAATTGCCATTTTGACCTAAAAGGGGCATTTTGGTCAATTTGCACTACTGGGGGTCCCATGATGGGGCTTTTAGGTCTACTAGGTCTCTTATGATATTTTAGACCTAGATGTGAGGTCAATTTGGCATGGTGAAGGTTAATTGGCTCTAATTAGGCCACTTTGACCAATTTAGGGTTGTGGTTGACTTTGGTCAATTTGGCCTCTTTGGTTGACCCCAATGTGCCCTTGGTGCCCTAAGGGGGCCCCTAAAGGGTTAGGGATACTATGGTGGGGTCAATTGATCGAGTTGAGGCCCTAAAGTCCAACCCTAAGCTTGGTAATTGGAAATTGCTATTTGCAGTCCAAGACACTTTCAACCCTAATCTTGCCTAAGTTAAAGGAATTTCTACACTACCAAGGCCTTGTCATGACCTTGTCATGACACATTCACCTGGGGGTCTAGCTGTCTGGGGGATGTTACAAATCCCAATAAACAAAAAAATAATTTCGTACTCGAAATTCAGGTTAGGCTAGCGGGGTTTTCACCGCGAGTGACTGAACGTAACATCCCCTAAGAATTTTAAGTTATTCCTGGCTCAAAGAGCACCGACTATCTGTGCCACACCAGCTCTAGTGGCTCCAAGTTGTGCTCCTCCTGACCCTAATTTTACCACATGTCTTAACCTCTGGAATCTTCTTGCGCCGCAAGACTCGCACCGTCGTATCATCTATCCTGAGCGGGGTGACCTAGCTACCTTGGTCAGTCTATCCTCGAACTTCCACTCTAACTGGGCAGACTCTTATGCCTCTAAAGTTTTCTTCTCGCATTCACATTCTTACTCTTTCAGGTACGTCCGAATTATCAATCGTCTCTAATCTACAACTTTTCTAGTTCTTACTATTGATGGAATTAATCTAATCGTCTAGCGTCCCAGTCATCCTTAAATATTAATGGGGGTGCACCTGTGAACTTTTATGAGTATATGCTAACCAATCACGATGATAAGATGACTCTCAATCACTTTCTTCATGAATTTCTATTCATAACGACAAAATTTTGATACCTTGGGGTTTTTCACAATTCAATTTCATCAAGGAAATATTATCACGTTCATTTCTCCAAAGTCCTGTCACTTCCATTTATGCTAGTCTTGATCACTCTCAAATGGTCTTAAGCAAGATAAACTTAGATCGTTCTTATCATAGTAAACTCAAACACTATATCCTAAGTCCAACAAGTCATCGTCTAAGATCTCTGGTTCTTCATCATCATAGCTCACAAGGTATAAAGCTATTACTGAAGACAAAATTTTCAACCATGACGGGGCATGAATTTTTAACAAGACATGAGTTAATCACTTCCGGATTCCCCCAACCACAAAAGCTTTCAAATTTAACTACAACTTGTAAGATCTAATTTCCGCCCTTAACTTCTATACTAGGACATCGACATCCTTAAATGATTAATCCTGGCGGCTTTATATTTCCAATGATTCAATCTAAGGCCAAGTTGTTGTTCGATCAATGATGTCTATCCATTGTCCGGGTACTTCTACCGGTCATCATTCCAAACATACTGTTACACCGTCTCATCTTCTTTCAAGTAACATTGAGTAAGATCGACTTCAAAATCATTATGTTCACGACACCAAATTTTCTAACTTAGGTCTAAGTGAAATCTAAGTCCGTCATTAATTTGCCCAATAAACAAAAGGTGCGCCCCAATAAACAAAAGACAAGCCCCAATAAACAAAAGATAAGCCCCAATAAACAAAAGATAAGTCACTATCTACTTTGGGCTGAGTATCTTCAATATCACCAAGGTATATTCGTCCTGAGTATGCAAACAATTCTTAGGGCATACAACCTTTGACTTGGGGTTCTATTTTGGGGCTCAGTGGTATACTCCACACCTTAGACTCTTCTAGGTATCCTCTACTACAACCTTATCAGGGTCACTATGTCACCCAATCCCAAACGGGTCCCTTCTGAACTTCAATTCTTATCCGACCCTCGGTGTTTGTCGTGGTGGTTGTCTTAATGTAATCACGTCACGGATACGAGGATTGAGTCCATCTCATACCATTCTACTTATGTGTCAATCTCTCTTTCTCTAGCCTCTTTGGGGTATCCTCGTACCTTCACCAAAAGCTATACCTATGATCTATTTCAGACTAGGTCATGGTATAAATTGTCCTAGTAAGTCACGTGTACTAGTGGGGTTGAGTCCAACTCATTGACTAAAAGACTATCTAAAGAGATCTTTGTAGCCGGAGGTATTCCCTGCTGGGGGCAGGGTTCGCCGCAGGCTACAGAGGAAAACTTGACGCTCGTAAGGGAAATTAACTAAGAAGATTCAGTTAAAAGTGGATTTTTTTTCAATGTGATTCCCTTATGGGCACACCACTGCTTCCGCTGCTAGTTTGTCCTCAAACTAAGCTCACGCGGGGTGGCCCAGGGTTTGTGGACTTCTTTTCTTCGGATCGAGGTTTGCTCTGATACCACTTGTAAGACCCCTTTTTTTTTTGCAAAAACCACCGGGTCTTAGGCCCAGAACCGCCGCTTTGCGGTGACACCTTCACTCGGGAAGGTCGCCACTATAAAACGCCGATCCTGCCGGCCAAATCAATCACGAAGAAAAGTACACTAAAGAGAAGACAAGTCCACAGACTCACATGAATTATAAACTATAAAGGAAAATGTCCACAGCTACTAACTGAATAAAAGATAACAAGGGTTACAATAATAAAGAGGGCTCATGCCCTGTACATCATATCCTCACTACAAGATCACTCGCGGAAGCTAACTACTAAGTAAAACTAAAGCTAATCGTCACCGATACTGAAACCGGAGTACTCAGACTAGTCTGACCCATCTCTGCAGACTCCGTACTCCACTGGTGCTGCAACACTGGATGCTTCTTCTCCTTTGGCCTGCGGTCGCCGCCTCACAATCTACGTCTACGTCTTCGCCTTCGGCCTCCTGGTCGCTGTGCTGGAGGGGTTCCACCCATCACGGGGCATCTGACTCGAGTGTGTCCCGGCTGGTGACAATGGTAGCATGGCCGTGGGGTCCACCATGTCGGGTCATGCTGCACCTGTTTCTCTGATGATGCTGCGTCTCTTCGAAATCCTAAAATGATATGGTCCACCGACCGTTAGTCAAAAGACTAAGCCTTATGTTCCCCACCCCACCCCCAATGGCTCCTAGGCACCGTATGGGGAGGAGGAAGCGGAGGACATTCAAGGGGTAAAAACAAAAGCAGGTGGCGGCGGATCTACAACTACACAGGTGTATATATATATGAAGCAGTAAGTAAGCATAGTAAAGTGCATGTAAAGAACAGTAAGCAGTATAAGTAATGGCAAGTAAAATAATATAAAAGTAACCATTGATTTATAGGAATGCCCATACAAACCTATAGACCAAGGGGTCGTTTAGCAGGGCCTACCGTATAAGAAGTCCCATAATCGACTTATACGTTAGGGGTAGGTTGAATGCAATGTTTATGCTATGACATGCAAAGAATGTTGTTATGCTATGTGCATATAAGTGCAACTCACTCACTACGACTCTATGCGCATAGACCTTTAGTTCCCCCTTTTTGGAGCGAGCTAGACTCCCAGGATACTCCCGTAGTGGCAAACGGAAGCGGTGGGTTGGGCCTCGCCCACCTCAAGGTTGGTATTCACACTACCTAACCTAGACCTATCATACGCCTCCACAAAACCCGCGGAGCGTCTGCGTACTCTTGTTGACTGGACCGCCAGACTTTCAAGGCTAAGTGTAAAACCACACTTGCCGAGTCAACGTATTGACGTCGGTGTGAACGATCGTCCAATACCGAAGACCCACCACCTTCATTGCACATGCAACATGTTCCACTTCCTTCTTCTGAGCCATAAGCTCCCCGGGCTAACCTGGCCGCCATCAAACACTACTGAGTCACAAGCTCTCCTGACTCAGCAATCCGCACCTTTAACCACCGAGCCTACCGCTCGTAAGACCAAACCAACTAACTTCTCGTAACCACGGGTTGTGGATGAGTGTGTTATTAGTTAATCTTGTACAATGTCTTACTCCTATGAGTTAGGGTTAGTCTTGGACTTCCCGAGGGTTACCCTGTGAGGGGCTCGCTACGGTACTAGGAACTACAATGGGATGACATCCCAAAGTTCCCTTTCCCAAGACACTTAGTATTATTGGTTACTACCCATAAGAAACCCTCTTAATGCTTTACCTGGTTCAAACCTAAGTGTTTTAAGGCACTAAAGGGAAAATACGAACTTTCGTCAATCCCCAGAACGACCTACCCCAAGGGTGGCACCCCACCACCCTAGGACTCTTCAAACCTTAATTAACTCCAGGGATCCTCACATAGTCATATGATCACCATTAAACTCTCACATCTCCAATCAATATACCCCAATTTGACCTATAACCCCAAAATTGCCAATTTGCTAAACGCAAACCATCCTTAATGTTTTGATACTCATAAAGGGAGGTACATTAAATAATCAACTCTATGACACAATATCTTTATTGGGGGTCCATGCTACTTATTTAAGGTCAATTTCAGAGTCTCACAATTTTCCCAACATTATTAATATTTAAAATAAATTTCCAAAAATACAACTTTCTAAGGTTTGAACTACAAGTGCACTCTTCTGACTTCCAATGCCTACCCAACTTTTTACATAAATCAAGATTACCTAATAATCAGTAGGTATGAATTTGTAGGGAATTCCAGCAAGATCTACTATTATTAAAAATTCCAAAACCCATTTATCTCCAATAAATTCCAAAGGAGGTACCCTCATATGATCTCCAAACCTTATGCAAATTTATACAGAGGTGACTCATACTAAAATATTCAGCCCTACCAAGTTTGACCATGTACCATAAAGGCTACAATTGTAATTTCCACCAAGGATATATTTGCAAATAATTCCAAATTGAACTAGAGGTACCACAAATATTAATCCATAAATTATGAGAAAAATACTGTGGGTTCATAATGGTATGAAATGTCATCTTGAAAAGTTTCATGCAATTACAGAAAACTAACACCCTAAAATTGTTCATCCCAAAAATTGTCAACAATATGAATAATTGTAATTTGGACCTCCAAAATTTTCCAATGGTTCTAATAGAATTTCCAGGTATTAATAACATCAAAACTAAGTTGGTGACAGAAGATGGTTAATCGTTAAGTATTATTTCTTCCTAAATCCCAAAACCCTAAATATTTACAAATCTACCCAAGGATTTATTACCTAGGTTTGGCAACTCCAAACCCGACCAATTTCTCATAGTAGCATTCTCTGGTCACCAAGATTATCTCCCCAAAATTTCAAGTCAAACCATTAAGGTTTGACCCATCTTCCTTCATTAGCCTTTAATTGCACCCCATTAGGGTTTAACCTAGGGTTAGGGTCAAAACCTCTCCAAATCCACCCAAACTTCTGGTGAGGGTATTATAGGACTCATAGAGCCCAAAGGAGTCCATTACACACCTCTCCAAGGGCAAACACTCCTATGTCCTTCACAAATCCTAAAGAGCACCCTAAGGCTAATCATTGGGGTTTAAGGGCACACTAAGCCCTAATTCCTCCAAAATTGCTCCTTGGGGTGTCCCATACATCCCAAGTTAGTGACCAAGGTCACCCCTTTCAATCAGTGGGAGGGGGCCCCTCCACACTCCAAAATTAGCTTAGTTCACCTTTGCCCTAATATAACCCTTAAGCAAACAAAAGTCCAAGGGAAACTCCCTACTTTTCCCAAGCCCATACTACTCACTATACTGGCTAGGGGTCAGTGAATGACCACCCCAGATCCTACCAACATTTGGTGAGGAGTGGGGTTCTATTGGGTACCTAATTGGGGTGCTAATAGCATTTAGCCCCTTTTTGATTTACTAGGGTGAACCTCCTCCAATGGCCACCAAATTTGGACCAAAGGTTGGCATGGGGGAGGGTGATGTGCACCCCAAATATGAAGCCAATTGGCTTTGTGGAAGAGTGGGGGCACTCACCCAAAGTTTTGCCTAAACCTAGGGGGCCTAAGGTTGTCTTGGTGAATTACCCCACCAAATCAACTCCAAAAATTATGATATTTTAACCAGTGACCCTACTTAGTCTCTAGGACCACCCATCCAAATTTAGAAGGGTTTTGAGGTGTTTAAGGCACCTAATTAGGTCACACATGGATTATTGAATTTATCCAAAAACTATAGAAAACACTTCTCCAAAAATTCTGATTTTTGGACATGTGTTAGATGTATATAAGAGTAGCCTGCCCTCCAAATTTCAAGTCATTTGGAGTTCTAGATTGGTGTGGGCATCAAAAAAAGCTCTGATTAGCCTTATGGACAGACCTCACCAAAATGAGTGTTGTGCCCTAACCAGGGCTCCAAATCGAGTGAACTCAATTTTGGATTAAACTAGACCTCAAGGTCTCCAACTTTACTGTTGGGCAATTTTTCCCTAAAGGTTTCTAAGTATTTTTAGCAGAATTAATTATGTGCTGCAGTTTAATCACAGAAAATAGAATATAAAGCTAAGGGCGCACGAATCTTAAAGCAGATCTAACCGCGCCTGGTCGTCTTCTTCCTCTGGATAACGGCCAGGATCGCCCGCGCCTGGGCCACCTTGATCCTTGTTTTCCCGGCCACCTAGGCGCCGCCCCGGCCGGCCAATGCCACCACCACCTTCATTGAGGTGGTGGCCGGCGAATAGCGGTGGTTGGCCGGCCGGAAGTGGCCGGAACAGGGCATTTAGGTCGGAAATAAAAGCTCGATTTCGAGCTTCTTGGCCTGCCCGATCCAGAGCCATTAGGGCTCGAACCTTGCCGCTGATTGAGGGGATCTATCCACTGAAGAGAGGGGAAGAGAACCAGACCTGCACTTGGGGGTTTTGGTGCTCCGACCGTCGACCACCATTGCTCCTCCTTGGAAAATTCGGCACCTCCCAACTCCTTGCACAGATGACACATCTCTTTCGGGGAAGGGGGGGTTTCAACTCCTTGAACCATTCCAAATCTAATGGAGGCCTCAATTTAAAGGGAGGAGGGCTCCATTAAGAGGTCACCAAGTGACCCCTCCTCTCCCCCATGGCCGACCACCCTAATGCATCCCCCCTGCCTTCAATTCCTCCAGAAAACTCCTGGAATTCCCTCCACATTCATCAGGGGAGATGAAGGGAGCCATCAATGGGGGTTCCAAGGAGTTTCACACCTTAATGGCCTTGAACACCACCTTCTCTTTCCTCCAAAATTGGGTTTTTCTCTCTCCTACTCACCATGGCCAATTTTCCTCTCTCTCCTGGGTTAATTATCAGTCAAGCATGCTGGTTGACCACTCAATTTGGGCTAGCCCAAAGGGATTGGGCTAGGTTTAAAAGATTTGACCTAATTTGGGTAAGTTTGACTTTTGGTCAAATTGAGCCCTAGGGTTGACCCAGTCATGGGGCTTTTTGGTCCACTGGGTCCCCTATGACATGATAGCAATATGGGTAGGGTCAATTTAATATGGTGGTGGTCAATTAGGGCACTTAGTGAAGAATTGCCATTTTGGTCAATTTGCACTACTAGGGGTCCCATGATGGGGCTTTTAGGTCTACTAGGTCTCTTATGATATTTTAGACCTAAATGTGAGGTCAATTTGGCATGGTGAAGGTTAATTGGCTCTAATTAGGCCACTTTGACCAATTTAGGGTTAGGGTTGACTTTGGTCAATTTGGCCTCTTTGGTTGACCCCAATATGCCCTTGGTGCCCTAAGGGGGCCCCTAAAGGGTTAGGGATACTATGGTGGGGTCAATTGATCGAGTTGAGGCCCTAAAGTCCAACCCTAAGCTTGGTAATTGGAAATTGCTATTTGCAGTCCAAGGCACTTTCAACCCTAATCTTGCCTAAGTTAAAGGAATTTCTACACTACCAAGGCCTTGTCATGACCTTGTCATGACACATTCACCTGGGGGTCTAGCTGTCTGGTGGATGTTACACTCAGTCCCACCACGGCGCGAGGATTCGCCTTGGTGAGTAGAAGGAGCGGTCGAAATTGAAGGACGCTGCTCACCCTGAGTCGTGACGGGAGGAGGAAAAGGAGGAGGTGGCGGAAGCCCATCCCTGGGCATCTGCGAGCTGCTCGCCAACCCCGAAGAATCAAGAGGCGGTGGTGGTGGAAGCACGTTACTCGCCAGAGGAGCCCGTTGCTCGCTCATCGGTCTCCTCTCCAGCAAAGAGCTGTGGAGAACTCGCGCCGAACGCCCACCACCCCTAGGAGAGATCATTGACGACGATCTCAGAGGAGGCACGGCCAGAGGCTCCTCCTGATCACCGATGGTAGACAAATCTGCGAGCATAGCAGAAACATTTAGCGACTACGGACCAAGTCAAGACTAATCGAGGAGGTGACGAGTAGGAAGCTCTCTACCTCGCGCAGGAGCGAGATTCTCCGATTGATTCTGGGCCGAGGTCCCAGGCATGCTCGCCTCCTCGGCGACATTTGGAGCAGGAGGATCGGCGACCGATGAGTCGCCCTCGTTAGAAAGCCCCAAGTCGTTCAGCAGCTGCTGATGTTGGTCGGCCAAAGGGGCGGCGACATCGTCTTCAGCGACCTTCTTTTTCCCTTTCTTCTTCTTCGCGAGCCTCTTCCTCTTCTTAGAAGCGAGGAAGTCCTCAACCTCGTGACCTGGGCGCGGAGGGAGCGAAGAACCGTCGAACAGGACAACAAGACCAGCCATGGCCGCCTTAGCCTCTGCAGCATAGTCGCGAGTCATCTTGAGCGAGTTCAGAAAAGACGTGCCATCAGAGACCCCAGCCCCTCTATTTATAGAGCTCAAGCGTCGGCCAGCGAAAGGGCGAGTATAGGCCAATAGTCGCCAGTGGGCAAGCTCGTCGAATGAAGGTTGGATGATTCTTTCCAAGCAACTACGTTACTCGCAAAGAGCGGGGATTATGTACAACCCTCATTCTCCGAGGGTGGACCCCCCCCCCCCCCCCCCCCCCCCCCCCGAGGCCACGTAGACAGAAGTCAAGGTCAAAGGGTCAACACAGAGACCAGCAGTCCAAGGCAGGAACAGAAGAGACCCTGACGAGTATGCAGGTCATACTCGCCAGGTAGGCGAGTATCAACCAGAATAGCTCGGCACGCGCAGGAAGCAACAGAAGCCCTGTGCGAGTATTGGCCCGGCGTGTGCGAGCAGCACCCAATACTCGCCCGATGGGCGACTATGGCATGGTACTCGCCGAGTAACCCATAGTCGTCGGGTTGGGGCTGGGCTATAAAAAGCCCCCCCTACCCTTTGGTTTTCCTATAAATAGGACCCCAGGGGTACTTGGATTGGCACCTGGACTTGAGCTTTAGGATCTCGATTCCCGAACTCTCGAGCCCGTCATCCTTGCTTTCAGCCAAGCCGGTGCCTTCCCTGTACCAAGCTCGGCCACTTTGGTTTCGGAGGGGAAGACTCTCTTGAGCTTCTGGGTACGTGGTGGGACCTCCCTGCCGCAGCACCTGGGGTCCTGTTCGTTGCTCTTCTAGCTTCGTCGTCGTTGCCAGCCAAGTCATCTCGTCGGACTGCTGGGCGAGTAGCCTCCTGCTGCATCGGTCCGAATTTTGAGGTCAGGATTTTCCTGGCGTCAACAGCCCCCTCTAGCCCCGAGCGGTTCCCACTCCAGTAACTGCAGGTTTCGCCGCCTCTCCCTCTTGCGCCTTGACAGTTCCCGTCGATCGAAGGTAGGAGGTCGTCGACTGATCGCTGCAAGGAGGAAGAAGAACCGCCTCAGTCGCCCCTCTTCCCGTTGTGTGAGGAGAACGAAGGAGACACGTTGTTCGTCTCCCTATTCGCGAGTCTCCCTGCAACGAAGAAGAGGATGAATCCTTGTTCGCGAGGTTTCATCACCTGTGAGCAGTCGCTGCCGCCTACCTCCCCTCTCGCACGGAGCAGTCTGCAGCCGTCTCTCTCGTACGCGAAGGAGAAACCACAACTAGAAACTGCCGTTGCTTTGCCGACCCCCATCGACGAAGGAGGAAGCCGACCTCCACCGTTCGTCGATCTCCCGTGTTCTTCGTCGACCAGAGCCCATTTGTCGATCTCCGTGTTCTTCGTCGATCGGAGCTCGTTCGTCGATCTCCCGTGTTCTTCGTCGATCGGAGCACGTTCGTCGATCTTCGTGTTCTTCGTCGATCGGAGCCCGTTCATCGATCTCCCTTGTTCTTCGTCGATAAGAGATCGTCGATATGTGCTGTCTTCGTCGATCTGTGTCGACGGTGAGGCCGTCTCTGCAAATCCGCTGCTATCGCCGAAGGAGAAGTGTAGCGTCGTCGCCGCCCCCCCTTCGCTGCCGCTGAGGAGTTCGGAACCTGCCCTTCCCCAGATCGCACCGCCATTAGAGGAGACGATCGCGCGGATTGTGCAGCGTAACTGTCGCTGTTTTGGGAAACCGACGGCTAACGCCTGCGCTAATGGTATCGTCGGGCGATAACCATCCCTGCCACTATCGCCAGAGCTACTGCCAGGCGATAGCTCCCCTTTTGCTGTTGGAGGTCCCCTCTTCCGTGTTTTCTGCCGCCACCTTCAGATGGCCTCGCTTCCGAAGAACAGCAGTCTCTCCATTCCTGTGCCGATGATCAAACTGGAGAAGTTCTCTCATTCCGAGTTCAGTGCCTGAAAGCGAAACACCCAGTTCGGTATGAAATATCTGAATGTCTTTTATACACTGCAGACTGATTTCGCAGACTTCAAAGGAGGAGATGAAGTGGCGCAGTGGACCAGCGATGAAGATTTCTGTTGTGATTATCTTCTCAACTGTCTCTCCAATTCGCTAGCCGAGACGTTTGGGAAGCTGAAGAGAGCGAAGCAGATCTGGAATGCGCTGGAAGATCAGTTCAAAGAGGAGGAGAATATGTCCAAGACGCCTCTGGTGGACAAGTTCATATGATTCACTTTCTCCGAGGACAGGGACATCCTACCAAAGATTGCAGACCTGGAGAATCTGGTGGCCAAGCTCAACAGTGAGAACGTCCCTCCGCTAGATGAGTTCGTTGTTGGTGCCATCATTTTCAAGATCCCCTCAGCGTGGTACTCTTTCAAGACGGAGATGTATAGGAAGAAGACTCAGGTCAGTCTGAAAGACCTCAAGCAGTTTATCTGCATTGAGGACGAGAATCGGACTAGGCATGCAATGAAGGTGGTGAGCAAGAAGCAATCTGCTGCTAATATGATCACACATCCAAAATGGAAGCCAAAATCTGATCGGACTCGACCTCCCTCCAGTGCACCCGCAGTAGTAGACACCAACAAGAAGATAAAGAAGTTCAAGGGCAAGTGCTACAACTGCAATAAGTGGGGTCACTGCGCTTCTGACTGCAGGCAACCCAAGAAGCCCGATGCCAACCCACCAAAGCCTGATAATAGAGCTCATATGCTCCATCAGACTGCGCCCTCCCACTTTATTGTCATGGTTGGGAAAGGTCAGACCAATATTGATTGGTGGTTGGATTCGGGGGCGACCTGCTGTAACATCCCGATTCGAGCTAGACCCCTTGTGCGCGTTTTTGAGTCAAGCGAGTTGACTCGGGCTCGGGGTGTACTGAGGGCCAGGCTTGCACCTGAGCCGGTGAAGTGCACACGACGAATGCGGCGAGTACCATTTCTATTCTTTGTCCCGATGCTTGCTGTATCGGGATCCGAGCCATCCGGAGAGCATAATTTGAGCAATAGAACTCGAAGGAAGCGCGCCGCCTTGAAGGAATTATAGTGCGTACGTTAGCTCAAATGACATGGTGTTCAAATAGCGTATGTATGAGGTTGGCCAAAAACAGTCGCCTCGAGCTACGCGACGCCTCAAATATGATTATTGTGCAAATGACCTCATAATCGGCCTTAGTTTGTTTTGTTAGACTCGTAAAGCCGATACAAGTCCAACGGAGTCGACCACACTCAATTCCGATGAGTATCGGAGAATCTGTCGTGTCGACGCGACTTTAAGTAACGTATTTATCCACGTTTGTGAAATCGAGCAAACGGACTCGGAATTCACCTCAGTCAGTTTTGTTAGACTCGTGAAGCCTATACGAGTTCAACGAAACTGTCCGCGCTCGATTCCGATGAGAATCGGCGAAATTATAATGTGGTCTGCGAATAGCATATTTATCCAAAGCGGTGAAATAGGCGAAACTACCTCTCAATCGACCACAATCAGTCTTGTTAGACTCGTAATAATAGTATGAGTTCAACGAACCTATCCGTTCGCGATTCCGACGTCTTTTGGACAGTTTTGCCGTTTAAGCAAAACTAGGCCGTTAACGCTTCAAAGAGCGTAAAATGAGCAAACGGACTCGGAATTGACCTTTGATCGTTTCGTTAGATGCGTGTCAACGAGACGGCCGTAACGAGCATGTCCGGGGCGAGCCCTATAGAGTGAGGTACTAGCATTTGAATTCATTATTAATAATAGAAATGATAATAATAATGATAATATTATTATTATTATTATATAATATGTATTTTATATATATGCTTAAGTTTAGGTTTAGAAAGGAACCTTACCTGATACCTCCCAGCATGCGCCGTCATCTTCTCCAAGCCATCTTCTCCCGAGCTGGCAACAGCTCCCTCCTCACGATCCCAAACCGCCGCCCCGTCTCCTCAAGCAGAAGCTCTCCATGGCCAAGCTCCTCTCCTCCGAAGCTCTTCCGGCCGATGATCTCCTCTCCGGCATCTTTCTCTCCGGCGAGATCTCTGATCTTCCTTGAGATCCGGTCGCCCCTCTCAAGCTCCGGCCACCTTCATCGAGCAACTCCCCAGATCCACTCTCTTTCACTCCCGTGTCTCCCACTCTCTCTCTCTTTTCTCTCTCAAAACACCTCCCCTCCTCCAAAGCAGCCCGAGCTCCCTCCGACGCACCACCTTCGGCAAGCCTCGTCTCTGGCATCGTCTCGACTCCGGCAACCTCCTCTCCCGTGAACCTCCTCCACCTCTCTTTCTCTCGTTTTCTGCTAACACCATCTCAATAACCACCAGCTTCCTCCATTTTCGGCGGTGAAAACTCCAAAAACAGCAAACTCTTCGGCGAGATCCAAGGGCGACTCCTTCGGCGACGTTTGACGAAATCTAGATTGGCGAGATCCAACCACGGCCGGGAATAACGGACAAATGCCGCAAATGCGGCTATTGGGTTGCATGCATGGACACTCGGTGAGCTTCCTACCCTCTCCCTTGGTGCTAGTTTCATAGATCAATTAGGCGAGACATCGAACTCAATCGAGTCGATTTGCGAGCGTGATGAAGCTCCGTAGGAAAAAGGCCGCGATAGGGTTTTCGCCGTAGGGCGCCGATCGCCGCGAAAATACCCCCAATCAACTCCCCGCTTCAATACGAATGCAAGGGCGTTGGTGTCGTGATAATCGAAGGCCTCGTGAGGGTGCATGGGAGGAGAGAAGGTGGATGCCCTAAATTTCATTTGGAAAAAAGATAAATAGTTCCCTGTTAAAAAGGGATTTCAATTATAAATACATATATATATATATTGGCTCTGTTAGCTGATGAAGATAAATAGTTCCTTGTTAAAAGGGATTTCAATTATAAATATATATATATATTGGTTCTGTTAGCTGCTGGAGAAATAAGTTCCCTGTTGATTTGGATTTGAGAAATAAGCTTCCTGTTGAATGAATTTCAATCGTATATATATATATACATTTAGTTCATGTTTGGGGAAGAGAATAAATGAAGCCCTGTTAAACATAGTTTTAATTATGTGTTAATTGTTTGGGGAAAGATGAGGAATAACGCTCTGATTAATTAGGGTTGCTAATTATATAATTGTGGATAGATGTGATGATAGCCCCCTTGATAAAGAAGATTTCAATTTATAATTTGCAGCTAGTTATTAGGGAAAAATTGTGCGCAGCCGGGTTCAAGCCAATTTTTAGGCTTGACCCCGCTGGAATTAGACTTCGGGCTCGACATGAAAGTTGTAGCCCTCGGAGAGAGCTTTCCAACGATAGGTTACACATTTTCTAGGGTGACTTGTAGCTCTCTAGATGTCCAGTCGAGTGGACTGTCCAGAGAATTAAATCAGGATTTTTTGCTCTGTTTTCTATCCAGATTTGGGCTGTTGACTTCAATGAAGATTTTGGGTATGAAACGCTAAGTTTTGGGTTTTGTGATAAACATAAAAGTTGTAGCTCTTCTTCTTAGCTCTCCAGATTGGGGTTAATCATAATTTTTGGTTGATTGGGGTTAATCATATTTTTTGGTTGAGTAGAGCTCTCTGAATGTCTGTTTTACTGAACAGTGTCGTATCTCACTCGATTACGGTAATTTATGAATATCTCCCAAAATATTGCTTCGACGCTCATGAAAATTGGTGGAGTGTTTATTATCATGATTATAAGCATCCTTGTGAAGTTTTGTAATTTTTGGGTGCGTCATTTTAAAGTTATTAATCTTCCGTTGAATGTCTTAACTGTGGTGTAAATGCTAAGTCGGAAGCTCGGATAAATTAAAGTCATATACGAATCATGTTATAGATGATGAGGCACGGTGACAGTGATTTTAGAGATATTGATGTTGGGATAAATTCTTAAGGGAATGTGTATGATTGGAAATGCACACTAGTAGTCCCGTAGAATCATGATAGAGAATTACCATGTTCGAACACGCTATCGCCCTACTTTTGTTGGAACGTTATTGAACGTTATGCACAGGCCGGTGATGCCTTGAAATGTTTATGCGCAGGCCGGTGGTGCTTTGAAATATTTATGCCAAGGCCAGGGATGCCTTGAGATGTTTTGCAAAGCATGATAAGAAGGGTCTAAGTTGATGTCCAAGGGTGCTTGATAGCACAAGGTAATTACATGGTATTGCATGGGTGAGTTGATGTTCATGATTGCATATGGTGGGATTACTAGTTGCCGATTTCTCAGTTCTTGGAGCGAACATGAAAGTTGTAGCTATCGGAGAGACCCTTCCAAAATGGGGCGACACGATATTTTCGGAGGAGTGTAGCTTCCCAAAATCTGATTCTCGAGGGCTGTCCTGCTTGGGTACATCATTCTGAAATTGTGATTTATTAATAAAATGTTAGCGGACAGATCATAGACTTAATACTTTGTGGTTGATGATCGAATGTGCACCTCGATGATGCGATAACAAATTAAAGTATTGTTATAAATGCTTAATCCTTTATGATCGCAAGAAATATAGTTGAACCGATGCTGTGACATTCATTGAAGGTATTTGTCATTAATGCTGATTGTTTATGATTACAATAAATATAGTGGGTATTCTCGTACGGATTTAAGGTGATTTATCATCCGTAATTGAATAAGAAGACGTCGGTAATGATTGTAGTATATCGGAGGGATCACGTGCAAGATCCTTGGAATCATGTGTGAGATTATGACAAATGCACAAGCAGTCCTGTGCGGGGTTGAGGATATGAGTCCCCTAAACGAGTAGGCATCATACTTAAATGTGATATAACAAGTATTACGATTGATAAACATGCAAGGTAAGTAGTGAAATCCCAGGGTGGATGCTGAGGTCAGATTATGTAGTCCTTGTAGTGGGCAATGCAGGTAACAGGGAATTACATGTGCGTGTATGGGACACATGGTAGAATGGAGATAACTTGTAGACCATTAGGTGGGAATGAGAGTTAGTTGGTGTACCTGATTTGGATGAAGAGGTTGAGGTCACCAAAAAGGAGTTTAGGTGATGAGAATGCTTGGTGAGCTAAGGGTAAGACTGTGCTCGGGATTGACGAAAGATTGTCTTTTCCCTTAGAGGGTCATAAAGCACTTAGGTTTGATTCAAGTGAAATGATAAGAGGGTATTCTTGTGGGTAGTAACTAATAATACTAAGTGTCTTGAGAAAGGGAGCCTTGCGCTATCATCCCACTTTAGCTCCTAGTTCCGTAGTGAGCCCCTCACAGGGTAACCCTCGGGAAGTCCAAGATTAACCATAAGCTGTAAGAGTAAGATGTTATACAAGAATAATTTAATAACACGCTCACCCATACCCCGTGGTTACGGGAGTTTAGTTGGTTTGGTGCTCCGAGCAGTAGGCTCGGTGGTTGTAAGAGCGGATTGATAAGTCAGGTGAGCTTGCGAAACAGTAGTGTTTGTCGGTACGGACGGGTTGGTCCGGCGAGCCGGTGGCTCGGAAGGTTACAAATGACGGGCAGGTCAGCCCGGGGAGCTTATGGCTCAGAGATAGATAGTAGGACATGTTGCATGTGCATGAAGGTGGTGGGTCTTCGGTATTGGACGGTCGTTCACACCGACGTCAATACGTTGACTCGGCAAGTGTGGTATTTACACTTAGCCTTGAAAGACTGGTGGTCCAGCCAGTAAGAGTACGCAGACGCTCCGCGGTTTTGCGTTGAGGCGTACGATAGGTCTAGGTGAGGTAGTGTGAATACCAACCTAGAGGTGGGCGAGGCCCAACCCACCGCTTCCGTTTGCCACTACGGGAGTATCCTGGGAGTCTTACTAGCTCCAAAAAAGGGGAACTAAAGGTCTATGCGCATAGAGTCGTAGTGAGTGAGTTGCACTTGTATGAGCATAACATAACAACATACCTTGCATGTCATGGCATAATCATTGCATTACAACCCCTACCATCGTATAAATTGGTATGGGACTTTTTATACGATAGGCCCTGCTAAAGCACCCCTTGGTCTATAGGTTTGTATGGGCATTCCTATAAATCAATGATTACTTTTAAATTACTTTACCTGCCATTATATTTACTGCTCTTTACATGCTCTTTGCTATGCTTCACTTACAGCTTCATTTATATATTTACAACCATTCCTGTCACCTGCTTTGTATATTATTGTGTATATTGCAGCTTTTCTTCCTTTCCTTCCGCCCGGTGCCTTGGAGTCGCCGGGGGAGCGGATGGGAAGCCACTTAGTATTTATGACTAACGGTTGCTACATCCCTCTTTTTAGGAGCACATTCAGTGGTACAACAGCGTTCAACACCGGAGGCCAGCCAGGTCAGGTGTGCAGGGCTGGGGTTTATGGTCCCTTAGCTGTCGTCAGTGACAGAGGCGGGTGAGTGTTTTGAGATGTAGCCCTTGGGGCATCTAGCTGGTTACTCTGATGATTTGCAGGAGCTTGTGTAGCTTTCTGTCTTTCTTATTCTCTGATTTGGACATTATTACTTATTGTGAATCTTTGGTTTTAATACTTTCTTTCATTGATGGGTTGGCGCTGTGTAGTTGGTTTAGCCGGCAGGATAGGCGTCTTGTGGGGGAGGCTAGTTTGTGTGCTAGCGCTTCCGCAAGGCGGCTGTCCTGGGCATAAGACTCCCCTCGACCGTGTTTTGTGTTCCGGGAGGGGGATCTTACACCTGCCACGTCTGCAACAATTCCGCTCTGCTGAAGGATGCCACTCCAGTCTCTGAGACAGTTACAGTTGCAAATGGTGCCACTGCTGAGGTACTCCAAACAGGGACTGTGGATCTGCTACTCTCGTCAGGTACGCATTTAATTTTGAAAGATGTTAAATTCATTCCTACATTAGCTGCTAATTTAATCTCGATTAGTCTGTTAAGCGATGCGGGTATGTCTTTTAACATTAGTGGTGGTAAGGTGACCCTAATGGTCAACTCTCATTATTTTGGTTGCGCATATGTTCTAAATGGGATGTATATGCTGAGTCTAGTGAACGAAGTAGTCAGTCAGGTTAGTTCAAATCTCATGGATTCTAAGACTTTACATGTAAGACTAGGACACGTGAACTATATAAAACTACTTTTGCTAGCTAAAACTCACAACATACCTTTGGACACAAAAACTAAATTTGACAAATGTGAGATATGTGCTCAATCTAAGATTACTAGAATACCATTCAGTCCGGTGTCTAGGAGTACACGTACTTGAGTTGATACACTCCGACATTTGTGACTATAAAAGTTTTGTCACACGTGGTGGTCAGAAGTACCTGATAACTTTTATCGGCGACTTCTCTAGATATACTCACATTTATCTCTTAAAATCCAAAGATGAAGCTTTTGAAAAATTTCAAATTTTCAAAAATAGGGTTGAGAATCAATTGGATTTGAAAATTAAAAGGCTTAGGAGTGATCGAGGAGGCGAGTACGTCTCGGGTGAGTTTAGAGATTTTCTTGCCAGCAATGACATCATTCCTGAAACCACTGGCCCTTATTCGCCCCAGTCCAACGGTATTGCCGAGCGAAAAAATAGAACTTTAACAGAAATGTTGAATTCTATGTTGTTGACTGCCGGTAAGCCTGCGACTTATTGGGGAGAAGCAGCCCTCGCGTCGAATCACATCCTGAATCTGGTTCCTCATGCCAAATTAAAGTAAACCCCGTATGAGCTTTGGTTTAAGAGACCGCCCAGATTTGATAATCTCAAAACCTGGGGCTGTATTGCATATCTTAAGATACCTGATATAAGGAGATCTAAGTTAGGACCTAAGACGAACACTTGTGTATACTTAGGATGTGTAGTGGATAGTGTTGCAGACAGATTTCTAGATCTTTCTACCAACTCGGTCATTGAGTCTAAAGATGTTGTGTTCTTTGGGGACAAGTTTCTTAAAGATAAAAACCCGACTCTTCAAGGTCTGCCAGACACCAGTTCTGATACCCTCGTTGGAGCGGAACTACGACTCCCTGACACTGAGCTAGTTCACACTAGTGCCCTAGAGTCCACTAAGCTATCTAATAGGGAACGAGTTACTAAAAGCTTCAGTACAGACTTTGTGACTTACAACGTTGAAGCTGATCCATCCACCTATAAAGAAGCGATGCGATCCAGGGATTCTCTGTTATGAAGAGAAGCCATTGATGATGAGATGAACTCTCTCATGGAGAACCAAACTTGGACATTAGTTGACCTGCCCAAATGAGCTAAAACCATTGGGAGCAAGTGAGTTCTTAAGAAGAAACTGAATCCAGATGGGAGTATCGCTAAGTACAAAGCATGTCTAGTTGCAAAAGGCTTCACTCAAGTGAGTGGAATAGACTAATTTGATACATACTCACCTGTTTGTCACATTGCAACGATAAGGGTTCTTCTCGCTATCGTATCTATTGAATGATTCGTCGTTCATCAGATGGACGTAAAGACTGCATTTCTAAATGGAGATCTTTCTGAGGAGATCTACATGCGCCAACCTGAAGGGTTCGTCATAGAAGGTCTAGAAACCAAGGTCTGTAAGTTGATTAAGTCACTATACGGATTGAAGCAAGCACCGAAGCTATGACACGAGAAGTTTGACACTTGCGTAAAAGGCCTGAATTTTAAATCCAGTCTTTCAGATAAATGTCTGTACATACGGACAAGTCCAAATTCCGTCGCTATAATCTGCTTGTATGTTGATGACATGCTAATTCTGGGTACTGATCAGTCTGAGGTGGAAGACGTTAAGGTTACCATGAAGTCAAATTTTAGCATGACTGACTTAGGTGTGGTGAAAACCATCCTAGGAATGAAAGTGAACTTTACGAATAATGGTATCACCCTTAGCCAGAGTCATTACATCCAAACTCTACTAGAGAAGTGGGGTTATGATAAGTGCAGGAAGATTGAGACTCTATACGACTATAATAATAGACTGAAACCTCACGACGGTTCACCTATTAGACAGTTGGATTACTCCAAGCTTATTGGCAGTCTAATGTATTCTACTACCTGCACTAAACCCGACATAGCCTTTACGGTCGGCATGTTGAGTAGATTCACTAGTAACCCTAGAAAAGACCACTGAGACGCCTTAGAAAGGCTAATGCGATACTTAAAGTATATTGAGCAGTATGCTTTATGTTACAGTGGACACCCTCCTGTGCTTGAAGGGTACTCTGACGCCTCCTGGTGCTCAGATATTGGTGATAGTAGGTCCACTAGTGGTTATGTGTTTACCCTAAGAGGAGACACAGTAGCTTGGAAATCTAAGAGGCAAACGTGTACAACACTATCCTCTATGAAATCCGAACTCTATGCTCTTGCTTCAGCTGCCGAAGAAGTAGAGTGGGTTAGAGATTTGGTTATGGATATTCCAATGACGAGTCTAACAATGAACTCTATCTCGATATTTTGTGACATTCAAGCCACAAAAACCATTGCAACTAATTCCCTGTTCAATGGTACGTGAAGGCAACTACTGATTATACAGGCCTGGTTGACCTATCTTACCAGTCAAAGGATCATTTCCCTCTTGGACGTGAGATCAAAAGATAATATAGCAGATGTCCTTACCAAGAGCTTATGCAATGTTCTTACATCTAAAACATCGGGGGATATGGGATTAAAGTCTATTTAGTGGGACTTAATACCTATGTTATGTTTAAGATTTTAGAACTGAGTCTGTCTACATTCACGCATCTAAACTGAGTACACTGAAGTATTCCAGATGCTACTTGATGAAAGCCTGAGATTGAATAGTTGTCAGTCATTTCAAACTTGATGACTTACGCAATTATTTTATGAATTGGGTATCATTCAAAAAAGGAATACCGAAGTTACTGTTTGTGCCCTGATATCAGGATTATTCATCATATCATTCCAAATCTGATAATATAATGGTCATATGTTGTTGTATCATTCCAAACTTGATGGTATGACACACTTATGAAATGTTTTGATAATAATTCTGATAATCGAAGAAACATAGTTTGGTTCTATGAAACCAAATTTTCTAATTTTGTGTAAATTAGATAGAGATGCGGACACGTGAGTCTTTCTTCCTAGTTAGAGTATTATGTTCTAAATTGTTAGAATTAATCATTTTACTTTTGATATGCATATGTATGGATTCATTGAGTTTTGTTCTCATGACATTCTAATGTTTAAATGCAGATCAATTGAAGTCTGGAGGAGAGAAAGTGGATTTCGACATAGATGGAGATGATCTGCTGTTTGAGTAGACCGACCCATCACCAGTTTTGAGTTTAGCTTCAGATTACTGTTCTTGCTTCTGCTTTTGCTTTTGCATGTTTGGAACTTGTTTGAGTTTAGACGTTTGCTCTAAAAATCTTGTTGTTTTAATCTGAAACTCATTTTGTCGTTATCTAACTTATATGTTTTGTTTTAACTCGTTATGTGATACAATTGCTACAATATAAGAGGAGAATGTTAAGGTATATTTTGCTTTTATGTCGGGTCTTTAACGAAACCCTAACGGGTCCGTTAAAGCACCCTTAACGGGTCGTCGGGGATTTAGGGTTACGCCTATAAATACCTCTGCTGGGGGCAACAAATAGAGTCGTTCCAAACTTGACGCTCACTCGGATGCTTCGAGCGCGCTATCATAATTTAATTTATATATTTTAAATATATATATGAGATTTCTCATATATATTGAGATTTATCATTTTTGTATAACGTAAGTTTAATTTATATATTTTAAAAATATATATATATGAGCGTGCCAGGATTGTGAAAGTGTTCTGAGCGCGCTCATAAGCGTTCTGGGCGCGCTCATAAGCATTCTGGGCGCGCTCATAAGCATTCTGGGCGCGCTCAGAAGCGTTCTGAGCGCGCAACGAACACGGAAGTGTTCTGAGCGCGCTCAGAAGTGTTATGAGCGCGTAATGAGCACGGAGCGTTCTGAGCACGTAATGAGCACGAAAGTGCTCCGGGCACGCAACGACCACGGGGGCGCTCTGAACGCGCGGTGAGTGCGGAGGTATTCTGAGCGTGCTCAGAAGCGTTCTGAGCGCACGAGGAACATGAGAGCGTTCTGGGTGCGCGATAAACTTTGGCGGACGAGTCGTGCCTTAAAGGAAAAGACGGACCCCGACCGCACCTGACGAGAGGGCGCGACTTCGGTCGTATCCACCGCAGGACCCCTCCGGGGGGGGCTAGCTACACCCTGCTGCAGGGGGTGCGGCCTGGCCGCACCCCAAGGGGGATGCGGCCCGGCCGCACCCCAAGGGGGATGCGGCCCGGCCGCACCCTGCACGGGGTGCGGCTTGTCCGCACCCCCCCCCCCCCCACCCATGGGTGCGATTTGGTCGCATCCCCCACCATGGGGGGTGCGACTATCCGCACCCCACTAGTGGGGCGCAGACTATCCGCACCCCAATAGTCGGGTGCGGTCATCCAGCGCGCCACATCTGGCGGAGCGTAGATTGAGAGGCGAAATCCTCCACTCCCATGATCATGGGTTGGACCACTACCTCCACTTCCCTCTAGTGGAGCTCTCTCTCTAAGCGCACACCACGGTGCTTATAAATTAGTGGAGGAGCAACATATTTACGGATGCACATCATAAGCCCCCCAAACCTTCGAAATCCGAGACGCTGCGCGGAGGAGAGCGAAGTTTTTGATTTTTGCTTGCTGCGGTTCCGATCACCGTTAAAGCGCCGTACCATGCCAGAGGTTAGTAATTTCCTATTTTGTGCGAGGTATGAAAAGGGGAGAGAAAGAGCGCGCCAACGGCGTGCTTGATGCGCGTGTGGCCTATGCCCGACTGAGGGGCGGCCGGTCGGCGGGCACGGTTGGTGGCGACCGCGCATGCGGGGCCGGAGGCGTCAGCGGCCATGCACACGGATGGCGTGCGTGGCCGGTGTCGTGCGGCTGCGCTGCGCTTGCGCGGCCGGGACAGCCGGCGCTGGTGGTGAGGGCGCCCTGCGCGCGGAGGGCGAGCGGCCGACGGCGGTCCGCGCACGCGCGGCCTGCGCGCGCGCAGTTTTCGGGCGGCCGGTGTCGGCGGTGCGGGCTCGCGTGCGGCTGCCGCTTAGCCGATGTTGGTCGTGGGGGTGTGCGATTGACGTACTCGCGGTCGAAATTTGAATAATATGCGCATGTTCGGGTTTTTTGCTCTTTGATACACGTGCATTCGTGTAGCGATCCGCGGTTTTCATTAGGTGCGCTTATGGATATGTTTTGTCTATTTCAGGTTTCAAAACAGAGAGCCAATCGAGGCAGATGTGCTTGCGCTCCACTCTTAACGACGTGCGGATCAATATGTGGCACAAGAACTTGGGTTGCCCTCGGACGTTGAGGTGAAGGTACCTCGGGCTGAAGAGCGTGCCCAAAATCCTCCTACTGATTTTATGACTCTCTCGGAGAGTTGCTTGTAGTCGGGGTTTCGCTTTCCTCCTTCTGAGGAGGCTCTTGAGGTGTTTCGGTTTTGCGGTGTTCCGATCACCCAGTTTACCCCGGCCGGGATGGCGAGGATAATGGGGATGAAAGTATTTCTTCGAGAGCATAGCGCGTGGTTTTCTCTAGAGGTGTTCAAAAACTTGTGCAAGATTTGTACTGACTCGGGCGGCCGTATTGAAGTCCGAAGCAACAAAAGTTGGTTTCGTTTTGGAGAGAAGAATGATTATCGGCATGGGAACACCCTTTACGGATATGTTCGGAACTGTTGGGATTTTCCAGAGTTATGTAGAGCGCTTCCCGGACGTTGTTGTCGGCAGACGAGGAGGGAGGACGAGTTCATTTCAATCCCCGGTTTCCCTGGTCGAGAGGGGTTGTCGAAGGCCCTGTATTGTATTTCCAGTTGTGTGGAGGAGAGCCGACTGCTCTCGGTGGGGCTTTCCTGGGATGTCGAGCGTGCGGCCGCCGTTCCCCTATTTCGTGGGAAGAAGAGGAAGGTTGCTTTCAAGAATGGAGGTTCCAGCCCAGGGCTTATCTCGTCAGTGCCTAGGAGCCATGATCACGAGGCTGGCCCGAGCAGTCGCAGGGTGGAGCCGACTCCAGTCGATCCGGAGATTGAGATTTTGGCGTCTCCTATCGCTGACCGGGTCCCGCAGGGAGACTTGCTGCCGTCTCCCCCTTTGCCGCCAGCGAGGCAAGTTTCCTCATCTCTTCAGGCGGTGACTTCTGCGGTAAGTAAAGTTCTTCTTCTCTAGTTTTGTCCCTTCTTCCCCATCATTGCTCATCTATGCTAACTATTTACTTTTGCCCACATGCCGATGTTCTGACCAGCGTCGCTCTCACATGGAACGATTGTTATGTGGGCCTCAAGGACAGCTACTTCACTCTTCAGGAAGAGCTGTGTGTGGCGAGATGTGATTTATCTGTTTGTAGAAGAAGAGAGATCGTGATCTGACCAATATTAGGCAGATGGAGGACGACATCTCCTCTTCCCGATCTGAGGCCGAGAAACTACTAGTGGAGTACGGTGGTGACAAAACGCTTGCCCAGGATGCCCCCCGTCAGCTGTCGGAGGCTCAGGGGGAGATGTTCTGCCAAGAGGGGGAACTGGGCTTCTTGAGGGGCTAGGTGGATCGGTTGTCATCGGTGGAGCATATCATCGAAGAGGCCAAGGCGGCGGGAGTGGCCGAGTACAGGGACTCTCTAGCCTTCGTGGAGGAGCGATTCCAGATATCGGAGGAGATTCGCGTTGAGATCATGTCGAAGGAGGTGGAGCCGCTATTGGAGGATGAGTGTGAGGATGCCTTCCAGAGGGGCGTTCAGAAGACTCTCCATATGATGGAGAGGAAGTTTGGGTGTGGCACCGCTGGTCTTGGAGCTGGGGATCTTTCTGGGGATGATTGCTCGGATGTAGTCGAGGATTGATGCTTGTACTTGTTACCTTTCATCTTACTGTTTTCAGCATTGCTGTTTGTCATTGTTTTTACTTGTGTGCAATGTTGAGCTAGTGTGGTTGTATTCCTTTGTCGTATATATTGCATTCGTTTCCTTGTGTCTTTTGCGACTTTAGTGTCTACTTATTATTGAAGTAACAATTAGGAGGATAGGCCCCAGAGTGGTCGGTGAAGGGCATTTGCATTCAAACTGTGGACGAACGTAAGAGGGGCAGACCCTTACGACGTTGGGACCTGACCGCGAAGGAGAAGAGCGAACCTTCAATCGAAGGCAGTGCGAAGTCCCCGGGGCAAGGCCCCAAAGTGGCCGGTGAATAGCGGGTGTATTCAAACCACGGACGAACGTAAGAGGGGCATACCCTTACGACGTCGGCACCTGGCCGCGGAGGAGAAGGGCGAACCTTTAATCGACCGCAGTGCGAAGTCCCCGGGGCAAGGCCCCAAAGTGCCCGGTGAATAGCGGGTGTATTTAAACCATGGACGAGCATAAGAGGGGCAAGCCCTTACGACGTCGTGGCCTGACCGCGGAGGAGAAGGGCGAACCTTCAATCGAGGGCAGTGCGAAGTCCCCGGGGCAAGGCCCCAAAGTGGCCGGTGAATAGCGAGTGTATTCAAACCGTGGATGAACGTAAGAGGGGCAGACCCTTACGACGTCGGGGCCTGACCGCGGAGGAGAAGGGTGAACCTTCAATCGACGGTAGTGCGAAGTCCCCAGGGGTCGGGCCCCAAAGTGTTCCCGTAGTAGCTTAATTTAGAACAGGCAAAGCGTATCGAAAAATAAACGTTGATACATGCGCAAGTGCAATCTTGTGGCTTTTGAGTTAGCAAGTTTTTGATATAAATTTTACGAAAGTGAAGGTAATGTCGAGATCCCTTTGTGTTGTGCCTACACGAGCTCTTCTGGTCGTTCAGCGTGGTAGGCAGTAGTGATCCAGGTGTTAATCATTCCGACGACCGACCCTCGGTGGCCTCCTTCTGTGCTTCTTTGTGAAAAACCTCAAGGTGTCCTGACTGTACAAGGCGTTCAATTTCTTCTTTCAATCTAGCACATTGCTCCGTACGGTGCCCTATACCTTTGTGGAAATTGCAAAATTGGGATTGGTCTCCCCTGCGCTGGGAGAGCGTTATGGGCCAGTTGATGATTTTGATGTTGTAGATTACAGACAGGATATGCTCGCGGGAGGCGTTTAACGGGGTGTAGACCCAGGAGCTTTGATTCGCCGACCCTCGGGAGCAGACTGTTTGGCTCTGAATTGGCCGTCCGGCCTTCACGAACTATTGTTGTTGTCCCTTTCTCTTTCGACATGTATCTTTAAGTTATTGTGTTTTGCTGATGCCGAAAGAGTAGCTTTTTCTGCCAATGTAGGGGTTGTGTGGCCCTCCTGTGCCCCGCGTTTCTCAGAGTTCGAATTTGGCAACGGGTCGTAGTTGATCCAAGGAAGCCCGACTGTGGCCACGTCGAGACCACAAATCAAATCTCTGAGGATTTTCCCTTTATTGGTCATGCGGCCGGCCATGGAAATGTCATGATGCATGGCACCGGGTAAGAGGCTCCCAAATATCGCGCCGTAGGGCGAGTCTGCTTCTGCGATGGGGAACTGAACGTCGTACTGGACCGGTTCTGGGAGCATTCCTAATTGAACGGGGAGGATGACGACTCCTATGGTGGGCACTACCGTTCCATCCGAGAGTTCTGCGTCGCAGGCTCTGAGCTTGAGGTTCCCACCTAGGAGTTTGAGCCGCACCGCGGCTGCCATGAACAAGATGTTGAAAGAGATGTGATAGGGTTTTCAACGCCCTTCTTAGTTCACAGGCTGGGTTTCCTATGCCTGCGTTCAAGGCGAAGTCCAACCCTCCATGGGGACGCTTCTGGCGAAAGCTTATGAAGATCTTTTCTTGCTGTTTGCCATGCTCCGCCGCCCCCGGGTGGGGGGGGGGGGACCTGCTCGTCTCGAGCTCTTCTCGTTCCTCTTATTGGATCCTCCACGTGCGTGCTTCGTGCCATTCTACGAACAGATGGGACAGCTCGGTGAAGTTGTGGATTGCTCCCTCGTGTTGGATCGGTCGGCGCCCTTAGAGGGGGGTGAATAAGGGTTTTCAAAAACTTAAGTAAATATTTAGAAAGCTTTGAATTATTGCAAGACTAAAGTAATATTTTTGAATAGCGATCTAAATTGATTTATGATGAAAAAGAGGATAATAAACAATTTAGATGAATGAAGAACAAAATCAATTTTATTACAAAAATAGAGACATGATTACTATTAATAAAATTGATTACAAAAATGGATTTCTATGACGCTAGAAATCGAGGCGAATAATTATAGTTCTTTTTCGTTTTCTATACCGACTCGTATCCCCACGAACCGGTTGGCTTTAGCCGATCTCTCCCCAGATACGGCCTCAAGCCGCTCTAGCCAATCTATCCCCAGAAAGGCCTCGAGCACCCCCTAGATCTATACCCTAGACCTAGTCTCCAACACAAGCCGAATTACCCCCTAAGTCTACCCCAGACCTAGTCGCCAACATGAGGCGAATTAACGAACCGTTTACAAGAAAAAAGAGAACTAAACTGAAATTACAACAATAATAAAAACTCCCTCTAAGAACTTCTGAAGTAGGAGACGTTGGACCGCTGTAGTATAAGCGCTGTTGAGGCGGTCGCCTGTCGGATGAAGCGTGAAGAAATCCTCCTTCAGAAATTCCTTCTCTAAGCTTTTGGTGGGAGTATCTCTCTGATCTCTCCTCTCTCTGCTGTGGCACGAAGCTCTGGAGTTTTTGAATCTAAAGAGGATGAAGAATACGGAGGCAAAGTGTCCAATTTATAGCTCAAGAGCTACCGCCGGCGCTAGCGCTACCGCCGGCGCTAGCCCGGATTAAGAAATAATTTGCGCGGCAGGATCTTCAATCCGAGGCAACATTTTGCTCTATGCCTCTTACGCGCCATGCTACCGCCAGCGCTAGTAGCTACCGCCGGCGCTATCCCAGATTAAGTAACATTTTGCATGGTGCGATCTTCAATCCGAGGCAACATATTTCTCCATGCCTCTTGTGCGTCATGCTACCGCCAGCGCTAGTAGCTATCGCCTGGCGCTAGCATCCTTCTATAAACGCCGCCGGATTGTCGCAAATCATCGTTAGCGCCGGGCGCTATCGCTACCGCCGGCGCTAGTGAGCCTCTTCGAATTTTGGCCTCAATTTTGGGGGCAGACATCATGAGTACTCCTTGAGTCATGTGGACTATGCTAACCTGCACACTTGAACACACAAGATCAAATACACATAGGATTTGTTATTCTCAAACCTAGGAGATGCGGAAGACCGTGTTCCAACAAACTCCCCCTTTTATTAATAACAAATCCATTAATGATAAATCAAAGCATTAATAAATAAGCATGATGAGATTATACTTGTGTGTGTGTGTGAGAGTGATGACTTTAGGATGATTATTGATTTTAGCATTTAGAATTGCTCCCCCTAAATATATGCCCCCCCTATGTGAATGCTCCCTTAATATGTATGCTATCAACTGAATTTGTCATGTTGGGTTTATGATAGCGGGTTACATTTATCATTGTTAGTTCTCCCCCTTTTGCATTTTATCATGTTAGTTCTCCCCCTTTGTTATTAGCAAAAGTGGGTAGGGAAACAAAGTACTAAAAAATGTGTAAATAAAAGAGAAGACATGATCGAGCTTTTTAAGTAAATGATAAGGAGTTTTAGACTTGTCTTTCATTGAAAATGATCAGAGTTATGACTTATTTTATCCCTTTTGTTTGTAGTTCTCCCTCTTTTATAAATCAGAGTTTAGTAAAAAATAATGATTTTCCCTTTAAATAAGAGTTTTAAGCCAAAAAAAAATCATGATTTCCAAGTAACCAATCTACCCAGACAATATGTCAACACCCTAGCCCCGTACTAAGTGACGGATGGGCATGAGGAGATGCAAACATGTCGTAGGTTGGGGTGTTAATCCCATATGCAAACACTTGACAAAAACTTAACCTAGCGCTCTTTCCCCCCAGTGCCTTGCAAGGCCCCACTGGAACCCTCCCCGGTTAAGGACAAGACATGACTAGAGATAAGGTTATCTAATGTCTACAACCCTACGCCCCCGCTATGGTGAGAAATGAAGTCATGGATAACAATTATCGGAAACATTAAGCATTTAAATCTAATGGGAAATATCATAGCATATTGGTTTATATTTTTATTTGAATTTTTGAAATAAAACTCACATAGCTATATTGAAATTCATGAATGAATCAGTGTTTGAGTATTGCGGAAGATTTCGAAAAAAGAAACATCATAATACTAAATAAGAGTTTAAGTTAAAAAGAGATGTTTTATAAGCAATATTTCACTCGTTGGAGGAGTGTTTAGAATAGAAATAGATCAGAGTTATAAGAAAAAAAAATCAACCAATATAAAGTTTACCAAGCAAGTCTACCACTTGTTGCAAGAAAGGAATTTGAAGATTCAAGTGATGATGCACACACGATGAAAGATTTTAAATAAGTTTTAAAGTACAAGGTAAAACAATTATATGGTTATGATGCGGAGGACATATAGAAGTACAAAAAAACATCTTATGGTAATCAATGATGGTTCATAAAAAGATATAGGAGTTCAATTTCAAAAAGAAGATGTTTTTGTAAATCATTTTGCATTTAAAATTTTTGTTCTGACAGTACAGTAACCAAGCATGAAATAATCTTATCAAAAAGAGATTACTACAATGTTACTTTAATTCACAATTTCAAAACATACCAAACATTGTAGAAAGCATGCTAGGTTATCTAGTGCATTTCATAAATAAAGAGTAGTATAGAATTAGCATTAGGATCCAATACTCATGAGAAGAAGTGTTATGGAAGATAATGATGTGCATAAAAGTGTATTTTGAATAGAGTAAACAAATGTTTTAATCAAAAATACAAGTAATATATAAAGTAAAGAGCACAATAAAACACAAATAATTTTACTTCCACTCACTTCAATGCACAAAGAAAAATGTACAACTACCAAGGTGCTCTGCACACACAATGCTCATAAAGACTTATCAGGGTGCAAAGTAGTGCTTGGGGGATCACATATTTTTATTCTTCAAGATTGATTTTTATTGTGATCCGGTGTACTTAAGAATAAGTGGTTTTTATTTTGAAAGAAAGATATGGTTTGCACAAGATACTTTATTATTCTTTCCAAGGTGCTCAACCTCACAACGCTTATTAAGACTTATCAGGAGGTTCAAGTAGTGCTTGGTGGAGTTATCTTTGTCATTTATTTTATAATTTTGTTTTGTACAAAGTTCTCCGAATATACTTGTTTTGCAAATCAATAGAATTTATGAAAAAGATAACCACTTTTCTTAACTTATAAAAGTGCAAATAAAGGTTGTGTAGGTAAGATACTTGTGCAATTTTAATTCATTGTACTATTACAAAATATACACAAGCATTCTTAGATTAAACACATATGTAGACAATGCCAAAATAAGTGAGTGAATAACGATCATTATCAAACATAAAACATTTACTCAGACTTAGAGGCATGCTAATTAATGGTCCGGATGACCTGCGGATAGCGTAACTCCGCCTTACTATTTTACTAAACGCACTCCAAATTGGTCTGCAGGTAGCCAGACTCCGCTGTCCCGAAGGGCTATAAGCAGACCATCAGGGGTGCCCAGATGATTCTATTCCCCAGAATCTGACTCTACTCGCCGAGGGAGGCACCGGTCTACTCGCCAGGCCTCCTGACTCTACTCGCCAAGGGAGGCACCGGTCTACTCGCCAGGCCTCCTGACTCTACTCGCCAAGGGAGGCACCAGTCTACTCGCCAGGCCTCCTGCCTCTACTCGCCAAGTACTTTCGGCTCTGCTCGCCGAATACACCCCGGACTACTTCGCCGAATACGGGTTGTACACAATCCCCGCTCTTTGCGAGCTCGCTAGAGGTCGGAAAGAAGAGTCCAACCCCTTATTCGGCGGAACTGCGAGCCCACGAGCTCTTCCTCTATAAATAGAGTGGGGGTGTGCCTTTCATCCCATGTGTCGAAATGTCTTCCAAGGGGGGGTCTTCTGCAGCTGCCGACCGGGGGCTCGTTGATGACGAGCCCGAGGCTACAGCCGTCCTGGACATCATTGGAGAGTTCATGATGCCTCGCCCTCCTGGCTCCGCGAGGAAGAGGAAGTCCAAGCGGAAGAGAGCCGACCTGGAGCAACGCGAGAGGTCTTCCACAGACCCGGAATCCATGGCGAGGTGCGGACCCTTGCTTGGGAAAGTGACGACCTCGCCTATTCGTGAAGAGCTCGCCGCCGACTCATCTCACCAGCAAGGAGAGGGCGAGGTTGGCCTCACAACAGGTGGGCTTGAGGAGGCGAGATTGCCCCCAGCGGATCAGGGCGCCCCACTATTTCCTCCAGTTCGTCCAACCACGACACCTGGTAAGGGCACTATCTTCTCGTCCCACTCGGCTGAATTGGTACTGACCCTTTGTTACCTGCAGTGCTTCCTAGCCACCCGATTCAGCCTGGCCAATTCGGCGCGACGCTGTCGATGGGTCTTGGGACCACGTCTTCCTCGGCCCCTGGGCAGATTTTGACCCTCCTTCCTCCTCCATTGCAGTCGCCTCTTCAGCAGTCTGGGGTAGGCCAGCCGACCCGCCCAACTACCGGGGGAAATCCTTGATAATGGGGCCTTTATCCGGGGGGACCGGTGTGGTTCTTCGCTTGTCTGCCTCTACTGGGAGGTTGCGGGCAGATCCACCTCACCACCAGGAAGGGAACAACACTTACGGGGGTACTTGCCTTGCTTACCTTGTCGCCTTCTCCTTTTCTGTCGCTTACTCTTGTCATCTACCTCCTTTCAGATAGTCGGAGGTCTTCCCCTTCCAGTCGTCCGCCATCGGCGAATTCACTGCCGGGGTCGCCACCGCATGTGGCGTCTACTCCCTTGAGGGAGCTACTCGCGGACCCGCCGGGCTTTAGCGAGGGGTCGTGGGCTCGTTTGATTGCTGTCCTTCGAGCTCATGATTCTTTTCTGATGTCTACGCCACCCGCCGAGGTGAACGCGCGATCGGTTGACCTTGGGGACCGCCTCTCTGAAGTGGAGGAGTTTCAACAGCATGTGCAGGGCGAAGACGACCTCTTTGACAGGGTGACCGACCTGGAGACGAGGTTGTACGAGGTGGAGACTCGCCAGCAAACTACCGAAGATGATCTTCACCGCTTCTCGCAGGTGGCTGGCACCGTGGGCGAGGCCTCCTTTGTAACACCCTGCCAGTACGAATAGTATAATAGTAGGTCCGGCCGGGACCCCACGCCATACAAACCACACTAGCTAGGAGTTAAAAGGTGATAAACAGAAAGAAACTACAACAGAGTATACTAAACACTAGCGGAAGCATAAAGATTTAACATTTCCATTAGAATTGTCCACTATCATAGGAATGAAACCATGAAATAGAGTTATGGCCTTAAGGCCTTACATTTAACAAATGTACTAAAACTCCAAAACATACATCGGCACGCAGGCCTGCAATACGTGAGAAAGCTAAAAAAAGGAGGTTGGCCTTCAAGGGCCAACTCAGCAAAGGGGCCACCGCCCGCTATTTCCCACTAGGCTCACCTGCACCTGCATAAGAACGTTCCACCAAGCGGTGGCAAACAAAGTAACGGTCAGCACAGCTGACCAAATTATAACGACCCCACCCCTTTACCGGGGTGGCGGAGCTTCTACCCTGCAAGCAAGCCATACTAGCACAAGTACTAATATAAAGAAGGTGCAACTACACAAGGTGAGGTTTCACGCACATTCAATCTTCTAGGTTGAGCATCAAAAAGGAGGGAACCTAGGTATGCACATGATGTTGGTTGGGTTCACCAGAAGGTTCCCCACAACCGCCTAAACAACCGCATGAGGCTAACAACATCAATTCCACAAAACACTCTTGGGAATATTCTCGGTGTACCCGCCCTTTCTGTTCGACAAGATGGGTGTGCTTGCCGTATTTTAATCCGCTCGATCTTTCCTCTTCATTTGCCGCAAATCTCGTCCGACGTGCTCGTTATTATCGTTTGTTACTTTCCTTATATATATATATTTTTCGCGACGCGTTTGCCTATGTGGCGTACTTGCGCCTGGGGGATACTCGCTCGTGGCGAGGGCTCGCGCGAGAGTTCTCCTCGCCTTGGTCAGGCGCCCGTTTACTTATGCCTTTTCGGAGAGTGAGGCGGTTGGGGCGCACTTCTCCCCCCTGTTAGGGCGTTTTGCGAGATGATTGACGAATAGATGAGTAACTTCGCTATCTGCGAGTCTGGGGGGTTTTTATGATACTCGTCTCGCCTCCCCTTCCCTTATGAGATCGCTTTTTTAGAGTTGGCACTCGTTAGGGTCTGGGGCTCACCCGAGGGGGCAAGTAGCCAGCCTACAGGGGAGGAGCCCAGTGCTACGGCCTGGTCTATGGCAACAACACGTCTCGGGAACTTAGAACTCACTCGAGGGGGCAAGTAGCCATCTTGCAGGGGAGGAGCCCAGTGCTACGGCCTGGTCTACGACAACACACATCTCGAGGACTTAGAACTCACTCGAGGGGGCAAGTAGTCAGCCTGCAGGGGAGGAGACCAGTGTTATGGCCTGGTCTACGGCAACAACACATCTCGAGGACTTAGAACTCACTCGAGGGGGCAAGTAGCCAGCATGCAGGGGAGGAGCCCAGTGCTACGACCTGGTCCACGGAAACAACACATCTCGAGGACTTAGAACTCACTCGAGGGGGCAAGTAGCTAGCCTGCAGGGGAGGAGCCTAGTGCTACGGCCTGGTCTACGATAACAACACATCTCGAGGACTTAGAACTCACTCGAGGGGGCAAGTAGCCAGCCTGCAGGGGAGGAGCCCAGTGCTACGGCCTGGTCCACGGCAACAACACATCTCAAGGACTTAGAACTCACTCGAGGGGGCAAGTAGCCAGCCTGCAGGGGAGAAGCCCAGTGCTACAGCCTGGTCTACGGCAACAACACATCTCGAGGACTTAGAATTCACTCGGGGGGCAAGTAGCCAGCCTGCAGGGGAGGAGCCCAGTGCTACGACCTGGTCCACGGCAACAACACATCTCGAGGACTTAGAACTCACTCGAGGGGGCAAGTAGCCAGCCTTCAGGGGAGGAGCCCAGTGCTACGGCCTGGTCTACGGCAACAACACATGTCGAGGACTTAGAACTCACTCGAGGGGGCAAGTAGCCAGCCTGCAGGGGAGGACCCAGTGCTACGGCCTGGTCTACGACAACAACACATCTCGAGGACTTAGAATTCACTCGGGGGGGGGGGGGCAAGTAGCCAGCCTGCAGGGGAGGAGCCCAGTGCTACGGCCTGGTCCACGGCAACAACACATCTCGAGGACTTAGAACTCACTCGAGGGGGCAAGTAGCCAGCCTGCAGGGGAGGAGCCCAGTGCTACGGCCTGGTCTACGGCAACAACACAGCTCGAGGACTTAGAACTCACTCGAGGGGGCAAGTAGCCAGCCTGCAGGGGAGGAGCCCAGTGCTACGGCCTGGTCTACGGCAACAACACATCTCGAGGACTTAGAACTCGCTGCTCGATGTCTGTCGCCTAGGTGGTGAGACGTTACGAGCTTGCCATGGAAAGCGTTGTTATTTTTAAGCATAACAGAAATAAACTAAGTATTACATTAATGTTAGGAGTAGAAACGCTTCAAGTCGTCTCCACTCCAAGTGTTTCCTAGGAGTTCTCCCTCAACGTTCTGCAGGCGGTATCCGCCGGTTCTTAACACCTCGAACACAACGTAGGGGCCTTCCCAATTGGGATGAAGTTTACCCACCGCGGCGGATCTTCCTGCGGCGTCCACCTTCTTGAGAACCAGGTCTCCCTTGGTGAACTGCTTGATTCGGACCTGCTTGTCAAAGTGCTTTGCCATCCTTCGCTTGATCTCTTCCTGTCGGATCGTGGCCTGGTCGCGAAGTTCCTCCACGAAATCCAAGGCGAGTCGCTGCGCCCCTTCGTTCTCGAGTCTCCACCCTTCATCCCCGCCTTCTGCGGACACCACCCTAGGACTCCGGACTTCGAACTCTATCGGGATGAGAGCCTCTGAGCCGTGTGATAGCTTGAATGGTGTTTCGCCGGTTGCCGTGGTGGGGGTAGTCCTCAAGGCCCAGAGGACCGAGGGGAGCTGTTCCACCCAATTTCCCTTCAGGTTCTCCACCTTCTTCTTGAGCAGGCTGAGGATGACTTTGTTGGCTGCTTCAACCTGGACGTTGCTTCGTGGGTGATGAACTGAGGCGAAGCGGAGATCGATGCCAAGTTGACTACAGAAATCGGTGAGCTCAAGGCTTGCGAATTGTGGACCATTGTCGGTGACGATGGCGAGGGGTAGACCATGTCTGCACACGATCTCCCCCCAAATGAAGTTCTTCACCACCAGGGAGGTCGTTTTTGCCAGGGCCTTCACCTCCATCCACTTGGAGAAATAATCAATCATCACCAGGAGATATCTCCTTTGCCCACTTGCCGGGGGGAACGGTCCCACCAGATCCATTCCCCAAATGGCGAAGGGCCAGGGGGTGGTGATTGACCGAAGACGCTGAGCTGGCTGTAACTGGAGCGGAGCGTAGAGTTGGCACTTTGAGCATCTCTTCGCGAACTCCTCCGCGTCCTTCCTGATGGTAGGCCAAAAGTATCCCGCTCAGAGTACTCTCTTTTCCAGGGTTCGGCTTCCCGAATGACTGCCGCACTCGCCTGTGTGAATCTCCTCCAAGACCCGGGAGGCCTCCTCCTCGGACAGACACCTGGCCAAGGGACCGGATAGAGTCTTCCTGTAGAGCACCCCGTCAGTTAGTAAATAGTAAGCGGACTTGTACCTGAACCGCCTCTTGTCCTGAACCTCCGCAGGCAAGCATCCTGTGGTTAAGAAGGTGATCAGGGGGTCCATCCACGAAGCGGGTTGGTCGATGTCCATCACCTCCCCTTCCTCGATCGAAGGACGAAACAACTCGGTGATCGTTCCCCCAACCAGGGGGCCATATTTGGCCAGTCGATCTGCTCGGGCGTTCTCCTCCCTTGGCACGTGCTGTATGGAGAAAGACTTGAAGGTGCCCACCAAGTCTTTGACTTTTACTAGGTAGCGCTGCAGTACCGGCTCTCTTGCTTCAAAATCTCCTCGAATCTGGGAGGTGACTACCAGTGAGTCGGAGTGGACTCTGATGTCGTGGATCCCCAACTCCTGGGCTAGGCGTAGTCCCGCGATTAAGGCCTCATATTCTGCCTGATTGTTGGTGACGGGGAAGTGAATGCTGACAGCCTGTTCAATTCTGGTGCCCTGAGGGCTAATCAGGATGATGCCTCCTCCACATGAATTCTTCCCCGACGCTCCATCCACGAACACTTCCCAAGCCACCTGCTGGGGTGCCTCCTTCTCGCCTACTTCTGCGGTATAGTCAGCCAGGAAGTCTGCCACCGCTTGGGCCTTCATGGCTAGTCGGGGCAGGTAGGTGACGTCGAACTCGCTAAGTTCTACTGACCATTTCGCCATCCTGCCAGAATGCTCTACTCCCTCCAGGATACTGCGGAGAGGGTGATCGGTCACTACCTTGATCGGGTGGGTCTGAAAGTAAGGTCGGAGTCTCCGTGCCGACACAATCAAGGCAAACGCCAATTTTTCCAGGATGGGGTACCGCAATTCTGCCTTCCGCAGGACCCGACTTACATAGTAAATGAGGAGTTGACGTTTCCCTTCCTCGCGGACCAAGACCGAGCTTACCGCATCCGACCCCACCCCAACGCATAGGAAGAGGGCCTCTCCCCCCCTAGGCCCTTGCAACAGAGGCACCTGGGCCAACTGGAGTCATCGGCTTTTGAAGGCTCCCTGACACTCTGCCGACCATTCAAACTTCTTATTGTCTCAGAGAGTTTTGAAGAAAGGTGAGCACTTCTCTCCTGCCCTAGAGAGGAACCTACTCAGCCCCGCTAGGCGACCTGTCAGGAGCTGAACTTCCTTGACGTTCCTGGGCGCTTCCATCTCCATAATTGCCTTCACCTTGTCTGGGTTTGGTTCTACTCCGGCCGGGGTCAAGAGGTGTCCCAAGAACTTCCCCTTTCCAGCCCCGAACACGCACTTGGCTGGATTCAGTCTCATCTTGTACTTCCGCAGCGCGGCGAAGGTCTCGTCCAAGTCGCGAAGATGCTCTTCGACCCCCTTGCTTTTTACCATGAGATCGTCGACGTAGACCTCCAAGTTTCGCCCCTTCTGCTCTTTGAACACCCTATCCATCATGCGTTGGTAGGTTGCTCCTGCATTCTTAAGTCCGAATGGCATCATTTTATAATAATAGCACCCGTCGTTGGTAATGAAGGAGACGTGCTTTACGTCGGGCGGATGCATGCAGATTTGATGGTAACCAGAAAAAGCGTCCAAAAAACTCATGACAGGGAATCCGACGGCCGAGTCTACTAGCTCGTCGATTCTAGGCAAGGGATAGCAATCCTTGGGGCAAGCTTTATTAAGGATAGAAAAGTCAATACACATGCGCCACTTCCCCTCCCCCTTTTTCACCATTACAACATTGGAGACCCAGCCTGGGTACTGGATCTCCGACACAAACCCCGCCTCCAGCAGCTTCCTGACCTCCTCCCTGATGGGCTCGGCCGGAGTGGTGGCGGTTGCCCTCTTCTTCTGTTGGATGGGGTGGACTCCTTTATCCAAGTTGAGATGATGGCAGGCGATGTCTGCGCCGACGCCTGGCATATCTGCTGCGCTCCACGCAAAGATGTCCGCGTTCTTTTGGATGCAGGACATGATCTTCTCCTTGTCTTCCTCTTCCATCTCTTTGCTGACCTTCACCTTTCCCGGCCTCCCGCTTTCTGATAGGATCTCCTTCTCCTCCACTTCCTCGGCTGCCTCCAGCCTCGTCGTCTCCTCCGCTTCTTCGGCTGTCTCTTGCCTCGCCACTTCTTCCATCACCAGGTCTGCCGCCTCTGCCTTCTCCTTCCAGCTGATCACGTTGACAGCGTTAAGATAACACCGCCTTGCCACCTTGGGGTCGCTCCGGATCCGGATCTGCACGCCTCCCTGGTTGTACTTCAGGCATTGATGGTAGGAGGAGGGCACACACTTGTAGGCACTGATGAGTGGTCTGCCGAAGATGGCATTATAACTGCTGGGGGCGTCTACAATGACAAACCTGCAACACTTGGTGGCCCCTCCCATCGTCACCACCAACTCCACGCATCCCTCTACTTCTTTTCTTTCTCCCGCGAACCCAAAGAGCGGTCCTTCCGTCGAGGTAACCCTCTTTTCTTCCACCTTCATGGCATCAAACGCTTTCTTGAACACGACATTGACGGAGCTCCCGTTATCCACCAGGATGCGAGAGACCGTATAGTTCTCTACCGCGGCCTTGATCACCACAGCGTCGTAGAAAGGGTTTTCGTTCCCCAACATATCTTCCTCTAAGAAAGTGATCTCTCCTGACGGTGGCGGAATCTAGGAGGTAGAGGCCACACTCCTCCGATACACGACGTTGAGGCTCCCCTCCCGGGTCGCCTCCAACCCTGCCCCTCCGTGGATGACCCCTATCCCCCCATGGACTCCCAGATCTCCCCTATCCTCACACCTCCTTGGGGCGGGGGCTCCCCCCCCTTCGATTCTCAACATGTCTCCTTCTCGCCTCTCATGCCCTTCCTGGGCTCCTCCAGATCCCCTCCTCAACTCCAAGAACTCAGGGCACGTGGCCGTCGCATGGCCCTCTACCTGATGGAAGTCGCAGTAGGGCATCGCCCGACGCTCTTCTTCACCCCGGGGCTGTCGCGGCCTTCCCCCTCTTCCTCGTCCTCGTCCCCTCTTGATCACATTAGCTTCTCTGGGCGGCGCTTGGTTTTGCCTCCACTGCCCTTGCCTCCGCTCGGGTGAGCGACAACGGTCTCGCCGTTCCGGAGAGTACCTCCCTCCTGGTCTCCCTTGGTAGCCTCCTCCAGCAGGCCTCCAGGCCGGCCGGCGAGGCGGAGCCTGGAACCTCCTCTCCTGATCTCGCTGATCCCTGTTCTCCCGGGACCCTCCCTCTTCTCGCCTTCTCGGCTCACATCTCTTCTTGGACTCGCGCCGGCCGCTCCGATCTCCTTCCTTCTCCCCTCCCTCCAGTCTAGCTAACTTGGCCACGAACTCCGGGCTGGTTGCCTCCCCTGCGATCTGCCTTCCGGCCCGATCGACAAGCTCTTCGAACGATAGGGGGGTTGCGGGTGATCTCCATTTTGAAAAACCCTGGTTGTAACCCCAACTTGAATGCCAAGATCAAGGTGTGTCCGGGGACCTCTTGGACCAGGAGGATCTCCTCCTGAAAGCGATCCAAATATGACCCAAGTATCTCCTGGGGTCTTTGCTTGACAAGGAAAAGATCTTCTGAACCCTTCCTCCTCTTCTTGGAAGTAGAGAAGCGGAGCAAATAACTTCTGCGCAGGTCGTCGAACCCGTAGACGCTTCCCGCGGTTAACTGGTGGAACCAATCTATGGCCTTTTCCTGGAAGGTTATGGCGAACAACCGACATTTGAAGGGATCCGTCATCGGCTTGATGGAGACCATATCTTCAAACCACTGCAGATGCTTGACAGGATCTTCTTTTCCGGAGTAGAAACTCATGACGGGCTCCGTGAATCCTGCAGGAATGGGGGCAGACAACACCAACTCGCAGAACGGACTGCGCGGGGCGAGCTGGCGAAGGGGGCGAACTTGGTCGTACTCGCCCTCTGACTGGCGAGTCTCCGCCGGGCTGGCAAAGAGCACTCGCGCGCAGAGCGGCTGGTCTTCCTCCCCTAGGAGCGCTTCCTTGCCGAGGCGCTGACTTAGACCCGCCTCCGTGGCGAGGCGACCGCGACCGGGGGGGATACTCCCACCTCGGCGTTAGGTGTGAGTAACCTCCGGATGGTATCCTCCATCGCCTTCATCCCCTGCTCGAAGACACTCTTGGTCACGAACTCGCCCGAAGGCGGCGAGTTCCCCTGGTCGGTTCCCAGCTCGTCACGTTCAATCATGGGATCGTCAGATGAGATTTTCTTCTCTTGCTACAGTCCACGCTCACCGCACCAAAAATGTTGGAACCCGGATACAGGTCCAACCTGTTCGAGACTTGGGGAGTAGCTTGAGTTACTTCTCTCTTCGTCGGACCCCTAGATCTAAGTATTCTGAGCTAAGAACTGACCCTCACCGGTTGGTAAGTAGCTCCCTAAGAATGACCCACTGGCTGCAGCGAGGAGGTCCCGCCACTAACCCGGAAATCTCACTTGATTTCCCCTCCCAAAAACCAAAAGCTGAGCCTGTCTCAGACAACACAAGGAAGAAAGCACAGGCTCTCACGGGGGGGGGGGGGGGGGGGGGGGTGGATCTGTGCTGATCTGAGACATAATGGGTCATATTTATAGGGAAAGACTTCCCAGGGGTAGAATGGTCCGGATGACCTGCGGATAGCGTAACTCCGCCTTACTATTTTACTAAACGCACTCCAAATTGGTCTGCAGGTAGCCAGACTCCGCTGTCCCGAAGGGCTATAAGCAGACCATCAGGGGTGCCCAGATGATTCTATTCCCCAGAATCTGACTCTACTCGCCGAGGGAGGCACTGGTCTACTCGCCAGGCCTCCTGACTCTACTCGCCAAGGGAGGCACCGGTCTACTCGCCAGGCCTCCTGACTCTACTCGCCAAGGGAGGCACCGGTCTACTCGCCAGGCCTCCTGACTCTACTCGCCAAGTACTTTCGGCTCTGCTCGCCGAATACACCCCGAACTACTTCGCCGAATACGGGGTGTACAATACGGGTATATTCACAAATGCTTATAAATATGAAAACTGACATGATGTTATGTATTCACATTGCTTCCATGATATGGATACGGTTACGATGATGATACTTGCACTGCCTAGCTTACATGTTCCATAGCTTACATGAATGCTATTGTTTCATAGTTGCTTATTGTTTATAACTGCTTATACCGTTTATGATTACTGATATGTTCCTACTGTCATTGCGCTTCTATACTGCTCATACTGTTTTATTGAACTATGTTCATATAGATAGTTGCTTCATAAGTTCATTGATGAGACAGAAAAACGGTTAGTATGATAAATATGTTTTGAATTGCGTAAGTTTATTTTAATTAAATACAGCAGTGAAAGAGGTATATCCTCACTTAGTCATATTTTTATGACTAAGTTCGTCGTCAAATTTTGTAGGTAACGAAAGTGACTTGGGATACGCAAAACCAAAAGAACTGATTATGGTAGGACAGAGAGGATTCGGCGAGTAATTTAAGGTATGAGAGTAAAATTCTTATTATGTGTTTTTATTTTGTATTCACTAGCCGTACTTCAACCTGAGACATATGTTATGAACATAGCTTAGATACAGATGTTTGTGGGGTCTAAATGGGGGCCTCACACCGAGAGCCTGATATGAGAAGATTGCAGAGTACCTGCAGTTCTGTGGTTATGATGCCTCAGACTCAGACTCTAGCATGTTCGTGAAGAAGAGTGGAGATCTTCATGTTCTGGTACTGCTGTACGTCGACGACATGATCGTGACCGGGAACAACAGTGAAGAGGTCGCGGCGCTGAGACATCAGTTATCTATTCGCTTTGAGATGAAGGATCTTGGTGAAATGCACCAATTCCTTGAACTTCAGGTTGAGAAGAGAAGTGGCAGACTGTTTGTTTCCCAGAGGGCTTACGCTGAGAAGATCATCGAGAGATTCAGCATGAAGGAGGGGAAGAGCAACTCTGTTCCACTGGAGGTTGGGCTAAAGCTTCAGAAGGAAGAAGGGAGGATTCTTTCTTATCCGAAGGTCTTCCGGGCACTGATGGGGAGCTTGATCTACCTGATTATCACGAGCCCGGACATCGCTTTTGTCGTCGGCCGAGTTAGTCGGTATATACAGGAGCAGCGGAAGCCTCATCTGGAGACAGCTAAAGGAATTCTGAAGTACGTGAAGGGGACCATTGAGATGGGGTTGTCTTATGGAGAGAAGTCTGACTTCAAGCTGCATGGATACACGGATGCAGATTACGGAGGTGACACTGATGATCACAAGTCGACTTCAGGTCATGTGTTTCTATGTGGAGCTGCTGCTATCTCGTGGTGTAGCAAGAAGCATGATTCTATCTCCCTATCCACCACAGAGGCTGAGTATAAGGCGTCGTGCTTAGCAGCCCAGGAGTGTGTCTGGCTGAGGAGGCTGGTGGAAGATGTGGATGAGAAGGTCAGCAGACCCACTGTTCTTCGCGGTGACAACGAGAGCGCTTTGAAACTGGTAACCAATCCAGTGTGTCACGCAAGAACAAAGCATATAGAGATTGAGCATCACTTCATCAGAGAGAAGGTGTTGGGTGGCTTGATTGCGGTGGAGCATGTGTGAAGCGAAGACAACATAGCGGATATTTTCGCGAAGCGACGGTGCATGAAAACATGGCAGACATTTCTATGTAATATTTTAAAAAATTTGCTTCCATTATTTCAATTAAAGGACATCACCCTTCGTTTTGCTTATAATAGTTAAATTTTTGTGCGATATTTACAAAATTTTCAATTACTAGAGGGCTAGTTGGATAATATACGCTAGATAAAAAAGTTGTCGCCCTATAAAAACATTTTAGTAAATCCATATAAATTTCTAATACGTCTCAATCGTTATCGTTTAAATTATGAATATTTAACATAGTATGATATTCCATAAGAAGAGGTTTTTGTTGGAACGCTCTTTTTAACATTTTGTATGTTGCGTTCCATCTAATGGGCATATCAAATAGAGGTTTTAAATATTTTTGACCTTGATCGTTTACAAATTTTTTAAAATCTTGTCTACGTTGCCTAGAACTATAAATAAATTGTAACATAAGACGAATTTTATTAATATATGGTTCCATATAAGATAAACTATCTTGTACCACCAAATTTAAAACGTGGCAAACGCATCGAGTATGAAAAAACACTTCGTTTAACATGGGTTTTAAATCGCGCTTTAACCACTCAATTGCAACGATATTATTAGTAGCGTTATCAAAAGAAATACTCATAATTTTATCCTTAATTTTAAATTCTCGCACACATTTAATAATTATTTGATATACAGCTTAACCTGTGTGCGGGACTTCAAAACTTTCAAAACAAATTATACGTTTATTTAGATCTCATGAAACGGGATCGACCCAATGACAAGTGATACAAATATACGATAGTCCTAATTTTATGATACTACTCCAAACGTCACTCGTTAAACTCACACGTCCTTCAAAGTTTTCAAAATAATTTATTAAAGATTATTTTGCTTCTAAATAAAATTTGAGAGCGTCACGCCTAAGAGAGGATCTACTTACATGTTGATATTTTGGTTGAAGCCCTTGATGTATGTATTCGGTCTCCTCCTCGTTGTCGTAGTGGCTGAACGTCAACCCGCGTCTGATGACGTTCTTCATCTTCAGCTCCCGTTGCCGAAGTTGATCGTACATCCAAATTTGCCCTGCTCCCGAAATTTGTTCCTGACTGGACTCGGGAGCTTGTTTCGAAACGCAAGGCTTGAAGTGTCTTGCTAGTGTCGAGTTGCCAGTAAGGGTCAACAACTTCGAGCATAATTTGCACCTCGCCTTAAATTCGTCGTCGACTTTAATTTTATCGAAATGCTCCCAAATTGGCGTCGTACGCTTGTGCTCCACCACTTTATGCGCAGTTTGAGTAGACGACGCTGGCGCCGAGGATGACGATGCCATGTTCGACGTGAGAGAGAGAGAATGAGTTGAAGAGAGAGAGAGAGAGGGAGAGAGAGAGAGAGAGAGAGAGAGAGAGAGAGAGAGAGATGAGACGAGAGAGAGAGAATGGGTTGGAGAGAGAGATAGAGAGTGGCGAGAAGAGAGAGAGAGGGGGGGATCGATTATGAGGGGGGGGTTTATAAAAAAAAAATTATTTTTTAAATTTTTTTATTTTTTGTAGCCTAGGCCCTAGGCTTATTAGCCTTTGTACTAGTAGGCAGCCTACTAGTACTGGCATGGCAGCAATAATGCTGCCATGCCAGCGGCCGTTGGGATCAGCGGCTCAAAGAGCCGTTGATCCCAACGCCTCATAATAGTATGCCCGGGCGGGGCTGGCCTGAAAAATCAGGCTTTGCCCGGCCCGGCCCGGGTCAGGCACCGGGCCGGGCATTTAAACTATATGGGGGCCCCGTAAAGCCCCCGAGCCTGGCCTGGGCCCGGGGCGGGCTAGCCCGGTACTGGGCCTAGACGGGCTTTTACCGGGTCGGGCCCAGGCCGGCCCTCCAGGCCCGGTTTTTTTGGACACGACTGTTTATATGTGAGCCATTATTCCCTAACTCGGCCATCATTTTTGACGTGTAAGTTGTTCAAATTCATTGTATAGACGAGAAAAATCTAAATTCAGGGTTCTTTTCTGTAATTTTTTTCTAATTATAAATAACATAAAAAATGATTAATTACTCCTATTTATTTAGAGATTTATTATTTGACATTTGGAATTTGTCCGCAGCGTATGGCCGTCTGCTACCGTTGAAACACGATTTATATATTTGTATTCATCCTCTAAAGTGATTGTGCTGATTTATATAAATAAGTATATTTAGATACGAGCATCTTCGCACGGCCTACGGCCGTGCTCGATGCTCTCCGCATCGACAGTACACTTGCAGCGACGGTACATCTGCCTAAAGTCACCCCTTCTCGGACGATTGGCAAACCGACACTACGATTAGAATGCTGCGCTTGGCGGTGGCGAGCGACGTGGAAAATTCTGTCCATTTTTTGAGAGGCCGAGAGAAGGCAACTGCATGCGGAATGACGACTGCAGCAAGAGTAATATTGTGGTCGGGGTACTGTTGTGCACGGGGGTTTGCGAGCTGCGGGATTGTCGTCACGTTGCGAGACTGCTGAGGCGCGGGTACTATTGCGCCTGGTACGTGCGCTCCCGGCACAATGTGGATTGACCAAGCGTCCGAGAATGGGTGACTTTGGGCAGAAGTACCGCCGGTGCAAGTGCACTAACGCTGCAAAGACCATCGAGCACGGCCGCAGGCCGTGCGAAGATGCTGGTCTCTATATATATATACATAAATTCTCGTCGCAGTGCACTTATATGACCGCGCAAGATTCCAAGAGCAATGTGCAGCAGTGATAGTATTTGGTCGTTGCTTTGAATGATGATCGCATGAGGGGGATCCCTTCCATGAGTTCTACAAAATATATTTATGTCTGCTGCGTAATTGCCAATATCATATTTAAATTTATGTATTTAACGTAAAATTCATTAATGCATCAGACTTCGTGAAATTGTCTATATATCTATATGCTTATATAATATATTTGATTTGTGCGATATAAAATTGGGAGAGAGTAAATATTCACTGTTGAAAGTTTTATTTTGAAATAAAATATAGGAGAGAAATTACAAAACGATCCAAAAAGCTGAAACTGAAGGCAGACAGGTATGGCCATGGGAGAAGCATTAACAAAGATCACAGGTTTCTCGATACAATCCTTGAAAGGGGAAATAAGTATCTGACATTTTTTGAATGAAATAAATATTTTAAAATAATATTACAAATAAAAAGAAAATAGAAGTGTTAAAATTCAAGAGCTATAAGAGGGCGGTCCATATTATCTCATTCCCCCACAGCTCGAGGCCCATTAGCAAAGGTTCTAATTTCTATAGGTGGAAGAAAGAGAAGCATGATCTTGTAGTTTATTGTAATTATAATCTTATTATTTATCCATGTATAATCCTGATCGTAGATTTTTTGCTGAGCTGCTTTTTCTTTTGTAGTATTGAAAAAATTAAACCGCAAAGTATTAAATGAGTTTGTTTATTTATTTGAAAATCTGATAAAGAAATGCTTTTGGCACCTTTTCAGGCGATTGCAAAAGGAAATTTGGAAGATGATGCAGAAAAATAAGTTAAAGCACCTATTTTTGAAACCTTTAGCATCAATTTTTTACCTTGAATAACATCAGTTGCTACAATTTTGAACTGTCTATCATATTAGAGGTTGAAACTGCATGATATGAACTCCACAGAAAGTTTAAATGTATGATGCCTTCTTGACAATCACACTACTTTTCTCTTGAGAATGAGATCATAAGTAAAGGTAAATCAGATCAATTGAGAAGAACTTACGATTACATGTGGGCAATCTTCACTCTATCCCCACGAAAATATTAGCAAAAATTGATACACACAGTAAAAGTTCAACAACGTAATTTTGACAATAGCAAACATCTCATATTTATTTAGATTCAGGCATATTAAAAAAGCAACAACAGGGAGAAATAACATGAGGCTGCTCTATCCAGCACAAACTTTACAGCCCAGCGCAGCCAATCTTCCCACTCTCCCCTATCATTCCCCCTCTTCTCGATCTAAAATTTTACATAATGGAAGCTGCTGAGCTGTGCTGCTGCGAGATACTGCTGGAATATCGCAGTTATTCACGAACCCGCAGTAGGTTTCGAGGCCACAAATCTGGCTACAGCTTCGTATAATTGCTCGTTGTCGAATGGCTTGGAAACGTAGCCATTCATCCCAAACTTCATGCACTCTTCGTAGGTTGCCAGGATAACGTCGGCGGTCATGCGAGATACTGTTGGATAACGTCGGCGGTCACTGGTGGTATAGTTAGTACGCGGCTATTCTCATGATAGGAGATAAGCTATATGTAGTATGTAATATATTAATTGCTTATATAATATACGTAACAGTTGCACATATTTGCGGCTCTGTAGTGGTTAATGCCTGTAAATTTAAGTACGCGAGTTATGCGAAGTACAAATGAAATGCGTATATTAAGCAGGCGTACAGATGAAATCTCAGTCAGGCGCATTTCAACATAAAACAGAGTATGTCATATTAGTAAGAGTCACATCTTATGTACAGACATGTTGTTTGCCCAGAAACGCACGAAAAAAGAAGAATAGTACAGTAGACAGAGCTCAAAACAAAATGACGCTGTACAGAGTACTATGGCTGAACATCAAACAACGCAAGATGACGGGCAGTTAGCTTATTCCCGTCAATGGTATAGCTGTCCATTAGCTCAGCGGCAGCCATCATTGTTAACTTATCTGCGAAGATCACCTCTGCAGAACCCAGTGGATCCCCAGCTGCGTTGACGTCGATCTGTATGAAACAATTGAAGATAACAATGAGGCAGATAGCGGGTAGGTGTAAACATTGTATGTAGTGAGGATGAGTGATGGGGCTTACAGCGGCGTGAAGGAATCCTGGAAGAGATCCGAACGTGGAGTTCAAAGCAGCCGTGCTAGTAGCAACGCTAAGTCCACTGAGCAGTACGGAGAAGTAGTAGTACTCACACATTTCTGGTGGGATATCGTGTTTGCACGAAACTTCATCGCGTTCTGTGAGTGTCATCGCTGACAAAGATGAAGCAGTTGACATCGAGGGTCTTCAGAAAGTACAGAGACAGCAAAGTGGAGGGCGATGCAAACGGCAGGCGCACAGATGACTGTTGGCGTGAGCGAATGGCGAGAACGGACAGACAATGCTGTTTATGTACAGGGAGCTGAGAAAGATCGAGTACAAAATAAGAGAGACAATTAATAAATTACAAAAGAACATGTTTTTTTATAGATGACATACGGTAATAGTAATAGTAGAAACAATGTACTGAGTAGTAGACAAAACTGTTGGTGAGCATTACGAAATTGAAAGAGATGTAAATGCAGTGGCGGGTGGGCGAGAAAGTTGAGTGGAGCTAGCAGTGTGTAAGTAAATGTATAATAGCATAAGAGATTGTGTAGATGCTGCATGTCGCCGGAGGGGGTCGTACAATTTTTTAACATCAGACAGCTCTTCTATGAGAAATATTCTAGGGAAGATCAAATAACGGCACAGAAGCAGGCGTTGGTAAAACAAACTGTACAGCATGTAATCATGTAGTCATACGCAGTATGAGGCAAAATTGTAATGACGAAAATTCTAGTACCTGAGGAATTATCACAGAGGCAATGATCGCCATTCTGAGTTTATACAAAACATTACAGCATAGCGGGTAATTGAGCGCATATGAGTTTGATTAAGTGTGCTGAGACTGTCAAGGTAAGAAGCGTGTGAACAAAGTAGAGTAGTAGTAATATACATGTACAAATACAGAACATCAGAAAGAGGGCAAAGCGAGTGCACCTGTAGTACAACTTTGGAGAGGAGCTCCTTAAATACAACGTTCGTAGTGTAAGTGCCATGATGTCCATTGAGGGCACCATTCCTTACTAAAAGTTTTGTGTTTGATGAAGCAACGCCACGCGATAAAGCCACATAAAGTTGGCCATGAGTAAAAACAGGCGAAGGTAAGTAGATACCAACCTCATTGATTGTCTGACCCTGAGATTTATTAATGGTTAAAGCAAAGCTCAAACGGATTGGAAATTGCTTCCGAGTTAACTCAAAAGGCAGTTTTATATCTTCAGCATTCTTCAGGGGCATACGGGGAAGGAAAACTGATTTCCCTTTATGTTGTCCCGTGAGTATTTCTGTTTCGATAACATTATGTGAGAAATGGCGACAGAGGAGCCGTGATCCGTTGCAAAGACCAATCCGAGGATTTAAATTTCTGAGAAGCATGACGGGGGCACCTTTTTTCAACGATAACTTGTGTGGTGGCAGATTGCCAGGTGATATGCTATTCAGAAACTCTTCTGGGTACAGATTATTTGTATCGTCGTGAACAGAATCAAAGGAGTAGTATGTGACCTCATCGCCTGGGAAGAATGCAAGGCAGTGGTCATTTAACTGCGTAACATCATCGTTTAACGGTGTGAGCAATGCTCTGTTTGCCCAGTAATCAGGGATGTGCATGTGGTTTGTAATGTCTGAGAAGATGGTGTTGATTAGAAATTTTATTGAACGTTCATCATCCCATTGAATAACCATTGAATTAGGCAAACGAATCAGATCATCCTGAAAGGTTGGCTCATCACCATTCCCAACTCGAAGCAAAAACTCAGAGAAAGGTTGATCGGATGAAGCGCGCATATTTTCGGTCAATGACAGGAGTTTGATAGTTGACCATAAAGGTGAGTCAACAATACTGGCAGCGATAATTTGTGATCTTGAACCGTTAAGCACGACAGGTGGAACCTGTCGAAAATCCCCACCCATGATTACGACTTTGCCGCCGAACGGTTTGTTTGTTTCGAGAACATCTCGCAGTGAACGATCAACGGCCTCGAAAACATGTCTGTGCGACATTGGTGCCTCATCCCATAGAATAGCAGAACATTGCTGTAAAAGTTTCTGTATATCAGAGTGCTTTGCAAATTTGCAGAATGATCCGGCCTCTAAAGGAATTGGAATTTTGAATTTTAAATGTGCTGTAGTTCCACCTGGAAGAAGAGTTGCAGCTATTCCTGATGAAGCCGTTGCAAGGACAATATGACCCTCATGGCGTAAATGTGCAAGTATTGCTTTGTACAGAAAGGTTTTTCCGGTTCCGCCTGGACCATCTATAAAGAAGACAACATTTTCTCGACGGCGAACTGCTTCAATAATAGTGTGGAAGGCATAACTTTGGGAGGGATTTAAATAGAGGACGGAGTTTATATCTGTATCTGAGATAGGTATAGAGAGCTCATCTTCAATTAAGCTACAAAAGTTGCCAGTATTTCTGAATAATGCAGACATTTCAGGAAGATCAAAATCTGTGATACTTTTGTTATGTTGCTGAAGAATATAATCTATCTCACGAAGAAGTTTATTGACAACATATAATGCACTGATGGGTGTCGACGAAACATAATCTTCAGTCATCGCAGTGTAGTTGTCGTCCCATAACCGTCTAACTTCTGTGGGGTTACAGTAGAGCAGAATGTTGGTAAATAATGTTCGAAGCGCTGAGGGCATCTGAAATTCTGCGGCCTCGCGCATACAATGATGTAAGCTATTGTCTTGCTCAAGCAAACCGTGATGTTCAGCAGACTGCTTAAAAGTTGAGTAGGTAGTAGTACCAACTGTCATTAAATCTTCAAAGGACGTTGGACCGTGAATATGATTAAGAAGTATGCGCAGGTAAAATCTCTCACCCTCAGAAGGATGAACAGAGTAAATGCGACCAATAACATTTTGGTGTCGTCTTCGTCGACTCCAAGTTCTTGATGACAAATTCCATGTATAATATTTAGGAAAATCACTGTATAGGTATCTGCATGTTTCTTGCTGACTATCATAAACTCGGAAGAATTCTGTGAGCATTGTCCTGGAGTTACGTTCGCTTGCCAGAACATCGCTGACTAAATCAGTAGCGCGATACTGAACCTGATGCTTATTAGGAAGGTGAATCTGCAGGCGAATTATTGAAGGATATGTTTGGTACATATTGAATTTGAGGATCTTCCAAAAGGCTTCATGGGGACAAATCCAACGCCCATTTACGTATTGTGAGATTTCATTATGATCTTGCAGAGAACGAACTTCAAATCCAATCATATCAGGGCCCTTGTGAATATATTTATACAAATATTTAATACTTTTAATACTGCTACAAATTTCAACGTTAATGTGACAGTCATATTTTAACAGAAGCCATGGGTTGTACGGAACAACCCATCGATTATCAAGAACGAAATCTTGAGCACGGTGTAGAGTGAACGATCTCCCATCGTTGCGGCGTTGATATATTGGGTAGGAGTCTGCTCCTTGCAAGGTGTTCTCCGCGAAGTTTTTTGGGTAACCTTTTTTGCAGTTACCGTGCTTCATGCACGGGGCATGAGGGTTAACGTGTGCACATGGGCCATGAATCATATGACGCCGAACAGCATTGTGTAATTCTGGTTCATGTTCAATATGAGGAAGTTCAGCTCTGACAACCTTGTCATATTCGTCTGGAGTAGTCATCTTATCACGTGCGTCAAAAATAATCAACATGTGAACGTGGGGCAAGCCTCTTTTTTGGAACTCAATTACGTGTACATGGCTAATTACTTTCCCAAGAACATGTTTATGGAAAATATCCTTTTTCAACTGGTTGTATTTAGCATGAAAGACTCTAGTAACTACATCAGGACGATCTTGCGCCGTTTGTCCTGGGTACAGTGAATCTGTGATTTCAAGCCAAGAGGAGTTGCATGTCATTGTCAAGAATAGGTCTGGCCTACCATAATGCTGCACAACAGACATTGCATCCTGGTAACGTTGGTACATATCGCGAGGGCCACCAATAAAAGAGGACGGCAAAATTACACGATGACCAATATTTGCTGGAAAAGAAATATGTATGTTAGAGAAGGTTGTAGTAGAAGGTGAACTTGCAGCACAAAATATATGATATGGAATGAGAAATGCAAAGACCTCCAACATTTTCGCCAGCGGTAAGACAATCTTGTAAGCCGCTGTACAGTTCAGCACGAATAGTTTTTTGGTTGTTTTTTATCCAACGTAGTTTTTGAGTTTCTATTTTAATGTAATTGTCGACAACGTACTGCTGCAGTAAACGACAACCGTGTAACGGTAGTGATAGAAGAGGGCCACGATCCTGTAGTAAGATGAGAGGGAGGTTAAATGTCGGGCGAGTGGAAGAAGAGAAAGTGCACAGTGTTCAAAATGTTGTTTAAGAACCTGAAGTACGTATGAGTAGTAGTTGCAACAGCTAACGCGACGGTTATTTAGTCCTGTATACTCAGCTAACCAACCATATGTGCCGTATGGGAGTAGTAGTGGATATTGAAGTGGGTCATAGAAGCCGTTGTACTCTTGAATAGTGAGTAAAGCACCAGCAGTTGTTTCAATAATTACAGTTCGTTCATTTGATTCTAGGTACTCGTCAGCACCAACAATTATAGCTGCAACTTGTGAAGCAGTTGGTAATGTGTACTGTTGTTCAGAAGCAGGACGTTCCTTGATAACTAATCTGCATATGTTAATATCGGCTTGTTGAGCAATTTGTCTGAACATTGACACGAACGGGTTGCAGATGTGTAGAAGTCTCGTTAACTTTTCGAGTAAAGCACGATCAAGCTCTATGTTTTCTTGCAAGCGATGGTCTACCTCATGTTCTGTATCATATATATAAATTTGCAAGTACCTAGGTCTTCTGTTTGGAGCAGGCAGAAGAGATCCAATTCGGTGATATATAGCGCCGTGGGCTCTAAATGTGTAAACTGCATGTTGATCTGCTGATAATGATTCATCCAGTGTAACGCCCATAGAGGTGAAAGAGAAAACATGATTGTAAGAACGAATATATCTTCTGAAATTGCGGCTCTCTGCACAGTCGCCGGTAAATAAATTATAAAGTTCAGTTGGAGCAGGTATAGCTGGGATGTCAACACTTCCGTTGTTGCAGCACATAGTTGAAGTTTCACCATCAAATAGTTTAGCACGGCAGTGGTAACAGATATGAGGTGGTTGCAGTTGTAAGTAAACAATTTGGAGAGGTCTATTACATACGCGAGCAATGTTATGGTTTGAGGGGCGACCAAATCTTGTAGGAATAGCGTCATCGGAGCTTTCACCTTCCGTGCTTTCTTCTAAGTGGACCGAAGTTGTTGGTGTTTCTATGGGTTGTCGTGCTGCTGTACTGGTTGTTATAGAAGGCATGAATGAGCCCGAAGGTGTTGCTGCGGAGGAGAAGTAAGGTGGCGGTGTAGCAATTGAAGGACATGCAGATGATTGTCCAATTTCATGTGGCCGCAAAGGTTGTGAGCACATTGGTGGTGGTATCATTGTCAATGAATATGTATGTCGAGTGCCATCCTGTGCTGATGTTACTTTGTAGATGGAGTGAAGCAATAGTATTATATTATGTAACAGTAATTGTAAACAGAAGATAAAGAGAAAACAAATAAATGATGCACGCACCCCAAGGCATATTGGAGGCTGGAAGTGCGTTGGCTGATGTTTCTGCAGGCGTAGTAGGGTGTGGTGGGGCCACAGTAGCACTGCTGGTATAATGAACTAATTGCTCGCGGTGCTGTAGCAAACGGGCACGACGCCTCTGAGAAGCAGCACGCCAAATTTCTCTTTGACGATCTTGTTGCGCCATTGTCATATGAGATTGCCGGATTCTTTGACGGGAACGGTTGGACACTCGTTGTTGTTCAAGTTGTTCTGCTGTCATTTGTGCCCTCCTTTGTCGAGCACGCACTCGGTTATGAGCTCGTTGGGCAGCACGGGCTGTTTCTGGAGTACGTGCAGTTGTTGTTGATGTGGATGAAGCAGTATTTGTAGACCGTGCTGCCTCTTGGTCATCTGTTGTAGTTGAGTGGTTCGTTTGTTGTCGACCACGAACATGAGCTTGGAAGGTATTATTCAGCGGGTCTCTACTGGGGCTCGAGTCCATTGTAAGAAAGCTGATGTAAAGAAAGGCAGAGGAAGTGAGTAGAAGTGGAAGTTAAGAAGGGAAAAGCGACAATGTCTTAAAACATTTATAAGTGCACGTGTAGAGGAGAGTTTGCTGCAATATTTTTGGAACAGAAATAAAGGCAGACCTGAAACTGAGTACAGAAGGTCTAACAAATAATTGGAGTAGCATCGGCGTAGGAGAACGGAAATGGGTGCAGTAGTAACATCTTAGAAGCAGTAAGAAGTGATTATGTGCTATCGTATATGGAAGTTGTAGAGAAATAACTGAAAGCAGGGATATGTTGAAGTTCAATGTTTTGAAGTTACCTTGACAGTAGTGAATCAATAAACAGAAAGAATCGCACGTGGAAGAATGCAGGAAGCATAATCCAAAAACAGAGGGATGACGGAGTGGATGTAGAGTAATAAATTCAATCAGTGCAGTGGTAAGAGTGAGATGTAATGAATGTATAGGGGAGAACACAGTTGGAGGAAACCTAAGCAGGATCTGATGGAAAAATTTGGGAGTCGGAGTATTTGGGAAACTGAAACTGGTACTGCCTGGAACCAATAATCAGATAAGCATGTTGACGTAAAAGCAGTGCCCACATGTAGTATGGGTGCACATAGGGATTCACATGGATTACATCGAAATCGCAAGTACATATGGATTTACATATGGAGTACGTAAAGAACCGAGAAGAAATATGAAAAACAAACTGAGAAGAAATATGAAGAAATGAAGAAGACGTTAAAAGAAACGCAGAGAGTAAATTATGAAATTTAAACTGAAACGGAGATTGAAATTACATCAAACAGTACCTAGACTTGCATGTGATGTAAGCGCAATTTTGAACTCAGAAATTTGATAACAGAGTGCGCTTTCGAGAGATGCAGGTGGGTGTTGAATTCTTATTATGCGTCGGTGCTAAAGATTGTAGAGGGCATAGCAATCGTGCAGGTGTGTACATGGGTCCATCATACGTGAAGAGAGAGTACATATGAACAGTACACAGAGAGGGCATAGAAAGCAGCGAAGTGACGAAATGTATATGAAATTAGAAAGTGTTGCAGGAGCGTACAACAACAGTAGCAGCTGTTGATCGCAGGTGGCAGAATGCATTTACTGGAGAGCAGTAAATTAGAGCAGAAACAGTAATGAAGTAGCAGTAGAAAGCAGAACACAAATCTGTAAATAAGCTTATGAGGAGCTGAAGCACATAATATTTATCATGGCTTACTATTGAGCATGAAGTAACAGTCATTCATGAGTAGAATGTTCACGAAATGTAAAGGAATATTAGAAAGCTGCATAATGAATTGCAGGTGGAGGAAAAAACATTCAAAAATGCAAAAATTCAATACCCAAATAACTGCACTGCTATATTGATAAGAAAAAACTGATATTTGTTGATGCTTGATATTACTGTTTATTATTATTGCTAATAAAAGTAGACTGTTGTAATTAGTTTGCTAATGATTGAGTGGGGTAAGTTGTTATAGTTGTCTTTATGGCGGAGATGAAGTAGTGCATAATGGATGATATTGCATGTGTTAGCCAAATTGCTTTATCTAACAGTAATGAAGTATTGGGGACATGCAAATTCAAACATAAGCAGTAAGCAAGCAGCAACAGAAAGCAGAGCACAAATGTATGAGTTGGTTTGCTGACAGTAAGAGAATGCCCTAAATATCATCATGTTCATATTGTAGCGCAAAGAGACATTACGGGTCGATCAGCTCGAATAGAGTTAGCGCAGTGGAAAACAAAGTACTTCACTGGAAGAGAGAGTGATGAGTATGAGGGGCAACGACATGTAGGGTGAAGGGGAGGCAGAGTTGAAGTGGCAGCGACGCAGTAAATGTGGATCTCAGTTTAATTGTGGGGAGGAAGAACAGCGTACTCCATGCGGCGTAGGCAGATGCGTAGGGGGACACATCGCTTGGGCTTCGAAGACGTACCGGTGTGTGGAGTGGGTAGTAAATGTGATGTTGATGCAACAGGAATCGTAAATCACAGAACACTTTATAAGTACACGTGCAGAAGGGAGTTTGATGCAATATTTTTGGAACAGAAATAAGGGCTGACCTTAAACTGAATAGAGAAGGTCTAACAAATAGTTGGAGCAGCATCGGCGTAGGAGAACAGAAATGGGTGCAGCAGTAACATCTTAGAAGCAGGAAGAACTAATTATGAGCTATCCTGTATGGAAGAAGCTACCTTGACAGTATTGAATAAATAAGAAGAAAGAATCGCACGTGGAAGAATGCAGGAAGCATAAACCAAAAACAGAGGGATGACGGAGTGGATGTAGAGCAATAAATTCAATCAGTGCAGTGGTAAGAGTGAGATGTAATGAATGTATAGGGGAGAACACAGATGGAGGAAACCAGAGCAGGATCTGCTGCAAAAATTTGGGAGACGGACTATTTGGGACACTGAAACTGCTACTGCTTAGAGAAGCTGGAACCAATAATCAGATAAGCATGTTGACGTAAAAGCAGTGCCCACATGTAGTACGGGTGCACATAAGGATGTACATGGATTACATCAAAATCGCAAGTACATATGGATTTACATATGGAGTACCTAAATAACTGAAAGTCAATATGAGAAACAAAATGACAACAGAAATGAAGAAGTGAAGAAGACAGTGAAAGAAATGCAGAGTCAAATATGAAACTTAAACTGGAACGGAGATTGAAAGCACAGCAAACAGTACCTATACTTGTATGTGATGTAAGCGCAATTTTGAACTCAGAAATTTGATAACAGAGCGTGCTTTCGAGAGATGGAGGTGGGTGTTGAATTCTTATCATGCGTCGGTGCTAAAGATCGTAGAGGGCATAGCAATCGTGCAAGTGTGTACACGGGTCCATCATACGTGAAGAGAGAGTACATATGAACAGTACACAGAGAGGGCATGCACTGCACAGAAATCAAAACCGCGAGGACATATGGATTTACATGGATTACAGCAAAATCGCGAGGACGTATGGATTTACGTATGGAGTACGTAAAGAACTGAAAGTAAATATGATTGTCATTTGCAAGAAGCGTACATCAACACAATTTACTAACTATTTGTTGACAGCATCTTCAGGAGTTACAGACGTAATTGTAAGCATTGATGTAAAAGTATTATGACTGAAAGGGTGCCAGAAATTTAAACAGGAAGTATGGGAGGGAGTTACTAATTTAGAACCTAATTTTCCAAATTATGCACAACATTTCTTGCAGAGAACGAAACAGAGTGCAAATCGCAGAGCGAAGTGGCAATTGCTGAGCGAGAGATCGAGGAAGAAGGAAGCTCACCGATGAGGTTGACGGTAATGTGAATATTGTGGGGGGCGAGAAATGTCGTGGGGGGCGACATTTGTCGTGGGGGAAACATTTGTCTGGGGAGGGACAGTTGTCGTGAGTGGCGACAATCGCCCTGGGCGGCAACAGTCTTCCCGGGCGGCGACATTCGTCGGGTTCATGACTACAAATTTACCAATAATGATTATATATAGCTTGTTGTATACATGTAAATATATGCATGATCACATACATGCTCTAGTATCATCCAATATGACATAACTGCACTCATGAAATATCAATCATGTCGCCTTTTACACAACCTCACCATCAGTTCTGCTTCGTCGAGTCAAAATACCACATATAGTATGCTTACCCTGCACCTCTAAGAAACCCCAACCTAAACATTAAGTTCTAATGGGCAAGAATGTGACAGGAATTTATTCTGCAGCTACCAAATAGAAATTATCGTTGTGGAAGAAAGCACTAATGATTTTCATGTAATCCTCCTCTCAGTTTTGAATCGTAATCCTTCAGGAACTTGTAAATATATGCATGATCACATACATGCTCTAGTATCATCCAATATGACATAACTGCAGTCATGAAATATCAATCATGTCGGCTTTTACACAACCCCAGCATCAGTTCTGCTTCGTCGAGTCAAAATACCACATATAGTATGCTTATCCTGCACCTCTAAGAAACCCCAACCTAAACATGAAGTTGTAATGGGCAAGAAAGTGAGAGAAATTTATTCTGCAGGTACGAAAAAAAATTATCGTTGTGCAAGAAAGCAATAAAGATTTTCATGTAATCCTCCTCTCAGGTTTGAGTTGTAATCCTCTCAGGAACTTGAAATTCAGGCTTGTAAATCTGAAGAGTAGCATGAAAATGGAAATGCAATGATTTCGGTAACGTCGTAAATAAGATGAGGAAATGTGAACTTATGCAAGTATATGGTAATGAAGCTCACTATCGAATTCCTAATGACACGAACAAATAACCCCTAGGTGCGGCTGCAACTGTACCGTACGATGATAGATTACAACAAATGCATTGGCGATGACATTCGTGGTTGTCATGATTTATAATTCTTTAGCACATTGGATCAAACATGCAAATGGCAACTCCCAAGCTGTGGAGTTGTGAAAAGGTAATAGAACCTTAACAAAAATTTTCATGGAACATATTGAAATATGCTCAGAAGTAGTAATTAATATGATAAGTAGACATCTTGTTGTAAAGACAGTAGTAGTAATCAAACTAAGATGATGAAGCGTTTGGTGAGGCGGGAAATTTCAATGTAAAACATTTTTTGGGCATGAAATAAACAATAATGTAGCACTGATAGAGTTGTGTATACCTGCAAAGAAGCTGCAGTAGTTAGGAACTTTCAAATCCACGCCAACCTGAAAAGAAGAAAACCATGAAAGATAAATATGAGAAAAATGAAGGGGCAATGGAGAGAGGAATGATCCGTGGGAATCCCTCAGAGGAAAAGGATACAAATGGAGGTCCGAAAGAGTTGTCCTCAGACATGGAAATCCTTGGGAGGAGAAATGAAATGAAGAAATGAAGATATCAGTGAATTAAGATCAGAGACATGGCAGGCAATGAGCAGAATCAGGGTTTTCTCTGCAGTGGCACTTTGTGACCTGGAAGTCTAAGATGAGGTGAAGTAGGAAAGAGGAACTAAAATGTAGAAGTTGAGGGAGGAGAAGGACGGAGAAGCGATGAGAAGGAAGGCGAACCATACCTGCGATCGAGAACGTTGCGGGAAGAGACGGATGGCCTGCGGGAAGAGACGGACGGCCTGCGGGAAGAGACGGAGCACCTGCGGGAAACTATTAAAGACAGAAATAAATCGAGAAGGTTGAGGGAGGAGAAGGAGGGAGAAGAGAGGAGAAGGAAGGAGAAGCATACCTGCGGTGGAGAAGGTTGCGAGAAGCGACGGAGCAGCAGCGGGAAATGCGGCGGAAATGAGAAGGAGAAGCGAGGAAACGGCTCCATTGTTAAGCGGGCAGCAGGGGAGCAAGCATGCAGCGGTCGGAGGACACGCGCCGACGCGAAACGCAGTCGCCTACAGTGTCAGCGTGCCTCGGTGCCACCGCGTGGAGGAATGACGCAGGAAGCGGCAGCGAGGAGGCATCGGATTGCCGAAGAGCGGCGAGGGGGAAAAGTCGGCAGAGGCGGAAGGGCGAAATCGGGAAGAAAGGGCGAAATGCGTGAATGACTTTTTGTCGCCTTCGAAATACGAATGAAGTTTATATATAATAGATATGGTTGCGACTTCAATATTAATAATAATTAGCTGGACGGTAGAATGCTCCGCGCACCAGGTTAAACAACCTTGAAAGTTGAAGCTTACATATTAAATTAGAAAGCAAATTAAAAACATTAATAAAGTCCACGTTCATGAATATAAATAAAAAGAATAGATGGTCTGGATGAACAAGATACCGCCTCGTGGGCTTGCTTCTACTACGCGCCCGCCCAACCAAGAGCGATTTCACATTCCAAAGTCGTCCTCTCTACGTGCAAGTCAAAGCCCCTCCTCCTCCCTTTCTCTTTCCTGCCTTCACCGCTTTATTTTGTCTCGCCGTCGCCGCAGCCACCAATTAAATTCTCGTCGGCGGCTCCTCTCACCCCCCCTCAGAGGGTTTTCGGGTACTCCGAGTTAAGAGACCTGCTTGTTTTGAAGGTTTGTTGCTACTACATCGGATCTTTCTGCGTCTGGGTTTCATTTCTACAGTTCGGCTCTCAGAATCTCGGAAGAAGTATTGCCGTATTTACAATATCTTTAGCCTTTTTGAATGCACCATTTTCATTATAATTTCCAGAATGTAAAGATATTCCTAATCATCGGCCAATTTGGGTAAACCTAGAAGAACAAAGATAAACCTATTTTTTTATTGCGTGTTTCTCTTATATACCTGTTAAAAATCAAATATAGGACATTTCTTCAGGTGTAGAGAGATGAACTATTAGAAAAGTCTAGCATACTACTTCTGGAGTCTTGCAAGATTTTGACGCTGGATCCTTGCAGTAATGAAGATGAAGGGAGTGGATTGTTAATAAGGTTTAACAAATCAAAATTTACTAATTATTTGGTTTCAAAATTCTGAAATCATGAAAATTTTATTGGCTGTTAGGCTGCAGATTGGAAATTTTGGAGATTTTAAGAGATGACTATCAATATTATTGATATTGACAGTTAACTTTGATTAGTTTGCATAGGTATGGTGCTGTATAGGCACAAGCTAGTTGCGTACTAATTAAAAAATCAGCCATAAATACAAAGGATGATTGAGGGGTATCCATGGCGAGAAAGTAGACTGACAGTAATATGTTTTCTAGTTGTGAATTGAAATCTACCTGCAAGCTCAGATTCTAGAGTTGCATAAAGGAAACGAACTTGTAGAGGGGTGCATGAAAACTGTTTAGAGGAAGTTTTTGTTTAGCATATTTGATGGAACTCTTCTCTCTCTCTCTCTCTATCTCTCTCAATAGTAGTCGGCTCATGATTCATGACACTCATGCACAATGACAACAAAGGCGAAGCGTCTTTTTTGTAAGGAGATTACAACATTATAAGAATAATGCACTCTCTAAGTTTTGTATATACAATCAATCTTAATCAATTTTTCTGATCCTATCAATATTGGCCTCATCTCTTTATAGATGAAGTGGATCCCATGTTTAGTGGGGAAGGTTTTTGCTAGCTACATGATAATCACAAAATTAATTAAAATAATTTACTAATGAAACAACTTGATTAGTTGGTGACAATCATGGGTGGTCTTGTTATTGGATTCTAGACCAACTACAGGAGGTGTTAGTTACATGGTCTCGGACTACTCTTATCGGACCGACCCTCCTCAGATGAGACTGTTGGATCAACAAACAACCCTAGAGGAGGATGAATAACATTTCACCCAAACTACTATGAAATAAACAATTTAAAAATAGTGATTTAGAAATAGCAATGCACAACCAATAAAACAAAGTTAACTCAATTGATTAAAACGATATAAGCATATGTACAAAAAAATAAGATTGGCAATGCACTTGCTTCTTCCTAAAATAAGATTGGCAATGCACTTGCTTCTCCCTAATTTTCACCAACACGTCACATTGTGATGTTATAAACACTTCTTGAATTTTTTTCCTTGATAACAAATCGTATCTAGTTGGCACTGCCTCACACCCTTAACTACAAACATGTTGGTTAAGTCCTGTTGCGTACCCGTAAAGGCCTTGGGGTGCGTCTAGAGAACCCCGCTAAAGAGAGGAGGGGGAACCAGTCGAACCCCGGATCGCGGAAGTAGAGGACCCACCGCGCAAGAACGACGCGCTAGAAACAGCGCCAGGTAAGCACAAAACCGCACCCCATTGCCGGGGTGCGGTTAGCCCGCGCCCCACTAAGTGGGGGGCGGCTAGCCCGCACCTCACCCGCATGGGGTGCGCGCGGGTCGGCCAAGCCGCACCCTCCCCCATAGGAGGGTGCGGCCAAGCCGCACCCCCCATGGGAGGTGCGGCCAAGCCGCACCCCCCCATGGGAGGTGCGGCCAAGCCGCACCCCCCATGGGAGGTGCGGCCAAGCCGCACCCCCCCATGGGGGGTGCGGCCAAACCGCACCCCCCCCTTGGGGGGTGCGGCCCAACCGCACCCCCCCTTGGGGGTTGCGACCCAACCGCACCCCCCATAGGGGGGTGCGGCCCAACCGCACCCCCCCATGGGGGGTGCGGCCCAACCGCACCCCTCCCAGGGGGAGGGTGCGGCCAAACCGCACCCCCCCATGGGGGGTGCGGCCAAACCGCACCCCCCCATGGGGGGTGCGGCCAAACCGCACCCCCCATAGGGGGGTGCGGCCGTAGAAGGGTGCGGCCAAACCGCACCCTCCCGTGCAAGGTGCGGCCCGGTCCCCCTCTGCGGAGGACGTAGCCGAAACCGCATCCCCGCGTCGGAAAGGGCCGAAGTCCGCTTTTCTCGGCTTCGCTCACTTTTTCGCCTCACCTCGCTCGCTTTTTGGCCCTGCTCACTTTTGCGCCTCGCCTCGCTCACTTTTTGTCTTTTCAGTTTCTCACTTTTCAGGAACAGTTTGTCGCCTTTCCTCAAAGGGCAAGACGGTCATTTATGAAAAATGGTGATCCGAGTGCCCCAAATCGAGAAATATAACTCGTCAGCCAAGGTGGTTATAGTGGTTACGACGGCAAAATTACTGGGCTACCCCCGGCAAAAGCTATAAAAAGGCCCCCAAGGCTTCATTTAAAGGATCCGGACTTTGAGACGAGAGAGAGCTCCTTGAAGATTTCCACGGATTTCTCCTTCGGCGCTTGAAGATCATCTTCGAGGACTTAGAGAAATCCTTATTCGCGAAAGCGGACAAGGTTCTCGCTTTCGTTCCCAAGAAAGCGGACAAGGCTCCCGCTTTCGTTCTCGAAAGCGGACAAGGCTCTCGCTTTCGTTCTCAGGAAAGCGGGCAGGACAGTCTCACTTCTGTCCTCTCGAAAACAGACAGGGCTGTCTCACTTCTGTCCTCTGGAAAGCAGGCACGGCCTTCTCACTTTGGTTCACTGCTGTACTAGTAGGAAAAGTACTTAGTTTTTCCGAGAGGTGGCCTGTCACCCTCGGAGTGCTCTCCCTCTTTCTCTCTACTATTGTAACGAGTAGCGGTCTGTCGCACTCGATCTCTTAGCATCCAGTTGTAACCTCTCAAGAGATAGTGAAATTTGGTCGGCACAGCTCCGACCACGTGGTTTTTCACCCTTTCCGGGTTTTCCACGCTAAAAAAGTCCCAGTGTACTCAACAATCTCAAATTGACTGTTTGCGCGCTTAGATTGCTCCCGAGCTAAGGCGGTTCAGTTGAACCGGTCTACCAAGAGCCCTAAGCGACCCGCAACAGTTTGGCGCCGTCTGTGGGAAAAGTTCCCGAAACTCTCTGAGGGCCAACAATAATGGCAAGAAAGAGTGCTCGCACTACTGAAGGATCAATACCGGAGGGGCGCGTCGATCCAGCCCCCTCCCACTCGCTTATCAATGCGCCTCCCGGGGAGGAGGCGGTACCTGCTCCCGTAGCTGGGCTGGAAGTACGCATGCAGCAAATTGAAGAACACCAAGCCGAGATGTTGGCTCTCGTAAGGAATCTCGGGGTACCTCAAGTCCCGATCCAACCGCCGGCCCCGAACGCACCGCCACCCCCAGTTCCGAATCACGCCCCAAACGAAGAGGTCGTTCGGGAGGACGAAGCCTCGGAAGGATTCTCCAACGCAGCAAGCTCCGCTCACCTCGCCCCGCCAGCTAGGGGCCCAGAAGCTGACCACCATCGCAATCGCCCGAGAAGAGATGCCCCTGGTCAAGCAACGGGAAGAACCACGCGAGAAGAAATACGCGACATGATAGAAGAGGAGTACGTCCGAGCAGGGCGACGCGCAGTTCTCGCCCGTCGTCCCGCGCACCACGGCTCCCCACTGTCACCGCAAGTCCTGGCCCATCCAATCCCAAACGGCTTCAAGCTCCCCAGCATCGAGACATTTGACGGAACGGATGATCCGTTAGAGCATGTCAATCACTTCACCACCGTCATGAGGATTTATAGCGCCCCTGATCAGCTCCTCTGTCAAGTATTCCCGGCAACCTTGAAGGGACAAGCACGCACTTGGTTCCACTCCCTACCGAATGGGGCCGTCAGCAACTTCACGGAGCTGGCACAGCAGTTCGCGGACCAATTCATCGCCAACCGCAGAATTATCCGAGATCCCTCCCACCTCTCAGGGATCCGCCAAAATGACGGTGAAACGCTCAAAGATTTCTTCAGACGCTTCACTACGGAGGCTCGTCAAATCCCAGGGGTGGACCCTGAGCTCCTGCGGGGAGTCTTTCTTGGAGGACTCCGCCCAAGCGGCTTCTACTCAACTCTCATGAGAGAAACCGTGCCAAGTTACCCCGACCTCGTTCGCCGAGTTGAGGCTCAGATAGCCGCGGACGAGGCCATCGAGGCCCATCGCCGGCAGTTTGAAGGTAATCAAGGGAGGAAGAGAGGATCCGATCAAGCCCCCCGCGAGCGAGAGGAGCGGCGCGGCGAGGAGCGCCGCGGTGGCGAACGCCGTCGTAATCCCCAAAGGGACCAGGAACCGTTGCCACCCCGAATCTATACCCCATTGAACACCACTAGAACGAATGTACTCTACGCCATCCAGAACAACCCAGAGCTCCGCATGCCCCGGGCGCAACCCCCAAATCCAAGGGGTGACCAATCCAAGTACTGCGAATTCCATCGAGGGACCGGGCATACCACCGAGGAATGCACCAGACTTAAAGACGAGATCGAGCGCCTCGTCCGCCAGGGACTCCTGGGCAGATTCTTGCAAGGCCAGATCCCTAATCAGCACCAGCATCCTAGGGAGGCAAGGGAGCAGCCTCCCGCTCCCCGAGACGCGGGAGGAGGAAGACCGATGGTAGGAGAGATCGAGACGATCGCCGGACCCTCCGTCTCAGCGTCACAAATCCTCTCAATTGCCCAGTCCGGGAGGGACCACGAAGACAAGAAGCTCAAGCAGGACGTCACGATCGCTTTCGGAGAAGAAGATCTGCAGGGATTACGGCTCCCACACCAGGATCCGCTCGTAATAAGTGCAGGGATAGGAGATCCTTGCTTCAAGGTGAAGAGAATACTGGTCGACAATGGAAGCTCAGTGGACGTTCTGTTCCTCTCCACTCTGCAAAATATGAAGCTCACAAAAGATCATCTCAGCCCTGCGGCCGGGCCCGTCTACGGCTTTGACAACAGACCTGTCCCGGTACTAGGGATGATCACCCTCCCCGTCACGTTAGGCGAGTTTCCAAGGCAGTCCACATATAGCATCCAATTCGTGGTGGTGGAGTCTACCTCCGCCTATAATGCCATCTTCGGGAGGCCGCTCCAATCAATCTTCGGAGCAGTCCCATCCATTCCGCATCTGGCTATGAAGTTCCCAACTGCCGCCGGCATAGGGATCGTAAGAGGAGATCAAGAGGCAGCCCGAACCTGTTACTTAAAGCAGGCTCAGCCGGTAAAGGCGACCGCTCTGAACATCAATAACTTCGACCTCCGGGACGAGGCTACTTTACAGCGCGGAGCACCTGTTGAGGGGCTAATAGAAGTACCACTCTCCCGGCAAGACCCGGCTCGAACTGTTCAAGTCGGGTCACTTTTATCGAAAGAAGAACGAGAGGAGCTTACGGCCTTCTTACAAAGAAACGGGGACATCTTCGCCTGGAGCCCGGAAGACATGCCAGGAGTAGACCCGGATGTCATCTACCACTCTTTAAACATCAACCCCGCCTGCCGACCTGTGATTCAAAAGAAGAGAAACTTTGCCCCCGAACGGTTGAAGGCGATCGAGGAGGAGGTAGCCAAACTTCTGGAAGCAGGATTCATACGAGAAGCAGAATACCCCACGTGGCTGGCTAACGTAGTCATGGTAAAGAAGGCCTCGGGAAAGTGGCGAATGTGCGTCGACTATAGCAACCTGAACCAGGCATGCCCAAAAGACAGCTTCCTCCTCCCAAGGATCGACCAACTCGTCGACGCGACAGCCGGCCACGAGCTACTTAGCTTCATGGACGCTTACTCAGGTTACAACCAGATACGGATGAACCCGGCGGACGAAGAGCATACCGCCTTCCGCACCGACAGAGGAGTCTATTGCTACAAGGTAATGCCCTTCGGCCTTAAAAACGCTGGAGCCACCTATCAAAGGCTAATGAACAAGGTCTTCAAGAGCCTCATCGGAGAGACGATGGAGGTTTACGTGGACGATATGTTGGTGAAGAGCGTCCACCGTTGCGACCACTTAAAAGACTTGGGAAAGTGCTTTCAGCTTCTCCGTCGTTTCCAAATGCGGCTCAATCCCAGCAAGTGCGCATTCGGTGTGACGGCCGGAAAATTCTTGGGTTTCATGGTAACCCATCGAGGGATTGAGGCTAACCCCGAAAAGATCAAGGCATTAGAAGATATGTCACCACCTCGTTCGATTAAGGAAGTGCAACGTCTAAACGGGAGGATCGCTGCGTTATCCCGTTTCCTATCACGGACAGGAGACAAATACCTCCCTTTCTTCAAAATCCTCCGGGGAGCGCGCCACTCCGGTTTCCAATGGACTGACGAATGCCAGGCGGCCTTCGAACTCCTCAAGCAATATCTGGCCTCACCGCCGCTTTTGTCAAAACCCACCCCGGGAGAGACCCTGTTCTTGTACCTAGCGATATCACCTACAGCTCTCAGCTCGGTACTCGTAAAGGATGAAGGGGGGGTGCAACGACCGATTTACTACGTCAGCAAAGTCCTCACTGACACCGAAACCAGATACCCCGCGACAGACAAGACGGCCTTGGCTCTTGTCTTCTCAGCCAGAAAGCTTCGGCCCTACTTCCAGGCTCATACCGTAAAAGTGTTGACACAACTCCTGCTACGGGCAATCCTTCAGAAACCAGAAGTCTCGGGGAGGCTAGTAAAGTGGGCTGTAGAGCTCGGCGAGTTTGACATTAAATTCCTACCGCGACCTGACATCAAGTCGCAAGTACTCGCCGATTTTGTTGTGGAATACACCATTCCGTTAGAAACGAACCTAGCCAAAGACGCCCCTAGCCCCCGGTGGACTCTCTATGTCGACGGTGCCTCAGGAACAGAAGGGGCAGGAGCAGGAGTACTCCTCGTAAGCCCCGACGAGATCACCTTGGATTACGGGCTCCGGTTAAAGTTCCCCGCAACAAATAACGTTGCAGAATACGAGGCGCTAATCGCCGGTCTCCGGCTCGCCATCGATTGCAAGGCGGAAAACCTGACGGTCTACGCCGACTCCCAACTCGTAGTCTCGCAAGTCGAAGGAGACTATGAGGCCAAAAGCGACCAGATGGCAAAATACCTCGCGCTTGCAAAATTGCTCCTTCAGAAAATCTCGACGCATCAAATCTTGCACATCCCCCGAGAGCAGAACTCCAGGGCGGATGCCCTGTCTAAGCTCGCCACTTCACCATCCAGCTACCAATCTCGAAGACGCCGGATTGAAGAGATCGTGGTCCCAAGCATACAGGGACCATGGGAGATCGCCGCCATCCACCAAGAAGAGTTATCCTGGATGACTCCATTGCGAGCTTACCTTGAACACGGACACCTCCCTGAAGATAGCTTAGAAGCGCGAAGGTTACGGATGCGGGCGACATCATTCACCGTAATAGACGGAGAACTTTACAAACGGGCATTTTCGGGCCCATATCTAAAGTGCCTACCGACAGACGAGGCAGACTATGCCCTCCGAGAAGTACACGCGGGAATCTGCGGAGAACACCTAGGCGGGAAGGCATTGGCGCGGAAGGTACTACGCCAAGGATTCTATTGGCCAACAATGAAAAGGGACGCAATCGAGCTAGTTCAAAAATGCAGGAGCTGTCAACTGCACGCCAATACATCCCATCAGCCCCCGGTTTCGCTTTCCGCACTCCAAGGTGCGTGGCCATTCGCGCAGTGGGGAATCGACCTTCTCGGCCCACTGCCTCTAGCATCCGGGCAAAGGAAGTTCATCATCCTGGCCATCGATTACTTCACCAAGTGGGTAGAGGCGGAGCCCCTGGCCAAAATCACGGAAGAAAACGCTAAACGATTCGTCTGGAAGAACATCGTCTGCCGCTTCGGCATCCCAGCAACAATCATTGCCGATAACGGCACCCAGTTCACCGGGAAATCCTTCACCAAAATGTGCGAAGACCTGAAGATCAACCTCCGTCACACCGCAGTAGCACATCCACAAACCAACGGACAAGTAGAAGTCACAAACCGCACCATCCTCAAAGGATTGAAGACGTGTTTAGAAGAAGCTGGGGGACAATGGGTGGACGCACTCCCAAACGTACTGTGGGCGTACCGCACAACAGAGCGGACCCCCACGGGAGAAACGCCTTACAATCTCTGTTACGGTACCGAAGCTATCATCCCCGTCGACGTCGGCGTTCCAAGCACTCGAGTGCTAACCTTCGATCCCAGCGAAAATGACGGACTGCTTCGGGAAAACCTCGACCTAATTCCCGAGGTTCGGGATAACGCTGCCCAGCGCGCCGCATCCTACCAAAGGCGCAGAGCCCGAGGCTATGACAGAAGGGTAAAACCCAGGCCAATCAACGTAGGAGATCTCGTCCTACGCAGCATCGAAGCAGCCGGCAACGGCCCTCAAGGAGATAAGCTCTCACCAGCCTGGGAAGGCCCATACGTTGTCACTACGGTTGTAAAGCCCGGAACATACAGGCTCAGAACGGCAGAAGGAAAGACTCTACCACGGACCTGGAACGCCCAGAACCTGCGCCGCTTTTACCAGTAACATAGTCGTCTATCGTCAACTAAGCCGCGAGCCCCGACTCGTGCAAACTTATCTTACCGTTTATTATAAAGCCGCGAGTTTAGGCTCGTGCACCTATCTTCTGTTATGTACTAAGCCGCGAGCCCAGACACGCGCAAACTGGTTTTATGTTAGAAAAACTATGTTTAAAAAAGACTTCTTGCTATAAAAATAGACGCGTACCTCGTCACCTATATTTAATAAAGGAAAAATCTTTACTTCGGGGCCCTGCCCCGGGGACTTTGCATCGCCGTCGATTGAAGGCTCGCCCTTCTCCTCCGCCGTCAAGTCCCGGTGTCGTAGGGGCCTGCCCCCCTTACGTTCACCCTCGGTTTGAATACAAACGCTATTCACCGGCCAAACCGCGAGCCAGACTCGTGCAAAAAGCCGCAAGCCAGACTCGTGCAAAAAGCCGCGAGCCAGACTCGTGCAAAAAGCCGCGAGCCAGACTCGTGCAAAAAGCCGCGAGCCAGACTCGTGCAAAAAGCCGCGAGCCAGACTCGTGCAAAAAGCCGCGAGCCAGACTCGTGCAAAAAAGCCGCAAGCCCAGACTTGTGCAAGCTAACTTTCTAAAAGCCACGGGCTCAGAACCGTGCAAAGTTTTGCAGGAAACCCTCAAGCTGTTCAGATATAAAAACCGCCGCAGAAGAATCAAAACCTCCGAACTCCTCGCAACAAGATTCGGACTCCGGAAGTTTGGGGGGCTTATGTTGCGTACCCGTAAAGGCCTTGGGGTGCGTCTAGAGAACCCCGCTAAAGAGAGGAGGGGGAACCAGTCGAACCCCGGATCGCGGAAGTAGAGGACCCACCGCGCAAGAACGACGCGCTAGAAACAGCGCCAGGTAAGCACAAAACCGCACCCCACTGCCGGGGTGCGGTTAGCCCGCGCCCCACTAAGTGGGGGGCGGCTAGCCCGCACCTCACCCGCATGGGGTGCGCGCGGGTCGGCCAAGCCGCACCCTCCCCCATAGGAGGGTGCGGCCAAGCCGCACCCCCCATGGGAGGTACGGCCAAGCCGCACCCCCCCATGGGGGTGCGGCCCAGCCGCACCCCCCATAAGGGGGGTGCGGCCAAACCGCACCCCCCCCTTGGGGGGTGCGGCCCAACCGCACCCCCCCCCAGGGGGAGGGTGCGGCCCAACCGCACCCCCCCATGGGGGGTGCGGCCAAACCGCACCCCCCCATGGGGGGTGCGGCCAAACCGCACCCCCCATAGGGGGGTGCGGCCGTAGAAGGGTGCGGCCAAACCGCACCCTCCCGTGCAAGGTGCGGCCCGGTCCCCCTCTGCGGAGGACGTAGCCGAAACCGCATCCCCGCGTCGGAATGGGCCGAAGTCCGCTTTTCTCGGCTTCGCTCACTTTTTCGCCTCACCTCGCTCGCTTTTTGGCCCTGCTCACTTTTGCGCCTCGCCTCGCTCACTTTTTGTCTTTTCAGTTTCTCACTTTTCAGGAACAGTTTGTCGCCTTTCCTCAAATGGCAAGACGGTCATTTATGAAAAATGGTGATCCGAGTGCCCCAAATCGAGAAATATGACTCGTCAGCCAAGGTGGTTATGGTGGTTACGACGGCAAAATTACTGGGCTACCCCCGGCAAAAGCTATAAAAAGGCCCCCAAGGCTTCATTTAAAGGATCCGGACTTTGAGACGAGAGAGAGCTCCTTGAAGATTTCCACGGATTTCTCCTTCGGCGCTTGAAGATCATCTTCGAGGACTTAGAGAAATCCTTATTCGCGAAAGCGGACAAGGTTCTCGCTTTCGTTCCCAAGAAAGCGGACAAGGCTCCCGCTTTCGTTCTCGAAAGCGGACAAGGCTCTCGCTTTCGTTCTCAGGAAAGCGGGCAGGACAGTCTCACTTCTGTCCTCTCGAAAACAGACAGGGCTGTCTCACTTCTGTCCTCTGAAAAGCAGGCACGGCCTTCTCACTTTGGTTCACTGCTGTACTCGTAGGAAAAGTACTTAGTTTTTCCGAGAGGTGGCCTGTCACCCTCGGAGTGCTCTCCCTCTTTCTCTCTACTATTGTAACGAGTAGCGGCCTGTCGCACTCTATCTCTTAGCATTCAGTTGTAACCTCTCAAGAGATAGTGAAATTTGGTCGGCACAGCTCCGACCACGTGGTTTTTCACCCTTTCCGGGTTTTCCACGCTAAAAAAGTCCCAGTGTACTCAACAATCTCAAATTGACTGTTTGCGCGCTTAGATTGCTCCCGAGCTAAGGCGGTTCAGTTGAACCGGTCTACCAAGAGCCCTAAGCGACCCGCAACAAGTCCGACCACCACACACCCTATGTCAAACTAACCTAGTTGTTACCAACGTAAACAAATTCACAACAACCCCTAGGTAATCAAAATTTAGTCATATAACTCAAAACCAGTTACCACATGTGCATGAATAAGATGGTTAAAAACACAATAAAAAGCTTGAAGGAAACTCCCTAAATTAGGATTCTTCAATGGAATGTGAGTTGATGCCGAGTCAAGATTCTGAGGTGAGTTACGAGTTGAGTTTGTGAGCTTTTGTTGGAAACACAAAATGGCTTACCTTTTCATTGCTCATATGAATATTATATTCATATTACACTTGAAGGAAAAATGACCTAACTACCCTCGTACAATACAAGAAATAGAAAAAAAACAAGATATAGTATTTACAACACCCTCACTCAAGATGGAGAATGGATATTCACCATTCCTAGTTTGCTAAGATTGTAGAATTTTTCGTCTGGTAACCCCTTGGTCAGAACATCGACAATTTGTAATTCAGAAGAAACATTTGAAGTACATATCATATTATCATGCCATTGTCCAGTTTCTCCTTGATAAAGTTGCAGTCAATTTGACGTGTTTTGTTAAATCATGCTGAATCGGATTATGAGCAATGCAGATTGCAGATTTATTGTCGCAAAACAGTGACATTGCCTCATTGAAGTAATTGATATTCAAATCATCCAATATAATTTTCATCCATATTAGTTCACATATACCTTGTGTCATAGCCCTAATCTCAGCTTCAACACTAGATTTGGCCACCACATTCTATTTCTTACTCCTCCAGGTGACGAGGTTGACACCTAGGAAGGTACAATAACCATAATTAGACCTTCTATTGACCAAAGATCCTCCATAATCAACACCTTTGTATGTCTCCAGAGATAGTCTTCGACCCATTTTAAATAACGATCCTCTCCCTGGAGTGTTCTTGAGATACTGAAAGATTCGTTCTACGACTTGCAGATGTTTGGTCCTTGGGTCATGCATAAATTTGTTGATGACACTGACTGCATATACAAGATTATGTCTTGAATGTGCTAGATAGATTAGTTTCCCAACCAACCTCTGATATTGAACTTTATCAACCTTTGAGCTTTCTTTAGCATCTTCCATTATATGATTCCGCTCAATGAGAAAACTAATAGTCTTACATCCCAATTTTCCTGTCTCTTTGAGAAGATCTAGAACATACTTTCACTGAGATAAAGATTCCTCCCTTGAGTAGGTAAATTAAATTCCTAGGAAATACTTTAGCCTTCCTAGATCTTTTATCTCAAATTTGGCTGCGAACTTTTTCATTAGCAATTTGTTCTCAGCTATGTCATTCCTTGAAATGATTATATCGTTGACATGCACAAGCAGCAAGGTGAGTTTATCTTTTCGTGAGTGTTTGAAAAACAATATGTGATCAATTTGGCTCTATTTATACCACAACGTTAGCATTGCTTTGGAGGATCTCCCAAACTAGGCTCGGGGAGACTACTGAAGCCCATACAAAACCTTCTTTAGCTTGCACATTTGATTCTCATTATTGTTGGAGCAAAAACTAGGCGGGTTATCCATATATATCTCTTTCTTAAGATCTCCATGAAAGAATGCATTTTGATATCAAATTGATGTAGTTCCTAGTTGAACTAAGCTGTCAGGAAAAGGAGAACTCTCATAGTATTCATATTTGATAATGGAGCAAATTTTTCCTGGTAATGTATTCCATATTTCTGAATGTACCATTTCGCAACCAACCTTGCCTTATATCGATCTAGGGTGCTATTAAATCTGCATTTTAAGGAGTAGATCTACATGCTCCCCACCGATTTTTTTCCTTTGTCCTTGAAACAATATCTCAAGTTTCATTCTTTTTTAGAACTCTCGTCTCCTCATATATGGTTTGAGCCCAATTTTTATCCTTTAACACATCATGTACTGATGTTGGGATTGATACAAAATCAAGAGATGAGATGAAACTTTTGTGTTGCATAAAAAGGTTCATTGCAGAGATCGAGTGAAATAAGATAATTGATGGAGGTGCGCTTTTCTTTCCTGAAGGTAATGGGAAGGTCAAGATCATCTTGATTAGAATCAGAAACAAGATCAGAATTAAGTAGGGTAGTATCAGATAAGTTATCTGTCGACTCAGTATCTATCAGAGGTTGAGATTGTTGGAGTTGCCGGAGGCATGTTTGAGTTGTATACGTCTTTTGTAAACAACGACAAAATGATTAATTGTCATAACATTATCTCCATCACTATGTATGGGTGAGGACACAAGAGACAAAGGGGTGAAGGACTGAGGAGGAAGAAGGTTTCCACTTCCAATATATTGTCCCCCTGAAGTGGAGACTGAGTAAAAAAGGGAACATGTTCATGGAAAGTGACATCCATGGAGGTGAGCATATGACGAGTCAAGGATGGTAACATCTGTAACCCTTCTTATCGGAAGCATAGCCTAAAAAAATACACTTAGTGGCGAGGGTCAAGTTTGGTACGATGATGGTGGTGTATTTGAACATAAGCAACACACCCAAACATACGAGCATGTGGACTTGCATGATAGGGACATGGAAAAATGTCGTCAAAACTACTCGGAACGACCACTCGCAGTTTACTCGAAGTTTACTCTTTCAGATTTTCAGTGAACCGCTACCCATTCGGCCGATTTGAGTCCACGGTTGCGCCCGAATGGTCGTTCCGAGTCGTTTTGATATATTATTTTATGTGTTTTAAGTTGTATTTGACACCCGATCGGACCGGACAATATGAGCCGTCCGATTCGGGTACCCTAAATTGTTTTTGAGCTTAAATGGTGCAGGGCTGGTTGTAGTGGGCATCGAAGATTAGTTTGCAGTTTGCAAACCGCCAATCCCCGTTCCTCTGGTGCGACGCCGGAAGAAGCCCCTCTTTGTGCGAATCCAAGGTGATACCCCCTCCCCTCTCCCCCGCCCCCTCTCCCGTTGTTCTTTCCACATCCGACCACTAAGATCCTATCGCCGACCCCTTCCCCATCTACACGTTGCTGTCCCGCCGCCTCCATACCCTCTGCCAACCTCCTCCAGTCACCTGCGACCTTTCCCCACCCTAAATTTCCCTCAGAATAGCCATTCCCTAGCTGTTTCCCTTTCTCAGCCCTCCACAACCTCCCCCTCTTGCAGTTCAGAGCCAAACGACTCCCCAACAGCCTTGGACATTGATTTCCCTGCTGCCCAGGTCCGTTCTTAGTCCCGTTTCCCTACAGCCGCCCTTCCACTGCCACCAGCCGACCTCCCCTTGCTGCCAGCCCACCAAACCCCCCCTCAGTGAACCCCAACAACCATCAGCTACCCCATCCAGCCATGTACATGCCACCTGAGCCTTCCCACCAATCGATAACCCTCTCCCGACGCCTTCCCCACTCTGCAACGACTTTGGATGCCCGCCATCAACCGTCACTACCATTGCCTGCACGTGTAAGTTGTATTTGGAGTTTATTTTCTATTGTTGTATACCCGACACCTTATCCGCAGTGGTTGCCTTTATTATTTGTTGTTAGTACTGGACTTTGCGTGACTTGCATGACCTATTCCCCACACGCTTAAAATATTTGCGCCTCGGTCGCCCCACGCATATGCTTGTTTCTCTTTAATTAAAGTTTGTGATTGCTTGCGCCTCAGTTTGACTTATAGTTTTAATTACTGTTGTAATTTTACTACGGACCTCCTTTGCATTTACATCATAAATCATTGCATTTAAGGTTGCATTTAGTGTGTTTTCTTGAGTCGGCCCACCACTTCATCACTCCCCCTCATTTCCGACCTCTTGAGATAATTAATTCTCGATATCGCCCGCCCCCTCGCGCTCGCGACCCTGCTTGCGACCCCGACTCCTCTGTTCACACGAAGGACGACGATCTCTGCGCCTCCATTTTCCGGCGAGATGTCTCGTCCTTCCTCCAGACATTCTTCACCGGCTACGGTAGCAAGTCTTCTGCGTTCTTTTTTCGCTTTACTGCAGTTCTGGTGATCGTTTCCTCCATGGCTAAGCGTCTCTTATAAAATCAAACACGGGCGATTTCTGTAGAGTGCTGCTACTTCCGACAGCTGCCCTCTTCCATCCATCTCCTCTCTGTAGCTTTGCATCTTCCTTCATTCCCGAGCCCATATTCTTCTCCACTCTAAGGAGCATTGCATGCAAACGCTGATCCAAGGTCGTAGATCGTTCTGCTAACCGCAGTTGTTACTTTACTTGTGTGGTGTAGATTTTTAAACCAATCACTGCTCCGCAGACAATGAATCAGAAAATTTCAAAAAAAAAAACTATGTTTGTATTGTTTATTTAGAATTCTGCTAGGTTTTTGCATGACTTGCATCTTATCAGAATTGAAACACCTCTTCTTCCCAATATGTATAAATTAAATTCTCCTGTATTAAAAAAAGTGCAGCCAACAATCTTAATTTGCACTTGTAACTTGTTTTCTACTTCATGTAAAAATAACAGGGATGTTGAATTTTAGGAGACACCTTAGGTGTTCTGCTTTTGATTCTTTGACAATGCAGTGGGGTTAAATTCGTTGTATATGTGCGTTTGTATGTGTGAATGTGTGTTGTGTGTTTGTATGTATAATTCTTTGATCATACAGTTCAGCCGAACAACGGATTACTAATTCCAAATCCTGTGATAGAATTCCTGCATTCAGCCGAATAGAAGAATCAGAATTGACTTCAATTCCAATTACTGCGGGAATTGGGCCAATTCCAATTCCTTTCTCCCAATTCCTGCCAAACGAATGGAGCCTAAGCGATTTTGAACTTCAGTTCTTACTAGTCATGGAAAGAATGCAAATACCAGTGGACTTACCGAGAGAATTGATGAGGGTTCATAGACGCTTTAACTCTTCTTTGCTAAGAGCTAGGATGTCATCAATAATACGGTCTTGGGCTTCACGTTACATCTCATCAGTAGTCCCGGATGTGTTAAGATTGATCTGGTTACATTGGAAGCCTGAAGCCTTTGAAGCCTCCAATACGACTCCAAATCCAGAGGAGGCTTACGGGGTTCCTCTTTGTTGACGTGCAAGAAATTAGAATCAGAAATGAAAAAAATGACTCTACTTCGTTGTTGAGCACGAGATTCCTCTTCGTTGTCGAACTATCATCGTCGAGCTCTCGCAGTAGTCCACTATCCAAGAATGTCCGTGCACTGCTAGGGTTTTTGCAGAGTAATGTTATTTGTGGCGCCAGAGTCCACTATCCAAGAGGAGCTATGTGAAAAACACGATAAACCTTCATTTGACGTAAAGGAAATAGACCAGGAAATTCGAGTAATCAACCCCCAAAAGATTTTGGAGTTCTTCCTTCAATATGTCTCAGATCGAGACGTGTTGGGAGAGTCCCCCCGTAGAAGAAGCTTGGTGAGAAGGGTTTTACGGCTGTCGTGTGAACCCTTGTTTTCTATAACCAGTTGCCTCAGTATGGTTTGCCCGACCACAGTAAGTACACATATGAGTGCTCTGCCCCTTAGGGCGATTCCAGTCATCACACCCACCACCCCTCGAGACCCAGTGCAATCTCCATGATGTCCAATATTGGTGTGTGTGTGTGGGGGGGGGGGGGGGGGGGGTAGGTGTGCTGCGTCAGAATGTTGGAAAAGGACATGAGAAGAGTCATGGAGACATCGGTGGGTGGAGTGACCTTTAGAACCATTGAGCAAACATCTGATAATGATGAAATAATAGGAGAGGATAAAACATTGGCACGAAAAGTATAGGCGGTATTCTAGCCATCATCATGGCTATGCCAATTGCTTCCTTCTGAGCTTGTTGGGTTACTAAATCCAGAGTAGGAGGCTGATGTTGAATTCAGGCCTCGATGAAAGTTTTATATTGCACCACAAATGACATTAGATCGTCATCTGAACCAAGATCAATATCAAATAGGTGTTGACGACTATCTTTTCCGGAGTATAGAGACTTAAGTTCATCTTACATAGCCTTTGCAGTTTCTTGGTGTATAGTCATTCAATATGACTCACTTTCCTTAGAGTTCAATATCCAGGTCTGAACTCGGCCATCATTCTGAATCCATTACTCAGTGGGCTCAGTGGGGGGGGGGGGGGGGGGGGGGGGTCTGGAGTCAAATGATTAAGAAAACCCGTAGTCTGGACTTTGAAGTACTCGGTGCACTGAGTGGACCCACTCAACAAAATTATTCTTTCCAGAGAGGGAAATAATGGCGATCTTTAGTTCATCTGACTTCATATCTTAGAGCGGAAGCGAGAGAGACCGAAGTGATGGTCGGGGATGAAGCAACATTTGACCCCATTGTACTGTTGGTAGTTATAGGAGAATTTCAAGGAAGCTGTTGCAAGCTCAGGATGAGCCAAAGCTTCGGCGTGTACATGGGCTTCAGTGACAACTACAGATGTTGCAAGCAAAAGACTCGCGGAATAGCGAAGTCGTGAGAGAGGAAACTCGTGCACAAGAATCAAGTGCACGAGCTTAATCGGGCTCTGTTTGGGCAAGATCCCCAAGCCAAGGAGGTCCAGCTGTGCCTATAAATAATAAGGGGGGGGGGGGGGGATCGCGGGAGTTCAGCGAGATGAAGGCCGCGCGGGATCGACAAGTTGAGCAAGAGGTCGTGAGATCGGCGAGCAGGAGGTCGCAGGATCGGCTAGCAGAAGGTCGCGCAGGATCAACGAGCGGAGGTCGGTGAACTACATGCAGAAGACGCCCGAGATTGGCTAGCTGGAGGTCGCGCAAGATCGGCGGGCAGGAAATTGCTTGTGCTCGGCAAGATGGAGATCGCACGAAGACCCCCGTGATCGGCTCAGCGTGTTGGAGTTCTAGTAGATGTCGTTATTTAAAAACCAGACAACAAATTTAGAAGTGGGTCACGATTTGCTGGGCTCAAAACGAGCTTGAGGTCGGCGAGCTGCATGCAGAAGACGCCCGAGATTGGCTAGCTGGAGGTCGCGCAGGATCGGCAGGCAGGAAGTTGCTTGTGCTCGGCAAGATGGAGATCGCACGAAGACCCCCGTGATCGGCTCAGCGTGTTGGAGTTCGCGTACATGTCATTATTTAAAAACCAGACAACGAATTTAGAAGTGGGTCACGATTTGCTGGGCTCGAAAGCTGGAGCTCAATCAACGAGAACAGTAGCTCAATCGGCTAGAGCGTACTTCAACAATCGTATAACTCGTAATGCTAGAGCGTACTTCAACAATCGTAATGCTCTAGTACCATGTGAAAACAACGTAAAACAGGGTGTAAAGATTTTATTATTTCTCATATATCTAATATAAATAGATGTAAACATATTTATAGTTGTGAGGAGTGCAACTCAACTCCACACTGCAATGTTGGACTAAGCTATACAAGATGCTCCTAATGAGCCATAGATGTGAGGCTTTACATTGGGCTTCACATTTTCTTCTTCTATAAAAACCAAGAGCATCCTACAATCATTTCCATTAAACAATGATGGATCTGTCGTGATTGATTTCATCATTATTAAAGTTTATTTCACAATTTAATTTCTTATAATTATAATCGAACAATAATAGTCATAGTTATTGATGTTAAACTTATTTTTTCCTCATACTTGCAGACGTTACAAGCTTTTCTAAGCTGTATTTGGTTATTCAACCAACCAGTAATGGGTTGTCGCCAATTCCTTTCTTGCCAATTCCTTTCTCGAAGAAAAGCTACCTGGGAGCAGCAAACTCTCCAACTCCATGAAGGTATGCTTAGTGTCTCCATCTGCAGTGCAATGCTGCCATCACCAAACCAGCTATAGTTTTTCAAATGCTTCAATGTTTTTTTGTTTTTTTATTAGAATATCAAGTTCCTTGTAATAAATGTTTTCTTTTATGCTTTGTATTCTTTAGCTATGGAAAATGTAAAATTATTTTCTCACAAGGAATTGAGAGCTGCCACTGAAGACTTCTTCCCAGGCAATAAAATTGGCGAGGGTGGCTTTGGATCTGTCTACAAGGTGACTAATATTGCCATATACAGATTTCTCAATCAATTTGTTCAAATTGTACATTTATTTTTGTTTTTTGTTGGTTTATGCAGGGAAAACTTAAGAATGGTACTAATGTTGCTGTAAAGATGCTATCCAGTCAGTCAAGACAGGGAGTAAAGGAATTCTTATCAGAGATTGCTGCAATTTCAGATATAGTGCATGAGAACCTTGTTGAGCTGTATGGTGTATGCATAGAAGGAAATTACAGAATACTCGTCTACAATTATCTTGAGAACAATAGTCTTGCTCAAACTCTTCTTGGTAATTTAAATCCCAAGACGATTCTTTGACAGTATTATGGAGAATGAAATTTCTATTTATTTAATGCCATAAAGTCGTCGTCATTGTACAACCCTCATTCTCCGAGGGCAGGCCCACCCAAGGCCACGTAGACAAAAGTCAAAGGTCAAGGGGGCAACACAGAGACCAGCAGTCCAAGACAGGAGCAGAAAAGACCCTGGCGAGTATGCAGGTAATGCTCGCCATATAGGCGAGTATTGACCAAAAGCGTTCGTCGCGCACAGGAAAGCAGCAGAAGACCTAGGCGAGTATTGGCCCGGCGTGTGCGAGCAGCACCCAATACTCGTCAGATGGGCGACTATGGCGTAAGTACTCGCCGAGTATCCCATAGTCGCCGGGTTGGGGGATGGGCCATAAAAAGCCCCCCTACCCTTTGGTTTTCCTATAAATAGGACCCCAGGGGTACTTGGATTGGCACCTGGACTTGAGCTTTTGGACCCCGATTTCCGAACTCTCGAGCCCGTCACCCTTGCTTTTAGCCAAGTCGGTGCCTTCCCTGTACCAAGCTCGGCCACTTTGGTTTCGGAGGGGGAGATTCTCTTGAGCTTCTGGGTACGTGGTGGGACCTCCCTGCCGCAGCACCCGGGGTCCTGTTTGTTGCTCTTCTAGCTTCTTCGTCGTTGCCAGCCAAGTCATCTCGTTGGACTGCTGGGCGAGTAGCCTCCGGCTGCATCGGTCCGAATTTTGAGGTCAGGATTTTCCTGGCGTCAACACTTTGGTGCGGTGATCGTGGACCGTAGTCAGAGAAGGAAAGTTCAGTAAGAAGACGAGATGGTCATAGTTGGCGACCATGAGGAGGTAGTCGGCAACTCGTCCGCGAGCGGCGAGTTCGTGACGTTGGCAGTTTTCGAGGCCTTCGCGCAACGCATGGAAGGGACCATGCGGGCAGCGCTTCAGCCGCGCGCCGAGGTCACGGCGACCTCGCCGCATCGCCCGGTTCTGACCGAGGGAAGGAATCCCCCTCGGCGAGCAGGAAAAGAGCATGTAGAGGAGGAGACCGAGCGACCAAGGAGGTCGCAGTTCTACCAGCTGACCTCGCAAGGGATCCGTTTCCGCGAGACAGAGGAGCAGGCGAGGTATCAGGATACTCGCCCATATGGCGAGTATGGTGGTGATAATCGCCAAGTGGAGGATCGTCGCCGGGCAGGAGGGAAGAGCCCCTTCTGCGAGGAAATCCTTGCCGCGCCCGTGCCAGAAGGGTTCAGGGACCCCGTGCTGAATTATTATTCAGGGAGGGATGACCCTGTCCGGCACATCCAGTGGTTCGAGGATATAGTCTCTATCCGAACCATGTCGGATGCCTTTAAGTGCAGACTGTTTGCCATCACCTTCCGGGCAAAGGCCTGGGACTGGTTCCACCAGTTGCCCGTCGGCTCGATTTACTGCTTTGAAGACCTGCGTCGTGGAGTGACGACCCGGTTTGACACGGCCCGGAAGTTGAAGAAGGAAGCAACGGCCCTGTTCTATCTGGTACAGAGGCCGGATGAGGCGTTGGGAGCCTACGTCGAGCGCTTTCAAGAGGAGGTGCTGCAGATCCAGGAGGTGGATATCAACATCCTGTTGCTGGCCTTGACGTTCGGTATAAGGCAAGGCCTCTTCAAGTTGGAGCTCAGTAGGAATCCTCCCTATTCCTATGACAACCTCATTCAGAGGGCCAACAAGTTTGTCCGAGGAGAGGCTTCCAACCCTGACTTCTTGGCCAGGCTTGCTAGGGTGACCGGAGGTGAGGGAGAAGAGAGGGATAAGATCCCTAAGAAGAGGAAGAGAGAAGAGCCCCGGATGGCGGAAAGGAAGAGGCTGGAGCGGCGCGAAGAAAGGAGAGGAGAAGAGAAGAAAAAGGAGGAGCCCCGGAGGGAGGAAGCCAGGAGAAGCGATGAGAGGAGGCCTATCGTGACCCCGGAGCGTCAGGAGGAGGAAAGACGCTATCAGGTCCCCGTCAACCGACCACCTTGGAGGCCGGCTGGACGGCACCAACGTCGGGATCAAAGGGGAGGATCCCCGGAGAGAAAACTCTTTCGCCGGTCGGAGAGGCGTCAGGAGAGGAGGAGAGACGAAGCGATAGCGGAGCCGGGCGTGGCCGCCGTCAAGGAAGAAAGAAGCAGCGGCAGAAAAGACAGCAGGCAGAAGAGGTTCCCCTCTACTGTGACTTCCACCAGGCAGAAGGGCATGCGATGATGGCTTGCCCAGACTTTTGGGAAGCCAGGAGGAGGCTAGCAGCAGGAGAAGGTGGAGGGGAGCAGCGAATAATCGAAGCCCCTGTCGAGCCGCCGACAGTACAAGCCGTCGCTCGACGGAGGAATGAAGACCGGGTCGACCAGGGAGGCCGAGGAGACCTGGTTCAGGGAGGCAGAGTCGGAGTGATCTACGGGGGAGCAGGGCTGGAAGCTTCCCGCAAGGGGAGCCTCCATCAGATCTATCGCAGGAGCGTCGCCTCAACCTCGCAAGCACCGCCCCCGATGGAGGAGATCACCTTCTCTGAGGAGGACATGTTAGGGAATGAGAATCCCTTCCATGATGCCCTCGTGATCCAAGCCGCAGTAGAGGACTTCACCGTTGATCGGATTCTGATCGATAACGGTAGCTCCGTAAACGTCATTTTCAAGGGGACGTTTGACGGACTGGGAGTCGGAGCAGCAAGGGTTCGGGCAGCCGATGGTCCCCTCTTCGGCTTCTCCGGAGAGAAGAAAGAGGTGGAAGGAGGAGCAGATCTCCTTGTCATCGTCGACGCCCCGAGCTGTTACAGGGCTATCTTCGGGAGGCCACTTCTCAATGCCTTCTAGGCCGTCCCATCCTCCTACCATCAGTGCTTGAAGTACTGTAAGGGAGATGTCCAGGTGAGGATCAAGAGCGATCCAAGAGCCGCTCGGGAGTGCTATCTCAGTGTCGTCAGTACCATCAGCTGGATGGCTGACGCGGAAGAGTTCAGAAGGGTGTTGGAGAGCCCGGCCAGGCTGGAGGTGGCCGAAGAAGTTGAAGAAATCGAGGTACTCTCTGCAGCAGGAGTACCTGGGTTGCTGAAGATCGGCGGGTCGCTGAAGACGGAGGAAAAGATCGAGATGGCGGCGTGTCTGCAAAAGAACGTCGACATCTTTGCTTGGAGTGCCGCCGAGATGCCAGGAATCGATCCTGAAGTTGCATGCCATCGCCTCAACTTGGATCCCGCGGTCCAGCCCGTCCGCCAGAAGAAGAGGAGGAACGCCACCATCTTGGCCAAGCCGATCCGGGAGGAGGTGAAGAAGCTGCTCGATGCAGGCTTTGTATCGGAGATCCAGTACCCAGGCTGGTTCTCCAATGTTGTAATGGTGAAGAAAGCGGGGGGTAGCTGAAGGATGTGTGTTGATTTCTCTTTGATGAATAAAAGCTGCCCTAAGGATTGTTATCCCCTGCCTCGAATCGACGCGCTGGTTGATTCAGCCGTCGGTTTTTCTGTGATGAGTTTCCTTGATGTGTTTTCAGGATACCACCAGATCCGGATGCATCCCCCCGATTGCCGCGATGTCTCCTTCATCACCGATGATGGCTGCTACAGCTACAAGATGATGCCCTTCGGGTTGAAGAATGCGGGAGCTACCTACCAGCGGATGATGGACCACATCTTCAAGGAGCAGAAGAGGAGGAACCTGGAAGTGTACGTGGACGACCTCTTGATCAAAAGCAAGAGCGTCCAGGAACACGTAGGATCTGGTGGAGACCTTCGCGGCGCTGAGGAAATTCAAGATGAGACTCAATCCGGCGAAGTGCGTCTTTGGAGCTGGAAGAGGAAAATTCCTGGGGCATCTCCTTACCCCGGAGGGAGTAGAGCCTAACCCCGACAAGGTTAGGGCGATCCTGGAGATGCCGTCCCCAAAGACAATGAAGGAAGTTCAAAGGTTGACAGGAAGGCTGACGGGTCTTAGTCGCTTCCTATCAAAGGCCGGGGAGATGCTCTCCATTCTTCAAGACACTCCGCAAAACTGAAAGTTTCGAGTGGTCCGAAGGATGTGAGAAGGCGTTCGAAAGACTGAAGGAGCAGTTGACTCAGACACCTCTCCTTCAGAGCCCGAAGGAAGGCGAAGACCTGCTCATCTACCTGGGAGTAGGAGCAGAGGCAGTAAGTTCCGTGTTGGTCCGAGAAGAAGGAAGGAAGCAGCTGCCCATCTACTATGTCAGTCGGGTGTTGAAGAAGGCGAAATTGAAATATCCGATCCTGGAGAAGCTTGCTTTCGCCCTGGTGGTGTCGGCGCGGAAGCTCCGGCCTTACTTTCAAGCTCACTCCATCCGGGTTGTGACTGATCATCCTCTCCGAAATGTCCTAGAGGGAGTGGAACATTCAGGGAGGTTAGCGAAATGGTCGGTAGAACTCAGCGAGTTCGACATTTCCTTCTCACCTCGGGTGGCGATCAAGGCCCAGGCGGTAGCAGACTTCTTTTCTGACTTCTCGGTGGAAACGGAGCCAGGGGAAGCAGCTCTCAATCCAATTCCATGGAAGATGTTCGTGGACGGAGCTTCGGGCAGACGTTCTGTGGGAGTGGGCATCGTGCTCGTCAGCCCACAGGGAACAAGGATCGAGCAAGCCGTCGAGATCCTCTTCCCCGTCACAAACAACCAAGCAGAGTACGAGGCCATAGTGGCAGGCTTGCGCCTTACCAAGGAGTTAGGGATCCGTGATGTCCGGGCTTTCACGGATTCGATGGTGGTCGCGTCGCAGATTCGAGGAGAGTTCGAGGTGCGCGACACCATCTTGCAGAAGTACTTAGTAAAGGTGAAAGGGTTGATTGGAGGCTTCCAGTCCTTCTTCGTCGAGCATGTGCCAAGAGAGGAGAACTCGGCAGCAGATCGCTTAGCCAAGTATGGGCCGAGGGCTGGAGGAACCATTACCGAGCTATTCCGCCCATCCATTGAAGAGGGAGAGATGATGGAGATCGAGTAGCGCCCTTCATGGATGGATCCCTTTGTGGCCTTCCTGGTCAGCGGCCAGCTCCCAGCGGACGAAGGGGATCAGAGAAGATTTCGGCACAAGGCGGCGTACTATTTACTGTAAAACGGAGAGCTGTACCGCAAAACCATCTCAGGCCCCCTGGCCAGATGTGTCTCTGAAGACGAAGTACCCCGAGTGTTGGAAGAGATCCACTCGGGAGAATGTGGAAGTCATTCTGGGACTCGCACTTTAGAGCAAAGGATCCTGAGGCAAGGTTACTTCTGGCCTACTATCCGAAAGGATGCTGAGACCTTCTCGAAGAAGTGTCAAAAGTGCCAGCTCTTCGCCTCCCTTCAGTTGCAGCCAACCCAGCAGCTCCGATCGATCACCGCCCCATGGCCGTTCGCCATCTGGGGGATGGACTTGATCGACCCTTTCCCTCAAGCAAGTGGCCAAAGGAAGTTCGTTCTCGTCATGATCGACTACTTCTCCAAGTGGATCGAGGCCAAAGCTTTGGCCAAGACCACCTCTCAAGTCGTGAAGAACTTCATCTGGGGGGAGATCGTCTGCAGATTTGGAATCCCTCTCGCCATCGTCACCGACAACGGTCCCCAGTTTGCCAGCTTAGAATTGGATGATTTTTGCAGGCAGCTGGGAACTGATCTTCGATTCGCCTCCGTACACCATCCCAGGAGCAATGGTCAAGTAGAGGCCGCCAACAAGCTGATCATCAGTCTGCTAAAAAAGAAAGTGGAGAACCTGAGAGGTAGTTGGGCGGACCAGCTCCCCTCGATCCTATGGGCTTTGAGGACCACTCCTAGCTCAGCCACCGGGGAGACACCGTTCAAGCTCTCTCACGGGTCAGAAGCTCTCATCCCAGTAGAGTTTGAAGTCAGAAGCCCAAGGGTGGTAGCCGCCGAAGACGGAAACGAAGAATGACGATTAGAGAATGAAGAAGCGCAGAAGCTATCCCTCGACTACATAGAAGAGCTGCGGGACCCGGCCTCAGCTAGGCAATAAGAGATCAAGCGCCGAATGGCAAGACATTTCGACAAAAATGTCCGCCTCAAGCACTTCCAAGCAGGTGAGCTGGTCCTAAAAAAGGTGGACGCGGCAGGAAGATCAGCAGCTGTCGGGAAGTTTAACCCAAACTGGGAATGACCCTTCATCATCCAGGAAGCACTCCTGACAGGAGGGTACCGCTTGCAGAACCAGGAAGGCGAGCTGTTGGGGAACACCTGGAGCGGCGATGACCTGAAAAGGTTTTATCCCTAAAGGGAATGTACATGCCCCCCCTTGTAAGTTCATTTATGTATAAATAAAAATTTACATCTCCCTGAAACATGGGATGAGGCAGTCATTCCTATCCCAGAGAAGTCTTTAAAGAAAGGAGGCCAGTAAAGTCGATCTCCACGCTAGGTTGGGAAACGAGCCTCCGACTTAACCCTCGTAAAAACTCAGAACGGATGATGGGACAGTGCCTCGGGTGTGCGTTCCCTTAAGTCCAAGCCTCTGCAATGGCGGCCGAGATCAGCTCCCCCCTCGCACGTTGGCCGCGGTTCCCACCGACCGCACTTCTCGTCCGACTGGAGAGATTACCAGGAGAAAGTCTGGACGCCGACCTCCCGATTCGGCGAAGAGATGATCGATTTAACTAGCTCAGGGGACCCTTAAATAAAGGTGTCGTGTACCCCCGAGAGCTGAAAGCTCGCAGCAAAGCAATCCGTTTCCTAAACTGTTGTGTCTGATCATGCGAGTTAGTGTGCTTAAGTGTGCTTAACTCCCTGCTAAATTATTGAGCAACAGGAAGCAGGTTTGATCCACATCCAGCATCCAAGTAGGATGGAGGCCTCGGGATGGTGTGTCCCCTTGGACCTCCCCGACTGCCACTCCCTGCTTGACGTCGTTCTGCATCAACATTCGACACCGCAAGTTGGAAAACGAGCCTCCGACTTAACCCTCGTAAAAACTCAGAACGGATGATGGGACAGTGCCTCGGGTGTGCGTTCCCTTAAGTCCAAGCCTCTGCAATGGCGGCCGAGATCAGCTCCCCCCTTGCACGTTGGCCGCGGTTCCCACCGACCGCACTTCTCGTCCGACTGGAGAGATTACCAGGGGAAGTCTGGAAGCCGACATTCCAACTTGGAAAAGGGCAAGACAGATTCGACCGACCAAATAATGGAGACATTCTGGCATCCAAGTAGGATGGAGACCTCGGGACAGTGTGTCCCCTTGGACCTCCCCGACCGTCATTCCCTACTTGACGTCATTCTTCGTCGACATCTGTCATCCAAGTAGGATGAAGGCCTCGGGATGATATATCCCTCCAGACCTCCCCGACTGCCATTCCCTATCTCTTTTTCCTTAAAAACCCCATTATTATTAAGTGATCCTAATGAACTCTTCGCCAGGTGCAAGGCAAGGCCTTGAGAGCATGTGTCCCTCGGGACCCTCCAAGTGCCCCTCATAGCTCGACTCTATCAAAAGGTACCTTTGAAAAAAGGCGAGTATGCAGGTGCAAGTACTTAGGCGAGTATACATGTGCGAGCATGCAGGTGCGAGTATGCCTAGCGAGCACTCAATCTCGCCTCGATCCTAAAAGCCTAGCGAGCACTCAATCTCGCATCGAGCCTAGGAGCCTAAGCGACATTCAAGAAAGGAAGCAAATACAGAAGAAACAGGCGAGCAAAAAACCTTGTCCTTTCATTTATATGTTTGGTATAAATTACAAAAAAATCTTCAAAAGGGTTTACAAAAGGTCGTCGGGCGAGCAAAAAAGGTGCCCAGGCGATTAGGTGTCATCCTCGTCATCAATATCTGCATCTGGATCATCGCCACCATCATCATCATCCTCGTCCTCAGAATCATCGTCCTCGGAGTCACTGGACAGCTGGGGAGATACTCGCAAGGGGGAGGTGGACTCCTCGGCGAGCAGCGCCGGGATGAGGTCCACCACTGTCAACTCCATCGCTGCCGGCTTCAGAAGATCGTCTGCATTCAGTTGGCTCAGGATGACAGTCCCAGTGGCTCGTGCGATCTCCCGACGAATGCGAGGCATATTGTCGCCAAGCATCCTAATCTGCTTGCCGACCCTGGAGGGGTCCGCCGCCGCAGGCTGTTGCTCGGCAGGCCGAGTTTCCAGCTCGGCAATGCGAACTTGGGCGGCCTCCAAAGCCAGCCGGGTGTCGTCCAGCTCCATCTCCAGCTGGGATGCCTTCTTCGCCATCTCCACCTCGGCGGCCTGCAAAAACGAGAAGACGCGGAAAGTAAGCAAAATATTCGACAACATGACGAGTATCCCAAAAGCGAGTAAAGGAGCGAAGCGAGTACCTCATGCTCCTTCTCTTTGAGCCCCATGGCGATCATTTTCTTGCACTGGGTCCGGATCACCCCCTCATATTCAAGCAATCGCCTTGCTGTCGAATGGGCCAGCTCGACAGATCGCAGTAGAGATCGCGAGGTCTGGTCAGCCAGATACTCGGAAGACTCCTCCTGCAGTCTCTCAGCATCCTCGCGACCATAGATGGCGTGGAGCACGTCGAAGCCCTCGCCCTTATCCTCCCAGTCCTCCGACCATGGCGGGAGGTTGGAGCTTAGAGACACCACGTGGGCGCTCTCCGACCAGGCCACCAAGGGGCGACCATAGGCGTCCTCGCCACGCCCGCCGAGGTTGAAATTCGGGTGGGCATAAGGCTCGCCAGCCTCAGAAGCGTCCGCCTTCTTGCCGAGGTCCCTATGAGCGACCTCCTTCTTCTTCCGCTTCTTGGAAGGCCCGGAACTGTCGCCGACGATCAAGGGCTCATCGCCTTCTGGCGACAAATCAATGGGCGAGTAGACCCCATCCCCGCGAGCGGAGGTCCCCGCACCTCCTTGTGTGGAAGCCGCCGCCTTCAACGCCACAGGGAGAAGCTCGCGTGGCAGAATGTGGACTGCTGCAACAAAAAGAAAGACATCTCCAGTTAGTCGCCCGATTGAAGATGAAGAACGAGTATAACGAATACTCGCGCGGTAGGTTACCTTCGCCCGGGAACACCTCAGCGAGTTCGTCTACTCGCCTCCTCCAGAACACCACGTCAAGGCGGCGATTCTTGAAGGACTCGAGCAGTTTCTCGCCATTCTCACTTAGGAGAGAAGCCCCGAAGACGCTCTCCGGCGGCTGGAAGGACTTGTCAGGAATGGCCTGGAAGTCGCCATTTATGACGACTAATCGCTCTCCCCAGCGATGATTCTTCTTCGCCGTGCCGACCAGCGTGCAGACATGGCTGCACAGGAAGACGACGCCCTCGCCAGTCGCCATGAAGTGGAATACCCGTCTGAAGACGGAGAGGTCGAAGGCGATCCCCTGGTCGCGCAAATAGCAGAGGAATCCCACGATCATCGCCACTCCATTGGGGTTGATCTGGGCAGGGACTATCCCAAAGTAGCGGAGTATCTGGCAGAACTCCGTCCACAATGGTAGTCGCAAACCCACCTCAAAGTGGCGAGTAGGGAACACCCTCTCGGTGGTCAAGACGGTGTTTAGTCGCTCTCCCTGGCGAAAAAGTCGAGCGACAAACCCCGGCGGGATGTACTTCGCCGAGAATATCTCCAAATCCTTCTCGGTTGTGATCGATTTCTTGAAGGTGGTCGCCGCAAAGTTCTTGGCGTGATTGGCACGCCGAATGGTCGCCTCGTCAGTCATCTTCGAGGAAAGAAGGAAAGAAGGCAAGAAGGACGAGTATCGGAGAATGCGAGAAGAAGAGAAGATGATGGAGGATACTCGCGTGTGAGCTAGAAGATCGCCGAAATCGTACTTAATACTCACCCCCCTATTTATAGTAGTCGGGTAGCTTGGCTTATCGAGCACGACGACGCGATTAAGAATAAGGGGGTGGAGAGTATTAAGTTAAGGTCGCCGACTCAGCAGCGCGCGTCAGAAAGGTGCCGACTTCCAAAGCGCGATGACCTACAAGAAGAAGCATGAAAAAGTTCGTCAGGTGCAGGCGACATTCAGATATTACTCGCCAAATTAAAGAAGATAGAAAAAATCTGACAAAAAACCATCACAGAAAAAGAAAGCAAAACAAGTAATAGAGGGCGAGTTTCCAATACTCGCCAAAATAATATTACATCAGTAAATAATGGTTCAGAGCTACAGGAAAGCTCGCCCAAAGGCGATCAAGCGACTACAAAGAAAAAAAAAAGAGGAAAAAGACAACAGCTAGGAAGGCCCCTGGAGATTCGCCTGAGGATCCTGAGGCTGAGGATGTCGCCCGACCCAGCCCAAGCTGCGAGCTCGCTTGAAATGCTCGAAGGCTACGGTCATCGCGTCCTCGCCCTGCCGCAGCTGGTCTTCAATCCTCGCCAGCCGACCAACCGAGCCCATGCTCGCGCGCATCCCTACCATCTCGTCATGGTGCAGCTGCTGGCGATGTTCGAGCCTCGCAACTCGACGCTCCAAGTCGCTGACAGTCTGAAGGCGAAATTCCGCACCAGCCAGGCGAGTATCAAACTCTTCCAGCCGGGATACTCGCACCTCCAACTCGGTCAAGCGACGATGAGCGTCACTGCTCGCCAGGCGCTCAACTCGCGACTCCACCTCAGTCAGGCGACGATGAGGCTCACTGACCGCCAGGCGCTCAACTCGCGACTCCACCTCAGTCAGGCGACGATGAGGCTCACTGACCGCCAGGCGCTCTAACTTCGCCTCCAAATCCAGGCTCGCGCGAGTTGCCCTCTCCTGGTACTCGCGAGAAGGAAGCCCGACGGCGTCGATCAAGGCTCCTATAGGAGTACGAGCGCGAGCTACAGAAAAGGTAAGAATGTCAGAGCTTTGACGACGAAAGGAACAGAGTGAAGACAGTGGCGACTATCGAAGATAGCGACCAAGTAACCTGGCCGAGGACTGCGAGAGTGACGGCAAGAAGAGCCCCTTCCTCGCTGAGGAGACACGCTGCGGTGGTGATCACCTCGCCGAGCAGAATGGGACCCAGCGGTCTGACCCCGACTAGGAGGCGCGTTCCCTCGACCGCGACTATCAGACGGTTGCCCTCCCCCCCTCTGGGGAAAGAAGCCCGAAGGGCCCTCAGTCCCGCCACGGCGCGAGGATTCGCCCTGGTGGGTTGAGGGAGCAGTAGAAGTCGAAGGGCGCTGCTCGCCCTGAGTAGTGGCAGAAGGAGGAAAAGGCGGTGGTGGCGGAAGCACGCTGCCCGCCAGAGGAGCCTGTTGCTCGCTCATCGGCCTCTTCTCCAGCAAAGAGCTGTGGAGAACTCGCGTCGAGCGCCCACCACCCCTAGGCGAGATCATGGGCGACGATCTCAGAGGAGGTACGGCCAGAGGCTCCTCCTGAGCACCGATGGTAGACGAATCTGCGACCATAGAAGAGGCATTTAGCATTACAAACCAAGTTGAGACTAATCAAAGAAGGTGGCGAGTAGGTAGCCCCCACCTCGCGCAGGAGCGAGATTCTCCGGTTGATTCTGGGTCGAGGTCCCAGGCATGCTCGCCCCCTCGGCGACATTTGGAGCAGGAGGATCAGCGACCGGCGAGTCGTCCCCGTTAGACAGCCCCAACTCGTCCAGCAGCTGCTGGTGTTGGTCGCCCAAAGGGGCGACGACATCCTCTTCAGCGGCTTTCTTCTTCCCCTTCTTCTTCTTCTTCTTCGCAAGCCTCTTCCTCTTCTTGGTAGCGAGGAAGTTCTCAACCTCGGGACTTAGGCGTGGAGGGAGCGAGGGAGCATCGAACAGGCCCACAAGACCAGCCATGGCCGCCTTAGCTTCTGCAGCATAGTCGCGCGCCATCTTGAGCGAGTTCAAAAAAGTCGTGCCACCAGAGACCCCTGACCCTCTATTTATAGAGTTCGAGCGTCGGCCAGCGAGACGGCGAGTATAAGCCAATAGTCGCCAGTAGGGAATCTCGTCGAATGAAGGTTGAATGATTCTTTCCGAGCAACTACGTTACTCGCAAAGAGCGGGGATTGTGTACAACCCTCATTCTCCGAGGGCAGGCCCACCCAAGGCCACGTAGACAAAAGTCAAAGGTCAAGGGGGCAACACAGAGACCAGCAGTCCAAGACAGGAGCAGAAAAGACCCTGGCGAGTATGCAGGTAATACTCGCCATATAGGCGAGTATTGACCAAAGGAGTTCGTCGCGCACAGGAAAACAGCAGAAGACCTAGGCGAGTATTGGCCCAGCGTGTGCGAGCAGTACCCAATACTCGCCAGATGGGCGACTATGGCGTAAGTACTCGCCGAGTATCCCATAGTCGCCGGGTTGGGGGATGGGCTATAAAAAGCCCCCCTACCCTTTGGTTTTCCTATAAATAGGACCCCACGGGTACTTGGATTGGCACCTGGACTTGAGCTTTTGGACCCCGATTTCCGAACTCTTGAGCCCGTCACCCTTGCTTTTAGCCAAGTCGGTGCCTTCCCTGTACCAAGCTCGGCCACTTTGGTTTCGGAGGGGAAGACTCTCTTGAGCTTCTGGGTACGTGGTGGGACCTCCCTGCCGCAGCACCCGGGGTCCTGTTTGTTGCTCTTCTAGCTTCTTCGTCGTTGCCAGCCAAGTCATCTCGTTGGACTGCTGGGCGAGTAGCCTCCGGCTGCATCGGTCCGAATCTTGAGGTCAGGATTTTCCTGGCGTCAACAGTCATCATCGTATTCATCATTATTATCCTTATCTCTATAATTTGGGCCAGCTTTATGAATCCTCATTTTTCGTTCATCCCTAATGAGTAATGCCCGAGTTATTAGAGTTATTCTTCACAAATCATTTTGAACTTCTATGTAATATTTAGATCTACCACTTATCTTTCCTAATTTTGACATTTTTTAAATCTTCCCATCTGATATGTGCATTTCCTTACCTATATTATACATACCCACTACCAAAGTGTTACAATGAAAACTGACAATTATACTAGAATAAGAAATTGATACAAACTTATGAGACATTGCTCGCGTCAACTATCTTAAGGCATGGTTCCTTCTAAGAGCTCTTCTCCAAATGAGAGATACAATAAGCCTTTCAACATGAACACTAAGACTAAACTACACTCTCCTAGGTAGGGAGAGAATACTCTCATAGGTAAATTATCAAATTGCCACTAAAAGGAAAATTACATAAAAGACATGAAGCTAATTTAAAATATATCAATAAATGATAAGTTAGAGAAATGGCTCAGAAATTTCTCTCATTGTGAAGAGGGTTGTTCTAGAGTGTGTATATGTATCCCCCATCCAGGGGAGCATATACATATCAATACAACTATCGTAAAAAGTGGCATTGTCCCCAAGGTCGAGCCAGAGAATTTTTGCACAATGACATACTCATGTTTGGGCGAAGAAAAATGAGGGAACATGTGCGGTGAAAGTCCTTTGGCGCTTGATGATGGCCAATTGCATTTGTCGGGATCTTTAATGGTATTTGCTCCACTGAAAATCAGGATGTCGACGATTGATGTTGTTGGAGCATAATGTTAATGACATTATGCTGACCCTGATTAATTAGAGGCGAGAGATGGGAGTGCTGGCGGGGCTTTCAAGTTGGTTGGGCCCAGATGGGTGTGTGGGTTGATTAGGTGTCCTTTAACCTTCTATCCGATAGAGAGGTAGGGCAGAGGCCTTTGGGGTTTTCATGTTGTTAAACAGTTGAACAATGAAAATAGATGACGAGTGCCCGGTCGAATTGATGAGGTCGTGTAGGAATAAAGTTCAGTCTGTTAGGATGCCTCGCTGCATATCACTGCACTTCCGCTTGGCACCTATCGTAATGATAAGCGGCTCGTCTTGTCGTGACCTTATCTTGGATTCTCAATACTTATGTCGCTTCATCCCCGCAGGGGCAGAGAACCCGCCGTTGTCTGGCTGTCCTCTATGCTATTTCCTAGACACCGTAATAGCATCTAAAGGTGACTCCAATTTCCTTTCTCAAAGGAAATATTGCACAGATTCTAAAGGTGACTCCAATTTTCAAGATGCTAGATTCTTAGGATAAAAACTTGTTGATATACACATGGAGGCAAATGTTAAGCTCTCCTCTAGTTCCTCTAGTTCCGATCCTTCGTTTCTCAATCTTGAGTATTACCCGAGGCTAGTTTGGAAGTTGATTTACTTGATGGTCACTCATCTTGATATCTTGCCGTGGTGAGCATTATGAGTCAAATTATGCATATTTCCTGAGTTTCACATATTTAGGTTGTTGAGTGCATTTTTTGGTACCTAAAGCGCGCACTGAACTAGGGTCTTCTCATTGAGTATCAACTACTCTCTCTCTCTCTCTAATAGTTTATTCAGATGCGAACTATGTTGGACCTGCGGATGACCCCTTATCTACCAATGGCTTTTGCACGTATTTTAGTGGCAACCTAATCATATAGAAGAGTATGAAGCTACCCGTTGTGTCAAATTCTACTTCCAAGTCCGAATAATTGTTGAATTCCGTAGCATTTATCGAGCTAATTTTGTTAAGAACCTCTTGGATGAGGGGAGAGCATACATATCATTGAGTCTATTTTCAATTATGTAATCCTACGTAAGATACCATTCTATTTGTTCCTTCAATATTATCATTTCTTAATTTATGCTCTTAGTGGTGTGACAAGTTCATCTCAATATTCTCATTTCCATCATAATAGCACGTGCCTTAGTCAAAGACATCATCATCGACTAGCGAAGAGTAGGATCAAAGGAGATGTCAACCTATAGAACCCTAGGGTTCCCAATGGTGGCAAGGAGCTCTCACAGTGGTGTCCCGATATGGGGAAGATTGTCAACGGGTGCCAATTATGAAAGCTTCCAAATACTTAGAATTTCAATATTAGAGATGTGAGAAGGTCACTAGAATGGAGTCACTGGGTGGTGAGCATATCACTTAATAAGTATGAGACATATATACGTCTATTCTCCAAGTAAGGTTATGAAGTGGAAATTATATCAGGTTGATCAGCTAGGGAATGGCTGCTCTCTTCACTGTGGACTTCATCAAGATCAAAGCTAGGTTTGTGAAGATCTCACGTCTGTTTCTCTCCGCCCTCATCGATTGACAGAGGCTTGCTGCAAGCTGTGAGCGTCGTCTGTGACTGGAATCGTCATCTGGATTGCCTGCTGCGTCCGTCATCATTCTCGTCGTCGTTTCTGCGTGTTGAGCTTGTATTGCAAATCTGAAGTTGCCGACATCCACGACCTTTGTTGTTCTAGTCTCAGTCGTATGTGCTGAGTTGGTCATTCCCGTTCAAGGTTGCCGACATAGTCGTTTTTGTGTGTTTAGCTCATCGTTTGCGCTTGGAGCTGCCAATAACCGCGACCTTTGTTGTGTTGTTCAAGAGATTTTTATTCTATCAACATTACTATATTTTGTTGCTTGAAGTTGGGTTTATTGCTGCATTTATTCCAGAGCATCTGTTATTGTGTCATCATGTGTTGTAAGTAAAGTTATCAAAGGTGCAAGGCGCACCGAGGCGCAAAGGGGTCCTGGAGCCTAGGCGCAAGCGCGCGCCTGAGGCACGTGAGGTGCAAAAGTGAATTAGGTGCTCAATTCACGGAAAATCAGTGAATTTGGTGCTCAATTCACTGAAAATCAGTGAATTGAGTGCCCAATTCATTGAAAATCAGCAAATTGGGCATCCAATTCGCTGATTTTCAATGAATTGGGCACCCAATTCACTGAAAATCGGTGAATTGGATGCCCAAGTGCGCCTGGGTGTGCCTTGGGTGCGCCTGAGATCATGTTTTTGCCCACCTCCCAAAAAAAGGTTGAAGAAAACACCTTGAAAGGCTCAGGCACGCCTTTGGTGCGCCTGAGAGATAGTAAGGCGCGCCTGGGGCACATCGCCCGCCTCTGCCTTGCAGAGGCGCGGGCCGGTGCGCCTGGTGCGCCCGACGACTCAGGCGCGCCTAGGCGCGCGCCTTGATAACTAAGGTTGTAAGTTGTGTTCCTTGTCCGCCATTGTGCTTCTCCTTTTGCAGTGAACTCGTTTATCTTTTGTCAACATGACTGTCTTCCAATCCCGCAATATAGATTCACTATCCGAGGCACTAATAAAGGATTTGTATGAATAATTGAGATCATTATAAGAAACAAAGTGAGAAATAAGATGTTGGGTGCAAAATCACATATCTTTCCTAAAAACAATAGGACAATCGTCAACATAAGAAGGGAAAGCTGGAATACCTAGTTCTTGGGAAGTATCTGAAGGGCTATCATGTGGGTCCATTGAATGATGTAATAAAGTGGTGACGTCCGCCGAGAGTACTGTACAACCTCATAAGACCATTTGCGGTAGTTATTTTCCTCCATCTTGCCTGTTGTTCCACTACAATCTTGAGATTTATCAGCTGACTTGTTGATCAATGGAACATTCACACCTACCCAGGTGTAATCACATTCTGGAACACCACCTCCTTAATCTTCTCGTGAGGAGGAGGCGGAATAAAGTAGGAATCATCTTCACAAAACATCACATCCATGGTAAAGAAGAGACTTTTAGTGGGAGGATGATAGCACCAATAACCTTTCTGTGTAGCAGAGTATCCAATAAAAATCTTTTTGATTTTACATGTTTTGCTTATAGTTTCATCTCCTGCAAAGCCGGGTGGAACTTCAAGGTACACATCATCTTCTAGGGTTCCACACAAAAATGCATTTTTAACATCGAATTGTTCAAACTTCCAATTTTTGGTTGCAACACACATCAATAGAGTCCTGATGGTATTCATCTTAATAACATGAACAAAAATTTCCTGATAACAAATACTATGAGTTCGAGTAAACCCCTTAGCCACCAACCTTGCATTATACCGATCAATATAGTCATCACTTTGTATTTAATAGTGTACACTCACTTGCTACCAGTAATCTTCTTGCCCAGAGGCATCAAAGTCAGCTCGCATTTATCATTTTTCTTCAAAGCATTCATTTTTTCTTCAGAGCATTAATTTATTCTAGCATAGCATTTTTTCATCTTGGATCACCCACGACTATCTTCCAATCCTGCAGAATAGATTCACTATCCAAGGCACTAATAAAGGATTTGTTTGAAGAATTGAGAGCATTATAAGAAACAAAGTGAGAAATAAGATGTTGGGTGCAAGATGACATACCTTTCCTAAAAAAACAATAGGTCAATCATCAAAACTAAAAGGGAAAGTTGGAATATCTATTTCATGGGTAGTATGATAAGTATCAGAATGGTTATCAATCGGGTTGATTGAATGATGTGGTAAAGTGGTGGCTTGCGTCCGCCAAAAGTATTGTACCTTCTTATAAGACAATTTGCGGTAGTAATTTTCCTCCCCCTTGACCTGTTGTTCCAGTACAATCCTGAGATTCATCAACTGACTCATTGATCAATGGAACCTGCACACCTACTGTACTCGGTCTTCCTTTGGTGGAACCACATTCTGGAACACCACCTCCTTAATCTTCCCATTAGGACGAGGCGGAATAAAGTAGGGCTCATCCTCACAAAACATCACATCCATGGTAAAGAAGTGGCTTTTAGTGGGAGGATGGTAGCACCAATAATCTTTCTGTGTAGCAGAGTATCCAATAAAAATAGCCAGTAGAACACGAGGCTCTAGCTTGCTTCGAGGTGTGGACAAAACAAACACACCCAAAAACTATGGGAGGAACCAAATAAGTAGAAGCATCTTGTAACAATTCTAGAGGTGAATGGAAGCTGATAATATGAATAGGCACAAAGTAAGACCCCCCAATAGGACTTTGGGAGAGATATCTGAAAAAGGAGTGCTCGAGTGACTTCCAGAAGATGTTTGCTCTTTCTCTTCGCGACACTGTTTTTCCATGAGTATCCATATAACTTGCAAACTCACCATCATTATCGCTTCGAAGAATTTTGGTGTGAGCATTGAATTGTGTCAAAATCAGCCAATGGAAGCTTTGGAAATAGGTAAAAACCTCACCTTTTACCTTTAGAAGATAGACCCATGCAGTCCTGCTATAGCATCCAATAAAGGTGACAAACCAACGGTGCCCCCGAAGGGACACTTTATCACTTTTCCTCAAACATCTTTATGCATAACATGAAAAGGGAAATCACTTCTAACATTAATTGGAGGAGAAAACAAGTGAGTATGTTTAGTTTGCCCACAACAGTCACATACACATTTTGTCAAACTACAATGATGCAATAGATTTGGATAAAGTTTTTGCCAATAGGAAATGGAATATGTACAAGACGTCTATGCCATTTGAAGACCTTTTCTTTATTTGGTTAGTAGTGACTACATTCCCATAACCAATAGTCTTGAAGGTAGACTTCAAGTAGTACAAAACATCCACCACCTTACCACATTCAGTAGTCCTCGCGCTTGTTAGGTCTTGAAAAAAACAATATATAGGGAAAATGTTACTTTGTAGTTTGAATCACGAGGAAGCAAACTAAATTGTTGTTACTAGTAGGAACATGAAGAGCGGATTTAAGGTTTAGGAGGAGAGTACACGAGATAGATCCCTTCCCTTAAACAGAAAAGAATGAATCATCAACTATACAAACATGTTTAAAGGTCACACTCAAGTGATCATTGGAGAAACAAGTAGAGGTATCGATCACATGAGAAGAATCCTTGGAATCAATAATCCAAGGAATGTGATTTGAAGATGGGGAGATACATGACTGAGCTACAAGTGAAGAAGCATGTGAAGAAAAACCCGAGGAGCCATATGTGTCATCCATTCGAGCCGTGAGCTACTGAACTAACGCGGCGAGGGAGTCAAGGGTAGCACCTCTAGCAGAGTCGGAGACGCGTGCTTTCTAACGACCAGGATCAGAATCACGACCTTGACCATGTCCACCATGTTCACGGCTAGGACGACCTTATAGCTTCCAACATGTCTCCTGAAAATGTTGCGGATTTTCACAATAGTCACATACCCAAATATCTTGAACTTCTAGAGTAGTAATCAGCTTAACACTAGCCATAGCAATTGGTGACACAAACATGGTCTGTCTCACTAAATCTGAACACTCCACTGAGGGCACAGAGACATGCAACATAGTATGATGGTGAATCACTTCTGATCAACAATATGGAAGATTTCCCGAATAGTGGGGAACGACACAACTTAGAATAGATGAGCAAATCGGGTCATACACATCTTGTAAGCTATGGTGCCGGTATATGTACGAGTACCATGTATGATACGTATATTGTACGATGGTAAAACACCAAAAAGTTAAGGACACAGGTACGTTCGGAGGATGACATGATTAAAATTGATTTATATGTATAAATGTATATATGCATGTATGTATACATGTATATATGTCATTTTTTTAAAAAGAGAGAATATAAAACGTAGAAAAGTTAACATTGAATAAGTAGAAACACGCTACTAATTTAAAACATCCTAAAATACATAATAAATAAATAAAACAATCAAATTTAAGTATGGAGCACATTTTGTTATTATAGTAGTTACAATATTTTCTTTTCTAAAAGACATGAGAGAGTCATTGTTTATCTTAGAAAAACAGGACTTTTATCACAATATGCAGAATGATCTACCAAGTCCAAGCGTATTCGCAGACTAGAGTAGCAGGTGTATCCGCTGAGTATCCGGTACGTACTGGTACCGGAAACATACCTTGTACGAGTACTCGGCCTTCAGGGAAGTATTAGTGCTTTATATCCTGCATGCCAACTAAAATATCTGTAAACCTATCATTTTCAATCATTATTTCATAGTTCGTCTTGTCATCAACACACTTTGGTTGATACGCCTGGTAGTGATCAAGTTCCTACCACAATTTGCTAATGCAGGCGTAATACTCGCTCACTTCGAGGTCCCCTTAAATGGTGTTGCGGATCTTTACTTTAATAGCATAAATGTAGGCATCATTTCCAACCTTAAGAAATATCCTCCTTCACAGTGCTCCAGATGGTAGTTGCAGCCCAACATGAGGTACCTATCTCTAATGTGGGGTTAATGAGTCAGGGCATGACCGCAAAGTTATCAGAGTCCCACTGATTGAAGGTAGGATCAGATTCAACATTCTTGAGTTTCTTCCCGGTGATGTAGGCATGTAGTCGATGTCCTTAAATAAAGAACATAGAAGCTCGAGACCAAGACAAGTAATTTTCAGCCCCTTATAATTTTATTTGATTACATTGCAAGGATGTGTTCTCAATAGCATATCCTCCATGCTCCCACAATGATCGCCATAGTGTTCACTACCGTACTAATCTCCTTGACCATGAAGGTTACTAAACAGAGTTGTAGAGAAGCGCCAAGGGCAAGCGACGTCGATCTGGACGCTGTCATTCACTGTGTAGGTTCGCCATCGATGATCAGGAAGAGAGCATAAATGTCGATCTGAAAATCAAAAAGGACGTGATTGACAGGTTCGTTGTCGCGATCGACAAGAAAAGAGCAGGAGTGTCGAGAAGGATGTGATCAGGAAGAGAGCATGTGCGTTGATTGGGCAGGTTCACTGTCGCCGATCAGGAAGAGAGCATGAACGCCGAGAATGACGTTGTCGCCAATCAACAGACGCAGAGAAAGACATGATAGCCGGCAGGATCCTGAGCAATTATGATTGGTGGAGGTAAAGACGAGCGCTAGAAAGCGTCAATTGGAAGTTTCGCTTGGGAGACACTGAGAAGGATGTGAATGGACTTTTGGCAGCTAATCCTATCTCTTATACCAAGAAGAAAAGTAAATTATACATCTTCTATTCCTTCTCAGGAGTATTTATACACTTTGTTGGAACAACCCTGTTACTGATTTGTGCTAGGATCACTATCTGTTGACTAGGACCAAGTTGACCCCAATGTATAGTCTAAGGGTCAAGGTTTTAGGCTGTCTGAGTTAGCTAGAACTTAGGAAAACTCTAAGTCTCTGCGTTCGACGAACTTTATTCTGCATTCGACGAACTTCTCTCTGCGTTCAACGAACGTCATGCTTTAGTTCGACGAACTTATTCTCCAGCTCGATGCACTCAGTTCTTCAGCCAGTCCAGCAGTTTATTCTTCAGTTTGACGAACTCCAGTTTGAGATCGACAAACTCAGCTCTGCGCTCGACGAATAAGTATCAAGATGTTCAGTTCGACGAAAGTGCTTCTCAGATCGACGAACTCAATTCTTCCAGCCAGATTTAGCAGTTTATCTCTCAGTTCGACGAAATCCAGTTTGAGATCGACGAACTCCAGATTGTGTTCGACGAATTAATTAAATTCGACGAACTCCAGATTCAGTTCGACGAACTCAACATTATGTTCGACGAACTCAGTTCTCAGATCGACGAATTTTCTCCTCAGCTCAAAATTTCAGAAGGATCAGTTATATTATTCTCTGAACTCAGATCGACTAATCAGCAACAGATCTATTCTATTATCTATTACAAATAAGTCAAGGATTATATCATTCCTTTTATTTATTCATTTCCATTGTCTTCTCTCGAGAAAGTAGCCGTTTGGCTTATTGGAAAAGGATACATTTATTGAAAAGGAAAAAGAGTTAAAGATTTGCTTGCAGTTCCAAGAAATAATCCTCCTGATTATTTTATTCCTTAATTAAAAAGATTTGATTTCAAATCAGTCAGATTATCTCTAAGGAAATAGGAACAAGAAGATTTACAGTAGTACCAGAAGAAGAAGATTGAAGAAGTAACAGTCGAGAGAGATATACAAAAAGTCAGAAAGAAAGAAAGATCATCTTCCTCAAGCAGCACCCTTTCAATCTCTGAGAACATCAACAAGATCATTCCCTCAGTCTTCAGCTGCAAGTTTCAAATCTTCAAGAGCAACAATAATCTGAGAAACTTTTGTCTCTCAGATTCATCAGCTATCAAGGAAGATATTTCTTTCAAGTGAAAGCTACATCCTCTTACTGTCAACCATTTCTATCAGACAGGGGGAGCTTTACAGCAACAAATCCACTAGTCTTCTCTCAGCTTGTTGCTCTGTTGTGGATATCTTCCGACATGACCGACATGACCGACATGTAGGCCGACAGAAATATTTTATGGACAAAACGACACGTTTCCGATATTTTTTTGCAAAATATCATTTTGGAATATATCCTCCGATATATCTGCTATTGACCGATATATTCGCCGGTATATCGGCCGATATATCCCGACATTCTATCGACTGGTTTTTTTTTTCAATTTATTTTAATTATTGTCTAATAGACAATAAATTGAAATTGTTTCATTGTTTAGATTATTTTTTTCCTTCCTCTAGTTTTCTTCCTTACTCGAGTCCTTCATCGACTCCTGACTTTCTGCTTCCTCTTACTTTATTTCACGCCTTATACCGTTATTACTTATGTAGGCATATAACACAAAATGTTTATATTAGTTTGATAAATTTAGGAGTTCGATCAATATCAAATTATTAATATATTAATATATATAAATTAAAAATTGATTAAATTTATATATAATTACACATATATATAATTAAATATTAAAACCCGATATATGAAATATCCCCGATATATCCCCCGACATATTAAAACCGACATGAAAAACCTAAACCGACGTGTCCCCGATATCCGACATCTACAACATTGGCTTGTTGACAGAGAAGAACTTCATAACCCTCTTTATTCCATCTTGTACAGGGTTCTAACTCCCTTCAAAAGTTATTCCTTTGGTGGCAGGACACCTGATCAAAAATCTGTGGTTGGTGGCAGGGCACCTGATCAAAAACCTGTGGTTGGTGTTTGAGCACCTGATCAAAAACTCATTGGTGATAGGGCACCTGATCAAAAACCTAGTGGATTCCTACCAAGGGTGGTAGAAGAGTAGATGTACCCAGTTTGATTGGGGAACTACTATAAATCCTTGTGTCTTCTGTGTTTGTGTTTATTTTTTGTACTGTGCTGTGCTGTGTGATTTTTGTTTTGTTTTTACACTCACTCTGTTATACACACACATATATATCAGTATTTTAATTCCGCTATAAAATAAGTTAAAAACTTTTAATACTTTATTTACCCCCCTCTAGAGTAAATCTAAGATCTAAACCTCACTTTCAACTTCTATCAGAGATTACTTTCACACTTTACAATAAATACACAATAAATAATAAACTATTACATTAAAGAAGAGTTAAAACTTGTTGACTGCCCATTCCTTGAATTTTTCTATCACCGCCTACATAATTACAATTATAATATTTACTTAATTAATGATAGCCTCTTAGCGCTTAATAATGTTAAGCCACTTCAGCAGTTTAACTCTCAATTTTATCTCTAGAAGTTGTATCCCGTAATCATGTTAAGCCACTTCTGCAATTTTACTCTCATTTTTATCTGAACTTATATCATTATTTATATCTCCATTTCATAAGGTATTTTTTTTTTCTTTCCACGTAGGTGCAAACCGCAGCAATCTTCAGTTTACCTGGAGAACAAGATGTAAAATCTGCATCGGTGTTGCACGAGGGCTTGCATTCCTTCACGAGGAAGTTGAGCCCCATATTGTTCATCGTGATATCAAAGCAAGCAATATCCTTCTTGACAAAGATCTCAATCCTAAAATAGCAGATTTTGGTTTAGCAAAGTTGCTTCCGCCAAATGCAACCCATGTCAGTACAAGAGTAGCAGGAACAGCGTGAGCTTACCTATGATTTTTTGGTTTGATCAAAGATTTGTCTAGATTATTTATTTGTATCTTGATCATGATCAAGAATAGATATCATTTTAAAATTGCAAAATTATTATGCTGTCCCCCCATTTGCATGTTTATGATAATCTGAAGAACGACATTTATTCTAATAGTTGTGCAGTAGAAGTGGTGGAATGGATGAAATACTTCGTAGTTATCATGGTAAGTGTAGAGATTCAGTTCTACATTACAATAGTGCAAGTCCAATTTGGATGTTTGGGATTGTAGAGAAAGTGAATACAAAGCTTAAATAATTTTATTATTTCATATATGAACAACAAAAAATGTAAGTATATATATATATGAGGGAGGAGTGATATTTTAACTCCAAACCAAGATGTGAGACTAAGCTATACATGAGAGAAATCTCCTAATGGGCCAAGAAGTGGACCTTTACATTGAGCTTATTCATAGTGCTTCTACACTCCATAACAAGCTGGAGCAAACAGATTGTAGGCGTCAAGCTTTTGAATGAACTGTCGGTATAAGGGGCGCGATAAGGCCTTGGTGAGGATAAAAGAGATTTTGCTCGACAGCATGTATATGTCGCAAATCAAGTTTGCGAAGTTGAACTTTTTCCCGGATGAAATGACAATCGACTTCGATGTATTTTGTGCATTCATGAAAAATGGTGTTGGAGTCTGAAAAATTCTGACTCCAAATGTTCGGACCTAAGTGTAGCCTAAGGTTACTTATCCCGCGGTCGAACGCCACAACTCTAATGGCTAGAGCAGGAGAGAGAGATGTCTACAAGTACACCCCAGGTGCTTTAGCAGGGAGGTCCCGCCACGTACCCAGAAGTTTAGAAGAGTTTCCTCTCCAAAACCAAAGGCTGAGCTAGGTACGAGGAAGACACAGACTTGGCGAGTATCTCGCTTTTGGGGGGGGGGGGGTCAACCTCTTTTAAAGTGTCATTCCTGGTACCCATGAACGTCTATTTGTAGACAAATCCTGGGGGGGGGGGGGGGGGGGGGGGGGTTACTTGACCATACTCGCGAGTTGCAATGGGTACTCGCCCATGCTCGCGAGTTGCAATGGGTACTCGCCCATGCTCGCGAGTTGCAATGGATACTCGCCCATGCTCGCGAGTTGCAATGGGTATTCGCCCCTACTCGCCCATGCTCGCGAGTTGTAAGGGGTACTCGCCCCTACTCGCCTCCTTGAGGATGTCCAGTGCTCTACTGGCGAGGTCTGCAAATAGACGTCTCCTTAGGCATTTCCGATCTCGGCGAATTACGGGTTATACAAATGGGGTTTTCAGTGATATGAATAACAACTTGAATATCACACTAGAGGACGGTCGGAGAGGGTAGCTTGACACCAAGATCAGTAAGGAGACTTTCCAGTCACGTGAGTTTAGAAACAACAGATGTCATCAAACAATACTCAGCCTTCGCAGAGGAGCGTGCTATCACCGACTGCTTCTTCTCCACCAAGCGACCAGGTGTCCTCCAAAATATGTGCAATAGTCACTCGTAGACCGACGATCATCGAAGGAGTCAGGATAATCTGCATCAGAATAGACAATTAATTATAGGGAAGTGGAGGGCTTATAAGCCCTTGTCCCAAAGCATTCTTCAGATATCAGAGGATTTGATTGAGGTGCATGCATGAAGCGGCTGACTACACACGAAAACCATTATACACAACCTTTTGTGTGCGAGGGTACCCAACAAAGATATATTTTGTAGCACAAGGGGTCATCTTTTCCACAAGAGGGCCAAGATGATGGACAAAACAAACACACCCGACCGAGGAGGCAGGGGGAAGGGAGGTGTTGAGGGGAACAAGATGGAGAAGGGAGTAGCTAAGTTTAGGACGGTCGAAGGCATGCGATTAATTAAGGGTGTTGATAATCCGCAGAACCATATTTGGCTATTTGTAACACACTTTTATTCGTACTCCGCAGAATTATAATTGTACACCACAACGCTATTTGTACCCAAAATATTTTTTTTTTTTAAATTGAATTTAGAGATAAAAGTAGACATATATATTGAACATCTTCCCAAAATAATAAAAATGTTCCAAAAATACACTTAAATATATTTTCTCATTCTAACATCGATATGATCTATAATATCAAATAGTCGCCGTTTGTTGAAGCCGTCTCCCAAAAAACTAAATAAGAAGGAAACCTAAAATTCCTCTTGGTTGGCCGGAAATCACCCCCTTTGGTGGAGGAGTGAGGGAGGGCGGGCGTCGAACGAGTTCACGAATGGAGGCGGGCGAGGGTTTGTTTAAACAGTGAAATACAGCGTGAGGGAGAAAGTGGGTACAATTAGGGTATTTGGAGGCTTTAATAATGCCTCTTAAAAAAAAGAGGTCACAAATAGCCATATTAGAGGTATGATTATCATTACCCTTAATTAAATAGCACTGGTGGTAATAACGAAGTGTCAATTATTTATGGAAACTTGCATTTGAAACATAAGAGAGCTGACAACCTCAAGGAGGTGACGGTTCTTACGCTCGGCCACACCGTTTTGTTGTGGGGTATATGCACATGACGTTTGGTGGATAATACCCAAGGTATTGCAAGTTTCCTGAAATTTATGACTGGTATATTCGCGAGCATTCGGTTCGAAGAATTTTAATAGAGCTCAAAAATTAAGTGCGAGTTTCAACGATGAATGAGCGAAAACAACATATAATTCAGTGCGTTCATGCAGTAAGCACACTTATGTCATTCAAGAATTATCATCAAATAAAAGTTAGAAAGTAACGATATCCAGACAAACTCGTAGTTTTATACAGACCTTAAATACCCGAATAAACTAAAGCAAATGGAATAGAGCTCCTAGTACAATTAGGGGAGAAGGTAAAATGATGTTTTTCCCATAAATATAAGATTTGTATGTAAATTCAGAAAACATAAAATCAGGATGAGCCTTTCGGAGTATAGGAAGAGGACTATGGCCATTGGCCAAGACTCCAATGCCAATCAACAGAAGTAACAGAGGATAATGATGAGGTGTGAAGGTACACAGTGTAGAGCCCATTTGACAGTCAACATTTACCAATGATACTCTGCGTCTATCGATCTTGCACCACAAAGATAGAAGAGGTAAAAGTGATGGAGTAGTCATGATCATGAGTAAGTTGACTGACAGAGAGAGGATTAAATTGTGAACCAGGGACATAAAGTATAAAGCATAGAGAAATGGACGGAGTGAGAGAAACATTTCCTGATCCGCAAACAAGGTTGGTAGCACCATTGACAACAATGATAATTTTGGGAGTAGCTGTATCCGTGCACCGAGAAGGTTTATGCGGAGTAATGTGATTTGTGGCCCCATAGTCCATTATCCAGGAGGAGCTATGAGAAAAACAAGATATACCTTCATTTGAGGTAGAGGCAACAGAGCCAGGGGTTCGAGTAACCAACCCCCGCAGTTGTCGGAGTTCCTCCCGCAGGGTGTCAATTCCAGTGCGAGACGTGTTGGGAGCATCCACTGCTGGAGAAGCATGTTTAGGGAGCGGTTGCGGGAACCCATGTTTCTGGTAACTGGTAGCTTCAATATGATTTGCCCGACCACATTGGGTACACAAGAGTGCTCTGTTCTCTGGAACGAGTGCGACCATCACACCCACCGCCTCGAGACCCATTACGACCTCCACAAGACCCAATAGATGGTGGTCGAACGTCAACAAAGTGGTGAAGCAAAGCAGGAGAGGGAGTCAAGGAGACATCGGTGGGCGGAGTCACCTTCAGAATCATGGAGCAAACATCAAAGAGAGTGGTAATAGTGGGAGAGGATAAGATGTTAACCCAGACACTGTATATGTGTGGTCGTAGTCGTGCCATCATCAGCGCGATCTCAACGACTTTCTTCTGAGCCCATTAGGTCGCAAAATCCAAAATCGGTGGATGGTGTTGAATCCAAGTCTCGACGAGAGTCTTGTACTGGGCCACGAACGAGGTTAGGTCATCGTTCAAACTTGGTTCAACGGTTTGAAGGTCTCTAAAGAGATCAAACACGTGTTGAAGGCTATCTTGTCCAGAGTAGAGAGACTTCAGTTCATCCTACATGTTATTTGTTGTCTCGTGGTGCATAGTCATTCGATAGGGCTCACGATCCATGGAGTTTAGAACTCATGACTGTACGCGATCATCATCCCGGAGCCATTGCTCGGTAGGCTCAACAGGTGTGTCGCGAATCAGATGATGAAGAAGACCTTTGTTCTGGAGGACTCGGTGCACCGAATGGACCCACTTAACAAAAAATTTCTTCCCAATGAGAGAAGTGGTAGTTCGCAGTTTGTCACGGACGTCAGAGATAAGAGTCGGAGCGAGTGTCAGAATGGTGGAGGAGGCGGTCGCAACATTCTCCCCCATGTTATCAGGGAGTGCTGAGAGGAAGGAGTCAGCGACCTCTAGAAGTGAGTATTGGCGAGCGCTGAAAATAGATGGTCTGGAGCACAAGCGGCAGGGTCCAGCAATCGGCAAGCTACTGCAGAAAGCAGGGTATAACGAGCTTAAGTGGCAAGCTCGGGTAGTAGGTTTCCAAAAAGTGTTGGTTCAACGAGTAAGATGCAAATACGCTCAAGTCGTGAGATCAAGCGGCGAGCACGGGAAGTAGGATGACAACGAGTATAGGAATGAAGGAGCGGCGAGTTCCTGGAAGCAGGAAGCAGTGAGCTCTGAAAGCACAAGCACCTGGGAGCCTTTGAAGCACATCCATCTGCGAACTATGGAGGGCGGAAGCGGCAATCCTAGCGAGCCTGCAAGGATGGAGGGGCGGTGAGTGCAGCACCAGACGAAGAGATGTATGCGAGTTATGGAAGCAGGGTCTCGACAAAGTTTGTAAGCTTGGTCGGCGAGTCCGGGAAGGCCAGCTTGGCGAGTTCATTGCCTGGAGGAAGCGGCGAGTTCCGGGAAGGAGGTGTTCGCGAGAGGGGGCAACAGATCCTGCGACAGAAGGAAGCGATGAGTCCCGCAGGAGATGACGGCGAGCACAACAACTAGAGGCAGGGTCGACGAGTTCGGTTAGAGCGGCTTGCGAGAACACCAACATGTGGCCTGTCTATAAAAGGCGGGGTGGGGTTGCTTATTTCGATGGCAGGTGGGAGAAGGATTTCGGCGAGCTCAAACGATGGAACCGTAAACTTCAAATAGCCTGGCGAGCTTCGTGGGCTCAAGCTTGCAAGGCCATGGGACAAGCAGATTTTTGTAAAGGAAGGTTGGTCAAATGGCGAGCGCAGGAGCTTAATCGTTGAGAGGATTACTTCTGGAATTGGGAGGCTCTGATACTATGTAGAGAAAGTGAATACGAAGCATAAATAATTTTATTACTTCATTTATATGAACAAAAAAATACAAGTATTTATACACATATATAGGAGGGAGGGTCTAAATTATACATGAGAGGAATCTCCTAATGGGTCAAGAAGTGTGCCTTTACATTGGGCTTATTCATAGTGCTTCTACAGGGCTTAAAGAAAAATCAAGTGGTTTTGATAACAGTTTCTGGAATCAATTTCTATCATCCATAGTAGATTGACTCACTAATTAGCTAACAGACCCATTACATTTATCATGGTAATTATAAAGGATTTGCATCCCATTCTAAGTGATATTCTTATTGTTCTTTACTGAAGTACTTTTTCTGTTCTATCAGAGGATATTTGGCACCTGAGTATGCCATCCGCGGGCAGGTAACACGGAAATCGGATATTTACAGCTTTGGAGTTCTTCTTTTGGAAATAGTTAGTGGCAGATGTAATACAAACTCTAGGCTGCCTTATGAAGAACAATTTCTTCTTGATAGGGTGAGTTTAATTTATGATAGGTGTCTCATCACCTTTTTTTCATGAGAGATTTGATTATCACTTTCCTTTATATTTGCTTTAATGCACATGGTATTGAGTTGACTTATTTGAGTTAAATATGGTTTTTTGTTGAACCAACAAGAGTAGACGCCTCTGCTGCATATTTCATCTTTTATACATCATCTAGTAAAATCACATTATAAAAATCCCATGATAGGTTCTTTGTTGAACCAATTATTTACAAAAAATGAACCGAGAAGCTGAAAAGACCAAATTTTAGTACCCCTCTGGTTCACTCCAGTTAATTTTTCATTTAAAATGGTATCAAAGCAAGTTCTCTCTCTGCCCTAACCTTCGCTGTCTATGATGAATGCACCAGGAGTGACTTGAGCCTCTATCATGAATGCACCAGCCCCACAATTGCCATCGATGATGCTGTTGATCATTCTACATGACTTATTAGTTTCACTCCAACAAAGAGTCAAAGTCATGGAGGCAGCGCTTAGCATAATGGAGGGCATGGTATTGGACACCGACGTTGTAAGTGTTCCTATTGTGGTAGGATGAGACCGTACAAAGGACACCTGCTATGGTATTCAAGATTTCCCATCCAGATCTTATGTCACCCAGCTCATGTGATATCTACTATTATTTTACCGGAGTAGACATGAGTGCTCATACCCATTTATGTTGATAAGTATTCTGTTTTCCTTCTGTATCAGGCTGCTCAGGATGTGCATTAATCATTCTCAGTGCATCGTCTTCCACATTTGTACATGTATATATTGATGTCCTAAGCAGAAATAAGATACTTTATTTTTCATTCTAACATCGTATTAAAGCAAGTTCTCTCCTTGGCCTACCAGCCTTCATTCCCAACCCACTTATCTCCTTTGAGATTCACCTGTTTCCCGTAACAGAGAAGTGTCGAGTGCTCTCCCCATCAAGTACCACAATAGCTGTCATCGAGTAACTCCTATTATATACTACTACTTCTCAAGCGCTCCTTCCATCCCGTTCCAGCCTCCCTTGACAACAAGGGTTATCGCGACCTTCCACTTTGCATGTCTCCTACCTGAGCATGTATTCCTTCAATCTGTTTGTTGCAGTCTTTCCTCTCAAGTCTTTTGTCGAGTTGTTTGTTGTCTTTTCACCTGTTGTAAATTAGAATGTTCCCTATAGGTTTATCTGTCTCCTACCTCCTGCAGGTTCATCGCATCAGTTTTCTCAAGTTGAAATCCCTTAATCCTACCTATTGTAAATTTATTCCTCCATTGTCTCTCTTGGCAATTTGCTGTTTTCCATTTAGATCTTAATCCTAACCCTTCTCTTTGTTCTTGATCACTATGGTTTTCCATGTCATTGACTTGATCACAAAAGTTTTTCTGCTTCAGAAGTGATTTGAGCCTCTTCTATGATGAATGCATCATCCCCACAACTGCCATTGACGGTGTTGTTGATTGTCTTACATTAGTTACTAGTCTAACTCCAGTTGGGAGTCAAAGTCGTGGACGCAACATAGTACACGATGGAGGACGTGGAACTCCTAAGTGTTACTTTTGTAGCAGGATGGGACACCCAAAAGCCACTTGCTACAACATTGAAGATTTTCCATTCAGACACTTACATTACTCAGCTTATGTAAAATTTACCATTATTTTACAAGAGCGGTCATCTTTCTTTGGCATCGGACTAATCAATCATTCTCGATGCATCATCTTCCACTTTCCATACTCAATAATGGCATTCTTCTCATCATGAATTCTTGACTCAGATGCTTACATGCCTAGTAATGCTAGTCTTTCTACCCATCTTCATAAATCCCATTTCACTACTAACATTAATTTTGTTGATGGATTTGTCTCCAGTATGATACATTAATAGCGTATAACACACCACCATCTCTATCTCTACAATCTGTATTTTTTGTTCCAAATTTTTCTTTCAATTTGATCTCCACTTATAAACTTACCATCATCATATTTGTATTGTTACCTTTGTTATTTCTTTTGTATGCGTTCAACATTTGAAAATCAGAGGAGTGATTGACACAGTGTGAATTTAAAATTGTCTACCATCTTGTAATATGTTATCCTCCAAACAACTGCTCTTACTACTACTACTAGTTCATTGCAGATTCATGGTCAGTTTGGGGCATCTGAGGTTACTAAGCTTGCATAAAATGATATGTTCTTTATCTCATTTTAGGAGCCTAGAGTGTGAGTCTTCTCAATTAGGTAAACACCATTGGTCTTCTTTCCCTGTGGTGTCAATAAATATGCTTCCACATCAGTTTTTTGGTTCATTCAGATGTGTGGGTGATACGACCCGGGGCCGTTTCGGCATGATTTATCATCGGCACGGGGCAAAGAACCGCGGGTCTGAACCATCCGGTTCAGTCCCACCGCTCTCCTAATCCGAACCGGCGGGCCCAACCGGTTCTCTTGACCGGCTGGGTATCCGGTTCTCTTGACCGGCTGGGTATATCTGGGGAGTTAGGCGGACTCCCTAGGGCATCGAAGATCATTATTCAGGTACGCTTCTTTCGTTCGTAGGAGTAGCCGTTTCTATCAACTGGTAACAGAGGATTCACATCCTTCGCTTCTCCGCAGCAGCGCTTCTTCCGATCACGATGGCAGGCCACGGGAACCGCATCGCCGCACTCGAAGAAGGGCAGCAGAGCCTCCGCGGCATCTTGGAGGCGTTGAAGGGGGAGTTATCACAGCAAATCAACGCCGGTGAGGAGAGATCTCGCACAGCTTTCCTGGAGGCAACGACGGCGCTCGCGGAACAACTAAGCCGCATCGAGCGGGCTCCAGATCGGGGGAAGGCAACTGCAATCGACAGCGGCGTCAACATAGGATGCGCAGAGGGCGCTGCCGCCGCCGGGGGGAAATTGGCGGAACTTTCTCCGCCGGATCCAGATAGGGGGTGCGGCGGACCCAGCGGCGCACAGGGGTCTCACAGCTCCAACCAGCGTTGTCCGACGCCACTGCAGCACAACAACGGAGGCTTCAGCGGGTTCGTTCGTGAAATCGGGGACTTCCACCAGCATCGACAAGGACCAACGACATGGAGGGAGGACTTCAGGCATCCTAGGGGTGTCGACATCGTAAGGGGAGGCGGTCAACACTTCCGGCAGCCGCCTGCGGCTTGGGGGGAAGGCGAAAGAGGCAATTGGTTCGGCCCGAGAAGGCAGGGAGGCGTTCGATTTCCACACCGGGAAGGAGGAGCTCCAGTAGAGGAACATTGGGGTCGTGGGCCCTTTGCGCAAGGCAGAGGAAGAGCGATGGAAAACGGCAGGATGTGGAATCCAGGTTGGGGACAGCCTCCCGACTTCCACGATGGGCGGCCGCCCCCGCAGCACCGTCCGCCCATGCAGCCTCGGCTGACGAGGATGGAGTTTCCGAAATACAAAAGCAGGGACCCCTTAGAGTGGATCGAGCGGGCCGAGATGTTCTTCGAGTACCAGGAGCTGCCCAGGCACCAGTGGGTGCACATCGCCTCTTTTCACCTGGAAGGGGATACTTATCAGTGGTTGAGCTGGTGGAGGAAACATCGGCCCTACCCCACATGGGAGGATTTCTACGATGGGCTCATCGCCAGGTTCGGACCGACTGAGTACGAAGACTTCGACATGATGCTACACAAATTGAAGCAGACGGGGACTGTTAATGAATATCGGAAGGACTTCGAAAGATTGGCGAATCATGTTCAGTGGAACGAGAAGGCACTACTGGGGTGCTTCATGGCCGGACTTAAGGAGAAGATTAGTGATGATGTGCAAGCTTTTCAACCCCAGAGCTTAGCACAGGCCATCGGGATGACCCAGTTTAAGGAGGAGAAACTGGGGAGGCGTCAGGAGACCAAGACCTACCGGTGGAGCAGCAAAGAAGGAGAGCAGGAAACGGTCAAGGGGATGACCAAGGGCACCGACAGCCCTCACCCCCGGAAGGAGGCCGCAGTGAAGCGGTTGTCGTGGGAGGCAATGCAAGAACGGCGGGCTAAGGGCCTGTGCTACACCTGTGACGAGAAGTTCGTCCCGGGTCACAAGTGCAAAGAAATTCAGGTCTTCATGCTACATGAGGAGGCAGGGTTGGAGGCAGAGGGGGACCACGACTCCGAGGAGCGAGAGGTCCTTGAATTGGAGAGCATCGAAGTTTGAGTGCACGCTTTGGAGGGGGGGGGGGGGACAACCCTCCACGATGCGGCTGACAGGGAAGGTGACCGATCAGAAGGTTTTCATACTGGTGGATAGTGGGAGTACCCACAATTTCATCAATACCGAAATGGCGAAGAAGCTTGCTATCACTCCAACGGAGGATAAGGTGTTTAAGGTGCTGGTAGCGGATGGAAATTTCCTGCAGTGCACGGGGGCCGTGAAGAGGGTGCCGCTTGCGATCCAGGGATTCAGATGCTTGGTAGACCTATACATTCTTCCGGTTTGGGGATCCGATGTAGTTCTTGGGGTGCAGTGGCTGAGGCAACTGGGGCTAGTTACAACTGATTGGGAGAACATGTCTATGGAGTTCTCACAGGGAGGAAAGACGCACCGGCTACAGAGCAACACGGTCCTAATAATGAAGGAAGCCACCGTTGTCTTTGCAGCACTGGGTCGAGCAGGACTATCCCATGGCTTGGGTCCTGTCCAGCAGAGAATCAGCGGATCAAAAAGGAGGCATTCCAGAGGGCTTGCATGTAATCATAAAGGAGTTTGAGGAGGTCTTCGAGACACCGAAAGGGTTGCCCCCACCGAGGGCATGCGATCATCGGATTCCGATCAAGGAGGGTGCCGAGCCCACCAGCGTGCGGCCATACCGTTACCCTCACGCCCAAAAGGGGGAGATCGAGAGATGTGTCCGGGAAATGCTGAGGTAAGGGACCATCCGCCACAGCACGAGTCCCTTCTATTCTCCCGTACTATTGGTCAAAAAGAAGGACGACACCTGGAGGTTTTGCATCGACTATAGAGCCCTCAATAGCACTACCATCAAAGACAAATTCCCGATTCCGGTCATTGACGAACTTTTGGATGAGTTGCACGGAGCTCAATACTTCACGAAGCTGGACTTGCGGTCGGGATGCCATCAGATTCGCATGCAGGAGGGAGACGTGGAGAAGACGGCGTTCCACACACACGAGGGGCACTACGAATTCTTAGTGATGCCTTTCGGGTTGACGAATGCACCGTCGACCTTTCAAGCGGTTATGAACGAAACTTTCAGGAAGTGGTTGCGGCAGTTCGTGTTGGTCTTCTTTGACGACATCCGCATCTATAGCCCCAGCCTGGAGGAGCACGAGAAACACTTGCGGGTTGTGCTGCAGGTCCTCAAGGAGCAGAGGTGGTATGTGAAGAGATCGAAGTGCTCTTTCGGGCAACAAGAGGTGGAATATTTAGGCCACCTAGTGAATAGGGAAGGGGTGCGCCCGGACCCACAGAAGATACGGAGTATGACGGAGTGGCCCTCACCCACTAATATCAAAATGTTGAGGGGATTTCTCGGGCTAACTGGATACTACAGAAAGTTCGTGAAGGACTACGGGAAGATCACCAAACCGCTCACCACGCTTCTTCAGGAGGGCAAGTTCGTTTGGGGGGAGGATGCCACCGTGGCTTTCCAGGCACTGAAAGAGGCCATGGTAACGACCCCGGTGTTGGCGCTACCCGATTTTTCCAAGCTGTTCATAGTGGAAACAGACGCTTCTGGAGCCGGTTTGGGGGCAGTATTGATGCAGGAGGGAGGGCCGTTGGCGTACTACAGCAAGGCGATACAAGGGAAGGCTTTGGGGTTGTCCGTTTATGAGAAGGAGATGTTGACAATCTTGCACGCAGTGGGAAAGTGGTGGCCGTATCTTATCGGAAGGCACTTCATAATAAAGACCGACCATCAAAGTCTGAAATACTTCTTGGAGCAACGTGTTTCGTCACTAGAGCAACAGAAATGGGTAACCAAGATGTTGGGGTATGACTACGAGATTGAGTACAAAAAGGGGAAGGAGAACATGGTCGCTGATGCACTCTCGCGCTTGCCCACTACGAGCTCCATCTTTGCCATTTCAGCACCGGTCTTGAGCATAGTAGAGGACATTCATCAGGAGGTGTTGGCCAACACAGAGCTGCGACAGCTACTGCCGGATATTACTGCGGGCAGGGAGAGGGAAGCGGGATACCACGTCATCAACGACCATCTGTATTACAAGGGACGCTTGGTGGTGGCACCAGAATCCCCATTGCGTCGGCGAATGCTCCACGAGTTTCATGACACGCCCAACGGCGGGCACTCAGGCATCCTGAGGAGATATCAACGCATCAAATAGAATGTCTACTGGAAGGGTTTGAAGACAGATGTGGAACAACATATGAAGAACTGCTCGGAATGCCAACGACAGAAATATGCCACCATCGCCCCAGCCGGGTTATTGGTGCCACTTGACATTTCGGAGCTGACTTGGGAGAGTGTTGCCATGGATTTCATTGAGGGGCTGCCCAAGTCTCAAGGCAAATCAGTCATTCTGGTGGTGGTGGACCGTCTTACCAAGTATGGGCATTTCATCGCGCTCGCACCCCCTTGCACCGCCGAAGCCGTGGCAGAGGCATTCGCCAGGGAGGTGGTTAGACTGCCCGGGATACCGACCTCCATCATCTCCGATTGCGGCACCGCATTCACTAGCAAGTTTTGGAGGGAGCTCTTCCGCCTTACGAGGACATCTCTACGCATGAGTATGACCTTCCATCCCCAAACAGACGGGCAGACAGAATCCCTAAATCGGAGTGTGGAGACTTATTTGCGGTGTTTCATTACGGACAAACCCCGCCAATGGAGTAAGTGGCTCCATTGGGCGGAGTACTGGTATAACACGGCCTACCAAATGGCCGCCAAGATGACGCCCTTCGAGAGCCTGTACGGCAGGGCACCGCCTACACTACGATGTTACGAGAAGGGGTCATCTGTGGTACCGAAAGTGGATACAGTGTTGCGGCAACGGGACGACATCCTAAACCAGCTTAAGGAGAATCTCAAGAGGGCACATCACCATATGAAAACCCAAGCAGACAAGCACCGGCGGGAGCAACATTTTGAAGAAGGCGAATGGGTATACCTCAAGCTACAACCCTACCGACAACTGTCAGTAGCAAGCGTGAAGAACCAGAAGCTAGCACCCCGCTACCACGGGCCCTTTCAGATACTGCATAGAGTCAGGGCAGTGGCTTACACTTTGGAGCTTCCAGCAGACTCGCGGATTCATCCTACTTTTCATGTGTCGTTGCTCAGGAAGGCGTCCTCGGGAGATGCTCCATCAGTTAGCCCCTTACCGGAAGTGACAGAGCTCGGCGAAGTCCGGCCACAACCGGAGCGAGTGGTGGAAGCAAGGGTTAAGACGGTGCACGGGAAACCCATCGTGCGACTGTTAATCCATTGGAAGGGCATGGCCGAATCCGATCGAACTTGGGTGGAGTACAAGGAGCTCAAAGGGACTTATCCAGAATTCCAGCTTGAGGACAAGCAATTTTTTGAAGATGGCGGGAATGATACGACCCGGGGCCGTTTCGGCATGGTTTATCATCGGCACGGGGCAAAGAACCGCGGGACTGAACCATCCGGTTCATTCCCACCGCTCTCCTAATCCAAACCGGCGGGCCCAGCCGGTTCACTTGACCGGCTGGGTATATGTGGGGAGTTAGGCGGACTCCCTAGGGCATCGAAGATCATTATTCAGGTACGCTTTTTTCGGTCGTAGGAGTAACCGTTTCTATCAGTGGGCTTCTGGCAGATGACTATTATAGGATGACATGCTTGTTCATCCTTAAGGATCTTAGTGAACTGTTCAAAATTTTCAAACCTTTTGTATTGAAATAAAACTTAATTTGATATTTTTTTTCTCATAACCTTAGGTTCGATAATGTTTGCAAATTTTTTTCAATGATTTTCTAATTTTTCTGTAATATCAAGATATGATTCATCAAACCTCTTATCCTCACACATCCAGCAGGATGATATTGTTGAGTGGAAAATAGATATCTCGCACTCTCATTCTCCATATGTACTTCCTGTCTCAAATGATGCTGCAATATTGGCATTATTTTATCTTATAAATCGCATGACCTCGTCCATTCTATACCATCATATTTTTTTCCACTGGTATCCTTTGTATCAATTATCTTCTTGAGTCTTTGGATGTGCATGTTATGTTCATAACTTATCATCTCGTCAAGGTAAAGTTACCGCCAAAATCCATTGTCTTTTTTACCTAGTAGTCAAAAGGGTCTTGTTACTATTCCCCCGCATGGGAGCCCAATGTTCTCAATGCGAGAATGTGTTGTTTTATGACAATGTGTATAGTGGAAAACTGTATCATCTATAGGAGGACATTGCGACAACACCTTCAAAGCCCATGCATAATCCAATCACTGAAGATGTTGCACATGCGTATTTGTATGCACTGATGATGATCACTCATTCATTCTTACAATAAGCCTCACTGTAGATGTACTATCTATCATCTGATGTCACACTTTGTTTCCTACTGTCATTTATCTCTAGGTTATCATGCATTGCCAACTCATTAAGATATTATTCGATATTATTTCATTCCAGGTGTGGACATGCTATGATCATAGACTTCATAGTTATTAAAGGCTTAAGGCTCATTAAGGCGGGAAGTGGTCTTAGATCCATGGGGTGCATGCACATGATTGACGAAGGAGAGGTGCAAATTTTTTTGTTTAAAAATGCTTTCTGATAAGATAAATAAATTCCAATCTCATATAATAATAGTACCAATATTCTTAACATCAAAAATGCATGTTGAAACTGGCATTACTGATAACAATGCAAATGAAAAATCAAAATGAAGATGTTCAACTACTCATCATCAAGACATCAACTACTCATCGTTCATGTAAAAATCTACTCCTCGATTGCATTCTTCTTCATCATCTTCCTCATTCTCATTCCAAATGACTAGATGAGTATGAATATTTTTTGAGCATCAATCTGTCTATTTTCTACTTTCTTTACCTTAGGATCAACACTTGGAATGGAAATTGTGCACATAATATTTTTGACTTTAGATGAACTAGTATGATAAACATCTTCTATTCACCAAAATTACTTTTGGTCGGGTTTTCTTGATTCTCATTATTATTCATAAAATTGACCTCTCTCCATCATCTGGCATCAATAATGTTTTTCTTCATCATGACTTGGATGAGGAAGTTAACGTTGAACAACCTCATAGATTTTTGATTTGCGAGAAGTCTAGGTTAGTTTTTAGACGAGAATCTTTATGTTGTTTAAGCCTTGTTCAACAGATTTAGCTTGACATCTTTACAATTTGGTATTGTGAGTAGCTCCGACCACTTTGTTGCCATTCACACATTTGAGTCATGAAAGCGAATCTATTGCTTGTATATGTTGGACATCATTATTTTTGGTGACGGTGAGTGGTAATTGTCGACTGAGAGACATCTACACCAACAATTTCAGCTCAAAGATTTAGAAACATTGAAATATTTTCTAGACATTGAGGTCGCAAGCACAAAAGGAGATATATTCATCTCTCAGGATACCTTGGAGAAAGCTAGCATGTTTGGTTCTTATGTTAATCCATGTTGATAGTGTTGGCTTCTAAATAAACTAAACTATCTTGTAACCGCATGTCTAGACATTTCATTTCTTGTAAGTGTATTTAATCAATTTCTCAGTTCGCCGTGTGAGGAGCATTGTTTATGAGATTTTGGTTTAGATTCTACTATATCTGAATGGTTCCTCGGGCAGGGAACTACTATTTCAAAGTTGAGTTTATAAGCAAATTATTTGGCACACCGATGCAGATTGGGCAGACTTCCTTCAGACTGATGTATACTATGCTATTGCGTCATACTTAGGAGGGAATTTACCTTTCTGTAAAAGTAAAAGTGTACGGTAATTGCATGGTTGAGGCAAAATACAGAGTTATGACCTTAATTGCATGTGTCATGAGATGACAAATACTTGCAGAGTTTGGGTTCCCTAAAAAGAACCCTTGAAACTATCGTGTGATAATCAGGCTGCAATGCATATTGCATCATATCCCGTGTTTCATGAGATGACAAATATATTGAGACTGACTAGCATTTCATCTGACAAAAAAATGAGTCTAAAGAGTTCATCACATCCTTTGATAGCTCAAATGATCATCTGACCTTACGACAAAATCATTGAGGACCCCCAAAATTAGCTATATATGTAACAAATTGAGCCTAAAGAGAATCCTCGAACCCGCGACCGGCACTTAAGATTAGATCCTTACCACTTCTCAACTTAACAACCAATTCTTCTACAACTGAACTATAACACATTCTATTCAATGAAATAATGATATGACAAACTAATAGCCAAGAGAAACCTTCAATAAACATCTCAATTCCAACATATCTACTGAAAATTGTTTCCCACTGGCATAAACTACTAATTCATGAACTTAATACCTTGGGTAAACCACATGCATTTTCTCAAAAAAGCGCATGTACATAAAGCCTATTTTTATTTTGATATATACCATAATATTCTCTTCTACACTATCCATGATACCTCGGTAGGGAAGATAGGAAACCAAACTATGAAACTAAAACAGAACGAATATCCACAGACATCTTAACAAACAAGCACTAACCTTGAGGTGACCAAAAAAAATAGCAAGCCAATCAATGGGAATGTAGATAGGAGGTCAATACCTTAGTCATGCTCAAGGGACAAGGGATGAATTGAGATTCCTGAAACCGGAGCAGAATGTGGCTCAAAAACGTAAGTCCCATTCCCTTTCCCCTCCCCATCGCCCTCCACAAAATCCAAATCCCAGAACCCAATTTTACCCTTCTTGTTTCCGACAACAACAACAATACGGTTAGCAGAAGGCAGGAACTGAACGGAAAATATCCGATCTGGAAGAACCCTGGCGACATTCTCCGGTTTCAGATTCATCAGACATCAAATCAGAATTGTGAGTCCCCATCAGTTTTGAATCTTACTCACCGCCGTCATCACCACTTACTAGTTTATGAAGCAAATGATAGGAATAATTACATCTGTTTATAGTAACAGTAAGAAACAGCAAGGGCATTATACGTTTATGTTACTGCTGAGCACACACAACAGAACTGTGAATGCAACTCACTATGACTGAATACTGTTTACAGAAACTTGAAATCAATGCGGCAGCACAAAGAAAAGACTTGCAAGTAAAACTGTGAATGCAACTCACTATGACTGAATACTGTTTACAGAAACTTGAAATCAATACGGCAGCACAAATTTTATGAAAAGGCTTGTAAATTGTAGGTATTCTTGTTGCTTCAACCATTTATTTTTGTTTTCAGTTCTGAACCATTATATTCATTCCTCATACTTGTGCAAATTGAATATATTTCTCATATGTACCAATATCAAGAGAGAGTACAAATATATAGAAGAGGAAGAGAGGAATAAAAACCTATACAAGGTGTGGGACTAAAGGAGAGAAGGAATACATGGGCCCAAAGGTGGGCCTATTATATGGGCTTTTCTAGTCTCTTTTCTAACACTCCCCCGCAAACTGGAGCGTACAAATCGTAGGCACCCAGCTTGGATAAGAACTGGAGATATAGTGGCCCGAGGAAGAGCTTTTGTTAGGATGTCAGCAATTTGTCTCGCAGCAGGAACATGCTCCAATTCTACCTTCTTCGCTTGAACCTTTTCTCTGATGAAGTGACAGTCAACCTCAATATGCTTTGTTCGCTCATGGAAAACTGGATTGTTGGCTATATGAATTGCAGCCTGAATCTCGCACCGAAGTGTTGTCGGAGAAGGAAGTCTAACACCCATTTCACCAAGAAGGCTTTCAAGCCATGTTAATTCTGACACAACAACGGTCATAGCCCTGTATTCAGACTCAGCCGAGGAGCGAGCGACCACAGTCTGTTTCTTGCTTCGCCATGTTATGAGGTGTCCACCAAAGTAAGTGCAAAAGCCAGTCGTGGAGCGCCTATCATCAGGGGACCCGGCATAGTCAGCATCCGAGTAAGCAAGAAGAGATGGTGAGTCGGATGGTTTGTAGACAAGGCCTTGTCCCTGAGCGGTCTTTAGATACCTGAGAATACGCTCAACAACTTGAAGATGAGAGGTGCGCGGAGTATGCATGAAGCGACTCACAACACCAACAGCAAACGAGATATCCGGTCGAGTAACTGTTAGATAGATCAGTTTCCCAACCAATCGTCAGTAGTATTCTGGATTCTCAAGAAGCTGGTCAGACTCAGACCCAACAGCACACAATTTCTGATTAGCATCCATAGGAGTATCCGCAGGTTTGCACCCGGAGTATCCCGCTTCATGAAGTAAGTCGATGCAAGTACTTTCGTTGGGACATAACCAATCCATCGGGTCGTCGGGCGACTTCAATCCCAAGGAAGTATCTAAGATTTCCAAGATCTTTGGTCTGGAAGGCCAAGTTCAGATGTTCCTTGAGCTGTTGTATCCCAGAGAGGTCACCGCCAGTAATCAGGATATCATCAACGTAGACAAGAAGGATTACAGTGCCAGTTGGTCCATGCTTGGTGAATAGAGAGAATTCGGTGGAGCTCCGAGTAAACCCAAGTGCCAAGAGAACCTTGCAGAATTTATCAAACCAAGCTCGTGGTGATTGTTTGAGACCATAAATAGCCTTTAGAAGGCGGCAAACGCGAACTGTACGAGACTCCCCTGTGGTCTCAAACCCGGGAGGTTGGCACATAAAGACTGTTTCCTTTAGATCGCCGTTAAGGAATGCATTCTTAATATCGAGCTGAAGAAGAGGCCAACGTCGGTGCACAGCAACGGAGATAAGAACCCGAACAGTGTTGAGTTTTGCTACTGGAGAAAAAGTTTCCTCATAGTCCAAGCCTTGTTGTTGAGTGAAGCCCCGGGCCACGAGACGGGCTTTAAACGATCAACAGTCCCATCCGCATTCTGTTTGACGGCAAAGACCCATTTTGCAACTAACACAATGTTGACCCTGAGGAAGAGGAACCAGTTCTCATGTTTGATTAGCCCAGAGGGCATTTGTTACCGTAGTGGTAAACCACCGCGAATGGGGAGGTATTGGCGGCGTAGTGATATGCCGTGTTATATGAATATTCCGCCCCAGGGATGCCACTTAGCTCACGTTCCCGGTCTTTCACCAATGAAGCACCGCAGGTAGGTTTTCAAGGCACCGATTGAGAACTTCGGATTGCCCGTCCGATTGCGGGTGATAGGCGGTGCTCATGCGAAGCTGAGTGCCTTGGAGCCGGAATAACGAAGTCCAAAAGCTGCTTAAGAACAGGGGGTCGCGGTCGCTCACAATGGAGCGCGGAAAGCCGTGAAGGCGCACAATGCCGGAGATGAAACTGTCCGCTACCGACTTCGCGGTGTACGGATGGCGAAGAGGAATGAAGTGGCCGTACTTTGAGAGGCGGTCGACCACCACCAAGATGCAATCAAACCCATCCGATCGTGGTAGCCGGGTGATGAAGTCCATGGCGATGTCCTCCCAAATACGCTCCGGTATTGGAAGGGGTTGTAGGAGACCGCCTGGGAACAAGGCTTCATACTTGGCCTTCTGACAAGTAAGGCATGCGGCGACGTAGGCCTTAATCTGGCGGAACATTTGGGGCCAAAACAAGGAGGCCGACAAGCGGCGATATGTCCGGAAGGCGCCGGCGTGGGCCGCCGGTCGGAGATGCGTGGAACTCGGCGAGCAATCGAGGAATGCAGGCGGCGGAGGCGGAAAGGACCAAGCGACCGTGGTAAAACAATCGGCCCCCAATGAGGGAGTAGGGAGGATGCGCCGCCGGGTCGGCGATGAGAGCCGTCCTGATTGTTGACAAATACGGGTCCCTGCTCGACCCCCCTCCTGGATGTCCGCACTCTCCTCCCAAAACGGCCGAGAAATTGCCGTCAACTCGGGCGCGTGCGGTTGGCGAGACAACGCATCCGCTGCCCGGTTGGTCTTCCCGGAACGGAACTCGATTGAGAAGTCGTAGCCCAATAACTTCGCGATCCAAACTTGTTGAGCCGGCGTGGCGATTTTCTGTTGGAGGAGATAACGGAGGTTGTGGTGATCCGTCCGCACCACGAACGACCGACCGAGCAAGTACGGGCAGCCAGTGCTGTACCGCCAGAACCAAGGCCATCAGTTCATTTTCATAGGCCGAACGGCTGCGAACCGTGGGAGAGAAAGCACGGCTGTAGAAGGCGATTGGTCGTCCGGCCTGCATAAGGACCGCCGCCGACCCCGGTGCCCGACGCGTCGCACTCGACCACGAAGGGCTGGTGGAAAGTCCGGCATCGCCAATACCGGCCCCGTGCACGAGGGCCGATTGCAATGTCGCGAATGCTGCCATGGCCGCCGCCGACCAAACGAAGGGACCCTCCTCCGATGTCTTGAGCAGTTGGGTGAGGGGCCGGGGCTAAAGTCCCATAGCCCTGGATGAACCGGCGGTAGGTAGTAGCCGGTCAAGCCCAGGAATCCGCGCACCTCGCGAACCGATGTGGGCGTCGGCCAGTGAAGAACCGCCGCCACCTTGTCGGCCTCCATGGCCACGCCGTTGGCCGAGATCGTGTGGCCCAAGTAGCTCACTGAACGGGCGCCGAACGAGCATTTCTTCCGGTTGAGGACGAGGTCGTGGCCGCGAAGGGTGCGGAGGGTTGCCCGGACGTGCTGAAGGTGGTCCTGCCAAGTGGAGCTATACACCAAAATATCATCGAAAAAAACAAGTACATGTTTTCGGAGTACCGCGCTGAAGACGTTATTCATCGTAGCTTGGAAGGTGGCCGGGGCGTTTGGTCAAGCCGAACGGCATGACTAAAAACTCGAAGTGACCGTCGTGAGTCCGGAACGCCGTCTTGGGAATGTCCTCCGGCCGTACGCGAATCTGATGATAGCCGGAGCGGAGATCCAGCTTCGTAAAGAATGTGGCGCCGTGGAGCTCGTCCAATAGCTCCTGGATGATCGGGATCGGGTATTTGTCGGCGACGGTGGCCCGGTTTTAGTTCCCGATAGTCCACGCAAGAAGCGCCAACTACCATCTTTCTTTCGCACCAGGAGGACCGGACTGGAGGAAGGGGCTCGCGCTCGCCGAATAATACCCCCCCAATAGCATTTCCCGCACGAGGCGTTCGATTTCGTCCTTCTGAATGTGGCCATAACGGTACGGCCGTACGACACGGCTGATGTCCCCGGATGGAGGACGATGGCATGGTCTGTGGGGCGGGCTGGGGGTAAGACGGTCGGGGCCACGAAGATTTCGGCAAACTCATCCAATGATGCCCGCGGATGTCGTCCGGGTACCGGCTGCGGATCCTCCGGGGCGCTTGCCAAGAGCCAAAGGCACGCCGAGAAGTGGACATCCGTCGTGCGTTGAAGGGCCCGGAAGGACACCGGCGAGCGGAGGAGGGTGGAGTCGCCCGTCTTAAAGGCAGCACGGCGCCGCCCCTTGTTGAAAGTGCATCGTCATGTTGGCCCAATTTACACGAACGTCGCCCAACGTTTGTAACCAACAACTCCCAAGATGGCGTCAATGCCGCCCAAGTCGAAGATGTAGGAAGTCCGCCGTGATGGCGCATGAGCCCGCGGTCAGCGCGAGTGCTTGGCATAGGCCCTTGCGTCGGCCTCCGGCGGCCTCCGGCGGCCGTCCCCAAGCAAACATTGAATTCCGCGGAGGGCAGGTGGGGAAGATCGAGCTCGCGAGCCAAGTGCGCCGAAATAAAGTTGTGGCTCGCGCCACTGTCGATCATGAGAATGACGTCCCGATCTCGAATACGGCCTTGGAGTTTCATTGTGCGAGGACCCGTGATGCCGCCGACCGAGAAACAGGGCAGCTCCAGGCAATGGAATTGGTTCTGCCGGGTCAGGAGGGGTTCGGCGTCCTCGGAAAAAGGAAGGGGCCAGCCCCTCGTCCGTGTGTCCGTTGTTGTGTCGTCGCCAAACAAGGCATGAAACTCTTTGACCGAGCATACATGGTTGGGGCGAGTACGGTTGGCGGCACCGGAAGCATAAGCCTTTGCGGCGGAGGTCGTTGTACTCGCTATCCGAAAAAACGATGGGGAGTGGGGGCGGCCGGGGCGCTGGCCGCCTTGCTGAGCTGGTCGTGACACCACGTCACGCGTGGGGAGCCGGCCGTGGCGGGGGCTGGTAAGCCGGGAGTGGATGGCGAATGCCCAAATCCGCCTCGACGGCGCGAGCCAAGTCAATGGCCGCCGAGACAATGCGGGGATTGTGGGTGCGGAGGCGAGAACGAATGGCGGGGCGCACTCCTTGTAGGAAAAAACCCAAGTAGTGGTCGGGAGCAGCCCCGGAACATGGCATACCAAGGCCACGAATTCATCAATGTATGTGTCGAGGTCGGAGGCTTGGCGGGATGCTGCAGAGGCGCTCAATGGCGGAGCCAGAGGAGCGCGCATCGTAGCGTTGAATCATTTCATGCTTGAGCTCGTCCCAGGAAATCTGCGGTTGCACCTGACGAAGCCACCGGTGCCCAGTGCAACGCGGAGCCCGAAAGGCCAACGACCGCCGTGCCCACCTTGTCGGCTTCCGAGGTCAGGTGGAGGTCGAAAAATTGCTCGGGCGCGGGCTATCCAGCCCATGGGGCCCACCCCGGTGAAGGACGGCAACTCCAGTGCCAACGGGGGTCGGTGAACAGCCGTAACCGGGGTTGCTTGTCGCAAATCTGGCCCGAAGGGCGGCGAGGGGGCGGGTGCCGGAGGCTGCCCGAGGATGGAGTTGGACGATGCGGCGGCGGGCGAGGCGACCGGGGGTTGATCCAGGCGGGCGAGGATGGCGGCGGTGGTGGTTTGGTTGGTGAGGGCGATGGCTTGGAGCGTGGCCACGGCGGCCCGGAGGTCGGAGATGTCGGATTCGACCGTGTCGGCGCGGGGGTGGGCGTCGTTCGGCTCGTCGGCGGAGCCGGCGGCGCCGGAGTTGAGGCGGGTGGTGACCGGCATTGCGGGGAGATTCCGGCGGCTTGACGGCGGGCGGAGCGGCAGGTCGGACCAATGATACCACTACGGTATCGGATCGTCGCGGGAGGGAGGTCGGCGAGAGAGAGAGAGAGAGAGAGGGAGAGAGAGAGAGAGAGAGAGAGAGAGAGAGAGAGAGAGAGAGAGAGAGAGAGAGAGAGAGAAGGAGAAAGGGGAGCAGCCCCAAACAAGTTAATTGATCCCAAAGATGAGAATTAGGTTTCAAGGGGGACCTCTTATACTATGAGGCCATAACCCATACATTTCCCAAAATACCCCACTCACAATAATAAAACTCCTAAGCCTGCCCTTCAGCCATTCCAACGCCGTCCATGCTGTCGCCCGCACTGTCGCCAGGCGACAGCCTCCTGCTGTCGCCCACGGTACCGCCGGGCGGAACCCCCGTGCTATCGCCTGTCCCGCTGTCGCCGTCAATGTCGCCCGGCGGTATTAACTCCGGTGCTGCTTCTATGCCCCCCGCTCCGCGAGCTCGCCGCGCGTACATCCGCCAAGGCGGTTCCTCCTCCCGCAAGTCGGTAACAGCATTCATCTCCTCTTCCATAGCTGCCCGCCACCCCGGATGCTGAAGCGCCTCCTGCACAGAGTTAGGAATAGAGATGGAGGAAAGGGAAGTAGTAAACTGGTGTAGTGGTGGAGAAAGCCGGTGTAGAGACACATTAGCCAAAGGATGAGCCGTAGAGGAGGATTCTGGATCAACCGCGGGCGGTGTGTCATCTGTAGCAGACGGCTCCGGTATGGAAATATCCTTGGATTTACGGCGAGAATAGACGTAGTGAATGGGCGGATGGATCAAAGGTGGGGATGGAGGTGACGGTGGAGAAGGAGGTGTGACTGGAACGATATGACGAGTAATAGTGGAAGGTATGGATTGGGGAGAGGAGGATAGGTGGAACGGTTAATCTTCACAGAAAGTGACATCGGCCGAGACAGTCACTTTTCCCGTTGTAGGAGAGTAGCATACATAGTCTTTCTGAGTTCGAGAGTAGCCAACAAACATCTGTCAGGTAGCACGATCAGCAAGTTTGTCTGCTGGCAGACCGAGGGTGTGAGCATAACAGACACACCCAAAAACACGGGGTGTGAGGGGGAAAGGAGTAGTGGATGAAAGAGGAAGGCTTAGTGGAGTGGCAAAGCTGAGGACAGAGGAGGGCATGCGATTGATGAGGTGACAAGCAGTTGGAATAGCAAAGTGCTAAAATTCAGTTGGGACCTGCATTTGGAACATGAGGGACCGAGCGGTATCGAGAAGATGGCGATTTTTCCGTTCGGCCACGCCATTTTGTTGAGGTGTGTAGGCACAGGAGGTTTGGTGAATAATACCAAACTCGGAGCACAGAGCGGAGAAGGATCGACTTGTGTACTCGCGGGCATTATCAGTGCGAAGTATTTTAAGAGGAGTCGAGAACTGCGTACGTGTTTCAGATATAAATGCACGAAACACAGAAGTTATCTCAGTGCGATCATGAAGAAAATAAAGCCAAGTAACATGCGAGTAGTCATCAATAAAGATGATAAAGTAGCGATGTCCAAATACACTGGGGATCCTATATGGACCCCAGACATCAGAATGAACTAAAGATAACGGAGTATCACTCCGGGTACAAGAAGGAGAAAAAGAAATACGATGTTGCTTGCCGTAGATACATGATTCACAAGTGAACTGTTGGAGTAAAACCACAGGAAGAGCTTTCTTGAGGACCGGAAGGGGAGCATGCCCAAGACGACGATGCCAGTCAGAAGTGGAGATGGAAGAAAGACTGATAGGTGGGAGATCCAAGAGATATAGCCCATTCGTCAGCCGACCGCTACCAATGGTACTCCGTGTGCGGAGATCCTGCAAAACAAAAGATGAAGGAGAAAATGTTATGCAACAGTCGAGATCCCGTGTTAACTGGCTAACAGAAAGCAAGTTAAACGGGGAGCCCGGAACATGAAGAACTGAGGAGAGTAGTAAGGTAGGAGTGAGGCGGAGATCAGCAGCACCAGAGACCGGGGTAGTGTCGCCATTAGCAACAATAATAGATGGCGGGTGAGAGGTTGTCGAATACCGATGCGGTTTCTGAGATGTTATATGATGAGTTGCTCCAGAGTCAACGATCCAGTGAGAGCTGTAAGAAAGACAGGATATGCCTTGAGTAGAGAAGGAGGCAACCGAGCCAGATGGCCTATCAATACTGCTTTGGAGCTGCTGGAACTGAGTGCAAAGGTCTTCATATTCCTGGCAAGTAGGTGCACCACGGTTGAAAGTATCAGGGGCATCAGAAGGAGCTTCGCGAGCAGCAGGCAAGCCAGAGGAATTGACCGAGGAACCCATGAGGTCGCACGAACTGGGGTTGCTTGGCCGACGGAAGGAGGCCGCACGAACTGAAGAAGAAGAGTTGGCCGACTGCAGGAGGCGCAGACCGAGCGGCTAGCAGACCACAGAAGAGGTCGCTGGAAAAAAATTGCAGCAGAGAAGGAGGCCGCACGAGCAGCTAGCAGACCACGACTTGAAGGAGGCCGCACGACTGAGAAAGAATTCGTGCGGAGGCCGCGTGAGAGCACACACGAGAGCGTGGGAGAAGGCTGTGCTGGCGGCTTGAGGAGGTCGCAGCGGCTAGAGGGGAAACTGCGCGAGAGAGAGAGATCGCAGCGGACTGGGGAGACCGCGCTGGTCAGAATCAGATAGCGGGAGGACACAGCTTGAGGAGACCGCGGGAGGTCGCATCCTGGAGGAGGTCGCACGGCTAGATGCAGACCAAAGGAGGAAGCTGCACACGAGCAGGGAAGACGCAGGCCGCACGAGAGTGCACGCGCTTAGAATACGAGGTCTGCTTCTCAGGCCGCGAAGAGGCCGGCGGGAGGTCGCACGCGCTTAGAATACGTGATGCGATCTCAGGAGGAGCAACAGACCGCTGAGAAGGTCGCTGGAAGAGCTCGGTTGAGATCTGTAGAGGAGATCGCACGCGCCAAGGGGGACGAGACCGCTGCGACTGACAGGGAGGGAGATCGCTACGACTTGAGGAGAGCTCGGCAGATCGAGGGCGGTTTGCAATGGAGATCGCTGAGCGGGAGAGACCGAAAGTGGCGGGGCCCACTTTTCAGGTTGAAAAAAAAAACTATAAAAAGCCGATGAGAGGCTGAGGCGGAAGAGGGGAGCTCGCAGAAGAGGGGGCTGCGGTCAGAGAATAGAGAGACCGCAGGGGGGTTTTGAGAGCTCGCACAGAGAGACCGCAGGAAGGGCGGCGAGGTTTGCAGTCACAATTTTTGGAGACCAAAAAAAAATTGAACCTGGCTCTGATACCATGTGCAAATTGAATATATTTCTCATATGTACCAATATCAAGAGAGAGTACAAATATATAGAAGAGGAAGAGAGGAATAAAAACCTATACAATGTGTGGGACTAAAGGAGAGAAGGAATACATGGGCCCAAAGGTGGGCCTATTACATGGGCTTTTCTAGTCTCTTTTCTAACAATACTCATGCACCAGATCAAGCAAATACTGTCATATTCACGCACCAGATCAAACAAATGCCTCATAAGTATAGCATGCTGTTTTCAGATCAACAAATGCTTCATAACCATGTATTTTTGTTTTCACTTCATATTCATGCACCAGATCAAACAAATACTGTTCTTCCCTCCGTGTCATGCAATAAAAAATTTCAAATTTGGGGAATGATCTTACCTAAAGATGAATGTATTGGGACGATGAGGATCAACCATGGGGAAGGAGCTTCTGGACAGGGAGCCCGAACCCAAAGGAGAAACGCAGCTGGAAATTAAAAAAAAAAATGTTTTTGATTTCATAAATGGTTATTTATAAGTGGCCATTTTTTGTTAAATGAGATTTCTTTGGCCCCGGTTCAACTAACCTTACAGGGAGCCTGCTGTCGTTTGCTGCCGCCAATTGAAGTGAAGGACCGCCGTCGGGACTACAAAAGAAGGCGAAGATCATTGGAATTCCTTGAAGATCGCCAAGGTTCCTGAAATAAGGTATCAAAGACTGCTCACTGAGGCTACTAGGGGCATGTCGAGGGAAGAAATAGAGGATAAGAGTACCGAGTCGCGAGGAGATGTTGCCTGGTGTAGAGTCGCGATCCTGGAGTAGGCTACCCTAGCGGGATCGGGAGGTGATTCGAGATCTGGGAGCAGAAGGAGTTTCGATTTGCAAGATGATGTCGCTGGGAGGGGAATCGAGTCGTAGGTCTCTGGTCGCCGGAGGAGAATGCGATCTGGAGCAGGTAGGGTTGCAGGATCATGTTTTCGGCATGGGAGGAGAAAAAAACCTGTGATGGAGAAAGAAAAGGCGAACGCATGTGGTGGACTGGAGGACTCTCCCGATTTTTAGTAAAGGAACTAAAAATTCGTTTTGGGCCAGCGGTAGCTACCGGTAGACAATCCAAACGGATCGGAAGGAGCGGTGATATTTTCCAGCTACTGATCCGAAGCTGAAAAGCCCTCCCAAACGGGGTCTCAGTGAAAGTGAAACTGCTTGTCTAGTAGGCGGTTATTTTGGAGAAGTGGTGGTTAATTATAGTTTTAGGTAGTTATGGCGTGATTTGATAGTGGAGGTAGGTAGGTCTTGGTGGTTACCTTGGCTTCGACACCAAAGATCCATGGAATCGGCACCTTGGAGAGACGGCAAGAGCCAAAAAAGTCTGTCAAATTCCGCAATCTCTGAAAATCAGCCTCTATACCCCTATTTATAGACTTATAAACTACTACGGACGGCCACGATCATCCGAAACATAAAACCACTAAATGTGCATGAAATAAATTTACAAAAATATATAAAAATGCATAAAATTATTTTGCCGTCGTTCTGAACACGACTACAGGCTCGGATCGTCCATCTGATGTTCGTAACTCTGTCTCACATGATAATAGACTCGGGTTGGTTCCGATAAGGGTCGTCGCCTTTGAAATGTGATCCCTATCAATCATGTTGTTTGATCCCAAATAAGCCGTCTCTTCACCCGTCCACCATTCTTGATTTCATCCTCTTGTAGAACCTGCAACTAGCCACGTGCGTTATCTACATGGCGCACCCCGCACGTCGTGGACATCTTTGTACCCCCATGAAATACCAAATTTTTGGTGATCGATCCGGGCACGCCATATATGAAAAGTTGCCAAATCAGCCCCGAATGTGCCCAAAACTCGTCCTCACCTCTGCTCCGCATCACAAGGTCAACCAACATACTCACAAGACAAGTGAGCTAGAATACCGCTTGGACTATCTAGTCGTTTTTGGCTTCAGCTGTAAAATAAGAAACAATTGATTCTTTCTTACTCTTCCACTTGTGAGATTATTACAAAAATTCGTGCATATGTCGTTCATCCACAAATTAGGCTTAATCTGCATTTGAATAGGCCACAACTGAAAGAGTAGATGATGGCTGATTGATTAGGCCTTAGACAGGAGCACAGTTTGGATGGTAAAGAATGCGTCAGCTACCTCTAGATGTGAAACTTTCAGTGTTCACCAACCTCTTAATAGGCCGATCCTCCCTGGCCTCTCTCATTCTCCACCTTGCTTCTCAACTTTTTCAGACTTTGGTTGCCAACAAGTATTGATTTCAGATTCATACCTCTCCCATATTAGGTTTTCAACTTGCAACGAATTCATACCTTTCTTGCAGTAGTTTCTCAACTTGCAACAGGTGATTATAAATGCATTCATTGCACCCAATATGATCTATAATAGGCGGTTTCAACACATCCATGTGGTGAGAGACTTGTTCCCTCGTCTTACGTCTTCAACATCTTCTCCCAGGTGACTATTCACCACTTTCATTTCATCTCTTTTCCTCAGGGAGTCTATCCCACCAAGCTGATGTCCCATATTTTAGTTGACAAATGAATAACCTCACCCACCTAGCTGTTGGGATGGCCATGCAATAAAAATTTGACTTGGGAAATTCATTCTTCTATAGCGAGATCTCTCAGGAATACGAGAATTCTCAGCCTCAATTGATACCCGGATCTTCTTCTGCAAGAAATTTCCCCTTGACTGCCGCATTGATTTTCGTATTCAACCGATTCCGACCTTCGCGGTAGTCATTTCTTCCATGATCTCCATGTCTAACACCTCTGCGAACATATGCCTACCATGTTGGAATGCTTTCTGGTCATCATGGTAACTCCATTTTTGTACCCCACTTTGCAAAGACATCAAGTAATGCATGCCATCTTTAAAGATAACAAAAAGAGTCTCTCTTTCAAAATGGTTTTCTTTTTTCTTTAAAATTAGTGGGAAGATGTTACTATATTTACTAAAAGGATAAAACAATTAATAAGTGGAAATCACCTCTATCAGTCAGTCAAATGTACATCAAGTTCTCTCCATATTATTAAATTCTATGCTTAATCTATTTCTCCTAATTATTTAAATGATCAAGTTAATCTTAGATTTAATTTCAAAATTTCAAGTTTTGCCATCCAAGTAAGAGAATTTTCTTTTTGGCCTTATTTTATATATTATAATTTCAATTTGATCATTAAATATTGCTTGTTTTATTTTTATGTAAAAAAATTATTTAAATTGTTAATTTTAAGACGAATATATTGTAAAATAACTTTAAGATAGGCTATCCATTATCACCATTTAGTTGTAGAACAAAATAATACTAATCTTTGTTGAAATCGTCGCGAGACATCTAGGCTCCGTTTGGCACGACGGTAGCGGCCGTGAACGCGGTGGTTACAAACTGTCGTTCGTGAACGCCCGACCTCACCTAAGGAATTTCATTCACTGTTATGTGCAAACTAGTTTTCTTTTCTTGGTGGCAATCATAACCTGTCTTGCCAAACATTCATTCTATGATGGTGGTTTTTTTTCCAAACTCACCGGAGCAAAAACGCCATGCCAAACGGAGCCCTAGTCTTCATAACTATTACAATAAAGTAGAATTCCTCATTCTCCATGCTTTGGAGATTTTTTTTAAACATAAAAGTACCACTGTTACTGAAACTTTAGGCTATTTCTACATCATGTTAAAGCTACTTTTTACATGATTTTCTTTTTAAAATGTAAGCTCTTTTATATTGTAGACATGGACGCTTTATGAGCAAGGAAAGATTGATGAAATAATTGACGCAACACTGTCGGATGACCTAGACACCGAGGAGGCGTCGAGATTCTTGAAGATCGGCCTTCTTTGCACCCAAGATACTGCTAAGATCCGTCCCTCGATGCCCGCCGTCGTAAAGATGTTGACGGGAAAGAAAGATGTCGACTCCATGAAGATCACTAAACCCGGTCTTATCTCAGACTTAATGCAGATGAAGATCTCAGGGAAGACCACCGAATTCACTCTATCATCTCTCACATCATCTAATGATGAATTTTCTCGCGACACCACGTTCGGCTCCTTTACCTTCACTTCGATTCTAGACAGGCCGTGATCAGACATCATCCACAGTTTGTATAGTTGGTCTTGAAGCTCGTAGAGTGTACACTATTAGTTGTGTCTTGCATTCTTTCCCACATGCATTTGGCATTTATGTGTTAATAGTGTGTTAGAGGCTTGAAATCCAAATTGGGTTTAGGTTAACTGGAAGAATAAAAATATCCACTTTTTCTTGCAAGTTTTGCTATGAAAATCTTCGCCGGGGATCGAAATTTAGGGTTTTAAGGTGTGTCAAAAGAATCTGATCATACTGTTTCCAAGAACCTCAATGGATTATAATAAATTGATATTACATTTTCGAAGCAAGCATATGAAAAATATTAGACTCTGTTCTAGTTTTGTCTCCTGACACTTTCAGGTGTTATGTCCATTGGAATCAGGCTTGGCCGCCTCCGCCCAAACTCCCGAGTAAAATTTGATTAATGTCAGCTCTTTGGTTTCACTGCTGGACATTTTTTGTTGCTGTTATTTCTTACATTTCTAGCACATAAGCAGTGCCAGTTCTAGTGGATGTCATGAATTAACGATGCAGATGATTTTTTTGTGTGACTTCGGCATGGTTGATGATATTAAAGGGTTCGTTTGGTGCGACGTTTTTGCTCCGGTGAGTTCGGATAAAAACGCTATCGTCTTAGAATATATATTTGATATGAGAACGGTTATGACCTTCCTAGATAATTTTTTTTTTTTTTGAACAAGCATGAGAAAACTGCTTGCCTAAGGAAGGGGTCAATGGTTGCTCGATCAATGATCGTTGACTGCTAAATTCGTTAATTGTCTACCCATCGGTCCGCAATCACAGATTGTTGTCAACCACCCTTGCGCTCGGTGATTTCTAATCGGTGACCACGCCCTTGATCAATGATCGGTGACCGATGATTCCTGCATCAATCAACGATCGCTGACCGCTGGCCTCTTCGACGATCAGGAACGACGGTTCATAACCCTTGAATGCTAAGGCTTTGGCTAATGGAGCATTGTTGGCTTATGCTTTATTAGGGAAGAGTTGTTAGACCGGAAGAGTTGCTGAATGGATCGCTTGAGATCAATTTGGAACCCTAAATTCCCCATCTCTTTCGAACAAAAATTCCAAGCTTGTTGGTCTACGGGGAGAACCTTGGTGCAGGGTTCTTCGACCGGAAGAGCTACAGCTAATTAAGGCGGAAAAAGCTAGTCAAGGCGCGAATTTCAGACGACGGTTTAAATCCAAAATGCGGGCAACAAAATTTTGCCCCTTGAAATTAAGGCCGTTGTTATTGACATTGTACTTTTGGCTATCCATAAGTTTTGTTAAACGTAAATCATTTTTTCAGAAAATTTTATCTTATCAAGCCTCTACATTTCCATGAATATGAAAAAAACATAAATAAGATTTGTTGCGGGTCGCTCGTGTGCTCTGGTAGAACGATCCAATTGAACTACCTTAGCTCGGAAGCGAACCGAACACGCAAACAATCAATGAGTGAATTAGTAAATGACGCGAAGACTTTTAACGTGAAAAATCTGGAAATGATGAAAAACCACGCGGTCAAAGCTGTGCCGACCAACTTCCACAATCTTCTGGGAAATTACAATTAGAAATTAAGAACTCGAGCGTGACAGATCGCTGCTCGTTACAATGGTAGAGATGGAGAGAGAGTTTCGAGGGTGACAGGTCACCTCTCGGAAAGCTAAATACTTCTTCTCAGAACGGTAGTGAGATCAAAAGTGAGAACACTGAGTCGTCTTTCGGGATTTGAAGGATTCCCGAATCGCCTAGGAAGAATAAGGAAGATAGATGGTCTTCCGGAGCGAAGCAAATCTCCAAGTCTGCGAAGGAGATCTTCGAAGCCCGAAGGAGATCTTCGAGTGCCGAAGGAGGACTCAGATGAAATCTTCAACGGAACTCTCTTGGGTGCAGAAGGCAAGGTGTCTTGAAATGAAGGACTTGTGCTCCTTTTATAGCTTTGGTCGGTGGTAGCCCGGTAATTTTACCGTCGTAACCACCTGACGGGTGAATCACGTTCGCCGGTTTGTAGCACGCGGATCGTCATTTTTCGTAAATGACCGCCTCGCCCTTCGGGCAGGTTAGGTAGTTCGGGCAGCTTCGTTGAAGGTGATGAAGGCGACGAACGAGACCTGTAATCTGAGAAATTAGGAAATGTTAACTGCGCGCGTGTCGGGAACGTGGAAACGTTCTGAGCGCGCGAGGAAGCGTTCTGAGCGCGCAACGAACACGGGAGCGTTCTGAGCGCGCAACGAACACGGGAGTGTTCTGAACGCGCAACGTATACGGGGACGTTTTGAGCGCGCAACGAACACGAAAGTGTTCAACACGAAAGGCGCGCACTTGGGGAATAGGAAATTGCACCCCTTAAAGGGAAAGCGGGCTCCTACCGCACTTGCCGAGGGGGGTGCGGTTTCGGCCGCACCCCAAAAAGGGGGGTGTGGTTTGGACGCACCCCCAAGGGGTGCGGTTTGGCCGCACCCCTATAGGGTGCGTCTTGGCTTGGCCGCACCCACATGGGTGCGGTTTGGCCGCACCCACATGGGTGCGGTTTGGCCGCACACCCCCCCCCCCCCCCCCACTATGGGGGGTGTGGCTATCCGCACCCCAATAGTGGGGCGAGGTCTTGACTGCGCATGGCGCCGGTAGAGCGTAAATTGTTCTCGGCGAATTCTTCCACTCTCATGATCATGGGTTGGACTTTAGACCCCAATATCCCCACTTCTCCTTAGTGGAGCATTCTCTACACGCACCCCAGGAGTGCCTATAAATATATGGGTGCATATCAAGACTAAGGTGGCGTTTGATAGCCTCCGGTGCAGCTGCTCAAAAACACAGGTTTGGACAAAAGCTGTGTTTGGTTGGACAGATGGATAAAAACGCGTTTTTAAAATTAGTTGATCTTAGGTCATTCTCGAATCGCAGCTCTTTCATCCGTTCGCTCCGGTCTAATCAATGCGTCTGGCGAACATCGCTCATCTTCGACATCCCGTCCGATAGAGCTTCTTTCCTCCCGATGATCGACGCCATGGTTCGAGCTTCGTCCCGATAAAGCTTCGTTCCTTCGATGCTCGACGATCGACGCCATGGTCTCCTCATGCGTCTTCGGCTCTGTTCGTCGCTGACGAGATCGCCCGCGCCCTCCGCTACGACGAGATTAGCCCCTTCTCCATCGGCTGAAACTTTTCTCCTTCAGTTTGCTCATCCATCTTTCTCTATAATAAAATGTTTCTTATAGCTGATATTAGGTCATTCAAGATCCTTCGGATCAGGAACTTGAGCGTACCCTGAACCTAACCTGCAAAAGCATGGAGATCACGAAGACCCTTTCGATTTTGAGTTTTTTGCTTCACTACCCTCATTTTTACAACGATTGTGAATCGTAGAATCTTTAAAATTTATTAGTTCCTGCATACATCTGACTGTTGTGGTTTTTTCTTATTTTTGTTCAGCAAATTGTCAGGACAATATTGTTTGTAGTTTGGCTTCTATTTTTGCTTCACAAATTGTTAAGAATTTGCTCTCAATAAGCTCTTCTTTCATTCCTTGATTTCTACTTAGCACCTATAGATGTTTCTCCATTCCGACTCGACGAAGGGAAAATGTGTTTGTGTTTGTATATAGTTGTGTGTTGCTTGACAAATTTGTACGCAAGGAAAAATGTGGTTGTGTTTGTAACTTTGAATGTCAATGTCTAAAACTATTTATGGTATTGAAAACGAAGATTAAAATAATTTGAAAAAAAAATCATCAAACAAAAGTTCATTTTTACCAAATAATTTTTAAAAACGGCTTTTTGAACAGCACTGAGAACTTCATTTCATTCAAATAAATTTATATCAAAACTTTATTTTTCAGAAAAACTAGTTTTCATCCGTTCTAATAGATCAACAACTTTTCTATGAGCAACAGTTCACCCAGACTGATCCTATGTTAACTACTTAAAATAATTTTACAGAACATAAAAATAGTTAATGCTCAAAACTAGATCATTCATAATACCAGTAATTTGTTTGTCTTCGATGAAGTTTCCACAATTGCTTCGCTTCAATTTTAAATATGTTTGAACCTTGTAAATTGGAAGAAGATATTGCGGAAATACGCAATTGTGGAAGTACGCTGAACTCATGGAAGCCCGATTACACAAGATGCATATGTAATGATAAACCAACAAATTAAATCTTCGTTAAACTACAATTTTAACAAATGAATATAAAATTATCAAATGAATATTGCGTATGTTTTCTCATTTAAAATCATCCAACTCTACTAATTTAATTATCAAATGGATATTTAAGTGCTAATAGCATAAAATGCTTGTAACAATGGCCTAAATTAAACAAGAAAGTGCTGCATGCAGTATTACTATTTTACATTTAAATTACGACGCAAATTATATATCAATCATTCATGCATTTCCTTGAATAGAGCTATCATTACATTATTTGTACACTCTTGGAGTCTTGGTAGCACGTGATCACATTTGGAGAGAAAGTTTGAACTTTGAATAGACGAAATATAAAATGAACATGAAAATATACTGTAAAAATATAAATAAAAACAGCAGCAAATAATCTATGGAACTATTTCAACGAGTCGTAAAATTTTATTGTGACGACAAAATCTATCATTTATATCGCAATAGTTTATTTTATTTATTTATTACTAAATAAAAAAATGATTATCGATTCCTTGCCTTCTTCTACAATTTACTGGTATCAAATTGAAAATGTGCTCAAATTAACTCCCTGGCGTTGAAGATATTAATATTTGAATTTATAGAGGAATAAATAAGGAAAACCCCAACTAATATTTGCATAATCTAAATAATGGCAAACGAAAGAAAATATATATATATATTATATTGTTGCGGATCGCTCGGGTGCTCTGATAGACCGGTCAAATTGAATCAACTTAGCTCGGAAACGAACCGAGCGAACAGACAGTTAATGAGTGAATTCGTAGTGACGCGAAGACTTTTAACGTGGAAAACCCGAAAAGGGTGAAAAACCACGCGGTCGGAGCTGTGCCGGCCAACTTCCACTATCTTCTGGGGGATTACAATTAGAAATTAAGAACTCGAGAGTGACAGACTGCTGCTCGTTACAATGATAGAGAGGAAGAGGGAGAGAGAGAGAAGTCCAGGGTGACAAGCCACCTCTCGGAAAACTAAGTACTTCTTTTGAGAACGGTAGTGAGAACAAAAGTAAAAATACTGAGTCGTTTTTCGGAATTCAAAGGATTCTCTAATCACTTAGGAAAATAGTATTCGGGAGCGAAGGAAATCTCCAAGTCCACGAAAGAGATCTTCGAAGCCCGAAGGAGATCTTCGAGCGTCGAAGGAGGGCTTAGAGAAAATCTTCATCGAAACTCTCTTGGATGCAGAAGGCAAGATATCTTGAAGTGAAGACCCTAAGCTCCTTTTATAGCTTGAACACGGATCGCCATTTTTCGTAAATGACCGTCTCGCCCTTCGGGCAGGTTGGGCAGCTTCGTTGAAGGTGATGAAGGCGACGAACGAGACCTGTAATCTGGGAAATTAGGAAATGTTAATTGCGCGTGTGTCGAGAACGTGAGAACGTTTTGCACGCGAGGAAGCGTTCTGAGCGCGCAACGAACATAGGAGCGTTCTGAGCGCGCAACGAACATGGGAGCGTTCTGAGCACGCACCGAACGAGAAGATGAGAAGTCGCGGCGTGCACTTGGGGAATAGGAAATAGCGCCCCCTAAAGGGAAAGCGGGCTCCGACCGCACCTACCGAGGGGGGGTGCAGTTTCGGCCGCATCCCTCGTAAAGCGGGGAAGGTGTTTGGTCGCACCCAAAAAAAGGGGGTGCGACTTGGCCGCACCGCACCCCAATGGGGGGTGTCGCACCCCCATAGGGGTGCGGCTTGGCGTGGTCGCACCCCCATGGGGGTGTGATTTGGCCGCACCCCCCATTATGGGGTGTGTGGCTATCTGCACCCCACTAGTGGGTGCGGACTAACCACACCCCAATAGTGATGTACGGTCTTGACTGCGCGTGGCGCCGGTAGAGCTTAAATTGTGCTAGGTGGATTATATTATTCCACTCCCATGATCATGGGTTGGATTTTTGACTTCACTAACCCCACTTCTACTTAGTGGAGCATTCTCTAAACGCATCACATGAGTGCTTATAAATATATGGGTGCATATCAAATATAATGGGATAATTGATACTATGCGCCTCAAATATCATATTTTTGGCACATTGTATCCTAAATTTTTAATTTTAATATATGCACTTTTCAAATATCTTTACATTTGCATTTTGTACCTCATGCTCAATTTTGAGGGATTTTTGCACCCCCTGAATTTTGAGATCTACTAAAATTTAATTAATTTATATGATCAAATATTAGATAAATTTAAAAAATTATATATAAAAGATAAAAATATGAAAATATTTGAAAATTTCAATGTGAAAAGTGACCCTCAAAATTTAACTTACAGTGCAAAATATCTAACTTAAAGGTATTTAGAGAATGGAATATGCCAAAAAATGATATTCCAAGATGCTAAGGTACCACTTAACCATATAATGTATAATTAAATATGTAAGAGATTTTAATAATGCATATACATTACACTAAATATAAATTACATCCAGTGAATCAAAAACATAAAATCCCAGGGATGTAACAGAAAAATCCAAGAAATTGAATGAATCGTTAACAAAGAAAGTAGATAGAGAGAAAATGGGAAGAGAGAGAGAGAGAGAGAGAGAGAGAGAGAGAGAGAGAGAGAGAGAGAGAGAATTACTCGTGACTCTGGCTAGCTGTTAACTTTAAAACCTGCACTCAAAGGTGGCGGAGGGGAGAAATCTCTACTTCTACAGTTCTACTACTAGTAGAATAAATTAAACGAGTAAAAGTAAATATTGATTAAAAAAGTTCATCTCACAAAATTCTCCCACTTCCACTCCATAACAATCTCTCCATGAATGATGGGAAAGAGCTATGGATCAGTAGTGCGGCTGAGAGAGCAATAAAGTGAGAACTATAGAAGGCCAGCCAACATCAAAACATGAAAGTAAAACATAGACAGAGAGAGAGAGAGAGAGAGAGAGAGAGAGAGAGAGAGAGAGAGAGAGGGAATGCTTGGCTCCATGGACGCCACCCACAAAAGCCAAGCTGAATAGATTGAACCATGCGTGTGGCATACAGGGAGCCAGGCACAACCCATAGCTAGCTGCCCCATCACCTGCATATATTTCTAACATAAAGCTTCGATCTTGGGCCACTATATGATGCTAGCTAGCAGAAACCCGCTTCCTCTTAGCTTTTCCCCATCCATGGAAAGAAACAGAGAGATGCATCAGTGTTATATATCCTGCATATCCAAGATTGATCATTATTACTATTCCTTCGCGGCCAAAGGCGGAGGGAGGAGTCTATCCTGGATATATAGCTAGGATTAATCATCCTACACCAAAACCTTCCCCCACTTGACAACTGTGTAGACAAGCTGCCGCTGCAGGAACTTCATTATATATTCTCTGTTTCTTCTGCTCTTTAATTTCTCGGGGGGAGAGAGAGGGCGAAGACGTACTCTGAAGAGAGAGAGAGAGAGAGAGAGAGAGAGGTGGAGGAAAGGCCGAAAGGGTGGTGCTGCTGCTTTCCGTCCCGGCTCCCGCATCCATCAACACTCTGACGACTCTGCTTTACTTTTGCTCTGCTTTTCTGAAGCGAGGTTTGTCGGGAGCGCTTGGATTCACTTGAATTCTTTTTGCCATCGTCCCCACTCCCTCGATTCCCCCGTCAAACTTCTTCAGATATTTAACTCCCTGCTTACATTTTGTTCCCATCTTTCTTTTCTTCCTCTCTTTTTATTTGGCTGTTTCGAATACAACTTTCTATATTATTTTTTGATATAATCGTCTGTTGCTGATAATTTACATCTTTCGTATTTTATACTGTATGTGATGAATTGTTTTTCTAGAGCGCGGAGATCATGAACTTTGGCTCCGTTTGTTTGGGAGTTTTTGCTCAATCTCTATTCTCTATTTGGCGAAAACGCCAGCATCTACCCCAACGCTAAAGAGAACTGTTTGGTAACTCTCCAATTCCCAACGTCGTCATCGTTCTAGAACGTCATTTTTTGACATTTTCGAAACCGCAGCCATCCCTTTTCATTTCCCAAGGCTCCCATTCAATTCCCTTTGGCTCCGTTTTGGAGCGCTCGGAATGTGAGTGGTTGAAATGGAGGGAGGGACAAATTTGGCTTTGAAGATCAAAAATGACGTTTTGGAGCGCTGAGAATGGAGAAAAGAGTTTTATCAAATAGATTTTTTCAACATTGACATTCTTCACCGCCAATAAAAAAAACGCCGAAACAAACAGTCTTTCCCCACCGCATGGATCGGGAGGTGCGTCTAAGCACCCAACATTTTTATCATTCCCTTGTTAAGATCGAAAACACAATTTTTTCTACTACACGAAGGATTTCATCGTGTTGCAATCTAGTCATTCCCCTAGGCTTTTTGCGTCACGTTTGTAATTATTAATGTTTGTAATGCTTCATTGAGATTATGCAATGTTCTTATTAGAATTAACTTAACCTAATTTAAAATAAAGTGTAATAAGTTATCAAAATAATCACCTATTATAATGACCGATGGTTCAGTTTGATGTTATTTATCATTTGGCCAACAATAATATTGAGTCAAAATTTGTTCATTTTCACATTTAAAAATAATGCTAAACGGTAACTCATGGATGGAGGTGTGATTACTTTTTCCAATCTTGCCTCTTTCTTCTTTGTCGGGTTAGCATCGGACGTCGGTTAGCAACGGGCGTCTGTCAAGCGCGACAAGAATCGTGCAAGTTTATGTAGGAAGTAGTCTTAAACACCTAGATGGGGTGAATAGGTTTCTTAAACTTTACCCTATGTAGTCTAGCTGTTTTGTGGTTTAGTTTTAGTAATTAATCAAGCACACAGAAAATACACAAGCATTTATAGAGGTTTCTCAAGACATGGTGTCTTGAGTAGTCCTCTTTCCCCCTTCACCTATCCTACAACTCAGATCACACAGATCCTACCTCAGAGGAATCCACCTCCTACAACTCAGACCACCTGCTGGTCCTACAATCTCAGGCCAAATGGCCCTACAAACTCAGAACCCAAAGGCTCCTACAGAAGATATAATGAGGTTTACAAATAGAAGGAAGAAGAGGTCAAGCCTTGTTCTTCTTCTTCTTATCAGCTGCTGTTGCAGACTTGAATCAGGGAGGAGTGGTACAGCTCTAATCTTGATTCTACTTGATCAGCACTTCAGATGAAGGACTGGATCTACTTGCTCAGTCTTGTTCTTCTTCTTCTTGTCGGCTGCTGTTGCAGACTAGAACCAGAGAGCAGAAGAGCAGCTCCAACTTGTTCTTCTTGATCAACATTTCATATGAAGGATTGGATTTACTTGCTCTATCTTGAGATGAATCAAGATGAGCTATCTCTTTTCTCCTTGCAGCCTGGTGTGTGTTCAGTTGTTGGCTGGCGACATTAGAACAGTTAAGTTCTCTATTTCGCGTGCTGGAGAACTCGCAGAAGTAGTTGCTCAACCCTAACTTATCCCTTTTATACATCCTCGATCTTCAAACGCTCTCAGCCGTCCTTCTGACAGATATGGGAGTGACTGATGGTCCCCACAATGCTTTTCTGCAGCTTGCACCAAGGGCAGAACCGGCCATGTCACTTTTGAACTGTCTCAGCGGTTGGGCTGAGATGGCTTCCTCTTCTCAGCGGATTTCGTCGATTTGCAGAGAAGTTTCTGCGTTCGACGAACAGCATTCTGCGTTCGACGAACTGAGTTCTGCGTTCGACGAACACGCCAGATCTCAGCGCTTGCTTCTATCCCGTCTCTGCGTTAGACGAACTGAGTTCTGCGTTCGACGAACACGTCGAGTCTCAACGTTTGCTTCTGTCTCGTCTCAGCGTTCGACGAACTGAGTTATGCGTTCGATGAACAGAATTCTGCGTTCGATGAACTTGCCAAGTCTCAGCGGTTTCTTCTGTCTCGTCTCAGCGTTCGACGAACTGAGTTCTGCGGTCGACGAACTTTATTCTTCGTTCGACGAACCCGCCAAGTCTCAGTGTTCGACGAACTGAGTTCTGCGGTCGACGAACTTTATTCTTCGTTCGACGAACCCGCCAAGTCTCAGTGTTCGACGAACTGCATTCTGCGTTCGACGAACTCGCCAAATCTCAGCGGATATTTGCTGCTTCTTTCCCGTCTCAGCGGATCCGCTGAGACAGACAGGCGTCTCAGCGGTTTCTTCTATCTTCAGCTCATCTTGTCCAGAAGCCTTCTCAGCGGCTCCTGAGCTTGTCTCAGCGGTTCAACTGAGACAAATCTTCATCTCATAGGAGATGATTTCTCTTGATCTAAGGGCATGATTGACCCTTTCTCTTGAGTTACCTGAGTCTGTACATCTTACAAAAATGTGGCTTTATCAAATACATCTTGTACTTAGCATTGTGAGTGATGCCTCTTCAAATCAAAGAAATATTGAGGGCAATATTCCCAACAAATCGCCATACGGCCACTCTCTTCACTTGTTAAAAGATTTGTTGTACTACATTCCAAATTTATCATTTAGTTGTCTATTGTTGAGTTTATGTAGTCAATAGCCACAAGAATGAGTACGAAGAACTAGCTAGAATTATCAAACAACCACAAAATGACTAAGAAATTTTGATAAATTTGAAAGGTAGTTCCCATGCCTCTCATATCACGCATGGCTGCAAATTAGCAAAGTTCAAATTTCAATCTCTCTAATATGGGGTGCGTTTGTTTCGTGGGTTTTGAGAGAAGGAATTGGTTTTGGGTACTTCAAAACCAATTTTTTTGTTCGTTTCGTGTTGTTGGAGGATGTAATTGATCCGCTCAATTTTGGGAGGAAGGTTTTGGACGAAAACCAATTATAATGTTCGTTTGATGCTTTTTATGAAGGGGATTGACATTTGCACAAAACCGGTTTTGAGACTTCAAAAATTAGCCTATCCCCAAAACTTATCTATTTTGATGGGTTTTGCGATCAACTTAATCGCACATGATCATCTTCTTCACGGTTCCGCAGAAGCAGCAGCGCAAAAGTCACAACTGAGATTTTTTTAGGAGATTGGTGAGCGTTGTTGCTCTATGACGTCTGGTGACAGCTCTGACCAGCATCGTAAGTGTACTAGAGCGCCACATGTCGACCGTTGCTGCACTTCTGAAGGCGCAATTCTCTGGTCTGCTTTACTTCTATGACCCTATCCACTGCCATGTTGTTCTCATGTTGTATTCGTGCTTCTCATATCAGTTCACGTGGGTTAAATTTATTTCATTTGTTTTTTTTGGGACCGATGAACAAAACTGCTCCAGTGGGGAGGCATTAACATCTTTCATGGCGTCATTTCGATGGAGATCGGTCGGCTGGCGAAACTGCTCAAGCGATCCCTAGAGCCAACACTAAATTTCCCTCTCAAAATAATTTCAATTTTGAATTCTTTTGACATCAAAATCTTCTCCCAAGGAACAATTTTTTTTTTTGCTTTTGCCCCATTTCTAAAACCCATGAAATTTTGGTTTTCGGCAAAACCAACTCAGTCCATATAAAATCCGTCAAAAGAACGCACCCTCAAATTTGAACACTAAAAAAAACTATGCCCATAGAAAATTATTTCCTAAGCTACACTCTCAATCAATTAAAAAAAACTCATATGATCCACGCGGGCCCACACGATATGCAAAAATATAACTCTTTTAAAACAAAATTGAGGGACACGCCAACGTCGAATTCCTATTGGCCGAGCGCAGCCCAAATGGGTTGCGCTTGGCGTGACCAACAATCTTTCTTTGTCAATTGCAATGTTAAGCGCACAAAACACATGCATGCTCATAAAACACCTTGATGATTGTTATCCGTACTACAGTTTTGGCTATCCGCACTCTTTTTGCATGAGTTATTACGTGTCTTTTGGAAATATGTCATGTACATGCATTTTCAGGAAAAATGATCAACACGAAAATTATAGATCTCACCTTTCGCGTTGAACATTTTTTTTTAAAAATGCACGCAGAAGACGTATTGCCATCCTGATTGAAATATGTGTGTAACTATATCAAATTTTTGAAAATAAGTCTTGTACATTCATTTTTAGGAAACGTGTACAAAAAAAATGCGGATAGTAAAATGTTGTGTGTGCAGTGAAAAATGCTGCAAACTGCGCTGGGGCACGTGAAATGTCGTATTCACCGAGCAAAGTGTGAAGATATCGCATTTTAGATGGCTGGTGAGATTTGGAGTTTGACTTTGACCAAAGAATGCAATGATTCTAGGGCGCTCCTTCTCGAGGAGACGCTGACGTGGACAGAGAAAAAGCTGTCGCCCACGTGGTTAGCCCTCACGGGCTCTCTCCTGCTGCTTATATTGTAAGAAAAGCTTAAATGCGGCAGGCAAAGTTACTGTTCGAATCCACCCTCAAACCGGCTTTTAGATTCGGAAGTTTAACGACAATCATTCCATTCCATGCAGAAGCATTGCAATACATTTTATTTTGGAATTTTTAAAGACACCGTATATCTCGTAGCAATCGCATGCCTTTCAAAACTACAAAAAAATTGGATGCACCGACAAGATCTTCATCCAAAAAAAATGAAAACAACACATAATTCTTTCTTTAATGCATGGATATGAATCATATTTTCATGAGATGAGAATCGGTGAATCCGGCGAGGCTGACGTCGTCGCAATACATGTTAGAAATTTGCTTATATTTTCAAAATATATATCTTATTTTTTTTCCTTTTGAAATAAAAATAATAAAATAAAATATTTACAAGAATTTCCCGTTATGAAAAATAACTATTTAGAAAAAACTATGAAATAAAATGCTATAAAACAAAAAGTTAGAAATCGAGTCTGGGTAAGGCGTGTGATCACTGCCCTAAAGAAGTTGCACCACCCTCCGGCAGGGCTTTCAACCGATGCTCACTTCTCCAAGGTACAACACCCGGCTAGATCCCGAAACTTCGATGTGCGCGGACACCGAAGAAGCACAGAGCACCCGAACTTCCACTGGATGAAGCAAACGTAGAACCGCAAGAAAATAGTATTGAAAAAGTGAGAACTAAAGGAAGAAGATGAGAAGAAGAATATTAATATGTCTCATATTTGAGAACTATTTATAGGCTCAAAATCAATCTCATAGTTTATTATACTATTTAAAACATTTAATTATAATAATTAATATAAAATATGAATTATATAAAATATGAATTATATTAATGATTACTAACGTTTTAGCGTTAATATATATATATATAATATTATTCATTATATATATAACGTTAACATATATATAATAACATATATAACATATAATAACGTTAACATATATATATATATATAATATATAAAAGAAACGTTTATATATTTATGATATTAACATTTATCATATATAAACGTTTAACATTTATGCTATATATTTATTAATACATATATATAACATTATTACAATAAATATTCATGTCCGTAATTTCCTTGATATTAACATTAAATATAGTATATATATACATTTATATCATAAACGTTTAATATTCACTCCATTAAATAGATTTAAATAATATGTTATTATTATTAAATAATAATCATATAATATTATTCATCAAAGCAATAATATATATATTATATACATACTCAAAGGATTATATTTGAGCTTTTCTTTATTAAGGAGGATAAAAATTCCAACAATCCCCCACAAAAGCGAAAATATATATTGAACAATATTAAGTTAAATAATAATAAATAAATAAATAAATATTTACGAAAGTATTTGCTTCATCCAGTTGTATCTAATGCAATGGGTATAGGTGGAATGGTTACCTTGAACCTATACTTAGTACTTATCGTCTCTATTGAAGAACATAATGTGCTAGAAGCCTTGAATTATATTCTTTTCACAAATAGATAAAATAAGCACACACTAGATTGGTCATTCTTTGGGTTATGGCGGTGGGCGCTTTAATGGCCATGCGCATCCCTTGATTTTCATGGAGGTTATTAGGGCTCATCCCGAATCCCAAAGTCGCGGCCTCACGACTACCCCCACATAGGTGGTGTCTCAAAAGATATTCGTAACACATATCTCGCAAAAATATGCCTTTGACAACCATTAAGGACTGAGTCACAACCTATACCGTTACGTGGAGCACTTTCATCATAGGAATGGGGAGAGAAAGATACATCTATCTTCTCTAATTTGTGCTCCTCACTTGACCACATCAATAGTTTCGTTTCTACCACATTGAACCTAATTCATAGGATCTCCAATCACATAGGTTGGGTATCCACTATTGGTAGCAGAATTATGTGGGCTTAAGCCCCATTCCCCTCGATGATTTGATTATCTTATTTCGGGACAAACCTTTTGTGAGATTATCAGCCAGATTTAATTCTGACTTTACATAATTTAGTGATATCACATTCTTCCTTCTTTGCTTCACGGACTTGTACCTGATTCTCATAAACTTATTCATTTTTGAATTAGAAATATTAGAACCAGTTAAATTAATAACAGATTTATTATCGCAATGCAAAGAAATAGCGGGTAAAGGTTTTGCAATTAGTGGAATTTCAGAAAGTAAATTTTTGAGCCATTCTGCTTCGGTACATGTAGTGTCTAACGCTATAAGTTCGGATTCCATTGTGCTTCTTGAAATCACAGTTTGTTTTATGGAGGCCCATGAAATGGCAGCTCCTCCTAAAATAAAAACATAACCAGTTGTAGATTTTACATCTAATGAATCTGTTACCCAATTTGCATCGGAATACCCTTCAAGAACTTCAGGAAATCCCGTATAAACAAGATGATAATCAAGAGTGCCACGAAGATACTTAAAAATTCTAGTCAGTGCTATGCAATGCTCACTACTAGGATTGCTAGTGTATCTACTCAATCTACCTACCGCGCAGGAAATATCAGGTCTAGTCCGGTTTGCTATATAAAGTAAAGACCCAATCATCTGAGCATATCTATGTTGATTTACGGATTCTCCTATATTTTTTAAAAGTTTGATACTAGGATCAAAAGGTGTTGCGGCAGGAGTAGAATCATATAAATTAAATTTATGCAACATTTTTTCTATAGAATGAGAAAGAGATAACGATACACAAGTATCATTTTTAGTTAATTTCATTCCTAGGATAATGTTCGCTTCTCCTAAATCTTTCATATCAAATTTGGATGATAAGAAAATTTTGATCTCTTCTATTATTTTTAAAGATGTCCCAAAAATCAAAATATCATTTACATATAAACAAAGTAATGCGATATCGATATTATCTTGTTTTGCATAAATACATTTATCAAATTCATTAGATAAAAATCCAAAAGATGTGATAATAGAATCAAACTTTTGATGCCATTGTTTAGGAGCTTGCTTTAATCCATAAAGTGACTTGACTAATTTACAAACTTTATGCTCTTGATTTTTATCAATGAAACCTTTCGGTTGAGTCATATAAATCTCTTCTTCTAAATCACCATGTAGAAAAGCAGTTTTAACATCCATTTGATGAATAGTCATTTTATGGATCGAGGCTAATGCAATCAAGACACGGAGAGAAGTAATCCTAGCTACCGGAGCGTATGTGTCAAGATAATCTATTCCTTGTTTCTGAGAATATCCTTTAGCCACCAACCGAGCTTTGTATTTCTCAATAGAGCCATCAGGTTTGAATTTTTTCTTAAAGATCCATCTACAACCTATTGTTTTATTACCAGGAGGTAAGTCGGTTAAAATCCAAGTATGATTTCCTAAAATAGATGTCGTTTCAACATCTATAGCTTCTTTCCAAAAATGAGCATCCGAAGAGCTCATGGCTTCGTCAAATGTATTAGGATCTCCTTCAACTAAGAAAGTGTAAAAATCTTCTCCAAAAGATTTCTCGGATCTAATCCTCTTACTCCTCCTAGGTTCTAAATCTTCTATTAAATCAGAATTTGGTAAAGATGAAATATGACTACTAGAAGGTTGAGATATGATCTTTTCTTTGAATGGAAATTTATCTTCAAAATACACAGCATCACGGGCTTCTAAAATAGTGTTATTAGAAATCTCACTAACTTGGGAATTAATAATGAGAAATCTGTTTGCACTACTATCGGAGGCATAACCTATACAGATAGAATCTATTGTCTTGGGACCAATCTTCTTTCTTTTAGGTTCGGGAATAGAAACTTTAGCTAAACACCCCCACACTTTAAGAATTTGAAGATTCGGTTTTCTAGACTTAAAGAGTTCAAAAGGGGTTTTATCACTATATTTTGAAGGAATTCTATTTAAAACATAACATGAAGTTAGTAGAGCTTCTCCCCATAAATTTTCCGGGGCACCAGACTCTCCTAGCATAGCATTGACCATATTCATAAGAGTTCGGTTTTTACGCTCGGCTACTCCATTTGATTGAGGTGAATAAGGAGCGGTAACTTGATGAACAATCCCATATTCTTGGCAGAATTGGGTTAAATCATGAGAAGTATATTCTCCACCTCGATCGGATCTAAGAGTTTTGATGGTGGAACCCATTTGATTTTCTACTTCTGCTTTAAAATTTTTAAAATAGGTAAAAACTTCATCTTTAGTTTTTAATAAGTAAATGTAACAATATTTTGTAAAATCATCTATGAAGGTTACAAAATACTTATTTCCACCTCTAGTAGGTTGACGATTTGAGTCACAAACATCAGAATGAATTAATTGCAATGGTGTAGAAGTTCTATTTACGGTCTTACAAGGTTTTCTCGTAAATTTACAAATCTCGCATCTAGAACTAGGCAATATATCTATCTTGGGTAGTAAATCTAATTTTATCATTCTTTTCATTGATTCAGAATTTACATGTCCTAACCTAGCATGCCACACATTGCTAGTTATCGAAATAGAAGAACTAATTTGATTAACTTCAAAATTCATAACATTTAATTTAAATAAACCATCCGAGACATATCCTTTTCCAATAAAAATATTATTGAGAGTCAAAACAATTTTATTTGATTCCAAAATAATTTTGTAACCTTTTTTCACCAACAACGATCCACTAACTAAATTTTTCCGTACATTTGGAACAAACAATACATCATTTAAAATTAAAATTTTCTCAGAAGTCATCCTAAGGTCCACTCGCCCACGTCCTAGAATCACGCTTCCTCCACTGACGTCTTGAAAGGTGGTAAAACATGAGCGATCAAAACATGTATGAACATTTGCTCCGGAATCAAACCACCAATCTGAAGAACTAGTGAAAAGAAGACAAGGTGAATGGTCTAACCTGAAGATGGTTTGACTTGGAGCTTGGATCATGTTGGCTTGTGGCTTCACGGTATTAGGCTTGCTAGTCACCGGTCCCGTCTTCTTATAGAAGCAATTGGTGGACATATGATTTGTACGGCCACAAACAAAACACCATTTATCTTTTCCAAAATTTGACTTGTGACGACCCGATTTGAAATTGTGGTGGTGTTTTGGGTTTTGGGAACCCGGATGGAAAGACTTCTTATGATTCTTCCCCTTTGATTTAAGGCGATGATGGGACGACGAGTTTGGATTGGATTCGGTTAAATTCACTTTTGGAGCATGATCCTTGGGAGTTTTGGAATAATTATTTTTATGTTCTTCCTCTATGCGGATGACATTTTGGACTTGAACATAAGTCAAATTGGCTTGATCATGTCTAAGTCTAATATTAAAGGCAGACCAAGAATCGGGCAAGGAATCTATTAGACATGCTACCAAATAATTTTCGGAAAGAATTGAACCATCGGCTCGGATTTTGGCTAACATTTCATCTAATTGATGGAGTTGGGGGTTAATGGGTTTGGAAGGATCTAGTTTAAATTTGTGGAGATTAGAAACGTTGTAGCGTTCTATACCCGCATTATCAAGGTTGTAGCGTGCCTCGAGTGCGTTCCACAAATCTTTAGAGGTGCGATATTGAAGGAAAACGTCGTATAAGCTATCTGACAAAGCACTTAGTATACGATTTCTACAATGATATTCTATATCCATCGGATCTCTATATAAGGAATACGCCTAACATATGTTCTTGTGGTGTTTGTACTAGAAAGAGATGGCGATGGAATTGAAGTAGCTATCGTGTTTGTATTTCCATTAGTATTTGTATTTTCGGGTTATTCTAATGGTGTAGTTTCGAAAATAGCGGACAATAATCCAAAAGTATTTAACCAATATTCTACTTGCGCTTGCCATCAGCGGAATCCAATTCCGCTAAACTTTTCAGGTTTGATCCCCGCAGAATCATCGGAATTGCGAGATGTCATATTAAAGCTGTAATTTAAAATAAAATAAAATAAATCGCAGCACACAAAAAATAAAGACAATTATATTTTCCCAAGGAATACCCAATGACGGGCTCTCACTGGTACTAGGCGTAACACGACCCTTTCGCAAGAGATTATTGATGTGGAAATCAACTTCTTTAGATTGTTAGAAATTTGCTTATATTTTCAAAATATATATCTTATTTTTTTTTCCTTTTGAAATAAAAATAATAAAATAAAATATTTACAAGAATTTCCCGTTATGAAAAATAACTATTTAGAAAAAACTATGAAATAAAATGCTATAAAACATAAAGTTAGAAATCGAGCCTGGGTAAGGCGTGTGATCACTGCCCTAAAGAAGTTGCATCACCCTCCGGCAGGGCTTTCAACCGATGCTCACTTCTCCAAGGTACAACACCCGGCTAGATCCCGAAACTTCGATGTGCGTGGACACCGAAGAAGCACAGAGCACCCGAACTTCCACTGGATGAAGCAAACGTAGAACCGCAAGAAAATAGTATTGAAAAAGCTAAAGGAAGAAGATGAGAAGAAGAATATTAATATGTCTCATATTTGAGAGCTATTTATAGGCTCAAAATCAATCTCATAGTTTATTATACTATTTAAAACATTTAATTATAATAATTAATATAAAATATGAATTATATAAAATATGAATTATATTAATGATTACTTATATTTTAACGTTAAAACGTTAACATTTTAACGTTAATATATATATATAATATTATTCATTATATATATAACGTTAACATATATATAATAACATATAATAACGTTAACATATATATATAATATATAAAAGAAACGTTTATATATTTATGATATTAACATTTATCATATATAAACGTTTAACATTTATGCTATATATTTATTAATACATATATATAACATTATTACAATAAATATTCATGTCCGTAATTTCCTTGATATTAACATTAAATATAGTATATATATATATACATTTATATCATAAACGTTTAATATTCACTTCATTAAACAGATTTAAATAATATGTTATTATTATTAAATAATAATCATATAATATTATTCATCAAAGCAATAATATATATTATATGCATACTCAAAGGATTATATTTGAGCTTTTCTTTATTAAGGAGGATAAAAATTCCAACAGAAGACACAACCCGTGATCGGCAAGTCTCGTGGAGACAAGCCTTAGGCCAACATGATCCAAGCACCGGATCAACCTATCTTCAGGTTAGATTATTCTCCAAGTCTTCTTCTCACTTGTTCATCAGATTGTTGGCTTGACTCCGGAGCAAATGTTCATACCTGTTTTGATCGTTCTTGCTTTGCCACCTTTCAGGACATCAGTGGAGAAAGCGTGATCTTAGGAGATGCTTCTTCGGCACACATACTTGGACGTGGGCGAGTGGATCTTAGGTTGACATCCGGGAAGACACTAGCCTTGCAAGATGTGTTTTATGTGCCGAGAGTTAGGATGAATCTTGTGAGCCGATCCTTGCTAGTGAAGAAGGGTTATAAAATTATCTTAGAGTCAAATAAAGTTGTAATAACATTTAATGATATTTTTATTGGTAAAGGATATATCTGCGATGGTTTATTCAAATTAAATGTTGCTGATTTAGAAATAAATCAGATTTCATCTTCTTCTGTTTCATGTTCAAATTCAGATTTTTGGCATGCTAGATTAGGACATGTGAATTCAGATTCAATGAAGAGAATGATGTCTTTAAATTTAATTCCGAAATTTAATATTGCGCCAAGCTCTAGATGTGAAATATGTGTACAATCTAAATTTTCTAGAAAACCTTTTAAATCAGTGGAAAGAACTTTAAAACCTTTAGAGTTAATTCACTCAGATGTGTGTGACTCGAACCGCCAACCTACTAGAGGTGGAAATAAATATTTTGTAACTTTTATTGATGATTTCACTAAATATTGTTACATATATTTATTAAAAACTAAAGATGAAGTCTTCTCATATTTTAAGATTTTCAAAGCGGAAGAAGAAAATCAATTAGGATCCTCGATTAAAATTCTTAGATCTGACCGAGGTGGAGAATACACTTCGAATGAACTAACTCAGTTTTGCCAAGAACATGGGATTATCCATCAAGTGACTGCTCCATATTCTCCCCAATCGAATGGTGTAGTTGAACGCAAAAATCGGACCTTGATGAACATGGTCAATGCCATGTTAGCCGAGTCCGGTGCTACAGAAAATTTTTGGGGTGAAGCGTTGCTCACCTCTTCTTTCATCTTGAATAAAATTCCTTCAAAACATAATGACAAAACTCATTTTGAACTATTTAAATTAAGGAAACCTAACCTACTAATTCTTCGAGTGTGGGGATGTTTGGCTAAGGTAGCAATTCCTGAACCTAAAAGAAAGAAAATAGGACCTACAACATTAGACTCCATCTTCATAGGTTATGCTTCCGATAGTAGTGCTAATAGGTTTCTTATAACCAACTCTCTAATTAGTGAAATATCAAACAATACTATAATAGAAGTCAGAGATGCCGTTTATTTTGAAGATAAATTCTCATATAAAATAGACAACACATCTCAACCATCTTCTAGCTCAAATCAACCTTCCTCTTCCATAGAACCATTAGAAATTGATGAACCTAGAAGAAGTAAAAGGGTTAGAACCAAAAGAACATTTTGAGAGGACTACTTCACTTACCTAGTTGAAAGAGATCCAAATTCATATGAGGAAGTTGTGACCTCATCTGACTCTCCATTTTGGAAAGAAGCCATAAATTCCGAAATTAATTCTATTCTAGAAAACAAAACCTGGATTCTAACTGATCTTTCATCTGGTACCAAAGCCATAGGTTGTAGATGGATCTTCAGGAAGAAATTAAATCCTGACGGTTCCATAGAAAAATATAAGGCTCGCCTTGTTGCTAAAGGCTATGCGCAAAAACAAGGGATATGTTATTTGGATACATATGCTCCCGTAGCTAGGATTACATCCCTTCGCGTTCTAGTAGCCTTAGCTTCGATCCATAAATTAATTATTCATCAAATGGACGTAAAAACCGCTTTCTTGCATGTAGACTTAGATGAAGAAGTCTATATGTCTCAACCCGAAGGTTTTGTAGTTAAATGACAAGAAACCAAAGTATGTAAGCTAATTAAATCTCTGTATGGTCTAAAACAAACACCAAAATAATGGCACCAAAAATTTGACTCCGTAGTATTATCATTTGGATTTATATCTAACGAATATGATAAATGCATTTATGCAAAACAAGAAGAAAATGAATATGTGATTTTATGTCTCTATGTAGATGACATATTAATCTTTGGAAGCTCAATTAAAATTGTTAATAATATTAAAAATAATTTATCATCTAAATTTGATATGAAAGATTTAGGAGAAGCTAATGTCATTTTGGGAATGAAATTAGCTAAATCAGATTCCAATGTTTCATTATCTCTTTCTCACTCGATTGAGAAAATGTTACATAAATTCAATCTATTTGATTCCGCACCTGCTTCTACTCCTTATGACGCTAGCATTAAGTTGTGTAAGAATTTAGGTGAACCTATTGACCAACATAGGTATGCACAAATGATAGGGTCACTGCTTTATATTGTTAATCGCACTAGGCCCGATAATTCATATGTTGTAGGCAGGCTTAGTAGATATACTAGCAATCGAAGTGATGATCACTGGATAACTTTAACTAGAATCTTTAAATATCTTCGCGGAAGTTTAGACTATAACTTAGTGTATACGGGTTATCCCGAAGTTTTGGAAAGATATTCAGATGACAATTGGGTAACTGATTCCTTGGACATTAAGTCTACTACCAGCTATGTTTTCCTACTTGGAGGAGCCGCCATTTCATGGGCTTCTATAAAACAAACTGTGATTTCAAGAAGTACCATGGAATCCGAGCTGATAGCTTTAGACACTACGTGTGCCGAAGCCGAATGGCTTAAGAATTTACTTACTGAAATTCCTTTAGTTAGAAAACCTATACCTGTCATTTCTTTGCACTATGATAATAAATATGTGATCGATTTAACTGCTTCAAATAATATTAATGCAAAAATGAATAAGTTCATGAGAATCAGGTATAAGTCCGTGAAGCAAAGAAGAATAGAAGTGATATCACTAAATTACGTAAAGTCAGAATTGAATCTGGCTGATAATCTTACCAACGGATTATCCCGAAGGGAGATTTTGTTGTCATCGAGGGGAATGGGGCTTAAGCCCACATAATTTGATGCCAACGGTGGATACCCAACCCATGTGATTGTAGATCCCATGAAGTGGGTTCAATGTGGTAGAAACGAAGTCGTTGATGTAGCGTAGTTGGGAGCACAAATTTAAAAGGTTGAGAAAACCTTTTCCTCATTCCTAGGATGTTGTGCTCTACGTAACAGTTTAGGATGAACTTTAAAGTTCTTAATGGTTGCCAAAGGCATATATCTTTGCGAGATATTAGTTACGAAATATCTCTTGAGGCACCACCTAGGTGGGCGTTGTTGTGAGGCCGCAACTTTGGGATCCGGGCTGAACCCAAAATAACTCTCATGAAAAATCAAAGATTGCACATGACCATTAACGCGCCCACCGCCATAACCCAAGAACAACCAATCTTTTGTGTGCTTATCTAACTTACCGGTCAAATGTTTATAATTCAAAGCCTCTGACATATTATACTCTTCGGTAGAGAAAATAAGTACTAAGTATAGGTTCAAGGTAACCATTCCACCTATACCATTACAATTGATACAACTTGATGAAGCAAATTTGTATTTGATTTTATTTATCATTAGTAATATCATACTTATGAAGTTCGTTTTTTGGTTTTTCGCTTTTGTGGGGGATTGTTAGAAATTTGTAAATAAAAACATTTATTTATAATGTTTTATTAGATCCTTTATGGCGTTTGGTGTATGGCTATTCATATTGGATGAAAAGCTCCAAAACCAAAATTGGAGGGAACCCAAATTATTTGGAGGGAAACCTTTCATGAATGAAAGGATGAACTCATTAGTCCCACCATGCTCATTTGCTTTCTAGCCAAAGAGTATATATTTGTTTTCACTCTTTCTTATTTGTTCAAACAAATATAAGGAGAAACTATGAACCACACACGCTCGCGCACGCACCGCACCGGACTGGACCGGATCCGGATTTTGAATTTGGGGAATAATTGAATTGTATTTTTTGTACAAAACAGTTTTAGTCCTTTTATTCGGTTTTGTGTCGGCTCGACGAACTCCATCCTGCATTCGACGAACGGCATGCTGCGTTCGACGAACTCTCATCCTGCGTTCGACGAACTTCAGTCTCAGCAGTTCTGCGTTCGACGAAATGCTTTCTGCGGTCGACGAACCTCAGTCTCAGCGGTTCTGCGTTCGACGAAATGCTTTCTTCGGTCGAAGATCTTCCGTCTCAGCGGTTGACCATGTCTCTGCGGTCGACGAATTGATTTCAGATCGACGATGACAGGTCGTATCGTCGATTGCGTGTCTCGACGATAAGTTGTATCGTCGTGAACAGGTCGTTTCGTCGATTGCAAGTCTCGACGATAAGTTGTATCGTCGTCACACTCGATCTCGACACGTTTTTGTCGTCGAATAGAAGACTAGTCTCGACGATAAGTTGTGTCGTCGTGTAGTTTCGTCGTGATCTCTTTCTTTGCCGTTTTCTCTTGCAGTTATTACGCATGTTTCCTAAACTGCTTACCGTGCTTTTCGGCATTAATTCCGTACGTTGGAAATACAAAGTTTCTCTTCCCGATTTTCAGCCTTTGAATTATAACCGTTCGCATTTATTGTGGCTTTAATTATTGCCGTTTTACGAGATCCTATTTTGGAGGAGCCTTGCGGTCTGAGTATATGTTCGTTCTTTCTGCAATTCTGAACACGGACGCTTCTGCTCTCTCTCCCTCTCTCGCTCGTTCTTGCGATTTCCTTTTCTTTACATTTGCTTAATCAAGTGGAAGTTCGGGTGCTCTGTGCTTCTTCGGTGTCCGCGCACATCGGAGCTTTCGGGATCTAGCCGGGTGTTGTACCTTGGAGGAGTGAGCATCGGTTGAAAGCTCTGCCGGAGGGTGGTGCAACTTCTTTAAGGCAGTGACCACACGCCTTACCCAGACTTGATTCTAACATATATCTTACTCTCTTTTATTTCTCACCTCCTTCATACAATTTTGATATTGCTGTTTCTGCAAAGTTTTTAAAAATCGAAAATTATATTATTTTGTATATTAATATAGGAATACAGAAAATTATTCCATCAAGTTGTTGCATAAGTTTGTCCCTTTTCTGGAGTGTTGTTTCCACGACTTCATTTTTTGTAGTACCTGCACAATAAGAGACAAGCCCAGGAGGAGGCCGACCAAACATGATCTCATACGGGGTCATGCCGGTCGTGGAATTAAACGTGGTATTGAAATGATATTCAACTAAACTCAAATATAAAGACCATTTCTTAGTGTTTCGATTCGTGAATAGACGAAGATATTGTTCCAATGAACGGTTTATCGGTTAAGTGAGGCTGTCTGTTTGGGGGTGATAAGCCGAGCTATATTTGAGTTTCGTTCCTTGGGTTTTAAATAGTTCTGTCCAAAAATGACTTAAAAATACTGATCTCGATATGTGATTATGGATTCTGGAATGCAATGGATTTTTTCTATGTTATCCCAGAATAAACCTGCAACATTTGGCCCAGATAAAGGACTTTTAATTGGGACAAAATGTGCAGCCTTAGAGAAACGATCTACCACAACCATTATATTAGTGAAAGAATTAGAGGGTGGTAGTTTAGTTATAAAATCCATGGTTAGATCTGCCGAGAGTTTTGTGGGGGTTGGTAATGGTTGTAGTAAGTCATAAGTTAAATGATTGCTTGGTTTCGCCTTTTGACACAAATCGTATTTTTTTATATATTCTGTGATATCATTGTGCATATTTGGCCAATAGAATTGTTGTTGTAGACGGTAAATATTATAATATTGATGTATATTTTTTTACAGTCATTTCGAGTACTCATGTGTATATGTTGCGGGAGCAGCCCGCAGACGCATCGAGCACGGGCGAAGCCCGCTTGGATGCGGCCGAAGGCCTCCCGACAACATCGGGCCGGGGTGGGAGAAGCCCCCATCGCCGGTGGGGTACTGTCGTGCTTGGTCGTAGGGGTATATATATATATTTATATATATACACATGAGTCGAACGGCGTGGCCCGCCGGCCGTTGCACCTGTCGCGACAGTACTTTCGGCGCAACAGTACCCCGTGCCTATATCTATCTCTCCGACGACGACGGGATCCTCCCGCCAGCTGCGGATATTAAACATATTAAAATAAAAATAAAAATTATATATAAATTTCTGTTTTTGTATATATAAATTTGTTCTTTATATTTTATATATATATATAATTATATATATAATATAAATATCTATATATATATATTTATATTTATTATAATATAAATAAATATATATATATATGTATTTATTAAATATATATTCTGTTTTTTATATTTTATATATAATTATATAAATTTATTTATAAAATAAATATAATTTATAAGTTTTTTTTTAAATAACGCTGCCCCGCCGTGCCCTTCCACGTCGCCGCCGCCGGAGCCACCGCCGGCCTGACCGGAGCCGTCCGGCGAGGTCGTCGGACCCCGGCGAACCTGCTAGATCTGGGCCTCACGGTCAGGGCCACCGCCGCCGGTGGCCCTGCCGGAGCGCCGCCGGACTAACCCCGGTAGGTTCGCCGGGGTCCGACGACCTCGCCGGACGGCTCCGGTCAGGCCGACGGTGGATCCGGCGGCGGCGGCAGACGGCAAAGGGGGGATGCATGGGATCGGGGTTTGCTCGGGTTTTCTACAGGCTGGAATTGAGCTATTCGCAGACCTATGCAATCCAATTTTGGCTATTTGCAGCCTAAATCGAGCGGTTCCTGAATTATGATGTCATATCTGAACGGTCCAAATTTTTTGGGGATTTTTGATCTTACGCTATTCGCAGGCCACCATATTTCTTTTTAGAGTAGTATATATATATACTAGCATCTTCGAACGGGCTACGCCCGTTCTCGATGCGTCGCTGCGGGCTTCGCCTGCAACCAAGAGGGCTTCGCCCGCTTGGCATTCAAGGCGGGCTTCGCCCGCCCCGTCGGCGGGCTTTGCCCGCCCCCTCGGCGGGGTTCGCATACCGGCCGCCCCCGTCACTTATTTAACACCCTAAAATTTTAAAATTCTCTAAATTTTAATTTTATTAAGAAATTTAATTTAATTTATTTAATTATTAAAATAGAAAACAAAATTAAAAAAATCCAATTTCCCGATTCCCCCCTGTTCCGCTTCCCCAGCAGGATGCTTCCCGTGCTCCCTCGGCCGCCGGCGGCTCCGCCAAGCGGCAGCCGAGGGAGCACGGGAAGCCTCCTGAGCGAATTTTTTGCGGAGGGGGGGGGATCGGGATTTCCTGGAGTTGAGGGAGGGGGATATTTGCAATTTTGGCTATTTGCATGCCTGATTCATTTAATCCGATGACTATTCTTTGTTTCAGTCTCATTCAACGGTCCAGATCTATTTTTTGGTGTGCCTTCAAATGTGCATATTGATTTATATAATAAAGATATACACACATATATATATGCACAAACACACACACACACGTGTGTGTATATAAATCAAGTTCTACCTTCATCGCTCCACTTTCTCTAAGCTTCCTCCTTGGTGTTCCATGTACCCAAGCAGGAGAGTAGCGGAGCAGTCTTCGATTGATGTCGTTCTTCCTTCCCGAGCAGGCTATCCCTATTCCGAGCAGGCTATCACTTTATTTCACGCGACGAGAAGACGATCATTTCTCCGGTGCTTCACTGCTCCTCTTTTGAACTGTTGCTCATCTTCTCTATTATGATATGTGTGTTGTTCTTTAATTTTGAAACTTGCAGATTTCTTTCGAACTGAAGATCTGCTATGAGACTATGTTGGGATGCCATTTGATTGTGTTCGCAAGTGGGTTTGATCCGATGAAATAGAGACGAAGCGGTGTTTGGAAGAGAACTTCATTTCTATGTATGGGAGAAGGGAATTGGAGACTTTGAAAGATTTGTCATTTTTAGCATCTATAAGAGCCCTAATCTGTTTCTTAGTGCTCCTACAAGCCTTTTTTATTGCCTAATTTATCACGATTGGAGTTTTTTAATTAGATTTATCAGAAAACTTCCACAGATCTTGACTGCAAAGTCAAACAAAGAATATAAAATTTTGGCTATCCGGAGGGGGAAAAGAGGTGGGGGTGCAAGGTAAATTTGGGTCCCCCTCGTGCCTCTTTTCTGTCATTTGTTCTTAGTAATGGGGGACATCAAAGAGTAATTTATTTCTTAGTGATATTTGTTTGTTTTTAGCAACTTGCTTTTGTATTTAATTTTTTGGTTTGCTTGAGTTGTAGTGAATTTCACTTTTCCTCACATTAATACTTTTAATTATTTTATGATAGTAAAAGTAATATTTAGTGCATCAATTGGTTATTTTTTTCGGGTTTTTTTTGTTAGTTGCGGTGACATTTTTTTAATTTTTGATTTAAAAATATAGATCAAAAATCTAGATTTATTACTTGGTGCCCGGGTCTTGCGAAAATTCTTGGTCCGCCACTGCACACACACACATATATATATACACATATATACACACACACGCACACACACATATATATATATATATATATATATATATTTACCATATATAAAGAAATATAAAAGTCTAAGAGATTGCCTAGGTAAATAAGACATTAGGAAGATCATGGCCGTCGAATCTGGCATGATATTTCATCAGCCGTCGGATCAATCCGCTCCCTCTCTCTCCACTTTTTTGTAGGTCTCTTAAACCTACTAGGGGGCGACCTAAAAAAGGTCTCTTAAACCTACTAGGGAGTGATCTAAAAAAAGCTGAATCGGGCGGTCAGTTTAATAGGCAAAATAATGAGGCACTGGGTTTCGAATTCAGGTAAGCTATCACAATGACAAATGACACAACCAACTGAACCAATACAACTTGATGAAATTTTGTGTTCTATTTTTTAGTTAATCCTATACGAAATAAAAATAAATATAGTATTTAATATTTGATATAAAATAATATTTATTATTTTTTGTTTCTTAACATTATTAAAATAAATGTCATTATTATTTATATTCACCGGTGTATATATTTCAAAGCATATCGCCGTATGGCGGGCGAAGCCTGCCGATTGCACACGTAGGGCCGGAGGCCTGTACAGTTGCACTCACGTAGGGTCGGAGGTGCGCGCCCGTAGTGCTGTCGCGACGGGTGCAACGACCGGCGGGCCGTGCCGTTCGACTCGTGTGTATATATATATATGTATATATGTATATATACACGTGTGACTGTGCACGGGGGCCCTCGGTGCCCCGCGCGACAGTATCCTGCCCGCCGTCAGCGGGCTTCGCCCGTTCTCGGCACGCACGCAGTTATATATATATTTTTTTCATTTTTTTAGAAATTTAAAATAATAAAAAATTCCACCAGCTCCCTGTGGGTTCCATTTACGCATTTGAGGATCTGCGTCGGTGTTTCCGGCTGCGCTTCTCAACGTCATAAAAGAGGAAGAAGGACGTGGATGCGCTCTTCAAAATCAAGCAAGGGTCGGGGGAGTCGCTGACCCATTATGTGGATAGGTTCCAGGAAGAGGTCCTGCTTGTCCAAGAGGTGATAGAGTTCACCCTCCAGCTGGCCTTCATAGTGGGGCTGCAGGAGGGGTTCTTCAAAATGAACCTGAAGCGAAAGGCCCCTCTATCCTTCGAGGAATTGATGGAGCGGGCGGCGAAAGAGATTGAAGGAGAGGCCGCCAACCCAGAGTTTGCGAAGAGGTTGACGAGGCTGAGCGAGCCAAAAGTGAGGCAGCAGGAGGGAAGGAGAAGAGATGAACCCAAGGGTCAGGGGCTTCAGGGGCAGCAACGGGATTGGGGGTATCAGGAGCCCAATAATCGTCTGGCTTGGAGACCCCGGGAGGGACCAGCGCGAGGTTAGGAAAGATGTTACCAGGGAAGGGGGGAGGGAGGGCCAATCATCCGGGATGGAGGCAAGGTCCCAGACTCCCTCACCCCCCTCAGTAGCAAACCATGGCAGTAGGCCGAGGAAGAGGAGGAAGAGGAAGAGAAGGAAGAGGAGGCAGTGTGGCGTTGCCCTATTGTGACTTCCACCAGGAGGAAGGTCACGCAACGGCCACCTGCTCGAAGTTTCTGAAGATGAGGGAAAGTGGTCAGCAGCAGCGACCCATAAGGCTCGAGGAAGTGCTACCCGGAGAGGGGGAAGATAGATGTGAAGACAGGGCGGACGTGGGAGGCAAAAGGGTCGGAGTGATCCATGGTGGGGTTGGGATAGAGGCAACTCACAAGAGGAGCTTCCAAGAGATGTTCAAGAGGAGCATCACGTCGACCTCCCAAACCCCATCCCCTCGGAGAAACTCACCTTCTCTTTGGAGGACATGCCAGACTATGAAGACCCATTCTGAATGGCAATCGAGAACTTCACGGTCTCCTGGATCGTGGTCGACAATGGGAGCTTCGTGAACGTAATCTTCAAGAAGGCCTTTGACGCAATGGAGGTAGAGGCGAAGAGGGTGCAGGCCTCTGATGGGCTGTTGTTTGGATTTTCAGGGGAGAGAAAGGAGGTCGAGGAAGGAGTCAGCCTCCAGGTGATGTTGGGAGGGGTCCCGAGGAACTGCCGGTTCGTCATTGTCGACACTCCGAGCAGCTATAATGCCATTTTCGGATGCCCTCTCATCAGCACCTTCCGATGCGTCCCCTCATCCTTCCTCAAGTGCTTGAAGTTCCACATCAGAGGAGTCCAGGTACGAATCCCGGGGGATGCAAAGGTGGCGAGGCAGTGTTATGTGATTGTCGTCAACACCATCTTCTGGGTTGTGGAGGCTGAGAAGGTGGATAGAGAAATGAGGGTCCGGAGGGGCCAGGAGAAGAGAAGAAGGCAGGAGAAGAAGGAGAGGTCGACATCCGTAAAAGGAAGAAGGAGGTGGCTCAGGAGGAGCATGTCGAGCCCATGGAGGTGGAGGCTGCGGCGGAAAAGGAGACCCTAGCTGAAGGGGGGAAGGCAGAGGGAAGATTGGAAGAGCCGTCCCGGCTTGAGGCGGCAGAAGAAGTAGTCGAGATGGATGTCATCACCCAGGAGGGGAATGTGGAGAAGGTGCGAGTCAGTGGGGGCCTTGGCCCTGAGGACAGAGAGAAGATGTTGGAGTGCATCCAGAAGAGCGTGGACATCTTCACATGGAGCGCAACAGATATGTCGGGCATCGACGCGGACGTGGCCTGCCGCCGACTCAACCTCGAGCCAGGAACCCCCCCCCCCCATCCGGCAGAAGAGGAGGGTCATCGCTGACAAGCTGGAGGAGCCGATCTGAGAGGAGGTGGAGAAGCTTCTCAAAGCAGGTTTTGTCTCGGAGATCCAGTATCCAGGCTGGGTCTCCAATGTTGTCATGGTAAAGAAAGGTGATGGCCGCTGGAGAATGTGTATCGATTTTTCACTTTTAAACAAAGCATGCCCTAAGGATTGTTACCCCCTGTCTCGGATCGAAGCGCTGGTTGACTCAGCCGTCGGTTTTTCTGTAATGAGTTTTTAGATGCTTTTTCAGGTTATCATTAGATCAGGATGCACCCACCGGACGTCAAGGATGTCTCCTTCATCACGAGGGAAGGGTGTTACTGCTATAAGATGATGTCGTTTAGGATAAAAAATGCAGGGGCGACTTACCAGAGGATGATGGACCAAGTCTTCCGAGAACAAAGGGGAAGGAACTTGGAGGTATATGTGGATGACCTCATGGTGAAGAGCAAGGACGTGAGCTCCCACCTCCAGGACATTGAAGAGACTTTTGCCACCCTGCGCAGGTTCAAGATGAGGTTGAACCCTTCAAAATGTATCTTCGGGGCCAGCAAGGGAAAATATCTGGGTCACCTCCTCACTCCGGCCGGGGTAGAGCCTAACCCGGACAAAGTCAAAGCTGTAATGGAATTGGGATCACCTCGGAGTGCTAAGGAAGTACAACGCTTAACTGGAAAGCTCGCAGGATTGAGTAGGTTTCTCTCCCGGACGGGGGAGAAATGCTCCCCCTTTTTCAAAGTGTTACGGGGCAATCAAAAATTCGAGTGGACGAAGGAATGTTAGGAGGCCTTCCAAGCTTTAAAAAACCAACTCATCAAAGCTTCGCTGCTCTAGGGCCCAAAGGAGGGAGAGAGCCTAGCCTTGTACCTCGGAGTTGGGGCTTAAGCCGTGAGCTCCGTCTTGGTCCGGGAGGAGGGTAAGAAGCAGCTACCCATCTATTACATAAGTAGGGTTCTGAAGAAGTCGGAGCTCCGATATCCAATTTTAGAAAAGCTGGCTTTCGCTCCAGTCATCTCGACCAGGAAGCTCAGGCCATACTTCCAGGCCCATTCGATCCAAGTGGTGACCGACCACTCCCTTCACAAAATCTTTGAGGGAGTAGAGCATTCAGGAAGGCTCGCAAAGTGGTCAGTGGAGCTGAGCGAGTTCGACATCACATTTATCCCTTGGCTATCGATGAAGGCTCAGGTCATGACAAATTTCATTGCGGACTATGTGGTTGAGATAACGGAGGAGCAAGCCCTTGGGCACGTCCCCTGGAAGCTTCTGGTTGACGGGGCCTCCGGAAGGAACTCTCTGGGAGGGGGAGTGGTATTGGAAAGCCCTAATGGAGTGAAAATTGAGCAAGCATTATGATGTATTTCTCTGTCACCAACAACTAGGCGGAGTACGAAGTAGTGTGCCAGTTTGCGTCTGGCCCAAGAGTTAGGGGTTCACGATGTGGAGGTTCTCACATATTCGATGGTCGTAGCCTCACAGGTCAAGGGCGAGTTCTAGGCAAGGGAACCTGCACTCATGAGGTATCTAGCCAAAGTGAGGGGTCTCATCAGAACGTTCAAGACTTTCTCCATCAAGCACATACCAAGGGAAGAGAGTACCCCAGCAGATCGATTGGCCAAGTTCGGTCCTTGGGCCGAGGGAACCTTGACAGACTTATTCCGCCCGTCGATTGAGGAAGGGGAACTCATGGATATAGAGCAGCGACCCTCGTGGAAGGACCCCTTCGTGACCTTCCTGGCAACAAACAAGTTTCCGGAAGAGGTTCCGGACCAAAGACGCTTCAAGTACAAGTCCGCCTACTACGTGCTTCATGAGGGAGACTTGTATCGGAAGACTCTCTCGGGACTCTTGACACGATGCATTTCTGAGGAGGAAGTCCTGAGGGTCCTGAAGGAGGTTCACTCCGGCGAATGTGGTAGTCATTCAGGGAGTAGGACGTTGGAGGCGAGGA